>CP142453.1:10082500-11373750 GCA_038049695.1 Cinnamomum chago | reverse complement strand
CCAGTCATCTCCGGCGAACCCAGCCCACTCCATCTCTCTTCTCCATCTCCCTCCCTCTTCCAAGCAGACTGCCACCCCATCTCTTTCTTTCTCTCTATTTCTTCCCCTATCTTTCCCTTTTCCATTTCTCTTTCTTTCTCTGCTTTCCCCCTCCTTACTGCCGGCTTGAATCACCCATCCCCATTTCCTTTTTTTCCACTCTCTCTCTCTTCCTTTCTTTCTCTCTCATTCCTCTTGCTGCCAACGATTTTAGTCCACACCCATTTCATCCCCTCTCATTTTCTCATCATTCCATTTCATTTTCTCTCATCTCATCTCACCTCACCTCTCCCTCACCTCACTCCATTCACGTTGACTTTCCCCCCCCTTCACCCATGTCACCATTTCACTCTCTCTCTCTCTCTCTCTCTAATCCATTCTCTGTTTGTTACCTCTCTTTATTTCTCCATTCTTTATTACTTTCTACCTTCACTCTCCTTTTGTCAATGGACCACCAAGAGCTACATCACCACTAATCAATGGGCCACCAATCAAGTAGGCCCACAACCTCCGATGATCACTATCATCTCCGCGTGGACCCCGCAAGCTCAATCATCTCCAATTTGCAAGCCACCACTCCATCCACCCATTTGTTTGGTAAGCTCTCATTCCCCTTAGGTTTGGGTTAATACACTTTGGGTGTAGAAATGTGTTTAGTAGCTTAGAGCTTCCCCTTTAGTAATGTTATATTTAATTTAGTTTTATTTTGTTGTTTATCCCTTAGGCTTGGTTTGTCGGACTATGGAGGTAGGATTTGTGGATTTGTGCAATTTCAACCCAAGGCAAGTGAATAGTTATATTATTGTTTGATATGCTTGTTTTCCTTGATTTGTATGTTAAAATCATATGTTAGATTACCTTTGCTCATTTGATTCTTTAGATGCTTTGAAAACATGATAAATGGTTCATAGTTTGTAAAGAATGGATGTAGAGATTAATGGCTTGATTTGTTTGTTTTATGCCTTCAAAGTAGTGTGTTTTTATCACTACACATGTTGCTAATCAGGTCCCATAAGAGAGAAATGGAAAAAGTCCCATTCCAGCCCAGAAACAGTGGCTGTGCCCTGTTTCTGCAGGCTGGCCGGTTAACCGGGTAACAGAGGCCGGTTAACCGGCCAACCTTAACTGGGAGGGCCATTTAAACCTGTAACAGGCCGGTCAACCGGCTGTAGTTCAGCCGGTCAACCGGCTGTAGTTCAGCCGGTCAACCGGCCAAGAGGGCAGGTTAACCGGCCCAAAGGGGCAGGTCAACCGGCTCTCCTGCATTTTCTGTAGAATTTCTTCTGTGAAGGAATTCTTACCCTTTTTAGATGGACTTTGACGGACCTTTGGTTACCCCTTTTTGGACTCACTTGACTATGTACGAGGAACGTTTTGAGCAGATGATTTCTCGTAGTTATTTCCGTTTTCTCGGGTTTCAATTCATTTCAATCTTGAACGGAATAGGGCAACGGGATACCACCTTATATCTATGCACGAAGAGGTTCTGTTTGGGTATCGCGAACCTTAATTCCTTTCGTTGACTGAGTAGAGTTGTACGAGACCCCGGGAATAACAATGACCTAGGAATGGATTGTCTATCGTTTATGATTCCGAATTGTACCGTTTGGCACTCTCCACATGAAACGTCCATGTTCTTTAGCTTCGTTGGTTTTGTTTTGGTTCGGGATCACATTATGAACTTAGAAGATGAACTTAGGATCCCTTTGATGTTCCGTTTGTTTCGAAATATGATGGGAGTGTTGTGGCTAGACAGCTTTGATTTAGAAAGCATGTTGAGGACTACCTATGAAGATAAGTGTGAAGTATGAAGAAGTCCGATTATGTTAGTATGATTTGATAATGGTAAGGTGGTTTCTCTTTGGTTAATGAATCCTGTTCGCGCAGGAAAGTCTAGCCCTTCACTATTGTATGTTTAGGACTCTTGTGTTAGGCATCACTCAGCTGTTAACGCCCAGCACTCTTGGGGCACCAATTGTGTGAGGACTTTGGAATGAACGTCTGCGCAGTACGACTTTTTATATTTTAGATGGATGTACACCATCAAATACCCGTTCTGTAAGAAGTATGAATGTTCGTTTTGTTTATTTTGTTTTAAGGGTATCATATGTTTGTTTGCCGGGTTTTCATCCCGAGCCTATTGCTTTACTCTACCACAGCTCTCATGTTGAGCCAGGAGGGTCAAGTGAAACTATCCCGTGGTGATTAGCCTATGTGATTTGCCTATTTGTTAGAAGTGTGTTAGTTGGTTTTATGATTCATATGCTATGCGTTTATTACATTCAGGACGCTATGCATTTCTTATGATACTTTCTATTCGTATACTCTTTAGTCTGCATATCTATGGGGATTTATATATCTATCTTCTTGCCAGCCGTTGTGTTGATGATGCTACTCTTGGTGCATAGGTACCGGGTATATTTACTTTTGGGAAAGTGGAGGCGTCGCTTCAGACAGTTTAGCCTGAGGGTGAGTACGAATTGTGTGTCGACGGTATTGTCGTCATGACCAGCACACGAGTGCCTTCATACTTTGGTTAGTTCGTATTTATTCGCTTTTGGCTTAGGTTTTGTTAGAGGCCATTAATTAATATACTTTTGTTATCTTTTATTAAATTGAAACTATAGAAAAGAAAGATGTGCATACTCTGAAATATTATATTGTACCATCTGTTTAATTATGATGTTCCGCTGTGTTTCATAGTTATCGAGGAAACATTTATACCTCACCGCGGACTTACGATCCTATGGGACATGATTAGGACAAGTTACATTTGATTAATGTTGGAAAAAAGTTTTTAATTGGCCCTAATCTCACGCATAACCCCGGTTTCATTTTTGGGGGCGTGACAAAGAGGGTAGTGGAAAGGTACTATTCCGACTCCAATTACAGATTCCTTCATGACAAGATCTCTGATTTCTTCGCCGAATCTCTGAAATCGGATATAGGGTTCTTGAATTCGGGCGAATTGAAGAAGATTGGGCTCGCTGCCAAGTGGTGCCCGTCGCTCTATTCGTCATTCGACCGCTCTACTCTGCTCTGCGAGACAATCGCCAAGAGGGTTTTCCCCCGCGAATCAGACCCCTCCTACTCTGAAATTGAGGAGGCGCATTACTCCTACAGAGTCCGGGACAGGCTGAGGAAGGAGATTCTTGTTCCTCTGCGCAAATCCCTTAAATTGCCGGAGTTGTACATGAGCTCTAACAGGTGGCGTGAGCTTCCTTATGAACGCGTCCCCTCTCTCGCCATGAATACATACAAGAAGCTCTTTGAGAAGCATGACAGTGATAGGTTTCGGGAGTTTGTTGATGCTGTAAGTAGATGGAGGGAGATCCTCACCTCCAGAAGCCTGCTTCCACATGAGATCATCTCATTTCAATGCAAGGATACATATCATAATCCGTATAAATATTATGATCCGAATACATATCATCATGATCCTGACACTGAAAAGGTCAGAGAGTGGTAATGGAATAGAATGGTTGAGGATTTTTCCAAGAAGGGGAAACTGCGTAACATGCTCTCTGTCTGTTATCTTTGCAAGGATTGTGAGAAACAAAAGAGAGTCTCCATAGCACTCAGGCTCTTGATTTCTGAGCTGAGCGAAGAGCCATGGAGAGGGAATGTCATCAGTTTCAGCAAGGACCCGCAGCTGCATAGAATTAAAGGGGAGACATTGCGGGAGAAGGTCGAATTCATCGACGACATGGAATTTGCTGGTGAGATTGATTTACCGAAGGTATTCGATCGGATTCTTGATGTCGCTGTTGCCTCGAAGCTGGAGGAGGAGGAGATGGTGAAGAGGATGTTTTTTTTCTGCGATTTAGATTTGAACAAGACATTGGCAAATTGGTGGGATGCGGATTATGCCTCGATCAAGAGGAAGTACAAGGAGAAGGGTTACGGGTCATCTGTGCCGGACATTGTGTTTTGGAATTTGACGGATTCAAGGTTACCTCAGTTTTCAAACTCAAGTCTGATGCCAAGGAGAGAGAAGGGGGTGACGCTGCTTAGGGGGTTTTCAAAAGATCTTTGGAATATTTTTCTTGACAATGATGGAGTGGTGAACCCAGAGGAGGTGATGGAAGCGGCGATTGCCGGGGAGGAGTATCAGAAGCTCAGAGTTTTTGACTGAGCTGTAGATGAAAAGAAAGTAGAAGATAATTGAATGGATGAAACTGTAAGCTTTTAGTTTCTATTAGTTAAGTAAATTTTAAGTTTGCAGTTCAATTCTTACTGATGTGAATTGTGATCATACAAGCTGCAGCCCAGCTTATTACAAGCTGAAGTCTCATAACTACTGTTGGGCCTCACCTGGGCCTCACAGGCTCCAGCTTGTAATAAGCTTAATTAGCTGCAGCCTGTGTGAGCTATATATATATATATATGAGGAGAGATCACAGCTTGTAATAAGCTGGGCTGCAGCTTGTGTGATCTCTCCTCTTCTTACTGTTATATATATATATATATATATATATGAGGATGGCTCCCCTAAGCTCAAGCTTAGGGGACCATCAGCTCAAGTGTGCAAAATCTTCGTGTGGCATTAAGTGGCTTTCAGCCCAAAAAATTTCGGACGTCCCGCCCACCCCAAACACATTTCTATGGCCCGCCCAAATGTTTCATTTTTCCCCCTTTCAACGAGAGACACTTTAATCAATGCAGAGCACTTCTCTTCCTTCATCTCTCCCCTCCCTCTCTCCATAGCCAAGCCAGGCCAGACGATCGCGGGGAGGACGCTGCGATCCTCTCCCAGCCCCATCTCGCCACTGCCAAGCTTCTTCGTATCTCAGACGATCGCCACTGCCAAGAGAGAAAAGTCGTGCGCCCTTGCCGCTCGCCTTCGTCTCCACAGTGATCTGTGCTAGGCTAGACGATCGCCGGGGAAGACGCTGCGATCCATCTCTCCCTCCCACAAAGATTCCTCTCTCTTCCTTCGTCTCTCCCTCTCTCCACAATGATTTGCGCCAGGCCAGCCACGTCTCGCACACAACCCAGCAATCTACGCCACTGCCAATCCAGCCTAGTTGTCATTTTCTTTCATCTCGAACATTGCATGCCTCTTTTTTTTTTTTTTGTAAAAAGACAATTTAGATACAAGATATTGATAATGGTTTTGTTTAATACAAATGGTCTGTCCTCTTCATTAGTTTGGTTTGGGAGATCATTACCCTTGCCGTTTTAATTTACAGTTCATGACAATTGGGCATTTTCTTTTAAGAGAATTTGCTTAGTAGCAGTATTACATCTAGTTATGTCATGATCACCATGACACCACCCATTACTCTACTGAGTGAAACAATGAACTGATCTTTAGAGTGCAACCCATCAAAAGAAAAACTATAGGTGGTTGATTCAATGAACCCACTGAATTCATTCAAGCTGACTAGTGTGATGATTCGATTCTTTCAGATTATTATGTTTAATGAACTCATTTTTTAAGCATCAAGCATATAAGTTGGGTGCCTCCATCAAAAGAGAAACTACAAGTGGTTGATTCAATGAACCCACTGAATTCATTCAAGCTTACTAGTGTGATGATTCAATTCCTTTAGGTTATTATGTTTAATGAACTCATTTTTTAAGTGTAGTGCCTTGAGAGACCATTTTAGCACTTGTTCTATCATTTGTGCCCTTCATGTTTCTCAAGCTAAGAATGTATATGAAATGTCTGAATGTGAAGTCGGTTTCTAAACAACCGGAACAATGTGCCACAATACCTTTCCAAACAACGTGTAGGAAAATAACATCTGTGTTCTATTCTAAACATGCAATTTAACAGTGTTCCAAATAGCAACCTGACCAATCAATCCATTTCATTCCAAACAACCTATGGCATTTAACATGTACATTTAAATTATAACAAATATGAAAATTACATTGGTCATGACTTTTAACATGTACATGCATTTCCAGCCACAACCTGCTCAACACAGGGCATTGGGGAAAGAATCCTAGCACCACTCAATTTGGGTACACCATACAAAGAACATTGAAATATTTTGCCACCAGAAAGCCACAAAGGCAAAACAACAAGGGGATAGAATGCAGATATGCAGATGAAGGGACTATCCTAATTCGTCCATTTCAACTAATGTTAACTTTACACTCGGTTTACATTCATTCCACATTTCAACTAATAACAATTTCATCCACAACATTAACTCCACATTCCACATTAATTCTGATTGCATCCTCCACACCATCCACAACATAGACACTAGTGACGAGAATACTCTGAAAGAAAATGACAACTGGGCTGGGTTGATCGACAAAATGCTTGGGCGGACGTTGCCTGGCCGCGCTGGCGCAGATCGCTGGTTGTGGAGAGGAAAGGTGACGAGCAAATATCGAGCTAGCAGTGGCACAGATCGCTGGATTGTGCAATGGCCGGGCGTGGCTGGCCTGGCACAGATCGCTGTGGAGAGAGGGAGAGAAGAAGAGAAAGGAATCTCTGTCGGAGGGAGAGATGGAGCTGCGAGGGGATCGCAGTGTCTTCCTCAGCGGTCATCTGGCCTGGCACAGATCGTTGTGGAGAAGAGGCGAGCGGCAAGGGTACACGACTTTTCTCTCTTGGCAGTGACTATTGTCTGAGATACGAAGGAGCTTGGCAGTGGCTATGGAGAGAGGGAGAGATGAAGGAAGAGGAGTGCTCTGGATCAATTACGGTGTCTCTCGTTGAAAGGAGGAAAATGAAACATTTGGGCGGGCCATCAAAATTATTTGGGGTGGGCGGGACATCCAAAATTTTTTGGGCTGAAAGCCACTTAATGTCACACGAGGATTTTGCAAGCTTGAGCTTATGGTCCCCTATATATATATATATATATATATATATATATATATATGAGAGATCACACAGGCTGCAGCCCAGCTTATTACAAGCTGGAGCCTATGAGGCCCAGGTGAGGCCCAACAGTGGTTATGAGGCTCCAGCTTGTAATAAGCTGGGCTGCAGCTTGTGTGATCTCTCCCCATATATATATATATGAAACGTAGTTTTTATGTTTACCGATGTTCTCTGTGTCTCTTAATGAGTTTTAGAGACTCAATTCTATCTATGTTCTGATGCAAATCATACAAGGGATGATCATATACACCAACTGAAGATGAATCAATCTGCTGTTGCAGATCCATAGGCATCAAGCATCGTCAAGCCTCAAAAATTGGTCCACAATTTGCAAACCCTTCATGAATATTCTGGGTTGGAACACCAGTGGGCTAAACAGGCATTCAATGAGGAATTCACAATTTAGCAATAGCTCAATTTAATCTGTTAGGCTGAAATTAGGTCCACATGAACAATAACATAGTCTCGGTAATGTGATTGAGAATCAGATCCTCCTTCCTCGATCGTGCAGTTTGATACATGTGAAGTAGGCCCGGCTGATGGAATCCAGATCCTTTGGAGTGATGATCTGCAGTGAAGTTGTGGATTCTCAGATCACTAATATTGCATCATGTGAAAAGAAATTTCTATACTGGTGATTATGGAGATCAACTGGACCATTACTTACAGAGATTTCTAGTCAATAGATTTTAAAGGTAAAATTCCGGTGTGCTGGCCTGTTTGTGGCTTTTTTTTTTTTTTTTTTTTTTTTGCTTTAAGGTAAATTGTATTAAAAGCAAAAGAGAACATCTCCCAGCCCCCAAAACAGAAGAACAATAAAGGAAGAAAATAAGAAAGCTTTTAGCTAAAGGAGAACTGACTACATAAGAAGATTTACTAGTGACTACACAAGAAGATTTAGTAGTGGCGACCTTGAGGAGGCAAATGAAAGCCGTAACCTGGAGTTCAAGACATCATGAAGGTCTCTTGGAAGCCGGGGTGGAGGACAACCTCTTAAATTCCTTGTAGTATGACCGGAAGCACCGGCTGCTCCTCTCCTAGCTTTCCTGGATGAAGCGTTGGAAACAATGGCACCAGAAGATTTGTTTGGAGTAGGGTCCTCACACCGCTTGTGTTGAGAAGGAGAGCCTAAAGAATTTGGGCTTATAGTGATTGATGGGATAGGGAGTGGGTGCACCAAACAAGAATTAGGGTGAGATGAAGCCGAAGAGCCTTGTAATAGAGTACATCTAAATGCAAATGAATATTTTCTTTATACAGATGTATCGGGTTTTAAAGGGACATTTGATGGATTGATTGTGACAGAAGAAATTGATGGCACACGCCAACTTGTGATTGGACGGCACGTGTGCAGTACAGACTCACCCACATACAGTCGCTCTTGTTAACTTTATCCCATTCAGATCCTCCTTTTCCTTTTCTTATGCTTTGCTTTTCTCATTTAACATGTACTTTCTCCTCTATCCTTTTCCCATGCACAAAGTCTATATGGCCCGACCCTGGGGGACCGAACCCTGGCCCGGTCCCCCAGTCGGGCCATGTAGCAGCTCTCTTTCCCATGTGGTTAGAGCATATGTTGGGAGAAGAAAGAAAAAAGTCCTCCTTTCCTTCCCCTTCTACAGGAATCCGGATCCCCTGCCTCTTAATGGCGCCAAGGAAGAGGCATCAGCCGACTGAGGAAATAGCTACTGTAGCACCAGTCAAATCAATATCTGAGATAGAACCAATGACTGTGGCTGAGGAAGCTACAGTGGTAGTGGAAATAGGGGCTGTGATGGAGGCAGGGGCCAAACCTGTGATGTAGTAAGGGATGTTAGAGGAATAGCAAAGACCGTGGCTACCGGCTCGGGAGCAGTTGGAGAGCTAGGAGAGGGATAGGAGATGGATAAAAAAATCGGCTGATATTGGTCCATATTGGCCGATATGAATCGGTATCGGCCCCCGAGATATCGATATCGGTATCTCGGGACCATATATCCCTAATATCTCGGTCCATATCGACTGAGATATACTCCATCTCAGTTTTTCCGAGATCTCATAAAAAGTGTTAAAACCCTATTTTTTCTATATTTTTTCCCATCTTTATCTTCTTCTCCTCTCCTCTCATCTTCTTGCTCCTTAAAGTAGCAGTAATACTCCATTACACATCCCTCTTGCATATTTTCAAATCCCACATTTGATTCTTAAAGAAAATATCATTTAAAGTAAGAGAAAATCAACTTAAAGCATTTATTATGTGTTTTTTATTTTTTATTTTTAGATGAAGCATAAAAATCATTGGGTTTGTCACTTGTGTTGTGTTTTTCATTTAGAAGTTAGATCTACATACTTTCATGCTAGATCTACTCATACACATGATTTTGAATTTTTTTCAATTTTTTTTTCGGATTTTTTAATATTTGAATTATAATATATCATTTTTTGGAGGTTTCATCATAAATATGAACTTTTAATGATTCATGATCATTGTATGGTGCGTAAATAATTAATATATTATCTTTATTTTCTGATATTTTACACTAATAAATTGATCATGAGCATCGATAATAGTTGCATTATATGAAATACTGGAGAAGACAATGAACTACGACACAAACATGACTCATAATTTAATGTGACCGAGATTTTGATTTATTGTTGTTACTAATGGAAAATAATATGATTTTCCAGCATTTTCTAATATGCTGGATTTTTTTGAATATTTTTGCGGATTTTTTTTATTAAAAAAAATTCATACCGCGATGACCGCGGCGGATCAATATCCGCGACCGATACCGATATCATATCGGTTTTTCGGCCAGGCAAATACCGCGACCGACACCGAGATTTTAAACCATACATAGGAGAGGGCTTGAGAGCAATTGGAGAGCAACGAGAAAGCTGAGCTGTAGTTGCAATAGTCGAAGCATCGCATTTGAGGATTCCATTCTGGAAAACATGGTGGCACCTCTTTCAATAGCCATGCTATGACTATTACTTCAGGCCCTAGATTCGGCAAGTCTTGATGATTTACATCGTAAAGGAAATTTGCTTCTTGTTCACGTTCTACTAAGGTGACAAGCATATCACATGCTAGCTTGGTAGAAATCTGATCAGCTCTAATTTGGTGAATGAGTTTAATTGTGATGTTCTTTTTTTGTTAATTGCCATCCTAGTTTTCTCATCACCCTCTCATTTTGATCAATTTATTATGTGAATTTCCTACGCCTAGACCTCCTTAGGTACTACATTTATTGATGCAAGCAGGACGGGCATTTTCATATTGTACAAAATGTTTGGAATATGCCATGTAATGGTCCTCCTGTTCATATTTATTGTTTTAAAAAAGGGAGGGAAAAAAGTGATTATGCAATGGAGAAAAGCAATTGCCTACATTATCTAAAGAAACGAAGTTTGTCTGGATAACGCTCCATCATCAAAGCTAAGAGCAACGTAAAAATAATAGCTTGTGCATGAGTGTTGGAATTGAAGGTGCAACTGATATCTCAATGGAAGCCCTTTTGCTATGTCTCGGCTGCCAAAACAGCGAAGTAGGTGGGCGTGTGCTTGCTAGGTTTTTGGAGGAGGGCTGGAGCTTATTTTTCTTTATTCTGCGTTTTTGGTTGCTGTTCTCCTATCAAAAATGGAAGTTGTACGGAGATAGAGTCCACTGTAAATTAAATTTCAAAAGTTAATCTCGTTTTTCTCATGACACCCCATCTTGAATTGGCCATAACTTTCAATCTGGCCGTCGGTCAGAGTAAATGTTCGTAGAACCCAAGATTATGAAAATCGGAACTAAATTGGCCAAGTTATGGGTCCAAAGATTTTCATGTCCTTCTTTAGGTAGGATTGCAATTAAACTCACACCGTTGATAATCCATTCATGCACATCCCTTGTGGGACCCCTTCTGAAGATTAGTTAAGCCATCCAGAGGTTTCTAGTAGCTTCCACTTCATTAAAATTAAAAAAAAAAAGGATAAGAGATATACCTTATACTCCCTCCTTGGACGTCGTCTCTCAGTCTCTCTCTCTCTCTCTCTCTTCTTTCCTTTTCCCTTTCTTTTCTCCATTATTTTTTTTTTTTGGTAGCTTGGGGCCATGTCCAAGGACTTGTTTTGAAGGAGAAGTATTTTGAACGAGAAGTTGTAAAGATGCAAATTTTAATGACAAATCATGTACTTTTCTTTGTAATGGCGGGCTAAATCCATTGATTAGAGCGATGGATGAAGATAAGTAATCGCCTCTTTATTTGTTTAGTAGTTCTAGTTTGTGTTCTATGTTTATGTGATTAATGATTAATAGACTTGTCTTCGTGCCCTAGCAAACTTCCATTATTAGTTTCTGAAAATAAAAATTGATTTTTGACTATTCATGCTTAGGTTTGATAGGACATGCTTAAGACTTAGATTTTTTTGATGGTTTATGCTTACTTTTGATAGATAGTGTTTATATTGTTTTTTATTTTTTTTATGAGGTGAAGGAAGTCTTGGGTTTTGAATTTTACAATTAAAAATGGATTTTTAAAGATAGATTTTCCAACTCAAAACATTGATTTGTCTTTAGTTTGAAGTAAAAATTGAAACAAGTTAGGGTTATTTGATAAGCAATTGGCGGATGTTTATTAGATTCCTAAGCTCTAATCACTTTCATTAATTGGTAGTCTTCATCTTTCTAAATTAGTTGCTTGCTTTTATTTTTAGAAAATTTCATTAATTGATAATTAGTTAGTTTTCTTAATCTTAAAGTTTTTTTTAATTAGCTCAATGCTTATTGGACTCCTAGGCCCTATGATTCATTTATTAGAATTAAGCCGCTAATTATAAGCTCTATGCTATTTTTCTAACTATTTTTTTAAAAGGGCCCTAGGTTGGCCCTAACAACTGGTATGCATGGCATGGATACACTACGTTTCCCTCTATAATATAGAAACAAACACATTCCTTAACCAAGCAAAACCGCCACCAATCCCACCTGTATCTGTGTGATGCACCCATTTAGCACAACCAACTGCCATCCCTGGTGGCCCATTATCGGTTAGCTTAGATTGTTAGATATCTATTGGGTGGGTGCACTCATCAGATCTGACCTCCATGACTAATTTCCACTTGAGTTAGCGTTAACATTAGATATTTCCAAACGCTTAAATGGCCCACCAACTCAAAATTTCCCTTTCAACTGCTCCTGTGATTGAGTGCACGTGGAAGGTTTGGAGAGGATTAGGAGGGGATTTGCCTTCGGTTAACCACAAGCCTCTAAGCTACGAATCCTAATTTTAAAAAATACCTCAAACCGTTATCAAAATCTCCTTCCATGCCAACTCTCCTCTCTCTCCACTATATCCTCTCTCTAGAGTAACTGGCCATAACTTCCTAAAAAAAAAATCCTTCCCACCATCATCTCTTCACTCATGCCCTTACTTAAATTGATCAAGTGGTGGGGCTAACTTTAATTGAAGTGAATTTTGGGGAAAAACTAATTCGGATAAAGACATTGATTTTGAATGGCATGGATTTAATAAGGGGTCCACTATTTTTTGTAGTGAATAAATGGAAAATGAGAAAAGAAAACAGAGAGAGAGAGAGAGAGAGAGAGAGAGAGAGAGAGAGAGAGAGAGAGAGAGAGAGAGAGAGAGAGAATGATCTGTTTTGTGCATATTTTTAATTGGACTGGGCCCACCTGTTTTGGAGTAAGTTTTGTTCTAGGATGAGTACATGGGATAGTGACTTTTGTAATGTTTGGATTCCTCATTTGGACTTTGGCCCCACCTTCTTTCTACGATTTGGCTCCTATTGGCGTACACTTGCATTGAGTTTGGTTGTCATGGTAAAGGTATGGCCCACATGCAGATTTATATATATGAGTGGGCCGCATGGGTAGGCCAGTTTGCTAGTAGGGGAGATTTTTGA
This sequence comes from Cinnamomum chago, assembly GCA_038049695.1. NCBI lineage: Eukaryota > Viridiplantae > Streptophyta > Magnoliopsida > Laurales > Lauraceae > Cinnamomum > Cinnamomum chago. The sequence continues at coordinate 11,360,972 of CP142453.1, read as the reverse complement.
GAGGCCAAACCAATGAATCCGTCAGTTGGGCCCACCACTTGGACACTATTTGACTTCTTCTATGAGGGCTGGACTGAATTAAAGTGGGGAACACTTTCATTGGATCATATGTAAAAGATTTGACTAAATATAAAAACAAGGGGATTTTACCAAAAAAATCACATTAAATGACCAGTGGACTTAAAAGAACACTTTAACCGACCTCACACCATATCAGTCATTTTGCCTTAAAAGGGGGTTTTTTTTTTTTTTAGGACTTTCAACCAGCGTCTAGGGACCTTATTTTTATGAAGCTAAGGGTATCTAGGGACCCTGCGGTGGACACGAATTAGAACAAAAGAGGCGTTTTCTCCTGTTTCTCTGTCAGGGCTTTCATTTCGCTGTCTGCCCCCATTTGGGCTTCCATTTTTTTTTATGATGGGATGCTGTGGGGAAGAAGACAATGAGATGCATGTAGAATGGTTACATGCAACTAGGTATTATGAAAAGGGTTTATCAACGGTAAGCAATCATGTTTTAGGGCAAAATACAAACTTCACATTTCTATTTCTCTACCCCAAACAGAGTATCATATGCACTTTAATGTTCCCCACCAAACAAAGGCATGTGGCTTTAATGGTCTTCAAGAGGTGGGAATGACCTTCAAGAGGTGACTTTAATGCACTTTCATGTTCCCCACTAAACAAACAGCCCAACCTAGAAGACAATACAGCCCAAACGACACAAAAAATGCCAGAAACCTTCGACAAAGACGTGTGGGAGGGGACCACAGTCGGTAGGAGGGCGATGAGCAGGAGCAGCAGCCAGAACAGATGTTGGAGGGGACCACAGTTTTTCGAGGAAGAAATGGGCGCAGAGGAACCTGCATGTGAAGCCCTAACAGCGAAACATGAGCAAAACGCCTCTTTTATTCTATTATATGTCCGTCTCAAGGTCCTTAGGGACCCTTAGATTAATAAAAATAAGGTCCCTAGGGACGCTAGTTGAAACTCCTTAAAAAAAAAACACCGTTTCAGGCAAACTGATTGTTTTGGTGCACGGTCAGTTAAAATGTTTCTTTTGGCCCACTCGTTATCTAAAGTATTTTTTTTTGGTAAAATCCCCTAAAAACATAAAAGAGGGAGGAAATATGTGCGGGGGGAAATATGTGCTTTGTGCATAATTTTAATTGGACCGGGCCCCACCTATTTTGGAGTAAAACTTGGACTAGGATGAGTACATGGGATAGTGACTTTGTATGGTTTGGATTCTTCAATTGGGCTTGGCCCAACTTTCTTTTGAGTAAAATTTCGCCTATGATGAATATATGGGATAGCTACTTTACACGGATTGCGGGCTACTTACTTTGGAGTAAAATTGGTTGGAATGAATTCATGTAATAGAGGCTTTAAATTGTTTCAATTTTTTAATAGTACAGGGGGGTCCACTTGCTATGAAGCTAAATTTGGCCTTAAATAAATTCATGGCATAGTGGCTTTGAATGGTTTGGACTGGGCCTAAACAATGACTGAAACTTGACTAGATTTTATTTTAAAAAATTGATGAAATTGGGCTAGGTTACAGTCTGATTTCAACAGCAAATGTGTTGAGAGTTTGGTCAACTCTAGAACTCTAATTGGGTAAAAAACCACACCAAATAGATAGATGTGGTGGGCTGAAACACAGACTAAAAGAGAGTCCTAAATGGACTGAAAACTAGCTCAACATACTATGAAAAAGCTAAAAATCATATATGTGAATAGACTTAAAATTACTCCAGAGTTTGGCTACATATAGGATTTAGTTACAGTGGATTGACTTGAAAAAAAAAGGGTTTTTAATGAATACAAGCCTTAACCCTTGACAAAGCCAGCTAAATATATATATATATATATATATATATATATGGCCAAATAAAAATGGGTTGAGGTTGAAGACTCAGCCCAAGTTTTTCCTTAGAAAGGGGTTAAAATTAGCACAAGTATCACTTTAAATGAGCCAATAAATGAGAGCTATAAATCTGTATCATGCGCCTATGTGTGACTGTAAAGCAGCAATACATAACCAAAGGTGGCGCTACAAAGGTTATATATGGTCACAAATGGTGACTATAAATGGTTTTAGACCTAGCTTGAATGAGGGTTGAAAATAAAACGGGTTACATCAAACATACAGGTTGGCCTTCACTAAACATGTACCCTGAACCCATAACCCCTATTCAATCAGAACATTATATATGTTGGGTTTTCAACAAATGTGTTAAATTTATCCAAGCAGAGAATGAATTTAGATTCTAGCTTCATTGTCTACACTAGCAAAACGCCCCCATGCATAGCACGGGCAATAGAAGTCACAATATATATATATATATATATAGACACACACACACACACACTATATAATATAAATAAAAAATTGATGTTTATATAATATGTTTATATTATATAAAATGTAAAATAGAAATGTTTCTCAAAAATAAAAAACTTTTAGGCTTAAATTATAATCACAGATAGAAATGATGCTATGTACCGTGTCTTAATCAAGAAACACGGAATAATTAATAGGTTTTCTTAAAAATCACACAATTGAGATTTTAATTAAATAATTGATATAAATATTTTATAAGCTTATACGAAACTTGAAATATGATATTTTTGTATAAAGTTTATTGAGATGGAAAAAACTCATAAGAAGTTTAAAATATGATAATATCCAATTAGAGGTGGGTTTGGTAGTGAAATGGTTGGGTTTAGGATAGGTATGGGTTTTTGTACTTTAACCAAAGCCAAGTTGAAGGTGGGCTCGGGTTTTTGTTTACTTGAGCCCTCTCAACTTCGTCCTTGTATACTCTTTTTTTTTTTCTTTTTTTTTTTTTTTGGGGGTTCATTTGTTGGGGGGGGGGGGGGGGGGGGGGGGGGGGGGGGGGGGGGGGGGCGACCTATTGGGGATCGGGGATCCTTTTACCAAGGATGAATAAAATAAAGAAAATAAAGAAAAATAGGAGCTATTGAGTGTTGGATATTTGTCACCCTTCGCCTATTAAATATATCATTATCAAATTTAATATTAAATCAAGATAATCTTAATGATAAATTTATGTTTTGAGTTTTATGGAGATGATATTACGCAACTCCTTATGCTTGGGAGAAATCTTTAAAACTCCAAAATAGACATATGAGCTTGTAGTATTATCCATGCTTTTTCTTGGGCAATATTGGATCATTTTATCAACATTGTCAAAAATAAAATACTTGCTATGGAGCTAAATTTGGCCTCAGAAAAATTCATGGCATAGTGGCTTTGATGGTCTGGACTGGGCCCAAATAATGACTCAAATTTGATTAGAATTTATCTAAAAAAATTGATAAAATTGGGCTGGGTTATAGTCAGATTTTGACAGCAAATGGGTTTAGAGTTTGGTCAAGTCTAGAACTCTAATTGGGTAAAAAACCACGCCAAATAGATAAGAGGTAGTGGGCTGAAACACATACTAAAAGAGAGTCCTAAATGGACTGAAAACTGGCTCAACAAAGTACTATGAAAAAGCTAAAAATCATATATGTGAATTGACTTAAAATTACTCCAGAGTTTGGCTACAAATAGGATTTAGTTACAGTGGATTGGCTTGAAAAAAAAAAGGGTTTTTAATGAATACAAGCACGAACCCTTGACAAAGTTGGCTAAAAAATGGCCAAATAAAAATGGGTTGAGTTTGAAGACTCAGCCCAAGTTTTTCCTTACAAAGGGGTTAAAATTAGCCCAAGTATTACTTTAAATGAGCAAATAAATGAGAGCTATAAATCTGTATCATGCGCCTATGTGTGACCGTAAAGCAGCAGTACATAACCAAAGGTCCCTACAAAGGTTAAATATGGTCACAAATGGTGACTATAAATGGTTTCAGACCTAGCTTGAATGAGGGTTGAAAATAAAACGGGTTACATCAGACATACAGGTTGGCCTTCACTAAACATGTACCCTAAATCCATAACCCCTATTCAATCAGAACATTATGTATGTTGGGTTTTCAACAAATGTGTTAAATTTATCCAAGCAAAGAATGAATTTAGGTTCTAGCTTCAATGTCTACATTGGTCTATGGTGGGATTACAAATGGGTTACAACATGACCCAAATTGGTTTCTCTGAATGGGTTAAGACTTGACTCAAATTGTATTCTCTAAATGAGTTTCAGCTCAAACTGAAATTGCAAACTATCTCATTATTGGGTTGCAATTTGCTCAGATTTCCTTTAGTAAACTCTCTCATTATTAGCCTGAAAGAGACTGAAATTGGCCAGAGTTTCACCTCATTAATGACAAATATATTGGGTCTAATTCAGGCCAGATTTTGGGTCTAATTCAAGACAGAATATTGGGTCTAAACCAGGCCGGATTTTTTGGTGTAAATCAGGCCAAATTTTGTGTTTAAGTCAAGACAGAATATTAGATCTAAATCAAGCCAGATTTTTGGGTCTAAATGGGGCCAAATTTGGGTCTAATTCAAGACAAAATATTGGGTCTAATTCAAACAAAATTTTGGGTAAAAAAATCAGGCAATAATTCTGGGTTTAACTCATGCAATAATTACATATTCAAGTCAGTCCAGAATTAGTCCATACTTATAATTCTAAACCAGTTTAGACTTATGGGTCAAAAAACAACCCAAGATTAGGCTAGAATTACAAGCCTAAATCAGGCCAAAATGCAGCCTAATTTAGGCCAGAAAATGTCTTTTATTTATTTATTTTTGCACGTGCCTGGGCTTCATTAAACTCCATTTACACCTCACGTAAAGAGTAAAACATCTGGAAAAACACATAAAGATCAAATTAGCAACAAAAAGAAGGATTCAAAAGTTTACTAATTAATAAATTTAATGAAAATAATTCTTTAAGTCTGTGCATTTGGTAGTTCCGTGGTCAGTGCATAGCACGGGATTTTGCTAGTTTTTTTAAAAGGAATGATGTAAGAGAAATTTTGGGAACCGATTGATTTTTAGAATTTCCTATGATGCCACGTGGCTCCTGTAAAAGATCCAATATGGCACCGTGTGGTTTTAGAGCACTGGCGTGGCACTCTCGAGAGCAGAGCTCCCTATTGCTTCAATGTATATAATAACTAGTGTGAGAGACCTGTGTAAAGAAAAAAATATATAAAAAAATAAAGATTTATAGAGGAAGCAAGATGAGAAAAAGGAGTAAGGGAAAGATAAAATATTTGGACCAATTGGTAGGGCCCATAATGAAATAATGCTACCCTATTGGATATTTAATAAAATTTTAAGATTTTTGTATGTTTTTATTATGAATTAGATTACCCGTGCTTTTTGCTAGTTTTTCATTATAATAGAGACAGTCTTTCAATTACATTAATCATGAATTAAGCATGCCCTTGAAATACAAAATGCCAAAGACAATGAATCACAAGCGATCACATGTTTTGCACGTGTTTAGTCCAATGGGAGACTTACTTCAATTAGAACAAAATTTTGAATGATTTGGATTCAGGTTGCTCACGACAAAGTGCGGTGTAGAAAAAGATAAATTCATGTACCTAACCTTCAAATGGCTGAGACAAGATTTTGACAATGAGGATGAAAATCAATGGCAAAAGGACTGAGTGGCATTAGTTCATTCCAATTGAGAGCTTATGGGAGGAGAGAGAAAGTGATTATAACCATGTTTTGGGCCCCCCTTTTGATGGGTGCAGCCCATTCGTTGGTTCTGTCAATCCATGATCCGGTAAGAAAACCAATTTATACTCATTGAACATTCACTCACCGATTGTTTAAATCTCAGAGAAAAATCTATGGCTATAAAGAGAATAAACTTCAAGGTTTTCTAAATCAAGGGCAATGATACTCTGGGCGCTAATTTGTTGTCTTCCCCTTGTCTATAAAACAAGACATTTTCATCTACCCTCCCCCATAGATGAACATGTATCTTAGTGGGGCCTATGAGCTAATATGTAAAATACTCATAATAGGATGTAAATGAGTTGTTTCCGGGGGAGAACCATATTGGACCTGGAACCGAAATCGTTTCTAAATAATGGATTTGGTTCCCGATCCAATTCTGGCCCGAAACTTGTTTTGTTGCTTCTAAATTTGGTTAGGATGAGAGGACTCGGATGTAGTTCATATTAGATGACTGGATCTTGTTTTGAAATCGATTTTGACTTCTTTTATAATTTTTTTTATTTTTTCTTAAAATAAAGATATAAATCAACTTATAACAATGCATCAAATCTAAGACATCCAAGATTATACATAAAATTGACCAACAAAAGTTGGTCTTAAGCTAAATCTTACAACAGTAAAGGACTAGTATGTGGAGCCCAAATGAATAGATTTGTATGGGTTAGATGCCCCATAATTTGTGAGGCCGCTCCTGGGGCCCACCCGGGGCCTATGATCATTGAAAATCACTAACCCCTGCATGCCTCAACCCCGCTCACCGTTGGCAAAGAGTCCTTGCTGCGCAAGTTTTTTAATACCTGCCCTAAACTTGTTTTTTATGTGGAGGATTTTCGCAGAGACAGAGCGACTCAGGCCCGAGTTGGCGAGGAGGGCCGTGGAGAGGTACAATTCCGACTCGAAGTACAGGTTCCTGTATGACAAGATCTCTGATTTCTCGGTCGAGTCGCTTAAAATCGATATTTGGCTCTTGGAGTCGGGCGAGTTCCGGAATATCTCTGGGCGCGCGGCAGCGTGGTACCCGTGCCCATATCTATATTCATTGTTGGACTACTCCACTCTGCTGTGCGAGAACATTGCTAAGCGGCTTTTTCCGCGAGAGTCGGACCCCTCGTATGCCGAGATGGAGGAGGCCCATTACTCTCACATAGTCCACGAGAGGCTGAAGAATCTCCTTCCTCTGCTCGAACAGAGGGGATACTACCCTCGGTACAGGATTGGTGAGTACAAGGATCCTGAACGCGTGCCCGATAGAACGCGTGCCCTACTTCCACATGAGATCCTCTCATTTCTTCAAGGCAATTACATAGACGAGCTCAGGGAGTTGCAATGGAGGAGAATGGTTAAGAATTTGTCCAAAAAGAGAAAATTGAGCAACTGTCTCTCTGTCTGTGATGTCTCTGTGAGCATGGATGGGACACCTATGGAGATCTGTGTGGCCCTCGCGCTCTTGGTTTCTCAACTGAGTGAAGAGCCATGGAGAAGGAATGTCCTAAACTTTAGCGAAAACCCAGAGCTGCATAGAATTGAGGGGAAGAGATTGCTGGAGAAGGTCGAATTCATTAAGAGGATGCAATGGGGGATGAACATTGATTTCCAGAAGGTGTTTGATAGAATCCTTGATGTTGCTGTTGCTTCAAAATTGGAAGAGGAGCAGATGGTGAAGAGGGTGTTTGTATTCACTGATATGGGTTTTGCTGAGGCATCGGGGAATTCGTGGGAGACGGATGCCATCCAGAGAAAGTACGAGGAAAAGGGTTACGGGTCATCCGTGCCGGAGATTGTGTTTTGGAATTTGGAAAACTTTGACTCATCCCGGTCGACAAAGCCTCCTGTTACAGGGAGAGAGAATGGGGTGCAACTGATTAGCGGGTTTTCAAATAATCTGTTGAATATTTTTATTGACAATGGTGGAGTGGTGAACCCAGAGGAGGTGATGGAAGAGGCAATTGCCGGGGAGGTGTATAAGAAGGTCAGTGTTTTTGACTGAGCCTCCTGAAGAGGAAGAGAAAGCACTAGACAATTCAATGTATTAAATCTTAAGCTTTTAGTTTCTATCCATGTGCCTCTTTAAATTTTAAGCTTTTAGTTTCTATCCATGTGCCTCATATTCCGATTTAGAGATTTCATTCAATACTAGCAACAAACTCAACAGACTCCCTTGCTGAGACCTATCACAACATTTACAAAAAGACATTAAGGACCTGATTGACTCACCTTTAGAAGCGCCCTATCAACATTTACATATATAAAAAGTTCCTCTCCATTCATTCATAAAACTGAATTATCAAAAGTGAACTTTGATATATTTTTATTTTTCCTTCATAATGCCTTGCCCAACTTAAGTGCCAGGCACTCATACAAAACTCATCCAAACCAGGCTATTATTTTGTCGTTTCTGTCCATATTCCACTGCAAATGAAGCACCTACAAGACACAAGGACTAGATTACACATATATCAGAGCAAAAATTTTAGGTGGTTTGAACTTAATAAATGACTGAACCTGAAATGGAGTGGAAGTGGCTGGAATTTGTTTACGCCTTGTTGAAGCATATGTCACAGTATATGGTTCCCACTACGACCGTTGATGGGAGCTTCTTCTTGCCATGTTTGATTACATATATCTGGTTATAATATGTACTTAATTTATTAGATCCCACTTCACTTCCACAAGAACCTGAGCACGCTGGTCGGCTGGTGGATACAAGGTTGTGCAGTATGTATATAAAATTAGATTTTATGGATAATCTTTACAAGAATGATTTGTGCATGCATCCACATGGGTAGAAGTTAGTGAATAATTCCGAAGAGAATATACTTACATGGTGTACTCTAGCTTAAACAATGAAAAAACCCTCAGAAAAAAATAGAACAAACGAAAGCAACATTATAAATACTCTACAATAAACAAAAAGATACAATATATAGAACAAACAAAAATCTAGCAGAAAAATTTATAGAATAAAAAAATAACATTATATAATCTGCCAAATTCAATCTAACTCGATATTGGAGCAATGTTGAAGAAGAATATGAAAGAAATATAAATGAAAGTAAAAACAGAGTGTTGTGTGTTGAATGGCTTGCACAACCAAGTGTTTGCCTTGTATATTTATACTGTGTTTTGATATTACAATTGAATGGATCAATCCCCAACTATACAGAAAGAATGAAAACAAAATAAATAACAGCTTTACAGATTTGATTACAAGGCATGAATAAAAGAATAGAAAACTGTAATTCCTTATCTTCAGCAGATCTTCTATTATTGTGCTGATTCTAGCTGATTTTCAGGCATCAGTTATGTTGTTATACCCCGGCAAACTAATGGGTGGTAACCACAACAGTTTGGATCGGTGTTGTAAGAAAGAAGGTGAGGGAAGTTCTTTTGTGAAGATATCTGCAATCTGATAATTGGATCGAACAAACCGAACTTGAAGTATGTTATTGATCACTAAATCACAGACAAAGTGGTAATTAACCTCAATATGTTTAGTTCTAGCATGAAGAACTGGGTTGGCTGCCATATGTGTTACACTTATGCTGTCGCAGTGTATGATCATAGGTAACTTGACTAGGACATGAAGATCATGTAAGAGATATGAAAGCCATAACATTTCGGAAACTGTGATCGCAAGAGCTTTGTATTCAGCTTCCGAGCTAGATCTTGAAACTGTGGGTTGCTTTTTGGATCCCCAAGAGAGGAGATTAGATCCTAAGTGTGTGCAAAATCCAGTGGTTGACCAACATGAATCTGGGCAACCAGCCCAATCCGCATCTGAGAAGGCAAAAACAAGAGAAAGAGGGCCCGGTTTGAGAATGATTCCATCACTAACAGAGTTCTTAAGATAATGCAGAATGCGCTTGACCGCTTGAAGATGCTCGGTTGTTGGTGCGTGCATAAATTGGCAAACCTAATTAACTACATATATCAGATTTGGGCGAGTGATGGTGAGGTATTTTAAGGCCCCTACTACGTGGCGATATTCATGAGGATCCGACAATGGAGACTTAGAGTGCAGAGATAATTTAGAGCCAGACAGGACTGGAGTCTTGCTGGGTTTGCAGCCTTCCAACCAGTTTTATGCAAGTGATCAAGCGTGTATTTTGACTGTGAGAGTACAAGTCCAACATTTGTACGTTTAGCTTCCACCCCTAGAAAGTAGTGAATGTCGCCAAGATCAGTCATGGCAAACTCAGTGCCAAGACATGCTACAAATTGATTTAGTAAAGCCATACTATCGTCAGTTAATATGATATCATCCACGTAAAGAAGTAAAATGAGCATACCATCTTTTGAGTGGAACACAAACATAGAGTTGTTAGCAAGACTGTGAGTAAAGCCTATGTGAAGTAAAAAGGTGCTGAACCTTTGAAACCATGCACGTGGTGCTTGTTTAAGGCCATATATTGCATTATGAAGAAGGCACACATGTGTTGGATGAGTGGCACTGACATACCTTGGTAGTTGTTGCAGTAAACTTCTTCGGTTAACATGCCATATAAAAAGGCATTTTTTATATCTAGTTATCGAAGTGGCCAATTTCAGGAGATGGCAACTGAGAGAACAGTGTGGATTGTGGGTGGCTTGATAACAGGACTGAAAGTTTCTATGAAATCAACTCCTAGTTGTTGGTGGAAGCCTTTTGCAATGAGTCTCGCTTTATACCGTTGAATAGATCCATCGCACTTAGTTTTGATCCGGTAAACCCATTTACATCCAACTATATTCATCGAAGGAGAGGCAAGGACAAGTGACTATGTATTATTTTTAAGGAGGGCCTCATATTCATCATTCATGGCCAGTACCCAATTTGCATCTTTAGTCGCGGTCTTGTAGGGTGTAGGTTCTGTAGGTGTAGTATGAAGGGTGGACAAAAAAATAGTAGGAAGTGGATGACGACTGCTAAGGAGGGAGAATGAAACTTTAAGTTTTCTGCTTCCAGTTTGAGTTCTTGTAATCATAAAGTGTCTGGGAGCAGGGGACGGTAGTGGATGGGTTGGTGAGGAGGTGGTGGTGGGTTCAGCCATTGTGGGTGAAGGTAATGTAGTGGATGGAGAAGAGTGGGTATAATCAATGGAAGAGCCAGAAACCGCAGCTTGGGGAGTATGAGTAACAAGTTCTGCAATTATATATGAAGCAGCAAGGTGAGGTACTTGCAGAGTGACAGTATTTGATGGAGTGTCACGAGATGGAGAAGAGATTTCTCTATCTGCAAAAGGGAAAAAGTGCTCATTAAAAACCACATGTCTAGAGGTGTAAATGCAGCCACTGTTTGGATCTAGACACATGTAGCCCTTGTGATGTTGACTATATCCGAGGAAGACACAAGCAATGGATTTTTGTGACAACTTGTCAGGTCTATAAGGTCGCAAGCAAGGAAAGCATTAACAGCCGAATACACGAAGAAACAAGTAGTCCGGTGGTGTCCTATATAATACTTCATGTGGAGAACGACCCTGTAAAACTGGTGTCGGGAGGCGGTTTATGAGATAGACTGCAGTAAGAAAAGCCTCTAATCAGTACCTCTTTGGCATTTTGGCTTGAAATAAAAGAGACAACCCCATTTCAGTTATGTGTTTGTGCTTCCTCTTTGCAATGCCATTTTGTTCTGGCGTGTGAGGACAAGAAATTCGAGAAACAATCCCACATTCATCAAAAAAAAAAAAAAAAATGTAAACACACCACGTGTGAGCTCTAGAGCACCGTCACTTTGGAAGTATTTGACAGTTGTTGAAAAAATATTTTCAGCCATTAATTTAAAATGATGAAAACATTCCAAAGCATTAGATTTTGCATGCAGCAGATAAATCCATGTGTGTATACTATAATCATCAACAAAGATTATATAGGAATGAAAACCACTAACAGAGGGCACCGTTAGCCCCCATAAATCACAAAGAATCAGTTCCAAAGGAGAAGAAGACTGTCTAGAAGAAGTTCCAAAAGGAAGTTTTTTATTCTTTGCTAACTGACAAGATTCACAAATTTTATTGTGATTAAGAACACTACAACAATTTACATTTTTCCCGGCGTTTTTTCCCGGCATAAATATTAAACGCCGGGGAAAGTATACCTTTTCCCGGCGAAAATAATTTTTACGCCGGTATAGGTCACTTTTTCCCGGCGATTTTTTTTTCGCCTGTAAAGGTAACTGTGTTAATAAAAAAGTTGTTAAAAACTTTTCCCGGCGCGAATTTTCGCCGGCAAAAGTGGTTTTTCCCGGCGTATTTATATTTCGCCGGCAAATGTCACGCGCAATTCCCGCGCGCGCCTTCATTTGGGACATCCCGCGTTGTGTTTCCCCGAAGTGGTTTTGCCGGCGCACTATTTGCGCCGGGATTGATTGTAATTCACTAAATCCCATCCTATCCTGCATTCTAGCCATCATATGTTTATCGAAACCCTCTCTCTGCTTCGATCATCTCTCTCTGCTTCAAACCCTCTCTCTGCGCCCATCTCTCTGCTTCTCCCTCTCCGTCTCGCAGCGCCCCCTCTCGGTCCATCTCTGCATCTCTGCTTCTCTGCTTCTCTGCTTCTCCCTCTCGGTCCATCTCCCTCATCCGCTTCTCCCTCTCGGTCCTTCTCCCTCATCTCTGCATTTCCCCAAAGCACACAAGAAATCACCCATCTCCCTCTCGGTCCATCTCCCTCATCTCTCTGCATCTCCCTCTCGGTCCCTGGCCCCTCTCACCTCGTCCAGCGCCCATCTCCCTCGTCCAGCGCCCAAGCTCCCTCTCCGTCTCGCAGCGCCCATCTCCCTCGTCCAGCGCCCAAGCTCGCAGCGCCCATCTCCGTCTCGCCCAAGCTCGGCGTCGGTTGCAGGTAATGTGCTCTCCGTCTCGTCGGCGTCATTTTCTTCTCCATCTGTCTGCAAATCTGAGCCTTTTGTTCTCTTTTCCTTTTTATTTATTTTTCTTATTTTTTTCTACTTTTAAATAAATTTTCCTGAAGCCATTAAAATAAAAAACCCAAGCACTTTTTAGTACCCTAGAAAAAAAAAACAGAGAAGATAATTTGGTGGTGGCGGATGAGCTCTGTTTCTTGTAGAAGGTTTTTTTTTTTTTTTTTTTCTTAACTTTTTATGATAGTTCTTGTAAGGTTTTTGAGAAGCTGGTGATTGCATTGAAAGGTTGAAAATTTTATTCGTTTGTTGTTTAAAATAAAAAAAGGGAAGAAGATATCACATTTAATTCTACAAATAATAAGTAATAGTTGACTGAGATTAGATGTCCTAGAGGCTACAGTGGATTTCCAATCTTTCAACTTAAGATTTCTCTGGGCTTGTTTGTGTAAGGCCACAAAAGAGGAAGCAGAAATGGAAAGAGCCATTTTATGTGGATGTTTGCGTTCCACTTAACAACCACTTATGGTATAATGGCCAAAACGTTCCACTTGCACTGAAAAGTCTTATGTCTCAGGCTAAACTAAAATCATAAAAGTGCTAAAATCTAATGCTAGAATACACTTTCGCAATGTTTTTGGATGTAGAATAAAGAAATATGTTCCCACGCGTGGAAGTTTCTTTGGGTTCTTTTTCTATAGATTAGCTTGGTTCTAAAGAATGAACTAACATATGAGTTCAATGTTTGAGTTCTAACAAATAGTTATTTCAAAATTTGAGTTCAATGTTTGAGTCTAATCACTACACCAAAAATCGGAAATTGGAACGGAAAAGCGTTCCTAATCCTTCCGTTCCTAATCCGTTAAAGTGTTCCAATTTCCGTTCCAATTTGGTACCAACCGTTCCTAATCCAAATTGGAACGGAAATTGGAACACTTTAACGGATTAGGAACGGAAGGATTAGGAATGCTTTTCCGTTCCAATTTCCGATTTTTGGTGTAGTGAATGTACTGATTCACAGAAGATTTTCCTAAGTCATTGGATGAAAATTTTCATCTTTCGTTTATTTATAAGCTGGAACTTTTAGATACAGTTTTATAATCAGTACAGGAGATTTTAGTAGTTCTAATTTAGCACCCCCATTGCCATCCGTTACATACAAGCTATTATTTTCCATGAAATGTATTCCCATTGAAAGAGGTTTCCTGGTATTTATTATCATGCTAAAATCTAGCATAAATGTTTGGCATGGCGTGTTGATTCAAGATTTTGAATTTAATTTTACTTGAAGTTCAAATCAGTAAAAGAAAATAAATGCCCTGCACATGTTGATTTCTGGGGTACAGGACTCCTTAACACCTAAAAGGCATCAATTTGTGCATTTATCCAGAAGTAGAATGTCTAAAATTCCAAATAACCAAGAAATTTAAAGCGTGCTTGTCCTGTTTGCAAAAAGTTGATTGATCCAAATGTAGCCTCTAGGAGAAACTATTATAACACCCTCAATGCCACGGGTTTATTGGAAAATAATTTACAGTGCAATAACACCCAACAAAAGGAAAGTAAAGCAACAAAAAGGATATGTGCTTGGAGCTCCTAATGGGCCTTAATTCTAGATGTTTTGAACATATCCATAGCTTCACATAAGTAATCAAGGAGAACAAGAGCACGTGGTGCTTATTGTTAACCCAAGCAACATGCTGTGTATCTTTTCATGCCTCGCTAGTTTACTTCAGTCATGTCATGGTACTCTGAATTTTGCTTCACTGTCAATCAACCAAAATTTTATTGTAAAATACATTTACCCATACTTCATAGGAGCCATTTCTTTCTTGTACACAAACCCATATCATCTGTGAAATGACATCTCTTGATTTTCTCTTGGCCTAAAACTATCAATAATCATCCTCTAATATGCTGATCATTGATTTCACCCTTTGTTTAAACTCCAAACATCAACATTAACATCTGAATATCTATAACATTAACTTTTGCTTTTCTTGCTTCTTTTTTTTTGTCCCCTTCGGTATTCATATCATATTTATAAATACAATATAGCTAGGTATACATTGTACATAATATCTACAGAACTTTATCCCATGATGTCACTCACTATCAAAATTGCGTTCTTATTCACAAATGATATCGACAGTTGCTCTCTCTCTCTCTCTCTCTCACACACACACACACATTCTTAGAGAGGCCTTGATGAATTTTAATCATAGTGGGTAGATAATTTCAATTTTCTAACCCCAACCAAGAGGTTATGGGGAAGATGATCAAAAGTTAATTACATGCAGTTTATCATAAGAATTATAGATGTTGCACCGGCCATATAACGATCCACATTCTGACCACCCAAAATCTACACCAACAGTTTAATCATCATTAATTCAATACTGCATACATATACAAAGAGAGAAAGAGAAAGAGAAAGAGAGTATTAAATTAGTTACAACATATTGACTAGTCTCAAAAGTCATACATATACAGCAAGATAACAAGATCAAGTAGCAATAGAGGAAAAAAGGAAAGGAGTATGAAAACATATAGATTTTAGAGAGGCCAAGCCAAAATAGATTCTGAAATGAGTTTTTCTAACCCTTTAATCCAATTTTTCACTCCAATCCAATTTTGTTTGAATATAGATTTCTTCTTTCTTGCTACCTTTCTAATTTCAAGATGCGGAACTTTATATTCTTGTCTAATACTAATCATGTCCATTATATGAGCTTGATCTGTCTAAATTCTAAAGTTAATTTTTATTTTTTATTTTTCTTACTTTTTTTTTTCATTTAAGGCATTAAGTGTTGATTTGTTTTTCTTATATTTGAGTTCTTCTTTTTTCTTTGTTTTTTTTTTTCTCCTTTTGCATTTATTTTGTACCATCTATTGGTTGAATTTGAGTTAACCACCATTTTATATATGTAAACAGATATGGACAAGAGTTGGATGTTACAGTATCGTAATAGATTTAGTCAGCCATATATAGACGGGGTGAATTCTTTTATTGAATTCGCAAAGACGACTTCGGGTGGGAGTAGAGTGATTAAATGCCCGTGTAACTACTGCTGTAATGGTTTTAAGCATGATTATGAGATTGTGAGAGACCATCTGCTCCGGCGTGGGATGATGGTATCCTACGAAACTTGGTTACAGCATGGGGAACTTCCACAATCCGATGAATCGGATGATAGTGAAGATGAATCGGATGAGGACCGGGATGGATATGATGAGTTATTAGAGGACCATGGCAGGGGGACTTACATGATGGATGATACCCTAGGGATGGATGATGTGCGAAACTTTGAAATTATGCTAGAGGCTTCCCAGCGTGGTTTGTACCCGGGCTGTAAAGATTCAGAAACCCTGTTAGCGTTTGTCATTAGGATGCTACATGTGAAGGTATAGTATAGGTGGAGCAACAAGTTGTTCGACAAGGTTTTGGAGATATTTAGGGACACCCTACCAGAAGGTAATGTGGTTCCCGCGTCCGTTTATGAGGCCAAGAAGCTACTACGTGACTTGGGCTTGGGGTATGAGCACATTGACTCCTGTAAGAATGATTGCATACTTTTTTGGAAAGAGAATGCTCACTTGGAGAAGTGTCCCGAATGTGGGGAGCTTAGGTACAAGGTCAATAATGGCAAGGGTAAGCAGATTGCTCATAAGATACTGCGTTACTTCCCATTGATACCTAGGTTGCGGAGATTATACATGTCCAGGATGACAGCCAAAGAGATGAGATGGCATCATGAGAATGGCATGGATGGCGATCTGGGTAGGCATCCGGCCGACTATAAGGAATGGAAGGAATTTGATTTGAAATTTCCAGAGTTTGCCCAGGAGATCCGCAATGTGAGGTTAGGACTGGCCACCGATGGGTTCAACCCCTTCGGCAATATGAGCACTTCTTACAGCATGTGGCCTGTCATACTTATGCCTTACAACCTTCCACCCTGGATGTGCATGAAGGATCCATTTTTCATGATGTCCTTACTTATTCCCGGGCCACAGGCACCTGGGAAGGAGATCGATGTGTACCTGAGGCCCTTGGTTGACGAGTTGAAGGAGTTGTGGGAGATTGGTGTCATGACTTATGATGCCCATAGTGAACAGACCTTCCGAATGCATGCGGCTGTGATGTGGACCATAAATGACTTTCCCGCGTATGGTAACTTGTCTGGTTGGAGCACAAAAGGTTATTTGGCTTGTCCCCCTTGCAACGAAGATTCATTATCATGTAAGTTGAGAAGTAAGATTGGGTGGGTTGGACATCGAGCTTACTTGCCTGAGGATCACTCTTGGAGGAGGAGCAGAAAGTGCAACGGTCAGCTAGAACATAAAGTGAAATCCTTGCATTTACCGGTGCAAAAGGTACTCGATCAGTTGGATCAACTACCAGAAGTTAAGTTCGGGAAGGGCCCCAACATCAGGAAAAGACCTCGTGAGCCTGCACTGTTGAATTGGACAAAGAAAAGCATCTTGTATGAGCTACCGTACTGGAAGAAACTAAACCTTAGGCATAACCTTGATGTCATGCACGTAGAGAAAAACATCTGTGAAAATATTGTTGGTACTGTGGTGGGCATAGATAAGAAGAATAAGGACACGGACAAGGCGCGTGACGATTTAAGAGATATGGGCATCAGGCCACAATTGCATCTGCAGAGGAATGAAGAAGGATCCATTATGAAACCCCGTGCATCCTACACATTGGACCTGAAACAAAGGGAGGGTTTTTTTGAATTCTTGAAATCAATCAAGTACCCGGATGGCTATGCTGCAAACTTGTCAAGGTGTGTGACCTCAAAAAATGGCAAATTATCGGGTATGAAAAGTCACGATTATCATGTTCTCCTACAACGTTTATTTCCGATTGGCCTACTTGGTTATGTTGATAAGGAGTTAAGTACAACTCTATTTGAGTTGGGCAGTTTCTTCCAGGACCTCTGCTCAAAAACATTGAAACAGAGCGAGTTAAAGAAATTAGAGGAACGGGGAGTGCTCATACTTTGCAAGCTCGAGAAGATCTTTCCTCCAGCATTCTTTGATGTAATGGTCCATTTGGCCGTTCACTTGCCACGTGAGGCTATGCTTGCTGGACCGGTGCAATATCGGTGGATGTACCCTATTGAAAGGTAACTGTTACCATCCGATGAAGTGTTATTCACAAGTAGTTGTGTGTTTGTCTTGCATAAGTAACCTTAATACTAATGGATCTTTGTTTGAAGGTTTCTCGGGACTTTAAAAGGTTATGTTACTAACCGAGCACGACCCGAAGGTTCGATCGCCGAGGCTTACATTGTCAAAGAGTGTTTGACTTTCTGCTCAATGTACCTAAAAGGGACTGATCGAGACGAACGAAATGATGATGGTGGCGTGCGTGGTCCCGGGATGGATATCTTCAGGCAAAATGTTCGTCCCTTTGCACCAATCACAAGGGCACCAGATCCTTCTCAGAATGAACGCAACATGGCTCACTGGTTTGTATTGCATAACAGTCCCGAGTTAGAGCCATATCTCGAGTAAGTGCTTCGGCTTAAATACATGAGTGTATAGATTGTTCTCTTGTTGATTCTTCATCTACTTTTACTTGCTTATGAATTGCTTTGGCTTAAGTAGGGAACACATGAATACATTACAAAATCCAGGAGCGCATGACATCAGTCAAATACAACGAGACACATTTCCAAAATGGTTTAAGCAACGTGTAAGATATATGATGCACTATTGACACAGTAAACATTATCTATTGGGCCTCAAATGCCGGATTAACAAACTTACTGCATGTTGCTCATGTAGATGAATGATTTGCGAAACCAAGGGTCGCCAGAAGCAACCGATGAAATGTGGTCATTAGCAAATGGTCCTGGTTCGATAGTTTATCACTTTATCTATATTCAGGGTGCATATTCAATGGTGTCCGATTCCACACCAGAGATCGCGAGAATAGGCGAAAGTGCCAGAATAGTGGTTTGGTGGTGCAAGGGGAGCATATTGGGAAGACAATTGACTTCTACGGGTACTTGTGCAAAGTATGGGAGCTGACATATATGCATGGGGGTAGGGTGGTTTTGTTCCAATGTGAATGGTACAACACCGGTACCAGAAACAAAATACATACCGATCAACACATAACAAGCATTGATGT
Organism: Cinnamomum chago; assembly: GCA_038049695.1. NCBI lineage: Eukaryota > Viridiplantae > Streptophyta > Magnoliopsida > Laurales > Lauraceae > Cinnamomum > Cinnamomum chago. Next base: position 11,342,296 of record CP142453.1, on the reverse strand, counting down.
TACAGGTCGGTGGTATAAAGATGATCCATTTGTCCTACCAAGTCAAGCAAAGCAAGTTTTCTATGTCAGTGATACCTGCAAAGGCAACAACTGGAGAATCGTAGAACGAGTCAAGCATCGGGGAGTGTGGGATGTACCAGAACTGGATGATGTGCCTAGTGAGGCCTTCCAGCAGCATGAAACCACCGATGTTGTCCCAGTCTGTGTCGAAGATAGGGATGTTCACTACTGTAGGGATGATATTCCTCCGGAGAAAGTTAATGGTGATGAGCCAATAGCGGGGCATAGCGATGACGAGGATGATACTATGGTGGAATATTTAGATGATGATGATGAAGATGATCTATGTAGCCAGTCCGATTCTGATATAGATCCTGCTATAGAGTATAATGTGTAGTGTTTGTTTTCTGATTTGTATATGGACAATTGTTCTAACTTAATGACGTTGTTGCTTAATTTACATTTCATGGCTCATTATTTATGTCTCATTTTATTTCATTTTATATGCCTTCATTCTCTTGTATGTCATATATAGTTGTCAAAAATGCCCAAGGGAAGTAAAACATATGTCAAGCCTGGGTGGGTGGCCAAACAGGCCAAGTTGACAGAATATGAGAAAGTGAGAAGTAAGAACATCATGGAAATAGACGAGAGATGTCGTGCTTTGGGGGTAAAGCACATATCCAACACCATTCTTGGATTGGGTCAAACGAGCAGAAGGAAAAATGGTGAGGGAAAAAGAAAACCGGGTGAAGATGATGACAACGACGAATATCTACCACATTATTTACGTGACCCTTCATTGGTTTCTTCGGATGAAAATACAGGTGATGATGGGGATGATGAGACTTCTGGGTCTCCGACAAATATGGTAATTTGTTTATTTGTATTTATGACATGCTATTCTAGTTGTAAATTTTATTTCATTGGCTTTATTTATGTATTTATGTACTAATAATTTCTTGTTGTGTTGTGATAGGTTACCCATATGAATCGAGGGAAGCGAAGTAGACATGCTTGCGCTGTAGCTGCTGCACTGGCCCAAACTGCATCGGCGCAACCTCCAGTCACACGGTCTTCTCATGTAGAGAACACGCCCGAGGTTGCGGGCCAAGCTGCATCGGCACCTACTCGAGTCACACAGTCTTCTCATACGGGTAGGATGCCAGAGGTGGCGACCATTGCTAGAGAGCGTAGTCTTGCACAGATTGCCAGTTCTTCTGGCCAGCCTAACCAAGTTTTGACTCCGCGTACTGATGGCAGCAGTGTTGGTGAGAATTATAGAATTATTTACGTTTAAAATGTACGATCTTCTAATGTTATATGCTTAGTAACTCTAATTAATATTGTGGTCGTGACAGCATCAGCCTCAGGAGAGGACCCTCGCCGTGTACGAGGCAAGACAAGGGGGTTAAAGGTGGAAAAACTGAGGAGGCAGCTTGGCCATGCCATCCCAATTCCGACCCCTGCTTCGAGCCTTGCGCCAGAGGGTGAATTTGCCACTAGTTTTTCAAACCTTCTTGGGGAAGCAATTCGAGATGAGGCTCCTGTTCGGAAAGAAGGCTGGAAGTCTGTTCCTGAGGGGATCAAGAAGTTGGTGGTTTGCCGAGTTCAGGTAATTTCATCTGAGATAACTTAATGCATTCTCAATTAGACTCATTAATGTGAAATTGTTGTCTCACATTACATGTTTATGTTTGCACTTGCTTAGCAATTTTTTGAGTTCGGGGACTATGTGAACGATCCGATCATCAAGGCTGCCATTGATGCGAAGTGCCAGAAGCTGTACAGGGACTGGAAGTCTGAATTACATACCCACTATTTGTCTCTTTTGGAGGAGGGGGTGCCCGATCCAAAGAGCCACCCACTAAAGCCTTGTAAGGCAGATGACTGGGCCTGGATGATCGACAATTTGTGGGAGACTATGGCATGGAAGGTAACTTTTAATGGTTTTGTATATATCTCTGCCTCAATTATTGATCGAGATCAGTGTATTAGTTAAATATTATTTGACTAATATATTGTTTTTTTATCTTTTTGTGTAGGAGAAGTCAAAGAAAGCGAGAGAATTCCGATCGAAAATGCCGTGGAATCATACGAGCGGCTCTAGATCGTTCCTAGCACGTAGTTCAGTAATCGTAAGTGCGGATTTACGAAAATTTGGTTGTTTGACTAAGTTATGAAACTAAATTCTTCTATTAACGAAGTATCTAATGTCATAACAGAGAGCACAAAATGATGGACATGCACAGCCTTTTCCCGATTTCTACCACGACACTCACTACATGCACGGGAAGAAAAAATGGATAAATGAAGAGGCTCAAAAGACACATGTACGTATGCCTAAGTCATGTTCTATATATATATATCTATATAGTGATCGATTTTTATATGCATATGTTAAACTCACTTTATTTGATTTTTACATATTTAAAAATGACAGGAGGAATTAGTGCGAGTGACAGCCGAACAATCCCAACCCTCCATCACATCTCCGATGACTGATGAGCAAATATCCGTCAGGGTGCTTGGACAGAGATCGGGATACCTTAAGGGTTTTGGAATTCGCACGAAGTCCACTTTAGCCTCAACCCAGAATCGGATATGCCCTGATCCTGAGATTGTTCAATTGCGGCAGCAGGTAGGACTCCTTGAGGGCTTAGTCCTCTCCCTAGCTGAGCGCGTAGGCATAGACCCAAGTTCCCTTGTGGGTGGGGATGGCACCTCTGGTGGAGCTCAAGATGCGACTTCTCCAGGTTTTGTATATGATTACTCTTTTCAAAATGGTATTTACGGGCACGTTCATTACTATCTCTAATTAAGGATAAATGTAGATAAGAATATAGGGAGCTATACATATAGAGTGCACAAAAAGTGTTCAAGGCATGGAATTTGTGACAGATTGATCTAATTTAGGTCTTCTATAATTGCCATTTGATTTGTGCTTGGAAAAGAGTCCCTTCAAAACCAATTGGACATGGGTTTATAGATTATGTACCACTTTAATGGATGTTGTTACATTGTGGAACTTGCCTCTTTTTTTTTTGCAGGTTTGAATGAAAAGTGAAGAAGATTTTTGGGTGTGTGATTCCATGTGGAAAAGATGCAGCCACATGAAATCAGGAATCATCAATGTTTTGAATGTTGTTACAGAGTGGAATGTTATCATGTTTGTTTTATTTTACAATGGACCTAGTAAGGTGCTTTTAATGTTGTAAGGATACTTGAATATTAATATGAATCCTTATGAATATTCTCATTTCATTTCTTTATGTTGGATGGAAAACCACTTGTAGCAGTTGATGATTCCTCTTATAAGTTCTTCTTGATTTTCAGGTGAATGGTTTGGTATTTAATGGTTTATTACCTTGAATTGGTTATTAGGGATGTTTTCCTTTTATGTGGTCTGGCTGATGTTAGAAAAGTGTACTAAAATTTCAGCTGATGGTTTAAAGGCATGGGAGCCGTTGAAAGAATCTCGATCTCTGCTGGTACCATTTTCTGTAAGTATGCTAGCAATATAATTTTGCTCATGTTGCTACAAGCGAATCTACAATAAATATGCCGGAATATGGATCAGTAATGTCAGTATAATATTCTGTTTCATGGTACAGGACATGCTTTAATATTTTCATGCCGATGAACATGTGCTTCTCTGTCGCTTACTTGCAATTTCTGAATAGCATGCGGTGCACCACATTTAATGTGGTAAAAAATAGATGCTAGGATCATCTGAGAGACCTTTTTGCGTCTCATGCAGATTTTTTGGTGCTAGTCATATGAACGAATATTGTGTGTACAGAGTACCTCTTTTCTTTCTTTGTGGGCTCAAGTCATTTTACCTATTAAAAAAAAAGAAACCAAAAAATAAATAAATAAAAAGAAAAAAGAAATCTCTCAGAGTGGAAGATATCCCTATACATCACCTTTTGGCCTGGGTCATTACTATTCTCTTCTAGTATGCCTATCTGCAGACCATGGATCAAAGAAGGTACCCATTCTACAAGATTCTTGGGACGCTGGCCATCCATGATGGAGCTAATCCTGCCAATGATTAGGGTTTGTTACAGAGCCCCCACATGTACAAATTAGCAGCTTAGCAAATTGTATGCTTGCTGACACCAAGACCAGGTGACTCATCTGAATGAAGTATATCAATCAGAAATACCAAATAGCATGTGTAAAGATTTTTTTGATAATTTTTTTTTAAAGAAGCAAAACATGAAGTGGGAACACTTTGTTCCATAATCCCTCAGACTGCTGTAATAATATTGTAATATACTAGATAAGCCTTGTAATCTTGTAGGTATGCTCAATTGTTGTAGATAGACCTAATCATAGGTGGTAAACATTCACTAGTATAATTATTTTCTGAATTTACAAGATATGTATCCAAACTCAAGTATAAATATGGTATCATTGTGCCACAATGCACATGATCTCCTACAATTTTCCTTTGTATTTTTTCCTTGAAATTCATAGTAATGTCAGGAGTTCTGAAATCGACAACCTGACTTAATTTTCAGTTTTTTTAATCAAATTTATAGTTCTTTCAAATCTTTTTGGTACTTTTCAGATAATTTTGGTTCAAGATACTTAGGTACCTTTGAGCCATTCTCAGAACAAATGCCATGTGCATGTCATGTATATTCCACACAGGCACTGTAATGCAGTACTGTTTGATAGATTTGAAAAAATATGCTTTTGATTTAGAGCCTTGCTTGTATGGATCATTGGTTATGATACTATTGACCTGTTAAATTGAAAGGCCAAGTATTATTATACCTTGTCCAGAACCTTCCACAGTCCTTAGTATTGCAATAAAGTTTTGAGTTCCCAGAGCTTGATGAAAACCCACTGAACCTAACTTGCTATTAATCCTTTTCACAGTACATTGCAAAGCAATGAAAGTGTAAATATGACTTAGCACCTTGTTATTTATTGTAGAATGAACCCTTCTTTTTTCCCCCTGCTGCAGACGGACAAGGCGTCAATGCTTGATGAGATCATTGAATATGTCAAATTCCTGCAGCTGCAAGTCAAGGTCAGTGTAATAAGCATCCACTTTGAATCTGTCTCAAACTCTCTCAATATAAATATTTTAAGCCTTCCAAACATATTCTAAGGCTAGTGTTTTAAATGTCTTCCATGATCCCTTTTTCTGCTATTTCAGAACCTTTTTGGTTGCTAATGCTGGTGCAGTGATGCTACATATCTCTTTTAGATAAGCAGCCTTTAATTTCCAGGTGCCAGAACTTTTTTGATTCTGCCTTTTCTGGATTGGGTCTGTTTTCTGGGGTAGCAATGGCACAGAACCACTCCATATAAAAGTGGAAAAAAAAAATTTTACTGGTTTTTTTAGGATAAATTTTTTCTGTCACCTCTGAAAATTTCATCTCTATTTGCAGGGTTTCTGGCTCCTGATATCTGAAACCAGGGTGGTATTGCAAAAGCCACTTTTTGCTCCTCCATTCTTCAAAATCTCTGTTTTTCAGACCCAAATCTGTTCAACAATACCACAACCCAGTTTCCTAAGCTGAAGAACCAAGGTGCAGTGCCTGAATATGACCTCTAAAAGCTGCTTTTGATAGGTTTTTTTTTTTTTTTTTTTTTTATTGTTTGGTAAAAGCTTTTTATAGTTGTTGAAGTCTTAGATAGGGAAGTTTATGATCTTTCTAGTAGAAGCTGAGGAACATTTGTGGGCATATAGCTTCTGGGGTCCATAGCATGGAAGGAGTGCCAGAACATCACCTAAAGAGAAGGCTTGCTGCTGCTGTTAGGAGCATCAGATGGAGCTATGCCATCTTCTGGGTCATCTCTACCAGGAAACAGGGGTATGAATTCAGACATTCCACGTTTCAGTTCTGTTTTGAGTGACACAATATGCAATGTTTATGAATCCTTTGGTTGTTTGAAGGTTATTAATTCCAGTAATGTTGTTGATAGTGATTTGGGGTTGAAAAAGAAAGAAAAAAAGCACCGTCCCACCAAATGTTGTATGACCTGTCTTTGACATATGTGCTGCAGGTTCTGAGCATGAGCAGACTGGGGGCTGCAGGAGCTGTTGTTCCTTTGATTACTGATGCAGCCAAAATGTTGTTCCTCTCTAACAGTCGACTCAACTCTACACGAATTGGATAATATTAATTTTCATTTTGGTTGGATGTTGCCCTTTTCAATTATTGTATATTTTTGTGTTGATAGATTTTTATTAATTAGATTAATGTCTTTTTAATTGGAGACCTTCAGTGTAATGATTTATATATAGGAAAAAAATTTGATTAAAATATAAATATTTTGCCGAACTAAAAGAAGTACGGCAAAATTTTTAAAAAAAATTATATTCATGTTTTCCCGGCGCAAAAAAGCGCCGGCAAAAAATTTTCTAAAAAAAGTTTACGAAAAATAAATATGTTTTCCCGGCGAAAAATTACGCCGGCAAAGATTTATAAAAATTTATTATTTAAAATATAAACTTTTTACCGGCGAAAATAACGCCGGCAATTGTTTTTTAAAAAATTATTATTTTAAACATAACACTTTTTCCGGCGAAAATTAACGCCGGCAAAAGTTTTTAAAAAATTTATTATTTAAAATATCACCCTTTACCGGCGAAAGTAACGCCGGCAAAGATTTTTTACAAATTTATTATTTAAAACGTAACACTTTTACCGGCGAAAATTTACGCCGGCAAAAGTTTTTAAAAAATTTATTATTCCAAATATAACCCTTTACCGGCGAAAATAACGCCGGCAAATCTTTTTTAAAAATTTATTATTTAAAACATAACACTTTTTTGCGGCGAAATATGCAATTTTCCCGGCGTTATTTTTCGCTGGTAATGTGTAAACTTTTGCCGGCGCTTCCTTATTTCGCCGGCAAAAGGTTTTACTGGCGTACTTTTCCCGGCGCTTTGCCGGCGCAATAAAAAACGCCGGTAAATGTTTTCTCCGGCGTTTTTTGACCTTTGCCGGCGTTTTTTTTAGCGCCGGGAAAAATGTAAATTGTTGTAGTGTCGAAAGCGGGAAATTTCTAAATCATCACTAGACTTAAGTAATTAAAGAACTAGTGTTGACGGATGCCCCAATCTTTGATGCCATTCTTCAGATGAATGACGTTTTCCTAGAAAAGCCACAAAGTTATTATTCTTGTCGAGCCCTGTTCTGCAGAAAGAGAGTAGAGGTCATCCTTGAGTGGTCTCGTCAGTAGTTTCGCCCCTGTTTGCAGATCCTTGACACAAAAACCCCATGGAAAAAATTCAACGAAACAATTGTTACTGCACGTTAACTGAGAAACTGATAAGAGATTTTTTACAATATTGGGCACCACTAGAACATTTTTAAGTTGAAAATCAAATGCAGAAGTGGGTAGTGTAGAGGAACCAATATGTGAGATATGAATACTCTCACCATCTCCAACAAAGGCTTGATATGACCCAAAATAATTTGCAGACTGTTGCAGCATTGATGGATCAAATGTCATATGTGATGTTGCACCGAAATCAGGCACCCATTGAGTATCCATGGAAAAAGGCGCTCTCGGTTGAAGATTGGTACCTGGAGGAGTCATGTGAAGACCAGAAAAGGCACGATTTGTATTGTTGTTACTGTTTCGACTGGCAGAGTATCGAAAGAAACATTTGCTGGCTGCATGACCTATCTTGGCACAAATTTGACATTTGATAGGCTGATGAGTGTGAGATTCAGATGCGCCAAAGCCTAGACGAGCATTGTTTTGCTGTTGTGGAGAAGGTAAAGGTCCTGGGAAAGATCCAGACCCCCGTTGTACATACCCTTGTGGTTTGAAGTTTTGGTGAATGGAGGTTTTCCCCTTTTTGAATGAGCCACTGCCTTTGTGATTTCCTTTGAATATTTTAGGCTGACTTGTTTCTGTGGTAAGGAGTGCTGTCTAGGAATGTGGATCTGAAAAGGCTATGGACTGGGTGCCATAGCCACGACGAAGCAGCTGCTCATGGGTGAGAAGTTTGGCTCGAAGGTCATTGAAAGAAACAGGTGGGGTGCTGTTTTCAATGGTGATGATAAAAGGACCATATTCTGATCCAAGGCCATTTTCAAGTTGTGGCCAACTAAATCGGAGTCTTTTACACGTTCATCAATTGCAGCAAGGGAATCGGCCAATGTTTTGATACGATGAACATAGTCAGTGATGGAGGATGAACCTTTTTTGATGGTTTGAAGTTCGCTGCAGAGATATGTTTTTCTGGCGATAGACTGTCGTTGAAAAAGTTCAGCAAGTGCATCCCACACTTCCTTTGCAATTTTGAGGGCAAGGATATGCAAAGAAAAGGACTCGGTTTAGGTGGCATTAACACATGCTCTGACAAAGTGATCGGTTTTTCTCCATACATGGTACACAGGGTTGGGAGTAATTGAGGTGGTAGAGGAATTTGTCTCTGTAGTTGAGGTAATAGTTAATGGTGGGGCAGAAGTAGATCTATCTATATGGCCCATGAGATCACAGCTAATGAAGATGGATTCAAGTTGGTCTTTCCAAAGAAGGCAGTTGGTATTATCAAGTTTGACTGATACCAGGTTGGAGAGATTGGTAATGGGAAAGGGTGAAGAGTTGCACGCCATTTGTAAAGAAAAGAAAAGAAGAAGAAAAAATTGAGAACAAATCTTACTTTGAGAGGAATGAGAAAAGCAACTAGTATGAAGAATCTATAGCTCTGATACCATGAAAGTAAAAACAGAGTGTTGCGTGTTGAATGGCTTGCACAACCGAGTGTTTACCTTGTATATTTATACTGTGTTTTGAGATTACAATTGAATGGGTCAATCCCCAGTTGTACAGAAAGAATGGAAACAAAATAAATAATAGCTTTACAGATTTGATTACAAGGCATGAATAAAGGAAGAGAAAACTGTAATTCCTTATCTTCAGTAAATCTTCTGTTATTGTGCTGATTTTAGTTGATTTTCAGGCATCAGTTATGTTGTTAATAAAAAAGAAAAAATAATATAATTAAAAAAAGGTTTAAAATTTTACTAAAAAGCTACACAAGAGAAAGAAATATGTGATTTTGGGGAAGAACGAAGAAAGGTCAGAGAAAAAAAAATAAGAGGAAGATGACAACAACTGCCTTCTGGCTAAAGAGTGTTAAATTAGATCTTGTGCCAACTAAATTTTAAAAAGGATTAGCTATACTGATCAAAGGCGAACCATACATAAACATTATGTGGACTTCATTTACTACTATTTTGGGATAGGCGATCATCTTTGAAATGAAGGTTTTTATTAATAGATGAAGAGAAAGTATATGAGAGACTTGATAAGTTGGTTATAGGAAAGTTTAAATTCTGAATGACATAAATTATGGTGGGTGAATGGAATCTAAAAGAGAATTTTTAGGGGTGAAGGTTAATGTTGTGGCTATGATTTGGAGAGGCGGAGATTTGGAGATATGTAGCGGCCCCCATCAAAACATTGTATATTTTTCTAAGGGGGGTATTCAAGTGAGAGATTCCCTCACCATGTGTGGTGAGGGACTCCCTTTTTGGAGAGGTTTCAAGTACAAAAGGGTGTACTCCCTTTAAGTACAAAAAGGTCTCTCACTTGAATATTTCCCTTTTATAAGTATTATTATATATATAAAGACACCAAGTCCTTTTCTGGGCATAAAACATAGTATATAATAATAACTTATCGTTAGTTACCTTCAATAGACCCCATGAATTATTAAACTAACAAAAGAAAAAGAAAAAGAAAAGAATAAAGGCTCTAATTCATAGGTGCTGCACAAAACCAAAAGTCAGTATCCATTAGAATAATAGAATAGAAAGCCCAACAATATTGACAATCATAAACAACATAGGTCAATATCTAAAAAGCACATATAGGGAAAAAAAAACCATATGCATAACTCTTATCACCTCGATCACAAGGAGCATCGTCAAATCAAAACACTGAAAACCCATTAAGCCCATGTTCCTAAAACCTAAACAATCTTACAAAGTAAGAAATCAACACAGCATGGCACCAAAAAATACCTAAAACCTCAAATATCTTACAAAATAAGGTATCAACATAGCTTAAAGGTACCAAAAAGTCCCTAAAACCTCAACAATCCTTCAAAATAAGGTATCAACATAGCAGAAAGGCACCCAAATAAACTGTAAAAATACTAATGTCTGAAATACTCCAAATAAGGCTTGAATGCTAGAATAAGCATGACCACAAGTTTTAGTAATAGGGGGTGTTTGGATAAAAGAAGAACATAATATCACTAAATTTAAATATTGTAAGATTTCATTATCACAGAATAAAATAGTGACATATTATAATATTATGTCAATTATGGTGTTTGGCAATTTCTACAAATTTCAATATACCTTAAAGTGTTTGGCAATTTATAAAATTTTCACTAGATGATGCATTGAAATAAAAAATGAATAGAGAAATCTAGATGATTGACCCAATGGAAACCCACTAACTAGTAGTCATACTAGATTGATTTAATATCGGTAACCATGGTAGGGCCCATCTAATTAAAAAAATCATTAGACCGAATGTTAAAATCCACGAGGAATGTATTTTAATCAATGTAGGTCCACCAAATGTTTATAATTATAATGTAATACATCCAATGGTGATTATAGAAGAGACCCCTATCGAGTGTTAAACATCATTGAATCCATTTATGAAAAATCAACGTGGGACCCATTTGATGTTAACAGACATATTAACCAAGCTAATTATAGTAATCACTAGGGAGCCATTAATGTTTGTAATCATGGTAGAAATTGCCTAATGTAATATTTGTAGGACCGATCTAATGTTAGTAATCAATAAAGAAACTATGTAATTATGATAGAGCTATGGGACCCACTTAAAATTTATAAATACCAAAGGGTCCATCTAAGATTGAGAATCATAGTAGGATTCCTATAAAAACCATCAATATTAAAAAAAAATGTAGTTGGCCACCATAGTAGGAGTTTCTTATAAATTTTTACTTTTGACCCTTGTTTTGGTTAGTTTTCTTAATGAAAGATTTTTTTTATACAACATATACTTGAAAATTACAATCTGAAGATTTTTATAGGAAAGTGAGATCTTGTAGAATACTTTCTAAGTTATTCAAACACCTAATTTTTAGGTATGCATATTACATTCTAAAGTAGGAGATAATATAGCCAAATCTTTAAAAATATTTGCTTTCCAAACCCCCCCTAAGGCTTGAATGCTTGAATAAGCATGACCACAAGTTTTAGTGAAGGACTTTAGTAGATCAGTAATAATTGTTGCGATATAGGTGATAAAGGTCCTTTGACTTGGATGCATAGTCTATCTCACTCAGCCTTGTTGCCAAACATGCTTGATCCACGTCATTTTTTCTGTTTCTATTCACTTTCAAGTATAAAATGAGAACACTTCCACAATATGCTCCTTATCTTGGTGTTAGGTAGGAATTTTCACCTATTTTCATACATATAAAGGATTTATTATCACTACAACAAATTGCATATTTGCTGACGAATATTGCCGACGCAGTCTAAATACATCGCAGAAAATGTATATAGCCGACACATCACAACATTGGCAAAAGGATTACGGGACGCTACCTTCTGTGCGTCAGGACATCTCGTCGGTAGAAAGGATGGTGCCATCTGGGTCTTGGAGTGAATATTTTCCTGATATAAATTACATTTTTCCCGATGCACTACAGCGTTGGGAAATAAACGTTCAGAAAGACGACGCACTAAATGCATTGGGAATTATGAATACCTAGTTGCCGACGTTGATGTGAGTCGGCGAGCGGTCTTAACCAGAATTAACGACGCGTTGGGTTGTCTTTTAACATAAGTTAAGTCATCCCAACAAATGTGTTTTTGCCCCAGTCTAACTTAATCTCGCGCCACTCACGCAAAACTCTCTCTTTCTCTCTCACAATCGAAACTCTCGGAGGAACAGAGGGATTGACGCAGGGACAAAGGAACAGGTGAGTGCCTTCATCTTCTTCCTTGGAACAAAGGGATTGCCAGAGCGATAAAGGGGGCTTGGAACAGAGGACGAAGAACTCCAACAGGTGAGTGCCTTCATCTTCTTCCCTGCATCACTGCCACTATCATCCATCTCCCTCTCCGTGGAAAAAAAAAAACCTCAAATATCTCTCTCACGGCCAGAAAACCGCCAAATCGTAGAAGCTAGAAAAACCCCTCTCTTTCTAGCTGTGTAACGGTCCCATCACAAATAAAAGAGAAAAATAATTGAAAAGATAATTTAGATCATTTAAGGGAACCTGATACCTCTTCGGATCATTCGAGAGACTGAAAACCTCCAAAATAGAATTTATATTGATGATTTCTGAATGCCTACTACAATCTCAAATGACCCATTTATAGGGTTACAATTGCCACAAATATAGAAAGAGAGTCCTAATCATACTAAAGCTAGTGGAGGGATTTTAGGAAAAATAAAGTAGTCCTAATCTACTGAAATATAGAAGGTGCATCAAAATATATAAGTATAAATATATATAGAAGGATCGTTACAACCCACCCCGCTTGAAAACAACCTTGTCCTCAAGGTTGAAGAACTGAGGCCGCCAAGGTCAAATCCTGAATGAAAGTAGTCCAGTTGTTGCAAGAGAGTCACGTCGTCCTTCTTAAACTTTGAGGGTCCTCCTGAGCAGACATATATAAAAGCGCACATGATGCTTTGGTGCTTATTGTCTTAGACGCTTTGGATGAAGTCATTCCATTAATAGCAATATCCTGATCATTGATCTTGAATTGCATCGACTTCTTAGAAAAGCCCCATAGGATAGGTCCTAAGGTTTGTAACCATTCAGCACCAAGAATAATGTCACATCCTCCAAACCCTATGAGATAGAAATTTGCGGCCAACCGAGTTTGCTGGATGGAAAATGAAATACCAAGGCACACACCATGGCTTAGCAGTGTTTCACCATTGGCAACCGTGACATACAGCTCATCAGTAGTTTGGACTGGAATATCAAATCGTGTTGCAAGTTGAGCTCTCAATATGATCACCAGATGTTGTTTAAGCATGCCTCGAACTAACATAACTTGCGTTGAAGTAGTTCCTAACAAAGCATTGAAGGCAATTGGCATCTCAATGTTGGTTGCATTGTCGATAGGTGCATCCTCTATTGTTTTAGCTTCTTATGGCACAATTTCCACTTCCTCATTTGTCCCTCCCTCAATATAGAAACATTGATGTTTTGTTTTGCATTGGTGACCTGGGGTGAACTTTTCATCACAGTGAAAACATAAGCCCTTTAAACGCCTTTCATTCATATATTCTTGGGTTAGACGCTTCAATCCAGGACGAGGGCTAGGCTTAATAGGTGGAGCACAGGAACAATGGCTGCACTTGAACTGGATGCAGAATAATTGGAAGCAGTGATGCTTTTTTCAGATGAAAATTGTTTTGTAAACCGCCTCAAATAACACCTGTCATCAAAGAGACGAGCTAAAGATATCGCTTCAAATAGGCTTATTGGTCATTGGCTTGGAACATCAATGCGCAGCTCATCCTTGAGTCCTCCAACGAATGCACTGTCCATTTTATCTTGTGGAATATCAGTTATCATGCTATTGAAACACGCTCAAATTCTGCCTGATATTCTCGAAGAGAATTTGTCTGCCTAAGATACATCAATTGCATAAAATGATCTTCAAATGCTGTCGGTCCAAAGCGAGTAAGCAGACTCTTTGTAAAAGATTGCCATGTGATGGGATTCATCTGAGTTTGGAGCCAGTTGTACCATCTTTTTTCTTCTTTTTCCTGATAGAATGTTGCAACTATGACCCACTGTTCTCTTGGTACATGATGAAAGTTCATGAAGCTTACAACTTCGTTGATCCAAATTTCCGAATCAGTCCCATCAAAGGTTGAACATCGCAGGTGCAATGTGGACATAGAAGGCGTTGCGACTGCATTGGTACCATTCCATGGATGGACTCCGGTTGTAGTTTTATATATTTATATATATTTATATATATAAATATATATATGTTTGCAACTTCAGTCTCCAATTCCAAGAGTGAAGTGAGCATTGTAGTCATCATCTCAGTTGATGTCCTCATTGGAGCAATCATCTCGGTCAATCCTTCAACCGTTATAGTTGGTTGTAGATTAGATGAAACTTCAGAATTATCCGCCATAATCTCGTTGATTGATTTGTATTTTTGACAAGTCCAGACCATACAAAAGAAGTTTTTTTTTTTTGCTTTTGACACCTTTTGGATGAATGGCAGAACCTTAAGAAAGTCGCAACACCTTGGTTTTCTTTTAAATGAAGAAGGGATGGCAATACCTGTAAATAACTTAAACTTGCTGCCTCTTTTTGTGCTTTACAAACCAAGATGTGAATGTGCTTTTGATAGGGATGCCAAGAATTTGTAAATTTCTCCAACTTTTAGGCCCCGTGTTTTTTGTGATGATGAGATAAAAAAGAGTAACGAAGTACCTTTCTTTCCTTCTTCCGCTGGAAGCGAGATGGAGTATCAGGAATGAGGGCTGCTATACGGCCCGACTGGGGAGACCGGCTCATGGCCCGGTCCCCCAGGAGGGACATTGGGGATGAGCCGGTCTCCCCAGGCAGGCCAAGTAGACTTTTACTTCAGGAATCTCTGCACCTTCCTTTCTTTGTTCTTCCACGAGAATTGAGGATCGTGATGGAAGGTGGCCGACTTTTTTTTTTTTTTTAGCTACTGAGATGAGGGACGGTGGAATAGGATTAGGGTTTCATGGAAAATGATGAGATGGGGAAGATAGATGGGTGGTAGGATCAAATTGGCTCGGATGCCAATTGTAATGGTCACATCACAAATAAAAGTGAAAAATAATTGAAAAGATAATTTGGATCATTCAAGGGAATCCGACACCTCTTCAGATCATTAAAGAGACCGAAAACCTCCAAAATAGAATTTATATAGATGATTTCTGAATGCCAGCTACAATCTCTGATGACCCTTTTATATGATTACAATTGCCAGAAATATAAGAAAGAGAGTACCAATCATACTAAAACTAGTTGGGGGATTTTAGGAAAAATAAAGTAGTCTTAATCTACTGAAATATAGAAGGTTCATCAAAATATATAAGTCTAAATATATATAGAAGGATCATTACAAGCTGTAATGGGGCCTCCAGTCGTCTTCCAACTTGTGGAGCTGCCCACGATCCGGATTCGGTGTTCTTCCCAGATCTCGCGCAGAAGGGTTAAATGATGAAAATTGTCTTTTTTTCAGGTTGTCTTTTTTTTTTTTCTCTTTCCTTTTTTTTTTTTTTTTTTTTCTTGTTGCTGTTAAATGATGAAAATTGCTGGTTTTTTTTTGCTATTTGAAATGTTTGCAGGCTTCGGCGAATATTGGAACATTTGTAGGTTGATATTTTTTCTTAACCTTGCATGCATTGTTTGTTGGCCATGGATGGTATCTCTGCTTTGCATTTGGAAGGCCAACGGAGGGAGGATTGTAGAAATGTTGTGATGTTGAAATGTTGCAAATTATAATAATTGTATTATACTCTAATCAACTCGTTCTATTGATAAAGAAGCCTAGCCAAGTGCTCTTGATTAGGTTTTTTTTAGGCTCTTCTTCTTTTTAACTCGTAACATTTACTATGTGCCTGCACAAAATATTGATGAATAGATGATGTTAACATTCTGATTTGGTGACCATCAAATAGGTGGGTTAAATGGGTATGGTTAAGTGATGCAAATTCAACCAAAGTTCTTTAATCATTAGAGATTAGGATTATTGAACCAATCTGATTGGGCTGGCATATGGATGGTTTGGGGTGATTGAATATACATGTATCAGATCAGGGAGTAGGCTGTCATGCTCTTGCTGCATATTAGTGTTTCTATAATAATGAGAAATAACAAGGACTTTGTAGCATCGCAGACTAACTGAATTAAGGTTTAAAAAAGAACTAAATATTTAACCCGTCACTTAATTGGGCGGGTTTTATTTTGGCTTTTGCAGAAGCTTTTGTCGATTGATTCTGAAGCTTGGTGTCACGCCCCCGTACCAAGGCCCTGATAATCAAGTCCTTAATTTGGGGGACGCGGCGCGACATGTCAGAAAATTCCTCCCGCACACGCTAATTATTTTCCCATAGGATTCCGCGGTGAAGATTCCAGACGATCCATCACAACCAATTAATCGAATTCACAACAAATAATAATATGCAAAAGCATGTAGCAAAATAAAAACCAAACAAAATATAAGATAATTGCACAAACTCTGTATCAAAAGAGAAATATATAAATAGGCATAACCCAAAGTTAGTTAAATTTGTGAGGATCTCAAAATTATATTTAATTTAAACAACCCAAAAAGGCCAACAGAGGCCATAAGCATAATTTCAAAAAAAAAAAAAAATGTTATCGAACTCCAAACCCAACAAGACGTCTACATGACATCATTTGGCTACCACTCGTGCTCCGCCGGAGGCCCTATTGCCTCCTCCGCACGCTCTGCCTCAAACGCTGCAGGTCTGACATCAGCTGATACCAAACAGAAAAGTATCAAACACGACGGTCTGGCAGATGAATAAAGCAGATAAGGTATTCAAGTTTTATAAATGTCATGTTTAAAATCATAGATATGCAATTGGAACGAAACATATATAAAGAGTAAACCAAATGAACCATTTCTATACAAATAAAAGAATTTCATAATTCAAATATTTCAAACTAACTGACAAATAATCGAAATAGTGGCAGACCACATTTAGCTATATTCTCATATTACCGAAATAACAAGAGCACACAAATAAATAACCGTTGCCATATGAAATGACCGAAACAGACAGATGAAAAACCGTTGCCACTACTCGTAGGACCGGAATACAGAACCGTTGCCATGGCCGGAACAGACAGAGTCCAAACTACAATTGGCAAATAATTTAAAGATCTCAAGCCGAGTGATCGGCCCAACTAAGTAACCTAAGCTTAGTGGTACCATTCAAAACAGATAGAAACCGTTGCCACTACTCATAGGACCGGAATACAGAACCGTTGCCATGGCCGGAACAGAGAGAGTCCAAACTACAGTTGGCAAATAATTTAAAGATCTCAAGCCGAGTGATCAGCCCAACTAAGTGACCTAAGGTTAGTGGTACCATTCAAAACCAAAACCTGAATCGATACAAATCAAATCATAGTAATACATTTTCAAAATCGATAAAAGGAACTACTACAGACAAATACATACTGACAAACTCGAACGAATCAGATGAGTAGCCTTACCGATGTTTTGAACGTGGCAAACCACTCAAATCTATTTCAAAACAATTTGTAGAAAATATACAAATTTCCCTAACTTGAAATGAATTAATGTATGTCATCTTGACATACACTTAGACCCTTAATGTCGATAATATATGCGGAGCTTGGTGTCACTGAAGATCTCCGACAATTAAGGATATAAAGTGTATATCAAGACTTAATTAATTTTACGGGTAATTCTAACCTCAAGCGTTTCCATTAGTTTTCCCATTAAAATTTTCACAATTCATAATAATTCGATTCAATGTATACATTTCATACTTCTATGTTCCAATAGGGTTTAAATGGGCTTCAAATAATGGGGGAAATGGGCTGGAAATAGAGCCTGATATGGGCTGGAAAACAGCCCAGAAAATGGGCCAGTAAACAGCCCTGAAATGGGCCTGAAAACAACCCAGAAAATGGGCCTAAAACAGCCCAGAAAATAGGCCTAAAACAGCCCAGAAAATGGGTCTGGGCCTTGGCCAGGCCCGCTCGAGCGGTGCTGGGTCCGCTCTAGCAAGGCCCAACCAGTGGGCCGCTTGAGCCGCCACCCTTCTAGCTCGCCTGCGGCCATGCAGAGCCTGGCCCGCTCGAGCAGACTGGGCTCTATCCAGTCCAAAATCTGGTGCAGAATTCTGCACTTCCCCTCCCTCATTTCTGATTCAAACATTTCTCCATTTCCCACCTGATTCATTTGCATTTCTCCCAACTGAAATTACATTCCATTCAATCACAAATACACTAATCCATTCCATTTACTAAAAATCTGGTATAAGCATAGCCTTTAATCCATTGGAAACACAAAACTTTGAATTATCATCCAGCTTTGAACGCTGTTCCTTTGGTACATGTGCAAAAGCCATCCTGCAAGTAGATCAAATAAAGAGAGAAGAAGCTAGCTCTGAAGCAAAAGGGAAGAAAAATAGTCTGAACCACAAAGAAAGAAACTCTGGGTCAGGAAGAAGATACATAAACCAGAACCACTGTTAGGGAAGAAAAATAAATGTGAACCACAAACAATGAAACTCTGGAAGGAGGGAACTTGGAGGAAGAAGATCAATAAACCTGAACCACTGTTGATCTTTCTATAAGACTTGGGGATATCACATGTATAGGCAGTCTGTCCTCATTTCAACTTTCCGTTTTGGGAAAAGTCAGGGCGATTTGAGTTGGCTTTTAACCTCCAAGGACAGAAACTACCAGAATGGCATGATTTCAATTTTCTATGGGATTCCAACTGCTTTGACTTCAATTGATAGAAAAAAAAATTCAGTACTTTCGCAACTCAGTCAAGATAATTGTTTGCCCAACTTGAGCTACTTCACAATTCAGGAATGCCCACACCATCACAAAAAAAAAAAGTTGGGAAAAGGATCTAAAGAAAATAACCTGTATAACAAATTACAAAGAGAGAACAGAAAACATTCCTTTAATCATTGACATGCGTAGGCCATAAGCATAATAATTTTTCCTCTGATCATTAATTAGATAACAGTGCTCCACATTTTTCATTTTTTCTATTTTTTTAATAACTAGCATAATAGCCAACAATTAAATAAAGAATTCAACCCTATATAAATATATATAATTAAGGAAGTTTCAAGTACATCCATCCCTCACCATATGGTGAGGGATGCTTCCATAAATGAAAATTTTCAAGTACAAAAGGGGGATTTTAAGTATATGGGGTGAAGTACAAAAGGGGGGATTCATGTGCAAAAAAGGGAAGCATCCCTCACCATATAGTGAGGAATGGATGCACTTGAATATTTTTCTATATATATATATATGTTAATTTTTTTTCATATCACAAAATTAGAAAAAAGTTGTAAACTTGAACTTTTTTCTTTGAAGAAATCCTCAAAAAAGATTTAGAATCTAATACAGCCATGGAAAAAAAATGAAAAAAGGAACTCCAGAATTAAACTTATGAAAAACTACATGGAGAACAAAAAACAGAGTCAAGAAATCCTTGTTCCACTTCCAGAAGCAATGAGGAATCCCTCAAATCTATAGATTCCTCACCTATTATTGAACGTGCCACGAAGGGAGAACATGCCTTCAAAATAACATTTTGTATTCACAAATCTATAAGCAGAAAACCTCTAAGCTAAACTAGATCTCTCAAATTCAGTGCACTTAACTGTAATAAAGGTATAACTAAAGAAGGGAAATTTTCAAAAAAGTCCTTAACTTTTGGGTGATTTAAAAAAAAGGGTCAAAAGAATTCAATATTCCAAAAACGTATGAAAATTTTCAAAGTTTATTTCAATCAGGTCCAATCCAGCAATCTATACCCACCACAAGCAACTTCGTATAAACAAAAACTCAAAAGGACAAAAGTGCCCTTAGTGAGTAGTAAGTAGGTAAAAAGAAAATTTCCAAAACAGTCCTATACTTTTTAGGTGGTTTTCAAAAAAGGACCAAGGAATTGAATATTTAAAAAAGGTATGAAAGTTTTCAAGACTTCTTTCAATTAGATCCTGTTGGGAGATCTCCATCCACCACTGGCATTTTTTTTAGTTCAAAATTAAAAAAAATCCATTTGATTTCATTCATTCTCCAAAATATTGGACCAACTATAAGATCACTTTTGCTTGCTCCAAGTCACTTATATAACTTAATGCATTGATTGCAGTAAAATTTACCTTAATAATTAGAGTGCCCAAATATTGGATTGATCATGACTTGAAAACTGAAATTAACTATTGACTAGGTTAATAATTAGAGTGCTCACCTAAAAAGTTTAGGACTGTTTTGGAAATTTCATATTTACCTACTTGCTACTCACTAAGGGCACTTTTGTCCTTTATAGTTTTTGTTTATACAGAATTACCGGCAGTCGGTATGGATTGCCGAATTGGACTTGAGTGAAAGAAGTTTTGCAAACTTTCATACGTTTTTGAAATATTGAATTCTTTTGACCCTTTTTTGAAAATCACCCAAAAGTTAAGGGCTTATTTGAAAATTTCCCACTAAAGAACTAACATGTTATGCACTGCCACCCCTTGGTTCACAGAATCTATGACAGCATAAAAAATAAAAATAAAAAAGAAAAAAGAAAAAGAAAAGAAACAAAAAACCGAAATGATAAGTAATTGCTACCAACATCCACATCCAAGTACAGACAACTATTTTAGCTGCAAACTGTAGAGCAGGTTTATAAGAATAAGATGATATTGTTGTCTACAAGGGTGGTGCTTTCCCCACTTTTGAACTCAATATTACAAATGTTGGCACAAGAAATTGAATATTCATTCAGTTCTCTCAAGAAAGTAGTACACTTGATGTAAGTTGCAGTCCAGCCAAAATACAGCCTAAAGCAACAACAATGTATGCTATCAAATATAGATTGCCAAACAATTGTAACTAACAAGCAAAAACGCAAGTATGCAGTCTGGGAAATAGATACCAGCCAGTTCTTAGAGTAAGTATTTTGCACTAAAATTAAAAAACCTTTGAGGAAGTTAATAAAATAAATAAGTTTATTTCATCATCATCATCAAAGCCTTGTCCCAAATATATACATGAATTCTGGTTCTCTATTCCAACCTATCCCGAGCCAAATCTTCAGATAGGTTGCACTTCTTAAGATCCAACCTTACTATTTCTTATGATGAAGTACTTATACACATTGAATAAAAAGAAAGCAACAAAATATAAATTCAGAATTCCAATAAACATAATAAATAAGCGAAGGAAACGCGACAAAGATGAAAAATTGAGAAATGGAATAAAACTAAAGAAAACCGAGGAGGTTATAACTGCTGTAACTGAGATTTGGATATCTATCTCAACAGAAACTGGTAGAATACAGAACAAAATCAAAAGCTGCTCGCCTCTACCATCATTCACGGTCCTTCAGCAGCAAGCTGAAAGTATGCAACCACACTGACAGAAGCAGAAACAATGTAAAAGAGGAAAACTACAAAGAGGATGTAAACCAGTGTTTTAAGGTTTAATTTAATGTTCTGATGAAAAAACTATTAAATATTGTTAGGTCAATTGTAATTTTCTCTTTACATCATCCCCTCAAAAGGGTCCAATTGCATGATCTTTCTCTGAAAGAAGCAAGCATCTGCAAAGAAACATTTACATCATTTCCATACAGACATCAGCAAACCGATTATGGCTTATTTAGTGCCAAGAAGAAAGAATCCTTGATAATAAAAAATGAATTCATTCTCATCCTATGAACAGACTCCTAATAGAAAGAAAAATCAAGAAGCTGAGAAGTAGTATTAGGAGCCAATATTTGAGAAAAAAGCAAAGAGAATAAGATGAAAAACAAATCATAAACAGCAAAGAAAAGGCAGAATAAAGAAAAAATAAGCAGACAACACTTCCAGAAACCTAGCTAACCCACTTACTTCCCTGTTGTGGCAGATGAGAAATTGTGGAAGGACTTCCATTGAGAATTCAGTTGCACCTTCAATTCCAACACTCATGGACAGGCTATTTACTATAAGTCAAATTTTGATGCTTGCTCTTAGCTTTAATGATGGAGCGTTATCTATATAAACTTCATTTCTTGAGATAATGTAGGCAATAGCTGTTCACCATTGCAGAATCACTTTTTTCCCTCTTTTTTAATAATAACTACAAACTGGAGTACCATTACATGGCATATTCCAAACATTTTGCACGATATCAAAAAAACTAATCCTGCTTGCACCAATAATTGAAGTAACTGAGGTGGTCTAGGTGTAGGAAATTCACATAATAAATTGATCAAAATGAAAGGGTGATGAGAACAGTCATATGGCAATAAAAAAAATTCATCACAGTTAAACTCAATCACCAAATTAGAGCTGATCAGAGTTCACAGTTCACTTTCTCAATCACCACAATTTTAAACTAATTGAGATGTGCCTCTTCATAGTTCACAGTTCACTTTCTCTTAGGTTAAACCAACCCCTCGACAGCGCTACTAAAAACCTAATAATGTACATTTCTTATAGAACTTTCATCAAACATATAACATGTAAGTAGAATATGCAAGCGCTTCTCTTAAGGCTAAAATAATCAAAACTCAATACTCAAGTTAATACATACGGTCGATTCGGTTTAGGCTGTTAACCATGGGTTTAAACCGTTGACCGAACCGATCTACATAAATCCAATCCGAACCGTCAAGTTCGGTCGGTTCGGTCCGATTTTACGGTGATACTGGTTTTTTTGTGCAACCCTAGTGCTTGGGCAATGAGCAAGCCACTGTGCCCACAATTCCTATCCTACCAAGGTAGACTCTCTTGTGAATGGAATACTGTCGTTCTCTGCAGAAGTCATCGATCCTACATCATTAGGAGGATGATTGTGGTTAGTATTAAGAACTTCAGATAAAAGAGGTTGGATGTGGAGGGGGGAGAGGTTGCCAGCATAAGAGAGGAAGGGAGGAAAATTTTTTGAGAGCCTGTCCACTTCCTGATTTGGGCTCCATCTGCAAAATTGGGCTTTCCAAGACCCCGTCTTGGATAAGTGATAAGCCATCCATGATTCTATGCCAAACAGACATAACTTCCATAGAAGCCGTCTGTTACTTTTTAGTGTCTGGCAAGTGGCAAGTGATGAGACTGTCTCCTTCGGTGATAATATTCTTGATCTCTAGTAGCAGGAGGATTTCGACCCCAATTCTTGCAACATTTTGCCTGGAGGAGGGGGAGTCCAAACCTCTTTCAGGAAGGCAGGCGAGCACTTTGTACCAACGGGATGGTGACCAACTTGTATGTGCAACAACAGGTGGGCTAATCCCAAGGGGTTGGCTGAGTAGTCACAATCATAGTTCCTCTCTCTTTTGAAGTTAGATGGTCTAGTATCGATCTCCGATTCCCACTTCTTTAGGAAGGGAGGTTGAGTTCACTAGTGCTATTATTTGGAGCCCACAGGGGTTTTACCCGACTTTTCTCTAGACTCGAAGGGATCAGTCCAACCCAAAGGACTAGGAACCCTCTGTTAGCAGGAAAAAAAACAAAAAAATTAAACAAGGTGGGCTGATCTCACATCTACATGTGGGGCCGGGGAAGGATCACTTAGAGTGTCTCAATGGATTTGGGAGCAGTAATTCGTGTGGACGTCCACGTTCCCATCACGATGATGGGTAAATAACATGAGCGGTCGTGATTTCCTTGCAGAATTCTTTGAGATTTGCCCTTATATGTTGAGATAAGAAAAAAAAGAAAAAAAAAGATATACTATTAGATCAATTGTAATTTTCTCTTTACATCATCCTTTTAGAAGGGGCGTACGGCATGATCTCTCTCAAGGGTAGGACACATTCGTACAGATTGAGATGGTTGCCAAGAAACAAGCATATGCAAGGAAACATTTACATGATTTCTATAAATACATTAGCAAACCTATTATGGTTTAATATATAGCACCAAGAAGAAAAGAGTCCTAGATTAAAAAAAAAACCATGAATTCATACTCATCCTATAAATAGACTCTTAATAGAAAGAAAAATAAAGAAGAGTAGCAATAGACAATAGTCCATATGAGAGAATTTGGATCAGGAACCCATATTTGAGAAAAAGAAAAGAGAATAAGATGAAAAAAAATATTCATAAACAGCAAAAAAAAAGAAAAAAGAAAAAAAGGAGAATCAAGAAAAATAAGCACTAACCTTCTCTAGAAACCTAGCCAACCCACCTGCTTCACTGTTATGCAAACTGATAAATTGCGAAAGGACTTCCATAGTTTTTCTTGTTGTCAAATTTTGTGCTATCTATGCTGTATCTGAGCATTGTAGCGTAAATTAATGACTATTTTCCCACTATAATGAACTCTGATCCCAACAGGTAACTGTAACTTTGAAGCGGATTCATGCAAATCCCAGATGTTTGCTTCTCCACACACAATGGGTAGCCTATAATAAATCTGGCAGGACTGGCCAGGCCATTGAATTGTCTGTAATGGAAATCAAGAATTTGAAATTTTAATCCAGAACGGACTCGAAGAAAATTCATTGTTTAATCAAAAGGGTGACCATGGACATTCAATGATCCATCCTATAACATTCACTTTCATCCTATGATGAAAATCTGAACGAAGGGAAACCCTCACCAAGAGAGAAAAGTTCCACCTCCCATCGATGCTAGTATGTTGCACCTCATCAAGGGGTCAATAAGCCCACTTTCAGTTCCAAGAATTCATTGTCTATTATATTTATTCTTATTATCTATGTAGTTTTGCAAGGAAAAATACAATAATATTCTCAAATCTCAGGCAAGCCATTATCAAGGTGTGATCTTATCAAGGTGATCAATCAAATCTGCAAGGTTTGACTTGTGGAAGATCAAGATCTTTCAACTTACGGTCATTATTTTCAATGGAGGAAAATCTGCTGCACAAATGGAAACAAAAGTCTCGTTGATCCTGGCTCCTGCAATGATTCTGAGATGACTATAGACTGCTAATTGTATCAGTAGAGTCTTCTGCATATTTAGATGGCAGTGGGTCATAGGTAAATAATTAATTATTGCCATCAAGCAAAACACTTCCTAGTTCAACACTTTTGGCGTCGTCATTTTATGTATTTTGGCATGCTTTTGTATTTCCCTGTAGAATCAGTTGTCGGATTGAGGCCCACTTTGTAGTCATGTATCACACTTTGTTTTTAATATAATATCCCTATTGCAGCAACAACAAAAAAAAAAAAAAAAAATCCTTAGAAAGAAAAATAAAATAAAATCAATAACAAACTAAAAGACTATATAACTTATTCCTAAAAATTAAACTAAATATCATAATTTGTTATTATATTAAAAATTATAATATATTAGTGAAACATAGCCCTTAAATGAAAAGATATAAAAAATAAAGATTTAGGAATTTTAAAGGTCTTACAAGATAAAACACATTGTATGGATTCAGTGCCTAAATTTGGGTTTGGAGGTAGCATGGACTAGTTGCGTACGTGATCACTCTTTTGGTCAAGAATCCTGACAACTAAAAGGTGGGCTGTTCATTATAATCCCAGGATTCGAACTAAAAGGTGTGTCACATCGAGTTAAGACTTATAATCTCATGATTAGAACTTGAATATTTTCTATGTGAAACTTGGACTAAGACTCATGTGCTAAGAGAAGCACTCTACGGCTGTGCTGAAGCCCCCATCTGGATGAATGTAGGTCCACCAATGGATGTAATCCGCCTGATTCTCTATCACTACCTTTTCTTGATCGATCAAGGTCTCCCTTCTCCATATTTTAGGATCTTCTACACTTTTAAACACTGCATAAAATAAATAAATAAATAAATAAAAAGAACGACCACCAAAAGCCGTCATTTTACATGAATAACTACTGCCGAAGCCGTCATAAGGTCATCTTTAAAAATGCGGTCATTTTAAAAAAAAAACGACAGGAAAGTGTGATCACAATGACAGTCTTATCGCCGTCGTAAAATAAAAATGACTGTTGAGGCGTTATACAGAGTACAGACCGTGCTAAAAAAATAGTTTTCAAAATACGGCAGCTTCTGGGCCGTCGTTTTTATTTTTTTTGGCATTTGAAAAAAGTAATGCATGCCCAGGTTTTTCAATATTCTTTTAAAGCCTTTACTCAAAACCGTTGTGTATAAAATGAAATCAACTACATCATCATGGATGGGACCAATTTTTGGACTCCAGTCATTTATGGCCACTTTTGACGTAGCGACTAATGGGACAAACAACTGATGAGAAAGGGAGTCGGTGTAATATCCTCTATATTCATAATATAGAAATCATGGATCAAAATAGCAGCCGCTACGTATATCACCGCTACGCTAAATGGTATTTAGCGTCGTTCACATCTGTAGCGGCCGCTATGGAGCTGCTACACCCATTATGGAGCCACAAAGAGGCCGCTACGGGGTGTGAATTTTTCTTACTTTTAAAAAAAAGTCATAATGTATAATGATGCTTATATCTTTGGGGATTTTGGGCGGAGATCCCTGAACATTTGATTTTAAAGGCTCAGGTTCATGATAACTTTTCGTAACGGCTGCAGTCCTCTTGTAAAAATGATATAGTGAAAAAGACAAAAAGGCCCCTCTAGACGTCAGCAAAAGCATAACTCAGACAAATTTATCTGAGTTTTGGCAAAACTCAGATAAATTAGTTCTTATGCATTGGAATAACAGTGATTCATCATCCAGTTTCTACGTTTATTAATGATAACCAATCAACTTATATACTAGAATGTTACATGAAGTCAGAAAGAAAACATGAATTTGTTACTGAGCATTGTATCTATTGTGGGCCTTAAATAAAGAAGTGAAGTGTTAAAAGGACAAGGTACTAAGAGAAAGGGCGAAGCAATTCTTTCTTCTTCTTCTTTTTTTTTTTTTTGTTCTTTTTTAACTTGGAAGATTTGATAATGATTTGTTTATCACCTCTTTTGTTTGAGTTGTTTATATTTGTTTTATGTTGCATGCATGCTCCTGATGTATTGTTGTGTTGTATATGTGCATCAAGGGCTATGTGCCTAATAACAGGAAGTGCAGATCAGTCTGTGAAGTTGTGGAATGTTCAGACTGGAGCTCAACTTTACTCTTTTTGTTTTGATTCTCCGGCTAGGTCTGTGGATTTTTCTGTTGGCAATAAGCTCGCTATGATCACTACTGATGCATTCATGGAGCAGACTACTGCCATCCATGCAAAACGCATTGTAGAGGACCCTAGTGAACATATGAATTTCCCATCTCTTTCTCATGGGTTTGGAGAGAGGTTAGAGGTAGCTGATGAGCAAAATTTGTTCAAAACTCAGATAAATTTGTCTGAGTTCTGCCAGAAACTCAGATAAATTTGTCTGAGTTATGCTAGAAACTCAAATAAATTTGCCAAAACTCAGATAATTTATCTGAGTTTCTGTCCAGTTTATCAAAGTTTTGTGAAATTTGTCTGAGTTCTTGGCAAATTTATCTGAGTTTCTTAAAAACTTTGATTAATTATCTAAACTTATATAACTTTTTAGAAGAAGAAGGTTGTTGCTATGTGTAGGCTTCTGCTAACAAGCAGAACAAAACAACCCATAAAACGAAAAAAAAAATCTCATTCCAAACTACTTATTTTCAAAACTTAGATAATTTTTTAAAAACTCAAATAGCAACAATATTCTTACAAGAAAGAGACAGAGACCCCATTTTTTATTGCTATGATTGCAAGACATAGACTTACACGAAACGAAAAAAACAAAGAAAAAGCAAGACAGCAATGGGATTTTGTGTTATGTAAAACCCGTCGCCGGAGAAGGTCGGGACTAGTCGCGTTTTCATTGCCGGGCCGTCGCCATCGTTGCTGGTGTAGTCGGAGATGGCCAAATTCGATTTGCAGAGTTCTCTAGTGAAGTCCCTCATTCCTAGAGAAGAAGAAGGAAGGTGTTCTTCGGGACAACAGAGAATGAGAAAGAACTTGGCCTAAAAATGTAGGAGAAAGGGGCAAATTGGTGATGAAAATATATGACGTGGCATATTAGTGACCTTTCACCAAAATAACTCCAGCTGTCTGGACTAGAGACATTAGAGAAAAAGTTGTTATCCTTGATGCCTTCGGAGACCGTGCTCAGGGACTGTTGGCTAATTTACCCTATATCTTTTCTTTTTCTCTCCAAATAACATTTTTATATAACTATTCTACTCTTTTATGTTTAAAATAACACCAAAAAGCACATGATCTCGCCGAATTATAGTGGATATGGAGAGTTATTTTCAAGATTTCACAGATATACAGGACCTCATACAATGAGGGGACCACTACGCCTTCTTACCTCAGTTACTTTTGCAAAAAAAGAACGTTTTCTCTCATTTTCAATATTCTAGATTTTCTACAAAATTTTTCATATTTTTTTGACGATTTTTTTCAAATCGCACCGCTACGCCACCACGCAGTGTTTTGACAAAGGGCCGCTACGCCCGCCGCTACCACTATTTTCATCCTTGATAGAAACTGTACTCGGAAAAAAAAACCAATTAAAACACTTAATGATTCATTTTTGAAAGCAAGGTTGTGCAAGACCAAACACTACATGTGAACTGACATGCCATGCATACATATGTAACTTGCAAATGAGAGGAACAAAAGCACTTGTGCTGGTTCCATCTATATATATATACTTCATGACATTGAATAATGACCAAATTAAAGTAGTAGCTATGGAAGACTACCTAGGGGCTTTAGGATCCAAAACATTTCCAGAAACAAAAATAGTAGTCATATTTACCTTATCCTCAAGGTTAAAAGTAGAGAGAAGACGACTTGGGAATTTTCATCTAAAACTAAGTTCTACATGGGACTGCAAAATCATGTTAACAGGTCACTTTGTGTAATTAATATCTCAGCCAGTAAAAATGGTAATTAGGTGAAATCAAAGGAGTTTGAAAGTACATAAAGCAAATATAAAGTGTGCCAAAGCTCCCGCCTCAATCTGATTCCAAAACTTGTCTGCCAGAGCCTTTATTTTGACCAGAAAACAAGATTTGCTGAAATATAAATTTTTTTACATTGGTTTGGTAAAATGCGCATATATCTCTTGGTTTAATTCCAGATTATACAAATTAACATTGGTCGGAAAGTTAACTCTAAGGCGGACCTCAGAGATAAGTTTTTCCCATGAAACTTCACTGTTTTATAGGTGAAAAGTGGGACCGAATAGCCCAGGTAGGGGCTAGGATTTCAGCTTTTCTTATAAACATCTTTACTGTACCTCTAGTTTACTTCCTAAACGTCATTGTTTCACCTGATATGTAGGTATTTCTTTTCTTTTGGAGTTTGTTTGTTCAGTTATGGGTTGGACCAACCAATGTTTTGGTGCTTAGTTTTTTGTTGTCTTTTTATTTGTGAAATAAAGTTTAAAGTAAATAAATAAATAAATAAATAAATAAAACACCCTCATGGATTCACCTGACATTCGTTCTAAGTCATGATTTCAAACATTAATACACCAAATTTTTGCAGAACGAGTTCACTAGAGCATTAGAAAAAAATCAAGTTCAACTTAGACACAAACAGTTGGTATGCATCAATCATAGTTAACAGTATTTACCTTAATCCACCTCATTCCACAACAACTTCTACATGAAACAAATATATCAACAAAAAAAAAATCAAACAGTCTAAATGCAAAATCGAGGTCGATAGGATGGAAGGCAGCAAACCAAGCTTTATGGATAGCAGCCTTGCAGCAGTGCCATGGAGAAGCAGCAAAACGAACGAGCTACGAGGAATAGATAAGATGAGAGAATAAATCAATGAAAAGCCTTTGGGGAGGATTCAAGACATCAGTTATCGGAGTGCTTTGGGGAGGAGATTTAAAACGGCTTAAAATCAAATAAAAAAATAATCAATTGGAATCGACTGCATTTGATTCCATTGTCTTAGGTTATTGGAACCGAGGGTCCATAGGTCAAAACTGGGGGAAATGACAAAATCAATTGGAATAAATTGGAGCTAATTTCAATTCGATACCAGCTCGAATCATTATATAATAATAATAATATATATAATATATATTAGAATGAAATCGCTAAACCTCAAAAAGAGACATAGATAGAAGGGGAGTTCTATTGGCACCTCAAAAACTACTCTCTCCACCGCACAATAAAATAAAATAAAAACTTTTCCGAAACTCCCCCTCCTCCCTCTCCCACCCTCCCAGTCGCCGGCGGGGAGGGAGCCCCGGTCGGCAACCCACGGTGGAAGCCCCGGCCACCCTCCCCCCTCTCCCTCTCTCTCCCTCTTCCTTCCTCCCTCCCCCTCTATTTTCTTTCCCTCTTCTCCCTCTCTCCTTCCTTCTCCTTCCCTCCCCTACTCTCCCTCTCCTTTCCAGTAGCTACAGCCCGATCTCTCTCCCCACCGGCGACTGGGAGGGGGAGAAGAAGAGTAGGGAGGAAAGGAGAGGGAAGAAGAGGAAGGGCCAGCCTGATTTCCCTCCCCGCCGACGACTGGGAGGGGGAGGGAGAGGGAGAAGGAGAAGAGGCGAGGGAGGAAGAAAGAGGGAGAGGACTGGCCGGTCTCCCTCCACGCCGGCGACCGGGGGGGGATTAGATGAGGGAAGAGGTTAGAGGGTGGAGGCTGGGAGAGGGAGGAAGGGAAGATGAGGGAGACGGAGAAGAGGGGAGGGGGAGTTTAGGAAAAATTTATTTTTTTATCTTTTAGTGTGGTGGGGAAAGAAATATTTGTGGTGCCAATAAAAGCCCCTTGAATAAAAACGAAAAGCTTAAAATTTCATACATTCATTCGTCTTTCTACTCTCTTCCTTTTCAGCTCAGTCAAAAACACTGACCCTCTGATACTCCTCACTGGCAATTTCCTCTTCCATCAAATCCTCAGGATTCAACACTCCACCATTGTCAAGAAAAATATTCTGCAGTGTGTCTGAAAACCCGTGAACCAGTACCACCCCCTTTTCTCTCTCTATAATTGGAGGCTTCGCCGGCTCCCTAAAATTCCAAAATACAATCTCCGGCACGGATGACCCGTAACCCTTTTCCTCGTACTTTCTCCGGATAGAATAATAATCCGTCTCCCATGAATTCTCCGATACCTCACCAAACCCCATATCACTGAATACAAACACCCACTTCACCATCTTCTCCTCCTCCAATTTTGAAGCAACAGCTGTAAGTGCAAGAATAATATACTCACAAGATCAGGAGGCCTTCAAGGACTTACTCAATGCATGGAAGAGATAGCTGCGACGGCTTGAAATTGGGAGAGAAGAAAGACAAAGGTTAGAGGACCCTGGCTGTGGGCAGCGTAGGGCTCTCCGATGCTTAAGTCAGCAATCGATCGGAGAAGAGAAGAATCATAGAAAGACAGGAAGACTCTGGTTGTTTAGCAAGAGAATGCTTACCCTTCTCCCAGTCTGGTTCGTGTCTTTTATATGGAACAGTCTTGGTGAAAGTGCCAGTGGGCTTTGTGATGTGACCTGGGTCTTGTCAGCCCACAAAGTCATCAATGAGGGTCCATCACAACCCTCTTTGCATTTAATGCGAGTCCGATCAGCCCATGCTGCATTTAATGCCAGTCACATTGGGCTTGATCTTGCCCTGATATGTTGACGGCTGAGGTCCTGTCAAACCCCTTTCTTGGGCCCTGTCCTGATAGGGCCGTGACCAAGGGATGCAGCTGCGATCCTGCGCAGCCGAGACTGGATGGGGTGGTGTGGCCGAACTGGGCATTGCTTCGCCGACATCAGCAGCTTGTGCCGAAACCGAAGTAACACAAGGTCCGCGGCCGAGACCGATACGGATGTATTTTGCCGACACCGACAAGAGTTGGTTCACGAGGTGGTCCCCACACAATAGTCCCCCAGTTCTTGACCTCTTGGGCAGAAACGGTCCGGAGGTTAAGAGCTGAAAAGGTCTTCCGAAACTGCTCAACATTCATTATGTAGGCGCCCCCAGCTAAGAATTCAGATCGTTTGGCTTTAAGGCGTAGCCGTCGTTTCATTCGCCCGAGGCAATCAAGACAGCAATAAATGCAACAGCTATGATTGACATTGGACGATGGACCGTCAGCGCCACGCGTCGTTACCCGAGGGGCTCCCTTGTCATTTCGAGGAGGCGTGCGACGCAAGCCGAGGCGACACCCCTGCACGCGTCCCGCTTCGAATTCCGGAATGGCGCCCCTCTGTCCTTTATATTCACTTCGATCATCTCCCTTCGCCATTTTTGCTCTCGATCCTCCTTGCTTTCTGCTAGAACCTTGAACTTCCGGATCAAATCAGCACTTCCGGGCTAGAACCAGTACCACCGTCCCAGCGCAGAACTCCTGGTTGTTCCTCTGTAGCAATCTCCAGCAACCTGTCCGTCGGTGTCTGACTTTACTTCCGTCAATATAGTGAGTCTTCTTCTGACCTCTTTGTTCTTCTTTGTTTTTATTCATGACCTGGTCCCTAGGGTTTCCGAGGGTTTCTTCTGTCTCCCATCTCTCTGTGCTGTCTGTCCCATATTAGGGTTTCGTTAGGGTTTCCTAAATTTTGGAATGGGAGTTTTTAGCCATTGGATAGAGTCCTACGCGGCCCTGGCCGAACTTAGGGCTAAATTCATGATCCCGGAGGACGTCCGGGTGAGGGCCGCTGATCCCTCCGAGTACGCGTTCAGCAACGGCTGGATGCCGTTCCCTCTAATATCCATCATTGAGGGCGGGGTCAGATTCCCCCTTCACCCCCTTCTCAGATCTTGCCTTCAGACATGGAATCTCTGCCCCTGTCAGCTAATGCCCAATGGGTTCAAAATCATTATGGGGGTCGCCGAGCTGAACAGAATACTGGACATCAACCTCGGCGTCCATGACATAGAGGACATCTATGACATCTGCAAGTCTCGGGAGGGCGGCACATACTATCTCCGTGTCAAGGCGAAGTGCCAGCCCCTCGTCACGGCGTTGGAGGACTCCAACAAATACGCCGGAGATGATCGCCTGTCCGTCTCGGGAAACTGGGAGTTCAGCGCGGCCGAGACCGAAGCAGTTCGGAGAATCCGAGTCCCGCGAACCTTCGGGACTCCACCGAGTAAAGACCTAACCCTCTAGGTTTCGGATTTTTCCTTATGCTTGATTTCTGCTGCCGGTTTCTAATTCTTGGACATTTTTCGCAGGTCTTTCTCAGCGCAAGCGCGAAGCCCAACTAAACGGTTGGAGGAGGCACGCGCCTTGGCTGAACAAGGTGTACCGTTACCGTGGCCACTATACTAGGGCTGCCTATTCCCTCCTAAGATACGAGCCGAGATACGTGTCATATACACGGAAGACCGGTCGCCCAGGAGATATAGTCCTTGCCCTTGCCGAGGCCGCGAGCGAGGCTGTTACCGTCGCCGAGGCTTCCTCTTCGGCTGCTGCGGCCGAGAGCGACCCTCTGAGGGAGGTCGAAAACTTTACCGACTCCGAAGAGATGGAGAGGCGCCGGCCTGCCTACCAGCCACGGAGCTTAGATGCTGCCATCTTCGGCGAGCAGCGGGCCGCCTCCAGCGCCCGTCCTCCCGCTTCCAGCGCCCGTCGCTCTAGCACCTCCATTGTTCCGGCGGTTGCTGAGGCCCGGCTCGCTGAAGAGGAGAGGGAGAGGCCCCGAAAGAGGACAAGGGGGAAGTCCCCTGTCCGCGATGATCAGCCGATGCAAGCGCTGGCTATCAGGGAGAGGGTCCGGGTGGAGGAGCCGATCCGGTCCGAGGCCTCGCCGGATCGACGCTCCGAGTCTCCTTGCGCCGCGGTCTCGTCCGAACCGGAGGCCTTCAGGCCTGATCTGGAGTTGTCGCCAGGGAGGCCCCTCAGCGTTGAGGATAGAGTCGTAGGGAACCCGGCTGTGATTTCGGCCCTCAGCCGAGCCTGCGCTCTTCCCAGAGACATTGAGAGGCACCAGGCGGACTCTCAACAGCTGCTGCTGAGGACGCTGCAGCACGCCCTCCTGGTAAGTGCCAAATTCCCAGATGTGGATAGCGTTTGTTTCCTTGCGTATGATACTAAATCTCATCTGTTTCTTGCAGGCTGTCCAGAGGCTCCCGCTGGTCCTGGATCGGATCGGGGAGGAGGACAAGAGGCTGAATAGCCTGACGGAGGAGAAGCAGCAGGCCGAAACTGCTTTGGTGGCAAAGTGCGAGGAGTTGAAGGAGACCGAGGCAAAAAGGGCCGAACTGGACGGCCAAGTGGTCTCGGCGGTATGCGAGCTCTCCCAGATTAAAGTTGAGTCATTGACCTTACAGGAGAGGCTCATCGCCGAAAAGAGGAGGTCGGCCGAGTTGGATCGAGAGAAGGCGGCTAGGGAAGAGGACCTCGCGTCTCAACAAGCAGAAATCGACGCCGCCTTCCTCGTGGGAACAGAAGATGCTGGCAGGAACTACACCGACCAGATAACGCAGCTGAGCCGGCAACTGTTCCACCTCGGCTGTCGGGCCGCGCTCAGGGAGTATGGGGTCCCGGAAGACCACCCGTTATTCGTAAATCCTCCTGAGTTCCGGCTCCCGACGCCTGTAGAGACCACGGCCTCTCCGCCTCCAGAGACTCCTGCTTCTCCTCCTCAAGAGGTCCCTACTCCCCCTCCAGAGGCCCCTGCTGAGATGGCTCCAGAGTCCTCCGAAGCCAACGCAACAGCCGATCCCGCGGTGGTCGTTATTGAAGACGTTGAAGCGGGATCGGCCTAGGCCTAGGCTTTGCTTTTCTTTTTCTTTTTCTGTTTTAATGAAAAATGTACTTTCTTTTTGCTTTTTAGTTGAGTGCAACGACTGTAGGAACGACTGTAAATATTTATTCATCAATAAAATTCCCCATTTTGTCTCAATTCGGTCTCCATCAATGTTGTTTGTTTTTCCTTTCCCTTCATTTATCTCATATGCTTCTGCAAGTGTGTAAGTTCGGAACGACCAGATTAGCCCAGATTCGGCTATGCGTCTAGGTGGCTGAGTGCCAGCCTTAGACTTTGGTCATTTCGACTACTCGCCTAGGTGGCTGAGTGCCAGCCTTAGACATTGGCCATTTCGGCTGCTCATCTAGGCGGCTGAGTGCCAGCCTTAGATATCGGCCGTTTCGGCAACTCATCTAGGTGGCTGAGTGCCAGCCTTAGATATTGGCCGTTTTGGCAACTCATCTAGGTGGCTGAGTGCCAAGCTTAGATATTGGCCGTTTCGGCTGCTCATCTAGGCGGCTGAGTGCCAGCCTTAGATATCGGCCGTTTCGGCAACTCATCTAGGTGGCTGAGTGCCAGCCTTAGATATTGGCCGTTTTGGCAACTCATCTAGGTGGCTGAGTGCCAGCCTTAGATATCGGCCGTTTCGGCAACTCATCTAGGTGGCTGAGTGCCAGCCTTAGATATTGGCCGTTTTGGCAACTCATCTAGGTGGCTGAGTGCCAGCCTTAGATATCGGCCGTTTCGGCAACTCGTCTAGGTGGCTGAGTGCCATCCTTAGATGGTCCTCCGCCTTCACACCATTGTCACTGTCAGGTTACCAGATCGCCACAAATTGAGAACAAATGTAGTTCCATTAAATCCAGAAGCGTTGTACAAGTACACAGACTAAAAATAGAATTTCTTGAGGTGTGACGCGTTCCATGGTCTCGGAAGAGGCCGTCCTTCCATGTCTTCGAGCCGATAAGCTGACCGCCCAGCGATGGAAGTGACTTTAAACGGGCCATGCCAATTCGGCGCCAGCTTTCCTTGATTCGGATCCTTGTCTCCCGGGAGTGCCTTCTTGAGAACCAGTTCTCCTACAGAGAACTTCCTCTCTCTGACGTTCTGGTTATAGCCCCTGGCTAGCTGCTGCTGGTAGACGGCTAGCCTGACTGCAGCTGCTTCCCTTCGCTCGTCCGCTAAATCCAGCTCCCTGGCCACGTTGGTTTCGTTCTGGCCTTGGTCAAAAAGCTTGGACCTCATAGTAGGCAGGCCGATCTCCAGAGGGATGACGGCTTCCATGCCATAGGCAAGTGAGAAGGGGGTAGCCGAAGTGGAACGTCTTGGAGTAGTTCTGTAAGCCCATAGGACGCTTGGAAGTTCCTCCACCCATCTCCCCTTGGCTTGGTCCAGCCGTTTCTTGAGCCCATCGAGGATCACCTTGTTGGAGATCTCGGCCTGGCCGTTACTCTGTGGGTAAGCTGGAGTGGAGTAATGGTTTCAGATGCCGAGCTCCAGGCAGAAGGTCTTGAAGAGCTTGGAGTCGAACTGAGTTCCGTTATCCGAGATCAACGCTCTAGGAATGCCGAACCTTGTGATGACATTTTTCCATACGAAACTCTTGGAGTCCCGCTCCGTGATGGATGACAGTGGTTCTGCTTCGATCCATTTAGTGAAGTAGTCAGTAGCCACGATGAGCCATCTCTTGTTCCCCGGAGTTCGGTGGAGTGGTCCCACAATGTCGAGCCCCCATTGAGCGAACGGCTACGGGCTAGAGAGCGGGCTGAGGTCCTGTGCTGGCTGATGGAGAGAGTGAGAGAACTTCTGGCACTTCTCGCACTTCCTTGCGTATACCTGCGCATCCTTCTGCATGTACGGCCACCAGTAACCTTGGCTGATGGCGCGATAAGCCAGGGACCTTCCCCCGATGTGGCTCCCGCAGATTCCTTCATGTATCTCAAAAAGGAGGTCTTCGACCTTGCCTGGATGGACGCACTGAAGGTACGGTCCCGAGAACGATTTTCTGTAGAGCCTGTCCTCGGGAGATAGCCAGAACCGAGCTGCCTTGAGTCTGACTCGATAGGCCTCGCCATGGTCCTCGGGAAGCCTGTCGTCCTTAAGGTAGGTGATAATGGGGTCCATCCAACTCGGACCGAGACCGAGGCACAACACATCCCGAGGTAGACGGAGCTCAATGCTGGGCGCAGCTAACGATCCGACTTCAATGCTCCTCTTTCTTCATGCCTCAACAGCGCTGGCCAAGTTTGCTAGGGCGTCGGCGTGAGAGTTTGCTTCTCTGCCTATCTGCCTGATTTCGGCTGACTGGAACTGTGAGAGCAGCTTCTTTGCCAGGGCTAAATACGCGGCCATCCGATCGTCGCGAGCTTGGTAGCCCCCAGTCAGTTGGTTTGCCACCAACTGTGAGTCGCTGAAGACCACCAGCTGTTGAGCCCCGAGGATTTTGGCGCTATTTAGTCCGGCTAAAAGTGCTTCATACTCAGCTTCATTGTTTGATGCCTTGAAATCTAGGGTCAGAGCCTGCTCGATGACCAGTCCTTCTGGCGATTGGAGGACAACTCCTGCCCCGGCTCTTCTCAAGGTAGAAGATCCGTCGACGAAGACTTTCCAAACTGGGGTATCGGCTTGGCATTGTGATTGTTCAGAGTCCGTGAGCGCCACATGCTCTTTACCCCCCAGTTCGGTGCCGAGCTGGGTTGGTGCCGAACTTGAATCAAACTCGTAAAGGAAATCTGCCAGAACCTGGGCTTTTATCGCTGTCCGGGGCTGATATTGAATCTCGTACTGCCCCAGTTCGACGGCCCATCTCGAGACTCTTCCTGAAAAATCAGCTTTTCTAAAAACAGACTTAAGTGGATGTTCCGTAACTACCACTATTGTATGCGTTTGAAAGTAATGAGAGAGCTTCCGTGAGGCACTAACGAGTGCCAACGCGAGCTTCTCGAGTGGCAAGTACCTGGTCTCGGCATCAATCAGGGTCTTGCTCGTATAGTAGACGGGTTTTTGGACCTTGTCCTCTTCCCGGATGAGGACCGAGCTGACCGCGTGATCCGAGACCGACAAGTACAGATACAGGGTTTCTCCGTGGACCGGAGTTGATAGCAGTGGTGGTGAAGAGAGGTAAGCCTTAAGCTGCTGTAAGGCATGGTCACATTCTGGAGTCCATTGGAATTTAGAATTTTTTCTAAGTAGCTGAAAGAAAGGTCGGCACTTATCTGAGGATTTGCTGATGAAGCGATTGAGTGCCGCTGCCATCCCGGTGAGCTTTTGGACCTCCTTTGCCGAGGTGGGACTCTGCACCCTAAGGATGGCCGAGATCTGATCTGGATTCGCTTCTATTCCTCTGCGCGTGACCAAGCTTCCCAGAAATTTGCCAGATCCCACGCCAAAAGCGCACTTAGAGGCATTGAGTTTGAGCTTGAACTTCTTCAGAGTGGCAAAGACCTTGGCCAGGTCTGCCAAATGGTTCTGCGCTTTCTCAGATTTGACCACCATATCATCGATGTAAACTTCAATGGTCTTGCCGAGCTGACCGTGGAACATCTTGGTGACGAGTCTCTGGTAGGTGGCGCCCGCATTCTTCAGCCCAAACGGCATCACCTTATAGCAGTAGGTTCCTCTGGGCGTGATAAAAGCTGTCTTCTCTTCATCTGGCCCATACAGTGGAATCTGGTGATAGCCGCGGTAGGCATCAAGGAAACTCATTCTGTCGTGCCCGGCCGTGGCGTCGATCAACTGGTCAATCTTTGGTAGGGGAAAGCTGTCCTTGGGACAGGCTTTGTTGAGGTCGGTAAAGTCGACGCACACCCTCCACTTGCCAGTCTTCTTCCTGACGACCACCGGATTGGCTAGCCAGGTCGGGTATTGAACCTCTCTGATGGCGCCGGACTCAAGCAGCTTTCCCACTTCCTCAACGATGGCTTCGGTCTGGGGGACCCCAGTCCTGCGGGCCTTCTGCATCACAGGTTTGTGGTTAGGGTCAACATTCAGTCTATGACACATTACCTCGGGGTCGATGCCAGGCATCTCTTGAGGTGTCCAGGCGAAGGCATCTCTGTTCTGTACCAGGAACTGGGTCAGTTCGGACCTCTCCGGCTCCCCGAGCTGGCTGCCGAGTAGGAAGAACCGATCCGGGTCCTTTGGGTCGATCTGGACTTCGGTCAATTCCTCGACGCTCTTCCTGCCCGGATCTCGGCCGAGCTCATCGAGCTCCTCCTCCAGGTTCTTCTCCATCTCGGCCACATTGACCTCCTTGGGCTCTCGCTCCCCGGGTACCACGGCTGTCAGGCACTGCTTAGCTGCCTGCTGATCTCCCCTGACCGTGATGATTTCAACTCGGCCGTTTTTTCCCTCCCACGGAAATTTCAGCCTCTGGTGGAGGGTGGAAGGGACTGCTTCCAGACTATGGAGCCAGGACCTGCCTACTATAGCATTGTAGGGCGAGGGTGCGTCGATCACCATGAAGGTTGCC
This sequence comes from Cinnamomum chago, assembly GCA_038049695.1. NCBI lineage: Eukaryota > Viridiplantae > Streptophyta > Magnoliopsida > Laurales > Lauraceae > Cinnamomum > Cinnamomum chago. The sequence goes on along the minus strand of CP142453.1, from coordinate 11,303,460 downwards.
ATGACAGACGCGCCGCTGGCCTCGACCTTGAATGTCACCTTCCCCTTGGGGTAAACTGGTTTGGCGCTGAAGCCGATAAGGGGAACTCGGGCCTCTTGCAGATCCTTCTCCGTCAGTCCCATCCTTCGGAAGCTATCAAAATAGAGGACCTCGGAAGAACTGCCGGGGTCGACGAGGACCTTCTTCACAGTGCAATTCTTCACGCCCTGCTTAGAGCAATCAAACTTCAGAGTAACAATCAGTGGGTCGTTGTGGGGAAGCTGTACCCCCTCCAAATCTGCGTCAGTGAACCTGATTTTGGGCCGTTCCCTCCGAGCTCTTTTTGGTGCTGAGCCGAGTTCGGCGGCCATGACCTGCTTGTCGTGAGAGGCTTTCCTGGCTTCGGCACGAGCTTGGTTACTCCCCTTGGGCGGGGGTGCCAAATGGATGACGTTAATGATTTTCTCCGACCCGTCACTGTCGTGGCCCCCCCTCATCTCGGCGAGGGGCTCGGGTGTCGGCCCGGGTTTCTCTCTTGACAAACTCTTACAAGTGTCCATCCTGGACAAGCTTCTCCAAATGCGACCGCAGTATTCTGCATTCTTCAGTCTTATGACCGCCCTCCTTGTGATAAGCGCAGAATTTCGTCTGATCTCGGATAGAAGGGTCGCCTTGCATGGGCTCTGGCCAGCTGAAGTACGGCCTTCTCTTGATCTTATACATGATCTTGTGGATTGGCATCTTGAAGACCGTGTTGACCGCCCGATATGCGTCCTCGGATAGCCTGGGCCTTTTGCTCCTTGCTGAGGCGAACATCTGAGTCCTTGCCGAGCTGGTAGGTGCCCAACGCCTGTCCGACTCATCTCTTCGTCGCTCGTTTCGCCGAGGCTCATCTCTTCGAGACGGTCCCCCATCCTTCTTGGAGGGCCTCTTACCTCGGCCCTTCTGCGCGGTTCCATGGCTTTCCCGAGCACAGACCTGGTCATCCTCTTGGGCGATGTACCGGTTGGCGATGGACATGAGCGCTGCTACGGAAGACACCGGGTTCTTGGCCAGGTCTTTGCGAAGATCGCTGTCTGGCAGCAAGGCATTCTGAAATGCGAAGACGGCAACTTCGTCCTTGGAATTCTCAATCTGACTGTAGACCGCCCAGAACCGTTTGGCGAACTGGGTGACGTTTTCTCCCTGCTTCATCTTCATGGCCATGATGTCTGCGTCTGTCTTCGGAAGGACTCTGTAGGCCTGGAACTTCTTCATAAAAGATTGCTGGAGTTGCTGCCAACTCGAGACGGACCCCTCCGGGAGTGCACAGAACCACTTCAGGGGGATGTCGCCCAAGCTAGAGGAAAAGACTCGGCAGTTCAGATGGCCCTCATCTCCCCAGACAGACATCCTCTGGGAGAAGTGCCTGAGGTGCGTAGCCGGGTCCGAAGTCCCGTCGTAAGTGACGAACCTCGGGACGGTAAACTTCTTTGGCAGGGGATACTTCCTGATGTCTCGAGAAAAAGGAGACGCGCCGAGATCAACGGGGTCGCAGAAATTATCCTTTTGGTCTCGGCCGAGACCAGCTATTTCCAAATTACGCTGGACCGTTTCCCTTATGCGCGCGTCTAACCACTCCTGATCATGATGCCTGCTTTCCGGGATGGTTTCTGACGCCTTCCTCGAGTAGCTGTGGCTAGCGCTCGAACCTTCATCTCGAGTTCGGTCGCTCCTTTTTGTTGTTCAGATGGTCCCTCAAGTCCTTCTCGGGGGAGTCGGGGCGCCTGCCACGGGACGTCCTCCGCTCGTGTTGTCGCAGTGAGCGCTGTTGTTGTTGCGACCGCTGCTGCTGCCGTGACTGACGCTGCTGAGACTGTTGCCGAAGCCCCGCTGATCCCGCAGCTCTTTTCAGCTGCTGCTGGAGCCGGAGGATCAGAACGTCTCTCTCCTTGATGGCCTCATTCTGTACTCTAATCTCTTCGAGGGTGGAATCGAGGTCATCATCAGGATTGTACTCCTCATCCTCAGCGTCCTCAGCATCCTCCACCTGATCAAAGGGACGTGGTCCATCGACCGCTGGAGACTTACTCCGCTGGTCTTGACCTGTCAGGAGGCCTGCCGGTTGCTGGGTGTCTCCCCTCCTGGGAGAGGACTCCGAGCGGAGGTCACGCTCCTGGATGTTGATTCGGACGAGGCCACGCTCGACGTCATCCTCTACCACTGGTTCCTTCCCGGACCTCTTCTTAGCAGGGAGGAGGTCAGAGGACGGTCCTGTACGCCTTGCCTTGGATGTTTTTCCGCCTTTCGCAGTTCTCCTCGTCATGGTGATAGGGAAGATTATGAAGAATCGTTCCCCACAGACGGCGCCAATTGTAAGTGCAAGAATAATATACTCACAAGATCAGGAGGCCTTCAAGGACTTACTCAATGCATGGAAGAGATAGCTGCGACGGCCTGAACTTGGGAGAGAAGAAAGACAAAGGTTAGAGGACCCTGGCTGTGGGCAGCGCAGGGCTCTCCGATGCTTAAGTCAGCAATCGATCGGAGAAGAGAAGAATCATAGAAAGACAGGAAGACTCTGGTTGTTTAGCAAGAGAATGCTTACCCTTCTCCCAGTCTGGTTCGTGTCTTTTATATGGAACAGTCTTGGTGAAAGTGCCAGTGGGCTTTGTGATGTGACCTGGGTCTTGTCAGCCCACAAAGTCATCAATGAGGGTCCATCACAGCCCTCTTTGCATTTAATGCGAGTCCGATCAGCCCATGCTGCATTTAATGCCAGTCACATTGGGCTTGATCTTGCCCGATATGTTGACGGCTGAGGTCCTGTCAAACCCCTTTCTTGGGCCCTGTCCTGATAGGGCCGTGACCAAGGGATGCAGCTGCGATCCTGCGCAGCCAAGACTGGATGGGGTGGTGTGGCCGAACTGGGCATTGCTTCGCCGACATCAGCAGCTTGTGCCGAAACCGAAGTAACACAAGGTCCGCGGCCGAGACCGATACGGATGTATTTTGCCGACACCGACAAGAGTTGGTTCACGAGGTGGCCCCCACACAACAGCAACATCAAGGATTCTATCAAACACCTTCTGGAAATCAATGTCCATCTCCCATTCCATCCTCTTAATGAATTCGACCTTCTCCTGCAATGTCTCCCCCTCAATTCTATGCAGCTGTGGGTTTTGGCTGAAGTTTATGACATTCCCTCTCCATGGCTCTTCACTCAGTTCAGAAGCCAAGAGCCCAAGGGCCACACAGACCTCCATAGGTTCCCCACCCATGCTCCTAGAGACATCACAGACAGAGAGACAGTTACTCAGTTTCCCCTCCTTAGACAAATCCTCAACCTTTCTCTTCCATTGCAACTCCTCGACCTCGTCCATGTTATTGCCTTGAAATGAGAGGATAAGCCAGTCTCTCACCGGGTCTCTCACCGGGGCTATCTCCGAGGGCACCCATTTAGAAACCTTGAGCCAAGGCCACCGAAACCGTATGAGCAGAGGATGGTGAATCTCCTTCCACAGCCTCTTGCGGACTGTGCAAGAGTAATGCGATTCATCCATCTGGGCATAGGAGGGGTCCAACTCGCGTGGAAAAACCCGCTTAGCAATGCTCTCGCACAGCAGAGTGGAGTAGTCCAACGATGAATTTAGAGACGGGCACCACTTTGCCGCCCTCCCAATCTTCCTAAGCTCGCACGAATTCAAGTACCCAATATCGGTTTTTAGAGACTCGGCGAAGAAATCAGAGATCCTGTCATACAGAAACCTGTAATTCGAGTCGGATTCGTACCTTTCCACGACCCTCCTCGCCAACTCGGGCCTGAGTCGCTCTTTCTTTGCCCAAATCCGTTCCAATCCTCTTCGGCGCAAGTATGAGTCTACTGTCCGCCGCAACTCCCTCTCCTCTTCTTCGATTTCCAAAGCATCTGGGCGGGCTACTCCGCGGAAGAGGATTTCGAGGAGATATGGCATGTAGCCGACTTGGGCAAACCACCTCACGTTCAAAGCCAGGGTTTTTGGGTGGTTTTGGTGGAGCCAGAACACCACCGTGTATAAGACTTCCATCTCGAGGGACCGCCCACGACGGAGGATGATCTTGAGGGTGGTGAGAGGGTTGTGGGCCCAAGCACGCCGGAGCGGCTCCCTCAGCGTCTCTGGTGGTGGGGTGTCGTGCTCCTGCAACAACATGTTGGGTGGGGTGTCGTGCTCCTGCAACAACATGTTGAAGAGATCCACACAAGGGTCTCCCGACGATAGGGAGTATCGAGAGAGGGTTTCCATGGGCCGCATCGGCGGTTTTGGTTTTGGTTTTGGAACCGCCGCCGCCTCCTGCTCCTCCTCTAGGACAAGGTTGTTGTTAATGTTAAAGAGGGCAGTCACTCAGGGCCGGCCCTAGGCCTAGGCCACTTAGTTGGCCGCCTAGGGCCCCCAATTTTTGCAAAATTTTGGGGCCCCCTATTTTTAGATATGGGTATATATATTTTGGATAGACTGATTTGAGATTTGAGAGGGCCCAAATTTTATTGATAGGTCTATTAACACTTTAATAACTAACCTAGAAAATTGCTCCTAGTTGTAGTAGACTGTTAGACTTCTACAAAGAAAGGGTAAGTCTGACTCTCTCTCTCTCTCTCTCTCTCTCTTAGACGGTTAGACTTCTACATTAACGGCAGATTTTTTTTTTTGGTTCAAGATATAACGTCTCTCTCTCTCTCTCTCTCTCTCTCTGCATGAAGTTCTCTGCGTGAAGTTTCTAAACGAAAGTGCTGCCTTTTGCTTTTGCTTGAATGTTGTTGCTACAAAAGGATCAATCTTACTGCCAACAGTACCGAAGAACGGAACAGTACCAGGTTGTGTTGTTCTTGAACTTTTATTTTAGTTTAATTTAATTTTTATAAATTTTGTATTATAATTTTTCATTGTAGTAACTGCAAGTTATATAATTAGTATGTCTACTCGAAGATATGATTCTGGATGTGAAAAACGTAAAAAAAAAAACAAGATGAATTTATTGAATCTCAACAAGTCCAATAAAAATAGAAGAATATTTTTTAGAATTTTTGGAAGTAGATGATACCTCTGGGAAAGGCCTTTTTGATGAACTTATAAATGTAATTAAAAAACTTGGACTTGATGTAAATGATGTAAGAGGACAAGGATATGATAATGGATCTAATATGAAAGGAAAACATCAAGGTGTACAAAAAAGACTACTAGATATAAATCCAAGAGCATTTTACACACCATGTGGATGTCATAATCTTAACCTCGTACTTTGTGATATAGCTAACTCTTGTCCTAAAGCTATATCTTTTTTTGGAGTATTACAACGTATATACTCATTATTTTCTTCTTCAACAAAACGATGGAAAATTTTACAAGATAATATATCTATGTTAACTCTTAAATCATTATCTCAAACGCGATGGGAAAGTCGTATCGAAAGTGTTGAAGTAATCAAGTATCAGACTCCGAAAATACGAGATGCTTTAATTCAATTAGCAAAAATTAGTGAAGATCCTAAAACAAGAAGTGAAGCCACATGCTTAGCTACATATGAGATTGAAAACTTTGAATTTTTATTGGGTATGAATATTTGGTATAATATATTATTTGTTGTTAACACAGTTAGTAAAAATTTACAATCCAAAGACATGCATATTGATGTTGCTATTGATCAATTAAAAGGACTTATTTCTTTTTTGGAATCATATAGAGAAAATGGATTTTACTCTGCTTTGATTTCATCAAAAGAGATTGCACTTGAAATGGAAATAGAACCTGCAGTATTTCGAGAAAAACGTAAAATTTTTAGGAAAAAACAATTTGGTGATACAATTGAGAATGCAGTAACACTATCAGCTGAAGAGTCTTTTAGAATTGAGTATTTTTTATTTATAGTTGATCTAGCTATTTCTTCGATCAAGAGTAGATTTGAACAATTCAAAATATATGAAAATATTTTTGATTTTTTATTTTGTTTTAAAAAATTAAAATCCTTAGATGATGATAGTTTGAAAAGTTATTGTCTTAACCTTGAAACTTTTTTGAAGCATGACTTATTTTCTGATATTGATGGTTTAGATTTATTTCAAGAGTTGACTGTATTAAGAAAAGTTCTACAATCTGAAATTAATACTCCAGCTGAAACCCTAACTTATATAAAACGATTAGATTGTTTTCCAAATGCATGTATAGCTTTTAGAATATTGTTAACAATACCAGTAACAGTTGCTTCAGCGGAGAGAAGTTTTTCGAAACTTAAATTAATAAAATCTTATCTCCGATCAACTATGTCACAAGGAAGATTAAATGGGTTAGCTATATTATCTATTGAAAAAGATATATTAACAAAAATTGAATATAAAAATTTAATCAATATTTTTGCATCTCAAAAAGCTAGAAAAATATCTTTTAAATAAATATATTTTAATAATTATTGCCTATTAATAGGGCCCACTTTCATATTCTTGCCTAGGGCCTCCGAATTTGTTGGGCCGCCCCTGCAGTCACTGCATTTATAAAAACGGAGAGAAGGGAAAGTGGTTTTCTGGATGGTGCAGGACTAGGGAGAGGGCCGAAAAAGACCGGAGGAGAAGGCATTGTGTATTTAGATGTTGCTGCAACGATTCGACTTGTGATAGATCGGAATAGAGAAGGAGAATCCATACTCGGACGGATTTTAGGATGATGATGCAAGCTGCTCTTTCTCCCCCTATTTATATTCTAATGGTAATACAATCTATCCATGGATCTATATATACGAAACCCTTGCGATTGATGACTATGAGGGGTAGAGAGTCCATGTGTCATAATGTGGCCCCGCTGGGTGGTGCCCATTTGTACAAGATCGTTTGCCAGTATCTATAGCCCTTGTCTAAAAATGAACAATTGTCCTGCTTAAAATTTTTCTCTACACACCCATTACACCTTTCAAGTGTAGAATATTTGCAGATGAAACGGCCAAAACGAAAAACAAGATTTGCCAACTCCGTTTCTGGTTTGCCCGTCTCTCCTAATGCATCTCTTCTCTTCAATCCTCTCTGTAGATTTCTCCTCAAATCCCTACCAAATAATAAGAAATTGTTGAAATTGTTGCGGAACAACAAAACTGATACGCGAGGGATTCTTGGAATCTGCTGTGATTTGGTGAGTTAAAAAAAATTATCCTTCTTCGCTCATTTTTTATGAAGCTTTTGAGATTCTTCGTCTCCTACCAATCTCATTTGGGATCTAGGACTTGGATCTTCTGGTATAAAATAGAGAGAGAAAGAGAGAGGGAGGGAGAGAAAGAATCATGGGTTTGATCTTCTTAGAAACGCTTCCAAGTTCTAAAATCTTCAAATGGAAGGCCTATCTTTCAACTCCATATCAGTTCTCTCAAAAACCAATCGCTTCTTTTTCTCTGTTTTTCTTGTTCATCATCATCTTCTTATTCTGTTTTTCCTTTGTATGTCTACATTGGTTTTTATCTTCACATTGACATATGATTTGCATAGACACATCACAGAAACATAATTAAGATTTTCATCCAATAAAAAGCAGAATGCACTTTGAAGAGTGGTTTATTTTAACTAAAGTTATCAGGAAACAAGAATGTGTACTGCAAAAGTAAAAGGTACTGTGTGGGGCCCATCTCGCGAAGCCACTCCCTATTCGGTTTCGGCAAGGCGGATCGTTATCAGCCTCGGACGTTGGCCCGGCGTTGCTTCGGTTTCGGCACTAGTAGCTGATGTCGGTCAGTGGTGGCCAGGTCGGCCGCGCCACACCGCTTGGTCTCAACTACAAACAGATGCGATCACATCCATTGGCCACGACCCTATCAGAACAGGGCCCGAGAAAGGGATTCGATGGGACCTCAGCCACCATCAGATCAGGCCCAATGTGACTGGCATTAAATGCAATGTGGGCTGATCGGACCCTCATTAAATGCAATGTGGGCTGATCGGACCCTCATTAAATGCAATGTGGGCTGATCGGACCCTCATTAAATGCAATGAGGGCTGTGATGGACCCTCATTAATGACTAAGTGGGCTGATGAGACCCTGGTCGCATCACGAGGCCCGCTGGCACAAGCACCAATGCAATCTCTCATATAAAGCATGGGACGACTCAAGAAGGAGGTATACACTCTCTCTTACATGCAACCCAGACCTCCCTTCCTTCTTCTTCTTCTCCGATCACTGCTAACTTGAGCGTCGGAGAGCCCTGCGATGCCCCAGCCAGGGTCCTTTGACCGTTCTCTTCTCCCCTTTCAGGTTCAACAGACACGCAGCTCCTTCTCTGGTACTCTGAGTAAGTCCTTGAAGGCATCCTGATCTTGTGAGTATATTTTTCTGCACTTACAATTGGCGCCGTCTGTGGGAAACGATTTCTACAATCTTCCCTATCACCATGACGAGGAGAGCTGCGAAAGGCGGAGAAACATCCAAGACAAGGCGTGCAGGACCGTCCTCTGACCTTCTCCCTGCTAAGAAGAGGTCCGGGAAGGAACCAGTAGTAGAGGATGACGTCGAGCGTGGCCTCGTCCGAATCAACGTTCAGGAGCGTGATCCTCGCTTGGAGTCTGCTCTCCGGAAGAGAAACTCTCAGCAGCAACCTGTAGGAGGCCTCCTGACGGGACAAGACCAGCGGAGCAAATCTCCAGTGGGCGACGGACCACGTCCTTCTGGTCAGGTAGAGGATGCTGAGGATGTAGAGGACTTTGAGGATGAAGAATATAATCCCAGTAATGACTTCGACTCCACTCTCCAAGAGATTAGAGCACAGAACGAGGCCATCAAGGAGAGGGATGCTCTGATCCTCCAGCTCCAGCAGCAGCTGGAAAGAGCTACGGGTTCAGCAGGACATCAACAACACTCTCAGCAGCAGCAGCAGCAGCGTTCGCGACAACAGCGCTCACAGCGACAGCACGAGAGGAGGATGTCTCGTGGCAGGCGCCCCGACTCCCCTGAGAAGGACTTGAGGGACCATCTGAATAAGAGAAGGCTCGACCGAACTCGAGACGAAGGCTCGAGTGCCAGCCATAGCTACTCGAGGAAAGCATCAGAAACCATTCCGGAGAGCAGGCATCATGATCAGGAATGGTTGGATGCGCGCATAAGGGAAACGGTCCAGCGTAACCTGGAGGGAGCTGGTCTCGGCCGAGACCAAAAAGATTTTTGCTGCGACTCCATTGATATCGGCGAGTCTCCTTTCTCGCGCGATATCAAGAAGTATCCCCTGCCAAAGAAGTTCACCGTCCCGAGGTTCGTCACTTACGACGGGACCTCGGATCCAGCCACACATCTCAGGCACTTCTCCCAGAGGATGTCTGTCTGGGGAGACGAGGGCCATCTGAACTGTCGAGTCTTCTCCTCCAGTTTGGGTGACCTCCCCCTGAAGTGGTTCTGCGCGCTCCCGGAAGGGTCCATTTCGAGTTGGCAGCAACTCCAGCAGTCCTTTATGAAGAAGTTCCAGGCCTACAGGATCCTGCCGAAGACAGATGCAGATGTCATGGCCCTGAAGATGAAGCAGGGAGAGAGCGTCACCCAGTTCGCGAAGCGGTTATGGACCGTCTACAGCCAGATTGAAGACTCCAAGGGCGAAGTGGCCGTCTTCGCATTTCGGAATGCCATGCTGCCAGATAGTGACCTTCGTAAAGACCTAGCCAGAAACCCGGTATCCTCCATAACGGCACTGATGTCCATCGTCAACCGCTACATCGCTCAGGAGGACGACCAGGTCCGAGCTCGGGAAAACCATGGGGCTGCACAGAAGAACCGAAGTGAAAGGCCTCCCGAGGAGAGGAGACCGTCCCGAAGAGACGAGCCCCGAAGAGATGATTCAGGTAGACGCCGGACGTCAGCTAGCTCGGCGGGAGCTCAGGCATTCACCTCGGCGAAAGGAAAAAGGCCCAGGCTATCCGAAGACGCATATCGGGCAGTTAACACGATCTTCAAGGAGCCTATCCACCGGATCATGTACAAAATCAAGAAAAGGTCGTACTTCAGCTGGCCAGAGCCCATGAAAGGCGACCCGTCCATCCGAGACCAGACGAGGTTTTGTGCATATCACAAGGAGGGCGGCCACAAGACCGAAGAATGCAGAATACTGCGGTCGCATTTAGAGAAGCTCGTCCAAGAGGGGCACCTGCAGGAATTCGTCAAGGCAAACACCAGAGCCGACACCCGAGCTCCACGCCGAGATGAGAGGAGCCATGACAGCGACGGTTCGGAGAAGATCATTAACGTCATCCATTTAGCTCCCCCGCCCAAGGGGAGTAACCGAGCTCGCACCGAGGCCAGGCAAGCCTCTCACAGTAAGCAGATCATGGCCGCCGAGCTCGGTCCAGCTCCGAAGAGGGCCCGGAGGGAGCGGCCCGAAATCAGGTTTACGGATGCGGACCTGGGAGGGGTACAGCTTCCCCACAACGACCCGCTGATCGTCACCCTGAAGTTTGATTGCTCAAAGCAAGGCGTGAAGAATTGCACCGTGAAGAAGGTCCTCGTTGACCCTGGTAGTTCATCCGAGGTCCTGTATTTCGATAGCTTCCGAAGAATGGGACTGACGGACAAGGATCTGCAGGAGGCCCGAATTCCCCTCATCGGCTTCAGCGCTAAGCCAGTTTACCCCAAGGGAAAGGTGACGTTCAAGGTCGAGGCCGGCGGTGCGTCCGTTGAGGCAACCTTCATGGTGATTGACGCACCCTCCCCTTACAATGCTATAGTGGGCAGGTCTTGGCTTCATAGCCTGGAGGCGGTCCCTTCCACTCTCCACCAGAAGTTGAAATTCCCTTGGGAAGGAAAGAATGGCAGAGTGGAAATCGTCACTGTCAGAGGAGATCAGCAGGCAGCCAAGCAATGCCTGACGGCCGTGGTATCCGGAGAGCGAGAGCCCAAGGAGGTTAATATGGCCGAGATGGAAAACAGGCTGGAGAAAAAGCTAGACGAGGTCGGCCAGGACCCAGAGAGCAAGAGCGTGAAGGACCTGACCGAAATTAGAATCGATTCGCAAGATCCGGAACGGTTCTTCTTGCTCGGCAGTCAGCTTGGAGAGCCAGAGAATGCCGGATTGGTCCAGTTCCTGGTGCAGAACAGAGAAGCATTCGCCTGGACGCCTCAAGAGATGTCTGGCATCGACCCTGAGGTAATATGCCATAAATTGAATGTAGACCCTGATCATAAACCTGTGATGCAGAAAGCTCGCAGGACTGGGGTGCCACAAACCGAAGCCGTGGTCGAAGAGGTGGATAAACTGCTCGAGGCCGACGCCATCAGAGAGGTCCAATACCCGACCTGGCTAGCCAATATCGTGGTCGTCAAGAAAAAGACTGGCAAATGGAAGGTGTGCGTCGACTTTACCGACCTAAACAAAGCCTGTCCCAAGGACAGCTTTCCCCTCCCAAAGATCGACCAGATGATCGATGCCACAGCCGGACACGATAGAATGAGCTTCCTCGATGCATATCGCGGATATCACCAGATCCCGTTGTATGGGCCGGATGAAGAGAAGACAGCTTTTATCACACCCCGAGGGACCTATTGTTATAAGGTGATGCCGTTTGGGTTGAAGAATGCAGGAGCCACCTACCAGCGACTTGTCACCAAGATGTTCCGCGATCAGCTCGGCAAGACTGTTGAAGTCTACATCGATGACATGGTGGTCAAGTCCAAGCAAGCCCATACCCATTTGGCAGACCTAGCTGGAGTCTTCGCCACCTTGCAGAAGTTCAAGCTCAAGCTCAACGCCACCAAGTGCGCCTTTGGTGTCGATTCCGGCAAATTCTTGGGAAGCTTGGTCACACGCAAGGGGATCGAGGCAAATCTAGATCAGATATCGGCTATCCTCAGAGTGCAGAGCCCCACCTTGGCTAAGGAAGTCCAAAAGTTAACCGGAATGGCAGCCGCACTGAATCGGTTCATCAGCAAATCCTCAGATAAGTGCCGGCCTTTCTTTCAGCTTCTTAGGAAGAATTTTAAATTTCAATGGACTCCAGATTGCGACCAGGCGTTGCAGGAGCTTAAGGCCTATCTTTCTTCACCCCCTCTACTGTCAACTCCGGTCCACGGAGAGTTTTTGTATTTATACCTGGCGGTCTCGGATCATGCAGTGAGCTCGGTCCTCCTCCGAGAAGAGGACAGGGTCCAGAAACCCATCTATTATACGAGCAAGACCTTGATTGATGCCGAGACTAGGTACTTGCCCCTCGAGAAGCTCGCGCTGGCACTCGTTAGCGCCTCGCGGAAGCTCTCTCATTACTTTCAAACACATACCATAGTGGTTGTTACGGAACATCCACTCAAATCTGTTTTCAGAAAAGCTGACTTTTCAGGCAGAATTTCAAGATGGGCTGTCGAACTAGGGCAGTATGAAATTCAGTATCAGCCCAGGACAACGATCAAGGCAAAGGTCCTGGCAGATTTCCTTGCCGAGTTTGACTCGAGTTCGGCACCAAGCCAGCTCGACACCGAACTGGGGGGCAGGGAGCATGAGACGCCCACGGGCTCTGAACAATCACAATGCCAAGCCCTCGCCCCAGTTTGGAAAGTCTTCGTTGATGGATCTTCCACCTCGAGAAGAGCCGGAGCTGGAGTTGTCCTCCAATCGCCAGAAGGACTGGTCATCGAGCAGGCTCTGACCCTGGATTTCAAGGCGTCGAATAATGAAGCTGAATACGAAGCCCTTTTAGCGGGACTGAACAGCGCCAAAATCCTCGGAGCTCAACAGCTGGTGGTCTTCAGTGATTCACAGCTGGTGGCAAACCAGCTGACAGGAGACTATCAAGCTCGCGACGACCGGATGGCTGCGTATTTAGCCCTGGCAAAGAAGCTTCTCTCTCAATTCTATACAGCCGAAATCAAGCAGATCGGCAGAGAGGCAAACTCCCATGCTGATGCTCTTGCAAATTTGGCCAGCGCTGTCGAAGCAGGAAGAAAAAGAACCATCGAGGTGGAGTCCTTGGCCGCATCCAGCATCGAGCTCCATCCACCTCGGGAAGTGTCGTGTATTGACCTCGGCCCGAGTTGGATGGACCCCATCATCGCCTACCTCAAGGACGACAAGCTACCCGAAGACAGCAGCGAAGCCCATCGAATCAGACTGAAATCAGCACGGTTCTGGCTGTCTCCCGAAGTCAAGCTCTACAGGAAGTCGTTCTCGGCCCCGTACCTCCAGTGTGTGCACCCAAGCAAAGTCGAAGATCTTCTCTTTGAAATACATGAAGGGATCTGCGGAAGCCATATTGGAGGAAGGTCACTAGCTTACCGGGCTATCAGCCAGGGTTACTGGTGGCCATATATGCAGAAGGACGCGCAGGTATACGCGAAGAAATGCGAGAAGTGTCAGAAATTCTCCCACTCTCTCCATCAGCCAGCACAGGACCTCAGTCCGCTTTCTAGTCCGTGGCCATTTGCCCAGTGGGGGCTCGACATAGTGGGACCACTCCACCGAACTCCTGGAAACAAAAGATGGCTGATAGTAGCCACGGATTACTTCACTAAATGGATCGAAGCAGAGCCGTTGTCCTCCATCACGGAGCAAGACTCCAAAAAATTCGTATGGAAAAACATCGTCACAAGGGTCGGTATCCCCAGAATACTGATCTCGGATAACGGGACTCAGTTCGACTCCAACCTCTTCAGAAGCTTCTGTCAAGAGCACGGTATCCGAAATCGATATTCCACACCGGCTTACCCACAGAGTAACGGTCAGGCAGAGATTTCCAATAAAGTGGTACTTGACGGGCTGAAGAAACGGCTTGACAGAGCCAAAGGAAGATGGGTGGAAGAGCTCCCGAGTGTACTATGGGCTTACCGAACGACCCCAAGGAGGTCCACTTCGGCAACGCCTTTCTCCCTGGCCTATGGGATGGAGGCTGTCATTCCCTTAGAGATCGGCCTTCCTACTCTAAGGTCCGAGTTATTCGATCAGGGCCGAAATGAGCCGCATCTGGCTCTGGAGCTGGATCTGGCCGACGAGCGAAGAGAAGCGGCAGCAGTTCGGCTCGCAGCCTATCAGCGGCAACTTGCCAGAGGTTACAACCAGAAGGTCAGGGAGCGGAAATTTTTGGTAGGAGAGTTGGTTCTCAAGAACGCACTCCCGGGGGACAAGGATCCGAATCAAGGCAAACTGGCGTCGAATTGGCATGGCCCATTTAAAGTGACTTCCATCGCGGGGCGGTCAGCCTACAGACTCGAAGACATGGAAGGGCGGCCACTACCGAGACCATGGAATGCATCACACCTCAAGAAATTATATTTTTAGTCTGCACTTGTACTGTACAATGCTCTTGGATTTAATAGAAATACACCCGTTTTTCAAGTTGAGGCAATCTGGTGGTCGATGGCAGTCTAGCAATGGTGTGAACGCGGATGATCGTCTAAGGATGGCACCCAGCCACCTAGACGAGAAGCCGAAATGACCAATGTCTAAGGTTGGCACTCAGCCACCTAGATGAATCCGAAACGGCCAACAATGAGTCTAAGGTTGGCACCCAGCCACCTAGATGAATCCGAAACGGCCAACGATGAGTCTAAGGTTGGCACCCAGCCCCTTAGATGAATCCGAAACGGCCAACGATGAGTCTAAGGTTGGCACTCAGCCACCTAGATGAATCCGAAACGGCCAACGATGAGTCTAAGGTTGGCACCCAGCCGCCTAGATGAATCCGAAACGGCCAACGATGAGTCTAAGGTTGGCACTGAGCCACCTAGATGAATCCGAAACGGCCAACGATGAGTCTAAGGTTGGCACTCAGCCACCTAGATGAATCCGAAACGGCCAACGATGAGTCTAAGGTTGGATCCGAAACGGCCAACGATGAGTCTAAGATTGGCACTCAGCCACCTAGACGTAAAGGCCGAAGTGGCCCATGATGGAATCGTCTAAGGCTGGCACCCAGCCACCTAGACGTAAAGGCCGAAATGGCCAATGATGAAATCGTCTAAGGATGGCACCCAGCCACCTAGACGTGAAGCCGAAATGACAGTTCCCGTTAGGGCATGACGGCTATGTTGCCGAGGCTAGTGATCTCGGCAAGGAACTAGTGCCAACGGCGTGTCCTATGTTAATCGCTTCTTTTCAATCCGAGCCCAGACACGTGGAATCGTGGAATCGTGCGAAAAAGAAAGCGGAATCATGCGAAGCGGAATGCGAAAATGAAAGCAAACGAGCCAAGCCAGGAAGTAAATATAAACAAAAAGAGTTGAGCAAACTGAAAATTTATTGATAAATGCATGTTTACTACACATTTTTCATCAAAAAAGGGTGAAGATACATTTTTCATCAAAAAGTCAAACACAAAGCTTAGGAAGTCTCGGCCTTGGTGTCCTCAATGACAACTACTGCGTCCTCAACCGTCGCAACGGTTCCGGAGGTTTCCGGAACCGCTTCGCTTGAAGCCTCCGGCGGAGCAGGGATCTCTGGAGGCGGAGAAGCTGGAGTCTCAGACGGAGGAGAGGCAGGAGTCTCCGGAGGCGGTGAGGCTGTGGTCTCAGCAGGAGATGGGGGCCAGAACTCAGGAGGATTCAGAAATAACGGGTGGTCTTCCGGGACCCCGTACTCCTTGAGCGCGGCCCGACAGCTGAGGTGGAACAGTTGCTGGCTCAGCTGTGTTATCTGGTCAGTGTAGTTCCTGCCAGCGTGTTCTGTTCCCTCGAGGAAGGCGGCGTCGATTTATGCTTATTAAGACGCAAGGTCCTCCTCCCTAGCCGCCTTCTCTCGTTCCAACTCGACCGCCAGTTCGTCTGACCTCCTCATTTCGGCGACGAGCTTCTCCTGTAAGGTCAATGACTCAGCTTTAGTCTGGGAGAGCTCGCACACCGCCGAGACCACTTGGGCGTCCAGTTCGGCCCTTTTAGCCTCGGCCTCCTTCAACTCCTCGCTCTTGGCCGACAAGGCAGCTTCGGCCTGTTCTTTTTCCTCCGCCAAGCGGTTCAGCCGAGCGTCTTCCTCCACGATCCTGTTCAGGACCAGAGGAAGCCTTTGAACAGCCTGCAAGAGACGGACGAGATTTAGCATCGCGCACAGAGAGCCTAGTATAATCGTTAGTCATAGATTCAACACTTATCAGGAAGGAGTGCTGCAGCGTTCTCATGAGTAGCTGAGAGCTATCCTCTGCCTGGTGCCTCTCCACGTCCTTGGGGAGCGCGCAGGCTCGGCAGAGAGCCGTAATCACAGGCGGGTTCCCCACGACTTTATCCTCAACATTGAGGGGCCTCCCTGGCCACAGCTCCAGATTGGGCTTGAAGGCCTCCGGTTCGGCCGAGACCACAGCGCGAGGTGACTCGGAGCGCCGATCCAGCGAGGCCTCGGACCGGATTGGCTCCTCCGCCCTGGCCCTCTCCCTGATAGCCAGCGATTGCCGCGGCTGGTCTTCGCGGACAGGGGACTTCCCCCTCGTCCTCTTTCGGGGCCTCTCCCTCTCCTCAGCGGCGGGCTGGGCCTCGGGGACCGCTGGGACGATCGACGTGCTAGAAGGACGGGCGCTGGAGGCGGGAGGACGGGCGCTGGAGGCGGCCCTCTGCTCGCCAAAGATGTTCGCTGCTAAATTGCGCGGTTGATAGGCTGGCCGACGCCTCTCCATCTCTTCGGAGTCTGAGAAGTTTTCGACCTCCCTCAAGGGATCGCTCTCGGCCGCAGCAGCCGACGAGGAAGTTTCGGCAACAGTGACAGGCCCGCTCGCAGCCTCGGCCAAAGCAAGAACTATCTCCCCAGGACGGCCTGACTTCCTTGTATAAGACGCGTACTTCGGCTCGTACCCAAGTAAGGAGAAAGCTGCTTTGTTGTAGTGGCCTCGGTACTGGTAGATCTTATCCAGCCAGGCCTTGTTCCTCCGCCAGCGGTCTAGGCTGGCGTCCCGTTTTCGCTGTTGGAGGCCTGCAGAAGAAAAGAAAAAGAGTCAGAATAAGGGTTGACCGAAATGCAAGCCAGAAATCCGAAACCTGGCGAAAGGGACAGGGGGTTACTCGGCGGTGTCCCGAATGTCCGTGGGACTTGGACTCTCCACGCAGTCTCGGATTCGGTCCCACCGAACTCCCAGTTGCCGGAGACGAATAGCCGATCATCCCCAGCGTATTTATTCGAGTCCTCCAAGGCCGTGATGAGGGGCGAACACTTTGCTTTAGCACGAAGGTAATAAGTGTTGCCGTCTCGGGTTTTGCAGAGATCATAAACATCTTCGATGTCATGGACGCCGAGATCGATTCCTAGGACCTTGTTCAGTTCGGCGACGCCCATAATGATCTTGAAACCGTTGGGCATCAGTTGGCACGGGCAGAGATTCCATGCCCGGAGGCAGGACCTCAGGAGAGGATGAAGGGGGAATCTGACCCCACCTTCAATAATGGCAACTAGAGGGAATGACATCCAGCCCTTGCTAAAAACATAGCCGGATGACCTGTCGGAGGCTTTCACCCGGACGTCCTCCGGGATCTGGAAAGTCCTCTTGAGCTCTGCCAGGGCCAAATGAGAGTCAATCCAATGACTGAAAGCCCCCATTCCTAAGTCTAAGAAACCCTAACAAAGCTCTAAAGAAGGGGCAGACAGAGCGGAAAGGGTGGAGGACAGGGGAAACCCTAGAAGGAACTAGGTCAGAAATGTAAACAAAAGAAGAGAAGCAGAGTAAAGACACTCACAGGCTAACGAAGGTGGGGCTGGATAACGGTGCATCACAGGGCGAGTCGTTGGTTCCTCACTGGTTCTAGCAGAAGAAGTTCTAGCAACGAGAGTTCTGGCGAGCAGGAGTTCTAGCAGAGTCCAGAGGCGAAAATGGTGAAGCGGAGTGCCAAAATGAATTTAAAGGACAGGGATGGGCGCCATCTCGGAATTCGAAGCGAAACGCGTGCGAGGTGTCGCCTCGGGTTGCAGTGCCCGCCGCCTCGAAGTGACAAGGAAGCCTTTCGAATGATGGCGCGTGGCGCTGGTGGTCCATCTCCCCACGCTAATCATAGTCTCCACATTTATCACCTTCCTTATTACCTCGGGCAGGCGAATTGATGGCGGCATATACAGCCTAACCGTCAGAGCCCTTAATGAGAAGACGACTTCGGCATGCCAACTCAGCTCTCGACCTCGGAGACTAGAAAGCGCTAGAGATCAAGAGCTGGGGGGCTATTGTGTGGGGCCCATCTCGCGAAGCCACTCCCTATTCGGTTTCGGCAAGGCGGATCGTTATCGGCCTCGGACGTTGGCCCGGCGTTGCTTCGGTTTCGGCACTAGTAGCTGATGTCGGTCAGTGGTGGCCAGGTCGGCCGCGCCACACCGCTTGGTCTCGGCTACAAACAGATGCGATCGCATCCATTGGCCACGACCCTATCAGAACAGGGCCTGAGAAAGGGATTCGATGGGACCTCAGCCACCATCAGATCAGGCCCAATGTGACTGGCATTAAATGCAATGTGGGCTGATCGGACCCTCATTAAATGCAATGTGGGCTGATCGGACCCTCATTAAATGCAATGAGGGCTGTGATGGACCCTCATTAATGACTAAGTGGGCTGATATGACCCTGGTCGCATCACGAGGCCCGCTGGCACAAGCACCAATGCAATCTCTCATATAAAGCATGGGACGACTCAAGAAGGAGGTATACACTCTCTCTTACATGCAACCCAGACCTCCCTTCCTTCTTCTTCTTCTCCGATCACTGCTAACTTGAGCGTCGAAGAGCCCTGCGCTGCCCCAGCCAGGGTCCTTTGACCGTTCTCTTCTCCCCTTTCAGGTTCAACAGACACGCAGCTCCTTCTCTGGTACTCTGAGTAAGTCCTTGAAGGCATCCTGATCTTGTGAGTATATTTTTCTGCACTTACAGGTACCCCCAACCATGAGTATTTTGGCAGAACTGATGCTTAGGCACTACCTACGTGTTTGAAGAAGTGCGGGCATAGAAATCACTCCAGTTGAGATTCATTTTTTCTTTCTCATATTGTTTTCCTACTTATAGAGAATAATAATATATAAAAGGTAGGCAGAGAAGTTGACTGATTGGTCCATGGTTAATATCACATTTTCTCATAGTTTATTGTTGTTTTGATTGTTTTGCTCGGGAGTCTGACCTCCAATATGAGCTACAGCCTGTGGAAATCTAACACCCAATATGGACACTATCTTTGTCAAACCTTTACAAGGTGAAACACGGCCCAACTGGCCCTCGGTATAGTCCAATAATGTCTGGAAGCCTCCGTATCAAATTATTGCCATATTTTTGCAAGCGATGATAATCTCAATATACTTTAGTATATTTATTAAATATGAGAAGATCATCATATTTTGTTAGCATTGCTCATTGATTTGGTTATGTATTGAAAACCCTTCATTGACATGATGAATAAGATGTTTGATGAAATGCTTAACTCAATTTTCATGAAAAGGTTTTTGTTTGAAGAATTTTTACATTTGCTGCAAGGATTCAAAATATATGATAGATTTCAATTGAAACAACTAGAATGTGTAGAGTATGTATTGGAACTCTATTCTCATCATCTATATATTTCTCTCTTTTTTTCCCTAGATCTAAAACACCTTAAAAGCAATTAAAAATGAATTTTTGTTGAAGTTATTTTCAGACCAATCTTAAATGTCAGTAAAGAATATTGCATTGGCCAATACAGTGTCTGAAGATGTGTTTCAAGACCATGGGCATATGGAATTTTTATTTATTGGACCGGCTGTTTTGGGCGGTGGATAAAATTTTCAAAACCATATTAGTCAGTGATTTTTTTTAATTAAAACTATCGCCATTCATTATATGTGATATCACTGATTAAGATGGTTAATTAATATTTCAGTTAGAAAATGGCCTCTAACTGAGAATTGAGACCTGTTCTTTTTTTAGGTTCACTTGGGTGAATGCCAATGACAAGGGTCAAGTGGTATTAGAAGTCTTTGTTTCGATCAGGGGTGAGCTGAAAAGCATCTTGATACATTCACACTAATCATCGATTTAGTTGTTTGAGAGTAGAATTCAGTGGTATGTCGATGCATATGTAGACCTCCAAAAATTTTAGGTTCTCAGTCATGCATGAGATTGAGTTGGTCTGGATGCTCCATTCTTCTTCGTCAATGCGTCCATCACCCAGTCAATAAGTAATGAATGGTTCATGATATCATTCCTGTTCCCAGGATGATATTTTTAAATTTGTAACTTGTGCTAACAAAGATAGATACTCATCAATTCTGCTTTGCATTTGGACAATAAAGTAATCAGAACACAAAAAATTTTATATTACTCATGAACATTTACTGCTTCCATACTTTATTAATGCCGTTTCCTTGTATTAATTTTTTTACACAAAAATTCAATAAGCACTACTAGAAAAATGAGCATTTGCTCATCAGAAAGCGGGCGGCCGCATGAGGCGGTCGCTAATGGCTCATTAGCGACCGTCATAGGCGGCCGCAAAAAGATAAATGGCGGTCGCTAATTTCCATACCCCGCCAAACCCTTTTTTTCTTTCCCACTTCATTTTTCCTCTCCTCCCGCGCGCTCATCTCCTCTGCTCTCAATCGCTCATCTCCTCTCTCTCTCTCTCACTCGCTCCCCCCTTCGCTTCTCTCTCTTCTCTCCCTCTCCTTCCCTTCTCTCCCCCTCTCCCTGCGTTCACCCTCTCTGCCCAGCCGCCGCCCTCTGCTTTTCCTTCCTCTATTTTTTTCCCCTCCCGCCCTCTACTCTCCCGCGCCTAAACCTGCCCTCCCGCCGCCCATACCGAGTTCTCCCTCTCCCTCCCTCCCTCCCTCCCTCTCCCTCCCTCTCCCTCTCGCTCTGCACTGTGCCGTCCCGCGCGTTTGGAGCTGTCACCGGAACCACCACCAGCTCTCTCTCTCTCTCTCTCTCTCTCTCTCTCTCTCTCTCTCTCTCTCTCTCTCTCTCTCTCTCTCTCCTTTTCCCCTTCTCCCTCCGTCTCTCTCTGTAACTGTATACAGTTACAGATTTTTTTATTTTTTTTCCTGTTGCTGTTTTTGTGTATTGAGTGTAGATACCCTAGCTCGCACCATTCAATCTCAGCGATTTCTACTCTTGCTAAAGCTGCTGGTATGTTTTATTTTATTTTGTTTTATTTTCGTTTGATTTATTTGTTGTTGTTTGTTAATGTTGTTGAATGAATGATGGGGAAAATCGGTGATGCAAGGCCTCAGAGTCGAAATCAGTGGTTGAATGCATGTAGATCTTGGCTACTTTTACCTGTTTTGATGAGATGTGTTTATGACACTGTAGCCTTACAAGAATCATTGGGGTCTCTATCTGATATTTGTGTGGCTATATAATATCTTAATCTTTTGAACACCGATGTTTATTCTGTCACTAACAGAGGTACTCTTCCACTGAATCCATTTGGCAAGAAGGCAACTTCTACTGAATGTGGTTTGCATTGTAATTTTCAATTTCCTTCTTTTAGTTTATGACCATGGTGGCTCATTACAGTCTGGTAGGTAGGTTCTTTAATGTTTCTTTGTTTAGGAAGCCTTGTAAAATATTATGCATGCTTAGTAATGAAGGTACTGCCCATTTGATTAAAGGGATTATTTATAACTTTTATTAAAATTGGAGCAATTCCTCTTCCATTTGTAAATGAGTTTTCTGCTGTTAGCAAATGAAGTCTACGGATATAGAATATCTCTGTTGATATGTTTGGATTTGGCCATCTTTGATGAGAATTTTCTCTTTCTCTATCGAGTCGAGATGGAAGACGATTTAATGGCTCAAGAAATGAGGATTTTCGCTAAGGGTTGAATATTTACTGGATTTTGCTGTCCTTAAAATTTATTTTATGTGAATTTGATGTGAAGAACATGGGTGTAAACTTGTTGTACTGCTGTGGAAAGTGTTCAATCATGAGACATATTACATATGCGTTTCAATCATATCCATTTCTACACTTCTTCTCATGAATTTGGGTTCTCTTCCAAGTGATCGTCATTGCAATTGATCTAGTCAAGCGCTTTGATTTTTCTCTCCTTTTCAGAAATCACTTCCAAATATGAGAACTTCTGAGCTGTGATCCTCAATTTTTGTAGTTAAATATTAATTGCACCCTTGTTTACATTAAGGAGGAATTATGCGTTTATTACCATGATGGAGTTAACGTAATTATCACCATCCTTGAGTTTGTACATGTAGTGTGACATTGAAGTGATCCAAACCGTTGGTCTGATGGCCACATGATGTAGAACAAGGCCAAAATAGCCAGCCCAAATTTCAAAGATCATATCGTATAGATTGAAGGGCTGTGATTGATGGTTCCAATGGGAGGTCTTCTTATCCAGGAGAAAAGGCCCATCAAATCAACAACCTAGATTATACAGGAGAAAAAGGCCCATATGGATCATAGAATGCCTCCTCTTTTAGACCGACCTTATAATGAACACCATCTAAATAATTAATTTTGTCAACTTGGTTGGTCTATGAAATGGACTACTTACTCTGGACAAGTAACCAAATGCAAGCCCATTTCCTTTCATGTTTCTTCATCCTTCCTACCCCAAACAAACCTTATCAAAATATATTTTTTGAGTGATGTCACAGTAATGCCTAATTTTCAAAGTTGACTAAATTCAATAAGCTTTTAGCACTTGTATAGCATGTACGAATTTGATGTGATTATTGAGGGTTGCAATAAATCAAAAAAGTTCATTAAATTTTTATTCTCTTTTTATTTTTATTTCTTTCCCTCTCTCTTTCCCATGTAAGATTGCTTTTCCTTTTAAATGGAGAGATTTGTTTCATTAGAAGACTTTATGTTTAGGGAGAGATTTTCTCAACTACTTAGAAACTTATCATGATTTAAATTCAAAATGTGAATCCCAATTACCAAAGTCAAAATGAGGGTGTATTAATTATCTGTCACTTGGGGGCCACCCACGTGAGTTATGTCACTTGGGCTCCAAAAGATCTCTCTCAAGGATGTGAAAGATCTTTTGGAGGATACATCCCAGAGAGTTGAATGGCCAAGCAAAATTGTTCAGCCAAAGAATGAATGAACGGGAAGCATCATGAATGCATGGTTTAATTTTAATGTTTCTACAGTGTTATTTGCCCTGATTTGTTGCTTCAATTTTCTGGAACTTGGTTGCATTCATTTTCTTTTCTTTCCAAAAATAAACAAATGCATAAATAAAGGAGAAAAACTGTCTCTCCCTACATGGTATGAAGCTGATTGTGAGTAAGGAGGGTACATTGTATGATATGTAGAATCGATTATTTCTGCAAAGAGATCCCACTTCATCCCTTATTTATGGGTCTATTCGTATCAACAACTTTCATGCCTTAATTTGATGAAAACAAGCCTCCATTATGTGCTACATTCACTAGGTCCAACTGGCCTAATGCAGATTACTTCTGCTAATAGTAGAATTTAGCACAACATTTTCCAATAAATTGTTGTCCTTGATATACTCATTTTCCACTAAACCTGATGGTCCGTATTACATCTCATCTCATCTACCCCAGGTCATAATAAAAAAAACTAGCTGGCATCTATGCCAAAAATAGGAGATAAGGGATGCTCATAAGAGCATTTTGAACCATAAGAACCTTCACTTTCTAAGTTGCTAGATTCTAGGATTGGTTAAACCTTATTAACATTATCACGATCACGACTCTTTCAAAACTCAAATGGTAATTAATTTGGAGGAGAGAAGAGTGCACGAGACAAAGAGGTAATAAAATTTACTTGACATCATTGGGGAGATCTTACCATGGTATCCAAATCATTTCCTTAAATAGTACTATCCACAAGCCCTTCAAGCGGGCATGCACACACTTAAGTGATGCACGCATGCTTTCTGTGAAGTTGCATTGTTTCTACTCATGAACAATCAGTGTTATCAATTGATCTTTTGCTGATTTCTCTCTCACATGAGCTCAATCCCTAAATCTATGCTAAGCAGAAGTCGCACAGCAGATCGATAGGGTTCAAAACCCACACCATTGGGAGGTGTGTGAGGGGAGCTGGTGGGTCATCCATGTGCACCCCTCTCACATGGGTTCCATACCCAAGATTTGCTAAGATTGTATCATTCAAGTACAGAAGGTGATGTTTTAGTGGGACCCACCTTAGGATGGTATGGCATATCTATTCTATTTTATGGGATATCTTTCATTGCATGTTATGATGATATGTTCTGATGCCTGATTCATAGACTCTTATTATTGAAACTCTAATATGTTACTTGTCTGGATCTTTGTTGCTTCATTGTAGTGAGATTTGATTTCTATTATGTGGAATCAAAGTTAGAACTCCACTTATGTTTTGCTTTCTCTACTTGTTTTACCCAAATGTTTTGGGTTATACGAGTTTGACTTGGCCAACTCAATTGAAAACTCTCTTAATGTTGTTGAATGAATGATGTAATATGAAGGTTGAATGTTTGTTATCTTTCATTCATTTGTTGGAGAGGGCTGATTTTAACTTGAAGGACTTGTTGCTTTTTTTTTTCCAAATTACGAATTTTGATATATGTTTTTTATTATTGATATTTTGAACATTATTGTTATGCTGAATATTGTGTTCTTCACTTGTGTTAGGTTAATTAATGGCACAAACAAAAAAAATTGAAATTTTAGTGTAAATAATTTTTAAATGTTAATTTCAATTATCTTGTTTAATGAAATTTATCTTACAAACATTTGAACAGATATGTCAGGACGAAAGAGGAGAGATCGTCCGCTGACGATGGACGAGCGGCTGCGCCAGGCCAGCGGACCGTCTGGGGAGCCTAGACCGGCACCGGATGCCGCCCAGTCTAGTTCGATGGCCCCACCGAGTAGGTCATCGGCATCTCATTCGAGTCCATCCACTCCAGTGGATGCTTCGGCGTCATCCAGTGTTGCAGCTCCACCATCTTCAGCTCCACCATCAGCAGATACACTGACTGGTATAAGTTTATTTAATGAAAACATTTTAATTCTAGCAAATTATTTTATTTCAATTTAATTAGATTATCTCGAATTTAAACAGGTGCTACGAGCACGGGCCCATCTTCCAGCAGGGGGAGAGGCCCTGCTAGAGGGATCCGGACATGGAATTCCGGCCATCCCATAGACGTACAGTTCGATGATACATATCATCCGGTGGGCCCTCATGCTCGCCAGCTTATTAGCCAGTTAGGACATATGGTCCGGGATCCATATGCATTTCCTTTGACCACACTCGATTGGGAGGCATTCCCAGTGGCGACGCTAGATCGTACATGGCAGCAGGTCAAGGTAATAATTTAACATTTCTCCTCAGGATGTGTCAATTTAAACCATAACTTAATGAAAAATAATTTGTCAATGATAAATTATTTGTCCTTTTCAGGATAATTTGAGGGCCTGTCCTGAGCTCTTCCGGCCAGTTTGCATGTCGAAGTGCCGGAAGATGTGGAAGGATCATAAAAACAAAATAAAGACGCAGCACTGGAGGCCTCATCAGGATGCACCTGACATACTTCAGCGAGTTCCGACTGGCGTTCTTCCTGATCAGTGGGCTCAGCTCGTCCGGTACTGGACGAGCGAGGAGGCTCAGGTGAGAAACTTGTACTTTCTTTATTTTAATTTTAACATTTTACTAATAACTAACGTAACTAACAAAAATTCCGACTGATAAATATTGAAAACAGAGAGTGTCTGCTACGAATGCGCGGAACCGCACATTGTAGGGTCCTGCACATAGGTTGGGGACTCGACACATCACCCAGGTCCGCCACGAGGTAAAAAGTTAGATCGTACATTTAATTTATGTTTTTGTCATTCTGTATGATAGTATACTAGTAATACATTTCTCCACCAAACAGTTGCGTTCCGAGGGTGTTCCGGTGGATAGGATGTCCATCTGGATGAGTTCTCGAGATCCTCGCCACCCAGATGTTGCAGCTATCTTCGTACGTTTTTATATTGAACTGTTTAAATTATGTTTCTATTCGTATGTCTTGTTATGCATGATAATATACTAAATGAATGAACTACGCAGGCCCAATATCAGTCACGCCTCGAGGAGTTACCCGAGGAGGAGCGCGCTTTGCCATCGCGGAGGGATGAGATATTCCACTCCGTCGTTGGCCGGGATGGGCATGGATACACGCTGACGTATGGGACGGGCATTCCACGCTCTCACATCACGCGATCGGAGTCATCCGGTGCTAGCTCCTCCCACGGCATACGCTTCCGTACGGATGAGGAGGTTCAGGAGTTGCTGACTTCCATGAGGGCATCGATCAGAGAGGATATCAGGGCGGAGATGAGGGCCGAGTGGAGAGCGGAGATGGCAGAGCTTGAGAGTCGTCTATCACAGAGTCGCGCCCCGCTTGCTTCAGACCCACCACCCACTACTCAGGTTAGTAAGAAAATTTTTTTGTACATATAAATTGTCAATTATGTCTTTGATGCATCAATACTTATGCCTTTTTTATTGTTTTTAACTATATAATAAATAATTACAGGCACCTGACGCTGGCAGCGGCCACAGGGCTAGACATGACTTCGGTGGAGAGGGCAGTCATGATTTAGCAGGTTCGACTGATCATGACCAGGTAAAAATTTTTTTTTTTTTAAATTTAAGATTTCAACATTTAAGTTAAAATCTTAATATAAAACTTAGAAATCGAGCCTCCGGGCGCCCAAAATGAGGAAACGGGCTCCGTTGCCCGTGAAACCTGACGGGCATGGGCCCCTAGTCATTCCTGACTTGTAGGAACTGACGGAACGAGATTCTGAATCCCGGATTGCTCGTAATGTTGAAAAGTATGTTTAAATTAGAACGTTAACTTAAAACTTAGAAATTGAGCTTCCGGGCGCCCAAAACGAGGAAACGGGCTCCGGTGAGTTACATTCATCCATTAATAATATAAGAGAAGTTCCCACATTTTTTGATGAATCCAAGAACATAGTAACCAAGCAAATCTACAAGAAATATAAGCAGGTAACTAGTTTTATGAAAAATTTAGAACTTGTATGTTTTGGTACCAATTTCTAGGATATGGATTGTTTGAGACTCTTTCCCGTATGTCTAAAAGGATAGAAACCTAGTTACAGACCTAGGAAACCTAAAACATTGATTTTATCATAGTCTAACACACACACACACACACTTTTATCTGGTTTATTCTAAAATATGTACATGGGATTGATTACATAAGTTTGACCTGAGTTTGTGACTCTTTTAAAAACCCAGGTGCTATGAAATCCATAAGCCATAAGCCATAGGAAGGACACTTGGTTCCACCCAAAATCAAGCAGCTTCTGCTGTGAATTCTGATACAAGCCTACAGGCCAGACTCTTGGATAACAGCTCAACAGATCATCCTTCAGAAGCAACAGCTTTGAGTACTGGTCAACACTTATCGGATGGAAGGTATTATAGCCATTCCTGTAAGAGTAATTTCTGTGGTGGTTAACAGTTGGAATGTATGCTTGATAAAGTCATAACGTTGACTCAACTATATTGATTTAAGTGAAATTAAGTGGGCTAATATATATCACTACCAGGTAATACTGAATTGCACTCTCAAAAACTTTTGTTCCCTTCTGTTCTGAAACTTTTGTTTTGTATATTCAGTGTACATTCTCAATCAAAATGTCATTAGTTAGCCATAAGATTGAGTTTTAAGTTGGTGTGGACTCTGATTCAGTGGATTTGAGTTAATCTTGAGTTTTTAATATGGTTTGCACACTGAGTATTGCGCATTGTTAAACTTGTTTGTATAATCATGGTTTAATTACACTGAGTATTGCATATTGCTGAACTTGCGAGTAGGGTTCAACCTGAAACAGCTCGTCTCATTCAGATGATTTAAATTAGGCATGTTTTTTTCATTTCTACCTGTAATGGTCATTACTTCTGTTGTTATTTTTCAGGCATTCAACTGTAACTAGTTCAGCTGAAGGTGGGGAAGCACTTACACACAGTCAGGTTTCTTCAATTATAGATTTCAAGTACCTTTTCTTTGGTTTTACCAACCTCTAGAGTATCATTTATGTTACTTTAGAAACATCTTCTGTAATGTACTTGATGCAGGGTTCAGATACTTTTGATGAGTTGATGCAGAAGCTGGTAATGATGGGTTTTGAAAAGGTAATCTAAAAACTTAATTATTTTATCATCATTTTGT
Organism: Cinnamomum chago; assembly: GCA_038049695.1. Taxonomy (NCBI): domain Eukaryota; kingdom Viridiplantae; phylum Streptophyta; class Magnoliopsida; order Laurales; family Lauraceae; genus Cinnamomum; species Cinnamomum chago. Next base: position 11,275,434 of record CP142453.1, on the reverse strand, counting down.
CATAGGTAATCATGTGACATCTCTTTGGATTTTTAGTAAATTTAGTCAACTTTTTTTTTTTTTTTTTAACTTGTTATTGTTATACTTTTAATCTAATAAGTGTGTTGACTGTTGTCTGGGTAGTGAAAACCAGGTCTATTATCATTTATAGTGAAACCAGGCTTGGTTTCCTGGTTATACCTGTTTTATTATCGGGTCTTGTTTTCCTAGTGATATTTGTTTCATGGAGAAACAGGACTTGGTTTCTTGGTCATAATTGGCACTAATAATAGCCAATTATTTCTAGTTCGAACAACTAGCTTTACTATTAAAAGACCACTACTTCTAGTGGTTTTTTTTTTTACCCGCCCCTTAATCTCAAAACCTTTACTACCAAACAACATACCTCAAGGAACTTTGATCTTGATATATGCATCAATTATCCATAACAAATGCAAATTATGGGGGTCTCAAAGCAGACTGTTAGTGCAACCGAACTTCAGCTGGGAACCCAGTCATCTCTCCGCAGTTTATTCATAAATAACAAACTCTAGGATCATAGTTTAGCCTGTTTTTAAAAAAACAGGGATTATTCCATTTGTCATCTTTGTGCTATATACGTATTCCTCTTCACTGTTATATCTGACAGTTCTCATGTACTTTTCTGTAAAATATCTCCCACTGATGCACTATAGATTTCTGCTTCACAGTGTGATGCAACTCCCATCTTAAGGTGCCCAGTGTTCAATCCAGACTGTCCACCTATTAGATACTACTTTGTATCTTCATGTGTTATCAACTGCTCTAGTCAGATAGACAAATGAAAGCTTATGTAAAAGGAAGTGTTGATATAGGTATTGGATGAAATGTGCATCATTTCAGTGAGAGCACGACTTGTACTACTGCTAAAAAAATAGTCACAACTAATGATGGTAATAAATAATGATTTGATATTTAAACATATTTCAGGCCATTGATGCGTTGGAAAATGATACAAAGATACTCGTCACCACCACAAACTGCAATATGAAAATTTAGAGTTCACAAAGGTCATTACAGGGTAGAAAGTTTGAAAGAAGCTGTTATATGTAGAAGACTTGTCTACCAAGTTAGAATTTATAAAGAGTTTAGTGATACAGCTGGTGGGAATCAAAATGGACTAAGTGGTTAATAAAAAGTGGTTCTTTGGTTCTCACTTGGATTTCAAAGTAGCATTGATTGGATGTTGGAAATATCCATGAAACAAGAGTGTCAAGTATTTTACCTCCAATATGAACTAATTTATGTTTCAAGTAAAACTGGAATCCTAAGAACATTTTATTGATAAGAACAGACTCAAGTAACCCAACAACTATGTTATCTCAAAAACTTTAGAGGCATGTATCTCAAGTAACCCAAAAACTTCAAGTTGCTTTAGGAATTCAACAAGTGGAGATAAAGCAGTAAATTAATTGGAGATTATCTACAGAACAGAAAGTAGAGATAGGTCGACACTCTATTCAACAAGGATATCCAATAACATTATTAGGACTTAAGGTTCTTTTTCCTATAAATATTCTTAAGTTCCTCTTTCAATGTACTTAGAATATGTTTCTCAATAATATTTTTCTCATTGAATCATTTGATACATGGGTTGGGTGTATGATAAGTGACTAACATGTTAGGCCTCATGATCTCATACTTGAGGATGCATACAGGTGTGCTGATTTTCATTCATCAAGTTTGACTATTTCTCATTTTGTGAAGTTGAATGTAGCTCATGGAGAGAGAATTCTTACTGATTTGCATACTACAAAAATTCATTCTATTCTTTGATATTTGGTCTATATTGGACTTACATTCATTGGAAAGAAGGAAACAAAATGCACATAATGAACCACCTCAAGTTGCTGCTCAAACTCCCCCCATAATAAATTATCAAATCACTCCCCCTTCACCCTACAGTGGAATTACAAAGGCCTGTGATACCCACAAGCAGTGAAGGTCTGAAGTCTGAACTAGATGGCTGAGAATGAAGCAAATCTTACATGTGGACATTGATTTTGTAAGGAAGGATTATGAGCGCAAGAAATTTAGGTTCTATGTGTAAAATTTAGAGATTACATCAGACAAAAGTTGATTATACAATATTCCATTGAGAATTATATACAGCTATTTATAGAGTAAGATGAATATTCCATTGAGAATTACATAGCTATTTATAGAGTATGATGAAAACAACTAAGAGATAAAGAAAAGGGAAACAAAACAAGTCTAAACAAATCTAATCTCTATGAAATTGGCCTAACCAAATAGAAAGTTTGTGCCATGTTATTTCATTTGACTTCTTTGTTTCCATGAGAGCAATGAAACACTAATAAGGGGAAAAATGAAGGAGACCGGAAATGTATATGTTGAATGGGCATCCAAACATTCTTACCTTTTTCCATTACCTAGAGAGAGAAAAAGAAGAAAGGTTCATATGGAAATCAGCTTAAGTCAAATTAAGTGGCGCATCTATGCTTCCATGTTTGAAGGAGAACAAATTATTTTGGCTTCTTGCAAGAATACAGTAAGTTAGAAAAAATCAAACACACTTGTACTCTTTTTTTTCTTAATTAAGGAGAAAGCTTCAAATTCGGCAATGGAAAAGAAGTAAAGGAAGAAGAGGCATCAGTAGAGCCTTCTGTAATTTATTTTTTTTCACCAAATAGATAGATCATACATGCAAAACAGGCCCTCAGTCTACTTTATGGGAAAGTACTCTCATTGGTTGTACAGTGAGGATCCACACATTTCATGGGAGAACCCATCGTTCTAGTGGTTGGTCTGGTCCTGTCAGTCTCATGGAAGCCTGACTCCCCAAATAACCATGTTTGTTGAAGATGATGCTAACTTTTAATATGAAATCATTCTCACAATTAATAAGCTTCAGTTGTTGATGTTATTAGCTTCAGTAGGATTACTGGAAGGTTACTTCTACTTGCAATCTTTTGTATATGCCCAAGGGATACTGTCCTGGGCATTACTAAATTCATGCAGTTTTTGAAGCATTCATCTAATTGGGCTGGCTAAGCACTAACTATAATCTAAAACTAACTTGGTAAGTTATTATAGTGGTTTTTTAGTCTTGGGCAACCCTCCATCTGAACCATGGATGATAATACAAGGCAGAGGGAAACTGGAATGGGTCATCAAAACGTGGCAACGAAGAGGCCTTTGAAACACAATGGATCATCATAAACTGGTTACTGACAAACATCCAGCAGAGTGTGATAAATAGATTATACTGCATGAGCTTCTTATTGAAGTTTTCAGATATTGTCTCACAAACATTCTGAAATCTAAAAGCACTGTGGATGTCTAATTGACAGACATAATTACCGTTTGGATATTTCTACTTTTATCTGCTCATGTCTCTTTTTTTTTTTGGTAAGAATGTGCTCGTTACTTAAGTGATCTTGACTGTGAAACTCTTGTGACAGATATGGTTACGCTGTTCAGAAGATATCTTTTCATTGATTTCTCCTTCATTGGAGCACTTGGAGGTAAGCTCCTCTCTTAATTCTTTTAAATTATTGATTAGGGGCCTAAGTTAGCTGTGGACCCTGATATGCAAGGCCTAATTCAAACTCCTCCTTGGTTATTAATTTTAAGGAGTTTTGCAGTAGTATTGTGGGGATTTTGAGCAAGAGAGACTCAGCCGTGATTTGGGTGGTTTTGCTAGTGAGTTCGTGAGCTTAGTAGACCAAGGCAAGTGTTCAATATTAATTTCATTACATGCTATGTTATTTGTTGATTCTTGCTTAATTCTCCAAGATTGGCTAGATACCTTTGTCTAATCTCATGTCTTTTGTTATTTTTATAATTGGAGACCATGGCATGTTAATTGGAATTTAATTTATGTTTGGACCCTTAGATATGTGCAAAAGACCCTCATTAGAAATATGGCAAAAGGGGGGGAAATCTCAGGAAAATTAGGTTGTTCACACACTGATTGACCATCGCCGTCAGTGCCAATTAGCCCTTGGCCCCTTGGCCCCTGTCAAAGGCCGAATGGTCCAGATCCCCTCTCTCCTGTGTTTTTCTTGGTGTGGTTTTATGCCCAATCACACTATGGGCTACTGAGCCCCCACTCCTTGACCAATGAGTGGAATAAACCTCATTTCTTGTCACAGGAAGCCTTAGACATTAAGATTTGGAGGTAGACTTGTAAACCAAATGCATCTTGATGTTTAAGGATTGGTGTTAATGTTGAAACGTAAGTTAAAAATTTAATTTTAATTCTTAATTTTTTATATTTAGTATATATTGCCAATTTTTATACTTATCTTTTAATATTTATTTTTCTTTTTCTATTCAGGTTTGAGAGCATCGGATATACCACGGCACCCAGAAAAAAAATTTTCTTTTTCCTGTAAATGTAATGGATATATTTTATTGAAACTTTTGTAATGTTTTGAATGAAATTAATATAAGACTTTCTTTTTTTATTTATGATTTTAATTGATGGTAGTAGTTGTATTTCTTTTCTTTTTCCTGTAAATGTAATGGATATATTTTATTGAAACTTTTGTAATGTTTTGAATGAAATTAATATAAGACTTTCTTTTTTTATTTAAGATTTTAATTGATGGTAGTAGTTGTATATATTTAGGTTTTGTTATTTGTAATTTTAATTGATGGCATGATTTGTATATATTCAGGTACAGGTACAGGTACAAAAACAAGGAAATAATTTGAGAAAATAAAAAGAATTTATTAAAAAAAAAAAAAACCTTTAGCGGCCGCCAGTGGCGGTCGCTAAAAGAGCCACTGGCGGTCGCTAATAGCATCAAAAAATAAAAAAAAATCAAAAAAACAATGTATTAGCGGCCGCCATATGAGTACTAGCGACCGCTTTGGCGGCCGCTAATACTAAAAAAAATTTAAAAAAAAATAAAAATTCGAAAAAAAAAGGGCATTAGCGACCGCTGTATCAGTATTAGCGACCGCCTTGGCGGCCGCTAATACTAAAAAAAATAAAAATAAAAATAAAAATTCGAAATAAAAGGGCATTAGCGACCGCCAAATCAGTATTAGGCGGTCGCTAAAAGTCAAAATCTCGTTTTTTTAAATTTTTTGGCGACCGCCATGTAGCGGCCGCTAAAAGTATTAGCGACCGCCAGTGGCAGTCGCTAATACTTTTAGCGACGAGCTTTTCGCGGCGGTCGCCAGGCGGTCGCTAAAGAGTATTAGTGACCGCCAATATACTTTTAGCGACGGCAAATGGCGGCCGCTAAAAGTCATTTTTTTAGTAGTGAAGAGAGTAAACCTGATTGATTGATCGTGGGATCATGTATAAAGCATATGGTTAAAGAAATTAAAACCTGGACAAGAAAACTAACACACTCAATCGAAGACCAGATCCAATCATCAATAAAATGTACAAATATAAGTATATAAATAAATTAATTAATTAATAACCTACAAATCATTATTAATTCTATAAAAAAAAAACACTCCATTCTCCCTTTAAATATTCATCTCTCCTTTTTCAATCCCCCAATTCCCATCTCTTTCTATATTATCCATTTTCTTTATAAATAACCTCTTCTTTTACAACACCCAATTTCTATTTAATATATTTATATATATATATTTCTTTTTCAACTTCCCCATTAAAACAAGGTCTAACCCAAACACAAGACTCACTCTATGCAACTTGCAGTCTTTATATTGATCTTGCAAAGCTGCACTAAAAGACTATTAAACCATACTACATGACTCCAATACATGGCAAGACTACAATATAAGACTCCAATATGTGGCAAGTGGCCAGACTGCAATGCAACACTATCTCCAATAGTTGGTTATCGCTTGGGTCCGCCACTTCACTTTACATTTTGAAGTCTCCAATGGAGGATACCCCAATTTGAGATCCAACTGAAAACCCAAAAGTAAAATTAATCTGTTATCTTAAAGCTTTGGGACCAAAATAAAGTCAATCCATTTCACAAAACAAGAAAAACGACAAAGGAGAACAAATTCAATCGAACTGCCAAAAACAGTAACTACTCCGGAACCATCGTCATTCTCATCTCAGAAAACCCCAAATTCGGAATCCTACGAACCCTAATCAATGTAAACAAATAATGTACAAATTGAACAACGGCATTGAAGCTAACCTACCATGCACTTCTATCATATGCAGAATGGCAGGAAAACCAAAATGAGGGAAAATACAAAAACATTGAGAAATATTCAAAAATTGAAGGAGATAGCTACCTTTGGAGTCTAGGTGGAATCAAACAAACGATGGAAAAAACCAATCCGAAGCAAAGAGAAGTAGTTGAGGAGAAAGTTTGAAGCCTGGTGCAACTGGAAATTGAATCAACCAACCACGTAGGAGCACTCGTCCAAGGTTGGTCTCGACAATATAGTGGAAGAGCAAAGAAAAGAATAAAAAGTAGGGTTGCGAGCCCTAATATGATTCACGGACAGCGTCAGCACCGACCTTATTTAGTGTAAATAAGATCAGCGCCGACGATGTGCCAAATAATTAAAAAAAAAATTAAAATTCGGCCCAATTGCTCTAATTGGTGCAATGCCGTCTAAATTGTTTGATCGCATAACTTGTGCGCATTAAGTATTTTTTCGGTTAAATCCTCTTCTTTTTTTTCCTATGATATGGGCATATCAAATGGAGTTTTTATTTTAAAAGATGTCAAATTTCAAACTTTTAAATTGCCACGTAAATTTTCAAATGTATTTTTCGTCTCCAAAATAAAATATCCATTGAAGTTGCTCTATCCCTGTAGTTCGCAACAAGATTGGATCCAGTGTGCCAGAATTAAAGTTACTAGGGTCATGAATTCAATTTTGTAGGACAATGGTCTCTTAAACAATGGGGGTTGTAAATGCATATCCAGTTTTCGGTTATCTTGAGCTTTTAACCAAATAAAATAACTCGAATTAGAAACCTGTTTTACAACCAATCGTCAGCAGGTTGCATTAGCAACGGTAGGTTGGCTGATCTCAAAACTACATGTTGGGCCAGGGAAGGATAACTGGCTCAATAGATCTGGCAGTCGAGACGTGTGGACGGGCGTTCTCATCATGCCGATGGGCCAACCGCATGACCGGTCAAGATTTCCTCGGATGAAAGTGACAACTCACTTATTTTTGCGAAGTTGACAAATCACCTACTCGTACGAAGTTTTATGGAAGGCGGGAAAGTGACTCACTTACTTGTGTGCGTGTGAAAGTGACAACTCACGTACTTTCTCGAAGTTTTATGGAAGTCTTTCATACGTTGGTCAGTATATGAAATTATGCTCCTTGCTTCCAAGTTCGACTGTAGGGACTGTTGGATCTCTACCTTGGCATGATAAACAAAACATTTTAAATCTATTTTCTTCAGTTTTAAAAATATTTTTTTATTCTTTAACTTACAGATATTGTGCAGTATATAACAGACATAAAAAATCACAAATTATCGATTAGCGTTTGTTTGCCTCTTGTCTCTTGCGTTTGTCCCTGGTTTTATTCATGATATTATGCTCCTTGCTTCCAAGTTCGAATCTAGGGATTGTTGGATCTCTACTTTAGGACTAGTTCGGTAACTCTACTAATATAGTCAAGTTAAATAAAGTTGATTTTAAAGAAAGAATAAAATATAAGTGGGTCATGATGATATTTTATTTTTAGTTATTTGTTATAGAATCTTTTTTACTTTTTGTATGAAAAATGAATTTTTTTTGTATTTTAGTGGATAAAGGTAGCTGTTTTTTCACTTTTTGTATGAAAAAGATGAAAGGAGCTTTGAATAAAGTGTATTTGATATGACATTTTGTCTAGAAAATGAAGGCTTTATTTGACTTTAATTGTATTAGTAAAGTGTCAAACGGTCCAAGGTTTTTTTTGAGTTTATATATATATATATACCCCCTAACGTTATCTTGATTTGTAAATAGGCCCATGTGGTTTCAACATTCATAATAGGCCCATACTTGTCAATTTTAATACCTTTCATGTCCCCAAAATCAGTATTTATATTGAAAATGGGTACCCACCATGAGATTTGTATTAAACTTTTATAAAAATGACACATTTGCCATAATATCCATTAAACAAAAATGAGAAAATTATTATCTACAAAAATATCATTATTTATCCCAAGTCCCAACTGTCTCTCTCAATAACTCTTTAATGCACATGAAGCCTAATCATATATTTTGAAACTTTCATCAATTTAACGATAAGTCGTGCATAGATTGAATCAATTATAACCAATTATAAACATAGACGTTAATTATTATTATTATTGATTTGGGTTTAATGAAATAAACCATGTGTTGATAAAAAAAATGATTTACATATGGTTATTCTCTCCTACTAAATGTAATTATTAATATTACAAGCTTTTAAAAAAATAAGTCAAAGATTTTGAATTTATGCACATGGGAATAAAGAGATGGGCAAAAGTGTCATTTCACTCTAAAGACTTTTAGTTGTTGGAATGGTAGGACACGAAAGGTATTAAAATGTAAAGGCAGGGGCTTATTTACAAATACTAAAACCATAAAGGCCTATTTACAAATCATAGAAACCTTAGGGAGGTATATGCAAAAAGCTAAAAAAATACCAAAATACTCATGCCCCTCTTCGAGGGACAATTGCCCCACTTCAATTCTTTTTTAAATTCCAAAAGGGATAAGATGTTTAAACTTTTTTAGCTATTTTTGTCGCCCCTCACTTTTTGCTACAACTAAGCCCATGTGGCAGCACTAATTTTTCCGTTTCTTTCTCACAATCTCTAAATCGGATGAAAATTTTGAGAAAAAAAGCATTTGGTAGTGTTTGGAAACCTTTTTTTTTTTCAGCACACCATCAAAAGCATATAGAAAGTAGAGGCAAAAAAAGAGGCGAGTGAATAGTGTTCTTGCCCATTCACGACCAATCCGTTTTTCTTATTTCTCCTCAAAGTCTAAGGGTCTAAATCAAGATCCAAACCGTTGGAAATGTTCACAAGATCAAACACGATTATAAGACCAAATTTCAGTCGTTGGATCGTCACCAATCTCAATATATGTGAGAAAAAAGTGAGCCATTGGATGAAGTTTTTGAAATCTGTGGGCTCAAACGTGAAATCCACATCGTTAGATCCATATAAACGGCTGAAAATGACTGTGGTAAATTTTAGAGGCTTGACTTCTTGTGCATCTTGAGAAACTTACCAAACAACATCAACCATTGATGTATTATGCTCGATATTGGATTTGTCCATGAGTAGTAACATTTTTCCATTTTTTATTATTTATTGGAGTGTAAATTAAGATCCAAACCGTTGAAAATGTTAAAAAGATCAAACATGGCCATGACACCAAATTTCAACTGTTGGATCATCACCAATCTTGAGATATGTGCGAAAACCTTGATCTATTGGATGCAATTTTTTGAATTATTTGGTTGCCAAACACAAGATCCAATAGATTCTAAGAAAACATTGACCAAAGTTTAACCAATTTCAACTGATTATCATAACCGATCAAACTTTGTCCAAATCAAAACTCATATTGGCTAGACCTGGAAACCCTAGCCTTTTATTTGATGCATCAAAAGAAAATGAAAAGAAAAATGCATGAACATCTTGATTTGCATAAAATCTCATTATCATAATGAGATAAAAAAAAAAAACAGAGAGACATGGGGGTAGAAGGAAAAAAAAAAAAAAGAGGGTTGAACCACAGGTCATAACCCACTACCACAGGGCCGTACGAACACAACTGTACGGCCTTTGTCCGTACAATAAAAAAAAGGGAGAAAAAAAAACATGAAAAAAATTTGGAAAAAAAAGTAAAGGAAAAGAAAAAAAAAAGGGAAAGAAAGAAAAGTTTCTTTTTTTTTTTACTTCTACATGGAGTTTTCTAAGGAAAGAAGACTTACTTGAAGCCATTGATGGAGAAGAAGAAGAGCTCATGGTCTTGAAGATTTTTGCAAAAGAAAACAATAAGAGCAAGAGATCCAATCCCCTTTGCTTTTATAGAATAGATCAAGCCAAAAGATGAAACAAGGAGAGCAGCAAGGAGGTAAGTGCTACAAATTAGCAACCTTAAAAAAAAAAGATGCTTTGAGAGATTTTCTCCAAAAAGAAAGATATTTTGAGAGATTTTCTCCCAAAGAAAAAAATTTTGAGAAATTCTCTCCAGGTAAGGATATTTTAAGATATTCTCTACCTAAAAGAGATATTTTTAGATATTCTCTACAAAAGTGACAGTGCATGAGATCTAAGCCATCTTTAAGGCTTAAGGTCCCTTTGGTTAGCCCATATGAGCCAGGTTTGACCACCTAGGCGCTAAAAAGGGCTTTTATCAAAATCCCTCTTACCAAGAGCATACAAAATGGTTTCATGCCTCTTATTGAGTTGATTGAACCAAACAAAAAAAATCTAAGCTTCATGAGCTTCCAAAAATTCAACCGTCCAACCCCATGCACCAAATTAAGTCAAAATCTTGAAATTGACATTCCACAAAACTCTAAACCACTCCAATGGACCCAAAATAGTCCCAAAGAGTGACAAAAAACCAAATCCTGACCCCCTACCTTGCCACATATAGCTTGTTACGTTACAAGGTCAAAACCAAAAAACCAAACTCCGACACCCTAACCAGCCACATACAGCTTGTTAGGTCATAAGGTCAAAAACCTAAAAAGTCTTCTTCTTGACCGCCTAATGTGCCACATAAAGCCTTTAGGTTCACAAGGTCAAAGGGAAATTCCAAAATCCAAAACCCAAATCCAAATCCCTTATGTCATTTTCAAAACTTTGCCTTGAGATGGTACATGATCCCTCTCACTACCATAAAATTCCCCTGGAAGCTCAAAAAGCTACTCTACCAAAACAAAGTTGCTCAAGGACTCTTGGTCAAGTCAGAAGCTCTCCTTCAAAATTCTCTACGAGGCACACCGACTATAAAAGCCATGTAACTCGTCGATGTACCTCGAGGGGGCATTTATTGACACCAAAAATGTCACTTTGCCTCTTCATACACTCTCAACAACAAGAAGCTACATGAAGCTGTATCCTACCACAAACGAGCAATGCTACTTCAAGCATCAAATCTTGTCAGAATCAAACAAAAACTGCAAGATCCTTCAAAACAACAAAAAGAAGAGTACACATGAAGTTTCGAGCCATCTTGACATTATTTGGCCTAACTTCACTCTTTCAGTGGCTGGACAAGAGCTCCAGGCGGCGGTGAAGCCAGAGCCCTTGATTCAAAAAACGGAGCACATAGTTGGCCACAAAATGCCACTTGAAGGCTCTACATCAAATTCCAAACCATTCTGACATCATTTGGCCCAAAAAGGAAACAACCGTAGCAAAGTTAGCTCTCCCGCAAGCGGCGGCACCAAAGACATCAGGTCTTCGATCAAAGCCTATAGATAGTCTTAAAATACTTCCAAAAGATTATGTCAAATTTTAGGTTGAACCGACAACGTTTGACCCTCCATCAAACCTTAAATAGCAAAATTAAGCCTCTCGGTGGCAGGAACCACCAAGGCCATTACTCATCAAACAGAGCGCATGGGTTAATTCGAAAATACTTCCAAAGTGCTACATGTCAAGTTTCAGGTCATTTCGACAATATTTGACCAGACTTTGACCCCCAAGCTAAATCAAGCCTCCCGACGGTGGAGCTCCCTGAAACCATGATTTCTAAATCAGAGCTAATGGATCGTCTTAAAATGAATCCAATAGGCACCCTATCAAATTTCAGGTCAATCAGACATCGGTTGACCATACATCAAAGCGCGACATATTCCTCGCGATAAAATCAAGTCTACCGGTGACGGGACCCCACACAGCCTCAAAACTCAAACAAAAGTCTGTGGTTGGTCTTATTTATTGCTCATGAGGCTTCACCTCAAATTTTAGATCATTCTGACATCGTTTGACTTAGTTTTGGCTATTGGCGAAAAATCGACAGCTCCATTCGACAAAGTCTTCGACTTTCTCGAAAAATCAGAAACCTTGCCCTCCGATCGGCACGAATTCTAGTCAAGTTTTCTTCAGGGAAATTAGGCCAATGAATGTACAAAAATGTTGAGACAAATACCGAAGAAGAAAGAATCAGAAAAGGCGAAAAAACGGCCGAAAACCGGCGACCAAAAGGGGTGAAAAACCCCATGGTCGCCAGCGATTCTTGTTTCAAGATGTTTGGCCCTCGTGATTTTCCGAAAATCTAATTTTCGAGGCACGAAATATGTCAATCTTCGTCAACATCATGAATCCGCCATCAAAATCATGGGATCGTCGTCGGACACTTCAAAATCGCCAACCGGCCGACAAAGAAAACATATTTTATGCCCATTCGATCAAGAAATCGACAAGACAAATGTTACCGACCCACTGGTAGTGATCAACATTTGAAATTGCATGGTAATCCGACATCAAACAGCATGAAGATCCATCGGCGATCATCGCAAAAAGAATTTCAAAAGACGTGGTGCGACTAGCGACTCTTCAAATGCCTTGGCGACCATTTCATGTAGTTAATGACCCATTTTATATTAAGTTAATGCGGTCATTTACTCATTATTTTGAATGACCCAACTAGAGAGTTACAAATCAAAGTAATCGTGGCATTAAACCATGTAACTCCCCCATCATGGAGCTTAAAGGCGATTAAAAGCTCTTAAATCTCCAACGACCAATCAAAAGCCAAGAAAAATGAGTTACAAAATACAAAATTAAAAACTTATAACTCCTCCCATCATGGAGCATTAATACAATCAATGCTCATAAAGCCCCCCCCCCCCCCAAATGGCTGCCAAAGGCCTATAAAAGGAGGTCATTTCCACCATTTCAAGGGCCAAAAAAATTCACCCAGAAGATCAAATCCATGAAGTCCGAAAAATTTGCAAATCCCTCTGCAAAAGCTACTACAACAACTTCCTCTCCTTGGAAGAAAGTCTGTAGCAAACACCACTACAAGATAACCAAAGTCCCTTGGGGGGCCACCCCCCAAGACTCTCTTCTTTTGTCTACATGGCTTAGATGTGGCTTTTCAGCCCGTCTACTTAGCTTTTTATTGGATACTGGACTTCCTTTTGGTCTTTATCCTCTAAAAATCTGATGTTCAAGCTGAGCCAAGCAAATCAAAAGCATCCGCTATTCTCATATGAAGGATGACGGCGAAGTCCACACATGGCTTGCGACCGTCAATTTGAACGTGTCTCCGCAGTCTTCTGCGAAGTCAGATCTCATTTTCTTACTTTTCATTATAGTTTGCATTTTTTTTAAAGAGATAAAAAAACATTACAACTCTTGTCTTTACATTTTGATCATAATAGTAAATCGCCTTTTACGGTAAAAATCGCCCTCTATGGCAAACAAATGAAATTTTCCTTTCACGGCAAACCATGTCCCTTTTCTTAAATATATGTGGAATGAAAACTAGAAAAAAGTTGATTTTCTTTTCTACTTATGAAGGTGGATCTACGGACCACCACTTTTCGATTCCAAGTAGAGTAAAAGATCTGGCATACCGTACAAAAATATTGATGTTCGCTCCATCCCCCAGCACGAAAGAGTTGGGCCCCACGGACTCTCACGTCCGCCGACCTTGGTAGTCCCAAAGACAAAAAGTGGGTCCATCACACCTTCCATTGAAGTGGTTGTTTCTCTTTCTCTGAGCGTCTCTTTGGCTCTGTTGTGGGGCGTGGAAAGGCTCTAGTTGGAACCGTTCAGCATTTGAAAAAACTGTATAAACAAAGAAAAAGAGAGACATAAGACAAAAGACTGTTTTGGTTATCGTTTGAGAAGATGATATAGAAAGAGAGCTACTCTTGTTGTTTTGAAGGAGAGAAGAAGATAACGACTGCCTTTTCCGCCTGCTATGTGGCACCTGTTTAAGAGAGGGTTGATATTGACCTTTGAAAAATCAGTTAAAAAAAGATTTCTTAGCGGGAAGATTGGTTTGGTAAGAGGAAAACTAATATGTGAAAAATGGTAAATATATTATGTGAATATTCATATTAGCCGATATGGCATGATTCGAGGACTATACTTATTCATCTGGCTCGATAATTATGATAGTGATTCAGGGAAAAAAAATTCAAATGTATTCATACCCAATACTTTACTTCTTAAAAATAAAAACATTTCAAAGAAGTTTTTTTCTTCCAAGACACTACTCATTTGGCCCATTAAAAAATTTGATCCAATAAAAATAAATGGCCCCATATTTTAAGGGGGGATTCGGCGAGAGGTCCCTGAACATTTCACTTTATTGCCTTAGGTCCACAATCTTTTTTTATAGTGTGAAAGGTCCTTTTTCCAAATTTGAAAACCTAAAATGTCTAATTTACCCTTTCTTCAAATCATATCCCATGATTAGTGGGATAAGCCATTAATAATGATCAACTACCATTAAATTAGTCACGATTAATAAAATTTCACTAATGAGATTTTCAAATAAAGTTCAAAAAACAGGAAACAAATTTCAAATAAATTTCTAAAAATAAAATAAATTTCAAACAAGCAAATAAATTTCAAAAGATCCAAATAAATTTCAAAAGACAAAAATAAATTAAAAAAAATGTAAATAAATTTCAAAAGACGAAAATAAATTTCAAAAGATGTAAATAAAATTAAAAAAAGCAAAATTAAACTCTAAAAAAACAAAAACTAATTTCAAAAAATACAAATAAATTTGAAATAATGCAAATAAATTTCAAAAAATGCTATAATATCAAAAGAACATAGAGAAATTTAAAAAGACGCAAATAAATTTCAAAAAATCTAAATTTTTTTCAAAAGATGAAAATCAATTTAAAAAGACGCAAATAATTTTCAAAAGATGAAAATCAATTTTAAAAGATCCAAATAAATTTCAAAAAAGTGTAAATAAATTTAGAAAAATGCAAGTACAATTGCCACAAACTAGGATAAGTCTGTCCAAACTCAGATAAATTTGTCCCATAACTCAGATAAATTAGTGAAAACTCAGATAGATTTGTTTAGAACGTAAAGAAATTTATTTCAGAACTCAGATAAATTTGCAAAAAACTCAGATAAATTTGTTAGAAACTCAGATAAACTTGTTAAAAACTCAGATAAATTTGTTGGGAACTAATATATATTTACCAAAAACACAGATAAATTTCTCAAAAACCCAGCACGAGATCCGCTACACTCGAGGCCTGAGCCTAGTCTCCTTGCATTTAGTGCATTGCAGTTAGCTATTTGCTTTCTTTTACAAAGAAAAACACGTGAGCAGGGCCTAGATAAATTGAGTCTATTGCAAACTCATTTCCTAGTCACAGCTACCTTAACTCTAACTCTAACGATCATTACAGAAAAAAACTGAAGAAAAGTTAGAGCAGATTTGATAGAATTCCAAACAAGTGCTTAAAAATGCAAAAAAAAAAAGTCCACATAATTTGCAAAGTACCAATCAAAGTTTGTTGTGTCAGAGAACCAACAAAGATGAAAAGGAATAACAAGCGCAGCAAACGGGGGATGTCGTGTGAGACGAAAGCCACATGTTGATGCAGTAGGATGGAACACCCATAACTCAGATAAATTAGCCAAAACTCAGATAGATTTGTCTAGAACGTCAAGAAATTTATTTCAGAACTCAGATAAATTTTCAAAAAAACTTAGATAAATTTGTTAGAAACTCAGATAAATTTGTTAAAAACTCAGATAAATTTTTCGGGAACTCATATATATTTGCCAAAAACACAGATAAATTTCTCAAAAACTCAGATAGATTTGCTTTTGGGCTTTGAAACCAGGTTAAACTTGACCCGACCTCACCCAAGCTGGAACCGACCCATCAGGGTCTTCTTCCTCCTCTGTTTCTCTGCAACAGGAACCGGAATCGTTCCTCTTCCGGTCTTCTTCTCCTTCGACGGTAACGGCGCAACATCGCTTGTTCTCCGGCGACGGGGGCGACATGCAACGGCGGCGGCGAAGACCCTTGAGGTGGGGCCCGACGAAACCCAGCACGAGATCCGCTACCGTCCAGGCCTGAGCCCAGTCTCCTTGCATTTAGTGCATTACAGTTAGCTATTTGCTTTCTTTTACAAAGAAAAACACGTGAGTAGGGCCTAGATAAATTGAGTCTATTGCAAACTCATTTCCTAGTCACAGCTACCTTAACTCTTGACTCTAACGATCATTACAGAAAAAAACTGAAGAAAAGTTAGAGCAGATTTGATAGAATTCCAAACAAGTGCTTAAAAAATGCAAAAAAAAGAAAAGAAAAGCCCACATAATTTGCAAAGTACCGATCAAAGTTTGTTGTGTCAGAGAACCAACAAAGATGAAAAGGAATAACAAGCGCGGCAAACGGGGCATGTCGCGTGAGACGAAAGCCACATGTTGATGCAATGGGATGGAACACGTGGTTGCATTTGGGGAGGAGTCGGAGGGTTTCGTCGTCTTCGAACTCGCACAAGCAGACGGCGCATTCTAGCATGCTCTTGCTGAGCTTGAGTTCCTGGACGACGAAGTCTTCGAGGACGAGGAAGGTCTCGATGACGGTGGGATCGAGGCCTTTGGGCCTGCGTGATCGGTCGCAGAAATCAGATCTGTGATTTTGAAATTTACCTAGAAATGAGGAGGGGAAACGGGAAATTTGTAATTTTGAAATTTCAAAATTTTATGCCTAAAATGGTTGAAAGGGTAAATCAGTCATGAGAATTGTATCCAGGGACCTCTGGCTGCAAACAGTCTAGCTGCTTGGACCATAGCCCTTAAAAAGAATTCGTCTGGACTAGAGGCTGGAAACATTCAAATCTAGGGACCTTTGGCTAATTATCTCTATTTTAAGAGTCCAATCATATTTCATTCAATAAAAGTTTGACCCGCTTAAAATTTTCATAACCTTGCACTCAATGGATCAACGACAAATTCATGATACTCCTAAATGGAACCATCTTTTACATGTCGTCATTGAGAGCACTTCTAAAAAGATATGCAAACCAATCAAAATAATGGCATCATTTTTTATGAATCGAAATCAAATATCACTCCATAAAAGTTGGCCCACTTAAACACAATAATTTGGTGTTACTATCTTAGATTTTTTATATACAATAATTTTGGTAACGATTGATATGTTCTCTATCCTCAATTTGACTTTAATATCTTAACCTAAATTTGAATAACTTAGCGGTGTCGATTTTTTTTTTATTCCTAGCCACTAGGCCACTACTATATTATTATGGGCCCACCTAATTAGTCCAATTCTTTATCTTTCCCTTATTACTTCCCTCATTTTGATAGGCACGGATATTGCTTTTATATTGGAATATTTTTTTTCTTTTTCATGGGCCTCACACTAGTCAAAACTTAAAACCCTCCTTTGTAAATAAAGAAATAGAATAAAAAAAATACTAGCATGATCAGCATATATATATATATATATATATATATATATATATCTATGGAAAATTCTCAAAAACTCCAATTTCAAATGGGATGACTTCACATTGTTCATGCCAACTCATATTGGTTTTTTTTTTGGGCAATAACTATCACTCTTCAACAGCAACAATCATTTCCTAACTTTTCTCTTATTTAAAAAAGAAGTTATGGTATAATTACATCTCTACGTTCTCTCTCTCTCTCGAACATAGAGAGGATGTGCATTTCAAGCAACCGTCTTTCTTTTCTCATATTTATTTTGTATATACAGTGGGGTACACCTATAATGCCTTTGCCACAAACCTTTAGAGAAATCCTAGCCTTTCAACTCACCCAGGTCTTATGAATTTAATAGAAAAATAAGTGGGTCCTTCCATGCTTCGATAAAAAGTAATAATTAATATCATGAATTGGCATTAGTTTGATACCAGTCAAACCATAAACTATAATGGATTAAAAGTAAGATGGTCCACTGATAGTTTGGACATATTGGCATATTGCCATGCACATTAACCATCAACGAATTCAATCCCAAAAATAAGAGGGTCCCACTGTAGAGCTCACATGATGATAATACAAACCCTTCATATTGAATACCGACCACAACATGAATTTATCATTCAAATCTCATTTTAACATGAGTGAAGTCCCACGATTTGATTGAACACATGACATACATGATCTATGCCACGTGAAGAAATAGGATGGCAAGACAGAAACGTGATTTACTTGGTTTTGAATAAAGGAGAAATTAAGTAAGATGGATTTGATTGGCGCCTTTTAAAAATATGTGATTGAATAAGTAATAAAGTAAGAATCAATCTCTCACTTGCCATTTGGAAATAACTCAAGGGAGTTTGGTAGCGTATATATATGCATGTATTTATATAGGAAAATTTTCAAAAACGCCCCACTTTAGAAACTCCCCTTTTTCTGCCCCTCTTATTTTTTTTTGTCACGAAGCCCATATTACTACCCCCAATGGATAGTCACAAGTCTAAGTTTGACACTCATACAACTTTTCATCACCGTTGGATTGAAATCATGATAAAATGATGCCTCCAAACCATTAAATCTTAGGGCCATTAATCAAAAGGTTATGATGATCTTATTGACTCAAGATTTTACATATAGGTAGGCCTCATATAGATCTTTTCATCTAATGGACTTCCATAATCATCATGCATCCCAATGGGCTCAACTAGGAAGGACGTTTTCTCCTAAAAAATGACCTCATATATATAATTTATAATTTATATATAAAAGGGGACTTTGGTCCATAATTTTTTTTACTCTGAATCACATGATATCATGGGAGTTTAAAATTTTATAATTTTTATTTTGATTTTTTTTACCCTTAATCCCATGATATTATGGCCATTATTAGATTTTTTTTTTTTTTTTTTTTAGCCCTAAAATTGGGATGCAGGCCTTTAACCCTCGTTCTCCGTTCTAAACCACCCTAATATTAATCGTCTCAGCATCAAAGCTCGTCGCAGCATCTGAAGCCCGCCGGAAATCCACCCTCTCACTATTAGAACATACCAAAACATGAAATATCTTTCTCTGTTCCGATCCATCGGAGGACGAATCCTCTCAACAGCATCCAAATATCCCAAAAAAATCTTCTCTTATTCTCCTTCAGAATATTTCACAATGCCGCCTAGCCCTAAAACATCCCAAAACCCCCTTCCGTTCCCCGCCGGAAAACCATCTTCCCCTTTCAGATATGATGGAATGAATGCCACCTTTAACAAAATAATGAGGGATGAGGGGCTCACGGAAAACCTCCCTCCGACGTCGTTCCAATCGTCGGGAAACCCCTGTATCGACTTCTTCTACTACGCGATGCCTTACACCCCACTGGAGACAGTGATGGAGCTTCTGCGGCGTGCTTGGGCACACGACCCTCTCACCACCCTCAAGCTCATCTGCCAGTTGAGGAGAGTCGGAGACGCCGGAAAATCCGACAAGGAAGGCTTCTACTTGGCGGTTTTGTGGCTCCACCAAAACCATCCTAAAACCCTGGCTTTGAACGTGCAGTGGTTTGCCCAATTCGGCTACATGAAGGATCTTCCCGAGATTCTCTTCGGTATACTCACCGTCGCAGATGGCCGGGAAGACAATTGGCCGGATGGCAGATACCGGCGCCGGAAAACATTGAACCAGAAACGCGTCCGTACCGGGCCCCGGGAAGAAGAGATGGAGAAGGTAAGGGAATTGAGGAAGAACCGGAGGGCCGAGATGGCTAAGAGGGTCGTGGAAAGGTACTATTCCGACTCCAATTACAGATTCCTTCATGACAAGATCTCTGATTTCTTCGCCGAATCTCTGAAATTGGATATAGGGTTCTTGAATTCGGGCGAATTGAAGAAGATTGGGCTCGCTGCCAAGTGGTGCCCGTCGCTCTATTCGTCATTCGACCGCTCTACTCTGCTCTGCGAGACAATCGCCAAGAGGGTTTTCCCCCGCGAATCAGACCCCTCCTACTCTGAAATTGAGGAGGCGCATTACTCCTACAGAGTCCGGGACAGGCTGAGGAAGGAGATTCTTGTTCCTCTGCGCAAATCCCTTAAATTGCCAGAGTTGTACATGAGCTCTAACAGGTGGCGTGAGCTTCCTTATGAACGCGTCCCCTCTCTCGCCATGAATACATACAAGAAGCTCTTTGAGAAGCATGACAGCGATAGGTTTCGGGAGTTTGTTGATGCTGTAAGTAGACGGAGGGAGATCCTCACCTCCAGAAGCCTGCTTCCACATGAGATCATCTCATTTCAATGCAAGGATACATATCGTAATCCGTATAAATATTATGATCCGAATACATATCATCATGATCCTGACACTGAAAAGGTCAGAGAGTGGCAATGGAATAGAATGGTTGAGGATATTTCCAAGAAGGGGAAACTGCGTAACATGCTCTCTATCTGTTATCTTCTCGAGGATTATGAGAAACAAAAGAGAGTCTCCATAGCACTCAGGCTCTTGATTTCTGAGCTGAGTGAAGAGCCATGGAGAGGGAATGTCATCAGTTTCAGCAAGGACCCGCAGCTGCATAGAATTCAAGGGGAGACATTGCGGGAGAAGGTCAAATTCATCGACGACATGGAATTTGATGGTGGGATTGATTTACCGAAGGTATTCGATCGGATTCTTGATGTCGCTGTTGCCTCGAAGCTGGAGGAGGAGGAGATGGTGAAGAGGATGTTTGTTTTCTGCGATTTAGATTTGAACAATACATTGGCAAATTGGTGGGATGCGGATTATGCCTCGATCAAGAGGAAGTACAAGGAGAAGGGTTACGGGTCATCTGTGCCGGACATTGTGTTTTGGAATTTGACGGATTCAAGGTTACCTCAGTTTTCAAACTCAAGTCTGATGCCAAGGAGAGAGAACGGGGTGACGCTGCTTAGGGGGTTTTCAAAAGATCTGTGGAATATTTTTCTTGACAATGATGGAGTGGTGAACCCAGAGGAGGTGATGGAAGCGGCGATTGCCGGGGAGGAGTATCAGAAGCTCAGAGTTTTTGACTGAGCTGTAGATGAAAAGAAAGTAGAAGATAATTGAATGGATGAAACTTTTAGTTTTAGTTTCTATTTGTTAAGTAAATTTTAAGTTTGCAGTTCAATTCTTACTGTTGTGACATTTATATATATATAGGAAACGTAGATTTTATGTTTACTGATGTTCTCTGTGTCTCTTATTGAGTTTTAGAGACTCAATTCTATCTATGTTCTGATGCAAATCATACAAGGGATGATCATATACACCAACTGAAGATGAATCAATCTGCTGTTGCAGATCCATAGGCATAAAGCATCGTCAAGCCTCAAAAATTGGTCCACAATTTGCAAACCCTTCATGAATATTCTGGGTTGGAACACAAGTGGGCTAAACAGGCATTCAATGAGGAATTCACAATTTAGCAATAGCTCAATTTAATCTGTTAGGCTGAAATTAGGTCCACATGAACAATAACATAGTTTCGGTAATGTGATTGAGAATCAGATCCTCTTTCCTCGATCGTGCAGTTTGATACATGTGAAGTAGGCCCTGCTGATGGAATCCAGATCCTTTGGAGTGATGATCTGCAGTAAAGTTGTGGATTCTCAGATCACTAATATTGCATCATGTGAAAAGAAATTTCTATACTGGTGATTATGGAGATCAACTGGACCATTACTTACAGAGATTTCTAGTCAATAGATTTTAAAGGTAAAATTCAGGTGTGCTGGCCGGTTTGTGGCCTATTTTTTTTTTCTTAGTAGATTTTATTTTATTTTATTTTATTTTTCTTTAAAGTAAACTGTATTAAAAGCAAAAGAGAACATCTCCCAGCCCCCAAAACAGCAGAACAATTGAGGAACCAAAAGAAAAGGAAGAAAATAAGAAAGCTTTTAGCTAAAGGAGAACTGAGTACGTACATACAAACAAACAAAAAGGCAACAAAACTAGACCTGTCTTTACTGAGGGAATAGCTACTGCAGCACCAGTCAAATCAATATCTGAGATAGTACCAACGATTGTGGCTGAGGAAGAATCTGATGTTATAGGCATAGCAAAGACCGTGGCTACCGGCTCGGGAGCAGTTGGAGAGCTAGGAGAGATGGATAAAAAAATTCTGATATGGCCATGAGATATTGGTTTGGGTATCCCGGGCTATATATTCCTAATATCTCGGCCAACATATACTTTATATTGGCTTTTCCGGAATCTCATTAAAAGTGTTAAAATCTTATTTTTTTCTTTATCTTCATCTTCTTCTTCTCTCCTCTCATTTCCTTGCTCCTTAGAGCAGCAATCATACTCCATCACACATCCCTTTTGTATATTTTCAAATCTCATATCTAGTTCTTGAAGAAAATATTATTTAAGGTAAGAGAAAATCAACTTAAAGCATTTTATTATGTGTTTTATATTTTTTATTTTTAGATGAAGCATAAAAATCATTGGGTTTGTCACTTGTGTTGTGTTTTTCATTTATAAGTTAGATCTACATACTTTCATGTTAGATCTACACATGATTTTGACTCTTTTTTTTCAGTTTTTCTATTTTCAAATTTTTTAATATTTGAATTATAATATATCAATTTTTAGGGATTTCATCATAAATATGTTCTTTTAATGATTCATGATCATTGTATGGTGTGTAAATAATTAATATGTTATCTTTATTTTCTTATATTTTACACTAATAAATTGATCATGAGCATCAATAATGGTTGCATTATATGAAATACTGGATAAGATAATGAACTGCGACACAAACATGACTCATAATTTAAAGCGACCGAGATTTTGATTTATTGTTGTTATTAATGGAAAATAATATTGTTTTCCAGCATTTTCTAATATTCTGGATTTTTTTAAATATTTTTGCGAATTTTTTTGGATTAAAATAAAATTCACACTGCGACGAACAAACATGACTCATAACTTAAGGTGACCGAGATTTTGATTTATTGTTGTTATTAATGGAAAATAATATTGTTTTCCAGCATTTTCTAATATTCTGGATTTTTTTGAATATTTTTGCGAATTTTTTTGGATTAAAAAAAATCACACTGCGATGACCGCGACAGATCGATATCTGCGACCGATACCGATATTATATCGGTTTTTCGGCCCAGCCGATACCGAGACCGAGATTTTAAACAATGTATAGGAGAGGGCTCGAGAGCAATTGGAGAGCAAGGAGAAGGCTGAGCTGTAGTTGCCTTAGGCGAAGCATCAGGCATTTGAGGATTCCATTCTGGAAAACATGGTGGCACCTCCTTCAATAGCCATGCTATGACTATTACTTCAGGCCCTAGATTCGGCAAGTCTTGATGATTTACATCGTAAAGGAAATTTGCTTCTTGTTCAAGTTCTACTAAGGTGACAAGCATATCACATGCTAGCTTGGTAGAAATCTGATCAGCTCTAATTTGGTGAATGAGTTTAATTGTGATGTTCTGTTTTTTGTTAATTGCCATCCGAGTTTTCTCATCACCCTCTCATTTTGATCAATTTATTATGTGAATTTCCTACGCCTAGACCTCCTTAGGTACTACATTTATTGATGCAAGCAAGACGGGTATTTTTATATGAAAAAGTCTACACACCCTGACTGGGGAGCCCGGGGTCCGTTGGATCCCATCGGGGTGTGTAGCACCACTCTTTTCATATTGTGCAAAATGTTTGGAATATGCCATGTAATGGTCCTCCTGTTTATATTTATTGTTTTAAAAAAGGGAGGGAAAAAAGTGATTATGCAATGGAGAAAAGCAATTGCCTACATTATCTAAAGAAACGAAGTTTGTATGGATAACGCTCAATCATCAAAGCTAAGAGCAACGTAAAAATAATAGCTTGTGCATGAGTGTTAGAATTGAAGGTGCAACTGATATCTCAGTGGAAGCCCTTTTGCTATGTCTCGGCTGCCGTTACAGCGAAGTAGGTGGGCGTGGGCTTGCTAGGTTTTTGGAGGAGGGCTGGACCTTATTTTTCTTTATTCTGCGTTTTTGGTTGCTGATCTCCTTTCAAAAATGAAAGTTGTGCAGAGATAGAGTCCACTGTAAATCAAATTTCAAAAGTTAATCTCGTTTTTCTCGTAACACCCCATCTTAAATTGGCCATAACTTTCAATCTGGCCGTCGGTCAGGGTAAATGTTTGTAGAACCCAAGATTATGAAAATCGAAACTAAATTGGCCAAGTTATGGGTCCAAAGATTTTCATGTCCTTTTTTAGGTAGGATTGCAATTAAACTCACACCGTTGATAATCCATTCATGCACATTCCTTGTGGGACCCCATCTGAAGATTAGTTAAGCCATCTAAAAGTTTCTAGAAGCTTCCACTTCATTCAAATTAAAAAAAAGGATAAGAGATATACCTTATACTCCCTCCTTGGACGTCGTCTCTCACTCTCTTCTTTCCTTTTCCCTTTCTTTTCTCCGTTATTATCTTTTTTGGTAGCTTGGGGCCATGTCCAAGGACTTGTTTTGAAGGAGAAGTATTTTGAACGAGAAGTTATAAAGATGCAAATTTTAATGACAAATCATGTACTTTTCTTTGTAATGGCGGGCTAAATCCATTGATTAGAGCGATGGATGAAGATAAGTAATCACCTCTTTATTTGTTTAGTAGTTCTAATTTGTGTTCTATGTTTATGTGATTAATGATTAATAGGCTTGTCTTCGTGTCCTAGCAAACTTCCATTATTAGTTTCTAAAAATAAAAATTGATTTTTGACTATTCATGCTTAGGTTTGATAGGCCATGCTTAAGACTTATATTTTTTTTTATGGTTTATGCTTACTTTTGATAGATAGTGTTTATATTATTTTTTATTCTTTTATGAGGTGAAGGAAGTCTTGGGTTTTGAATTTTACAATTAAAAATGGATTTTTAAAGATAGATTCTCCAAGTCAAAACATTGATTTGTCTTTAGTTTGAAGTAAAAATTGAAACAAGTTAGGGTTACTTGATAAGCAATTGGTGGATGTTGATTAGATTCCTAGGCTCTAATCACTTTCATTAATTAGTAGTCTTCATCTTTCTAAATTAGTTGCTTGCTTTTATTTTTAGAAACTTTCATTAATTGATAATTAGTTAGTTTTCTTAATCTTAAAGTTTTTTTTTAATTAGCTCAATGCTTATTGGACTCCTAGGCCCTATGATTCATTTATTAGAATTAAGCCGCTAATTATAAGCTCTATGCTATTTTTCTAACTATTTTTTTAAAAGGGCCCTAGGTTGGCCCTAACAACTGGTATGCATGGCATGGATACACTACGTTTCCCTCTATAATATAGAAACAAACACATTCCTTAACCAAACAAAACCGCCACCAATCCCACCTCTATCTGTGTGATGCACCCATTTAGCACAACCAACTGCCATCCCTGGGTGGCTCATTATCGGTTAGCTTAGATTGTTAGATATCTATTGGGTGGGTGCACTCATCAGATCTGACCTCCATGACTAATTTCCACTTGAGTTAGCGTTAATATAGATATTCCCAAACGCTTAAATGGCCCACCAACTCAAAATTTCCCTTTCAACTGCTCGTGTGATTGAGTGCACGTGGAAGGTTTGGAGAGGATATGGAGGAGATTTGTCTTCGGTTAACTACACGCCTCTAAACTACGAATCCTAATTTTAAAAAATACCTCAAATAGTTATCAAAATCTCCTTCCATGCCAACTCTCCTCTCTCTCCACTATATCCTCTCTCTAGGAGTAACTGGCCCATAACTTCCTAACAAAAAAAACTTCCCACCATCATCTCTTCACTCATGCCCTTACTTAAATTGATCAAGTGGTGGGGCTAACTTTAATTGAAGTGAATTTTGGGAAAAAACTAATTCAGATAAAGACATTGATTTTGAATGGCATGGATTTAATAAGGGGTCCACTATTTTTTATAGTGAATGAATGGAAAATGAGAAAAGAAAAAAAAAACAGAGAGAGAGAGAGAGAATGATCTGTTTTGTGCATATTTTTAATTGGACTGGGCCCACCTGTTTTGGAGTAAGTTTTGTTCTAGAATGAGTACATGGGATAGTGACTTTGTACTGTTTGGATTCCTCATTTGGACTTTGGCCCCACCTTCTTTCTACGATTTGGCTCCTATTGGCGTACACTTGCATTGAGTTTGGTTGTCCTGGTAAAGGTATGGCCCACATGCAGATTTGTATATATGAGTGGGCCGCATGGGTAGGCCAGATTGCTAGTAGGGGAGATTTTTGAGAGGCCAAACCAATGAATCCGTCAGTTGGGCCCACCACTTAGACACAAACTATTTGACTTCTTTTATGAGGGCTGGACTGAATTAAAGTGGGGAACACTTTCTTTGGATCATATGTAAAAGATTTGACTAAATATAAAAACAAAAAAGAGAGGGAGGAAATATGTGCTTTGTGCATAATTTTAATTGGACCGGGCCCACCTATTTTGGAGTAAAACTTGGCCTAGGATGAGTACATAGGATAGTGACTTTGTATGGTTTGGATTCTTCAATTGGGCTTGGGCCCCACTTTCTTTTGAGTAAAATTTCGCCTATGATAGAATATATGGGATAGCTACTTTGAACGGATTGCGGGCCACTTACTTTGGAGTAAAATTGGTTGGAATAAATTCATGTATTAGAGGCTTTAAACCGTTTCAATTACTTAATAGTATGGTAGGGTCCACTTGCTATGGAGCTAAATTTGGCCTCAGATGAATTCATGGCATAGTGGCTTTGAATGGTCTAGACTGGGCCCAAACAATGACTGAAATTTGACTAGATTTTATCTAAAAAAATTGATGAAATTGGGCTGGGTTACAATCAGATTTCGACAGCAAATGGATTGAGAGTTTGGTCAAGTCTAGAACTCTAATTGGGTAAAAAATCACGCCAAATAGATAAGATGTAGTGGGCTGAAACACAGACTAAAAGAGAGTCCTAAATGGACTGAAAACTGGCTCAACAAACTACTATGGAAAAAGATAAAAATCAAATATGTTAATAAACTTAAAATTACTCCAGAGTTTGGCTACAAATAGGATTTAGTTACTGTGGATTGGCATGAAAAAAAAGGGTTTTTAATGAATACAAGTATGAACCCCTGACAAAGCCGGCTAAAAAATGGCCAAATAAAAATGGGTTGAGGTTGAAGACTCAGCCCAAGTTCTTTCTTAGAAAGGGGTTAAAATTAGCCCAAGTATCACTTTAAATGAGCAAATAAATGAGAGCTATAAATCTGTATCATGCGCCTATGTGTGACTGTAAAGCAGCAGTACATAACCAAAGGTCCCTACAAAGGTTAAATATGGTCACAAATGGTGACTATAAATGGTTTTAGACCTAGCTTGAATGAGGGTTGAAAATAAAACGGTTTACATCAGACATACAAGTTGCCCTTCACTAAACATGTACCCTAAACCCATAACCCCTATTCAATCAGAACATTATATATGTTGAGTTTTCAATAAATGTGTTAAATTTATCCAAGCAAAGAATGAATTTAGATTCTAGCTTCATTGTCTACATTGGTCTATGGTGGGATTACAAATGGGTTACAACTTGACCCAAATTGGTTTCTCTGAATGGATTAAGACTTGACTCAAATTGTATTCTCTAAATGGGTTTCAGCCCAAACTGAAATTGCAAACTATCTCATTATTGGGTTACAATTTGCTCAGATTTCCGTTAGTAAACTCTCTCATTATTAGCCTGAAAGAGACTGAAATTGGCCAGAGTTTCACCTCATTAATGACAAATATATTGGGTCTAATTCAGGCCAGATTTTGGGTCTAATTTAAGACAGAATATTGGGTCTAAACCAGGCCGGATTTTCTAGTGTAAATCAGGCCAAATTTTGGGTTTAATTCAAGATAGAATACTAGATCTAAATCAAGCCAGATTTTTGGGTCTAAATGGGGCCAAATTTGGGTCTAATTCAAGAAAAAATATTGGGTCTAATTCAGGCCAAATTTTGGGTAAAAAATCAGGCAATAATTCTGGGTTTAACTCAGGCAATAATGACAGATTCAAGTCAGTCCAGAATTAGTCCATACTTATAATTCTAAACCAGTTTAGACTTATGGGTCAAAAAACAACCCAAGATTAGGCCAGAATTACAAGCCTAAATCAGGCCAAAATGCAGCCTAATTTAGGCCAGAATATGTCTTTTATTTATTTATTTTTACACGTGCCTGAGCTTCATTAAACTCCATTTACACCTCACATAAAGAGTAAAATATCTGGAAAAACACATAAAGATCAAATTAGCAACAAAAAGAAGGATTCAAAAGTTTACTAATTAATAAGTTTAATGAAAATCATTCATTTAAGTCTGTGCATTTGGTAGTTCCGTGGTCCGTGCATAGCACGGGGTTTTGCTAGTTTTTTTAAAAGGAATGATGTCAGAGAAATTTTGGGAACCGATTGATTTTTAGAATTTCCTATGATGCCACGTGGCTCCCGTAAAAGATCCAATATGGCGCCGTGTGGTTTTAGAGCGTTGGCGTGGCACTCTCCAGAGTAGGGCTCTCTATTGCTTTAATGTATATAATAACTAGTGTGAGAGGGCTGTGTAAAGAAAAAAATATATATAAAAAAAAAAGATTTATAGAGGAAGCAAGATGAGAAAAAAGAGTAAGGGAAAGATAAAATATTTGGACCAATTGGTAGGGCCCATAATGAAATAATGCTACCCTATTGGATATTTAATAAAATTTTAAGATTTTTGTATGTTTTTATTATGAATTAGATTACCGTGCTTTTTGCTAGTTTTTCATTATAATAGAGACAGTCTTTCAATTACATTAATCATGAATTAAGCATGCCCTTGAAATACAAAATGCCAAAGACAATGAATCACAAGCGATCACATGTTTTGCACGTGTTTAGTCCAATGGGAGACTTACTTCAATTAAAACAAAATTTTGAATGATTTGGATTCAGGTTGCTCACGACAAAGTGCAGTGTAGAAAAAGATAAATTCATGTACCTAACCTTCAAATGGCTGAGACAAGATTTTGACAATGAGGATGAAATCAATGGCAAAAGGACTGAGTGGCATTAGTTCATTCCAATTGAGAGCTTATGGGAGGGGAGAGAAAGTGATTATAACCATGTTTTGGGCCCCCTTTTGATGGGTGCAGCCCATTCGTTGGTTCTGTCAATCCATGATCCGGTAAGAAAACCAATTTATACTCATTGAACATTCACTCACCGATTGTTTAAATCTCAGAGAAAAATCTATGGCTATAAAGAGAATAAACTTCAAGGTTTTCTAAATCAAGGGCAATGATACTCTGGGCGCTAATTTGTTGTCTTCCCCTTGTCTATAAAACAAGACATTTTCATCTATCCTCCCCCAATAGATGAACATGTATCTTAGTGGGGGCTATGAGCTAATATGTAAAATACTCATAATAGGATGTAAATGAGTCGTTTCCGGGGAAGAACCATACTGGACCTGGAACCGAAACGTTTCTAAATAATGGATTTGGTTCCCGATCCAATTCTAGCCCGAAACTTGTTTTGCTGTTTCTAAATTCGGTTATGATGAGAGGACTCGGATGTAGTTCATATTAGATGATCAGATCCTGTTCTGAAATCGATTTTGACTTCTTTTATAATTTTTTTTATTTTTTCTTAAAATAAAAATATAAATCAACTTATAACAATACATCAAATCTAAGACATCCAAGATTATACATAAAATTCACCAACAAAAGTTGGTCTTAAGCTAAATCTTACAACAGTAAAGGACTAGTATGTGGAGCCCAAATGAATAGATTTGTATGGGTTAGATGCCCCATAATTTGTGAGGCCGCTCCTGGGGCCCACCCGGGGCCTATGATCATTGAAAATCACCAACCCCTGCATGCCTCAACCCCGCTCACCGTTGGCAAGGAGTCCTTGCTGCGCAAGTTTTTTAATACCTGCCCTAAACTTGTTTTTTATGTGGAGGAAAGAGAAGTCCCCAATTAAAACCCTATGTATACGTTGTAAATTGGGAGAGAAAGAGCAGGTTGCATCATCGCCCTCAAATCCGTACGAATATGGATCTTCTTTCTCCGTTCCGATCTATCACAAGGCGAATCGTCGCAACAACATCTAAATACACAATGCCTTCTCCTCCTATCTTATTCGGCCTGCCGGAAATCCACCCTCTCCCTAGTCCTGCACCATCCCAAAACCATCTTCTTCTTTTGGTCCCATCCAGAAAACCACCTTCCCTACTCTCCCCTTTCATAGATGCAATGACTGCCCTCTTTAAGATTATTAATAACAACCTAGTCCTAGAGGAGGAGGAGGCGGTTCCAAAACCAAAACCGCTGATGTGGCCCATGGAAAACGTATCTCCGTACTTCCAATCGTCGGGAAACCCTTGTCTGGATCTCTTCAACATTTTGAAATACACCCCACCAGAGACGGTGAGGGAGCTGCTACGGCGTGCTTGGGCCCACAACCCTCTCACCACACTCAAGCTCATCCTCCATCTGAGGCCGGCCCTCGGTTTTGACATGGAAGTCCTCTACACGGTGGTTTTCTGGCTCCACCAAAACCACCCAAAAACCCTGGCTTTGAACGTGAGGTGGTTTGCCCAAGTCGGCTACATGGATCATCTCCTCAAAATCCTCTTCCGCGAAGTAGCCCATCCAGATGTTTTGAAAATTGAGAAAGAGGAGTGGGAGCTCTTATTCCCGACACCATTCAGCAAAAGAAAGTTCTTATACCTGAACGAAATAGGATGGAAACGGATTTCCGCAGAGACAGAGCGACTCAGGCCCGAGTTGGCGAGGAGGGCCGTGGAGAGGTACAATTCCGACTCGAAGTACAGGTTCCTGTATGACAAGATCTCTGATTTCTCGGTCGAGTCGCTTAAAATCGATATTTGGCTCTTGGAGTCGGGCGAGTTCCGGAATATCTCTGGGCGCGCGGCAGCGTGGTACCCGTGCCCATATCTATATTCATTGTTGGACTACTCCACTCTGCTGTGCGAGAACATTGCTAAGCGGCTTTTTCCGCGAGAGTCGGACCCCTCGTATGCCGAGATGGAGGAGGCCCATTACTCTCACATAGTCCACGAGAGGCTGAATAATCTCCTTCCTCTGCTCAAACAGATGAAATACTACCCTCGGTACAGGATTGGTGAGTACAAGGATCCTGAACGCGTGCCCGATAGAACGCGTGCCCTACTTCCACATGAGATCCTCTCATTTCTTCAAGGCAATTACATAGACGAGCTCAGGGAGTTGCAATGGAAGAGAATGGTTAAGAATTTGTCCAAAAAGAGAAAATTGAGTAACTGTCTCTCTGTCTGTGATGTCTCTGTGAGCATGGATGGGACACCTATGGAGATCTGTGTGGCCCTCGCGCTCTTGGTTTCTCAACTGAGTGAAGAGCCATGGAGAAGGAATGTCCTAAACTTTAGCGAAAACCCAGAGCTGCATAGAATTGAGGGGAAGAGATTGCTGGAGAAGGTCGAATTCATTAAGAGGATGCAATGGGGGATGAACATTGATTTCCAGAAGGTGTTTGATAGAATCCTTGATGTTGCTGTTGCTTCAAAATTGGAAGAGGAGCAGATGGTGAAGAGGGTGTTTGTATTCACTGATATGGGTTTTGCTGAGGCATCGGGGAATTCGTGGGAGACGGATTATCATGCCATCCAGAGAAAGTACGAGGAAAAGGGTTACGGGTCATCCGTGCCGGAGATTGTGTTTTGGAATTTGAAAAACTTTGACTCATCCCAGTCGACAAAGCCTCCTGTTACAGGGAGAGAGAATGGGGTGCAACTGATTAGCGGGTTTTCAAATAATCTGTTGAATATTTT
The DNA here is from genome assembly GCA_038049695.1 of Cinnamomum chago. NCBI lineage: Eukaryota > Viridiplantae > Streptophyta > Magnoliopsida > Laurales > Lauraceae > Cinnamomum > Cinnamomum chago. The sequence continues at coordinate 11,243,738 of CP142453.1, read as the reverse complement.
TCTTGACAATGGTGGAGTGGTGAACCCAGAGGAGGTGATGGAAGAGGCAATTGCCGGGGAGGTGTATAAGAAGGTCAGTGTTTTTGACTGAGCCTCCTGAACAGGAAGAGAAAGGACTAGACAATTCAATGTATTAAATCTTAAGCTTTTAGTTTCTATCCATGTGCCTCTTTAAATTTTAAGCTTTTAGTTTCTATCCATGTGCCTCATATTCCGATTTAGATATTTCATTCAATACTAGCAACAAACTCAACAGACTCCCTTGCTGAGACCTATCACAACATTTACAAAAAGACATTAAGGACCTGATTGACTCACCTTTAGAAGCGCCCTATCAACATTTACATATATAAAAAGTTCCTCTCCATTCATTCATAAAACTGAATTATCAAAAGTGAACTTTGATATATTTTTATTTTTCCTTCATAATGCCTTGCCCAACTTAAGTGCCAGGCACTCATACAAAACTCATCCAAACCAGGCTATTATTTTGTCGTTTCTGTCCATATTCCACTGCAAATGAAGCACCTACAAGACACAAGGACTAGATTACACATATATCAGAGCAAAAATTTTAGGTGGTTTGAACTTAATAAATGACTGAACCTGAAATGGAGTGGAAGTGGCTGGAATTTGTTTACGCCTTGTTGAAGCATATGTCACAGTATATGGTTCCCACTACGACCGTTGATGGGAGCTTCTTCTTGCCATGTTTGATTACATATATCTGGTTATAATATGTACTTAATTTATTAGATCCCACTTCACTTCCACAAGAACCTGAGCACGCTGGTCGGCTGGTGGATACAAGGTTGTGCAGTATGTATATAAAATTAGATTTTATGGATAATCTTTACAAGAATGATTTGTGCATGCATCCACATGGGTAGAAGTTAGTGAATAATTCCAAAGAGAATATACTTACACGGTGTACTCTAGCTTAAACAATGAAAACACCCTCAGAAAAAAATAGAACAAACGAAAGCAACATTATAAATACTCTAAAATAAACAAAAAGATACAATATATAGAACAAACAAAAATCTAGCAGAAAAATTTATAGAATAAAAAAATAACATTATATAATCTGCCAAATTCAATCTAACTCGATATTGGAGCAATGTTGAAGAAGAATATGAAAGAAATATAAATGAAAGTAAAAACAGAGTGTTGTGTGTTGAATGGCTTGCACAACAAAGTGTTTGCCTTGTATATTTATACTGTGTTTTGAGATTACAATTGAATGGATCAATCCCCAACTATACAGAAAGAATGAAAACAAAATAAATAACAGCTTTACAGATTTAATTACAAGGCATGAATAAAAGAATAGAAAACTGTAATTCCTTATCTTCAGCAGATCTTTTATTATTGTGCTGATTCTAGCTGATTTTCAGGCATCAGTTATGTTGTTATACCCCGGCAAACTAATGGGTGGTAACCACAACAGTTTGGATCGGTGTTGTAAGAAAGAAGGTGAGGGAAGTTCTTTTGTGAAGATATCTGCAATCTGATAATTGGATCGAACAAACCGAACTTGAAGTATGTTATTGATCACTAAATCACGGACAAAGTGGTAATTAACCTCAATATGTTTAGTTCTAGCATGAAGAACTGGGTTGGCTGCCATATGTGTTACACTTATGCTGTCGCAGTGTATGATCATAGGTAACTTGACTAGGACATGAAGATCATGTAAGAGATATGAAAGCCATAACATTTCGGAAACTGTGATCGCAAGAGCTTTGTATTCAGCTTCCGAGCTGGATCTTGAAACTGTGGGTTGCTTTTTGGATCCCCAAGAGAGGAGATTAGATCCTAAGTGTGTGCAAAATCCAGTGGTTGACCAACATGAATCTGGGCAACCAGCCCAATCCGCATCTGAGAAGGCAAAAACAAGAGAAAGAGGGCCCGGTTTGAGAATGATTCCATCACTAACAGAGTTCTTAAGATAACGCAGAATGCACTTGACCGCTTGAAGATGCTCGGTTGTTGGTGCGTGCATAAATTGGCAAACCTAATTAACTGCATATATCAGATTTGGGCGAGTGATGGTGAGGTATTTTAAGGCCCCTACTACGTGGCGATATTCATGAGGATCCGACAATGGAGACTTAGAGTGCAGAGATAATTTAGAGCCAGACAGGACTGGAGTCTTGCTGGGTTTGCAGCCTTCCATACCAGTTTTATGCAAGTGATCAAGCGTGTATTTTGATTGTGAGAGTACAAGGCCAGCATTTGTACGTTTAGCTTCCACCCCTAGAAAGTAGTGAATGTCGCCAAGATCAGTCATGGCAAACTCAGTGCCAAGACATGCTACAAATTGATTTAGTAAAGCCATACTATCGTCAGTTAATATGATATCATCCACGTAAAGAAGTAAAATGAGCATACCATCTTTTGAGTGGAACACAAACATAGAGTTGTTAGCAAGACTGTGAGTAAAGCCTATGTGAAGTAAAAAGGTGTTGAACCTTTGAAACCATGCACGCGGTGCTTGTTTAAGGCCATATATTGCATTATGAAGACGGCACACATGTGTTGGATGAGTGGCACTAACATACCCTGGTAGTTGTTGCATGTAAACTTCTTCGGTTAACATGCCATATAAAAAGGCATTTTTTATATCTAGTTATCGAAGTGGCCAATTTCTGGAGATGGCAACTGAGAGAACAGTGTGGATTGTGGGTGGCTTGATAACAGGACTGAAAGTTTCTATGAAATCAACTCCTAGTTGTTGGTGGAAGCCTTTTGCAATGAGTCTCGCTTTATATCGTTGAATAGATCCATCGCTCTTAGTTTTGATCCGGTAAACCCATTTACATCCAACTATATTCATCGAAAAAGAGGCAAGGACAAGTGACCATGTATTATTTTTAAGGAGGGCCTCATATTCATCATTCATGGCCAGTACCCAATTTGCATCTTTAGCCGCAGTCTTGTAGGGTGTAGGTTCTGTAGGTGTAGTATGAAGGGTGGACAAAAAAAATAGTAGGAAGTGGATGACGACTGCTAAGGAGGGAGAATGAAACTTTAAGTTTTCTGCTTCCAGTTTGAGTTCTTGTAATCATAAAGTGTCTGGGAGCAGGGGACGGTAGTGGATGGGTTGGTGAGAAGGTGGTGGTGGGTTCAGCCATTGTGGGTGAAGGTAATGTAGTGGATGGAGAAGAGTGGGTATAATCAATGGAAGAGCCAGAAACCGCAGCTTGGGGAGTATGAGTAACAAGTTCTGCAATTATATATGAAGCAGCAGGGTGAGGTACTTGCAGAGTGACAATATTTGATGGAGTGTCACGAGATGGAGAAGAGATTTCTCTATCTGCAAAAGGGAAAAAGTGCTCATTAAAAACCACATGTCTAGAGGTGTAAATGCAGCCACTGTTTGGATCTAGACACATGTAGCCCTTGTGATGTTGACTATATCCGAGGAAGACACAAGCAATGGATTTTTGTGACAACTTGTCAGGTCTATAAGGTCGCAAGCAAGAAAAGCATTAACAGCCAAATACACGAAGAAACAAGTAGTCCGGTGGTGTCCTATATAATACTTCATGTGGAGAACGACCCTGTAAAACTAGTGTCGGGAGGCGGTTTATGAGATAGACTGCAGTAAGAAAGGCCTCTAATAAGTACCTCTTTGGCATTTTGGCTTGAAATAAAAGAGACAACCCCATTTCAGTTATGTGTTTGTGCTTCCTCTTTGCAATGCCATTTTGTTCTGGCGTGTGAGGACAAGAAATTAGAGAAACAATCCCACATTCATCAAAAAAAAATGTAAACACACCACGTGTGAGCTCTAGAGCACCGTCACTTTGGAAGTATTTGACAGTTGTTGAAAAAATATTTTCAGCCATTAATTTAAAATGACGAAAACATTCCAAAGCATTAGATTTTGCATGCAGCAGATAAATCCATGTGTGTATACTATAATCATCAACAAAGATTATATAGGAATGAAAACCACTAACAGAGGGCACCGTTAGCCCCCATAAATCACAATGAATCAGTTCCAAAGGAGAAGAAGACTGTCTAGAAGAAGTTCCAAAAGGCAGTTTTTTATTCTTTGCTAACTGACAAGATTCACAAATTTTATTGTGATTAAGAAAGCGGGAAATTTCTAAATCATCACTAGACTTGAGTAATTAAAGAACTAGTGTTGACGGATGCCCCAATCTTTGATGCCATACTTCAGATGAATGACGTTTTCCTAGAAAAGCCACAAAGTTATTATTCTTGTCGAGCCCTGTTCTGCAGAAAGAGAGTAGAGGTCATCCTTGAGTGGTCTCGTAAGTAGTTTCGCCCCTGTTTGCAGATCCTTGACACAAAAACCCCATGGGAAAAATTCAACGGAACAATTGTTACTGCACGTTAACTGAGAAACTGATAACAGATTTTTTGCAATATTGGGCACCACTAGAACATTTTTAAGTTGAAAATCAAATGCAGAAGTGGGTAGTGTAGAGGAACCAATATGTGAGATATGAATACTCTCACCATCTCCAACAAAGGCTTGATATGACCCAAAATAATTTGCAGACCGTTGCAGCATTGATGGATCAAATGTCATATGTGATGTTGCACCGAAATCAGGCACCCATTGAGTATCCATGGAAAAAGGCGCTCTCGGCTAAAGATTGGTACATGGAGGAGTCATGTGAAGACCAGCAAAGGCACGATTTGTATTGTTGTTACTGTTTCGACTGGCAGAGTATCGAAAGAAACATTTGCTGGCTGCATGACCTATCTTGGCACAAATTTGACATTTGATAGGCTGATGAGTGTGAGATTTAGATGTGCCAAAGCCTAGATGAGCATTGTTTTGCTGTTGTGGAGAAGGCAAAGGTCCTGGGAAATATCCAGACCCCCGTTGTACATACCCTTGTGGTTTGAAGTTTTGGTGAATGGAGGTTTGCCCCTTTTTGAATGAGCCACTGCCTTTGTGATTTCCTTTGAATATTTTAGGCTGACTTGTTTCTGTGGTAAGGAGTGCTGTCTAGGAATGTGGATCTGAAAAGGCTATGGACTGGGTGCCATAGCCATGACGAAGCCGCTGCTCATGGGTGAGAAGTTTGGCTCGAAGGTCATTGAAAGAAACAGGTGGGGTGCTGTTTTCAATGGTGATGATAAAAGGACCATATTCTGATCGAAGGCCATTTTCAAGGTGTGGCCAACTAAATCGGAGTCTTTTACACGTTCATCAATTGCAGTAAGGGAATCGGCCAATGTTTTGATACGATGAACATAGTCAGTGATGGAGGATGAACCTTTTTTTATGGTTTGAAGTTCGCTGCAGAGATATGTTTTTCTGGCGATAGACTGTCGTTGAAAAAGTTCAGCAAGTGCATCCCACACTTCCTTTGCAATTTTGAGGCCAAGGATATGCAAAGAAAAGGACTCGGTTAAGGTGGCATTAACACATGCTCTGACAAAGTGATCGGTTTTTCTCCATACATGGTACACATGGTTGGGAGTAATTGTGGTGGTAGAGGAATTTGTCTCTGTAGTTGAGGTAATAGTTAATGGTGGGGCAGAAGTAGATCCATCTATATGGCCCATGAGATCACAGCTAATGAAGATGGATTCAAGTTGGTCTTTCCAAAGAAGGCGGTTAGTATTATCAAGTTTGACTGATACCAAGTTGGAGAGATTGGTAATGGGAAAGGGTGAAGAGTTGCACGCCATTTGTAAAGAAAAGAAAAGAAGAAAAAAAATTGTTAACAAATCTTACTTTGAGAGGAATGAGAAAAGCAACTAGTATGAAGAATCTATAGCTCTGATACCATGAAAGTAAAAACAGAGTGTTGCGTGTTGAATGGCTTGCACAACCAAGTGTTTACCTTGTATATTTATACTGTGTTTTGAGATTACAATTGAATGGGTCAATCCCCAGCTATACAGAAAGAATGGAAACAAAATAAATAATAGCTTTACAGATTTGATTACAAGGCATGAATAAAGGAAGAGAAAACTGTAATTCCTTATCTACAGTAAATCTTCTGTTATTGTGCTGATTCTAGTTGATTTTCAGGCATCAGTTATGTTGTTAATAAAAAAGAAAAAATAATATAATTAAAAAAAGGTTTAAAATTTTACTAAAAAACTACACAAGAGAAAGAAATATGTGATTTTGGGGAAGAACGAAGAAAGGTCAGAGAGAATAAAAAATAAGAGGAAGATGACAACAACTGCCTTCTGGCTAAAGAGTGTTAAATTAGATCTTGTGCCAACTAAATTTTAAAAAGGATTAGCTATATTGATCAAAGGCGAACCATACATAAACATTATGTGGACTTCATTTACTACTATTTTGGGATAGGCGATCATCTTTGAAATGAAGGTTTTTATTAATAGATGAAGAGAAAGTATATGAGAGACTTGATAAGTTGGTTATAGGAAAGTTTAAATTCTGAATGACATAAATTATGGTCGGTGAATGGAATCTAAAAGAGAATTTTTAGGGGTGAAGGTTAATGTTGTGGCTATGATTTGGAGAGGCGGAGATTTGGAGATATGTAGCGGCCCCCATCAAAACATTGTATATTTTTCTAAGGGGGGTATTCAAGTGAGAGATTTTCTCACCATGTGTGGTGAGTGACTCCCTTTTTGGAGAGGTTTTAAGTACAAAAGGGTGTACTCCCTTTAAGTACAAAAAGGTCTTTCACTTGAATATTTCCTTTTTATAAGTATTATTATATATATAAAGACACCAAGTCCTTTTCTGGGCATAAAACATAGTATATAATAATAACTTATCGTTAGTAACCTTCAATAGACCCCATGAATTATTAAACTAACAAAAGAAAAAGAAAAAGAAAAGAATAAAGGCTCTAATTCATAGGTGCTGCACAAAACCAAAAGTCAGTGTCCATTAGAATAATAGAATAGAAAGCCCAACAATATTGACAATCATAAACAACATAGGTCAATATCTAAAAAGCACATATAGGGGAAAAAAAAACCATATGCATAACTCTTATCACCTCCATCACAAGGAGCATCGTCAAATCAAAACACTGAAAACCCATTAAGCCCATGTTCCTAAAACCTAAACAATCTTACAAAATAAGATATCAACACAGCATGGCACCAAAAAATACCTAAAACCTCAAATATCTTACAAAATAAGGTATCAACATAGCATAAAGGTACCAAAAAGTCCCTAAAACCTCAACAATCCTTCAAAATAAGGTATCAACATAGCAGAAAGGCACCCAAATAAACTGTAAAAATACTAATGTCTGAAATACTCCAAATAAGGCTTGAATGCTAGAATAAGCATGACCACAAGTTTTAGTAATAGGGGGTGTTTGGATAAAAGAAGAACATAATATCACTAAATTTAAATATTGTAAGATTTCATTATCACAGAATAAAATAGTGACATATTATAATATTATGTCAATTATGGTGTTTGACAATTTCTACAAATTTCAATATACCTTAAAGTGTTTGGCAATTTATAAAATTTTCACTAGATGATGCATTGAAATAAAAAATGAATAGAGAAACCTAGATGATTGACCCAATGGAAACCCACTAACTAGTAGTCATACTAGATTGATTTAATATCGGTAACCATGGTAGGGCCCATCTAATTAAAAAAATCATTAGACCGAATGTTAAAATCCACGAGGAATGTATTTTAATCAATGTAGGTCCACCAAATGTTTATAATTATAATGTAATACATCCAATGGTGATTATAGAAGAGACCCCTATCGAGTGTTAAACATCATTGAATTCATTTATGAAAAATCAACGTGGGACCCATTTGATGTTAACAGTCATATTAACCAAGCTAATTATAGTAATCACTAGGGAGCCATTAATGTTTGTAATCATGGTAGAAATTGCCTAATGTAATATTTGTAGGACCCATCTAATGTTAGTAATCAATAAAGAAACTATGTAATTATGTTAGAGCTATGGGACCCACTTAAAATTTATAAATACCAAAGGGACCATCTAAGATTGAGAATCATAGTAAGATTCCTATAAAAACCATCAATATTAAAAAAAATGTAGTTGGCCACCATAGTAGGAGTTTCTTATAAATTTTTACTTTTGACCCTTGTTTTGGTTAGTTTTCTTAATGAAAGATTTTTTTTATACAACATATACTTGAATATTACAATCTGAAGATTTTTATAGGAAAGTGAGATCTTGTAGAATACTTTCTAAGTTATTCAAACACCTAATTTTTAGATATGCATATTACATTCTAAAGTAGGAGATAATATAGCCAAATCTTTAAAAATATTTGCTTTCCAAACCCCCCGTAAGGCTTGAATGCTTGAATAAGCATGACCACAAGTTTTAGTGAAGGACTTTAGTAGATCAGTAATAATTGTTGCGATATAGGTGATAAAGGTCCTTTGACTTGGATGCATAGTCTATCTCACTCAGCCTTGTTGCCAAACATGCTTGATCCACGTCATTTTTTCTGTTTCTATTCACTTTCAAGTATAAAATGAGAAACACTTCCACAATATGCTCCTTATCTTGGTGTTAGGTAGGAATTTTCACCTATTTTCATACATATAAAGGATTTATTATCACTACAACAAATTGCATATTTGCCGACGAATATTGCCGACGCAGTCTAAATACATCGCAGAAAATGTATATAGCCGACACATCACAACATTGGCAAAAGGATTACGGGACGCTACCTTCTGTGCATCGGGACATCTCGTCGGTAGAAAGGATTGTGCCATCTGGGTCTTGGAGTGAATATTTTCCTGATATAAATTACATTTTTCCCGATGCACTACATCGTTGGGAAATAAACGTTCAAAAAGACGACGCACTAAATGCATTGGGAATTATGAATACCTAGTTGCCGACATTGATGTGAGTCGGCGAGCGGTCTTAACCAGAATTAACGACGCGTTGGGTTGTCTTTTGACATAAGTTAAGTCATCCCAACAAATGTGTTTTTGCCCCAGTCTAACTTAATCTCGCGCCACTCACGTAGAACTTTCTCTTTCTCTCTCACAACCGGAACTCTCGAAGGAACAGAGGGATTGACGCAGGGACAAAGGAACAGGTGAGTGCCTTCATCTTCTTCCTTGGAACAAAGGGATTGGCAGAGCGATAAAGTGATTGGCAGAGCGATAAAGGGGGCTTGGAACAGAGGACGAAGAACTCCAACAGGTGAATGCCTTGTCACATCCTGGACCCGAGAATCCCTTGTTTAGGGTGGTTCCCAAGGTGTGACACGCGTACTCCCGTGAACTCGCATCTGTTCCGGACCAAATCCAAATTCACGAAGGAGAAAATTCCACATCTTACGTGTGAGGATTACTCACTGACACTTGTCAATACACATTTATCTGCGGAAACATGTACAATATCAAAATTTAAAGCCATGATCAGTCCAATTATATTGCAATTTCTCTTTAACAAAACTACTGACTTAAATATCTTAAATATATAGTGCACAAGTACTCTAATGAACAACTACTAGATGCTTATCTTCAAGGAATATATTCCTAATTAATACAATGCAAAATAAAACTAATCATATGCATTACCTTAAACTAAGTGCAATTGAAATTTCTAATCTGAAACTTAAGATTACCCTTCTGATTCGTACTCCGGCAGTCATAACTAACCGTTAAGCTTACCGATTAACCTCAAATTTGAATGGCTAAAAGTAACTTCCTTTGTTGTCTTGAATCCCTGTGACACCAAGAGTAGTATCTCAAATACAACGATTTGGCAAGTATAGGCAAAATAAGAAATCACATAATGTTGCAAAGTTGAATTTAAGACAAGTAATTGGAATTTAGTGATGTCAATGATAAGTATCAACTACGCAATCGTGCAAAGATTGAATAATTATGCTGATGAATCAATTAATAAGAAAACATACTAAGTTGGCTACTACTTGAAGCTCATCCTTTCAAAGAGAGCAAATCTAGTTGGGATGTCACCAGCTGCCCGGCCAAAGGCTAACTGGCTACCCGGTTCTGGAGTTCCGGTGCTCCAGGTGACTTACTGCAGTAGTCTCAACAAATAAGCCAAGTGCTAGCCCCGTCGGGCGTCACAAGGTTGAAGCTAGGTAGTGCCGACTCAATCGAATCAAACCAAACGAATAATATGTGGAAATCAAGTGAGTCTGTATTTCAAACTGTCTATAATTCAAAATCAATTCAACTCATATATCACTATATGCTCACTAATTCCACATTTAAATTAAAGACTGAATTGATATACCATATTTGAAAAATGACGGAGAATCTAGAGTAAGTAGACCTCAAAAGGGATTGATGACGAAATAAACTCATTTAGTTATAATGATTGATCTATCAATGAAGGTATAATCCAATATGAAATGCAATAATTTAAGGAATCAAGGAGTTTTACTAACCATTTCTAACTATTTATTTTAGTCTTTCACCGTCCAATACAAGGTAAGTTTAGTAAAATCAATGTATTACTACTTTTATTGATGTCACTATGTATGAGAGGTACATTGAGTTTCTAAACTAACCCTCATGGCATAGTGTTAGACTAATACATATCCATTAGATCAATTAATAAGGTTAACGGTTCCATTTTAAGGTCATAAAGTCTCTCAAATTCCTAAATTCCTATGGAAGTAAGGGTGAGCACCAAAATCCACTAAATGAAGAATTAAGGAGGGTTAAAATAGACTAAAGGAGTTAATAATCCATTTAATTGGGTCCAAAGAACCAAAAAACATGGGCTTTAGGTCCGCTCGAGCGGCCCTCTGCGCGCTCGAGCGGAGGTCCCCAGAAGTGTGGCGCGCTCGAGCGGCCCTTTGTGCGCTCGAGCGCCCGTTGTAGAATTCCATTCCGGAATTCCCAGTGGGTGTGTCCGCTCGAGCGGCCCTTTGCGCGCTCGAGCGCCCCCTACAGAATTCCAATTTCGGAATTCTGATGGTTTCTTTCTTCTTCTTCCTTTTTTACACTCTACTTCTAACACCCATCCTGCACAAAATGGAGCCTTCATGCTCCCATTTACAACACTCAAACCCTCCAATCAAACCATGAAACCATTCCAAACTATTCATTTATTAAGAACTAAGAGCATTGAATAAAAGTATCATTGAATCAATGAAATTAACAAGCATGTAAATCCATATTATGCATATACTTGCCTCAAATTTAAGCTTTTCAAATCTCTTCTACTCTCTTGGTTTAAAGAACCCTAAAAATCCCCAAATGTTCAAACCCTAGACACAATACACATGAAAAACACATGAATATGAATGCATGTCCATCACAAGGGTCTTTTGACTCTAATACAACTCAAAAATCCAAACAAAAAGAGGTTGAAACCTACCTCTTGTAATAATTCCGAATTTGAATTTGGAGAAGAAATGGTTTCTTGAACCAAGAGATGGAGATGAACAAGAAGAAGGAGATGAAGAGGAAGATGATCTCCACTTTTCTTCACTTGGAATGCTAAAAAGCTTAGAGAATTGGAGAGAAATAGAAAAGAAGAAGAGAGGAAAAGAGTTTTCTTCACTCACTCCCTCACAGTTAACCTGCAGCAACGAATGAAGTGAATGGGTTGGAGTGGTTGTGAGTGATAAAGATGGAAAATTTGCTAAAAAGTCCACTATGTTTATGTATTTCCATTTTGAGTCAAATGAGGGCCCACTTCTTCAACGAGTGATCAAATGAAGTGAATCTAAATACGAAAATCAACGTGCTCAACGAAATACACGTGATGACGCCAAAATGACGCGAAAACGATGCAAAACGAGAAAATCTATAATTACGAAAAAGTCCTTGACTCCTGAGTCAACTCTACTCTACTCGCTTATTCAAGACTCAAGACTCAATTAACTCGGTCTAAAGGACTCATGAATACTAAATTCGATGATTTACAACTAAACAAAATTAATTAAACTAAATTCCCTTTAATTAACACTAATGAAAATTAAATGGGGTTGGGGTGTAACATGCCTTCATCTTCTTCCCTGCATCACTGCCACTATCATCCATCTCCCTCTCCGTGGAAAAAAAAAAAAAAAAACCTCAAATATCTCTCTCACGGCCAGAAAACCGCCAAATCGTAGAAGCTAGAAAAACCCCTCTCTTTCTAGCTGTGTAACGGTCCCATCACAAATAAAAGAGAAAAATAATTGAAAAGATAATTTAGATCATTTAAGGGAACCCGACACCTCTTCGGATCATTCGAGAGACTGAAAACCTCCAAAATAGAATTTATATTGATGATTTATGAATGCCTACTACAATCTCAAATGACCCATTTATAGGGTTACAATTGCCACAAATATAGAAAGAGAGTCCTAATCATACTAGAACTAGTGGAGGGATTTTAGGAAAAATAAAGTAGTCCTAATTTACTGAAATATAGAAGGTGCATCAAAATATATAAGTACAAATATATATATAGAAGGATCGTTACAACCCATCCCGCTTGAAAACAACCTTGTCCTCAAGGTTGAAGAACTGAGGCCGCCAGGGTCAAATCCTGAATGAAAGTAGTCCAGTTGTTGCAAGAGAGTCACCTCGTCCTTCTTAAACTTTGAGCGTCCTCCTGAGCAGACATATATAAAAGTGCACATGATGCTTTGGTGCTTATTGTCTTAGACGCTTTGGATGAAGTCATTCCATTAATAGCAATATCCTGATCATTGATCTTGAATTGCATCGACTTCTTAGAAAAGCCCCATAGGATAGTTCCGAAGGTTTGTAACCATTCAGCACCAAGAATAATGTCACATCCTCCAAACTCTATGAGATAGAAATTTGCGGCCAACCGAGTTTGCTGGATGGAAAATGAAATACCAAGGCACACACCATGGCTTAGCAGTGTTTCACCATTGGCAACCGTGACATACAGCTCATCAGTAGTTTGAATTGGAATATCAAATCGTGTTGCAAGTTGAGCTCTCAATATGATCACCAGATGTTGTTTAAGCATGCCTCGAACTAACATAACTTGCGTTGAAGTAGTTCCTAACAAGGCATTGAAGGCGATTGGCATCTCAATGTTGGTTGCATTGTCGATAGGTGCATCCTCTATTGTTTTAGCTTCTTATGGCACAATTTCCGCTTCCTCATTTGTCCCTCCCTCAATATAGAAAAATTGATGTTTTGTTTTGCATTGGTGACTTGGGGTGAACTTTTCATCACAGTGAAAACATAAGCCCTTTAAACGCCTCTCATTCATATATTCTTGGGTTAGTCGCTTCAATCCAGGACGAGGGCTAGGCTTAATAGGTGGAGCAGGAACAATGGCTGCACTTGAACTGGATGCAGAATAATTGGAAGCAGTGATGCTTTTTTCAGATGAAAATTGTTTTGTAAACTGCCTCAAATAACACCTGTCATCAAAGAGACGAGCTAAAGATATTGCTTCAAATAGGCTTATTGGTCATTGGCTTTGAACATCAATGCGCAGCTCATCCTTGAGTCTTCCAACAAATGCACTGTCCATTTTATCTTGTGGAATATCAGTTATCATGCTAGAAATACGCTCAAATTCTACCTGATATTCTCGAAGAGAATTTGTCCGCCTAAGATACATCAATTGCATAAAATGATCTTCAAATGCTGTCGGTCCAAAGCGAGCAAGCAGACTCTGTAAAAGATTGCCATGTGATGGGATTCATCTGAGTTTGGAGCCAGTTTTACCATCTTTTTTCTTCTTTTTCCAGATAGAATGTTGCAACTATGACCCACTGTTCTCTTGGTACATGATGAAAGTTCATGAAGCTTACAACTTCGTTGATCCAAATTTCCGAATCAGTCCCATCAAAGGTTGAACATCGCAGGTGCAATGTGGACATAGAAGGTGTTGCGACTGCATTTGTACCATTCCATGGATGGACTCCGGTTGTAGTTTTATATATATATATATATATATATATATATATATATATAGGAGAGCTCATACAAGCTGCAGCCCAGCTTATTACAAGCTGGAGCGTGTGAGGCCCAGGTTAAGTCCAACGGTGCTTATGAGGCTCTAGCTTGTAATAAGTTGGGCTGCAGCTTGTGTGAGCTCTCCTCATATATATATATATATATATATATATATGTTTGCAACTTCAGTCTCCAATTCCAAGAGTGAAGTGAGCATTGTAGTCATCATCTCAGTTGATGTCCTCATTGGAGCAATCATCTCAGTCAATCCTTCAACCGTTATAGTTGGTTGTAGATTAGATGAAACTTCAGAATTATCCGCCATAATCTCGTTGATTGATTTGTATTTTTGACAAGTCCGGACCATACAAAAGAAGTTTTTTTTTTTCCTTTTGACACCTTTTGGATGAATGGCAGAACCTTAGGGCCCGTTTGGTAATTTACTTTTAAAATAAAGTGAAGTTAAGTGAAATGAAAAGAATAAATAAAATATAAGTGAGTTATGATGGTATTTTATTTTTAGTTGTTTGAAATGGAATATTTTTAACTTTTTTTATAGGGAAATGAAGTTTTTTTGCTTTTTAGTGAGTAAATATAGTTACTTTTTTACTTTTTTTGAAAAAGATGAAGAGAGTTTTGGTAAATAATACTTTTAATGGGATGTTTAACTTGACTTGACTTCACGTGACTATATTAATAAAATTACCGAATGGATTCTTAAGAAAGTCGCATCAGTTTAAACAAAGAAGGGATGGCAATACCTGTAAATAACTTAAACTTGCTGCCCCTTTTTGTGCTTTACTACCAAGATGTGAATGTGCTTTTGATAGGGATGGCAAAAATTTGTAAATTTCTCCAACTTTTAGGCACCGTTGTTTTTGTGATGATGGGATAAAAAAGAGTAACGAAGCACCTTTCTTTCCTTCTTCCGCTGGAAGCGAGATGGAGTATCAGGAATCTCTGCACCTTCCTTTCTTTGTTCTTCCGCGAGAATTGAGGATCGTGATGGAAGGTGGCCGACTTTTTTTTTTTTTGGCTACTGAGATGAGGGACGGTGGAATAGGATTAGGGTTTCATGGAAAATGATGAGATGGAGAAGATGGATGGATGGTAGGATCAAATTGGCTCGGATGCCAATTGTAATGGTCACATCACAAATAAAAGTGAAAAATAATTAAAAAGATAATTTGGATCATTCAAGGAACCCGACACCTCTTTAGATAATTTAATAGACCGAAAACCTTCAAAATAGAATTTATTTCGATGATTTCTGAATGCCTGCTACAATCTCTAATGACCCTTTTATAGGGTTACAATTGTCACAAATATAGAAAGAGAGTACCAATCATACTAAAACTAGTGGAGGGATTTTAGGAAAAATAAAGTAGTCCTAATCTACTGAAATATAGAAGGTTCATCTAAATATATATAGAAGGATCATTACTAGCTGTAATGGAGCCTCCCGTCGTCTTGCAACTTGTGGAGCTGCCCACGATCCGCATTCGGTGTTCTTCCCAGATCTCGCGCAGAAGGGTTAAATGATGAAAATTGTCTTTTTTTCAGGTTGTCTTTTTTTTTTTCCTCTTTCCTTTTTTTTTTTTTTTTTTTTTTTTTGTTGCTGTTAAATGATGAAAATTGCTAGTTTTTTTTTTTTTTTTTTTGCGATTTGAAATGTTTGCAGGCTTCGAAGAATAATGGAACATTTGTAGGTTGATATTTTTTCTTAACCTTGCATGCATTGTTTGTTGGCCATGGATGGTTTCTCTGCTTTGCATTTGGAAGGCCAACGGAGGGAGGATTGTAGAAATGTTGTGATGTTGAAATGTTGCAAATTATAATAATTGTATTATACTCTAATCAACTCGTTCTATTAATAAGGAGGCCTAGCCAAGTGCTCTTGATTAGGTTTTTTTTAGGCTCTTCTTCTTTTTTAACTCGTAACATTTACTATGTGCCTGCACAAAATATTGATGAATAGATGATGTTAACATTCTGATTTGGTGACCATCAAATAGGTGGGCTAAATGGGTATGGTTAAGTGATGCAAATTCAACCAAAGTTCTTTAATCATTAGAGATTAGGATTATTGAACCAATCTGATTGGGCTGGCATATGGATGGTTTGGGGTGATGGAATTAATATACATGTATATATCAGATCAGGGAGTAGGCTGTCATGCTCTTGCTGCATATTAGTGTTTCTATAATAATGAGAAATAACAAGGACTTTGTAGCATCGCAGACTAAACTGAATTAAGGTTTAAAAAAGAACTAAATATTTAACCCTTCAATTAATTGGGAGGGTTTTATTTTGGCTTTTGCAAAAGCTTTTGTCGATTGATTCTGAAGCTTGGTGTCACGCCCCCGGACCAAGGCCCTGATAATCTAGTCCTTAATTTGGGAGACGCGGCGCGACAGGTCAGAAAATTCCTCCCGCACACGCTAATTATTTTCCCACAGGATTCCGCGGTGAAGATTCCAGACGATCCATCACAACCAATTAATCGAATTCGCAACAAATAATAATATGCGAAAGCATGTAGCAAAATAAAAACCAAATAAAATATAAGATAATTGCACAAACTCTGTATCAAAATAGAAATATATAAATGGGCATAACCCAAAGTTAGTTAAATTTGTGAGGATCGCAAAATTATATTTAATTTATACAATCCAAAAAAGCCAACAGAGGCCATAAGCTTAATTTCAAAAAAATATATATATATATTATCGAACTCCAGACCCAACATGACGTCTATATGACATCATTTGGCTACCACTCGTGCTCCACCGGAGGCCCTATTGCCTCCTCCGCACGCTCTGCCTCAAACGCTGCGGGTCCGACATCTGACACCAAACAGAAAAGTATCAAACACAACGGTCTGGCAGATGAATAAAGCATATAGGGTATTCAAGTTTTATAAATGTCATGTTTAAAATCATAGAAATGCAATTGAAACGAAACAACAGATAGGGTATTCAAGTTTTATAAATGCCATGTTTAAAATCATAGAAATGCAATTGAAACGAAACACATATAAAGAGTAAACCAAATGAACCATTTCTATACAAATAAAAGAATTTCATAATTCAAATATTTCAAACTAACTGACAAATAATCGAAATATTGGCAGACCACATTTAGCTATATTCTCCTACTACCGAAGTAACAAGAGCACACAAACAAATAACCGTTGCCATATGAAATGACCGGAACAGACAGATAGAAACCGTTGCCACTACTCATGGGACCGAAATACAGAACCAGAGTCCAAACTACAGTTGGCAAATAATTTAAAGATCTCAAGCCGGGTGATCAGCCCAACTAAGTGACCTAAGCTTAGCGGTACCATTCAAAACCAAAACCTGAATCGATACAAATCAAATCATAGTAATACATTTCCAAAATTGATAAAAGAAATTACTTCAAACAAATACATATTGACAAATTCGAACAAATCAGATGAGTAGCCTTACCGATGTTTTGAACGTGGCAAACCACTCAAATCTATTTAAAAAAAATTTGTAGAAAATTTACAAATTTCCCTAACTTGGAATGAATTAATGTATGGTGGTTTAATGGCTTACCACGGGTCGTCTTGACATACACTTAGACCCTTAATGTCGATAATATATGCGGAGCTTGGTGTCACTGAAGATCTCCGACAATTAAGGATATAAAGTGTATATCAAGACTTAATTAATTTTCCGGGTAATTCTAACCTCAAGCGTTTCCATTAGTTTCCCCATTAAAATTTTCACAATTCATAATAATTCGATTCAATGTATACATTTCATACTTTTATGTTCCAATAGGGTTTAAATGGGCTTCAAATAATGGGGGAAATGGGCTAGAAATAGAGCCTGATATGGGCTGGAAAACAGCCCAAAAAATGGGCCAGTAAACAGCTCTGAAATGAGCATGAAAACAACCCAAAAAATGGGCCTGAAACAGGCCTTAAAACAGCCCAGAAAATGCCCAGGCCCACTCGAGCGGTGCTGGGTCCGCTCTAGCGAGGCCCAACCAGTGGGCAGCTCGAGCCGCCAGCCTTCTAGCTTGCATGTGGCCATGCAGAGCCTGGCCCCGCTCGAGCGGACTGGGCTCTATCCAGTCCAAAATCTGGTGCAAAATTCTGCACTTCCCCTCCCTCATTTCTGATTCAAACATTTCTCCATTTCCCACCTGGTTCATTTGCATTTCTCCCAACTGAAATTACATTCCATTCAATCACAAACACACTAATCCATTCCATTTACTAAAAATCTGGTATAAGCATAGCCTTTAATCCATTGGAGACACAAAACTTTGAAAAACAAAGACTAATGATTCAGAAGCTATATTGCACAATAAAACCTTAATTTCTGAAGCAACAACTCAAAACATATATAAGGCATCATTCATAACCTGATCAATTCAAAAATCAGTCCATAAATTGTATAGAGACTAATATCTTAATAGTATGCATTTCTTGATTTCTGATTATTCACTTGCCTTAAGTCAAGACGGGTCTCAAATGCACTCCAAAAGAAGCTCTAACACAGCTACAGACCTACACCAAAAAGTCCATGAAAAACCCACTAAAAATCCACCAAATTCTGGAAAACAAGGGAGTTCTCCATGAAAATCTTTGCATGCATGAAAAAGGGCTTTTAAAGGCTTAAAAGAACACATGGTATCAATAAGGTAGCAATGGCTTACCTTTAGGTGGTTCAAACAAGAACAAAAGCTTGGAGAAGATGATGAACCCAGCTGAAATCCCTTAGAAATAGTATGGTTGGAAAGCTTGATGGATGAGGAAAATGGTGGTGAAATTCGTTTTCCAATTGAAGCTTGGTTTCCTTGACATGCAGAGGAGAGAAGGTAAGGAGAAGAGAGAAGACTCTCTATTGGGTGCAGTTGCAGGAAGAGAAGAAGGAGAAGACGACCAACACGGTTTTGTTATATGTATGCGTTTAAGCCCATTTGTGGGCCCTATTGGCCCCAAAGTTTCAAATGACTGGATCAATCATTTGTGGGTCCGAATGAAAACAACAAAAAAGAGAAAAATGATTGTTGAAAAATCTAATTTTCAAAAAATATATTGTCCTCGTGATTTTCAAATTTAGAAATTTATTCACAGATTTGGATGTGAAAAGACTTGTTTTGTCCTTCCTCTCGAAAAACGTGATTTCCGGGTTTCAAATGCAAATGGAATCAACATGAAAGTTATTTAAATCAAAATAATAAATTCAAAAATGTCGAAATCCATATTTTTCATAAATCAAATTTCCATACTAACACGTGTCACACGGGCCACCTCGGGTCCGGTCAAACCAAACTCAACGCGTTCAAAATTCCCTAAAACTATCCAAAGTTCTAATCTAACTAAAAAGTCTAAGCTAGTCGTCCCCTAATCTCACTTAAAGACTAATCACAGTTAAAATAATAATAATATGTACTCAACCTGGGTTGGGGTCTGACACTTGGTGTGTATGAGAGCTACTGCACTTTACTAGCATTTTGGCAATTGCTTTTATATCTCTCTCCCTACATTTTAAATGATTTCTAAAATACCACCTTTCTCAATCAATCTTTACAAACAAAAAACCAAACTTTGGCAAACACTGCAGCACAAGAAGGGATAATGCTTAAAAATGAGACCTTCTTGAATGGGTATTTTTTAGACAAATTTATACCATGTTCGATATTCTGATTTCCAGTTTCAGATCTTTTCCAGTTTGAGCTCTGCTTCTTGATCTCTGATTTCATGTCTTTTTCTGTGATTTGGCCTTAAGATTTTCTCTTTACTTGAGCTTTAAGTTTGATTTCTAAAATTTCTGAAACTTTTCGGATTGTTTTTGCTGTTTGGTTTGATTTCTGGATTATTTTGTGTTTGAAGCTAAGAATCTTGCATTTGAACCAGAAAAACTTATTTTTTGTTATGAGATTTAAGGTTTTTTGGTTTTAGCTGGATTTCTTCGTATGAAGCTTTTTTCGGTATGTATGTTGGCGATGGCTCCTTTTTTTTTTCTGGTTAGATTATTTGGGCATGGATCTTTCTTTTTTTTTTTTTTTTTTAAGTTGTCTAATAGATACATTTTTCTTTGTATCTTGGCATTCTCTGCATCTATTCTCATTGTAAGATTTTGAACATCAAGTTGGGTGCAAGAATGTATTTGTAAATAAATCTGTAACTATGTATCCTGGAATTGGAAGCCACACCTTCCCTGTAGCCAGAACAATCAGAGTGATGTTTGCCATTTGATTAAAATTCCTGCCAACAATGTTACCGAGTGGTTTGAAGTGTGAATCAGGTGCAATCCATAGAAAGTATTTGTGATGCATCTACTAATGCCTAGAGATTTTGGTAGGAATGCTTAGCTTGGGAACTTAATAAAATTTGAACTTACTCTAATATCAACAGCCCCCTTGGTTGGGTAAAGAGAGAGAGGATTATTTGAACATAACTAGTAATTAATCAATCAAAGAAATTTAGTATTACATGTGTATTCAAATAATAAAGCCTGCTTGTGTATATGACGTGAGTTTGGTTTTGGTTGTTACTTGAAGTGATATGGGCTTGAAGCCATCAGTCCTTTTGACTTCATTTGTATGGGACTGTGCGTCACTCGCATGGGTGCCAAGTGTTATGTGTTGATATTATTTATTTGAATAGTTCTCTTATTACCATGTGAGATTGTATTCATAATTATATGCACGTATTTGAGTGTTCTTTCTTTATTGATTATTCATTTTTAAGATATAGACAAGACTTGACGACACTTGATAGTCACAATCGCGTGGTCAGAATGGATTGAGAGTATTGTGACAAGGTAAAGTCATTTATTGAATTTAGAAATGCGAATGCTAGAAATGCTACTGAGATTTGGTGCCGTGTAGGTTTGCAAGAACTTTAATCACATATGATTCAGCCTCCGTTCTTTTGTCCATTCTTTTTTAGTTGACTCGATAACAAGCTCAATAAAATTCACAATTCATTTGCTACAAGTATTCACATCAAGCAAGAGAGGACTTACAATTCAATGATTTAGATCCTTCATCTGATGGGTCCTACCAATGATAAAGACGTAACAAATTGACCAAAGATTCAACCCAAATGGTCCCTGATTAACTACTATAAATCCATCAAAAATGATGGTGGTATCTGATCAATGGACCCTTTTTTTCCTGCCTGGACATAATGGGTCTTGCTAGATGTGCGATCTCGATGGATCATAGAATAGATTGGGCGCACTTTTTTTTAATAAGATATTAAGATTAGCCACTTTAGCCTATACAAGACCGTAAAAGAAATCAGTAAGATCCCTTCCCTAAGCAATCCTTGTACAAGTAGGACCCACGTTTAACCTCAAGAGGTAGCTCAGATGGTCTAGGACTACGGTTTGCATCCGACGGTTATAAATTCGAAACTGCACTACCACATTAGGATTACTGGGAAGTTTATCCGGCTTCTCTCTATGTCCGGATGGATTAGTCCAATCGAACCCTCCAATAGCCAAAGAAAAAGAAAAAAAAAAAAAAAGTAGGACCCACGTTTTAATGATTTAGGTCGTTCGTTCCATGGGTCCCACCAATATACAGATATGCAAAAAATGAGTTAGCCATCGTTTCCACTATTGCACCTACCCGTACATGCCAATATCAGGAGTTTAAGCTACCACCGCTCATTATGCCTATCAATTATTCCTGTTTATTTACTTCATTGGACTCCAATCACTTTCAAAATAGAGCCTAGGGTTACCATGTTGAAGGGGTTGAATTGATCATAGGTTAATTTACGATTAAAATAAACTAGCCCAATAACCCGTGCTCAGCACGGTATCTCCCTACACTGGAAAATAAATAATCACATATTAAAAAAATTTACATCTTTCCATATGGCAATTTGGATAAATTAGAAATTGAGAAATTGAAGCAAAATGAGTATAGTTATATAGGAACAACTGAAACATGAGTGGTTTAATGAAAAAAATGAGTGGGCAGTTGCATGAGTAGTTATATAACCGTCAATCAAAATTATAACTGAGAGTCAAAATTAGATCCAAAACCTTTCAACTTAATATATTATAATGGGATACGATTAACTAGGGTATTGTGGAAGGCACAATAATACATGTCAATGTTCTTCTTAAAATAACGTGGACTTTGCAAAAGACATTTTTTTTTTTTTTAGCGAGGACTAATTAATTTACATAAGGCAGTATTCATAACATTCACTATTGAAATATTTTTAAATAGTCTTTTTTTATGGAGACTTAGACACTCATGCATGGAAAAAGAACACACAAATATAATAAAAACTCACACATGTGAGGAGATGGTGGGAGAACAGGAGTGGGTCCCAATCATCTTGACATATTGATGTCCTGAAAAACCCATAAACCCGTCAAATTAGAGCTTTAAATAGTTAGAAAAAAATTACAGTGGATTTCTTAATCAATCATAATAAATCATCTAATCGGAATGACCCAGTAGGGCCCACAGAATATTTGGCGTGAGTGGATACCCAAAAGTTCAGGCGAGTTGCAATGCGTCCGGTGGAAGACGCACATACTACAAACCATTCCCTCCACTCCTTGCTAAAACCCCTGGCGGTTCTGCTCCCTGAGTATTTCCTACCTCTTGCATCTTCAAAACCATAACATCTCTGCAAACAAAACCTTCATCCATTTCTTCAATCTGAAGGCGTGTATTTCTCCTTCTCCATTTCCATTGAAATCTCTTTCTCTACTCTTTTCCCTTTCCTCTTTCTCTCGCTCTCTATTTATATGTTTCTTGTTTTTGTTGTCACTCGCAATCAGAACAGAACAAGAGATTGAGTGATCCTGTATCAAATCTGTATCTGTTTAAAGATTGGAATCTTGATTTCAAGCATTTGGATTTTGGAGCAGCAGAATGGGGGCAGGGAAAAGGACACAGGCTCTTATCATAAATGAAAGGACTCCTCCTTCTTACCCTACAACAATGAATTCTAGTACATCTGCTAGAAATTTAAGAAAGAGCGATCTAGGCGGCGTGATCTTCGGCTGCAAGCACCAAACAATGGCCGAGTGTTTGTCTAACCAGCTCTTTGGTAAGTTGTGCTTTAATCCTCTTTGGTTGATGATGATAATAGCTTTTATTTTCAAATTGGATTTTCATCATAACCTCATCTAATCATTCTGTTTAGGGCCTGTTTGAATGTACCACAAATTTTCTACTTGTTTCACTTTCAAGAAGGGATCAATCTTTTCTATACTTTTTTGAAGGAATAGGAATACCCTGCACAGATGTTGGAAGGAAATGCCCAATCCATTTGATGCTAAAAATGTATTTGAACATACAATTGTGTTTTTCTTTCCTGGTTGACCATGGAGCCATTTGTTATCCAAGCCTCAACTCTTTCTATGGAGAGTTGTTTGTACCTACTGCCTTGTATCAATGTCCATTGGTCTTGTAGAGGGTCTGAAACCATTATTCCTGAGATAGTTTCTTGTTGGTTTATCAATGGTTTTTATACAAGGGGTTGATTGATTTGGAAGTTAGAATGTTTTTCTTTCTGTAAACTGATGGCAGGCTATTCAAATAGAAAGATGACTGCAGGCTACACCATTAGTTTCTGTCTCTGTCATATGATTTTTTTTTTATATGCATATTATTCATTTGGAGCTTTTGCAATTCCATTCATGTAATTTGATACAAGTTGCTAGGCCAATGTAATGATTGCTTAGTGGCACAGGCATACCACTCTTAAGTGGGATGACCTGGGGACAATCTCCAGCTCATGTTTGGAGCACTGTTCTTGTGTCAGTGAGGCACCAACAAAAGAAAAATAAGCAAAGAAAGAACAGAAAAAAATATGGGTCCTAGGCAATAGACATGGTCAAACAACTTCAGGAGACATGATTCTTGTTCTAAAATCATTTTGCTTTAACCATATACTGGGTATACTTCTGGTTCTAAGATGCTTGCAATCTGTGTCAATATTCAACAGGCTTGCCTGCAGCACATTTTTCTTATGTAAAGAATATTGAACCTGGCCTGCCATTGTTCTTATTCAACTATAGCGATAGAAAGTTACATGGCATTTTTGAATCTGCTAGCAAGGGGCAGATGTTAATTAACCCATATGGCTGGACTGAAAATGGTACAGAGAGAACTCCGTATCCTGCGCAGGTATTTATCATAAACTGTTTCTCTTCACTTGTTACAGCTACTTAAGTAACTGGTAATGATCAAGGGATAGCTTCCCTTTTCTGATTCTGTGGTATTTGCTTTTGTGAAGGTTCGTATATGTGTCCGGACTCAGTGTCAACCATTGCAGGAAAAGCAGTTTGGCCCAATAATTCGTGACAACTTCTATACTGCCAACCACTTCTGGTTCGAGCTCGATCACTCTCAAGCTGATCGTCTACTATTGTTGTTCACCTCAACATCCAAGGGAGGCTTAAGAGTGAATCTTCCAAGTCATTTGCCTCATACATGGCAATCAAGTGGAAACGCGAGTTGTAGTTTGGAACCTAGTGGGAGGACGGGCCCGTTTTTCCATTCTAAAGAAGAATCAGCTGACTGGGGACAAGCTAATCAATATGAGGCATTGGGCTGGGATGATGCTAGTTTCAATGGACATGGCAACTCAAATAAAAGTTCATCGAGTGGTGGTGATCTTAATTTAGCAGACTTGAAATCAGAGGTTCCTGATATTGATTCTACAAAGTGGGACATTGGATGTTCAAGTAGTATTCCTTGTTTTGATGGAGAAAGTACGTTAGAAGCCCATTCTGAGGAGATAGAGGAAAATGATGACTTGGTCTCATCGAAGCTGGAAGAGTTTGTTGCCAATCATGAATGCCAAAGTGAATGCTCAAATGATGTTCTTCCTGGTCCCGGAAAAATTCAAGAGGATGATGGGCAGCTTGTGTTGAGTCCATCTATTACATCAGTAAAAGATGGAATGATGTCGCCGATCTCATCTGATCTTCATCGCGAAATAGCTGAGGTAAGTAATGGCTGGGCATTTTCTGATACAGTAATATATTTGTGTTTACATGTGTGTGTATCAATATTTTGAAATAGTTTGATTAAATAACTTGAACAGTATCATTTTCTGTATTGTCAATATTTTATTTTGTCAGAAAGAATTATCGATTCTTGCATGCATTTATGTAGTTGAGGGAAGGCATACAAGAGCTGAAGTGTTTTCAAATGGAACAGCTTCGATGGAACATAGCTTTGCAACATGAGCTGGTATGTCACTAATGGATATTTAGTACTCGCTAAGATTTCCATATCTATTGTTTGAATTTTAACAGTTATTTTTGTAATTGTGTTAACCAATGAAGCTTACCAGCTTTCCTTTTAACTTGGTTTCTTGATCATTCTAACACTAGGTGTGAGTTCCCTTCCTTACCATTCAAGAAAAAGCAAAGTAACTCATCCCATCTTTTTTCTTTTCATTTAATTTATTTCTTGGATTCTCACAGTGAGTGTAGTCATTCACAATTTATGACACCTAGATATAATAAACTTTGCAATTGTATTTGATACTCCATTTTAGGGGCGTTCTTGGGCCAGGCTGGGTCAGGCCAGAGCTTGTTCAAGCCTGGCCCATTTATTTCACAGGCTTACATTCAGGCCCGGAATCAGCCCATGTGCCTGAAATCCAGGCCCGGGCTCAACCCATTAAAAAAATATTAATATATATATATATACTCTATAATGTTAAATATTCAGGGCAGAGTTGGGCCCTTAAGCATATATAGGTGCAAGCCTGGCCCATTTAAAAATCATGCCAGAATCCTAGACCTGGGTACAGCCTGCAGGCCTTAAAATAGAGCCCAAACCCAGCTTAATTCATCTGGGATCGGGCTGGCCTGGCCCATTAGTACCCCTACTCCTTTTTATCTTTGGCTTGTCCTTGTCATATCCATATCATATGGGAGCAACGTAATTCATGATCCAACAACATAGAATTGTAGTACATGTTTGTATAACCTTTTTTTTTTTTGGGTTCTTGCTTGACTGAGTTTTTAATCGTTGGTTATCTCAATGCTCAACTTTTCAGATGGAATCAAATCTACTAACTCAACAACTAAGGAGCCGTGTCGTGGAACTAGAATCTAGATGTCAATCAACATCATGTGTTGGGGAATCATCCAATGTTCATAACCTCCTCCAACCACACCCAGAAGGGTTAATATATTTAATAGGAGGATTTGATGGAACTTCATGGTTAGCAGGGTTGGATTCCTATTCACCTTCTGATGACAAGCTAATACCCCTTAAACCAATGAGTGCTTCGCGTTCATATGCTTGTGCAACAGCATTGGATGGTGACATTTATGTAATTGGTGGTGGAATAAATGGAGACTTGTGGTTTAACACTGGTATTATTGCTTTCTTCTACCAACTAATTTTTTGTTATGACATAAAATTTTATCTTAGCAAGGCCTTGACATGTTCTTTTCTTTGTTGTTAAGTTGAACGGTATAGTCCAACGATTGATAAATGGACACCATGTCCACCATTGAGTAAAAGAAAGGGTAGCTTAGCAGGAGCTACAACACGGGGCAGACTATTTGCCATTGGAGGCGGAAATGGATGTGAATGTTTCTCTGATGTGGAAATGTTTGACCCAGCTCTTGGAAGATGGATAAACAACCCGTCAATGTTTCAAGAGGTACCTTTCCCATTATATTCCAAAATACTTGGATTGCACTTGCTAGGTTATTATGATGCATACATTGTATCTTTTGGAACAGACTTGCAAAGTTGCGTTCTTTTTCAAGTTGGTTTACCCTATCTGGATTAGTCCAGACCAAATGTTAGTCCTTGGGAGAACCTCTCAGCGACAGTGGGCCCATCATATGTCCCAGTTCTCCAACCTTTCTCTACTAGTACCCCTGCTGCCGAGTACTGCTTTCTTTCTGTGTTCTCCTCTCTACAGAATGGCTCTTTTGCTCCCAAACACCTCAGGACATTTCCCAAAGGATGACCAAAGAAGCATATATATAAAAAGAAATCATGTAAATATCAAATCAATGATAAAAAAAGCCATCTAGGCATCTAGCACTACCATGGGAGAGAGAAGTCCAAAATATATATCTCTCTCTCTCTCTATATATATATATGTGTATATCAGAGTAATGTACAGTTCTCAGTCTGACTGAATCTATATGAACCAATTGACAAGATAGGGCCTGACTGGACTAGATCCCATTGAACTGTTTGAGATTCAGTTTGATATGTTCAAGATTGGCTTGAAGTAGTCAGCTGCGTCTTTTAGTTAATGTGCCAATCTGGCTTATGCACATAACACTTTTGTGAGTCAAGGAAGTTGAAGCCTCTCTAAAACCTACTCAGAAAGAGATTATGATTTATGAGTAATATATTTATTTTTTTTGGCTGGATGTTCTTCATGTGCATGTTAGATAGTTCATACTACATTTCAGGGTTTTAACTCTTTGACTCAGTTTATTTCCTTCGAAGAATTTCTTTTACATTATTTTCACTTTTTGCTTGATTTTCTAGAGCTTTCTTCACATTGAAGCCATGTGAGGTGGAAACCTCTTTTTGCTTGACTGGGGAATTGGTTCGTGCTGAATCCCTTTTATTCTTCCTTTTGTTTTTCCAGAGATTTGCTGCTGCTGCTGCAGAAGTCAATGGTGTAATTTATGCTGTAGGGGGTTATGACGGGAAAGAATACTTGAAGTAAGATATTCTTACATCTTATGATTTATGCTGTTCTTTAATTTATCAATCTGCATGTAGTTTTCTGGCAAAGCTTTGGTCAAATACTTTCATATCAACAATGTCAAATCATACAACTACAATTGTGAACATCAAAATGTTATGAGCATAGATAGAACAAGCTGCATTAAAAAATAAATCTTGTAAAGCTTGTGGGCAATCGTTTCGGTTTAATGGTGTACTTATACATATTCGAGCATATTTAGTAGTGTAAATAACGAATCATCCCATGATGTGGAAGATGCTATCTGTACTAGTGGTTATGATGTGTATTGCGTTCCATTATGATCAATTGAATGGCACCAAATATAATAACTGGTCATAGAGATGGATGAATTTATATTTCATTGGTTATGCCAATATCATAAGACCTAGTTTGGGAGGCCCTTGGGGTAAAAACCTTTATGAGCAGCTGAAGGACTACTTCCATGTTTAAAGGAGTGTCTTTGCAAAACCATCTACTCTAGTGAAAGAAGTGTAAGACATATAACTGCATGTAAATGATAACTAAAGAAGGTGAGAACCATTTCTCTCTATAACAATCAAAACGGAAATCACTAGCAAGATAAGTAAATTGTGAACTTGACTCTTGCTGGTTGATTCAAATCATTGAGTGGTGGAATATCGAAACTCATCTTCTGTTAACTTAGCTTTGCATGTCTATATTCATCATTTGGACCAATGCAAGGGCTGTTGTCATTGGGAACCTTTTCGTCCAATGGAGTTCAAGCACCATTTACCTCATTAGATAGGGTTAACCTGGTTTACCCAATGGGAAGGTTAGCCAAGTGATCTGGCATCAGATTCAAGGGTTAGGTATCATTGTCCAGATAAGGGAGCAACCTCCGAAAGAGATCAATCTAGGCCTACCTTGACCCCAGAGCCTTCTAAGTTGTTTAACATCAAATTGGACAGTCAAGTAATCCTGTCAGCCAGTTTGGGATGATGAGCATTAGCATCTATACAGGCCATTTCTATGGCGATCATCTGCTCTGGCCTAGTAAGATTTGGCAGACATTTGAAGGGTAGTCAGTTTGTTGTACAAGCCTCACGCTCCACAGTATGTGAGCTTTGTCGCCATATCCTTTGGGAATTGCAGGACCAACCATTTCACCCAGTGGTGTTGTGTGTAGGAACTTGACAAATTCTGGTCTTAGAGACTGTTGTCGCCTGGTTCACACCTTAGAGTCATTGGTAGAGCATGAGCTTGGTGCAAGAGGGTTTCCATGCTCCATTTGGGAGACATACCTGTTTTGACAGATTAGAAGAGAATCCTACCCCTGAAACGGGTGTTCCTGAACCCTATCCACAGATTTGGGTTCATTCAGCCTGCTCTTGCGAATGTTGTATGAGTATTTTTACTTAAATGTGAGGGCCCCCACCCCTATCTCTCATATAAGGTGAGAGATATCTCTCTTAGGAGCATCTTCCATATATATATATATATATATTCTGTACTTTGCTTTGGCTCTTGATTTCTGACAAGAATTTTTCCCATTGTCTGCAAATTCCAGGGACATCATCCTATTTTTGGAGGGGTATTCAATCTGGCAATCAGACCCTTTCTTTATTGACAGAAGTTCACCATTGTCTCTTCTTTATTGATATACTCAAATACACTTTTTTCGACCACATATGGGCATATGGGCCCTTCCACTTCTGATCAAAATTTCCTTGTGATTGGTGGGCTATTATCATTGGTCTTTTGATGGACAAACCAGATCATGGACGTACTCTGTAAAATAAATACAATGACCGATCATGTTTCTCCTACTAGCAAATCTTTATCTGAGAAACAGGATCAGCGTATTTGATAGGGGCCTAGTGGTTAAACACTGTTGACATAAATTACCTAGGATTTCTCACTGAACTGCTCTTGTATTTGGTGCACCGTTTGCAGTTCATCTGTGGTGAAGAGTACTATGATTGTTGATCTTTTGATGTTTTTGTCGCGTTTGAGCAGTCATATAACGACACCTTGGCCGGAATCCTTGATAGATGGTCCCAGAAGTTGTACTTGAAAGGTTGACCAAGACTTGTTTCTCCATCGGTGTGGTTTTCGCGATTCACTTTACGAGGCTGGTCATTTAGCTTGGGTTGACCTGGCCAACTGCTGAGTTATCATTCGCAAACCCCTCACCAGATCTAGCTTGTGACACTTATTCTTCATTTTGAACTTTACTTTTCCTTAACTGTTTTCTTGCTGCATCCCGATGATATTGCATGGGCAACTCTTTTGTCATCACCTTCCCCTTTTCCTTTTCCCTAGATTTCCTTGGTGCATTGTTAATGAGTAGATCCCAGGGGAACATAACTACTTCATTGTTGTTAAGCATGGGACTAAGCTGTAGGTGAGGTAGGGATGTAAATGAGTCATTGATTCTCCGATTACCCGGAGGTTTTGACTCGTTAAAAACCAGGTTTTGGTCCTTATTTAGGCCCCGCTAAGTAAATGGGTCCGGGTCACTTTTTTGACCTGTGAACTAAATGTCCGATTCCGATTCCACATTAGTTCGGACCCATGGACCCAACACATTACCTAAATTTTCGAAAATCTCTCCTTAAAATTACAGTTTTTCCCCCATACCATTCTCTACGTAGACCTGGACCCAGACCTGCCCCATTTATGGTTGTGGTTCCGGGTCCGGTTCCACCTTCTACTTAACAGTTCCGGGTCTGGAATCAAGGAACTGACCCCGAGACGGTTCCGGGTCCAGGTCCGAGTCCACCATGGACCCGAATTGGAACCGACCCGTTTACATCCCTACGGTGAGGAGAGTGTTTCTGTATTTGCTGCCTTGAACTCTGTTTCATCAACCTCTTCTTCCAGTTCTTGTTTTGAGATTTTAACCGAATCGAAGTTTCTGAAGGTGACAGACACTGTATTAACAACTATATATAGTGCAAGCTTAATGCATTTGAAACTAATGAAGATGGGCTTGTTAACATTGCAAATAATTTAGTGCTATAATATGATAGATCTTGATATCAAGGAGAAACTATAGACAAGGGG
Organism: Cinnamomum chago; assembly: GCA_038049695.1. Taxonomy (NCBI): domain Eukaryota; kingdom Viridiplantae; phylum Streptophyta; class Magnoliopsida; order Laurales; family Lauraceae; genus Cinnamomum; species Cinnamomum chago. The sequence goes on along the minus strand of CP142453.1, from coordinate 11,213,126 downwards.
GGAGAGCTGGAGTTGGATATCATACACAGGACCAGCGCATGATGGAAAGTGGAGAGAAGTGGTGTAAAGGATAATGGAACCAACCCAAGAATCGAAACAGAAGCAGACAGGATCGCACTTGAGAGAATAATGAATTTTATTAGTCAAGAAAATGATAAGAAAAAATAGTGTATCCTTATTTATTGACGAAAGTGGACCACCAATCCATGTAAACTTTCTTTTTTTCTTTCTTCGGGGGTCCAAATAGAAACCAGTTACATATTACCCTTCTCTAAACAATCAACCCCGCCTTTCTGAAAATAATTGAATCTAAAAACAAATAGGAATTTCTAATTCTCATAATTAGACTTGCTAGTTAAAGAATCTTTCTTTTAAAAAATCCTACTAAAATAAGTGGATTCCATCTATTTTCTTTGTCATGTGCTAGAATTGGGCCCTGAATGTAAGGGAGAATACTGGTATCTTCCTAGCAGACCTTTTGTAGACTGCAGTCCCAGGTGAGTTTTGGGTGTACTTGGGCCCTTGGGCTGAACTGATTCAGGTATGAGCTTGGTTAATCAATTCTAGCTGGCTTGGACAGAGCTTGCCCTTGAGGTCTGCCATTGACCTCTTGAATGGAAGATATTATGGTAGTAGTGATATTTTCACCAGTAGCCTACTCTGTTTTAACTCTTCTTTTTTTTCTTTTTTTTTTTCTGTGGGAACCATCCAAAGTAACAAATGCTATGTAGTTTATAGCCTCAACGAGTGTCAACCAATGAAAGAAAAATAAGAAATTGCATAAATCAGTGGGAAAGGAGATTCGTATTATATGGATCGGCTGCCTTCTCATGCTCCTCATTTTTGCCCTATACCAGCCTATTGTCCATCATTGTACTTGCATCTTGATGCAGTAGTGGCACATCTCAATTGTTATTCTCTTACATGATTTTGCACAGGTCTGATATAATGGTAAGTGGTAACTCGATGAATGAAGTTTCTATTGTCCATTTCTTTGGGCAGTACTTTAGACCACCAAAAGCTATACCATTTTCAAGGGCTGTCTTACAGTACTTGTCTTGAATATCTAGGTTGTTGTTAGATGGGCAGTGTTGATGTAAATCTTTCCCAAAATTTGCTTGTATACATGTCTTGCTATTGTTGTATTCTCTAAGTTCAATCCTAAATCAGTTGAATATGAAAAATGACCTAAGATTCTGACTACAGAAAGGAGGTTTAGTCCTTCAGCAATCCCAATCAAGACATTTTGCTTCTTGTGGCCTGGGAGCCTTAGACTAGTGGATAACCCCACTACAAAAAAAAAAAAAAAAAAAAAAAGTGAACTTCAGCAGTGAAAAAAAAACTCCTTTAGCGGCTGTTTTTAACCGCCACTGCAAGTGCTGCTAATGTCTAATTAGGCATCATCTGAAGCTTAGCAGCACTTTTAGCAGAGGGAAAAAATTTCTGCCGCTAAAATTGACTTCTAGAGTTGGAAAAAAACTACTGTTACTGGTGTTTTTATCCACTGCTAAAAGCCACTTTTTTTTTGGTAGTGTCCCAGCTCTCTGACCTAAAACATTTTCATGGTTTTATGGTGTATTGTGTTTGACTATTATGCTCAGATCGGCTGAACGGTTCGATCCTCGAGAAGCTTCCTGGACCAGAATTCCAAGCATGAGCACAAGAAGAGGGTGCCACTCATTGGCAGTTTTGGATGAGAAATTGTGAGTTTCCTTTTCGACAGGCCAGCACTTAAAGAAGCAATCAACATAAACAGTTACTATTGTACTTAGATCTGCTGCTGTGGCTGCATTCTTTTTCATCCTGTCATATTCCTTGATAAATACATGTTTATTTAGAGCTTCTCTAAGCGATATATGCAGCCTCATTTGGATTTAGCAGACTTGCCTTGTGCCATTGCACAAACGAAGTGCACCATAAATATGCCCTGGACCAAACAGCGGCTGGGTGAGCTCTTCAAGGTTGGCCTGCATGTACGATTAGATGTTATTATATGTGTCCATTTTAATTGTACAAGTGGCCTCTTGATGCACTGATTGGTGTAATTTTTGGGTCAGGATATATGGGCACATACATAATAGAAGCCTCCTGCATGGCTTGATTATGGCGCACGTTTTTTCTTGAGTGCTTAGTGTGTGCCTTGGTGATATTAAGTTTACCGTACTTTTTTTTGCAGATATGCAATGGGTGGTTTTGATGGTGAGAGAATGGTCAACAGCGTTGAAGTATTTGATCCGCGTATTGGTTGCTGGAGGATTGGTGATCCAATGAACAGTAATCGTGGATATGCTGCTACAGCTGTGCTCGGACATTCTGTTTATGCACTTGGAGGGGTGGAGGTGGACAAGATCCTTCTAGATACTGTATGTAACAGCTTTCTTTTCCCTTTGAAAGATATGTGATCCCGGACCTAAGGCATATGCATAAGTACTCCAGGCCTGAGTATATGTGGAAGTAGGATCTATGGCAGTTATCCAAATTCCAGAGCCATGCATTGACCATACCCAAAATGCATTCCAGAAAGGTCCAATACTGACCCGTCTATCAATGGATTGCAAAAATTAGTAGTCCGCATCCACTGGGTGATGGCTAGTGTCTTCCAATTGTGTAACTTCTATTTTCTGCAATTCTTGAATAGTTCGGATCACTGAATGGCTGTGTACAAACTCTTGGGGCCCCAGGGTATATATTGGTATAGTGTCTCTACAGAATGGTGCCAATCAAATTCAGCTCATTTATAATTTTTCATTTTAAACTTAATGACAGGTTGAGTGTTACAAGGAGAACGCTGGGTGGCAGAGGACCAATTTAAGGGGCGTTGGAAAGAGGTGTTTCTTTTCCGCCATCGTTTTATGAAGTGGTGGTTAGGAGGTTTCATTCGAAGTGGGGAAACAAGAGAGAACTTCACACCCGATCGGTTCTGGTTAAAATACATAGCTGTTGCATTTTGTGCATATGGTGACTCTACAGATTTCAGTTTAGTCTCCCTTTTGATGTATTTTGATGATGCTTATTAGAGGAAAAATATTCACCTTGTGGCGCATCTTGACCGTGCATGCATGCATGCAATTCAGTGGTGGGTCCTACAATCCTAATGCTCCAGATGTGCAGTGGGCATGTGTGTAGCATAAGTGTGCTATACATTTACCTTGGGCAATTCCCCTGTTTTTGAGTTGCATATAGAAACACGTATACATTGGAATTAACTTTGGCACTTTAAACCCCCATTAACAAACTATATTAACTGCTGCAACTACTTAATAACTCTAATAAAATTATATTTGTGGATTGAAAGTACCAAGGTAGTGGCATTTAGGCATTTAGATTTGTCCCGTTAGCCACAGCATGTAAGAATTTTTTTGTAGATTAGTGCCATCTATTTAAAATCTGGGACATTAGCATTGCTAGCACTCATCAAAGATGATGATTCCAAATTCAAACTGATCCCTGGGCCCAGACCTACACCAGATTATTGTGTTGAAAAAAGGTCTTTGCCCAGATTAATTGGTTCAAATCATAGGTGACTGCGTAATTAGGGCTCATTGACACATCAATTCCTGCGGGCTCTGGAATGTAGATGGGACGAGCCTTTGATGATGATAATATTTCTGGTGTTTAGTGGGTCATTCAAAACTATACTAAGGCTATAGCAACTAGGTACATTGTCAGCCCATTTGTTTAACACTTTTCTAAGAAGACCACTCAGCTTCACATGAATTTATGCTGGTCTCCCAAAAGGCATGTTTCGCCTTGCACAGGAACACTTTGCATGTTTTTGGGGGTGATGTGTAGATTAAAAAAGAAAAAAAGAACCATCAACGGTTTGGATCTAATGTTTGGTGCAGAATTTTTTTCAGAGAATTTGACAATCTGCAGTCTTGATGATTTTTAAGCCCAATGGAACTGGTTGGACTTCAATTTATCTGTAGAAAATATGTCCTCTTCCTCTCCGCCCCACCCATATAAAACTGTAGATTTTACTAGTGTGAAGTTCACACCCAATTATGTCCATGTAAATGTAAATGTGGATTCCACAGCAGCTTCCAACCTTCCCCAAGTCTGGCTATGCTTTTAATGCCTGTAGACCCTTAAGCTCTGATCACGATCTCCAAATGGATGGGCCAGAGTCCTGGAAGCAGAAAATAAGCAACACCTCACCCTTCTGATACGATCTTGACTCAACTGCACCTCCATAAGGCAGCCAGAGTCCAGATCAAATTTGAATCCGTTAGGTCAGTCAATGGACCCAAACTCACCATCATGACGAAACCGCATTATCCCCCACTTGAGGGTTTCAAAGTTTGCATCAACACACATCCCCAACAAAATCAGAACTGCATCTGATCTGATGCTTTAAACTGGATTGCAAACTATAATAAAATTCCAGTTCCATCCCAAAGGATTCCACCTGTAGAGAAAAACACTTGCGTTGAAATTGTTTTCAATCCTTATTATTCTCGTTTTACTTTTTACTCCTGCAAATATCTGATATAATATCCGCTCAACAAATACCAACGTAAACGTCAAATTGCCAATTGTAATGGAAAAATACACCAATTGAAAAATGACTAACTATGGTAACCTGCATGTTCTCTAAAGAAAGAATTGCGCTGTGGCATGATAACAAAATTCACTCGATCCCACGAAATGAAGGCAAGACAGCAACGAGTGGATCTCCATAGCCAACTGCTTCTGCAAATAAGAAAATCAAATGCATGAAAACTTATAGCCGTAGGATTTCTATTTTTCATGTGTGTAAAGTAACTATACTAGTTCACACCAACGTTTTAATCGCAAACGTAACAGCTAAAGTAGAAATGCATTGATTCCCACTGGTCTCAGCAGGACATCCAAATATCAGAACTAGAAAAACAAAAGGTAGCGCAACAAGTACATGTGCACACCGTGACCAGGGTTTCAAAACTTGGCTCCATCCAAGTCAACTTGGACTCCACCATCACTGAATTATTTCAGGCTGAGCGAGTCCCAATTGGACGTGGAAGAGTCCTATGGGCTCAGACCAAATCTTATGAGATTCGACCAAGTCGGCCAAGTTGCGGTCACACAGTGAGCAACTCGACCAATTAAATCATATCTTCCCCGCTTGAAGACCCTACTTTCTACAATTACTTCCTCCTCTTCTTGCTTGAGAAACCCTAGGATGCCTCCCCACAACTCTCCTCTTCCATTTTTTGAGTTCAATCATTTGTATTTGATCATTTGGTGACATTTTTTTTTAGTTCAATCACTTGAAGGCGGCCTCTTTTTCCCTTTTTTGATGACTAGTGTCTTCACTTTCTTCCATTGTTTCCTCCTCTTCTTGCCTCCACAACCCTCTTCTTCCATTTCTGAACAGCAATCAGTCTTTTTTGGGGAAATTCAATGGAAATCAAATGTCCTATTCATTGGAAACCTTAGTTTTAAAACAGGCTCACTTTCTCTTCTTGTTTAAACAACATTTCCCCACATTCATAGGGCCCAACAAAGATTTAGGAAGGAAAAAATAAATTAAAAATAAGAAAAACGGGACTTGGCCTGCAACTTTGATTCAACCCGTCGCTGCTGAGTCAATGGCTGAGTCTGATTTCACTGCGGGTGACAGCTTTGAGAATATGTTTATAGGGGACAGTGGTTCACACCAGTGTTTTTAAGCATATGTTTAAATATCGAAAATCACATTGGTCGTCCAGCATTTTTTTTTTTTTTCTGAAAATGATGTGAAAGCCCCACCTTGCCATGGACTAACCCAAATAAAAAGGTTAGCCATTTGATGGAATTTCTAAGAAGGCATCCATGGCCACAATCTATATCCTCTTGCAGAAATTGCAAACAAGCAGCATTAGAAATTAATTGATTATCTCTGGTCTCAGTAGAACATCCAAATATCAGCAATGACTAAACCCAAGGCAGTGCAACAAATGCACAGGTGACGGCTTTGAGAATATTTTTATAGTGTGCAGGTGGGGTCCATTGGTCCCACTAGATCAAAAGGAGTTGTGGATTAGGCATTAACCAAGAACCAACCACATTTGACATTTCTAACTTTTTGATCTGCTGTCAGATGGCATACTGTTCTCGCCTCTGATATCTTGTCTAGTCGTGTGTTCCATTCCCAATGGAAGAAGGATGCAAGCTGGAAGGACTTGGACAAGTTGGCATTCATCATTCAAATCAGATGATGCAGGTGTTTGTTAAATATCTAATTCACAATAACCCTTGTGATGGGGTCTGCACAGCACACCAATATGTATGGGGTTTATCAAATTATAGTGCTTACATGTCAATTTAATTTTGGAGCCTGTTTCACTTTCACTCCATACTAAAATGTTTCAGTTCATTCAGAATCAGCAAATGACCAAATGATTTTTCTTTTATTCTAAAGGAGGGAATTTTGGTCAAAAGAAAATAAGGTGAAATATCAAAAAGAAATGGGAAAAGAAAAGAGGAAGATCCACACGATTTGGCTGAAATCAATGAATACAAAATCGAAACCTAGATTTCAACTGAACGAGTCCAAATTTCGAATTGAACGTTTTATTGGTGGCTGTCCAGTCCAATATACTACCAAACCGAATAGTTAAGAGCCAATTTGGCAGAGACAAATCAAACTTGGCTATGTTGGTCCAATAACATGTTAATTCCTGCCTGCAGACAGAGGTGGCATTATCTAATTAAGTAAATGGACAGTACAGATATCTGATCATATATCACACTAATGAATCCACAGAGGGTTCGTCCAAATAGAAGTGTTTAATTAGTATAATCAACTGCATAAACATTTACTTGATATGCATTGAAAATGGAACATTTACTAATAACATATGTGGACTTTAGTAGACACAGATGGCATTATCTAGTATAGCATATGCATGGTGTAGATATCTGATCATATATCAAACTAATGAAACCATAGAATGTTTGTCCAAATAGTAAGTATTTCATAAATTTAATCATCAGCATAAATAATTGCTTGATATGCATTGAAATTGGAACATTTACTGATGAAACTGAAATTAGAAAATTACCACCATCCTTGTACAGAAGCTTTAAGACCTCCCCCGCAACGTCAGACTGCTCAAATAATGACAAGAAACCAGTATAAGAAGCTTGTGATAATAAAACCGAAGATTTAGAAACTAATTACAGGACTCACTTTAACAGGAAGCTCATTGCCAAATTGATCTAAATAGCCGATCACTTGCCCTTCTTTGATTATGTCCCCCTGTTTAGTTGACGAAGAAATTCTATTAACAGAATTATGAGATTAACCACCAAGGACTAAAAACAATTGGCATCATGTTACAATTCACTTGCATGGATCGTGGTTTTAATACTCGGTATCGGTGATAAATTTGGTCTATGCAACTTGGTCGAATCACATGAATCAGTAGCGAACCAAGTCTGACATGACTCGACGGCTGCCAATTTTTTAGATTAGAACCCTACATTGAGTAGAGTGCATTTAATGTGATGAATAACCTGCACTTAAGACATGTGTCAAGGCTCACTTGTTCCTTTTAGCTTCACTATTTGAAATACCACATTTATCACATCATTGCAACAAACATTGCATGTGATGCAAGGCAGAATACTAAAAATTTACAAAGATTATTAAGATCTTATTTTCCAGTGTTAAGATCTTTTCTCACCATTGTATGGGTAAACAACACCATGCCTCTATCCTTTCATTTTGTTTTTTGTTGAAAACAATTCAATTTTCAATTTAGCGAAGTCGATGTCATTATATTGATGAAAACAATCTGACTATAAAAATTCAACATTACCTCTTTACAAATTGGCGGTTGCTTCTTTCCTTTCACTGTTCTTCCCCTTCGGAATGAACCAACCTATATAAAAACAGGAAAAATGACCTTCTAAGCCTTGAATAGCTAGTTGAAGAAAACCCCAGGGTTCAAGCAACCCATACCGTTGGAGATGATACTATGACATATGAATTTGTTCCAGAACCCTCCAAAGCTGCTAACTTTGATGACTTTGCAAGAGACACATTTGCGAAAGGATTAGTGGCTACTGAAGCGGATTTCTGTGGCACAGCTGGCGGAGTAGCAGAAACTGATTCAACCATGGGCTTACTTGGGACATCTGGGGGTGTCAAAGGCGACACAACAGGTGGCGTTGGAGCAGTTGTCGCTCCTATGTTCCGCTTCAGATGCATTTCAAAATCTCCTACCTGCAGAGGAGTTATCAGATATCACTTTGAAATAGTATTTTGCATACACACATGAGGCTTTATATATGCTTAAATATTAAAGCATGCAACTCAAAAAAATGCTTAAGTGCAGATACCAGCATTTCCCAATGGCTTTAGGAACATCATTTTTTGGTTCCTTGAATTGATGGCTACCATCTGATCATGCAGATTCTTGAGCCATCCCCAAATACCACACCCTGTGGTAGCAAACTCAAGTGGGCCTCTCGGGTTAGAACTGATTTGAAATGAAATGACCTTTAACTGTTCAGACCTAATCTTGTATGGATGATTAATCTTGCACGGTAATAAAATTATCCAGCATCTTATGATAAATCATGCATGGATGTTTTGAATAGAATTACAAGCATATTGCAGAAGACCTTTGCGTTGCTGTGAAGTCCTGTGGAAAAGTAGGTAGTAAGCATAACAACTAAATGCTAGCGAGGAGCTGGGCCACGGCAAAGCCACTTGGGTGAGTATAGGACAACTGATTTAAAGTGGGTAGGTTGTCTTGTTTAACACGAACCACTGACTTCAGCAAAATTCCACCATAGGATAGTAGAGATTATCTCCTTGTAAAAGAATGCATATTCACATGCATACCATGGATTGCATTATGACTCTTTGCAAGGACCATCATGCTTAGTTTGATAGAATGTAAGCAGATATAAACAATATCAACCATCCTCCATTCAAAAAGATTCATTGGATATCAGAGAAACACTGATTCTAACAAATTCCAAAGATCATGAATATCTGTGTCAACTGAACTTGAGTTGGGCACCAGAAAATCAAAACATTATAGCCAAATGTGTCTCCTGCCCAGTCAACATAAACTAGTGGCACTACAAATAGAGTAAAACTGCACCTTCAGTTTTAGTTCTGCAACATCTGTCTCATCACACACTTCTAGGACCAATGCCTGAACATGAGGAACAAGAGAACATCAGCCACATTTCAAATTCAGTTATATGAACATTAAAAAGGCATGGACTCACAAATATGTAAAAGTACATTATGTAATGATTAAACAGACATGATCAATGTAAACATTACTACAGGCAAGCATATCTAATCTGGGACAAAGTATCATCAGTGTAATGTTTAATAAGAAGCATGCAGATAGAACAGAACTGACTCGAGAGTGGAAAAACCTACACTCGGTTTTGTAAAAAAGTTCTGCAAAGGTAACTAAAAAAATATTTTTAACATTTTTGTGGTATTCAATTATATAAGTTGGTACCTAAAATATCAATATTTATTGAATATGATGCCCCATGCATGTGATCATTTGCTGTGCAACATCAATGAACATTGTTCATTAATCAGACTGCCCATACTTTCCTTTTTGCTTGAGTTGAGGATTATCATATTTTTCAGGTCTGATTCCACTAGCACTACTTTTCAATCTCAGCCTTCGACCAAAATAAAGTTAGTGGCGGTGGACTTTTTTTTTTACCACAACCATCATTGTCAACATCCAGACTTCATGTAGAAGCCCCCACTTTTTTTTATTAATTTTTTTTAAGAAGCCCCCACCTCCTCAGGCTAAATATATCCGAAAGGATTGACTAACATGTCATCCTTCACAACAGGGAACCCTACACAATCACATCCTCCATTGCCTTGCCATGGAAAAATGCAACTACTCATAGTGAGATAGCTTTTCTTTTCTGTTAACAGAAACACTTAATAGTCATTTACGTATCATCACCAGTAAGCCCTACACCAACCACAGTCCCCTCATATTGCCTATGGGAAAGTGCATTAGTCAATGTAAGATAGCTTTTTTTCTTCTGCCTACATCACACTTTCTTAACTATATATCATCAACCCTCTCTCTCTCTCTCTCTCTCTCTCTCTCTCTCTCTCTCTCTCTCTCTCTCTCTCTCTCTCTCTCTCTCTCTCTCTCTCTCTCTCTCTCTACATGTGAAGGAATGGAGTAAGTAGTTTCCTTTGCAAAAGTGAAGTGAAACTACATTGCTAAATTATTTAGGATTTTTTGGTTCGGTGTTTCTAATTACTTAACAAAGGACAGTAATAAACTGACGGCAATAATATCAACTTTGGCTTCACTCTCCAGCGAACCATATTTTCCCACACTGCTATTTAGTTAGAAAAGCTGAGAAGCTGTAGAATCAAGATTCGAAATATTTAAACTTAACTGAATCCACTAAATGCAGTGAAGTAAATTCCATTAACAAAAATAACGAAGAAAGAAAAATAATTATCATGCGATCAAATGTGGCACTGCATCTACAGAAAATTTTTATTATTTCAAATAAGCTTTAGAAGGAACAAAAGAAAATAAAGGGGGACAAAAGTAAAAAAATTGATCAAAATTGACCTCAAATCCATTAGGAAAAGTTGTTGGCTGCAGATTTTTCTTCTCCACTGGTCCCTGTGAACTGTTTCCAGAAGGAACTGCTGTATTCATGGATGAGCACACACAGCTTCAGCATCCAAATGCTCAGAAGATACAAAAAGCATATATGATATTTTTGGCAAATAAAAATATTAAATACTTCTAATGCATTCTTATCATAAGCACAATAAAGCAATCATATATGCGTATACTTTGTTGATCAGTAAACAATAATGACTAACAATAAAAGGGTCATAGCTCCATGTAGTATGTACGACAAAAAATTATTGAACTATTTATAAATGTCGAAAACAGTCAAAAGAACTTATATCTCTTCACATCAACCTCCCACGACTAAAGAAATTCTAAACTTTGTTTTTATTTTAGAATTATCATGCTCAGATATGCACGCACGTGAATGCATCAGTAATTGTTTAAGAACACTTCCATTACATGCTTTTGGATATGTAAGTAGCAGAGAGTTATGCAATAGATACATGCGTCAAACATGCACAACAGACTGCATTTTCACTAAAACAGAACCTACATATCATACTGCATGCCTCCTGTCAACCCCCACCCCTCCACATGCACGAGTTCACAGACGCTCAAGTACTTGCTTTTGATTGAATATGTAAGCAGCACCAAAAATGCCTGTCAAACATCCACAGTAGACTGCTCTCTTACTAAAACAGAACCCACAAACCATGCCCATGCATCAACTTTAAAAGATAACTTTCATCATATGTTTAGGCACACACTTTCCCTACACATTACATATGCAAGCACATGGCATCATGATATGTTTGGACATATACTTTCACTGTACATCTGCACATGCCCACCTCACCCCTCCAATCACACCAGCACAACCACACTGCTAAAATTTAGGTACTAAAATTTATTATACTGAAAACAAAAAAAATAAAAATCCTCAATTCCACTAGGTCAAAGAAAATAGTACTAAATGCAGCTCACGAATTTCTGAATATTCACAAAAATGAAGAAAAGGATAACTGTTCTTTTTATTTAAAAAAGTGTTTAGAGAGGACAACTGTACAGGATAAGCAAAATTCATTGAAAGAAAATCAACATTGTATTAATGAAAGTTGAAAGAATCTCACCATCAGATGTCACAGCTAAAGAAGTTTCTGAAGCCTTTGCGTATGGTGAAAAAAGTCTCTTTCTTTCCACGGAAGAGAAAATGAGCCTTCCACCTCCTGTCAGCCTTGAAGTGAACAAAGGCTTTGAGGCAGCATTATATATGGGAACCACACCAGGTTTCTCAAGAATGGACCCCGCATGTGGAATTGTTCCCGTGGTACCTGGCATTTGGCATTAACAAAAGGGTCAACTGCAGGCTCTTATTTCACGCATGCATACACATTCAGTTAGGCTCAATGAGCTCCCAAAGATTTCCAAATGGTTGTTTAAATCCCATAATTCATTAATCAGGAGCGGAAGAGGTCTTTCCACAATCCATGGTTTTTTAAATCGCATAAGTCACAGAGAGAATCCATATTAGAGAATTTTTGTTTTCTTTTTTTCTTTTTTGGATTGGTAACATGACTTGAGCACACAGCCACATGGTTGTGTCGATAAGCAGCTTCCAATTGTGCAAAGGGTTTTGTCCAAGCTCTTCTTTAATGTGTGTAATCCACACATGATGCCGGAAAATTCCCAAACTAATAAATCAAGCACATTATAAGGTAAAGTAATTAGTTATGAGAGATATAAGTGGGGGCCCTCACATTTAAATTATTGGCATTGGATATGGATGTGAGGGCCCCCACCTTATCTTTCATAATAAGGTGAGAGCATCTCTCACAGGAGCATCTCCCATATATATATATATATATATATATATACATGTATATTTATACGCGAATTAAGATTGTCTTTTGATCATAATAAGAAAAATTTTGGAGGACACAAAAAGTCTACCTGGATGTAATCCAAACTGCAACATGCAAGCCAGCACATACTTAGGTAATTCATTCTAACTAGGTTAGAATGGCGGACTAGCTCTTCTGAATAATTCACATTTTCATTCACTTAATTTCGATATATTTTTTCATCTAGCTAAAGAATTGGATCGAGCTTAGTTCAATCTCATTTCGGACTTCAATCATTCCACTTTGTTAGTGTTGAAGAAATTTGGTATGTATATTAATCTTTTGCATACGCTGCTCTAAATTGTCTTTCCTTGAAAGGGTTATGTTTCAAGATAATTAGACAAAAAAATATAAATAACTCAAATTACGAATTATGTCAAAAAAAAAAAAAATCCTATCCAAACGAACTAGAAAACTATAAAGGGATCCAAGCATGAACTGCAAACTTAAATACGAATTAGATAAAATGTGAACCAGGTAACTATGTGCGAGCTGCTGCTTTTAGCTAATGAAGATTTATGCACAGATTCCATTCTTTCAGTGATTGAGGCAGCAGTATAAACAGGAACTGCGTATCTGCAAAATCTTATGCCACTTTTTTCCACCCTCAATCAAGTTTCACAATTTCAAAAATCGGCACCAAAACATATCCGATAATGCGATTCATCCAAGACACCCAAACGTATCCAAAATCACGAAAGCACCAAAATTCCTAAGCCATTTCAGTGATTCTCCTTAAGTTGTCAGATCCAGAGCCTTCAAAGCAAAAGGAGAGGAAACAAAAAATGAATCAAGATAATAACCTTAACAGATCCAGCTCATATTGAAAACATTCAAATATAAAACACTAGTCCAGACCCACCGAAAAAATGAAGAGACCACCATAAAATCCATGGCAATCACACCGAAACGCATAATTTAAAAAGACGTTTGAAGTATCAGGAAAACAGCGCAATTCAAATTCCAAGCAGCAGAATCAGTTCTAACTGGCAACAACAAAAACTACCAGAGCAATTAAGAGATCTAACAGAAACAGCACAGTTATTGGAACGATTAACCTTGAAAGATCCGCGATTGAGCCTGATTGAATCCTCGAGAAACGAAAACATAACAAGGAGCTAGGGTTTAACAGAAGAGAAAGAAGAACAAGGAAGAGAGAGAATCGGTTTGAGACTTACAGCGAAAGGAGCAGAAGGTAGCAGCAGCTTCCATTGAAGAAGACGAAGAACAGAGAAATTTGCAGAGCTGAAGATGGAGCTGGAGCTAGAGAGAAAGAAAGAAATATGGGAATGAAAGATGGGAGGAGGGATTTATAGAGGAAAGTCGTTGGAAGAGAGAGTGAGAGTGGTTTTGTAATGTCTCCTGAGCATCGGGATTTCCGCCTCTCTCTCATAAGTTTCTCCACCACCTCTCCCAACTATCTATAATCACGCCCTCGCTAAAATGCGCCGTATTTCATCGTTTTCTGGGGCTTGTAATTGTAATCGTAATGTAATACGCACCAGCAACAGTGCCTCGTGGAAATTTTGGAATTGGGAGTCGACTTTGAGTGCCAACTGCCGCGAGATATCAATCAACGGCCTAAACGCATCCACCTTCCGGTCAGGTGGGGTCCACATGTTTTATACCGGATGAGAACCCAAAACTGATCAAATTATCTTTGGGGTCGCTTGGGTTTGCTCACATTTCTTGTGCCCATAACCCGCATTTCTTGTGCCCAAGTACAAGGGGTTAGAGAAAATTGTTAAAAAGATTTCAAAAACCCGCTACATATTTTGAGAATTACTTTGGTTTTTTTTTTTAATATTTACTCATTCTCCTAATATTTTTTTACATAGAGCCCTCAAGTTAAATGTTTTGGGCTCGCCCTTGATTAGATTTCCCTTTTGGGCATAGCGGGCACGGCCAAGGGAATAATCCTATTGGGTCTTGGAGATGCCTACCTCATTAGATAAAAAATATCATTGACTAGGTAGGCAAGATTGGAGCAAGTAAATAGTGCAAGCCAAAAAAGGAAATATTAACTGAATCAAAATATATGTGAGCTACTTGAAAAGAAATCAAATGAGGGTAAGTATCAAATACACAACAAGAATCAGGCGGGCCTATTTTGCATCATTCTAGGGATGTTCCATCACAAGAAACAATGAAGAGAAACGTGTTTGACTGGCATTTTGTGAGGGAGAAAATCGAAGAGGAATAGAGAGAAGGAGAGAATACCTACCAAGCATTCTTTTTTACATTTGTTCTCAAAATGAAACATTTCCAAAATATTGCCAAACATGCTTTAAGTTAGAATAAGCTTGAGTTTGGTCCACTTTAATTTTTAGCGATTCTTCTTTTAATCCAACAAATGAAGTGCTTCAGATGGGCAACACTTCTGCGAACAAGTCATCTGAGCTCCCAATCAGAATCTATAAAAAGGATTGAGGGCCCTAGGAAACCGAGTACCTGGAGTCCCTTTCAATTATGAGAGAGTTGCAACTTGCAAGTCAAAGACTAGGTGGCGCAAAGGAGACGTTTAACGCAATGGTATTGAAATTATTGCTCGGAGACAAAGGGGCAGCCTTCAAATGTGATCAGGCAACCAACTTGCAATAGATAAAACTGGTATGAATTGCATTAGAGTAGGGAATTTACAATTAGGATCAGGTTTAGGCAAAGTATTCTGGGTGGCATTTAGGTTGGTTAAGGTTAGGGTTTACGTACAATAATCTGGTCGAGCTTGGGCTGAGACAACAGCTGACCTAAACCGCTTGAGTTTCACCCCTATTCAATAAAAGACCCAACATAATCCATGCATGGTTTTGAAGGTTGTTAATGGATTTGCTCCAGTTATCATTGTAGATTCCTGATCTGGTGGGTCCAGATACACTACAATGACCCCAAGTCTGTAAAAAAAAAAAATGAATTATTAAAGAATAGCTCGGATTTTCTGGAATTTAAATATGTTAGCCAATCTAATCACAAGATCACTGAGGCCCACTTAGCATATCAAACCAGCAATCATGATAGATAATGATCTCTCTATGTTTGGATGATCTCATTGTATCTATTTATGTCAAGTAGGATCCCTAATTTGTAGGATCTTGACGAGATCCCTTTGTACACATTCCTAGGATCATATAGATCTTCAATACTGTATTATAAATAATCAATCAATAATACATCTCTTTGTGTGTTCGGATCAAGAAATCTTTCATGGTATTAGAGCTTCTGATCCTTCCAAGTGGGTAAATAGTTCAGACCTTTTGACTAACGTGTCTGGGTAGATACGTTTTCATCCAGATTGGTTCTACTGCAGATCTGTGGCATTCTATAACAACTCAGTGCTTGTAGAATTGCGTGCATTTGAAAACTAGGGATCTACCAAGTTCTAGTGCATACCTAACCTGTTGTTGGTTGGGACCTCTGTCTCCAAGTGGAGTCTTTAAGTGTGGTCATAGCAGCCACTGCCTTTTGTCTCTGCAAATCTGAACACGACGTTCTTACACGTCCGTCACAATTCTTTGTGTTTAACATAAACACGGTGTCCTTACCATGGCTGCGTAAGGTACCCCTAATGGCACGATTTCTATTTCCAATATTACCAGTCTCGTCTCTATTCGTTTAGATAGAGACAATGATTTACTTTGGAAAAGCCAGTTTCTTCCTGTTTTAAGGGCAAACAAATTACTAAAATATGTTGATGGAACTGCTCTTTGTCCTGAGAAATTTCTCAAAGATAAGGATGGGGCATCCTCTTCTGCTTTCAACCCTGCCTATGAGCTTTGGGGATGCACTTGTTCTTCTTTGGATTAATACTACTCTCACTCCCCAAGTGCTACAAAGGGTTGTGGGTCTCCAATCTGCTCATGAGGTCTTGCAGTGATTGGAAACCATTTGACAGTTAAAACAACAATTTCAAAATCTCAAGAAAGGGGGTCTTTCTATTACTGACTATCTTGATAAGATGAAAGGTATTTCTGATTCTCTTAAAGCCATTGCTCAATCAGTCATAGAGTATGATCTACGCAATCAAATCTTAAATGGCCTAGGTCCAAAATATGACCCAGTTCATACCTCTATTGTGAACCGTGAAAATCCTATTAGTTTTGGGCAACTTTTAATTTTCGAGTTACGACTCGAATCACATCATTCTGCTCATACTATGGAGCAACCGGCAATTGCATTGTATACTGTTAATAGTTCTCAAGGACGATCTGGCTCTCGTGGGCAGGGCTGAGGTCGTGGTCGTGGACGAGCTCAGAATAATCGTGGTGGCTCTTCTTCTACATCCACCACTCATTCTCAGTCGACCAAGCCACGACCATTATGTCAGATCTGTAATCGGGTTGGGCATGTGGCCCTTGATTGTTTCAATCGGCTTGACTTATCCTTTCAAGGACGACGACCTCCTGAGAAGCTACGGGCTATGGCTGCTGCCAAGCAAGGGGAGACAACCTGGTTCACAGATACGGGGGCTACTAATCATGTGACACCGGATCTCATTAACGTCTCAATACATTCAGACTATGTGGGTAATGATAACACTAATGTTGGTAATGGTAAGGGTCTTTCCATCTTACACGCTGGTTCCTCTCAGTATTTTTCTAATGGTAACTTGGTATCTTTACATAATATTGTTCATGTGCCTACAATTTCACATAATATATTATCAGTCTCTCAATTTACTAAAGACAATGATTGTTACTTTGTTTTCACTTCATCTGGTTTTTATGTGAAGGAAAACCGAACGGGGAAGATCCTCTTCCGCAGAGTGATCAGTAATGGTGTTTATCCCCTCCATCTCAACCAATGCATCAAGAATAAGTTGTCTGCTTCTCTCCTTCTGCCTTTAGCAGCACTCAAGTCTCTCACGATCTATGGCATCACAGATTGGGCCACCCCTCACATCAGATCTTTCAACAACTTGCAACATCTCTCTCTATCCATGGGACATCCAAGTCCGACTTTGTGTGCACTGCTTGTCAAATGGGGAAACAATCAAGACTACATTTTCAACCTTCCACTTCTATTTCATCTTTTCCTTTAGAGTTGGTTCATTCTAATGTTTGGAGATATTCTCCCGCATCGTCCTTAAGTGGGGCTAGATTTTATGTGACTTTTATTGATGATTTTAGTAGATATTGTTGGTTTTTCCCGTTTCAATCCAAGTCTCAAGTATTTGATGTGTTTTTTAACTTCAAATCTATGGTTGAGAATATGTTTGATTGTAAAATCAAATCATTTCAATCTGATGGGGGTGGCGAGTTTACTGGCACTCGATTTCAGAATTTTCTAATTCAAAATGGTATCTCTCACCGTATTTCTTACCCACACAAACCGGAACAAAATGGATTAGCCGAAAGAAAGCATCGACACATCATTGAAACATGGCTATCTCTTTTGGCCTATTATGGTGTTCCATTATCATTTTGGGATGCTGTGTTTGATACTGCAGTATTTTTTATCAATCATATGCCAACCCGTGTGCTTCATCATATCTCTTCGTATGAGAAATTATTACAAAAATCTCCAGATTATACAATTTTACGAGCATTTGGTTGTGTTTGTTTTCCCTACCTTAGACCTTACACATCTGGTAAATTGTCTTTACGAACTAGTCCCTGTGTTTTTCTTGGCTACGGGCGCAGCCACAAAGGATATAAATGTTTTGATCCTATTACCAAAAAAACGTACATGAGTAGACATGTTTTGTTTGATGAGATGATGGTTCTACTCCACAACCTGTTTCACATGAACAAATTATACTTGGTCACCGTGATGTTCTTAATGCACCCAGCTTGCCTCTTTCTACATAAGCCACTACTATTGCAGAACCATTACGCATGGACGATGGCCCAGCTTCAGATGCAGAATGCTCCATACAATCAACACATCCCATACATGTTGATCGATCAAACTCATCACAACCATTACAGTGGCAGCCAAATCAGACATGGCTGGATCCGGACTCTCAGTGCCGAGAAAGCTCTGAACGTGGTCATTATGATCACTTTGATGCTACTCAAGAGCATCCAGCATGTCATGATGATGTTCAAGTGGAACCACCACGTTCTACTAGTGCTCCACATTTAGACCACGCGGCCGGCCCACAACATGTGTAATCTGGACCTCGTATGGACGAAGCCATTGGGTACCACTCAGCTGACTCTACACTACATGTCTCTACTGCCTTGACTGAAAATCAGCAAGCTGCCAATTCCATGGGCTCTTCGCCACATGTCTCTATGGAGCCTGGGCCAACACATGAGACTACTGCCACCATTACAGATCCATTGCCACTTGCTTAGCGCACTCACACTGTGCGCACTCGGGCAATTGATGGTATTTTTAAGCCCGAAATGTTGCTTGCCACTAAATAACCTTTACCAAAGGTTTTTCAAACTGCACTTTTATTCCCAAGCTGTTAAATCATCAGAGTGGCAAGCGGCTATGGCACTCGAAATTGATGCTCTTCATCAACAAGGTACATGGACCCTAGTTCCTCTACTACCATCTGGACGGAATGTTGTAGGGTGTCGCTGGATTTATAAAATTAAACAAAGAGCATATGGCACTATAGAGCTACATAAAGCACGACTTGTTGCAAAAGGGTTCTTAGCATATCAAACCAACAATCATGATAGATAATGATCTCTCTCTCTCTATGTTTGGACGATCTCATTGTATCTATTTATGTCAAGTAGGATCCCTAACTTGTAGGATCTTGATGAGATCCCTTTGTACACATTCCTATTGTATACGATCATAGGATCATATAGATCTTCAATACTGTATTATAAATAATCAATCAATAATACATCTCTTTGTGTGTTCGGATCAAGAAATCTTTCAAAATAAATCTAAGTTCGGACTAAGTTTTAAATGGGTGAACTTTAGAATCGGAACCCATGGGCCTATTATGAGTCAAATGGGCCCACTAGAATCTAATAGGTGTAACGGAAATAACCAAGCCCGGCTAGTTGAGAATTTCAAACCTTGGATGAGGATTCTGATCCAGAGCAGTCAGACCCAGATTCACCTGGATGTGGGCTGGATTCAGTACAATGAGAAAGTTGTAACCATCCTACTCACCAAATGAACAAAAGGCATATGTCTGTTGATTTCTTACCTTAATCATTAGAAGCTGGAGTAAACGGTTCTTCGTACGGTCTCTATTTAGAAAAAAAAGAGGATTTTACTATAAAAGTCTCGAAATTTGGTCATTTCCTACGAAGGGTCCCCGCAAATTGTGTAACACAAAAAGGAGTGATTTAAATCGAAATGTAAAACACAATCAGTCTCTCTCTGTCTCTCTCTCACGCGCTCGCACCACACGTGAAGGAACCCTAGACATTTATCTAAGGACTAAGATTTCATACAGGAGGGGACATGTTAGTAATCCACATGGTCCATGTAGTTGGGGGCCCTTGGATGGGTCCACAGTTCAGGTCTTGCAGTGTATTAATACTTTAGATCCAGACCAATTGGAATTGAAATTTAGGGCCAGGCAGTCTCAAACTCCATAACAGCGATCACGAAAATATGGGCTCAAACTGTAATATCATCTCATTGGTCCTTTTCCCAGAAAGAATACAGAAATAGTTAGAAATTAAGGAAATAAAATTCTTCTTTCTTATAGTTTTTAGGGTATTTTAAAGACAAGTAAGACTTTGCAAAAAATGAAAGAAGGTGGGAAATGAGTTTCCATAGAACTTAAGATAATAGGAATCAGACAATAATAACTGAAAACCTGCATTGGTCACAGCCTAAGGCCCTAAACCAGTACATGACCGGCCCAGGATTAGGAATGAAGCAACGTACCACTCTCCAACTCCGGGCCATACATTGCTTATATTTCCCATGGGAACCAAACAAAATGGAATCAAGTCCACTCACTTTCATCAGTGTAAGGAATGTTTAGGTGTGGATGCTCTTTATACATCCTCAAGAGTCCTCCATCAAATTCTGTGCCGCCACAATACACCTCCACCTTGTCCTCTTGAGTACATTACACTCCGGGTATATATACTCTTGCAATGCTATGGTTAATCCCTGGTAGTGGCACTGTGGGTGAGAAGCGAAAATGATTATGGATTATAAGGTTGACTCTCTCATCTTTACTTTTCTACCAAGTTTCTGATATTCATTCTAAAATTTTTAAGTAAGGGCATGTTTGGCAACGGTCTTCGCCACTGATTCATCGCCCAAAATCCACGATTGCGCGGATTTTCTTGTATGGAATGGCATGGATTTGAAGAGGATGGGTTGCAGACATCCACCCTTTTGAATATTTGAAGAGTTGGACGCCCCCCCAATCGGATCCATGGATTCAGCGCAAGAGGGGATTTGCGGAGCTACAATACTTTTGGGCGTTAATAGAGGGCAGACCGGTTTTTGCTTTTTTTGTTTTTATGGGCCCCACAATCAAGATCTGAACCGATAATATTGTTAAGAAGGTCCAAAACGGCCATCTCCCAAAATTTCAGTCGTTGATTCATCTTAGATCTTGAGATATTTGCAAAATCGTCCAAACCGTTAGATGACAATTTCTAATATGCTGTGGGCCAAAAAAGGGGATTAAATCCAGTCCGGTTTTTTTTTATTTTCTGGTTCCTATGGGCCCCAAGATCATGATCTGAACCAGTAGTTATTTCTGGAAGGTCAAACACGGCTAGTTGACCAAATTTCAACCGTTGATCCTTACCATATCTTGAGATATTTACACAAAAGTTTAGTACTAAAATATTAATTTCTTATTCCTGTGGGCCCCCGTTGCATGATCTGAACCGTACATATTCTCTAGATGACCACAAAATACTTTGAGGTGAAAGTTGAGGTCTTAATTTTTCATGGATTTTGGAAATTTAAAAAAAAAAATATTTGTGACCATTGGATCATACATTCTACAATTTATAGGAAACCTCGCTCCATCCAAACATGAAACTCTCATTAGGAATCCTTCTTGAGGATACATTGATTCTTTTGAGATGGAGAGAATCCTCTAAACAGCGGATTCTTCTACGTTTACCAAACATGCCCTAAAGGTACACTTATGTAATACAACAATCTAATATGTTGTTTAATCAAATTTGAAGAACCTTTTGTTTTATTCTCAAGTTCTTTCATTTACACAGTGGTATGCAGTTGGATAGATGATGCTATTATAGGTTGCACATAGATAATTATGTGTACACTGTACAGTAGGCTTACCTATTTTGTCCGTCACTGCTAACATTTTTTTTGCCTGTTCTGTATATGGACAGTTTTTTTTTTTTTTTGGTAAAATAGTACATGGATAGAGTTGTGTACAAAGGTGGCAACTTTTTCTGTGTATGTGAGGCAGGTTTTGTGGAAACCACAGAAGGGGCTGTAGGTCAGGGTACCTAGAAGTGGGACCCTTTTGTAAGTACCTCTAACTTGTCCTGGTGCTTCCAAGTTCTTTTGGGACTCCGTCCATCTCCCAAGAAAGCTAGCTACAGGTCTGATTCAAACTGCTTTCTCCAAGCATTTTTCCCACAGCTCAGTCAAAAAAACCTTTTTGTTTGGCTGCAACTGTTTGAAAATGGGTGGGAGGTGGTGAATATCGAACCGGAGAAAATAAGGACAATTTTCTCCATTTGTTTTCACCACATCTCGAGTTGTCGTAATGCCATTTAAAAGCATCTACAACAGACATGTCAAATTCAAGGTGGACATGCCACATGGGATTTTTGGCATGAATTTTCACTCCAACAACTATGCCAAAAATAAAAACGCATTTGGCATATGAGAGTGAGATGTCAAATTTGGCATATGAAAAAGTGAAATGCCAAATTATATTTTACATTATTTTATTTTAAATGGGTTATTGTCAATGAGTTGAGTTTAATATATAAAAAAGGTAAAATAAAAATAATAATAAAATATTACATTTGATATATGTGATGAAATATACTCTAACAGAGATATTAAATTGTAAAGAGTCAATTTGCCACATAAGCCTTCATTTTAAAAAAGGCAACTCTAAATTAACATCACTCTTGGAGATGCTCTAAGCTCTCTGTTTGGACAGAAAGGCTAGTCGACCCTACCAAAGAAAATGATGGTCGACGTCGACCCTCGAAAAAAACTATAAAAAAAAAAAACAAAGGTTTTTGGACAGGAAGGCTAGTTTGGCGTGGGCTTGGCTAAAGTGGCATTTTTGGTGCAATTGCCACCTAAAGTATTTTTTGGGTAAAATCTTATGCTCAAAACTATGATTTTCATTTTGTAAAAAAAAATTATAAAATAGAATTTCTGCAACAAACATTGGATTAACACATATTAGAATAAATTTTTCTAGTAAGCTTCTTTAGCTAACCATTGCTACCAAATCTATAGTCGTCAATGGATGCACCATAAATACTTTTTAATACTCCCCTTTGGGTGGAGTCCACTCCTCAATACTCCCTCTTATGTGGAACCTAGTCGGTGCACTTTTGGTGAACTCTGAAACTATATTAAGTTTCTTTAGCTGACTATTCCTACCAAAACTTTGATGTGTTAAGAGATGCAGCATAAATGCTTTTTAATACTACCTTTGTGTGGGGCCCACTCCTCAATATTTTCTATAGAAACATGAGGAAACCCATTCAAGATTATCAACTTATATTACTTACAAAACCAATTACATTGAACTTTGTTATCTGTAATTAATTGTAGCAAAGAATGAAATAATTGGGTCTTAATGGTAACTATTATGTTATCCAAGCATAAGTACCCTGTTTTATGGATTCATTAACTTACTTCCACTCAATTTTCAAATCTAAGCCTGATTAAAGTAAAGTTCAAGCACTGGGATAAGAAAATGACTTGGTCACTCGAGCTTCCCGGATTCAAAGCACACACCCGCCTAAGATGGGGCATCGGAGCCTCTTTTTCATTTTTATTTGTCCTACGCGGATTTGAAATTAGGATGTATTGGTTCTGATACTATCTCAAGTTGCTAACCAGTGCACCCAATATACCTATGCATTAAAAAGTGTCGCAAACTCAGTAAATAACATGTGAGAATCTCTTCTCATGACTTTCTAAGTACATATAGGAGAAACAGAGAGGAGGATTTAACATCCGGGTCCATTCCCACCCAGTATTAACCCTTCCTCCTATTTGTTGCTGTTAATGGGAGACCCATTGAATTCCACATACAGGCGATGCAGGACACCATACGAAGACTCTCGTACATGACAAATAGTTCCCATTTTCTTATGCATCTTTGGAAGAAAATCAATTTATTGTTGAAACATCTTAAATTTTGATCATATCACTTATGCAGACGCTCTGCCAATCAAGTAGCCCACCTTCATTTCCCTACACTTACAACAATTCTCAGGGATAACCTGCCCATTCATGTTACTGCAGCTTGCAGGACTGACAACATGCAGCATCTACATGACACACAGGAAATACAGACAGAGGCAACAACTGCACCCAGCATTAATTTTTTGGGAGAGCCAGTTTTGGCAGCAACTACTGCAATGAGTATTACAGGATCATCTCAGATGTCTCATACAGCAACAGGAGAAAATGAGAGTGCAGCAAATGCTGATATGAAGGAGATCCTCATACAACAGCAGGAGAACATGAGACTACACCACATCCAGGAGATCATCACCAGGCGATTGCCGTTGATTCTCCTGATCAGCATGTTAATATAAAACTTCTTGTTGAAGTAGTAGTAGCAGTAGTGTTCCTTTGAACAGTTTATCCAGCAAGACAAAAAAGAGTGCAGCTCATGGAAATTTCTTAGTTGTAAAGGACCTATGTAGGTAGGTCAAATAGACTTTTCTCAAATAGAAAACGATTGCTTACCTAACTATTACTATTTAAATCTAAGAAAGCGATTCTACACTCTTTTTTTTTTTTTTCATTTTTCTTATTTTAATACTCCCTTCATTTGGATGTTTATTTTAGTCATACCATTTTTTTACCAAAGCCAACCTGTAAAGGTGTTAAAATTGGAGTTCTAGGAAGTACCATCATATAATATCTTCTTTTACCGGGAGAGTTTACTCATTTGTAATCTTAGCAATCTAAAATCTTTAGAAAAAACCTTATATCATTCACTTCTTACCTCTTTAACAATGCCATACTCAAACCACTGTGCATGAGTTTCTAAAAACTGAATATATCATAGGCAAACAGCCCTTACCATTCATTTTAAGAGGAATCAATACCAATTGAATAGTGAGCCTAAATGACAATGTCCAACCTGTATTTGCGAGCATAAACTTTTTATTCCGTTATTCAATCTTTGGTTATATCTTTTTAAAACCCATAAATTATAGGTTAACTTTAAAAGTTAAATAACCGTAAAAAGAACTCAAATCATTTTTTGGCTCTCGTTGGAATTTTTGTCATCATTTCATGCTTTAGTCATTTTAGAAATTTTCACTTGTTTTTCTTCATTTTCACACCATGAAAGCAAATCAAGTAAATGTTCACACACTTAGATGCGATAAACTCTACAGTGTCTTACAATAATCAAGCATAGTTAAAAATCAATACATCAAGCATGAGATAAGTTTTCAATCCACCGATAGCATAGTGGTTAGTCAATTCTCATCATAGCAACAACCAGGGATAAATCTATAGGCATGCTGAGGACCTTGAAAGTAATGTGGTTGCGCACATAAGTATTTTTTTTTTTAAAGGAAGAGTCTCAAATTGCAATATCCAGAGCAAGGGACATTAAGGGCATGTCTCTTTATTAAAATTCTTGACAAGTATTTACTATGCTAGAGTGTTTTTAGACATACTGTGACATCTGGTCATTTGGCCTTGAAATGCCATGTTTCTTTTACCATAATTTCAGATTTCAACTACCAAGGAGGTCTCAAATGACCTTTTGAAATTCATAAAATTTTACTCTCTATGCATTTTGGTTAGATTTAAAATGCGCCATCAAAAGGAGTGATTTGAAATTCCACTAAAGGAGACAAGTTTTATAGATTTTGAAAATTTCTTCATACATAAATTCTTGGAATTCTAATAAAGAAAGGTCATAGGTGTGCATTTCCATGGCACTTCAAATCTTATGCTTGAGGTGGAATCCCCCTTCCTATCCCCTCGCAGAGAAATCGGCACCAGATTCCAATTTTATCACTAAAAGAGATATGGATCAAAGTCATCTCGTCTCAGATCCAAGAATCAAGGCGCCTATTTTGGGTGGCATTGTGTCTATACAAACACATTTGTTTTGCAACTTCACTAGTAAGGTGGAGTGAAGTAAAGCCTCCTTTCATAAATAAGAAAAGACCGGGGGTCATATTAAAAGTATTCAATTTCAAAATCCCCCTCTTAATTTAAAAAAAGAAAGTCAAAAAGAAATATTCTCAAGCTACTAAAAGATAAAAACACATCCACTTTTTATCCAAGAAGTCAAAAAGATTTCTTATCCGGCCACTAAAAATAAAATTCATCATACTATGACTAGAAACCCCCCCCCCCCCCCCCCCCACACACACACACACACACCAAAAAAAAAAATTATTAGAGCATCTCGAACAGGTGCGTCATTTCTTCATATGCCTTTTTCAAAAATAAAGGCTTATGTGGCAAAAAAGGAATATGTAAATTTGGCATCTCACTTGGGCAACTCCAATAGAGACATCAAATTATTATTTATTCTTTTTTCATTTAATCTTCATTTTCTTTATTACATATATCTTATTTATATTTAATGGGATTTGATACGATTTAAATATTATTAAAGTAATAAATTATTAAAAAAATAAAAAAATGCACAAATTCTACTTGAAACCCATTTTTCATTGAAAAGGTAAAATCAAATTACATAATATTATAGTCAATCACAAGCTTCTTCATATTAACCTTGGAAATGCCACAGGTGCTCCACCAGATCGGCTTGGAGTTGAGAATGTGTTCTCTTGTCACGAATACGCAAGTAGTTTTGAATGAAATCCTGAAATTCCGCAGTGTGGTCATATGACACAAGAAGGTCACTGCATTCACCCTCTCATGCATCGTAATTGGGTGGAAGACTTTGATCGCGTTCATCTTCGATAATCATGTTATGCATTATGATGCATGAAGGTCACTGCATTCACCCACTCGTGCATCGTAATTGGGTGGAAGACTTTTGATTGCGTTCATCTTCGATAATCATGTTATGCATTATGATGCATGCCTTCATTATATGCCGAAGTGTTTGACGATCCCAGAAACGAGCAGGGCCATGAACAATTGAAAAACGTGCATGTATCACTCCAAACGCACGCTCCACATCCTTCCTTGCAGACTCTTGAACTACAGCAAAATTTGTGGTTTTGGCCCGTTAGGACATGGAATTGTTTTTACAAATGTCGCCCACGATGGATATGTCATCCGCAAGATAGTAGTCAATTGTATATTCATGACCATTGATTGAGTTCTCAAATGTCGACCTTCTGATAACAATCTACAAATGTCAGCACTATTTGGTGTTCTCAAGTACTCATTGCCAAAAACATTAATGATCGCTTGAACAAACTTTTTTCAATGATTCTATAGAGGTACTTTCAGCAATCCTTACGTAATCGTCCACAACATCCGCCGCAACTCCATAAGCAAGCATCCTCATTACAGCTGTGACCTTTTAAAGAGCTGATAAACAAAGACTGCCTGCACAGTTTCTTTTTTGTTGAAAGTATGGGTCATGAGCCTCCACTGCATTTACAATTCAAAGAAAAAGAGGTTTGCGCATTCGAAACCTCCTTCGAAATTGAGAGGGAGTGTAGACAGGGTTTTCACTGAAGTAGTCATTGTAAAGCCTGTAATGTCCTGAGATTCGTCTTCTCTTGATGACTGCGTGACCTTAAATAGAACCACGATGTACTCTCGTTCTCCTTCGTAAGTTTTCTCTTTCTTCTTCCAGAGCAGCCCTACACAATATCTGCAACTCTTCGTCCGAATCGGAATTTATGACAATATGTCATAGGTCATCCGTCGTGTCGGAAGAGGAATCAATATAATTTTGAGACATCTTCGAAGTGATGAACCAAATATTTTCTTATTTTGAGTTGAAGAGAAGTAAGAAGTTTGGGTGTAAGAATTTTTTTCCATAATGGTTTATATATATATATGAAATATTCCAACTGCTAGTTTTCTTCAACAGCTATAAAATGGCTAGTGAAATGACAACTTTATAAAATTGAATTATAACATTATATTTAAATAAACAATAATTCATTAATTAAAATAAAAAATACATATTAATTCTAAAATAAAATACAATTCAGAAACCACTACCTAACCCTCCTCTCATAATTTCAAATCTTTTTTTAGCATAGTATTGTTGTTGCTCCTCAGACATATTGGACGTATCCATATTCATGATCTCCATCTCCATATGTATTTTCTTTAATTTCACATTTTTCTCATCTTGCTCGATTTTTTGCTTAAGAAACTCTAATTGTTTTTCATCTCTTTCCTTTTTGTCATCCATCATTTTTTGGATGTGATCTGCAATAGGTGTGGGCTCATTGATAGTGGTTTGGTTCATCTTTCTTTTCTCAGCATTTTTGCCTAGTGATCTCGTAATGGAATCATAAGCATTGTTAATTATCTCATCTTCCTCAATATTTATGGGAGTGCTTGGATTAGAAGATGATGAGTAGCCAGAAGTTGAAAATTTTTCCCTTTTTACGGATGCCTTCTATAATACTTGTTGCTGCAGTTGTATCCACTTTGGTTGGTGCCTCAACAAGATCCAAGCATGATCCAAGGTGAATCTTAATCCATATAGATGTTCGTAAAAAAATTTTGCTTGTGCAATCTGAAAATTAAATGTAAGCTCAAATTAAGAATAAAAAAAAATTCAGACACACACACATATATAATTTTACCTTATCTTGTTCATTCGTGCCACTTTGATTTCTGGAAATAATTGTGACAAGACGACAATAAAATTTGTTGGCAGAAGCTTTAATCTTTTGTCATAGTTGTGACAATATTTTGTCTGTTCGATCACTGGGAAATTGCTTATTGTTGTGATAGTATTCTCTCACTCGTTCTCAAAAGGCCTCAAGTTTCTGCTCGTTTCCATGCACAGCATCCAAACTGGTGTTCAACCACGAACCGATGATAATACGGTCTTCTTCTATACTGAAGCTGGCACCTCGACCAACAGCCTTTTTCTTTGGGGCATCATCAGTGGGGAGTTCGGATGCCTCACCGAAAAATTGTAAATATTGGGTAGAAAAATTAGGAAATTGAGAGAATTGAGAATCCATAGTGTGAATGAGGGCTACTTTTTGGTATGCCAAAAAAGGGCATAGCAAGGCATATGTTAATCGCCAGGTGGTTTTACAGCTTCTATTGGAGGACTTCCGACATCCCATTTTGTACCATTGCACGTCAAACCCACGCTGAGTTGGACAAAAGACTCCTCCGTTGGAGATGCTCTTATCTCTTCAATATTCACTCTTCTTCAATTTACTCTATAAATATTTTTACCAGGCAAATAGAGCCCTTGCAAATGCATCAGGCCAGAGCATAAGATTAAAAAACGAAAAAATGAATGATGTGCATGGCATTATAGTTATTATTAGGAATAGATGAGAAAGGATAAGGTGAAAAACCATCACTCATCACTGTGCAAGATTAAAGAGAGATGAGAGTTTGTATTTTTAGGTTGCATATCCCTTTCATGAAAGGACCCTTGCGTTTTATGAGTGTGGATGAAGCGACGCGCTAACCAGAAAGACTCATCCACCCAGAAAGACTTTGATCTCCCCGTTCTTTTCCACGCTGGCGTATTCGCTTGATTTGTGGATGCCAACAGGACAAAGCTTCGTGACGTCCCATGTACATGTTGATTATAGGCTACTTGATATGTTGAAAACCCGACCTCTCAACCCGACAGACATAAAATTCAATTCAAAGAAGCATCGAGACCTTCCCAACTGTCCACTTACGAAATAACGGGGTAACCATGTCCATGTCCATGTCCATGTCCATCCACTTGCAACTTGTTTTTAAATGGCCTCAATTGCGTGGAGAACCGACACATACGAAGAAATGTCCGCCCTCGGTCTAATGAACATCAGGGAAAAGGGGGATTCTTTCATCCTTACCAAAAGCGAAAGAAGAGTGGAATGTTGAACATACGTAGTCTTCGAGGTGGATAAGAACGTGGGCCACATCATCCAACTGATTACTTTTCAAAGTCTATGGAAGTTGGGTTGCTTTTGGACGATGTTGGGTACAAATCAAAAGTTGCAAGCAATTGGATCAAACGTGAATTCATGGCCAGATTTGGTGATTTTTTCCAGTGGTAGAGGTGGCCCACTGCAGACCAAAAGATGGAAGGTAATATTAGATGGAGACATAAAAAGAACTATGAACACAGCTAAAACTTTATTTAACCTATAGTGTGTGGCTTAGATTTGTTTTATCTAGTCAACTTACTATGCATGCAGTGGCGGATCCAGGATTTAAAATCACTGGGTGCACGATTAAGTAGTAGGTTGCCCCCGAAAATTTTTTTTGGGTTATTTATATGATTGCAAATGATTTTTTCTTCTTTTTTTCTTCATGCTTGAGAAAAAACAATACACAAAAAAGTAGTGGACCTTTTGCATACACTATCAGTAACTAATACACAGAAAGGTGCATTCAAAGACAGATAGTTTGTAGATTTCCACTGCATTGTAAATCATGCCTAGCAAGGACAAATAGTGTGCAGATTTATATGGAACAAATATAACATAATAATTTCAAGCAATAAAACAAGACATATTTATTTATCACAATTGTTCTCTACAAGTTTTCATATTCTGAAAAAGTTCTATTACAATATCATTAGTAATTGTTCCAAGCAACTCTTTTTCTATAAAACATACAATACAATCATTCATAAATTGGTCATTGGGGGGCCTGGTTCAATGTCACTGGGGGCCCAAAAAATTCATTGGGGGCCTTATGGAAGAAAATTAGTGGGCCTCACCAAAATTACAAGTAAAACTTAGAAATATTGATGTGTATAAAGAATGGGCTGATAAGTGATAACTTTTCACTGGGGGCCTGCTTCAATGTCACTGGGGGCCCAAAAAATTCATTAGGGGTGGGCCTCACCAAAACTTAGAAATCCACTGGGGGGCCAAGCCCCCAGTGGATACATACTGGATCCGTCACTGTATGCATGTCTCTTTTGTTTTGTGTGCAAACATATTTATACGTGAGAGAGGGCTGCCTATTAGACTATTAGTTAATTAGACTATTCGTTAATAGGGATTTGTTCTCGTACGTACCGTTTTCACAGGGGCTCGAACTTTTTCTATAGGGCCCCACTATGAAGCCCATCTAGGGATGGAACTCAGTGGATGAAAAGATATATTGGGACCGCTCCAAATATTTAGTTTGACACTTTAACTCTAATCTCATGCTGTTAACACTTTCATTCGTGGCTCACAAATTCAAACACTTTGCATAGGTCAACAGTTTATTCAATGGTCTAATTTATTTGTATGGGTGCCAAATCTTAAGGCATGGACCATCATTCAAGAGGACCCTGTTAGTGTTTATTACCCATATTTCGCAAGGTTCAAACTGTGCAAACAGTTCTCACAAAATTATTTGCCTTAGTCATATGCAGTCTGAGCTGCACTTGTGCGGTACTCATTGGTAAGTTGGGTTGAGACTTAATTTGACACTCATCAAATTCCCATTTAAAGTCGAACTAAATTTTAAAGATCATATACATATGAAAGATAAGAAATATCTACTCAAAATAGAGTTAAACATACCATCCAATTTACATGTGCACGAAACATCTAATTATGTTTTCTACACTTCATAAAATCAAACAATGCATATACCACGTTTTTTTTTCCAAGAAAAGGTGGATTTTATTTAGGATAGAAGTTGACAGCTAGAGGCATGAAGAAGGATCCAGATCCCCTGTTTCGTCTCGATATTTGGACGAAACAAAGGCCGCCACGCACAGAGGTAAAAGGAGGGCGGAGGAAAGAAAAAGTGGTGCATTTCTCTTTCCTCCGCCCCCACATGTGGCGGCCGCTGATTCGTCCAAACAGGACTCCCTTGTTTGGTTTTGGCAGAAGACCATCTCCACCTGTGAAACTATCAAATTAAACATGAAAGTGCAGTAGTAATGGCCAAAAAGAACTTTAACAAAACCCAAAGGGCCTCCTGCAAGGATCATTGCTTCCTACTGTACTGTATTTGCTTTAGGCAGCTTGTCAACCAGTTGGCGTTCTGTCATGCGGAAATCTCAGTAAGATTATAGTCAAACAATCCTAGTGCATAATATTGACAGCAGGCAGCATAAACCAAATGATGATGGACCCACATATGTTAAATCGAACCATAAGTTAATAAAATAATTTCTCATAAAATAAACGTTTTAAACTCTGTAAATTTCTCATAAAAGAAAATAACTGCCAGCCATGCAAGAGTTATGGCAAAGGATTTCTGAATTCAAGCCACAGACTCACTGTAACTCGGTAAATTTTGCCGCAATTAAGTTTGGCCAAACATCCTCATGTTTTAAACTTTAAATAATATTTTATTCAAATGCTAATTAAGTTGACAACATACGGTTGGAAGAAATTTGGTGACAGTCCATAGGGCTAGTGCCTTTTCTGAAAACAGGGATAAAAAGAAGTTTTTTTTTTTTTTTTTTTTGGCTCGGTTAAGATTTAGCCATTCTTGCACCTTATACGAAAGATCTGACGCACTACTTCACAAGTGAAGGCTCTCTATCTGTAGTAGAATCGGAGGTTTAAAGGCAAAAAAAAACTTCATCCTATGAAGCTGGAAAACTCCAAAACCTGAACTCGTCCGTTTAAATAAAGCATATAGAATTCATGTCTTATATATAAAAAAAAAAAAAAAAAAGTCCAAGGCCATGTTTTTGTGGAAGAAGAACGATATGATACTCATCTACACACAAACATCCTTTTATAATTACAGGATTCAACAACACTCCCTCACTTCTACAAGTAATTTCCAGCCCAACCCTGAACCCTCCAAATCCCAAATATCATCATTCAATTCAACCAACAACTGCTAACAAAGTCACAATTCCATTCCACCACTGGAAGCCCCTTCATCCCAAACACATTCCAAATCATCCCCAAAACTATTAGAACCCGGCAACCAGCCCTCTCCCCTCTTTCATCATCATTTCCTTCCACCCATGGAAGGAGAAGTCCCCTGAAACAGCCCATTAATCTTACTCTCCACATCCTCCAAACTATACCTGATGTACCTTTCAGAATTCTTAGCAGTTTCTGGTAGACTCTGGAACCGCCCCAAAAAGTTCCGGTAAGCCGGGAGCAGGGTATCGACTGCGTAGATCCTCAGCTCCGTCCGGAGCTGCTCGTCCGCCACTATCCACGTGGATTGGGCCCTATAGATCTCCTCAAAGTAGAGGTTAAACAGCTTGACCTTCTCCTTGAGCACCTTCAGATTAGGTGGGCCATCCAGCTTCAAAACAGCCAACACCTTAGCCCACGCGCCCCTCTGGTAGCTGGTGTGGTGCTGCCTCACCTTAGCCAAATGCTTCCGTATCCAGTCGTCCCCAAGCAGCTGACCCAGCTCGCTGTCCCTGACCTTCTGCACAATGTAACGGTTGTTATTCATCAAAAACACAGCACTCAGTGCCGGGTCCCGATACATCTTCGCTTTCGCCTCCAGGTTGCTCTCCAACAGCTCCATGATCCAATCGAGCTGGACCGAGAGAGACGTGGACGGCATAGAGGAGGATCTGCTGTCGTTGCGTGCGGATGCCGGGTTGGACTCTTCCAGAACCTGCTCCAGAGTCTGGGCCGACCCGACCGCCGCACGGAGGTAGTTCATCACGTATCGGGTAATCGGGTGGAGCCCGCCGCCAGGGACTGCGGCCTTAGCCGGATCCCTCCGGATCAGGTTCTCCAGCTCCATGAAAATCCCGCGTATCGTCTCGCCCAACCGCTTCCAGATCGTGCCCGCTTCGGTGCGGAGGACGGAGCAGTAGGGATCCGAGAAGACGGATTCGAACTCGGGCATGAGGTCGCGCATGGTCTCGAAGAGGTCGAGGACGCGGAAGAGTCGCTCGGGCGCGCGGGTGCCGATGGCGACGGCGTCGGCGAAGTTCAGGAGCTGGATGGCGGCGCCGCGGGAGACCTCCATGAAGCAGTGGTCGGAGACGGAGGGAGGGAGGCCGGCGAAGATCCGGTCGCAGAGGCGGCGCTCGCTGGGGAAGAGGATGCGCAGCGACACGTTTGCGGAGGCGGTCCACCGCTCGATGTCGTCCTCGAGATCGGACCACGCCATCTTCTGCACCTCCTCGATGCTCCGCTTCTGCAACCCTAATCGCGAGAGCGACTCCTCGAGGAAATCCCTTCTATACGAGCTGTACACGTGCGAGCACTCCTTGCCGAAGCCCGCCGCCACCATCCGCTTCGCCATCTCGTGCAGATCGGAGATGGCTCCCGACGGCAGCGCGTCGATCACGATGTCGTAGTCCGACACCGGATGCGCCACCGGAATCCGATCCTCCTCACCGTATCGATCGTCCTCATCGTCTGAGTCGAACGAATGATTCCGACGGCGAGGATCGATCGATGCCGAATCCGCGCAGGAGCTCTGTTCGATCAGAGTCCGGAATTCGTCCTCGAGCCGGAGCATGGCCTGCTGGAGGAGGTCTTCCGCGTGGGCCAGACAGGCGGCGACAGCCTTCTCCCCGGCCATCGGGTCCCAGTCGCGGATGGTACGGATCAGGTCATCGACGGCATCCAGGAAAGCGGTGGAATCAGCGGAGTCGGACCAGATCGGGCGGTCGGACGACAGAAAGGTGGAGATCCGACGGTCGAGGGATTTGATCGATAGATCGAGAGATCGGGGATCATCGTCGGAGATCTTGTCGGAAAGCTTGTCGCGGGAGAAGCGGCCGTCGAATGAGGTGAGGATCTGTAGGAATTCGTCGGTCATTGTGTCAGTACGTCCTAGGGTTTTGGCAAGGTGGCGGGCAACGGCGATGAGCTTGTCTTCGCCGCTCTCGGCCATGGGGATTTCCCTTTCCACAAGCTCCTCCTCCTCCTCCTATCCCGGCATTACTTTCTCTCTGCCTTTTCCTTTGCGAGAAGAAGAAGAAGGGGTTTGGGTTTTGGGGATAGAGAAAAAGAAGAGGATTTTGGGAATGGGAGAGGGTGGAGAAAGGAGACAGAGGAGAAGAAGAAAAGCAAGGCGAGAGGGAATACGCGTTTTCCGTAGAAAAAAAAAAGACAGTAGATACAATGACAGGTGTGTGGAAAGAGAAGGGTGAAGAAAAAAAGTAGAAAGAGAAAATAAACGCGTATTCGGAAGGAAGAGGCGAAGTCGACCTGTCTTTGAAATTGATCAGACGAAAGTAAATGGAGGGACGGACCGTTGAAAGTTTACCACCGTGTAAGTTTACCCCCGTGTTTGAGGGGGAGGGGAGGGGAGGGGAGGGGGAATTTGAAGGGAAGAAAAACGAACGGGGGAGGAGAAAAAATTTATTTTATTTTATTTTATTTTAAAAGTTAAAAAAAAATAAAAAAGTGAAAAATGAGGGTTTTATTTGATTGTAAGATATAGAGGAAATTACCATTTTATTATTAGTTTTGAAAAAACTTTAAAATTATATTTTACAAATAAATGGTAGTTTAGTAAATTCATACATTTTCCCCTCCTTTCCCCATTTTCCCCTCTGTTTTGGTGGGAAAATTTTTGCACTCCCCGTCCCCTCATTTTTCCTCCCTCTTTTTCAAACACCCTTTAAAAAAAATTTCTCCCCCACTTTTCCCCTTTTTTTTCCTTCGTGTCCTTTTTCCCCCCTTCCCAAAACAGAGGCTAAAGGGCAGTTTTATAATTCCTGCATTCAACTATCTATTGCACAAAATGAAATAAATGGATAATTGTGGAAATATTTATTACGGTCTGGATTAGCTAAGATGGGCCCAGTTTGGTCAATATCAGGCATTAATGGCTTATATCCACCCATTCTGATTTCTCACAGAGGAACGCGAAACACGTGTCCATTGGAAATTTCATGGTCTACGAATTGTGGTTTTCACGATCCCAGTGAGAGAAACGTGATATACTGATATTAGTTTTTCTTTTTTTATAAAAAATGATTTTTTATGGTTTAATGGAAAATAAATACATTATGTAATACAAATAAATAACAACAAAGGACCGGGCTAAAGTGATAATATATTTAAAATTAAAGTAAGAGAAAAGATATTATTTAATTGAAATAAAGAATATTATATAGACACCGATGCGTAAGTATTGTTGCACATTATTGTCATACCATGATAATGTAATATGAAAGAATCTAAAAAGTAAAAGTTTATGAAATAAGTATGTTTATGCAAAATAATAAATAATAAATTTTGCTTCAAATATAAAGTTGAATAATAAATAATTCAAAATTTTTAAGAATAAGAAGATTGTGCAATTCATCCACTTGTTTATCGATTTGTTTTAGCATTAGTCACTAAGGTTATCACTTTACTTTCTAATTGATCAGGTGCATTACTTGTCCCTCTCTATTTTCTAAGTGATTTTTTTAAAACGAGAACTCCTTCAATGTTAACGTGACACCCCTCACAGTCCTCCTCTCTATTTGTTTTAATATATATAATGGGTCTTAATGAGCTGAATTATAGTGTAAACCGATGTTTTTTTTATTGTTTTAATGATTATGAGAAACTTAGATAGCCAAGTTCTTAATATGAGATGACAGGGGCGGACCTACCCTTCACGCCCCAGGTCAAATCTGAAATTGCATGATATTATGTCTCGTAAATAGTTGCCCCACGTCTAAATATTGTGTTCGCCCCATGTCCAAAACCTTGGTAAAAACACTCATCTTCTTTTTGGACATCTTCTTCCCACCGAAAGTACCATATCCTCTTTGCACATATCTCTTTCTACGAAAAGTCTAAGATCCTCGCTCCGACTAAGTTCTCGTTGTCGGTTCTCTTGTAGTTAGTCTCTCTCTCACCAAATAACCCTAAATAAAGAAATATTTTCCTCTCTTCAAATGTAGTATAATCATAATTACTCTAAACCTAAATTTGAACCCTCAATTTTCAAATCCTAGTTTCAAACTCTAAATCTCTAAATCTTAATTCAAACTTTAAGCCCTAAATTACCATATCTAAGCATATTTATAAGTCCCAAGATGACCAAATCACCATTGGGCACACTTTAAACTTCAATTCATACATAAATCAGGCCTTATGACTCATATGTTTGGATAACTTGAGTTACATTTATGTGGCGATTTTTTTCTTTGCCACAAGCCCATGATCATAGGGAATGATTTTTATAGCTAGGTAAGTGTAGGTAACCAAATTCCTTAAATCCAAATAAAATCCATTCGGAAACCCAAATTGGGTACATTGGTGCTCACCCAAATTATCGTTGCAAGGCATCCAAATACCTAGGATTAAAGGAAATGTTATCTTAAGGTGTTTTGGCGATGATGAATTGATGATTACTTGAATTTGGAAGATAGAGTGAGAAGGCACTTCAATTGGGTAGGGAATCTAAGCATGGAAAAAGTTTTGTGTCGTATTGTTAATGTGAAAAAAAATTAGCAAAGTCAAATAAAAGTTTAACTCCACCCAAGTAAAAATCCTTGGTCTGCCACTAGGAGGTGAGATAAATTTAGGAGCATTGCTACATGGATAAACTGGGGGGACCGGGCCATGAATCGGTCCCCCCAGTTTGTCCACTTGGACTTTCTCTAAATTTAGTAGTGCAAGTCGGTCATTTGGGGGTGGATTCGGAGATTGAACGAGTGTGTTGTGAGATATGGGATGATATTTTATATGAATGCATTCTAAGTAACCAAAAAAAAATGCCCTACACCAGTCAAATAAGTGGTGATAGTCCTACTACTCCTTGGCTGCCACAACGGACAGATCACATAAAAATTGATTTTGTTGGAGCCTTCCCATTGAATATGGTTTATCTTCTATAGGAGGAATTTCCTGGGATTTTCATATGAGAGGGACTCCTATCTTAGCCTATGCATGACAAACAGGTCATATACAATCCTTATCCAATGCATACACCTCGATGTGGGGCCCATATACTAGGCCACTTTGGGATGAGACTTGAAGAATTAGCACCATCCAATGATCTTAGTCCTATCATTTGCAGCCCACAAGTCCAATTCATTTGGATGGGTACAAACCCAGCCAGCATGTGCACAATAAGGGCTGGTCCACTTGGACGAACCAGCAGGTGGGCCCTACTAGGGGCGCACAAAATGGACGAGGTGTGTATAGGATAATTTTCATGCATAGTGGGCCCACCTAGGGTCAATTCGAACCATTCATACACAAAACCCTCTTAAATTACACCGGAGCCTATGGGTTTGCACTCATCCGAATGGATTGAACCGTTGGATTAAGCGTCAATTCTTTTTTTTTAATATAAGTCGTTAAAATTATGGGCCACGGATCAAGGGGTTAGAGGCATGTGATTGAACTCAAACTTGATAGCTAGGCGCATCAAAGATGACTCTTTCCATCCCCCTGTTCCCATGATCAATGGGGCCCTAGGTGAGTCATATCATGATGTCTCTTACCATATGCCGCGAGAATTAACTCAACATTTCCTTTATATACATCCATTTCTAGCGGGAAAAAAAAAATTGGAGATAGTCCTATTGTAAAAAAAAATCACGCAGAGACATAAAACATGTTTTCGAAAATCAGTGGACTGGACAAAAACATTTGCAATCAACTGTTATATTTAACATTTTCATTTGAAGTATTTTAAATGTAAATAAACTAAATCTAAATTATAGAAATGGTGTGAATGAAGTTCCAATGCATTTGGGTTTAGAGTCTTGCTCATAGAGCATCAAAGCCGTTACCTATTAAGGTTCAGGTGATACAATACCCTTTTGCCTGTGACTGAAAATCATTTGCTTAAAAGACATTTTTCGATATCAAGGTAGTCCACTTTGTCAATTTAGGTTATAACCTTTGTTATGTACAGGGCCGGTCCCTTGCAATGCAACATGTTTATATCAAATTATATGACAGATTCAGGTTTGTCACTTTTAGTATTTTTTTGGTGGGGGTGGGGCAGAGATAGCAAATCTCGTTAAGAGCAAAACCAAAGAGACCCAAACAAAACAATAACACAAGGCCCAAGTCATCATGGGAGGGATCAGAATCCACTGCGGGGAAAGAGTCATGCCACAAGATAATATCCAAACAGTCTCGAGTCTTGACCAAGTTTAGCCACTATATGGGCAGTTCTACTCAGACTCCCACAGATATGACTAACTAGACTTCAAAAAAACTAAAAAGGAAGCCAACTCCAAAATATCATTCACACATTCTTTTTCTTTAAAGTTTAGAAACAATTGATAAGAAAATGGCTCAAATCTTTCTTTTCTTGAGCCACCTCGGCACAATGGGCACATCTATTACTTCAAAAGACAACGTCTCGTCCATTCAGAAAGGAAACAAAACTTTTATCTCTTAAAACCATTTCTCCATCAGCCATTATCATTTGATACAAACCAAGACGTCCACCCCTGTCTTTGGAGCTTCAATCCTCCCTTTGTCATTGCTAAAATCATCTTCGAGAGACCATTCCATTTTTATCATTGCTAAAAAACTAAAATCCGAGATCTAGAAGAAGTATAGTGTCACGGCTACTTTGTCATAGTACTATAAGAGATTTTGGTTGGGCTTTCTCTTATGGCTTTTGGTTAATTTCATATATATGTTGTTTTATTAGTGTGGCATTATGGTATTTATTAGTTTGGTGTTTGGGATTTGTGATAAGCCATAAAACCAATGTAAGATTTTTTATTAAAATTCAAATTTTAACCGCTATTTTAATTACGGTGGATGCACAGGTTAACACTTCTAGTATAATTAGGTGTGTGCTTTTTGGGTTATTGAATGAAATTAGTATTTGACCTGAGCTAAACTAATTTTGGATGTGCCTTAACCTTTTTATTAATTTTTATTTATTTTAGATATTAGTTTTAACTTAAAATCAATTTATGTAGGACTTAACCCTGCATCGCACGTGGCTTTCTCATTTTCATTGAATATTAGTTGAATGGTTTTCGTCCCCTTTTTAGTTTTTATGGGTTAATGATAATTAATTTAAATATTAATACAAATTAACCATTTTATTTAAATGATATTTAACCCTATATTGCATGGGCTTTCATGCTAGTGCCCCTAACCGTTTGGTCAGGGGCGGACCCAGAAATCCATCTTTTGGGGGCCACTATGTAGGCAAACTATTTTGGGAAGGCCACAATTAAAAAATAAATGTAGTTTTTAAAACATATAGGGTTTTGGGTTTTGGGTTTTGGGTTTTGGGGGGGGGGCGGGGCGGGGCGGGGCATATGTAAATTTATAAAAATATTGCAAAGAAAATGGGGGTTTTTGAAATTTTGGGGAGGCCATGCCCCTGCGAGACCCGATCTAGTTCCGCCCATGCGTTTGGTACTTTACTAATACAATTAAAGTCAAGTATAGCCTTCATTTTTTCGACAAGATATCACATCAAATACACTTTATTCAAAACTCTCTCTAATCTTTTTCATACAAAAAGTCAAAAAGCAACTGTCTTTATCCACTAAAAAAAAACCTTCACTTTTTCATACAAAAAGTCAAAAAGAATCCATAACAAACAACTAAAAATTACTCTTTCGCGCATTTAATAGCCTAGCTTTTATCACTTCAAGCACATTAGAGAAGATATGCATCCCTTGAAATCCTCCACCTTTGGCGATGCGAGCAAAGTGAAACCTCCTTGACCGGGTACATATGAGGTCCCTTTAGCAACACCTGCACATATTTTTCCTTTTTAGTGGTTACTTGCAAGTTCATTCCCAATTTTCCATTTTCTTATAATCCTGCACCTCTCTTAGCCTGCATTGTGCAGCATCTATGTCTTTTTTTAATTTTTCATTGCTCAACATTCAGTTTCATATGACATTGTAAACTCAACTAAAATCTTGAAAAAATATCTCTTTAATCAATCGATGATTGCATCACAATCTACTCACTTTTTTTTAACTTTGCCCACCCAACACATGCTTCCTATATCCAACTCAGCTATTTTCTCCTACTAATAGTTGCTCCAAGGTGTCTGACTTATCACACTGCTAAAGTACTTTCAAATTTTACCTACATTTGGGTGGGTGGATCTATTATAAATTCTCCATTAGGGGTTGTGACTCATTTCTATCATTTGGACAGTACCTTTTTCCATTATCACTATGGGTGAACCCACAAAGTTTGGGCAGAGCACCCATTATGATTCCATCATTGGACTCTTTCGTGAGATGAGTTATGACTTTAATTGATTACTAATTCTATCATTAAGTGAAGCTTTCTATAGTTTGGGTGGGTGTTCATTGTGACTTCATCATTTGGCAAGTAGCTCCACCATAATTTCATTATTTTTGTGGTTCAATCGTAAACTTTGGGTGGGTGGTAGTCCAATCATATATTGTTGGCATTTGTGATGGGGCCCACTTGTGTTTACATGTGGGTGGACCCCAACCACAAAAAAGCACTTATCACAAGGAATCTCATGGTGATATGGATAAGAATAATTTGAGTTTTATCTAACTCTCTATCCTTATCATATCTCCATTCAAATTCAAATTGAGAGAGTTTAATCCAACCTCCTATCATTATCATCTCTCCATTCAAATTTGAACAGAGATATTATCACTTATTAACTAAAAGGGCTATAGATAGATAGACATGAGAGATATCAGTTGAAATTATTCTTCTCAATAGATCATTCCTTAAGACAAGATAACCCTCTTCATTTAGATCTACAATTGTTTTTCATCATCTTCTACATCCAGGATCTTCCTTATCGCGTTTGTAGCAGCCAATTCATTTAGATCCGTGCTTCCACTGCATCTACGACCTTCATATATAACTTAACGAGTTTAGTAACGAGTCTTCTTGGGCAAAAAAAAAAAAAAAGGAATAAGAAATTTCAGCCTCCCAAGTTCCTAGTCTCTTTTTAGTCTTTGCTCCATACACATTCCAATATTTTTGTTTTTCTTCCACAGAAGAAGAAAAGGAATATCAACTAACTCTAGACTAATGAGTGGCCACAACAAACTAATACCATGCCAAACTATTGACTCAACCAAAATAAATATCACACTGAAATTAGGTACTGAGTACTGAGGCATGCAATCCATGGAGGACAGTCTACACCATATACTGGATTTTTCATATGTATCCCACAAGTTTAATTCATTGCACACAGTGGCTAGCAGTCTAGCACCATTGAACCGTTTAAACCATGTGTCTCAATATAGATTGGGTATTAATAACAAAAGTTACATACCAATGGGATATACTTACAAGATACTTGATGGTTTTTAGCAAGCAGAAAATCCATTAGAACTTTCTTTTGAACTGTGCTTTTAATCATTTTCTAAGATGTTCATGCGTTCTCATAAAACCATTAAATTGCAGCCTTTTCCATTGACTTGGAATGGTTGCATATTTTCATGAATTAGAAAATTTCACTGTTTTGACTCTTATTGTATTGGTCATTGCAAAGTGATTTGGTACTATGTTCTAGCACCAAACCTTCATTTTTTTTAATACCCCAGCTAAAGGGCCTGCAACTCAAGAGAGAGCCCGCACCCGTACATGCGAGAAGGGGCAGCATACCTAGGATTTAAACCCTGAACAACCAGTAAAAATTGCTGCTGCTTACCACTCAGGTAAGGAGCTGTATGTTCTCACCAAAACCATCATTTCAAACCATGTATGGCATGATTTGCGTTTCTAGCTGTTTTATTTGTGACATTCCCCACCAATGGTGGAGTTTACCACTGTATTTACAACATGTTTACACTTGATAATAAGGATATACAGATAATGATAAAGCTCATATAGCTCAGAAGGTTTTAACCATGAACTTTGAAAATGAGTTCTTAATAACATCTCTTACAGATCTCACAAAAAACTTCCTGCCTCTCTTTGAGGGTGTCTGACCCTTCGAGAATGGACTAGTCCCCTGGGCACGTTATGTCCCTGCCTCCCCACCCGCTGGGTAAATCAAGATCTTACCTTTTTGAGTTGCCAAGGAAGAGAGTGTGAGTTTAAAACTACAACCTCCGACTCTTGTGAGTTTAAAACTACAACCTCCGACTCTTAAGACGTGGTCCTAACTAACTACGCTACCCATCGGAAAACCTCTCTTTTTATCTTAAGTCTTTTTAAATCCTTTGCTATTTTTCTTAATATTGTTGGACTATTTTCAAATATCATGAACACATATGTTAATTATTTAGGATACAATGCTGTCCTAACTCCTCACCAAGCTCAATTAAATAAAATTGTGTCAGAATTAACTTTAATCAATTGGCTTGAACCCAAATCTGCAATCTTGGTGCAAGTTGGATCACTAATTGCATTTAACTAGGTCTTATTTAATATTTTCATTAGATTTTAATCTTTTTTTATTTGAACATGTGGACCACTGGCGTTGATGCTTACAAATGGATGCTCTAGGGGCCAAGTCCAGCCCACTAATAGGCCTAGCTTGGAGGGTCCAGGCCAGCCAACTAAGGGCTCTGGACGTTAAATTGAAACCTGAACCTGACTTGTTAGGTTGATCAGATGGTTCAACATTATTGGAACTGGGCTTCGATGGATTTGGGAGAATCAGAGAATCCATAGTTTCAAGCGAAACAAGTGACATGTGACTGAAGTGAAAATTCACGTAAAATGATTTTACGCCAAACTTTCCACAAGCAGGGGTACTTCGGTGATTACCCTAGATTACATTGTTAGTCTACCCCTTTGTATTGATAACAGTACCTCTCCAATGTCACCTGGGCTAGTGTTGACTCAGGCCCACACAGGAACCACCAAGATTCAGTCTCCAATAACACACCAAGTCTCAAGGGCCGTTTCCTAACTTCGCTCAACAAATCTTATTTATCCTTTTATAACAGAACCTCATCCATTGTAATATAAATATAAATATATATATATGACACTATACAGATGTAAGAAAACAAGAATTCAAAAATACAAACGTTATCTGTTTATAGTATCAGAGCAGTAAGCACCCACGTGCACCTCTTATTCACAAGCACTGTTCATCATCTTCTTCCTCACACCATGGCATCTTCATCTTCCTCTTCTTCATCTCCAAGCTTTATTATCTCAAACATAGCTCATCTCATTCCCATAAAACTCGACACCACCAATTTCCTCCTGTGAAAATCTCTGTTTCGACCTGTTCTGAGAAGCCATCGTTTGGAAGGCTTTATTGATGGATCTCAGTCAGTCCCACCTCAAAAAATCACTGGTTCAGATGGAAAATCAGTCCCCAATATGGCATACAATGAGTGGTTTGAACGTGATCAAACCCTCCTTTCATGGATCAATGCCACACTTTCGGATTTGGCACTCCCGTACATTGTTGGCATGAACACAACAAAGGAAGCCTGGGATTCCTTGGAATGACGCTATGCGTCCCTCTCACGCTCCCATGTCATTGAACTCAAGAAGCCTTACAGCACATCAAGAAAGGATCATCCACTATGCAGGATTACCTACATCAAGTCAAAGTGCTCTCCGACCAACTTGGAACTTGTGGAGCACCAGTCAGTGAGGATGACCTTATCATTCATACCTTGGCAGGGCTGCCACCCATATATCGTCCTTTTCAAACCTCCATCCGGACTCGCTCTCGTCATGACCCTGTCTCCCTAGAGGAGTTGTACACTCTTCTGGTATGTGAAGAGCTTAGCCTAGATGAAGATCTCTCTACAAAATCATCCACCGCCTTTGTTACGACCAGAAATTACTCTCAACGATCGTCCAATCAAGGTCGATCATCGGCCCACCAAATCAGTAGCATAGCCCATCATCTGGCCACTCTAATAGGCCAAACCATGTTTCAGGGAGCAAAAAC
This sequence comes from Cinnamomum chago, assembly GCA_038049695.1. Lineage (NCBI taxonomy): Eukaryota > Viridiplantae > Streptophyta > Magnoliopsida > Laurales > Lauraceae > Cinnamomum > Cinnamomum chago. The sequence goes on along the minus strand of CP142453.1, from coordinate 11,168,716 downwards.
ACGCACTCTCACCACTCTTGTTCAAACTCCAGTTCTCGACCCACTCAGTCACGAATTACTAGTGGTGATCAGCGACCACGGCCAACATGTCAAATATGTAGTGATTGACACTTAGATGCGTAATGCTTAACCGCAAGACTACGATGTCGTCAAATAGTAAAGGACAAAAGGAGTCCGGATTATCGTTCCCACGAGGAGAGGATGGAAGAAGCAATGAAAGAGTTGAATTAAGATATAGCTAATATAGAAATTGAAGGAGCAATTTAAAACTACTAAACTATGAGTGAAAAATGGAATTAAAATAATTTGAATGTGAAACAAAACTCAAATAACAACTAAACTACTCTAATTAACAATCTAAAGAATAAAATTAATGAGATCTAACAAATTACACTAAACTAGTGGATGAGTAGTGGAGGTGGAAATGGAGGATTTAATATGAAGATGTGGGGTGAAATGTGTAGGGTTTTAAAACAAGTGATTTGAAATGTGGATCTAACAATCTAAAAGTGAAAATAACAAATAAAACAAGGATTTAGATTAACAACAATAAAAAGAAGAGATTAGGCAATTCAAAATCCACTAAGTAATTAATTCAAACAATGCATGTTCTAATTCAATTCTCAAATCTACAATCCAATTAGCAATCTGTTGCCTAATTAGATTGGATGATATAGCAATGAAGATCAAAGTAAAGAAAATAAAAAAGCCAAGATTCTAAATCATAACCTAACTACCCTAACAATTAATCATCAAAATCAAGCCACAAAAGATCAAAGATAAGGGCTCTAGAGCATGCTATGTGAGAGAACTTAATCCAACTATAAAGCATCAATTGAGATTATCAAAGCATCAAGTGTGGGGATAGAGCATGAGAAATGAGAGAGATTAGCACAATTAGATCTAAAATCTACTAATCAATTAAGGCACAAGTAGGGAATTTAAACTAAAACATGCATGAAATTGAACTAATCACATTACTTAGCTTCAAAATGAGAGTCTAATCCAAGAGCCTTAGCCACTAAACATTAAGAAAGAGCTCTAAATCTTCATTAATGATCTTCAATTACACACTCTCTCTAGATTAGTTACAAAGAAGCTCCTAATTATAATCTAAAAGTAAAAAAAAAAAAAAGATTTGCAAAAAGACTAACTTGTCAAAAGATCCCCTCTCACTCTACAAAAACATTCTAATTTATAGGAACATTGAAGACATTTGATTGACCTATTTCATTTCACAAGAGTTGCTTCCATTTGATTAGTTGCAACTTAAAGGCTTTTGATTGGCTTATTTGCTTTCACATGGATTGCTTGAATTTGATTTGGAGGCTTTTGATTGGCTCTTTTGTGAGCTTTGATTGGATCATATCCTTTCACATGGAGAGGTGAGTTGAATGGAAAAAAAAAATATGCAATTATTAGGATTTGAACCCAGAACCTATTCCATACCAATTCAAGCTCCAACCAATCATTTGTGTTAGAAAATGACTTCTTTTATCTATAAAGTCTTCTTCTCTTATTTTCGAATTCTTCAACACTTCCTAAGATTTCTTCATTTAATTTCTTTATTGAAATCTCTTCTTGATGACTTGGGACACTAGCCGGATGTTGGGATAGTCGTGGGGTCCACCTACACAAGAGAAATTACATAAAAATGCGCTACAAATAATTGGATTTATACATGATAATCCGTTAATGTGATAGAATGATAAAATCTCTGTGTAAGGCAAATGATATGCATATGAGATGCTGATAAAATTCGGACTAATGAGGGGTAAAATATGCAATATTTAACACTCATCATGTAGCAAAATGGGTCATCTTGCTATAGATTGCTACCACCGCATGGATCATGCGTATCAAGGGTGCCATCCCCCACAACGTCTAGCCGCCATGGTAGTCACTCATCAACACAACCTCAACAATACCTGGTTTTCTGACACCGGAGTGATGCATCACATTACCCCTGACTTGGGTAATCTCTCCATTCATGCACCATATCATGGGTCAGACAATGTGCATGTGGGCAACGGTCAAGGTTTGTTCATTTCCAATAATGGCAATACCACCATGCGCACACACCCCACCACCTTGCATCTCAAAAATATTCTCCATTGCCCTCAAGCCTCTTCTAATTTATTATCCGTTCAAAAATTCTCTCGTGACAACCACTGGTATTTTTACTTTAATGATACTGGTTTTTCTGTGAAGGACAAAGCTTCGGGGAGGACACTTTTCCGATGACTGATTGAGCATGGGCTTTACCAATTTTGTCCAAATTTTATTTCATCAGGGCACCAAAATAAGACCGTCAAAGCTTCCTTTTTTACTCACCGTGCATCAAGTACTCTCTAGCACCATCGCCTCGGACATCCATCAACAAATATTCAACAAGCTATTCTTTCGAGCTTCTCCCCTTCAATAAAGCATGTTAAAACAATATGTTCATCATGTTCCCTTGGCAAGAGTACAAAGCTCTCATTTTCTTTATCCTCTACTTTATCAATAAAACCATTAGAACTTATTCACTGTGATGTGTGGGGTCCTTCCCCTGTTCTCTCTATTAGTGGATATAAATACTATGTAATTTTTATTGATGATTGCACTCGCTATTGTTGGATTTACCCATTATTATTAAAATCTGATGTTTTTTTCTGCATTTTGCACTTTCAAACAATATGTTGAAAATCTTCTTGACTCAAAAATTAAAACATTTCGATCCGATGGTGGTGGAGAGTTTACAAGTACCCTATTTAAACAATTTCTCTCCACCAATGACATTATCCATCACTTGTCATGTCCACACACACCCGAACAAAATGGTGTAGCTGAATGGAAACACCGTCACATAGTTGAAATCGGACTCTCTCATGGCTCACTCGTCTCTTCCCAAACATTATTGGTTTGAAGCCTTTAACACTGTCGTTTATTTAATAAACTGCATGCCTCTAATTTCGGTTCCCAAAATTTCACCTTATGAGGCCCTCTTTCACAAAGCACTTGATTATTCCCCTTTAAAAAAAATTCGGTGCGCTTGTTACCCGTGGCTTCACCCCTACCAGCCCAACAAACTTGAGTTCAAATCGATCAAGTGCGTCTTTGTTGGGTACGGCCTTCAACATAAGGAATATAGGTGTTTGGACCCTTCCACAGGCCGCATTTACATCTCTCGCCATGTCATTTTTGACGAAAATGTTTTCCTTTTGGAAAATCCACTGTCACATCTTCACCCTCTAGCACCCTTCTAATCCACTTGCTCTCTTTGGAACCATTCAACAATGGCTCTCTCCTCCTTCCTTACTAATCCACCCAACCCATTTACCAAACAACTTATCATTGGCCACTTCAAGCCCCCCTATCCACCAACCCCAAAATCAAGAACTAGAGCCCATGCTCTCCAATCGGGTCTACCCCAGTGCTGTCCTCACAGACGATCAACTACCATCAGGTATATCACTCCCTACTGGTTCCCCTCCACATGCATTACTCCAACCCACTGAGCCTCGCCTATAAGGAAATTACTTTTAGGTCCATTACTTGAACCACACGTCCTTACCTTTCCCGACATGTGGTCATTATAGGAATTCTGTTTTCATAGGATATATGCTATTAATTACTCAAAAAACGGTTTCTTAATGAGATATATTCCATAATATTATTTACCTTAATGGACGGTTGAGATTAAATATAAGGAAAACCTAATTGGAAATTCGGCCTTCTCTCCACCTATAAAATAAAGTCTTTCGTCCATCACAAAGGCTACAGACAAAACTCAACACATTAGGTTTTATAAGCAAGGAGTGAGAAACCAAAATCAATCACCTGGCCTCTTCTTCGACGAATCTCAACATCAATCAATAACAGCACCAGACAGCAGGATCAGAAAGTTCTCTGCATCAGGATGTCTAGAGGTACTCTTCAATTCATTTAAGATTAAATCCTACATGTGATTATCATGATGTTCACGATCTTAGGGTTCATGTTAATAATAGCATAACATGTGGTATCAGAGCATGGTTTTAGAACACATGATTGTCCATTAATTAGAATAACTTTGCATCGCCATAATCGGCAAATATAGATCCGTTTCTAACTCTATTTTGCAACAATTTATCTATCCAACTATTATGGCCTGTATAAATGGTTTAGATTTATGTTATTCTGCAATTTTAATTTGACCACGACTGTTTGATCGTGATTTATTTAAAGTTTTGAAATTTTTTATTATTATTCTGCATAAAACTCCTGCGTACGATAAAATAAATAAATTCGGGGCTACCGCCCCGAAGCCGTCGGACTGCCCTCCGAGACTCGGCCTTCTTTATCAGTACTTTTCATGTATCGAATGATCTATCATGAATGCATGCAACATATAATGTTTATGTTCATATTAAGCTAATTTTGATCACCAAAGTAGCATGCTTAGGGTTAGGTCTCACTACAGTGACCCTAACAATTAAACACTGAAATTTTGCCATAATAGTACCATCATGATGTTTACATTACATATTGTTCAAGCGCATGATGCGTTTAGTCGCCCACAGGCGGATTATATGCATACGTTTGAACAATAATTAAGTAGTGTTTGTTCATAATTTGAGTAGCATCACTCATTAACACCACCTTGAATATGACGACCTTAGATGATATAATGTGTAGAAATTATGGTGACTACCCACAGGTGCACCTAAATTTTATGTCGTATATATTCATATATTATGCATGTGTTGTCTTATTTTTTAATTAAAGCCTTATTGTTGTTTCTCTATTACAATTATTGCACCTACTAATCTGAATTCGCATGCTACATCTGTCACTAAGCTCAATGGAACCAACTTCTCAGAATGAAAAGAGCAAGTTGAGTTCACATTAGGGGTACTTGAACTGGATATGGCTCTTCTTAAAGATAAGCCAGCTCCACTCACTGAAACAAGTACCCCCCTGAGGAAAAGACCCTCTTTAATGCTTGGGAGAGGTCTGACAAACTAAGCACTATGTTTTTGCGAATGACTTGCCACCAACATCAAAACCTCCCTTCCTAAACTTGAGAATGCTAAGGACTATATGAAGGCCATTGAAGATAGGTTTAAGACTGCAGACAAATCCCTTGCTGGGAAATTAATGGCAGATCTTACAACCATAAAGATTGATGGCACTCGCTCAATGCATGAGCATGTCATTGAGATGACCAACCTTGCAGGTAAACTCAAGAATTTGGGACTATCAGTGGATGAGGCTTTTCTCGTCCAATTTATCCTAAACAGTTTACCTCCTCAGTACGGGCCTTTCCAAATTCACTATAACACTATTACGGACAAGTGGACAATTAATGAATTGGCTAACAAACTGGTTCAAGAGGAGGCCAGGCTGAATCAACAAGGTATTAAACTAGCTCATCTCGTTCAAGGAGCTAGACATAAAGCTGAGAGAAAGCATAATTCAAGCCAGAAAAGGGCACCACATAAATCTAATGAGGCTAGTCAGAACCCCAAGAAGAAAAAGAAGGAAGACGTATGCATATTTTGCAAGAAACCTGGACATTTTCAGACAGACTGCATTAAACATAAATAACGGTTCAAAAAGAAAGATAACCCTTGGGTTTCGTAAGTTATTTCGAATCAAATCTTACTTATGTTTCTTCTAGTACTTGGTGGATTGACACTGGTGCTAATGTTCATGTTTCCAATTCAATGCAGGGATTCCTTACGATCCAAACCATAAACCCAAGTGAGAACTTCCTTTTTTTTTAGAACAAAGACAAAGCTCCAGTTGAAGCTATTGGCACTTTTCGTCTTGTTTTAGATAGAGGTTATCAGTTAGACTTATGTCAAACTCTTTATGTTCCGTCTATTTCCCGTAATTTGGTTTTTGTAAGTGCACTTGATAAAGTTGGTTAGTCGTTTGAAGTAGGAAATGAATATTTCAGTTTATTTAAAAATTATAGTCGCATTGGTTCTGGAATATTGATTGACGGGCTATACAAGTTTCATCTTAATAGTCAATTTACTGAAACTCATCTTACCCTGCATTCTAAGGAAACAAAACGAAAGTCATCTAAAAACGACTCTTATTTCTTGTGGCATAAAAGACTAGGTCACATATCCAGTGAAATAATCAAACAGTTAGTAAAAGATGGTGTCCTTCCGGATCTATATTTTACCAATATTACAGTGTGTGTGGATTGTATTAAAGGCAAAACAACACAACACACAAAGAAAGGAGCCACAAGAAGTACTTAGCTTCTCGAAATAATTCATATAGACATTTGTGGACCCTTTGATGTTCTAACCTTTGGGGGAGAAAAGTACTTCATTACCTTTTATTGATGATTACTCACGTTACTGTTATTTATACTTGTTGCATGACAAATCTCAGTCTGTGAATGCTGTACAAGTGTTCATTACTGAAGTCGAAAGGCAACTAGATAGAAAAGTGAAAAGCATAAGGTCAGATAGAGGTGGTGAGTTTTATGGTAGGTATGACGAAACAGGACAACATCCTGGACCTTTTGCAAAACTTCTCCAAAAGCTTGGAATTGTTGCCCAATACACAACGCTTGGTTCTCCGTGGCAGAATGGTGTAGCTGAAAGGCGAAATCGTACATCCATGGAAATGGTTAGATCCATGATGAGTCACGCCAACTTACCTATATCCTTGTGGATGGATGCTCTACGCACAACTGTTTATATCTTGAACAGGGTTCCTAGTATAGTAATTCCAAAGACACCTTTTGAACTGTGGAAATGATGGAAACCTAATTTAAGACATCTCCAAATTTGGGGTTGCCCAGCTGAGGGTAGAATCTACAATCCACATGAAAAGAAATTGGACCTTAAAACGATCAGTGGTTACTTTATAGGTTACCCAGAAAAGTCCAAAGGATTTAGGTTTTACTGCCCTAACCATAGTAAGAGAATTGTTGAAACTGGTAATGCTAGATTCTTTGAGAATGGCAAAATAAGTGGGAGTAATAAACCTCAAGATGCGATCATTCAGAAAATCAGGGTACCTATCCATTTACTCTCTATTCCGAAAGATGTTGGAAGTCCTCCCGTTGTTGAACCATTTAACAATGAAGAAAACCCAATAAATGATCAACAACTCCATAATGAGATTGTCACCAATGAACATATGGATGAAGCACCAGAGGAACCAACATTAAGAAGGTCCCAAAGACAAAAGAGATTAGCTATTTCCGATGATTACATGCTTTACCAAGTAGAATATGAAGAAGGGACAATTAAAGACCCGGTTTCTTATTCACAAGCCATTAAGGATGTTAATTCTAGTAAATGGATTGCTGCCATGAAGGATGAATTGAAATCTATGGATGAAAATCAAGTATGGGATGTTGTTCAATTGCCTTCAGGATATAAACCAATTGACTGTAAATGGGTCTTCAAGACCAAATGCGACTGCAAAGGCAATATTGAACGACATAAAGCTAGACTTGTTGCCAAAGGTTTTAATCAGAAAGAAGGCATTGATTATACTGAGACTTTTTTCCCTGTGTCTAGGAAGAATTCTCTTAGAATTATCATGGCATTAGTAGCTCACTATGACCTCGAGTTACATCAAATGGATGTGAAAACTGTCTTTCTTAATGGAGACTTGGAAGAAGAAGTCTACATGCGTCAACCTGAAGGCTTCATAATTGAAGGTCAGGAAGACATGGTCTGCAAGCTTAAGAAATCAATATATGGACTGAAACAAGCTTCAAGGCAATGGTACCTAAAGTTTCATGAAATCATTAATGCATTCGATTTCAAAGAAAACATAGTTGACCCTTGCATATACCTCAAGATCAGGGGGAGTAAGTTCATATTTTTGGTTCTGTATGTTGATGACATTTTACTGGCTAGTAGCGACCTTGGTCACTTACATGAAACAAATTATTATTTCTTTAAGAACTTTGAAATGAAAGATATGGGTGAGGCTTCCTATGTGATAGGAATAGAAATATTCCGTGACAGGTCACTTGGTATTTTGGGATTGTCTCGGCAAGCATATATTGACAAAGTTCTCGAGAGATTTGGCATGATGACATGTTCCTCTAGTCCTATTTCACTGCATAAAGGAGACAAGCTTAATCTTACGCAATATCCACAGAACGAATTGGAACGTAAAGAAATAGAAAAATATCATTATGCTTCTCTTGTAGGGAGTTTGATGTATGCACAGGTTTGTACTAGGCCTAACACTAGTCATGTTGTTGGCATGTTGGGTAGATTTCAAAGTAACCTAGGAATCGCTCATTGGAAAGCTGTAAAGAAAGTACTGAAATACCTCAAGGGAACAATGAATTATATGCTGACATACAGAAAATCAAGTCACCTACAGGTGACTGGTTATTCGGATTCAGATTTTGCTGGATGTCATGACACCAGACTTTGCACTCTTGGCTATGTGTATCTCTTATATGGATGTGCAATATCATAGAAAAGCCAGAAATCCGAGTTGCTTTACACAGTACCATGATGGCTGAATATGTGGCATGTTATGAGGCTGCAATTCAGGGAACATGGTTGCGTAATTTTATCTCTCAGTTTGGAGCTTTGAGTTTCATCTCTAAGTCATTAACTCTTTACTATGACAATGACGCTGCAACCTTCTTCTCCAAGCATGACAGGATATCTAAGGGAGCCAAACACATGGACCTTAAATAACTATCACTGAAGCAAGATGTTAGATTACAGAAATTTGTCATTGAATCTATACGTACAGATTTCATGGTCGCAGACATACTCACGAAAGGACTACCTCCAAAGATCTTTCAGGGACATACTGAAAGCATGGGTCTTGAAGATGGTTCTTAATTATCGTTTTTTGTCTTTTTATTTCTGTACTTATATTTGACAATTATTGAGCTCTTAATGCAACTCTACATCTATTATTTTTGTTTTTCCATTGTGTACATATTTATGTTTGGATAAATGATAAACAGAAACAGGCCTTAAACAAAGACATTATGAGACCAGTATGTAAATCTCCTATTACGGTCTAGTTATGTAGGTTGTAGATGACGTAGTACGTGGAAGTAAATATGTTGCAAAATAATATGTGCACGCCATGGCTTCCATTAACAACCGAATTAGCCAAGACACTTATGATAACCAACTAAAGCAGTGCTAAGCATATAATGCGTGTCTTTTGATTCCTAAAATGAAAACATTAATGGATCTTCCTATTGACCAAGTGGGAGACTGTAAGGAAATTACTTTTAGGTCCATTACTTGGACCACACGTCCTTACCTTTCCCAAAATGTGGTCATTATAGGAATTTCATTTTCATAGGATATATGCTATTAATTACTCAAAAAACGGTTTCTTAATGAGATATATTCCATAATATTCTCTACCTTAATGGACGGTTGAGATTAAATATAAGGAAAACCTAATTGGAAATTCGGCCCTCTCTCCACCTATACAATAAAGTCTTTCGTCCATCACAATGGCTACATACAAAACTCAACACATTAGGTTTTATAGGCAATGAGAGAGAAACCGGAATCAATCACCTGGCCTCTTCTTCGACGGATCTCAACATCAATCAACAACAGCACCAGACATCAGGATTGGAAAGCTCTCTGCATCAGGATGTCTGTAGGTACTCTTCAATTCATTTAAGATTAAATCCTACATGTGATTATCATGATGTTCACGATCTTAGGGTTCATGTTAATAATAGCATAACACCGCCAACAGCCTTTGTCACTAAACAAGCCCACCACTAGCATCTCCCATTCACCTACACATCTACCTTCAACCTCTAATACAAGCAACCCACTCATTTCACCTGTATCTACCTCTCCACACCTACCAAACACTCAAGCAGCTAATGCATCCACTTCTCAACCAGTTCCAAGGACTACCATTTCAAAAGCTACTGCCCCCACTCCTGGACCACCTACTCACACCCACACAATGCATATAAGGTCCCAATCTGGTATTGTTAAGAAAAAGGTATGGCTCAGTACCAAACACCCACTCCCATAAGCACTACTGGCCCACAATATCATGTCTGAACCTACATCTTACAGTCAGGCTGCCAAATCTGTCGAGTGGCGGGCTGCTATGGATATAGAATATACATCTCTACAAAGGAGTGGCACATCGACTCTTGTCCCTCGTACACCACATATGAATGTGGTTGGTTGCAAATGGGTTTACCGCATCAAAAGGAACCCTGATGGATCCATTAATCGCTTCAAAGCGCTTGGTTGCCAAAGGATTTCACCAACAGCCCTGCATCGACTTTGTTGACACCTTTAGTCCTGTAGTGAAACACACCATTATATGTGTCATCTTGGCATTAGTTATTGCCTATAATTGGCCACTCAGGCAGTTGGATGTTGAATGTGTCTTCTTACTGAAAGTCCACGAGGATCCTAACCCTAGAGGGGGGGGTGAATAGGGTGAGCTACAAGTATGACCAATTTAAAGCAATTTTAATTTCTTAAACTAAACTAGTCACATGTGATGATTAAACAATCAATATGCGGAAGCTAATAAACAATCACCACACAAGCAAGCACCACAACACCAATGTTTATAGTGGTTCGGCCTCAATGCCTACATCCACTACCGGCTTGTGAAACCAATCACCCCACCGGATTCCACTATTTATGCTTTTTCAAAGGCTAAGCAATAACCTATACAATGTTGTTTTTCTAAGGCTCAACAACAACCTTTACAATGTGCTTTTAGAGGCTAAGCAATAACCTTCACAAAATGTTTTTCTTAGGCTAAGCAATAACCTTACAAGATGCTTTTCTTAGGCTAAGCAATAACCTTACAAGTTGCTTTTCTTAGGCTAAGCAATAACCTTACACAATGCTTTTCTTAGGCTAAGCAATAACCTTACACAATATAGATTTCTCAAAGAAAGTGTCTTCACAAAAGAACACTCCAAGAGATTACAAATTAAGCTCAATGAATTGCCTCTAAATAGGCTAATGTGAAAGTGCAATTCAAATTACAAACATACACTCAATTATGTTAAAGTGTGTGCACAAGTGTATGAATGCTCTACTTCAATCTATTTTAACAATGAAGCTCATAAATGAATGCATGATGCATTTTAAAATCAAAGCTTATAAAATGATGATTGAAGAGAAAAATACTAATCACATGAAAGATTCACACAACTTGAAGAAATGATCTAAAACATGTTGTATGAATATAAAAGTCTAAGAACACATGTGGTTTAGGTGAGAGTGATTGCAAACCATTCTAATATACCAATGAAGATAATGAGTTTGCAAAACAACTCTTGAAATCATGCACAAGTGAAAAGCAAAGATTTAAACATGCATGGATTTCATTTTAATGAAAATCAAAATACAAGTAAAGTGTACCTTTTTAAGAACTCATGTATTTGATTTCCAAATGGCCCTCTAGCCTTTCCAACTTCTTCCCCTTTCCTTGGCTCCAAAATGGTCTCAAAAGTTCATGTATCAAGCCTTGAAAAAGGTTGGAAATGAATGGACTTTATAGCCAAAAAGTGCCCAACGGCTAGTCCTCGGTCGACCGGCAAAGGGGTCTCGGTCGACCGGGAATACACAACGGTCATATTTCTGACCGTTGGAGGCTTACAGTTCAGAAACTGTACAGGGGCCCTGCAGTGTCCTCGGTCGACCGAGACACAGGGCTCGGTCGACCGGCGACACTGCCGGGCGAGTCCCTGGGGCCAAAAATCCAACTTTTGCCTTTTCAAAGTTATTTCTTTGGTGGATCTTTGGGCCACTAAATCAAGCTTAAATAACATGTTTTAGAGATTCTAAAGGTTATTAAAACATGATTATAAGAAGCCTAAACATATTTGAAAACTTTAAAACCATAGGCTAGCTTGATTTGAGAAAAACTCTTTTCAAATGAAATTGCATACAAAAATGATTCTTTTTGGGTTGAAAGTATGCAAAGCTCAAACCTAAATTCACAAGATGATTTTCCAAAAATAATGCACAAGGAATAAGGTTTTCAAAAGAGTTTTGGGTTTCAAAACTAATGCATCCAAGTTTAGAACCAAACCATGCATAAAACACAAACTTTTCCAAATCTAAAAACCAATGTAGGTATAAAGCTAGATTTCAAGATATTTTAAATCAATGCATGTGTGTGAATTCAAATGATGCCAATATGCAAATGCATCCATCAAATTGCAAATACAAAAGACCTAACACTTACATAGTGATCTTCGTGAAGTAGTTTATATGGCTCAACCACAAGGTTATACGGACCCTAACAAGCCATCCCATGTATGTCGTATGCAAAAGTCTATTTATGGACTTCATCAAGCACCTTGAGCCTTGTATGAAAATTTTACCTCTAAATTATTGGACTTTGGCTTTCTACTGTCCGCCTCAGATCTGTCTCTCTTCATCAAATGTGACAATGGTAGCATCACTTACATTCTTTTATATGTGGATGACATTATCATCATAGGCAACAATTCTATTTTTATCACCTCATTCATCCACCAGCTGGGACAACATTTCAAGAAGAAAGATTTAGGCCCGCTTACATATTTTCTCGGCATGGAAGCTCATCGTACCAATAATGGGCTTTTCCTTTTCCAAACCAAGTACATCACTGATCTCCTTATGAAATCTGACATGGTAGGTTGCAAACCTGTTGGCTCTCCCACATCAAAAGATAAATTAAGCCCATCTGATGGACCTCTCCTTGATGATCCAACCCAATTTCGGAGTATTGTGGGTGCCTTTTAATATGTTTCTCGCACCCGCCCTGACATAAGCTATGCTGTCAATCAGGTATGCCAATTCATGCATGCACCTACTGTTGTTCATATGACTGCTGCTAAGAGAATACTTCGATTCCTCAAAGGTACTCTTACATATGGGCTTCATCTTCGTCCTGGCCCATTGCGTCTTTATACTTACTGTGATGCTGATTGGGCTGACTCACCATTTGATCGACGGTCCACTAGCAGTTATTGTGTATTTTTGGGTCCCAACCATATCCATGGTTTGCTAAGAAACAAAATACAGTGGCCCGTTCATCCACAGAAGCTGAATATCGCTGCCTAGCCCACACCGCTGCTGAATTCACTTGGCTATGCTTTCTCTTACGTGATCTTCATATTCCATTATCTGAGATCCCATTCATCTAGTGTGACAATGTGAGTGCTATATCTCTTGCATTCAATCTTGTTTTCCATGCGCGAACCAAACACGTCGAACTCAACTTGATGCCCGCTTTGTTTCCTCAAAGGAAGTAGGGCAGGATCGCTTGCTTGAACGCTGACATCTTCACCAAAGGGCTTTCATCTAAGCGTCTTCAACATCTACAATCTAATCTTTACATCCGAGAATGCCCGCTTAGCTTGAGGGGGGATGATAACAGTACCTCTCTAATGTCACCTGGGCTAGTGTTGACTCAGGCACACACAAGAACCACCAAGACCCAGTCTCCAATAACACACTAAGTCTCAAGAGCCATTTCCTAACTTTGCTCAACATATCTTATTTATCCTTTTGTAACATAACCCGATTCATTGTATAATATATATATATATATATGATACTATACAGATGTAAGAAAACAAGAATTCAAAAATACAAATGTTACCTGTTTTTTTATTAGGGTGATTCTAAATACACCCACCCTGTTTACTTCATATACCCACTGCTACCATTTTCCTTTTGGTTTGCGCGGACAAGACAGACTAGGTAATAATCCTTTAACAAGGCCTGAAAGGAAATAACAACGCTGTCTCTTCCCTGACATGTATCTTCTTTCTCCACTTAAAGATTTATATGCCAAAAAGTCTACCTGGACAAACTTTTTTGCCATAATTTTGGACAGCCCCAAATATTCAAGGGATATCATAGGGGTTGTCCAAAATTATAGCCAAAAAGTTTGTCCAAGTAGCACTGCAGTTTATATGCCCACGTGAAAAGAAGATCCTCAAGTGGGCCATCTTCTTCACCGATTTATCCTCGTCGTCCTTACTCTCTTTGACCACTTATACACATCACCACCAGCACGGCCGTGAATTTAGGTGTGGGTGTCGGTCTGGGAAAGATCATCACTTGGGTGGCCCATCAAGACCGTACAGACAATCATATTGTGGTGGGGTCTTGCAGTGACCAATGTATCAACGCTCAATGGAGCTGCACTGTTGAAAGTTGGGCCTGAGTGGGTTTTATAGCTAGACTGTACAAGCAGAAATACTTATTCACAGTGGTGGACCTGGGGTTTTACCTTTGATGGGTGCGGTTCCGAATTGACAATAGGGGTTTGGAAATGAACTCAGCGGTTCTCATATGGGTCTTGGTGGCAAACACAGGATTTTTGCTTAAGGGCCCATCTCATGTGGTCAAGGAAGGTTTGACCCCTCCCTTCTCTCCCATCATTTATATACTTGAGGGTGTAAGGACCCATTCCTAGAAATACCTAGTGGGACCCAATTTGACCAAGTCAACCATAGGTTGTCCTATTTAATAGGTGATTAGCATGAATAGTTAGTAATTTCCCATTAATTAAGCCTAGTTTATAGGATTGAGACTCTTGTAAGATTAATAGTGGTTTTCTTAGAATTAATTAACATATTAGAGGCCTTAACTGTAATCCTAATTATAGATGGGTTTCCCTTAGAGAGTTGTGCAATTGACCTTAGAATGACCCAACTACCTATAGCCCAACTCATTAGCCCATTTATCAAATGGAGGTACTCTAGTCTTTATTACCACATATTTTCCCTCCTTTTTGAAATCTCAATACCATAAATGTCCTTGGCTCATTTACTCTCTACCAAGTAAACATGTGCACTTTTGTCATAATAAATAGCCTACCTTTATTGCCCTTAGGCTCCTTTATTCACAACCACTCATTTGAGGATACTTTAGTCATTATATGTGAATACCTAAATTACCCTAGCCTTTATCCTTTATTTCTATTGGCAACCAAGGACCCTTTGGTCATTCTATTTTAGCATTCCTCAAATACCCTCATCTTTATCCTAAACTTACTTTAGCAATAGAGGGCATTTTGGACTATAACCTAACCAACCACTATAAAAGAAACCCCTCTTATCTCTTCCCCTCATTTCACTACAATTCCCTCCCATCTCTCCCTCTCTTTCTAAGTTAGAGATTAGGGTCTCTCATCTCCAAGATCTCTCTTTCCTCTCCAAGTAAAGGTAATCCTCATTTACTATTTCCAATTTCCTTATAGTATAACTCTTTCCCTTATATTTCCCTTTCTTATGCATTTCTCTCTTTGGGAATGGGTGTAGAGATTGTAGATTCAACCATTGGGGAGATCTTAGAGCTATTGGAGTGAAGCCTAAGCTATTTGAGGAGTTTTCTTTCTAATAAGGCAAATAGACATGCTTAGATCATTTAATTAAATTTATTAACATGCTTAGATTGTTAATTATTGTCTTTTATGGCTATTTGGCATGATTTATTTGTATTTAGATGATTGATTAGATAGTGTTATGCATGGATTGTTGTTCTAAGCCTTTTCTTATGTGTTATTGGCCATTGATGGATGAGAATCCCCCATTTGGAAGATCAATGGCCCATTTGTAATGAAATCATGATGAGGGAGGTGTGTTCAATGTTTAGGAGTGTTTGGTGAAGATCTGGGACCCATTTGATGTAGTTTTAATGGAAAATGGAAGATGGCAGAACCTTTATTTTTAGGGTTTCGTGTGTACCCGGTCGACCTGGTCACTCAGGCGGTCGACCGGGCACACATGGGACTTCTCCTCAATTGGGAGCAGAAAAAGGGTCTCAGGGTACATACCTAGTGTACCCGGTCGACCGGCAATGAGGCCCGGACGACTGGCCACACTGCAGTGCCCCCCACCTGCCAGTTGTTTGTGGAAATTTCCCCAGTGTACCCGGTCGACCTGGGGACCCTCTAGGTCGACCGGGGACACTGCAGACAGTGATTTCTGACTCCAAATTAGCTGTTCACTTCCACTATGTAGTAGGTCGACCCATGGACCCATGATGTTGACCCGATACACTGTAAATAGTGATTTTCCAGATTTAGTTTCCTTTTATGACCTGATCATGTGTGGTCCCCGTTGACCTTCCAATTGGACTATTTGGGATACGCGAGACACGAATCAAGGGTCGGGCTTAACCTTGACCCGTGTAGCCACCTAAGTAGGGTCTTGGGTTGTAAACGGAACCCGATCCAATGGTTATGGATGTCTTATGATGCTAATTACCTACAAGAGCACCAAGGATATTTAATTAGCATCTGGGGCTCCATGATCATTGCCTTAGGTGAAGTGGGACCCTGGACCTGAAGAGAGGGGCAGTGATTACCAATATATATGAGATATGTGGTACTTATATTGTGAAACAGACACTAGGTCTGGTTGGTAGGTCCGAACTTTGGATGTAGTTCTTGAGAGATATTATAAATCAGGACATTGCACTTAGGCTCTGATCCACGATCACGGTCTGTATTGAATGAAATGTCGGGATATGGCACTTCAAGTCCTGACCTGTAATAATGGGAACTTAACGGTAGATATTGATGAATGGACCGTATAATGAGATAATACTAATTAAGCGTATAGAGAAGCGGGGTTTATAAGGGTATGTATTACTAGCTGTTGAGAATCACAAGGAGGGATTAACTATACTTGAACTTCGTGTCTCGTACCCTTGACTACTATCATCTCATAATAAGGATAATAAGGCTATCCAGTTTGGAGTACCCCCACCTAGTGATCCGTAGGATACATGGATGCACGATTGGTCTGCCGAGGGTTATGATGCTGGCATGGACATGGATATTGAATGTTGAGAGATTGAGTACAGTAGGTACCGATGAATGATCGGGTACCGAGACCGCCGGCATTTGGACCGGGTACATGTGGATGGATGGTGAGAGATTGAGTACAGTAGGTACCAAGGAGTGATCGGGTACCGAGACCGCTGGCATTCGGACCGGGTACATGCGGATGAGTGTTGATGTAAATCTAGCACGTAAGACCAATGACTGAGACTTGGCTGTGGCTATGGATATTGATGGACTCTTGTACTCTCCTATTCGATGTGACAGTAGCGATGGGTGGCTATGACCCCCATGGCTAATGTCCATCGACAGTTGTTAGGACAACGACGATGAGCTGGCTCTGACCCCTCACGTCCCTTGTACTTCAACTGTGGACGTACCTTTATATGCTCTTGTGTATGTATATTAGATGTATTATTATCATGTGTTATGGTTGCCATTGTTTATTCTCTTTAACTGTCGACATTGTTACGATTGGATCTGGATACGATGGTTATGTATATGGTCAGTTTACTTTCTCAGGTTATCTATGCTATTAGTGACTTTTATGTACTTATATGATATATATGATGTCTTGATGATGATAACTTCTCTTATTTACCTGATACGCTGTATCAAACATCTGTTATATAAATATCTTGATTATCGTTCATGCACTACACTTCACACTGCTTTCCGTTGCACTCAGATATTCTATATTTCTTTTGATATACTAATCACGCAGGTACAGCTGGGATCAGGTATGGTCTTCTTCTCTATTTATTAATATAACGTGTTGTCATCTAAACATGCTTATTTGCCTGGCTCATAGAGCCTGACCCAATCCTTGGTGTTTTCAAGTATCTTCTTTTCCGCTTTCTTTGATTTGGTTGAATTGCTTGGCGGCGGATCCGTTGCCGCGGGGTTCAGAGAATGATGCAGTTGGTGCATCGAGAGGCGTCTGACACTTAGATCTCTATTATCTCATTTTCTTGTATCTGGCCGTGTCGGCCTAGGATTGATCAGTTAGTTTAATTACGGAAAGTATCTTGTAATCCCTTAAAGTGAACTAAAATTTTAGGGCTTTGTCCATTTACTTGCTCATATGAGATTTATACTTGATTATATTATTGAGTTTTCCGCATCTCTTGGGTACTTTCTTGTAGCATCCCGAGATTCGAGGCGTCCGGATCTTGGGGCGTTATAGAGGGCCCATCTTATGTGGACCCCATCTGCCTTTGTGGCTAATCATGTAAACGCAGAAAACATGGCCCCCACTTTGAGTGACCAATTGTGACACATTCATGATCAGTTGCAGAATCAGTGGGCGGCCAGCATGATCAATGTTAATTGATATAAAAGAAAATTGGGAGGGTTCATCGTTGGGCTGCTAAGATTTTCCCAACTAGTGTCTGCCACCGACATATCATCAGTATGGCCCACCAAATGGGTGGTCAAAATCATTACCTACCTACTCCAAGGATGGTAAAGGGGGGTGAACTTAGGACCTTTCATTTTAAGGTTGGGTCCAAACAGGGAATCCTATTTGGATCAAAGAGAGAGACGCATAAGGGGGGCGGATGTGGGGCAAAAGGAAAGAGAAAAATTTCTGCTTTACAATCATCCATTCGGTATTATAATATCATTCAGGTGAAAGTGCCTGCTGTACTGTAAATATGGTATAGATTACATGATAATACAACCCTGAATAGACACCCTTTGTATTATCATCCATAAAAGGGAAGAGGGTTTTAGTAGAGAAAGCGAGTGGCAGAGAACAGAAGAAGAAGAAGAAAGAGAAGATGCCTTGCCTTAACCTTTCGACCAACGTGGGCCTTGAGGGGATCGACACCTCCTCCATCCTCTCCGAAGCCACCAAGACCGTGGCCAAGATCGTCGGAAAGCCTGAGGCTGTCAGTTCTTTCTCTTCTCGTTTTTATTATTTTTTTTTTCTGGGTTTCCACAATAGTATGCGCTTTTGTGTTAATCTCATTTATATGTCCTTGTTTTCCTACTACCACTCTTTATTTTGGGTATTTTGATTTGGGTAAGTAGGTTTGGGTCATGGGTTATGCTTACTTTGTTGATATGAAATGTTTTTGGATCATGGGTTTTGCTCATTCTGACTGCAGGAAGCGTTTTTGGATCATTGATTTTGCTTTTGATGATGAGAAATGTTTTTGGGTCATGGGTTTTTGCTTATTTTGATGATAGAAGTGTTTTGTCTGAGATTTGGGTATTTGATGTGAAGGATTTGGTATAGAATTAGTTTTGGGTCATGGGTTTTGCTTCTTTCATTGAATGTGTATCAATTTTATCTTTTATGAGTGTTTTGATGTTGGAAATGTTCTTCTGAATTGGGGATTTTGAGTTGTATGGTTACTTCCAGTGATACTTAATTGCTGAGAGAAATACCAGTAAAAGTGGTCAATAAATTTATAGAATGCTAATGAGTAAACACATCATACTAAGAAAAATGCATTCTCTAGATATCGATTTCTTCTTTTGGTACAGTGCCCTTATTTGCGTTGCACGATTGGTTCTTCGGAAGTAACTAGGTGTATGGGTAAATCAGGGCTCTTGTATTTGGATAACCTAATTGTAAGTGGCATCTATTTTGTTATTTGCCATCACCAGGTACATGCAAACAGAGTGACTGATTATTAGATTTACGGTAAACTGTGTGCATGGCAATTGAAATCCGAGGATCTTGTCCCCAAAATAAGCAAAGAATAAAATCATAGAGTTTGGAGGAGAGATTCATAAGCCTTTTTCTAACGCTTCTTGCGATTTGAATCTCCACCAAACCCCCGAGTCCAGATATTTTCATCCTAAGTATGCCAATTTTTTTCTTGATAAATGAATTTTTTTCCATTTCGTCTAATGGGAACAAATCCTTAAATTAAACTCAAATTTCTTTATCATTGCATTCGTTTTGAATCTCTCAACAGTTCCAATACAGAGAATGTCATATTGACTGGGCCAATACTGCCAAAGCCAGATGGACCGGTTTCACTGTTGTTGCAGCATTGACATTTAGTTCCCGAAGACTATTGTTTTGTCTTGTGCATTTAGCCCTCTCATCATTTACATTACTCATCACCGATTGCTAACTTGTCATAAGGTTGGAGATGCCAAATCCACATAACTCTTTCCTTATGAAGGCTCATATGAGGACATGGATTGATTATCTTCACTAGTTTGGGAAGAGAGATTTTAGGTCTGATTCAGAGACAATGGTTTCTTTCTAAATATTCAAATGAAATTCATATGAAGAATCTTTAAGGTTCCTTTCTTCAAATTCCTCGGACTGTAACTTGTCACAATGTTGAAAAGCTTTCTGTAAGCCATGAAAACTGAAGACTTAAGTAAAATATTTGACTTTAACGGTAGGATGATGTATTGTTTTTTCCTCCTCGAACACAAAATACTCACTTGCCCAACTGATGTCCATTAGACTAAAGAAATCATTTTCGAAGACTGTGCAGTGGTTTAGTGAATCCAAATTGGGTTTCCATTTGTTCTTGATATGCTTTTGTCTGCCAACGTGTTCAATAATGATGTGTGGAGCTTATCAAGAGCAGCATCATTGCAATTGAAATCTGATTCCATCTATCGGGTGTCAATATATGGAACCTGTGATGAATGTAATATTTTACAAATGAAAGAAGAAGAAAAAATGCTCTTGTTGTGATTCACTGTGAAACAAAATTTCTATCACAAATGATAATTTGGGTGTATGCTCATGGAGTTAAAAAGATATTCGTGATCTTGTCAATTTGTGTTGACTTGACACTAAAATAAGTCATATCCTCTCTCTCTTTTGTGATCTTGTCAATTTGTGTTGACTTGACACTAAAATAAGTCATATTCTCTCTCTCTCTCTCTCTCTCTCTCTCTCTCTCTCTCTCTCTCTCTCTCTCTCTCTCTCTCTCTCCTTTTTGTCTATTGATGCTCTCTCTCTCTCTCATGGAACTTGTTGGTGGCGATGAGGAAAGAAGCATCAGATAAAGACAACAAAATATTACACTCCAAAATTAATTTCTTATATCCTGTTACATGGATTCTTCAGTCATTCACCATTGCTGCCCAGCATTTGAAGTCCTCACTCGTCACCATTGGCATCCTATAGAGTCATCACACATGGAGAGGCCGCACACAAAGAGGCACACCCGACGAGAGAGAGAGAGAGAACTTTTCATTATATTGCTTGAGAGAATACAAAAGAATTTACAGAGGATGGGATAACAATCCTGCCCAGTAGAGAACCTAGATTGGATTTTCTTTCTTCCGAGTTATACTATATTACTATTACATGCCTGTTTTATCCCTCTAAATGGAATTTCTTTCCTCTCTCATTAATTGCATGCCAATCAACTCTTTTACTTTATGTAAAAGATCTTAGGGTTTTTAAGTCTAAGAGCATCGATTTAGGAAATCTTCTTGGAAATTTGCTAAACTAAATAACTAATAATGTAAATGTAGGAAATCTTCATAGAGATTTGCTAAACTAAGGTTGTAACGCCCCACCCTTCACACATGCATGATATTGTCCGCTTTGGCCCACTGGCCTCACGGTTTTGCTTCTGATTGGCCTCAACCCATCAAAAGGCCTCATGCAAGGTAAGGGTGTAAGCTCTTACATATAACCCCATTCACTTTCCTCTCTATAGTCGATGTGGGACTCCGGGGCGTCACATTCTACCCCCCTTAGGGCTGCACGTCCCTGTGCAGTAGCCTGCCAGTCCCTGTAGCCTGCCAGCCCTCTTGGCCCGCCCACATGGAGACCCGCCCACTTACACCAGACCACGGCAGGGGACCCACACTCGAACTAGTCGAGAGTCGGCTCTGATACCATTTGTAACGCCCCACCCTTCACACATGCATGATATTGTCCGCTTTGGCCCACTGGCCTCACGGTTTTGCTTCTGATTGGCCTCAACCCATCAAAAGGCCTCATGCAAGGTAAGGGTGTAAGCTCTTACATATAACCCCATTCACTTTCCTCTCTATAGTCGATGTGGGACTCCGGGGCGTCACAAAGGTGGTGGATGTGGTTGTGACCAATTCCTTGTCCATTTTACTGTTACATGTAATCTTTTTCTTCTCTAAATAGGATTTCTGTCCTTCCCCTTATCACCCTTATTGATTGCATGTCAATCAACTCTCTTGTTAGATCTAAAGGATCTCTAAGAATGTATGAGTCCGGATCAGAAACAAGGAGATACTTTTTCATCTAATCCTAAGTCGCCAACTGTTTAAAATCTTATGCCAGCTAATGCACCCTCACAATTGCTTTCTTAGAATGAAAAAGGTCAAGGAAGAGATTATGCGTGTATGTTGATCTAGGAAATCATCTAGAAAATAGCTAAACTGAGAATGTAAATCTAGGAAATCTTCTTTGAAAATTTGCTAAACTAAGAAGGTGAATGTGGTTGTGCCCAATGGGCTGGCTTACCCATGGGCTGGGTGATTATGTGCTGTGACCAAAAGGCCAGTCTATGGGCTAGGCCCAATAAGCTGGCTCATTTATTAGTTATGTCCAATGGGTCGACAATCTAGTCCTTAGGCCCATGATGCACTTAGGTTGCATTGATTACCCTCTAACTTGTCATTTCTCTACCAAAGGATCATCAACATCACCGTCACTGAGACCTTAAGCCATTTATTTGGAGTCACCTTGGTTAGTTCTGCTCTTCCACTTGACATTATTTGGCGCTGTGCTCTTTGTAACATGGAGTTAAAAAATAATACCAATTCATATTCATACAAAAATTGTCGGCACGTTACACATAAACTAAAAAATAATATGATCACACTGAAATAGTTTATCAATAAAAATAAAGAAAAAGATGTACATATGAACTTCTTTAGAAACTTGGATGTTACTTGTGCTCATAAGGTAGTGTTTCCCTAGAATTTAACAAAATGGTTCAAAATTGCCTCTCTCATAATTTTTTCCCATTAATTTCTCTAGTTACCATAATATGCATTTTGGAATTGTTACTAAATAGATTATTCAAGAAAAAACGAAAGGAGAAAGGTTACTAGATAGCAGGTTCAAGTCTTGAGTATTCAAGTTAAATTACCTCAGTAAACTTCCAAGTCAACTTTTGAGTTTTTGAACTATGATTTAAAGTATAGGAGTTCTGCTGGGCATCTTGATTTTTAAATAAAATAGGGGAAATATGACCTAGTTTATGTTTGTTTATTTTCAGTACGTAATGATAGTGCTGAAGGGATCGGTACCTATGTCATTTGGGGGCACCGAACAACCTGCAGCTTATGGAGAGCTAGTCTCAATTGGGGGTCTCAGCCCTGATGTTAACAAGAAACTGAGTGCTGCCATCTCTGCAATTCTAGAGACCAAGCTGTCTGTTCCCAAGTCGCGCTTCTTCCTCAAATTCTATGACACCAAGGCAAGACATCTCAAACTCTCCTGCTGGCCCTGTGATGGGTCACTACTTATTGTCTGTTTCATCTCATTGCATTTCTCCTGTTTTTTTAGGCCCATCAGAGCCAAGAATATGCACAGTGTTTGCATGCTTTACACCAGCAATAGAACATGTAATTAATCTTTCTGTTAAAAATGTGATGCTCTTCGTGTTGAAATTTCTATGGATACCTTTTTTAAAGTTTATTCATATTCAAGACCCAAAAATAAGTGGTTTGCTAATATCACGCCAGTCTCACTAATCCCAGCTCCATGCTTGTTGCGTCCCAGCTATGGTTTCTTTTCGGCTTGGTTTTGAAACTCTGTTTCAGAACACTACTTGCCTAGTGCTTGAACCTATTATGCATATTCTGATAAGCCAAAACCAAGTCCCAGACAAGTCAACTTGTTTTGGACGTGCTTCGGTTTCCTGAATGACTTTCCCGGACAAGTCAACTTGTTTTGGACATGCTTCAGTTCCCTGAATGGCTTTCTGCATAGATCATCTAGGTCAGGCTGGTGCTTTAATAAGGTGAGCCTGCTATATGACGATGGTGGACAGTTATATAAGCTTGTCAATGGTCCACATTCATTTTATATTAAGCCTGTCCAATGAGGGCACCAGCTGAAGAAAAGAGTGGCATGTGATATTACCAAAGCTCTCTAAATTGATTTCTTTTCCTAACTGTTTGGTTTTAGTAATTTTTTGTTTTTTTGTTTTTGGCAGGGTTCCAACTTTGGGTGGAATGGGTCTACGTTTTAGATGGTGGGTTTCTTCCAGTCTGTTATCCTGAAAATTTCAGGTTCAAAACTCAATATGTAGAAGCCTCACTATGTCTTATTTCAGTCTCATTACTGTGGTTAGGATTGCCAAAAAAGGGATATTATCTTGTGGTTTTGCGAACATGAAGTTGACTCTATTTTTCATCCTCTATATTTCATACTCGATGACTTCTGATGCTATTTCCTATATAACTTTCGATGCCTTACAACCCAGCAGTTTTTACATCTTACGCATAATATAGCTTCTGGGAAATTGAAATATTGATGCATTCTACAAATGAAGATAATTTGTTAGCCACCACTCTTAATTATACGGTTGAACTGATGAGGTATTTGAGGTGACCCAGCAGTTTTTACATGTCACGCGTAATTTAGCTTCCGGGAAATTGAAATATTGATGCATTCTACAAATGAAGATAATTTGTTAGCCACCACTCTTAATTAAAGAGGATTATTTTGTTACAGTTGAACTGATGAGGTATTTGAGGTGGTGTTGTTTATAGGCCTGCATTCTGTCAAAATGACATCGCTGACATATCAGCTTGCTGCCTTTCCACCCCTACACCCAGGAGATTGCTTTGAATTTATTAGCATCTCTAGTCTCTATATACACTCTTTCGTGGATGAAGTCCTTATGGGGAAAATAGTACGCAGATTATTATCATGAAAGACTAATCCCATCTTTCTGTGGATGGGCAATTGAGTACAGAAGAAGAACTTTTGAAGTTCTAAAATCATTTGTTGACCTACTAGTCTCCAGATGTGGTCCTCCGATCTTCTCTTTTGGTTACTTTAGTGCCTCTTTGTTTATATGAGAGATCTGAAAATTTTGTTTGGGAGATATCTGAGAATTTCAAATATTGTTCCCAGCTGGATTTACAAATGCTCGAGATAAAGTATTTTGGAAGCTGGATGCCTAAGAATATAGAGAATTTTATTTGATAACTAAAAAAATCGAATAGGATATCCGAATGCAATGAGGACAACAATCGACTCCCGTCAGCAGTTCCCAACAGACACCCTTATGGGGGATTTATTGTGCCTGAAGCTAAATGAAACATGTGATAGTGGCTCTACATCTTTCATTCAAGCACTTTGTATGGTTGTTGGATAATCAAAAGTTTAGATGGTGTGACGGAGACAGATTAGCAACAATCCTATCTCCTATCCATTTCCCGATCTTGTAATGGCCATGTGACAGTTAGCCTCATCTACAATATCATACTTCTGAATCTGGACTCGAGATCATCTTCCTCTGTCTCTCTGTCCAGCTGCTTCTTTCTTATAGTACCAAGGTCAAGATCTTTTAAGTTTCCACATGCGAAGAAATAATTATAATTAAATTTGGTCTCGGGGGCAATTCATACCACACTTGGGTTGACTCGGTCGAGTCAAACTGAGTCTCACCGAATTTTAAAATCATGTTTGGCTGCCCACTGTTGGGGTTTGTATGTTATAGAGACGGAAGAGTAGGACACTGTAAATACCAGAGAAAATCCAATGGAAGAACTGTGACGTTCTGGAATCTCACATCGACTATAAAGAGAAAAGTGAATGTGGTTATATGTAGAGTTTACACACTTACTTTACATGAGACTGAGACCCATCAAAAGCAAAACCGTGAGGCCCGTGGGCCAAAGCGGACTCAACAAGGACGGAGACTTTGGGTCCAAATGTTTTCCAGATGAATCTGATCTGTTTTTATAGTATTTGAAGCTAGTGATTGATAAGCAAACAGTTTACATTTTAGATTTAAAAGCCAAATACAACTGCACAATTTCAGTACTCATATAAAAACCTATGGATATTGTAAGCAGATAAGACCCAGCTGTCTACTTACCTCCTCCCCCCAACCCAAAAGAAAATTCCAATAGAAATGCCATCTTCATATGTGAAGTACTACTAGTAGCAGGGCTTTGCCTAAGCTGGTTTAGTGAGAGAAACATGAAGGATTTCTCTAAATTCCAACTTCCTGGTCTCACTGTAGAAAGTTTTATACTTGTTGGGCCAATAAGTTAACCAAATGAATCCTTTGATCTCCCATTCCATGGTCTTCCCTATAAACTCTCTGTCCATCTTCCACACTGCCCTCTCCCCATACTCATCTCCTGCAAATACCACGCCTCCTTGCCTTGTGAAGGGCCTGTAAGCGCTTGAATACCGGTCTTTAAACCAGGCCTTGGGTTGGAAAAGCGACATCTTTGAAGGCTTCGATGAGACGACCTCCCGCCCATCTATACTGTCATGAAGAAACCAATTCAGATTCACGCTGTTTCCGTAGACAGATTGCTCGAACTTCCATGGCTTCATGCTCATGGTCACAGTTTCTGCTGCAGACATTTTGAATCC
This sequence comes from Cinnamomum chago, assembly GCA_038049695.1. Classification (NCBI taxonomy): domain Eukaryota; kingdom Viridiplantae; phylum Streptophyta; class Magnoliopsida; order Laurales; family Lauraceae; genus Cinnamomum; species Cinnamomum chago. The sequence continues at coordinate 11,142,387 of CP142453.1, read as the reverse complement.
CACTGAGGTTGGAGGATCAAATGAGCCTTCCAGGGTCTTTTCTATACCAATTTCGTGCACTGGGTTATCAGAAGATTTGCTGACTGATACCGATAGCATATTCGTTTGGATGGTCGGAGTGACTTGCAAAAATATACGGGAAGGGAAGTGTTTCTCCTCTGCTCCGGCTCCTCGCTCCGACAGTAGTGTCTCTGTTGCTAGAGGGGCCACATCCAGCCTAGAAAAGAAAGAAATCAAGTTTCCTTACCTGGAGTTTCAAAAATGGTACTTTAAGTGATTTCTAAATTTCTCTAATGCAATTAAATCACCCCAATACTGGCCTACTTAATCACTAATACGCAATAAGTTAATCCAACAATATGGTACCTTAGTCCTAAATCCTACTTAAGGTACTCACTTTTCTTTTTTTTTATAACTAAGGTAATCACTTGTTCATCAAGCTTTGGAAGTTATTTGGATACAACAGGCACAGAGCTTGAAGAGGATGTAGATTGTAGGGTTTCTCACACCACACTAATTTTGCAAATTAGTATTAAGTATTGATTGCTAAAAGTATGTGTGTGTATTTTTGTATGTAGAAACACATAAAATCATGTGGAGATAATACTGACCTTATGTTATCGATATTCACAACCACATCCACCCAATTTTCTTGAATGTTGACTTTGTGGCCTAATTGGATCACTCCCTCAAGCTGTTGATACCTAAGCGAGAGGAGCAAGCGCTCATCTAGGGAAGCACTACTTGAGTTCCCAACTTCCATGGCTATGGTAGGGCAATACAATTGCACTTTCCATAACCCAACTGTCGAAATGGCATAAGAGAACAAAGGCGATGGTGTTTTGATCGAGGGGTTCGACGATTTGAACTCTATGATCCAATTGGTGATCGCGAGGTTCAATGATCTCATCCATTGCTCTTCAAGGTTGGATCCAATAAGCCTCATGAGTTGCTTTGAAGCTTCCCTCAGTTGCACGCATGTTATGTGGCGCTTAAGGGTGTTTAAACATCCTAAGCGAAGATCATGGGGAGCTTCATATATGCAAATGAGGAGAGTGAGAGTGTAGAATGCAAGGTTAAACATTTCATTGAAACCGTTATTAGCTCTCGAGGCGGGGAGTTTAAGGGCGGAGCTGTTCTTGTTTGGGGCGTAACTAAGGACACCTTCAGCGAGGTTTTGGAAGAGATTGAAGATGGTTTCTTCATCTATTGGATTTTGGCTCTTGATGTTTAGTTTGAATGCATGGGAAGTCCAAAGATAGACAGGAGTGTGGAAATCTGCAAGAATTGTGAAGGAGATAGATGGGCTAAGGTTTTGGAGGTTCTTGATGATGAATAGATTGAGAGATGCTTGAGTTGAGTTTGAGGAACAGAGACATATGGACATGGAATCCTTTCTCCATTGGGTGACTGGAGGGAGGTTAGAAATCCATGAACATACATCAGGAAGACAAAGGCAAGCCATGAAAGAGGATGTGGAACTTCCTATTACACCTCCTCTCATTTAAAAGGAAGCACCAGAAGAGAGATTCCTGAAGGGGAACCAAAAGTCAGAAAAGAATATATAGAAGCATAAAAGAGATTGTTTATCCATGCTATAGACTAGGAAGTATTGGCCACTTTTGACCTTTAGGCTCTTTCCAATAAGGATTGGCCCACCACATCAGGTACCATGTGCCATGTATCTGGTGAGATCACAGTAACGTGGAATTCACATCAAGCATGCATAATGTTAGCGATCTCTTTATCTGTTACAATCATCATGATTTTACATTGCACTAGAAGCTTATGATTGGAATTTATCTTAACATGAATACGACTGATTTAGGCCACGTTGCTTTTGCTTTGTCATCATGATAATATTGTGATTGCCCATTGTATCCTATAAAAGGGATTGCACCCTCCTATAAGTTCATTACTTCCAATGTTTAATCTTTTCTACTTTTGGTGAAAAGATTTTCTATTGTGATGTTTGAATTGGGAAGTGTAAGTCCTTGAGAACCTAAATGATGCTTATTCTTTAGATTAAGCTCATGCAATAATTGAATTTAGAAATTCGTGGGAGGACTGAGTCTTGACATACAAGGAATCCCCCAAAAGGCGTGCAATGCTGGACACATCCAGTGTATGGAATTCTGCCCCCCCTTGCTGTTTCCACAATGGAATAAAAGGGTTCCACACGTCTCTTTCTTTTGCATTTCTAATTGGAGTTGGTCCTTTGATACAAGCAATTGCAAAGCTAAAAAGAGTAGATTTAGATTCAATTATGAGTTGATTAGCCCTGAGAATATAAGATAAGTTTGTTTTACTACATCTATATAGACAAATGCATGGTGTGAGTGGAATCAAGCATTTGCACAGGTGTGACCCATCTTTTTGCAATCTAAAGTGTTTGTGTGGTGGGTCACACTGTAGATTAACAATCAACGAAGAGCTACCCCCTGATGTTTTCAACTCTTGACATGACAACGTCTTGGATATATAGATGGTTAAAAATTAAACAAAAGTAGCCGTTAACATTCAGCTACTGAAAATGAGTCAAGTTAGGAGTGCCGGCATGACCAATTTACAAGAGCAGCCAGAAATTCGAAGCCAATCTCTCAATACTGGCCTGGCCAATTTAATGAATGGATCAATACTGGCCCTAGACCATTAAGAAATTATTAGACCTGACCTGATTACTTATTATCAGGCCCGAACCCAAATGGTTCATCCACGGAATCACCATTCGGGAAAGGGGTGTTCATGACCTGATTACATAGGTTTTTGTACTCGAGTTGGGCCTTGATCTAAAACCGGGCCCATTTACTGGCTCGGCCCAGCCTGGCCTGAAGAAGATTGGTCCAATATCTAGTGATTGTAGTTTAGTGAAGCCCGGCCTAGCCCGGTTCGATTGACCAAATGGGCTGGCCTGGGCCAGGTACTTCTGGCCATTGTTGCTCTGGCAGGACACGGCCCCACATTTCTGAAGTTATGCCTCAGTGTGACCCAGACCAGCCACAAATACCCCTAATTCTGGCCCAACTCATATTGGCAACATGAGTTGCTTTAGTGAGGGTATGATAACAATGCTTCTCACGGGAACTAGGAAGGCTTTTGTCTTGGCAGATTAGGATTTCATCTCTTTTTTTTTTTTTTTTTTTTGTGTGTGAGTTCGGCTTTGTGGGTTATACGTGTAGAGATGGCAATGGATCAGGTGTAAATGGGACCTGCTCCTATTAAGGGTGGGTTTGGAAGTGATTTTTTTTTGTGTTAGGGGAGTCCGCCCCGACAGAACTCATGTGGTGTAGGTGGTTTAGGGCATGATTTGGTAAGAGAAGGTCACATTTGATTCTCTACCACACTCATTCTCGTATTTTTTTATATATATTTTTAAAATTTTAAGCTTTAAATTTGACTTGACCCATTGGGCGGGTTGGGTATCACATCCTAGTGATATGTACCATACCTGCCCTGTTGCCATCCTTAGGTACGTAAAAGTTATATTGGGTCACAACCCCATGCAACCTTTTTGGACCTGTTTGGCATCATACTAGTGGGACACGTGTGATGGATACAAGAGGATGAACACAGTTACAGTCAGAGGTTTATGATCTGATAATTTTGAACAGGCAGGTCCTTATCTAATGAGGACTGGACAGCTTGAAATGAGATTATCCAAGATAAGACAGTCGAGTCGGTCTTATCCTTGTGACAGATAGAGAGTAGGTCTGCTACATCCAACTAAGAAGTTGGCACAATTGTGTTGTTTTACTTTAAATGAGTTTCTAATAATTCCTCTATAACTCAGTGTTTGGTTGATAACATGTTGATAACTGTCAAAAACATGTCTAATACAAAACTTGACGTCTCTAAACTTAATAAGGAGTTTGACATTATTGATTTGGGTGTTGTGCTAAAATTCTGAACTTCAAAGTACATCAACATTGGAAAATTATCCAATTGTATTTTTCTTAGAAGCAACACCCAGAGAAACTAATTACACATGAATTCATGATGGAGAACTGTAAGCCCTGAGTAGTCCTTTGCTTGCTACTGTTATCATATGCACACTGCCAAACATTTGAGGCGTATTTCTAGTGATGTCCTCTTGTATTTTTAAATCCCTCATTTCTTTATAAGAATTTATGAATTCCAGCACATGATAATCCCAATTAGCCTTTAGGAATTTCTGGAATTCCACCTTCTTTGCATTTTGGTGGAATTCCAAAATACTCATGTCCTTAGGAGGATTTTGGAATTCCACCTTATTTGGAAATTCAGAAATTCCTCAAACAAGAATTCCTGAAATTCTAGTAAATGAACAGGCCCGAAAATGAAACAAGTGATTTTTTTTTTTTTTTTTTTTTGAGTTTGACACCATCATGACATGTTTTAGTAACAATAGAATTTTTTTTTCTTACCATTTAAGGTGGAAATAGTAACAATAGAATTTTTTTTCTTCTAAAGGCTAAAATGGTCTTTGGAGCCACTAAATCAAGGGAGGAGGATCGGATGGTTCCTGGGGTTTTCACTCACTTGTCCAGTGTGGAACGACTTTCCATCCTGCTTCACCCATATTGGCATCACATGCATCAAGTGGGACACAGAAATGAACAATGGCCTGCCGAGAATAAATGTTTTTAGTCACTTACGAAAACAATGAAGTCTTTGGAATTTATATTACATACCACTTAGTTTTTTTTTTAGCTATCGGAGGGTTTCCAACCCTTTGGGCCGGACTAATTCCTCCGGGCCCAGAGGGAAGCTGGGTAAATACCCCTGTATAGCCCCAAGGTCATAGCATTAGTAAACTCAACATTCGATTCTTGAATAAGGGGGAACGAGGGGTCGATACCAAGACCACTAGCTCCGGAAGAGGAGGAACCATAGTCCTGACCACTCGGCTAACCCCTTGGGATATTAAACAATGCAAACAATGTAGAAACTTGGGTAGGAGAGGCAACTAGTCGGGTCATTCGGTTGTTTGTTAGTTGATGGGTAATGTTTTAGAATTTGTTGGTGCAATCAGTGGCGGATCTAGAATTTTCATTTGAGGGGGGCTAACGATAGTCACTTCAAAAAAGTTAATCACAATTTTATAACAAAAGAGAAAATGCATTGCATTTAATTAAGAGATAATATTTATCACTCTTCCACTAAGTATGCATTTGCCAAACTTTGGTTGAGCCTAAACTGACACCATTGGCCCAACCTGACCAAATTCTGAACTTAAGTTGACAGGTTTAAGTTTTGGCTGTTGATGATTCTTGGCCTGAGAGTCGAAACAAATTCATGAGTTTAGTTCAGGTTCATGTTAGCCATTCAAGAACATTAGTTAGGTCGGGTTGAATTTATGTTCTTGTCAATTTTAAGTTTACCCAAAATTTGATCAGTGCATGTCCACCAATTCAGACTTTCACACAATAAATGGAGCTATAACTTTTTAATAGAGCTCAATGTAAAATTGATATTATTCTAGATCTCAAAATTACTTAAAAGAAAATATGAGGTCTAAAATAACATCAAAGAGGACAATGGTCATGCGCTGATGCCAATCAGTGGTAACCTAAGACAGAAAGCGACCGAAGGTTTCACTTGAGAGACACCCAAAAACTATGAGTTTTTAGAGTTGTGAAAGGGTAGTGGGGTCTTTGTTTAATTTTAAGTAGGGGCTGGGACATAACGCCTTAAGAATCTTATATATTTTTTCCAATTTTGGAGGGGGCTTCCGCCCCTACGTGCGATAAAAGAGGAATCACCATGAATACTACCCACTATGTAAGTTTCTTAGCAGAAACCCAATTTGTGTCCGCTTAACTTACACAAAACTAACACATGCACAAATATTTCCTTATAATCACGAGAAATCAAATATATTTTTTAGTCAAGCTGAAAATATCAATCCAAACCCAATGTAAAAGCTTTTTGTTGGTACACTAGCAAAGCGGGTTTGGGACCCATTGAGCCTTTGGGTGAGAAAAGGTGGTCTATACAAGGTTAATTGGTATGTAGCTACGTTAAAACTAGCGCTCCTTACTACTGGGGGTAATGAGCCATTCTCAACACAATGTGAAAGTTAGACTGGATATACGTTAATAGGTCAGGTTTGGACGGGCGGGGCGCAGTATAGTCCAAGTGTGCAACTAGTCAGTTTCGTCTGATTGGTGGCTGGGTCGACAGTGAGAGTGGGCTCCAACTAATCAGACCAATGTATAAAATAAGTTGGAAAAGTAAGACCGGATGGAACCCAAAATAAAAATGGTGAAACCAAACCCTACATTAATGGTGGGGTTCGGCTCGGGTCTGCTGGTTGGTCAGGAATAGACACCCATAGGGTAGGGTACTGGCCGAGCCACTACTTGACGGTCGACACCATGGATCCTCTACGGCACAGATCTGGTGTTCTAGAGGACCACTGAACCACATATGATGGCTGACCTACCAGGGAGAGAGACGGAGCACCTGTGGCTCTTGAAACCTTTCTTACAAAACTAGCCATTTTTGACATATTCAAGACCTCTCTCTTTTTGGGGATGTTTGATTCATGTAAATAAATTCTTAGGAATTTCAAGATTTTGTATTTTATAAGTGGCTTCAAATGAAGAATAAAAGTTGACCAACAAATAATGTCTCTTTTAATAGAGTTTGAATCAAGGAAATATGAAAAATAAACACTCATCCAATCACCCTAGTAATACAAATTTTAAGAAAGTCGGAATCTTACCAATCTCAAAAAACTACCTCTCGGATTCTCTCATGCTCATCATGTATCATTCATCTTTTACATCCTCCTTGGTTACTATTATACTATACAGACGAGCAGGCTCCAAGGGTGATTCAAAAATATCTCTTATGCTATAAGAGCTGATGTTTGGGATGGGGTTTCATTATCTTATTCTTCATTTTCTTTTCTTGATTTTTTAAAATATATTTTTTGATCTCTTGAATTAATAACTATGTTGTTTTCGATTTATTGAAAGGGGTTTTGCATTGATTGGAAAAGATCAAGAATACTATGAGAGATGGTGTTTTAGGAGGTGGCTTTGATTGTCATTTTCTTTCCCTTTTTTCTTTATTTTTTAAATAGATTTTCTTTATCTAATGGATTGAGAATTGGTCGTCTTTGATTTTTTAAAAGGAGTTTTGCGGTGATTAAATGTTATGAGAGACTGTGTTTTAGATATGGTTTCTATTTTTTGTCTTTTATTTTTTGAAATGAGCTTTTCTCATCTATGGGAGAGGGTTGAAAGAGATGGTGGGATGTAATGAATGTGAGAATGACCCTATAGCATAGAAAAAGAGTCTAAAAAGCAGAAAACACAAATCTATCTTGCAATAAAGGGGAGAGAAAATAATTTTTGATATGTGATAGGAAAAATTGACAATTTTCTTGTGTTAAAAGGAGAAGACATCTCATGATTGTGCAAGATTAGGTCGCGATCACATGAGTCCAATAAGGTCAAGTACTTATATATAACTCAAGTCAATTCATCAATGCTTATAAGATCATTTCTCAATGCAAAATTCCTTTTCAAAAATATTTAAAAAATAGCTCAATTCCATATTCAATCGACTAGGAAAACTCATTTTAAGAAATAAGAAAAAGAAAAGAAAATGACGATGAAAATACATTTCAACAACTCACTCAAATTTCAATCAAAGGAAATTAATAAAACTCATTTCAACAAATCAAGAAAACAAAAAGGGAGGCCTCAGGATATGCAATATTTAAGATCTACTGCCATTATATCTAGGATTTTCCTAGTAAATGTTCATTCTCTAATTTGTAGCCAGATTGGCGGGGATACTTTTTAAAAATTAATGAAAAATCCAGTTAGATCGAACAACAAGGGCATTAATATAAAAAAAATAGAAAAAAAAATCTATACTCATATCATATACAAAGTTAAAACTCATTTTCTTAGTAAATGTTCATTCTCTAATTTGTAGCCAGATTGGCGGGGAATACTTTTAAAAAATTAATGAAAAATCCGGTTAGTTCGAACAACAAGGGCATTAATATAAAAAAAATTAGAAAAAAAAATCTTTACTCATATCATATACAAAGTTAAAACTCATTTTCTCTTTCCAAGTAGAACCCTATGTTTATTGGGTTATACTCTTAGTCATCTATCCAAGGTGAAAGTGAAACTCCTTTCCCACTCTAATCCATTTGGGAAGGAGGTAAAATAGGGTAAAGAGATAAAAAAAGAGGGAAAAATGGAGGGAAAGTGGGAATTGAGGGTGTTTAGAAAGGGGGAGGAAAAGTGGGGGACGGAAATTCGAGGGGAGAATGAGTGTAGGGCCCACTCCAAAATTTTCCCCTCAAAAGTGGGGGAAAATGAGGAGCAAAGAGAGGAATTTATTTTAAATTACTAAAATGTTCTTTTGTCCAATTAATACTTTTACAAAAACAAAAATAAAATGGTCTTTTGTTCCTCTACCGCACAAACAAATAAAATTATACTTTTTCACTTTTGTTATTTTAATTATCCAAATAAAAACAGGTAAAATTAATTTTACCTCCCCTCCCGTCCCACCAATTCATTTTCCTACCCCCTCCAATTTTTCAACCCCTCCCCTTTCCCCAAACATATGGTAAATAAAACCCCCAACAAAACAACACGAAAGCGAAGAAAACCAAACACGATATCTCCAGCTCTCTCTCTCTCTTCCCGGTTGTCCCTTTTTCTTTGCAAAAGCTAAAACCCTTGATCTACTCTCCTTGGTCTTAGATTCTCGCAAAATAATGGCATCTGCTCCCCCGGCGGCCCCTCCTCTCCCGATCTCCACCTCTCAAACCTCCCAACCAGCCCCTTCTCAGGCCACCATCACCACCACCCCCGCCTTCCGAGCCTTCATCTCCCGCCTCTCCGACTCCGTCCGCCACTCCCTCTCTCTCCGCCGCCCCTGGCTCGAGCTCCTCGACCGCTCCTCCTTCTCCCGCCCTGACTCCCTCTCCGATGCCGCCGCCCGCATCCGCAAGAACGCCTCCTACTTCCGCGTCAACTACCTCCTCCTCCTCGCCTCCGTCCTTGCCCTATCCCTCCTCTCCCACCCCTTCTCTCTCATCCTCCTCCTCCTACTCCTCTCCGCCTGGCTCTTCCTCTACCTCTTCCGCCCTTCCGAACCCCCTCTCGTCCTCTTCGGCCGCACCTTCTCCGACCGAGAGATCCTCGCCTCACTCGTCGTCCTCACCGTCGTCGTTGTCTTCCTCACTTCCGTCGGATCCCTCATCATCTCCGCCCTCATGGTCGGCCTCGCCATCGTCGCTGCCCACGGAGCCTTCCGCATGCCTGAGGACCTCTTCCTTGACGACCAGGAGCCCGCCTCCGCCGGCCTCCTCTCCTTCCTTGGAGGCGCCGCTCCTGCCGTCGTCTCACGCGTCTGATCTGATCGTATCGTCATTTCGGCATCCGGTCCCGATCCAATTCAATTCAGGGGCATGGCGTGGCGTGGCGGTATTTTTTTCACTTCTGTTTTTGTTTCTCCCTATGTAGATCGGAATTGGTAGGATTTAGATCTATGCTTTTCTTTGTGAGTTTGGAGTTTATCGAGATTGATTGTAACTTTTGGATTATGGCAACGGACCTTTAATCGCAACTTGTTATACGAACTACTGTTGGCATATTTGATATAGATCTTTCTTTTCTTAATCTTCATGAATTGTAGCCATTCAAAAAACTTTTTTTTTTTCATTAATTCTAACAAATTGTTATCAGGATCTGAGGTGTAGATTAGAGATCTGTGTGATTCGTTTTGGTGGGGCTAGTGTCGTTAGGTTTTGGAGAGGATTGTAGCGGATCTGTTTGTCTCATTGTTGATCTTGTTTGTTTTTTAACAAAATTGATGGCCATAGCAAATCTGTTGTGTTGTGGAGAATGTTTAGTCAGATCTTTCCTGCCTCATAGATTCATTGATGTTGTGGGATCCAAAGAGGCTTTTGCATTGGTTATTAATTTGTCTGGTGAAGAATGTGTTTTAGGATGGTAGATGAAGGGTCTTCTGGATTTTCTTGCATTCAGCCCTTCAGTAGGATTATTGGTTTCATGCCAATTTGTGCTTTTCTATGACAAAATCTGGTTTAGTCTGCTAGGAAGGAAACTAATCTCTAAAATCTCTTCTTAGAAGTACTCTTCTATGTTATCCAATGATGACGATGTAGAGAGTCTTCAATGCGAAGGAGTATAAGAGAGGTATGCTTTTGCTTTTGAAGTGTTTCATTTATAATTTTCTGTAATCTTTTCCATTGATTCTGAATGTTATTCTCTTACTAGTATATATGCTTCATCTTAAACCTTCTTTTTATATCTTCCATTCATCTTACATGCTTGTGAGCAGTGCTTCGAATAACAATGGCAGAAAACATTTTAGTTGGGGTTAACTGATTATGTTGGATATACATTGATATTGTCTAATCCTATAATGTTTGGATGCATATGTATCTAACTTGGCAAGTGTGTCCAATTAGTTATGAACTGGTGTGTGGCCATTGGGATGGGCTCCATGTGGAATACATATCAACCATTCCCCAATATGTATAAGATTGAGTGATGTTGCACGTAAAGCATAATTAGTTGCTAGTGTTTATTGTGTGTGTGAAACAAATTCCAGCTTTCTCACTTCATAAGATTCAATAGAACCCATAAACGGGCACCCCTCCTAAGTCCTTAGCACAATCACCGTGCATGTATTTGAATCATAGAATAATACATTTGTTACGTGGAAACTGACATAGCACAGATGGCTTCTTGTGCGTCCAGTTGGTTCTTAATACCAAATTGATTCTAGTTTAGTAACTAAGAAACTCTAGAATGATGCTTCAGTCCCATCTAACACAACACAATAAGATACAAAAAGTTACAGAAAGAATGGATTTTTGTTATCATGTGGTATTATGTGTAGCGTATTCTCAAAAGAGAGGCCACTGCCTCCCAGATGAGGCTTTGAGAATTGAACATTGACAGTTCATCAAAAGGTAATCCTAGTGTTAGTCTATTTGGGATTTGTGTCCATCTAGGATCGGTAGCATGCTTGGATAAGAGATTGGTATCTCTCTCTCTCTCTCTCTCGTGGTTAAGACTGGCCACCTGGTTTTGGTGTAGTTGCTCTGTCATCGATAATGGAAACTTTTACTAAAAGAAAAGGTACAGTGAAATGGAACAAGAAAAAAAAACAACACTAAAAATGGACAACCGAAAAAAAGAAACCTGCATGCATATGAATCCTCTCTCTCTCTCTCTCTCTCTCTCTCTCTCTCTCTCTCTCTCTCTCTCTCTCTCTCTCAAGTCTTAAGACTGGCCACCTGGTTTTGGTGTAGTTGCTCTGTCATCGATAATGGAAACTTTTACTAAAAGAAAAAGGTACAGTGAAATGGAAGAAGAAAAAAAAAACCAACACTAAAAATGGACAGCCGAAAAAAAGAAACGTGCATGCATATAAGATTCATACTATCAATAACAAAGTTACAAAGAGGAGCCTACAAATAATTGAGGTCTGTCTACGCCCGACTTGACCAAAGAATTGACCACTTCATTGGCCCCTCTTAAAGTGTGCGTTGCATTATGGACTCGCAGAACATCTTGACTTCATTAAAATGAATTGGAATGTGCACTGCGTGTTTGGTCCAAATTCAACCACCTTATTCCATTAGCATTGCCTCTTTCCACAATTAATCTCCCAAAGAAATAAGTAGGGAAATTTCTTAAAGCTTCTCCAATGGCCAAGAGTTTTTGTTACATTAGAATCCAACCCTCCAACTGGACCTGAAACCATGATCAAAATAGAACATCGGTTGTTGTGGAGCACTACTCCTATACCTATCTGGCCAGACTTACCTCTAGAAGTGCCATGGATTTTAAATTTGAGCTTGTGTGGCAGCTAGAAAACCTAACAAGCCGAGTGCTCTTTGAACCTGCTTTCCCAAGCATGCAAGCCTTCTAATCTCTCATGAAGTCAGATTGAAATGTGCACTTCCAACCTTGCAGAAACCTGCGAATCAACTTTGACTTTGATTATGCCAGCAACCTCTCACAAGTTCCTTTCCTTACTTTAGAAGATCCTGCTGTTTCCTCTCCCCTCAAACTGCCCACAACACCACTGCTAACGATAATTGTCGGCGGATCTGACCTTTTACCCATTTTTTTTCAAGAAGCACACTTTTTAACCCAACAACCAAACAGTTCACTAACAGTTTGTAGGAGTGCACCAGTTCGCACCATGCCACTGCTTATTTCACCATCATTGTTGAAGTCTTACCCTTGTTTGTGGCTTTTTTGTGAGTTTGACCTTTTCACTTGTTTTGCAACTCCACAATCTATTATGTCTCATGCCAGGCCTTTATTGGTCTCGCCATTTTAGTTTCCTAGTCATTGAATACTTCAATACTTTGCATGGGAGTTGTTTCTGTTGGTGCCACTAGCAGGCTTCCTCTTTTGTACTAATGCCGGATAACCTAGGAGTCAAAACACCTTGGGATTTTCTTGAGGTCAGCATAAAAAACGGAGAGAGTGATGCAGGATAGGCTGAACTGCTGAAGACTTGGCACACTTAGGTTTTTCTTGGATTTTACAGCAAGGAGTTAACATCTTAAAGTATGCATGGAGTCTTCAACTCATGATGAAAAAGCAATGCCTTTGTTTCAATTTTTCATTAAATTCTTCGTAATTGCCACAAGTTATGTATACATAGACTTTTGGGGTCTGGTCGCAAGTCTATTAGAGAATTTCTAGGTACTATGATATTTAACCGACACTAACGATCTCAGAAAAAGGACCGGCTGCTTAATACTTCCAACTTCAAGACCATGACACTCTCTCATTGACACATAAACTGATAACAAACACTTAACAACATGCTTATAACTTAATTAACATGACTATAACTTGCATGCCATGACTAAAGTGAATATGGCTTATCCCTAGTTATGTGACCAAAGCCCTATATGAAATCGCGTTGATCTTGTCCTTGTGTTTGTAAATTACCCAACCACTTGATTCCACAATTTGTTAAATCGGATTGCTAAATTCCAATCGCCTTTCCTTAATAATCTCTTTACTTGTTCATTTCCATGTAATATGGACTTAGATCTATGAAAAGGCGGAGCTGACGTAGCCCATGGTAAATTGTCCACATCTGGGTGCCATGCAAATGTCCGTTTAGGATCGATTCTCATTAAAGTATAGCAAGATTTATAGCATAATGCCAATATGACACATCCCCCCTTATATGCCTAGGCATATGATGGGTACATGATTTGAATTAATTAAAGAGGTCATATGATGTATCTAGAGAAGTGCAGCCTATCGAGTATTCAGCCTAGGATAGGCTAGAATGGAAAAAAAAATTCATGTAGCTGACATTGGGACAAGGCTTTGGTGATGGTGATGGTGATGGTGATGGTGATGGTGATGGTGATGGTGATGGTGATGGTGACAACATGAATTAATTAGTCGCTTGTTCTTTTCTAGTAATTTGCATGGACATGATCTTTGTATTGTGTAAAATTTCTTTTGATGCCTCCAATTATTTGAATATGATTCCAATGGGCTTCTTAAACTCACAAGGGACAGCAAAGATGCGAAAGAAATTAGGGAATGAGGATGCAACCGTCTTAAGGGTATATGTTTTGGTATCGATTGAAAAGCAATGCTTCTCATTGGTTGACCTTACAGCTAGTTTTATGCATTAAAACCTCTGACTGTTCCATGAACTTTCTTAGGTCATGTTTACAGATTGGGATGTGTTTGAATCATATGTTCCATGAACTTTCTCATTGGTTGACCTTACAGCTAGTTTTAGGTATTAAAACCTGACTTTTCCGTGAACTTTCTTAGATCTTGTTTACAGATTGCGATGTGTTTCAATCACATGTTCTCTGTTGCAATGTCTTGGAAACTGGATTTATCTGGTTTTTTGCATTTCCTGATAATATAGTTACAATGACCAAGGGACTCCTGGTTTGTTCTGCTGTGAAACAAAACTAGTACTCATGCTTGCTCTGTTGCTGTCCTTTGCTTGTTGGGGAGCTCAATGAGATAGCCTGTAGATGTCATGTTGGTGTCTGGTGCAAATGGTGGTCCCTTGGTCATTGAGGAATGACCATTCAGTGTGGGGGAACGTTCATATCAGCCAGTGCTATAACATGATTGATTTCTTGGGCATTTAACTTAAAACCTTCGTAAATATTTGTATGACATCGCAGTAGGGTTGTGTGGAGAAGTAAGATTATAAAGCCCTTGGTAAGCAGAAGCTCAGCTGGTTAAGGATAAGTGCATGGTTTCAAGCCTAGGGTTCCATGGCCCATTAGGGGCCAAAGAAAAGAAATGTGACAAGGTTATGATAATGATGATAGTGGATGCAAGTCATGCCATGAGTGAAGAAATTGATTTTTGTCGGAGTCTTTGGGAGCCTCCACCAGAAGTATACAATATCGTCCCAATTTTATGCGCATTTGTGGGTCAGCTTCCACGTGTGGATGAGCGATGCCATGATACCAATGAGGGATGCCACGATACATTTTTGGCTGTGTTCCTGGTCTCAGTTCCTTTAGAGTCTGAAATCCAGGCTATATGTTGGAAGGGATCTTGTTACTGTCCAAAGGGATTTTGTTGGGTTCTTGTTCATCTATGTGTGAATGGGAAGGCAGATGTTATGAGTAACAGAAATTATCTGGCCTCAAATCATTTGTCTTGTTGGATTCGTTGTGATTCTTCCTTTTACAAAATTGTTTCTTTTAACATTTTTTAGAAGAAACTAAGTCGTGTTACATCTAATAGAGAGGAGCATCATTAACCCTATGATCTTTGACCAGTGAATGCTGATGCAGAGCGGATGTTTATTTTTAGTAACTTTTTAATTTTATTGTAATTAAGATTAGTATTCTGATTTCCTAGTTTGATTAGGATACTTTTTATTATTAGATTAGGTTTTCTTAGGCCCTAAGTTACTTTGCCTATTTATATTACATTATAGAGATGACAATCTCAGAATTGGAATTGAGTAAAATTCGTATTTTCCTTTGGAGAGGTTTTTCCTCGTGTTGAAATCTCTGTGAAGATAATTTGAAGTGTCTTTTGATACGTGCTTCGGCATCTACGCAGGTCTTAACTCTAGGGCCTGCATCAGTTGGTATCAGAGCAAAGATCCACAACGCTCCGATTACCCTCCGGTCACCGATCGGAGCCTATCCATCTGTAACACCTATTATCCACCATGCATTCTCATTCCATATCCGCTGCCCCATTCCAATTCCCCACTCAGTCCTGCTGAAAACCCCTCCCACAGAACCCATTCCAGCGAACAAAAAAAAAATCCAGCGTAAAAAACCCTAAACCCATCACGCGCACCCCATCTTCACCCATCCCATCTTTCTGTCAAATGCCCTTGTCACCCTCAAACCCAGTACCAGAGTCATCGTCGCCCCAAACCAGAGATATAAAAAAAAAAAAAAAACAAATAGAGACGAAAGAAACATAAAAGCGAAAAAGAAGAAGAAGAGGAGTAGAGGAAGGAAAGCGTACTTGGCACCACGAGTCGTCGCCGTCTTTTTCCCCGACCACCATCATCTCCACCAGCGTCGCCGCCCCACCCTCGTAAGCCGTCTGCAAGCCCTGCCTCCCATCTTCTCCAACTAGTAGCCACCGGCCATCATCGCATTAGTAGGCAAGCGCCAGAGGAGATCGACGCATACCACCAGCCAGCATCAGAGGAGATCGCCATCGCCAGAGACATAGCGCAGCGCATCTTCCCTGCTTCATCTCTTCGAAAAGGGCAGAGGAACCCTTTTCCTCTTCGTGCTGCGAAACGTGCCAACTTAAGTGTTATTGGGCCTAGGCTCTAGTTTGGATCCGCTTGGCCACTTTTTGCTGTACATCTTTTGCAAATTTGGATCAGGTGGATCCGACCCAAATTACTATTGAAGCCCAACTTGTTTTGAAGCGCACAGCATAATAAAACATAAAATTTCAAGCTTAGTGCAGACATCAGCACATCTGATCAACGGCAGATTTGACCAAGATCAACCGTTGGATCTTGTTTCGACACTATCACAACCATCTAACGTCATATTACAGACCTGTTTTCGCTAGCTTGATCGCGGAGAGCAGATCTAAACATCAGGTCCGTCAGAAATTTTAAATTTGCTTTAAACGAAAATGCCTCCCAAGAAGCAGGTAGAAGTGGAGTCCTCCTTTCATCATGATGATGTTTTGAGGGGAACTGTTGCGGAATTATCAGCAAATGTTAATCAATTATCCTCAATGATGGTTCAAATGCAAGACATTCTTGCAAGGATTGAAACCCGATTAACTACTTTAGAAACTAATCGGCGTAAGGATAATCATCGTGTTGATGGAGGACGTAATCGGAATCAATGAGATCCACATGCAGTCAATGTTGATCGTGATTTGAGCATTAAGCTCGTGATTCCCGAATATGATGGAAAGTTGAAACCGGAGGAATTCATGGATTGGTTAGTGTGTTGAAAATATTTTTGCACACAAGTCAATGATGGATGGTCATAAAATCACCTTAGTGGCAACTCAATTGCGCAATTATGCTGCGATTTGGTGGGCCGAGTTGCAAAAGAAACAAAGAAATCAAAATATTGACTCCGTTGAAACATGGATCGAGATGAAAAAATTCCTCCTTGTGAATTTTTCAAGCGATCTTCGTTCAAGTTTTCAAGATTTAAAGCAAGGTTCCAAAACTGTTATTGAATATTCTGAGGAGTTCCTAACCATGCAAGCTCGTTGTGGCTTGAATGAAGGTGATGATGTGTTGGTTGATCGATATTTTCATGGGTTGCGTATTAACATACAACATATTCTTACATTCAAGAATTTTGATGATGTTGATGAAATCATCCAACATGCCATCAAAGCTAAGGACATTGCTAATTATCAAGTTCGAAAGTTTAGTGTGTCTAAATGGCAGCACAAAAGACCCCAGTAAAGACAGACTTCAATCCAAGTGTCAGTTCCTCAGAAAAGTTTTCCTCCAAAGTTTGAAGATCAGAACAAGTTCACATGTTTTCATTGTAAGCAAAAGGGTCACCGTGCGTTTGAATGTCCAAAAGGAATAAATTTGCTGGAAGGTGCCCAAGAATATCCAAAACCAAAAGATGATCCTAAAAGTGAAAAATCCGATGAAGTGGAGGAAATAGCAGCTGAAACAGATGGTGCACTTCTCTTGGTGCGACAAGAGTCTTTACCCACTATTGTGAAGAAATAGTTGCGGAAAAATATTTTTCGTTCCACAGGTAAAATACATGGGCAAAATTATATAGTTGTGATTGATGGTGGAAGTTGTGAGAATATTATCTCTCAAACTCTTGTTGATCGCTAAAGTTGAAGGTTTACAAGCACAATCGTCCCTACTTTGTCAAATGGTTAATTACAGGTGATGAAGCGCAAGTGCGACATACATGCCAAGTTACTTTTTCAGTTGGTAATGATTACAAAGATATCCTATTGGGTTGTCCATGGATGTATGACAAGGATGGCACTCATGGGATGCGCAACAACACATATACCTTCATGCACGATAGACAAGAAGTTATTCTTCATCCAAAGAAACCAGAATCACCGAAGAAGAAATCAAGGACCCATGCTACAAAGGAAGTGCTTCACGTACATCATATATATATAAGCAACTTGAAGAAGGCTCGAGTTCGAGGTCGACCTCTTCTTTCAACCTGGGGGGAATGATGCAAGGCGGATGTTTATTTTTAGTAACTTCTTAATTTTATTGTAATTAAGATTAGTATTCTGATTTCCTAGTTTGATTTGGATACCTTTTATTATTAGATTAGGTTTTCTTAGGCCCTAAGTTACTTTACCTATTTATATTACATTGTAGAGATAACAATCTCAGAATTAGAATTGAGTAAAATTGGGATTTTCCCTTGGAGAGGTTTTTCCTCGTGTTGAAATCTCTGCGAAGATAATTTGAGGTGTCTTTTGACACGTGCTTCGGCATCTATGCAAGCTCTAACTCTAGGGCCTGCATCAAATGCTACTGTCTGAGTCTAGACCACAGTGGTGGATCATCCTTATTGAAGGAACCATAGACAGAGCATGCCAATTAGAATTTCAATACAAATTCTGTCAATCACCCACTTTTGGATAGTGCATTTGGCCATCCATGAGCCAGCCCTTGCTCGGCAAAGATTGTCGACACATTATGAGTTCGGGATTGATACATTTGCAGATTGGAATAAAATTGGTCCGTTTCGATCTCTCCTCCTAAAAGTGTTTTTGATGGATGGTGAAACGAGTTTCAACCTGAAAAATGCGAACAAAAAAGACGTTGATCTTTAAGGACATGCATTTCTTGACCGGTGAAATTTCTGTGTTCTTGATGCGTCAGTGATGATTGATGGCCATGTAATCTTAATGTTGTGCTTATAGAGTATACACGAGGTAGGAGTGACTTTGGCAATTCCTTCTATGGCATACCAGCCATATTTTGACAGAATCTTTTGCTTAAACTCTGCATTCATTATACTCGGTGTCAGCATCCAGTCTCTTGGGTTATTCTCTCTCTCATACACACGAGAAATTGATCTAAGTTAAAACGTACACCGAATAATCCTATTTGTCCAATAGAGTGGTGAATAATTGAATTGTCCACTTATTTGCTTATGCTATCAAGTCGAAGGGCTCTTTTATTTGTATGGAATTGAGTTCCTCAGATTTCTTGGTAAGATTTGACGACATTCTCACAGTTGTGGACTGCCTGTTTGGGTGGAATCGAATTCCTAGGAGGTTGTGGTAAAATGAGTCGCAAACAAAGGATTATTAAAGAGGTGAGAGATGATTTCAACAAAGAAAGAGGGAAAAATAAAAAAAAGTGAGGGATGAAAGAATATGATGTGGAGATGTAGATGTAACCTTGGCTTTCGTAGGATTTGGTTTACTAAGGTTATGACTTGGTTGTTTTTTTTCTCCACCTACCCTTGATTATTTTTCCATAGCATTTCATGGTTATTTATGGATCTCTACCTTTGCTTTTTTAATTTTAAACAATTTTAGATATACGGTTCTTGATTTCTAGAGAATTTAATTCTATGCAAGCAAAGGGCCTTAAAAAGATCAGGAATAGAAGAAAGAGGAAATGCACATTTTCGTACGAGGGGAGGAAAGGGAATTCACAAGTGGTCTAGATGTGTGGCACGTAAGGATGGCAGGTTTCTCATGTTAACTTGCACACAAATCATGACCACAATATGTCTATATATATTGACCATCCTGTTCTGACCCCCTTTGGGCCTGATTTGTGACCAGGCTGGTCTTTTTTTTTTTTTTTTTTTTTGTGGGGGATCGAATGATCTGAATCTAAGGATATGCAAAATATCAGATTATCTTAATTGAAAGGCATAATGTTTTCTATTTTAATCCAACAGTGGGTAACAGTGGATGAGTGTCAAATTTGGTTTGGAGGGATGGTCGGAGCTGGATTGATTATAGTGTGGTTTCGGGAGCCAATAAAAATAGGTGCTCATGGATGGTGTCACAAGATGGTTCAAGGGCTTTCCTCTCTACTAAGCACCTGTGTTCAGGTTTAATGGGGTTTAAGATGCGAAATGATAGGCTAAAATAATTGGATGCCGTTGGTTTTTTACATACCTAGCCCCCATCCAACATCAAGATCTTTGGGACCTCCCTTACCTTATGGTTGGCAGTTGGCACACATCCAGGTGAGCTCTGAATTTGTTCTTATACCGCACTTCTCTCCAGACCGTGTCTATGTATAAACAATAGCTGAGATAATATGGCTGTAGGTATGATTACATGACCCCTTTTTTTTTTCTTCTTCTGGTTAAAGAAGACATGATTCCCCTATTCAGTCAGTTATTCCTCAGTTTTGGACTAAGACCCGTACAAATGGTCAAGGGTCCTGAATTTCTTGAAATGCTGCAAAGCGAGCATAGAGCACTTTTGTTTCACCCACTCTCTTGCAAGATGGTAAGTTTGGGAGGCCCACATGTTGTGAATGATCAGAACATTTCTCTTTGTTTTGCAACTGGGCCGAGGATCGACAGTTGACACTGATTCTTTCAATCATTCTTCTATACGTATGTTTTCATTTTATTTCATTTAGCCGAATGACCGTTTCCGTGCAACAGGGAAAGTAATTCCTGTTTTGAGTGGATATCGACATGTAGCAGGGTTAAAAGATATCAATTGTGAGAACTTAGACCAGTGGGACAGCCACAGCCACTCTCACCAATGCCATTGGTAATTGGTAGATTTTTCTAGTTTATCCAATTAGTGGGCACCTTCCTTGGATTTCATATAGGGTGCCTACCTTTGATTAAATTTTATCCATTCGAACAAACTGGCCTGCTTGAATTGGCATTGATTGTAACTTTAGAATGTATGTTGCAATCGAACACTGAGGATTGAAACTGAATGTTAGAATTATTCATCACGAGCATGCTTCCCCCTTTTAAAAGCTTGCGTTGGAAAGTGAAGATATCATGAGAAAAAAATGTGTGGCAATCAGGGAAAAAATAGCAAGAATTATATAAAATAAAAAGTAAAAATGTTTATTTTATATTTGTTCATGATTTTAGTAAAACTTAATATATTTTGCATAGTTTTTTTTTCCAACACCATCACGAGAAAACTCTCAATTTAAAAATGCGCTAATATCTTCTATACACAATTGACATCAATACTTCTGATGGGAAGATTCTCACCTATGAGCAGATTGAATGATTTGCTCATGAAGTTTAGCTTCTGGGGTCTACTTGGGTGCATTCCTATCAACCAAGACTACATAATATTATTCTGACCTAGTGGATCCCACTTGGATGCATATTATCACTGGGGTAGGATGGATAGGAAAAACCAAGGAAAGATCCCCTTACATCTGTGACTCGTGGAATGGAAGAAATAAGTGCCTATCATTGTAGCCCTTGATTTAAAGATTCAATCCAACGTGGGCATAATATAATTGGCATGATGCTGGATCAAAGAGATAAAAGTATGATAGGAGGTGCAATGATGAAAAGTGGGCCCCACAGATCTGTACTCCTCGCATAAAATTTGTGAATATTGCTACGTTACAATGCTCCCTCAACAGCTTGCAGAGGTGGTGGGAGTGGGACGGGGTCACGGGGAGTGTGACTTTGATGTTGCCTCGGAAAAAGATCCGTTTAGTTGGGGACATCTCTGACCAAAGAATCTTTTTAGTCGGCAGGGGACCCACAAAATACAGCCGTTGGAAGAGTAATCCTCACGTGGACCCCGTCCGGTACGAATACACATAAAAAAAAGAAGAAAAAAACTAGCCGTTTATAGGTTCTGATTCGCTTAATCGGTAAAGTTATACGTACACCGCGGGTGCACTGAAATGCTTCTGCTAGTTATGGTTTCAATTTTCTAAATGGGTTGACTTCAGTTCGTTTACATGGCGGATCTAGAATTAGAATCTTTAATAATAATAATAAGGTGGAATTGAAATTGGAGATGAAACCATTTAGGAATTAATTTTTTTTGTTTTGAAACTAGAGCCAGCCAGAAGATAGAATCGGAATTGAGGCGGGTTCAAGTGTAGAGAATTATATAAAAAAATTCTAATCGTTAAAATAAGTTTTCAAAAATTAAGATAATATATCGGGTCTACGGATCAAAATCAAAGTGTCATTAGACCCGGACTCATTTATTATCAAAATTTAAATAATGACCTAAAACCAATTTTTAACGAATCAAAATCTCCTGAATAACGGGAGAAATGAGACCCATTTACATCCCAAACATGCACATGCTTGGTCGTTGGAGCAGGATCTTTGTTGGTGCTCTCGCGGTGCATGCTACATGTCGTCGTAAGTCTTCACGACTATATGACTGATGACAATACCCAACGGTACAAAGTACAAGATTTAGACATAACGGTCCAAAGGACCCCCCCCTCTCTTCCCTCTCCCTCTTTCTCTCTCTCTCTTCCACGCAACTTCACTGACTTCTCCAATCACGTATTTCTACGTCTCGGCAACTTCTCCACGGCAATGGAGGTGCCCAATCTGCTTCTGAATGGATTTCACCAATGCCCATTTCAGCTTTGGCAATCACTAATGAGAAGAATAGAAAATCAGTTCCAAATCCCTAGCCAAAAGAAGGACAAATGGAAGGAGTCTTCTTTTGATGACAACCCATTTCAGCATTCCAGATTCCGAAACATGTACTTCCTTCCCAATCAGCTGCTGCTTCTCCTTGCATTGCTTTTCCAAATCCTGAGGAAAAAAACAGGTAAAGTTGCAAACCAAAACGAGAAACTGAAGATTTCTTCCTTATGCAATAACCCATTCCTGCATTTTAGATTTCAGTCGAAATCTCACATTTCCAATCCTCCAGTTTTGCTCCTACTACTAGTAGTTTTCGCGTTTCAACTGAAACCCGCCTTGAGCATTCCTTTAAATCAGAGTCATGAAACTGTCATTGCTCAATCGGATTACAGAGTCCTGTTAGCATTTAAACATGCATTGGTTGATCCAAGGGGAATCTTAAAGAGCTGGAATGATAGTGGCCTTGTTCATGCCTGCTCAGGTGGGTGGGGTGGTATCAAATGTGTTAAACGCCGAGTTGTCACAATTCAGCTCCCATCGAAGGGATTGAGCGGTCAGATCTCTGATAAGATTGGCCGTCTCAATGCTCTGCAAAAACTAAGCCTCCATGACAATTTCATCAAAGGACAGATTCCTTTGTCACTTGGTCTTCTCCCCAATCTCAGAGCTGTTTCTCTCTTCAACAATCGCCTTTCTGGTTCTATTCCTCCATCAATTGGGAACTGTCCTTTGCTTAGGAGCCTTGATCTCAGTAGAAACTCACTTTCTGGAGTCATTCCTGATGGTTTTGCCAACTCCACCAGACTCTATAGATTCAATCTCAGTTACAATAGCCTAACAGGTCCCATTCCCACTAGTCTATCTCACTCATCTTCGCTCGTCTATCTCGTTCTCCAGCACAACAACCTGTCAGGTTCTATCCCGCCTTCTTTAGGCAGATTGAGAATGCTAGAAGAGATTTCTCTCAACAATAACAACATCAGTGGTAGCATACCAGAAGAAATTGGAATGTTGAATAGACTGCGCATTCTCGATTTATCCGACAATAACATCAGTGGAGCCTTTTCTATTGGTCTCTGCAATTTATCATCGCTTGTCCAATTGAATCTTGAGAATAATCACCTCAAGAGTCAAATCCCAGAAGCTGTTGAAGGAATGAGAAACCTCTCAGTTCTTGTCCTGAGAAGGAACCAATTGGAGGGGCAGATTCCTAGCACTCTTGGAAATATTTCTGGGCTATCGCGACTGGATATCTCAGAGAACAATCTCACTGGAAGGATTCCGAATTCGCTCTCCAGCCTACATAGGCTGGAGTCATTCAATGCTTCTTATAACAATCTCTCAGGCTCTGTTCCACTTCTTCTATCTAAGAACTTCAATTCTAGCTCCTTCAAAGGAAACCTTCAGCTATGTGGTTATAGTGTTCTGGTCCCGTGCCCTTCCTCTCCACCACCACCCCCATCCCAAAACATCCAAATTCAGAAAACCCGCCATCGGAAAATGAGGACCAGAGACATCATTCTTATAGCTGCAGCTCTTTTCCTTTTATTGTGCTCTGTTTTGCTCTGTTTACTGAGGAAGATAATTAGTTCGAGCCGCAAAGATTCCAGTAAATCCATTGCTTCCATGGGAAGAGGAGGAAAGGGAGGCCCAGTAATCGGAACAGAAGTCGAATCGGGAGGGGAGACTGGAGGGAAGCTGGTTCACTTTGACGGGCCATTGGTTTTTACAGCTGATGATCTGCTGTGCGCGACTGCAGAGATCATGGGGAAGAGCAATTATGGGACGATCTACAAGGCGACGTTAGAAGATGGAAACCAAGTTGCTGTCAAGAGATTGAAAGAAAAGATTGCAAAAAATGGGAGGGAGTTTGAAGAGGAGGCTTATGCACTTGGGAAGATCAGGCACCCAAATCTCTTGGCTCTCAGAGCATATTACTTGGGACCCAAAGGAGAGAAGCTTCTTGTCTTTGATTATTTGCCAAGAGGGAGTCTTGCATCCTTTCTCCATGGTAACTGATTTCTCTCTGTCTCTCTCTCATTGTTTCCGACACAAAGAAATTTTAATTCTCATTTTAACCGCTGGTTTTATAGAATCTGTTAGCAGTTGGAGAGAACCAGCATAGTTCCTGCTTTTCTTCTGGATCCTGGGAGCTCGGTTTGCCCTCCTCCACTCAGTTGACCAATAAATCGAATTACCCAAAACTCTGTTTACCTGTAGCTGGTTGAGGAACTGTCACTTTCCACACACTGGTTAGACATGAACCCTCATTTATGCCTAAACTCAGTTACCTGCCTCACCGTACGCAGATCCAAAGGGTCGAATCACAATTTCTAGCCCACACCCTTGTATTCAACATTGTCTATAAGAAAGGTGTCCACTCCTTAAATTCGAAGAGAATGCAACCTGTGTGAGGCCCAATCCATAAGTTCGAATGACAAAATCCAAGCTGCCTTGAGTTCTAGACGGGTTTGAGTTGGGCTTTGATCTGAATGAGGTCTGATTTGCACTCAAAATTACAAAACCCAACCAAATCTGACCTTACCTGGCCATCTTGGGTGGGGCTTGATTTGGATTAAGTTTGCTTTTAAGGTCGGATTCAGGTCGGTTCATCTAGAATTCAGATTAGGCTTCCATTTGGCCGAAACCCGACCAGTGTTACCAGGTTGTAGTCCTAGATTCTGAAGGGGGAAGAACAAGAGCGCATAATTAATGGCAAACCAGCTCTTGCACTATACGGTCTTTCTCCTTCCCAACTTAGGCAATAGACAGCACTCTTTTTGTTTTAAAACTTAAAACTTATATTGCCTCGAAAGCACAATTTCTAAAGAAACGGGTTCTGTTGCCTCTTCAGCAAGCAGCTCCCCTCTTCAAGACCATTCGTGTAATCTGGATCATTCTATGTTCTTTACTAAAAAGTGTTCTTTTCTTTCTTCCTGTTCTGTGTTGTTGTTTTTAAAATATGCAGCTCGCGGACCAGACATGGCCATCAATTGGTCCACAAGGATGAAGATAGCCATGGACATAACACGCGGTCTCTCCTTCCTCCACACAAGTGCAAATATTGTTCATGGAAATCTGACTTCAGGCAACGTTCTACTGGACGAGCAAACCAACACCAAGATCACTGATTTTGGCCTTGCACGGCTTACAACAAGCAGCTCAGATGGTGATGTAGTTGCGACGGCTGGCACGCTTGGCTACCGTGCACCTGAGCTATCAAAGCTCAAGATTGCAAGCACCACGACAGACATATACAGCCTCGGAGTGATCATGCTAGAGCTCTTGACAGGGAAATCACCTTGTGAGGCAACAAATGGCTTTGATTTGCCACAGTGGGTCGCATCAATTGTAAACGAAGAGTGGACCAATGAAGTGTTTGACTTGGACTTGACAAGGAATGAGTCCCCTGGAACAGAGGATGAGTTGCTTAGCACATTGAAATTGGCCTTGCACTGCGTTGATCCATCACCAGCAGCACGTCCAGAAATTCAGCAAGTTCTCAGGCAGTTGGAGGAGATTAAAACAGAGTCAGCTGTCTAATCCAACGACGATGATGCTGGAGTCACTTGCACAGATAAATGATGCAGCAGTGGATGTGATCCTGGGGCATTGATTCTTTCTATTATTTGATTTGTAGCTGGTTATGAATTAGTAGTATACACAGGAAAAAGTATCCTTTGTTAGAATTGGATTTTATATTCCCTTTTCGATTATTCTTCATTCATGATACAATAAGCTTGCGTTTATGTAAGTTTGCAATAAATAGAATCAGCACAAGTTAATTACACTCTTTGATTTTTCGCAATGGAAGTGGCCATTGATTCATAGATGGTGAAGAAGACGAGGTTCATTTTAAATCTTTAGTCTGAAGGGTGATTCATAGGTGGTGAAGACAGCTTCATTTTTACAAAGTCTGATGGACTACACATCTTGTTTCCTTCCCTTGAAATGGAAGTGGTTCATTTTTGCAGCTTCATGTGGGTCCTCCATTTTTTCTTTTCTTTCTTTTGTTTTTTGGGCGGATGAATTATATAGTTCAGGCTCTCATATTGCATTTTTCTTTGTCGGTCTCATATTGCATATTTTGTTGGAAATACACACTATCATCTCTAATTTTCTGGAAGTAATCACCCAAAAAGAGAAATCAAGCAAAGTACCTCTTGGCTCTTGATACAGAAAATCAATGTTCCCGAGAGTGCTATAATTTCAAATAGCTTAGTACCAGAATAATTCTGCATATCCAAACAGGTCACAAGTGACTTGCGATGCACTCTGAAATAAACGCCTCATCAGTTTGCCAAACGAATTAATCATTCCTGATACACAGACGACATTTAAAGAGTGCATTTAAGCAACCCAGTTTCCACAAAGGCAAATGCGGTCTCGAATCCTTGTACCTTTCAAGTGTTTGGCACAACTCATTTCATAGCAGAAAATCAAAGGTAGCGGGCATTTTCTACTTGCGTGAGGAAAGTGGATCTAACATAACAAACCAACCCACCACCCCCTCCTTTCAGAAATCAATGTCCATGGAGGAGAAAATGCAGATTTCATCTTCCATAGCATTACACAAGAACGCCCTACAAATCCGTTCAATATCATGTGGCTTATTCAGTGGTCCAGACGTTGATCTGATCAGCGCTAAAATGGCTGAGATGGCTAAAACAGAACTTGAGAGGAATGCCTTCTCTCACAGAATCTCCCATAAGAAAATGTGGAAAACAAATGCGCCTATTATTAAATGTCAATGGCAAAAAGTTATTAGCCTTTCACAAAAAAGATGGTTCCAACAACCTATAGCCTAAGCAAACTTTTTCTAAACATGATCTAGAAGACTGCTCTAATCATCTAAGAAAAAAATAATAATAACGAAATACAAATTTGGATATTCCGCTAGATTTTTTTTCCCTGATCAGTTTCTATTACAACTTTTTTTCTTTATTATGAGGTCATTATTCATACTACTGTACATGAATAAAATGCTAAATTCAAGATTACAGATGACACGTCAGCTGCCCTCTTTAGAATACCTGCTTGTTTCTTCAGCAACATTTGTCCACACACTCGCCATCTTTTCTGCATACCCGGCCTGTCAACAAAAAATAGCCAATTCAACTTTCAGCGACAAAACCCCAAATGAAGGTGCTCACATAACTGGGGTTAATTACAGCAAAGTGTTGCAAAGTTTGATGGTAAAAAATAGAACAGTTAAGATATCCATTTAGTGGCATGATTCAGTCAAATAGTACATCTTTTCTGGCACACCAACAAAGGAGGCAAAGATGTGCAACCGTAGAGGAAAAAGTAAGGAGACGCACTCTAATTAGGATTCACAAAGAAAATGGCCGAAAACAGCTATCCATTTTCATGGTGATCAATTTTGCAAAATGGAATTTGAAATAAACAGTTTATACAGTAGACACCATTGCCACCATCACCAAAGCCTAGTTGTCCTAATCAACGTCACAACTCACCCTTGCCTGAAAAGCTGTTGACAATCAAACAAGGTTTTCTCCCCTGACAGAAAAGAATGGAGTCCACCTCTGCGAAGTGGGGAAGCTCCATACAAGGCTGGGCCAGCTCTTTCTTCTTTTCCAAATGAAAGGTATCCCCGCCCCTCATTTCTTTGATTCTTGGCTTATGAATTTATTCGTAGCATGAGAAGATTTGGGTTGTTCTGATCTATGCAACGGAAGATTATGGCAGTTTTGTATGATTCTCAAGTCTTTCTGATCTTGCTCTTACAGCTGATGATTAATATATTTTGTGGATCTGGACTTTGGAGTGGTGCTTTTTGTAGGATGTATGTCTTGTTGGGTCTCTCTCTCTATCCGCTTTACCTTTTCATTTTCTGTTGGATTTGGTAGACATATTCTTTCTCTTCAAAGCTGAATGTTGGTTGCAAAAAAAAAACCTCAAAAAAACCCTCAATTCTAGCCTTAGGAGAAGCCACATCAACTTTTTGGGGCCCATTTGTGGATGTGTCCTTTCAAAAACACATAATATGTGCCTTTTCAATAAAAGGTGTCTCTTGGGCTAAATATGTGCCTTTTCAATAAAATGTCTCTTGGGCATATTTGTGTGCATGTAACCCAATTCAAAGGGATGCCTTCCAACTCTATAAATTAAAATTATTTTTAAAGTTTTTATTTAGTATTCAAAATGAGCATAAATGCATATGAATCCTTTATTTTGTGTATGCTGCGTCGATTAAACAATGAAAGGTTTGGTTTTCATTATTTTTTGGTTGATTTGAATTTTTTAATTAGTTTGTTATAAATAGATTTACAAGAATGGGATATTAGTTTTAATATATTATTCAGGACTTAACATGTGCGATGCACAGGGGCTTCATGCTAGTTTATATAATAATTGATAGAAATTTGGCCTTGCTAAGTAAATTCTGCAAATAATTTTTTCCCCTTCTTTTGAATGACATACATGTCTTTAGAATTTATATTTCTTTATTCCTTTCTGTGCTTTCGGGGTGGTGGCCATTTGTTATGAATTTCTTCTCTATTACTCCTAAACTTCCTTTACTGAGAAATGTACTAAGAAACAATTATTTTACGACTTTTCTTTGCTTTGCTTATATTTTGTTAAGGCTGAATAGATACTGATTTTAATTTTCATGTAAAATTTAGTCTTGAATCGTAATATATTTTTCATGCTTGAACTTACAACTATGTCGAAAGAAAACTTAAACACCCCCCACCCCACCCCACCCTAGGGATGAAATCTTGGTTCCGCCCAGTCTACAACATTTTCACGTTCATATGCCTTCGTTAGTAGAGTTAAGTAACTGAATCCTGAAAAACCAGATGGGACTCTGAAATTTCAACTACAACCAGAATAAGAGGAAACATCATTCTGTGGGGCTTCTTTTATCTTCAAAATGAGCATACACCTCATTTCATTTAGGGCACGTTTGGCAACAGATGAGGAATCCATAAGAAATCTACAGACTTGAGGATTCCTTACTGCCATGGAACAAGAATTCCTTGCTGAGCATTTTTATAGTTGAGGATTTCATATTGATATTGGTGGGTACTGCTGCATATAGTTGAGAAAAATTGGGTTCGGGGTACAAATACACAAAAGTGAGGATTTCCAAATCTTATGGGGCAGGTCGGACCCAAAAATCCTCAATTGATGATTTCCATGGGTCCAAATCCAAGGGGATTTACCATCACCAAAATGTGGATTTTTCACAAGTTCCTAGAAAGCAAAAATCTTTTCCTTGAGGATTTAGTTGCTAAACGTGACCTCAAAAGATAAAAGGATTGGACACTAAAAGAAAGGGAATAAGAACTGACTTTAGTTTGGGGCTTGATCATGCACCTAACAAGAAAACAAAAGAAATAGCTACCCTAATCAATCCCTTCTATTTGCAAGATTCATATTCCGAGCTAAATTATGCACAAACTTCCCTTACAAAGTGGATTTATACTTTATGGTATCAACTCAGTCTTTAAACAAATAAGTTCTAGAAAACATTGTTTCATTAACAACCAAGTTCCCAACTATTATGCCCAAATACGGCATGGATACGGCAGTGTATAGACACGGTAGGGACACAGATTTACACATAAAAAGTATCGAACACGATACGTTGCCCATTTTGAAGTATCCGTGCATCATAGGTTCCCAAGGGGTCATTTGCCTATTGTGCATGGATAGAAAAATGGGTTTTATATATGTAAATGTTAAATATGCAAATATTACATATGCATATGTAACATATGTGAACACTTTACCATGTTGGTTAAAATCACCGTTTTCACATGAGTAAATGAGTACATCCAGCAGTTTCAAATGTGTTCAGATTTTTTAGAAATCTTTCACAAATCTCTCAAAATCCATGAACATTAAATATACGAAACTAAACATCTTGGGGACTATCATTAATATAAGAATATTGAACGGTTTGGATCATGAATTTGGAGCCACAAAAGCACAAAAAAATAGATATATAGGTAGGGTTTTTTTTTTTTTTGACATTTTTCACAAATTACCCGAACCCATCACTGCGTGGGGGAACATGTGTGGGTTGGAGTAGGTTTGGGTGTGCTTTTTCCCATCCCTACCTGAAATCTTTAAAAGGAAATAACAAATATTCTGCTTCAAAAATTGGAAACGACAAATGTGGTCTTCTCTGACAATTTCAGAAACCATGATGCATCATAAAATTTCCTGATCCTATCTTACATTAATTCATTATGAAAAAACCAATGCTACAGGCAACGGCATGCAGGACTTTGAAGCAAAGGCGTTATAGTCATTGCAGAAAATAAGTGCCTTAAAGAGCCATGAAGTAGAAATTAATAATACCTGGTTAATTATGAACCCTCTTAACATGCCCAAGAAGTCATCATGTCTTTCTCTGTCCACCCTCTCAAGTTCAAACCTATTGTTTTCCTGCATTTTCAAAATTCACTCATAAATTTATCAAATTAATATTTTCTAATAAGCAAGTACAAAAGAGATATTTACTTTGACTGGCTATAAAATAAAAGTCTTGGATTATTTTATGATGATAATATTTTCTTAGAAGTACAAAAGAGAAAATTACTTTGATTGGCGATAAAATTAAAAAGTCTTTGAATAATATCCCCATGATATTATCCACTTTGGCTCATGAGATTTCAACCCAATCTTGCCGCACGGTTTTAAAAGGCCTCATATGGAGTTAAGGCTAGGTCACGCACATATATATCCAAGATCTAGACCAACGTGTTTCCAATGTGGGACGTATGCACCACTGCATACCCAGTCCTTTAGAATTTCACCCACCCCCTCTCTCTCTAGGTGGATACTCGCCGGACCCAACGCCCTTCTATAGGGGGGCCACTGGCGTGACAATTTTATGATGAGTAGCAAATAATTTTATCAAGTAAAAAAAACTTCATAAAAGTTAAAAAGATTAAAATTGACAGTCCATGATAAATCTCACCCCTTAATGCATCTTGTTAGCAACTCTGTGGGTCTCAATATGGGAAAGCAATATCACCATTGGAGAAGCCAAAACCCATAACCTCATCGAAAATTGATGTGATTAATTAGAGTTCCTTCACTCCTGCAGCCTGACATTATCGCATTGTAAGAGTCAACTGAAGACTCTTCAATGCTCTGGCCATATTTGAAGACTTGAATCTTACTTCAGCCAGAAAACACCATTTTCAATTAAGAAGCCCCATTATCCCAAAGAAAATGCCATATTCCAGCTGGCCCTGGATTCCATTTTGACAATGGCTCGAGTTTAAATTTCAAAACATCCATAAAGCAATGTCTCCTGCCTTTTCAATTGTTTGGATCAGAGAGTAGGCCAGTTGAGCAGAACCACTTTTTTCATTTTTCTTTTTTCTTTGTTTTGGGATAACAAGAAAGGCTCAAACCACTTCTAGGTCAATTTCAGGAAAAAAGATAATAGGCTCCGCTTAGTGGGCCAAGAGTCAGGTCCAGTCAAAAAAATAAATAAATCTCAATGGATCCAGATACAATTTTCCTCCTATAATTGGGACAAATCTGCCTATTTAATTTGGACCCATCTAAATACATGCTTACGAATTTCTCTAATTAGATCCTTTCAGGTTAACATTTGCTCAACCCGCATCCCAATTTGTAACGCATATGCCTCAAGCTGTTTATGCTATTCTCTTTCTGCTCTTTTTGTAGGCTGTAGCATTTGTTTGACACATAGGACATGAACTAATATTGTCTTCTTTGGTCTTATCTTTTCATCCATCTCATTGCATCAGTAATAACTACCAAGCAAGATGATATAACACTAGGAAGAAGTCCTCTTGCCACTAGGACAGGGCATCAAAAAAAAAAAGTCAAGTGCCCCTTCCAAACTAGGATCACTTTCAAATGTTATGGCAGAAAAAATAATAATAATAACTAATAAAAGATGTTACCTTAATTCGCTCATATTCCCTAATTGCACAATTTTTAGCATCTTCAGTAACTCTTATTGTTTCTTTTAACTCCTCTAATTTCCGGATTCTAGACCTATCACCACCAAATATTTTTGAGGCTGCAGCTTCAAGTTTTTCGGTCCTTGAGTGCAAAGAAGATAATTCTGATAGAAGCGTTTGCACAGTCAGCAGAGAACTAGTGCGGTCTGAGAATGCATTGTGGACAGCCAACATTAATCCAAGATAATCGTGAAGTGTATCCTGTCATACATATGACATCACAAATAAGCACAAATACAAATCAGCAGAAGAGCCACTCCCACTGAAAAAGCACGATCCAAAAATTAGTTAGATTTGCCAAGGTATCCATGTAAGGCTCCACATGCAGAAAGAGCTATGCCACATACAAGTTCATAACTGGACCTCATCGTGCAGGTAATATAAGCCAAAATTTTGGTATGTGGGTCTACCCAACAGGTGAACCAAACACATAATTGAGTATGGACCACATGAGAGTTTCTTTTAGTCATCCAATTATTGTATCCATGATCCCATTAAAGGATGGACAAACTGATTTCCATATCTTGGGCACAACAGGTCCCATAAACATCTTGGATCTCACACCTATGGCATGCCGGATCTACACATATCATGGGCTTCACAAACCTCTATAATAATTTTACAGACTAAAATAACCCAGTGATGCCTACCAAATGTTTGACTGTCTGTGCATTTAATTCTCGATAAAGTCTGCTGGCTTTAACAGTAGCCGTTGCCAAACATCTGTAATCACCGGCTCGTATTCTCTGAGAATTATACACAGCCTGCTCCGTTTCGAACTTTGTCAGCTTGACGAATGCCAATCCCAACTCTCCCATGGTTTCTCCAATATCTTGCTGAGCTTTGACAAGAGCTTCAGCCTGCACCCCAGTGAGGAAACAATCACCATGATTAAAACAAAAGGTATCATTTTCTCTATGCCTTAACCGCTCATTATGAAATAATTAAAATGTACATGCATGTGAGTGTTGGAGAGAGAGAGATTCTAAACTGGTCTTTTTTTTAATAAGGAACTTTTTATGGAGCCCAAATCGATGCATAACAATCATGAGGGAAGGCAGTATGGCAGTATGGGTAAGGGTAGACCAGAAATTATCCAAGCAAATCATCTTAGCCCATCATTATATAAAAGCATTAAAGTTTCAACCTTTTCAAAATGTCCATTTTCTTTATTATTATTATTATTTTAATCCAGCAGTTTATATGAAGATCAAAGATGAGTGTCAAATTGTGGCAAATAACGGAAAATGAATGGGTAGGTGCATATGAAGGTTTGGATTCATCATGGATCGGCCACATTAAAAGTTTTATTTAAAAAAAATAACGACAATAACAATAACAAAAAAAAAGGTGCATGTAAGCACATAGGTAGAGGGAGAAGAAGTAAACATGGCTGCAGTGAAATTCAATTCTTCAAATGAAACCAAATCTAATTGACTTAAAAAATGGTGGCTTATCCATCACGAGTGCCTTTTTAGTAAGGCATTTGGACAAATTATTTATATATTTGGTCAGCAACAAACTTTCTGTAATGGATAAAAAATTGTAATGTATATATGGTTATTCGCTAAAAACACCTTTAGAAGAGATAATTAGAGGACATGTATGGTTAGGTTCCATTTTAGTGGAATCTAGGATATCTCCACCAAACCATTTTGCATGGGCTCAATGAGGATTTGTGCAGTCTAGAGAGACCTACTTGGCTCACAGTTGAGGTGCATATACAGTATAAGAGAAGCATGCTGTATGGAACAACTGTATGCAATAAATGCGTAAAAAACCTTTGCATGGGCTCTCAAGATTCACATTGGGACATAGTGATCCAGACAGTGGGCCAGTTCGCCGTAGTTTGCAATATGGCTTACTATCCAAAGAAACAGATGGATTTGGATATTGATCATATCCAACATAAACCAGCTCTCTCATAAGTCATAACTCATGATTCAAAATCAACCTGAGGCTTTTAATGGATCCATCTATTTTTAGTAGGGAGTACATTATTCACTGATCCGAATTATCAGTGTTGTGTGTGCCTTAATGAGGATATCCCGGCAAAAAGGAGGGGGTGCAAACAAGATACGAAAACACACGCACTGGGGAAACAAATGCATGCACCTTTGGTTTTCCTCCCCTGTGAAGAAAACAATCATTTTTGGCTTTTTGCCCTTGGGACAATTGGAGCATAAGGAAAAGACTTGTGCCATTTATTCCCATATGTTATTTTTAGTGGTGCTTATAGAAAAAAAAATAATAAAATACACATTAAGAAATAAGGAATTTCCAGTTCTGGATCGTCACTTCCACCGGGCACTCTGCAGGAAGGAACTTATAGGGTTATAGTTAAATTTAAAAATATGCACTTCAAGTGGGTACGAGCATATTAAGGAGAAGCAATGCATATGGCTAGGGTAATAATGATCATATATGTAGCATAATTTATCAATATCCAGAACAACTTTACTGTCACACAGATACATCACTTAAATCTCTCCAACTTCAATTGAAAACTAAATCCATCAAAACCAA
This sequence comes from Cinnamomum chago, assembly GCA_038049695.1. NCBI lineage: Eukaryota > Viridiplantae > Streptophyta > Magnoliopsida > Laurales > Lauraceae > Cinnamomum > Cinnamomum chago. The sequence continues at coordinate 11,107,827 of CP142453.1, read as the reverse complement.
CACTATCGTTTGCATTAGAATGCATAGAAATTTAACACAAAGGAAAAAGTTTTATATGATGTTCATTTTTGGAAATTCACCTTTAATCTTCGTTTTTAACCACCCTATGTATTTCATGTCATTGAATACCTAAGATTGTATCTCTACAAATGGTTAGAAATGAAGGACCAAAGGTGAAAAATCCAAAGATGACCATTGAATAACCCCCCATTTAATGAAAATTGAATCAATAGATTCAAGGGAAGGTGGGGAATTAATACCAAACCATCACCTTGTAATTCAATACCTAGGAAAGTCAAGCTCCAAGCTCCCATCTCCATCTCCACCTTATATCCTTCACTCCTCACCTCTTTAATAATCCTTTGGTGGAGCTCATTTCACCATGAATTCCTATGTATTTTATGCAAACAAACAGGACCTAAAGCAAGTGGACTAGTATAATGGAAACTCCACACATGTAAGGCAATTAAAAAAGGCATACCTTAAATCCAAAGCACCCAAAATCACACGAGTAAATTCAAGAGCAAAAATAATTGCATTGTGCAAGGTAACTTTTATCTCTGCATGGCAATATGTTCCCGCATCAAGCTTCACATCGCATAAATGATATTGGTTATTTTGGGTAGGATGAAATAATTCATATTTTTAGATCACTTGTGTAGTTACAATCATTCTTTCTAATTTATGGGAAATTTATAATTTTAAAGTGAGAATGCAAGTGTCGTTACAATGAACCAATCCTAATATGTGTGTGATGGAGAAATGAATTCCATTGCCTTTGAATTTGCATTACCTGCTGTGACGTATTGCTGATCTGCTGCTCAAAATCCTGCATCTTCTCCTTCTTCTCCAGGAACTCCTTGTCTTCCTCCACCGCTGCGGGCTTCACACCTCCCCAGTCATTCACCACAGACTGCTTCAGCTCCTTGAATATCCGCAACAGATCCCTGCCCCCCTTGGCCGGCTGCGCCACCTCCTGCGGCGCGACCACAACACCCGCCCCGTCCCCAAACAGCTGTCGTGGCAGCTTCACTGCTCCATCCAGCATCCTTGATGCCACATCCGTCGTAGCCGGCAGCGGCAGCTTCCCCTCCACTTGCAAGAAAACCCTAAGCTCCTCACTCCTCCCAATCACAGGATGCGCCGCGAGCCTGCGCAGGTACTTCTCCAGCGCCACCCGCCGCTGCTCCACAAACTCCTGCTTCTGCATCATCTGGCTCTCCACCACGCTTTTATCCGGCCGCGCCGGAATCAGAAACCCTCGGTAAGACTCCGCCAGCCGATCCGCCAGCGTCACGACGTCTCTAAACCGCCGGCGGACGCTGAATTCCGACGCCCCGAACTCCGCTACATTCGTCCACGTGGCGATCAGATAAGTGACGTAGCTGTTTCCAGCCGGGGCGAGCTCGCTCTGAGGGTCAGAAACGGTAATTTTGATGAAATCGGAGGTGGAAGAAGAATCGGATCTTGCTGATCGTGAATGTTTAGAGAGGGTGAAGACGGCATCAGCATAGGAAGGAGGGTCGATGAAGGAAATGTCGGAAAGGGGAGGGGTTTTTGGGGAATTTCCGAAGGAAGGAGAAGAGAGTGATAAGGGATCTGAGCCGTTGATGGAGGGTAGAGATGAGTTGGAGATAGAATTGATGGTATTGGAATGATCGGAGTCGTGGATGGAGAGGTCTTCCATATCTTCGGTAGATGATGCGAAGAGATGGGCTTCTTCGGAGCCCATCATTTTTTTGTTAGGTTGGTTTTGATTTGGAAATGGAAAACGGTGAAAGTGAGAATGAGAATGAGGGATTTTGATTGTTGGGAAAAGAGGATTTGGGAGCTTTGGAAATGGAGACTGGAGAGAGAGAGGAGATGGTGAATAGGATGATAGCGCTTGGGGTGGGAAGGGGGTTTGAGAAAAGGTTCCGGAGAGGAGGAAGAAGACAAGTGTGTGTGTGTGTGGAGGGGGTGGTGGGGGATTGAGAAATGGTATCTTGCAGGAGAAGGATGGAGACTGGGAAAGAGGATGGAGAATGGAGTTGGAATGGGATCGGAAACGGATGCTAGGATGGTTCCAGTGGATCGGTCAGCAAGAGTAGAGTCTCAGAGTCTCTTCCTTGGCGAGCTCTCCACGGCATTTAGTGGGGCCCACGGGATCCTGGCGGTGAAAGCAACTTGTTTTCATTTTATTTTTTCAATGCATCCAAACCGGCCAATAAATAACTATTACTTCTTTCTACCAAAAATAAATTATATATATATAAGAAAATTTTACCAACCCTTATTTTCTACTAATTTGACGCGTGTTCAGTGCCGATCTTAATTTACACTATCAAAGGTTGGTGCCGAACCTATTACCGTGAAAAGTTATAATTTTATGTGAAAAAAATAGAAAACCTGCATCGGCACGGCTTTATTCTTAACTAGTAAGATCGGTGAAAATTAGAAAAATGGGAATTATATTGTTTTTTTTTTCCTTCATGACTCTCTCAAAATCCATACTTTACACACAGGGTTTTATTAGTTCTATGAAAATAATGAACTATCCAAATTACAGATTGAATAAGCCTTTCAGATCGGAAAAATAAAAACATATAGAAAGTGAGATAAACTACATTCTTAAAGAAGTCTAAAAATTAGGCTGGCGTTTTGAAAGCCCAATAGAGGTGTAGTATTTTAAGAATTATTTTATTTTAAGATAAAGTCAGATTTTTTTCCATGCTCACATATTAATATTTTTAGCCAATTGAGTTAAGGTTTACGGGATGAGTATAGTCTTTAGTATACAAATACAAAATATAAGTAGCAGTGTATCTTTTGCAGTGTGAGCATTGATGTTGTCTACAGACTACGGATTATACCCTCCACCTTTGTGTTTCTCAGCCGCCCACCAAGAATTTTATCAAATACGGACTACGGATTATACCCTCCACCTTTGTGTTTCTCAGCCGCCCACCAAGAATTTTATCAAATCTAAATTCTTCGAAGCTATATTTCTACACCAACCATCTCTATCCCTGTCTTTAAAAAAAAAAAAAAAAACAACAACAACAATAATGACCCACAAGTGCAAGCCTTCTTATCCATCTTTTGCGCGATTGGGCACATAGCAAGTTGATTCCAACAAGGGAAAACACTTCATAGGTTCTTGTTAAAATCCAATTTCATTCACGACAATGCCGATAAAATAATTGTTTTGCACAATCATCTCGCTCATATGTACGGCAAGTGCTCCAAAATCAATTATGCCCGTTGCTTATTCGATCAAATGCCTGAACAAAATGTATTATCTTTGACGGTCATAGTTGTTGGATAGACAGATAATGGATTTTTCCTTTATGAGAAATCTTCCTGTCAGATGCATAATTATGGAGTAATTCCAGAAAAATTTGCTTACACCACTGTTATCCAGCCTGCATTAGGCTGGAATATGTTGACTTGGGTAAAATGGTGCATGCCCACATTGCAAAGAGTGAGTTTTCCTCATTTTGTTAATACGCTTATTCTAAATATATATCCCAAGCTTGGCTGCATTGAAGATTCAGTCGGCAACTTTCTTGCCCTAATTTTGATACGGGGTCGGTACCAACCATATTAGTTAAAAATAAGGTCGGTGCTGACGCAGGTTTCTAATTTTTTTCGCACAGAGTTGTAATTTTTCATGACATTAGGGTCGGCACAGACCATGTGTAAAATTGGTAAAAAAAAATAAGGGTTTTTCGGCCCAATTGCTCTAATTAGTGCAATAACATCTAAAGTACTTGATCGGGTCCCACGTACATATTAAGTATTTTTTCTAGTAAAATCCTCTATATATAATTTACCAAAAACATATATGGGGGACATTTACGTGCATTCATCCATCACCATATAGGGTGAATGACACTTACATGGCTTTCCCTATTTGCATATGAATATTCTTTTTCTGCATATTACCATATATGGCTTTTCCTCTTTTGCACATGAATATTCTCCACCATATATATACATAAAAAAATTAAGTAATATAAATATATATATAATTTACCAAATATATATAATAAAAATAAGTAATAATTTATATGTATGTGTGTGAGGTACGCTATAAAACTCTCCGAGTGTTTTTCACAAAAAAAAATTCTAGCAAATAAAAGTGCAATACGTGTCCTCCATGAGTTCGTATCCCTCGTTTCATTGAAACAAATTAACATTGTTTCAGCCAATCCACATTCGGCGCATGTATAAAATGCATTCATTCATTTATTGTTCTGTGTTATGCGTTGTGATGTATGAAATTAGGAATTTTATATGGGTGGCGAATGTGAATTAACTAAAACAGCATTTTCATAGGAATCCGGACTCGTTATCAATGATACTCATATTCTACTATCTCTCCTATACTTTCTCTTGTAAAGGTGGACCTCTTAGGGGCCGTTTGGCAATTTACTAAGTTAGTGAAAGTAATGTAAGCCTTCATTTTTCAGACAAGGGGTTCAACCGATCGAACATGTTTGGCATGAATAATGACTGCTTTATTTGAAGGTCATTGGACCCTCTTCGACCTTGGAAACAGTCGACACTATAAGCAGGGGCAACTAATTAAAATAGTATACACACGAGATTCAATTATATATATATATGAAGCGAAGTGAACTCAATTGAACAAATCAGTGTCTGATTCCAATTTGATTTTGACTATTGAAAAAATCGAATTTGACCACTCATTTTAAGCTGAGTTACTGCATGTCTCTCTTATCAACTACGTCAATTATTTTGACCCTTCCTCTTCCATTCCACTATAACGTTTTCCACAAACCCATGACTCCTCTCCTTCATCTCCTCATAATGTAGGTACTGCAAGTTTGCAACCGTTCCCCGCAAGCAGCCCAATTTTCTCTCTCGTGTTCATTTCTATGTACGTGTGTAGATATGTAATCCTACGATTTCTTTTGAATCTTCCTCTACTGCAAATTATAGATAAAATTTTGCAGATATAAGATTATAGCCGCCCTTCTACGAGAAAGATTACAACAGTCAGTTTGATAAGGCCATTGTTTTCCTCTTCTACTCCTCTTTCTTATCATTTATAGGGTTTGAGTTTCTCAACCAATGTGGCACAGTTTCAATCCATTGTTGCTACAGTTGGATTTGTAAAGCTTTAATTCGAACATCCACTGTGAAATTTGCAGAACTCATGTCTTCTCTCTTCTTATTTTTGTGAGTATTTCAATCCAATCACTATCTTAGATTAATGGGTTCTCTTCGAGTATTGCAAAATTCAAATTACCTGTTAGTAGTAATTCTATTTGTAACTTCATTAAACTTGTGGGGATCTCCATGTTTGATTTTTGTACCCCAGTCATTGGTGGATAGGGCTGCAATGACTGACTTGATCGTTGGATTGTGAATCACACTTCTTACTTACAAAATCAACAGGTAGGATCCTTCAGTCCTCGCTATATGATGTAGATTTTCGATCAAATCTTGCATTTTCACGTGTGCATTTTCAAATCTCACCTCACTATGATGTAGGGATATGACATGGGTGAGTCTAATCAAACAAAGATGTGTGCTACGCACAAATGAATCTGGCACATATTGAGATTTGTTCTCCTGTAATGCTTTTTTTTTCTAAAGGTTCTGAATAGATTTCACTTAATTATTTTTTTATAGAGTTTTGAATATCTTAGCTCTTTTTGCCTGGTGACAAATTTGTTCAGGCTCCTTTTCCCACGCGACAACGTTTTAAATCTAAGTCTCTATTTCTTGAATAAAACTATATAGTTTTTAAATTTACTATTATTTCTTTGGCAATAAGTCGACAACATCACTAGTCTGAAGAATGTGATGAATATATCAAGCAACAGTAAAGAGGAGTCGTCATTTTTTATATATAAAGCCAAGGAACCACAATGCTCTTATGCGGACATGAGTTTCCTAAAAAAAAACGGTTAGGAATTGAGATTGCAAGAATTCCATAACACATGTGTTAAATCATTGCCTAGAATTGTAACTACAAGGCTAAAAAGTTCATTTCAAATAAAAGATAAGCAGATATTAAACTCCTTAAATATGATAAACCAATATCCATTGATTGCAAAATCAAATTTGGTTTTGTAATGTCTAAATAAATCAATTGGTATGTACTAGATGCAGTCGAATTATGTTAAATCAAATGGATAACACTAAGTTTTCCATTATCAGGCTGTACAATTGATACAACTAATGATTGTCTTAATCATAGTGATGATCTTTTTTGTAGGCTGAAAATTTACAGGTGTACGACTAATTATTAAAGTTTTTTCAGCTTTTTCATAACTCTTATGGTAAATTTAATGTTATGAATTACATTGCCTGTGCAAAGCATGGGGGCGCTTTGCTAGTGTGTGTGTGTGTGTATATAGATATATATATATATATATATATATATATATATATATAAACCTCAAAAGCTCTCATATCTCAAAAGGGGAGCCTCTGCCATCATCTAATAGCCAGTGATTTGTCACGTTCGACAAAGGTCATCACTGAGAATTTCTTGTGATTTTATGGAAAATTCACATTTGGTAAGCTGTGAAAATTCGCCAGGAGAACTCCTCTTATGACCATTTCTGGTTTTTTTTTAGATTGGGCCTCCCCTCCCCCTCCGAATTCGCTTAAACCGCGTAGTTGCAGAAATACAGAGTAATAGTGCATGGGAAGTTAATTTTGTGGGTCTTTGAAAACCATTTTCATGGGACGTTTAATTAAGATATAAACCACCAATCATGTTTAAAAGGTTTAAAACGACTAAGAGGTCAAATATCAACTGTTGATTTACCAAGGATTTTAAGATATTTGTAAAAAAATCTAAACCATTGGATCTCTTCTTCTTTTTTTTTTTTCTTTTTTATGTGGGCCCCATGTACTAAATTGGGACCGTTAATTCTCTTCGAAAGCCCTAAATGGTTATGTGGCCAAATTTGGCTGAGTATCGAGATCGTTGATCTAATATAGTATAAAAAATGGGATGTCTTTCCAATCTTTTTGTTTCTTCAATTTTTTGGTTTATGTGGGCCAACAAATCATGATTTAAACCGTGCATCGTTTTCATATGGTTGAACACAACCAGGGGACCAAACTCCAATCGTCGATCCTTCATGAATTTTGATGTTGTTGTGAAAATGTCCATACCCTTACATATTATTTATTTATTTTCAATCCTATCATCCTGTTTTGCACTATCTGGACCATTTAAATTATTTGGAAATGCCTAATATGCTTTTAGGGTGAAAGCTCATACCTTGATTCTTTCATAGATTTTGATAAAATTGCAAAAAAAAAAAAAAATTGCATATTCTATAGAAGATAGAAATCCTCTTTGTCTACTAAACATGAATCCCTCCTTATAAATCTTCTTTGAGGATACTTTGGATACTCCTCTGTGTAGATGATTATCCTTTGTTTTCCAAACATGTCCTCTTGGGCTTGTCTGGCAACTATATTAATAGAGTTAAGTAAGGTAAAACCCTAATTTATAAAAAAAAGGTCATATCAAGAGCACTTTAATTCAAATTTCTCACCATATTAAAAAAAAACAACATCCTTTATCAACTAAAAGACAAAAAATACTCCATTTTCCTATATAAAAAGTAAAAAAAGGTTCCCTTATAAACAACTAAAAACCAAAATGCCATCATAATCCACTTATATTTTTTTCTTTCTTTAAAATAATATTTACTTTATAAAGCCCCCAAACTTCCCCAAGTAACATAAGTTTTTTTTATCTAATTTTTAAATTCTACAAAAATCCTTTTCAGAGGTTTTCATTTATATGGAATTTGCTGACATGACAATTTTCTCTTTCTGCGGAAAGAGTGTGTACACAAACGTGCCATTATGGGACCCGACAATTTGATGGCCTTGAGTGAGCCTTGATTCCTATAACTCCATCATAGAACCCAAGTATATATTATAGGCCATTTTAGATGATCTCCGGTTGTTCTATTGAGATACCTTGAAGTTTATATTCAAAAGAAGTGGGTCCCACCATATGATTGATAATCATCAAAGAAATATAAAAATAGTTTCCCCTAAAGAAAGGGAGTGGGTCCCACTCATTGATAACCATGATGAAAACGTGTTTAATACCATATAAGGAGTGATGCCATCCAAGCGCGGGTCACACTTTTGTTTGTGTGCAATCCGAGGGTGGAACCCATTTCATTTTGAGTTGAAATTGGATAAATCCATGGTGGGGATGGGGTACATCCTGAATGGTCCGGATTTTACCCATGTGGCCTCTGTGTCAAGTGTGAGTGCGATACGGTCAGCGGATCGGGACATGCGATAGTGCTGATTTACCTTTTGTTTGGGAAGGGAGGAGGAAAAAAATGGAGGGAAAATAATTTTAGAGGGTGTTTGAGAAGGGGGAGGGAAAATGAGGGAGGGGGAAATGGAGGGAAAAATGCATTGCTTTCCCCACCAAAATAGGGGGGAAAATGAGGGGAAAAGAGAAAAAAGTTTTGAAAATGACTAAACTGCCATTTTACTCTAATTGAATATTTTTTCAAAAGAAAAAATAAAATGATTTTCGTCTTTATATCTCACAAATAAATGAAATTATATTTTTTTACTTTTATTCCTCCTACTTATTTACTTTCAAAAGAAGAGGAGGAAAATTTTTCCATTATTTTCCTTCCCCATCCCCTCGGTTAGGATCCAAATGAGTCCAAAACATGGGCCGTGCGAAACCCATGTGCCGCGACCGCTAGATATCTATTCAAGCCCCGTACGCGTCCTGGCTTCACATCTTTTACTACTTGCCAACGCAGGAGAGGGCGCCGCATCTTTTACTACTCGCCAACGCAATAAAGTGAAAGTAAAGCAAAAAATAAAAAACAAAATAAAATAAAAACCCCCTCTTATCATCTTCACGTATTGACATTCCTCTCATTTGATTTATCAGATAACCTTCATAGACGGGAATTACTTACAATACTGCTCCTTCCAGACCCGTTGCTCGAAACCCTAACCCTAAAAAAGCTGTCAACGGCCGATGGCGTCGAAGTTTGGGATGGCGGGCGGGATTCCGGAGCGGCGGGTGCGTCCGATATGGGATGCTGTCGACTCTCGCCAGTTCAAAAACGCTCTGAAGCTCTCAACGGCCCTCCTCTCCAAATTTCCAAACTCTCCTTACGCTCTTGTAAGCCACTTCTTCTTCTACTACTACTACTACTTTTTTCTTATTTCTTTTCACCGACTTCTAACAGTTTTAGAGCACTCTAGCACTCTTCTTCTTTTTCTACGAACTCTCTCTCTCTCCATGTCTTTGTGGTCTTTGAAACCGTTTGCTTGATTGGTTTCGTTGTGAAGACTGTCAACAGAAAAAATGGCTTTTTCAGGGTAAAAAGTAAGTTTTTTTTTTTTTTTTTTTTGGGTTTACTTTCTAAAGTTCGTGTTTTTTTTTAAAGTAAAAATAAAAGATACGTTTATTATTTTTATTATTTTAAATCTAGGATGTAGCGAAAAAAAAAAAAAAAAACTAACTAACTAAAAAAATCGGATACTTGGATAATTCTTCCATCACAACCATTCTAACTAGTCCTTAGAATGTTGACTTAATGAGATTTGTGATCCAAAGTATCGGCTATTTTTCGAGCATCTTACTCAATACCAGTGGCTGTAACTGAAGTTATGATAGGGTATTGGATACTCGAGGGAATTCCATGTTTAATTGGATGATGATTCAATATCTAAGTTGAATTTGCAATTGGGATGGTTCACTCTACATGCTTTCAGTTTTAATTGATTTAGGAGACTACATGCCATCATGTTAAGTTGTAGAAAGAAATATGATCAATGGGGGCAATTCTTTTAGAATGTTCATGAATTTGACGTGGACATTGATCCGAGAAAGGAAAAAAAGAAAAGAAAAGAATGTGAGGTGGGCGATTGCATTTAAAATATTTTGGACCAGTTGGTTGAAAGATCTGAGTTTGTCTTGGGAGTATTGTAATCCATAATCCCTTCTCTGTTAGATTCCTGATTAAAGTTAATGCTGTTCAACTTCGTCGTAAACTCTGTCCATATGAGCGGGCCTTGTCCTGAGTATGAAGGTACTAGGAGAAAGAAAAGTTGGTTATGTGTTTGATGCTTTTATTCTTACAGCGTTTTTTCTACATGTGGTGTTTCTTGCGCTTTGCTCTGTAGCACAGTGAACTAGCTTTGCTATATCAGAGTGAACAAAGACTTGTTCTGCTTTTATTTATTTATATGTATTTCTCACTTTGTATTGGATGGTATGGCCTTTCACTTGTTTGCACAAGGTTTAATAAAAGCTGCACAAGTGAATCAACTGTAAGATCAGATAGATTTACATGCTTAAGTATCATGGTTGTGTCTATTACATTAAATTTTTTTTTTTAAGTTTCCTATGTTGCTTGAGTGATATTAGGAGTGAATCTGCCGGAACTGAATTTACTTTCTTTCAAAATATCAGCATGAATCATCCCTTTAAGAGAGAAATGATTGTTCTTATTTTGTGTCATATTCTTTATTTAGGCGCTTAAGGCCCTTATTTTGGAGAGGTTGGGAAAGCCCGATGAAGCGTTATCTGTTTGCTTAAATGCTAAAGAGCATTTATATTCCGACGATGCGATTCTAATTGATGATCTCACTCTCAGCACTCTACAGATTGTTTTCCAACGGCTTGATCGATGTCTGTACATGTTCTCCCTCTTCAAGATTCTACTGACAGTGCTACATTTTCCATTTTTCTTTATTTTGAGTATGTTGATCTGGTGTTCTCAGTGGATTTGGCAACGTCTTGCTACGAGTATGCATGCGGGAAATTTGCAAACAATTTGGAGCTAATGATGGGTCTCTTCAACTGTTATGTTCGCGAATACTCATATGTGAAGCAACAACAGGTTTGGTTCTATATAGGACTTGCCTTTTGGCTATAATTTATTTTCCGTAACTACTATTTACATTAATTAGAGTAAAGGAAAACTTAGACTAATTTAGTATTTTGTAATGTTTGCTTCTGATTTTCTCTGACAGACAGCCATAAAAATGTACAAGGTTGTTGGGGAAGAAAGATTTTTACTTTGGGCTGTTTGCAGCATTCAGTTACAGGTCTCCTAAACTTCCTATCTCAATTACATCTTCATATTATTGCATTTCTTATTTGATGCTTTCTTCTTACTATTTAAAAAAAAAACAAAACTATTTGTTCTACTTGTGTTTGCTGAATTGCTTTGAATCAATCAAAATTCCATCTCCTAAAAGTTCTTAATGCTATACGTGTTTGTACGACACATGAATTATTTTATCTGTTATTTCTACTGAAGTGAATCTATGGTGGGCCATTTTCTTCCTGGTTGCTTTTTTCATTGCATTCCTTCAATGACCGTCCGTTAGTTTTTAATATTAGTTGGCTTTGATGACTTTTTTTTCCTGCATCATTATCATTATCGTTAATTATTAATTGGTGGACTGAACTGAAGGAATGACTGATGCTTGTCTTTATGTTGCGAAAGAGTTTGTGAGTAAATCATTTTACTATGGTCGGAGGTGTTAACAAAAAAAAAAAAGAAAGAAAGAAAAGAAAATGAGTCCATTTACATATTATTTTACTCTTATGTAAAACTTACATATTTAATAATTAGTAGACAAATATCCGTAAATGTTACATATGTTCATTTTCTGTGTAAACTTGTTGTGAAGAAACAGCCCTTTAGAGTTTGGTATGTTTGGAGAGGATAGTGGCTGGGGTTTATTTACACTTGGACTAGATTTTACTTATTGGGTACCCAATGTGGAACAACACGGCTTGACTTGGCCTGAATTGCACTCGGACAGTCGGACTAGATTATGAAATTTGTGTCCAATTCATCCAAATGTTAAATAGGTCCAATATAATTGACCATCCCCCATTTTTGCGGATTGGGTGTGGGTTGGGGTCGATAGATCTGGAATTGCATGGACCTTGACTTGGACTTGAATATTTTGGGGTTCTTATAATCCAGTAGATTTGAACCCTCTCCTGGAAATTAAATGGATCCAAAATGCGAACCCAAAACACAATTTTTATAGACCGGGGTGTGGTCTAGGTTCAGGAGTTTGTGCACAGAATAGACCCACTCAAATATATATTCCTGTGTAAATGTCCCGTGCAGGCCTACTATGCAGACATCTGTATGGGGTCACTTGGGGCCCCACCAATCATGGGGAGGTAGGGAATGTGTGAAAAATCTCAACTACATCAGATCATCCAAACCTATGATGCCTATATACAACATGGACACATCAAGGGCATGGATTCTACACATAAAAAGTGAAGTATTGGATACAATATGACACGAGACGTTGCCCACTTTGAAGTATCATTGCATCATAAATCCTAACCCCTTGGTCCATGACCCTCAATTTTCTTCAATTCCAATCCAATGGTTAGTACCATTTGGATGGGTGTAAAAAAACTAGGGCCATGGATGGATTATAGGTGGGCAGCCGATGTCCTCACAGCAGGTGGTGAGACAGATGCATGTGATTTTCTCTCTCTCTCTCTCTATATATATACATATATGTATCATCTGACTCTCTCTCTCTCTCTCTCTATATATATATATATATATATATGAGAAATTCTACAAATTGCCTTTTCTAAAAAGGGGTGTTTTTGGCCCTATGTGAACAACTAATTAAAAACATATGTATTTAATGTCCTTTCAATGCATTCAATCCCATCATGACTATAAAAGTAGCCGGACATTTAACCAAGGATAATAACTAAAGTTGTAAATGCATTAAATATGGATTAGGATTCTCATACATTTCTTAAAAGAAGGATTCATCCACAGAATATTAGGATGGCTCTTTGTGTTGATTTCTCTCCAATTTGCAATGTGTAGGCCATCCTATAAAATTCTGCTGATGGGTTTTTTTTGCAAATTGTGCGGGCCATCCTTTCTTTCTTTCTACATCATCTTCTTTCTTTGAATTCTATAAGAGGGCCAACCAAATGATTTTTACAGTTGCAATAGAAATGCTGTGTATATTATTGAGCCCACCTATGAAATTGCAAAACGTGCAGGCCATCCTATAAAATCTGAACCATTTAAAATTATATTCCTATTATGAATTAGCATTGATCCAAGTTTCAATTCAAAGTTAAGCCCACCAATGAATTTTTGAGTTTTGAATTTTACAAGTACCCCACTAATAGATTTTCATTGTTCCCATGAAAACAATGTTATAAATAAATCAATGGACCCAAGCGAAAGAGAAAAAGTAAGAATATATATATGCAATCAATCATGAATTAAACAAAGAGAAAAACTAGTGAATCCTTCGGTGGCCACCATCAATTGCATGCATTTTGAGATGGAAAGCATTAAACCTATTTTCCTTAATACTAGGATAAGATGCGCATTTCTTTTAAGATGAAAAGCCCATCTCGGCTCAACTTGTAATTAATACTCTCTCTCATTCCTCTAATGGAGGGGCATTTTCTAGCGCTCTTCAGATTTATTTATCATATATGTATTTTTGAAGAATGACGATATATTGCTCAAAAGGAACTGTACAGTATAAGAGAAATATACCGACTCAAAAAACCCCACAACAAAGGGGATGGGCAACCAAAAACTGGAAGAGGAAATGGATTAAACCCCAATTATCATATATATATTTATAAATATATAGATATATAGGGCTATGTTCTACTAAGAGGTACCTCTTTCGGATTTGCGTAAGAGGTAACCTTTTAAGCGCCGCGTGGGACACCCCATGACAAATCCATACCACGCACACTCACTAACCCCTAATAATGAATTAGCACTCACCCAAATTTGGCACTAATTTGAATAAAATCATCTCCGTCAGATTAAATTCCAATGGTTTCTTAAGTTACATTTTTCATGAAATTTAATTTGCTGTAATTATTATTTAGATTAGTGCCAAATTTGGGTGAGGACTAATTCATTGGGAGTTAGTGAGTGTGAGGTGGTTGGATTTGTCATGGGGTGTCTCATGCGGTGGTAAAAGGGTTCTCTCTTAGTCTCTTATGCAAATATGTGAGAGGTGCCTTGTATAGAGCTAAGAGGCACCTCTCACAGACTTGCCTTTTTACCACGATACACGGACAAATACGAGGAATTATACAAAATGCCCCCCTTAAGAAGGGGCATTTCTGCCCCCTTTTAACATCCAACCAAATTTACTCACATATTAAACCTGTTAAATGTTGTCACTGCCTGAAATCCTATTGAATGCTGTCATGCCTTAAATAGTTATTATGTCATTAAATCACTTAGTTACCTCACCAATTATCATTTCAATAGGTGTTGGGCCCACCATTAAATTATGGAAATGTCAAAGCCTTGAAATCCTCTCAAAAGATGAAAGTGGGCTCTCATTAAATATCATTCCAATGGGAGTTAGGCCCACCATCAAATTATGGTAATGCCAATTTTTTTTATAGTCATCAATTTTATGGTGGGTCCAACTCATGTTGGAATAAAATATGGTTTGAATAAATTCTCCAATTTGATACCAATGCTGCCATTGATGGCCATTAGGTTTATGTGGGGGCCCTTTCATGATATTAAGTGAAAAAATTGTTGATATAAATTGTGATGCCGTTTACTAACAATTCGAGTTTTTGGTGTTATTGGTTATTAGGTGAGTTAGAAACCCCTGGGAGGCATATTACCTCTATTTGTATGTTTGGTCTGTCTATTGGGTTTCAAATTCGAATGGCTTCCCGTTCGCGTGGGGTATAAATTGTTATGCCTTTGACTAATAACTCAAGCTTTTCGTGTTATTGGTTATTAACAAAAACCATGAGGTACTCATACTCAAGAAAAAGAGAAAAAGTAGAAAAGTTAAATTAATTGCCCGGTTTCTTTTCAAAAGGAGGAGAAAGTGTAGCTGGCTGTTAGCTTTCTTTCTTGAGAAGATAATAATCCTTCCCAAGCAACTCCTCTCATTATGTCCTCTGTTCTTATCTGTCCGCCAAAAGGGGCATTTTTGCTCTCTAAAACACCCCGAGTGTTTTACACGCACACAGATGCGACACTACAAAATGCCCAGTGTTTTGGGGAGAAAAACGCTGCCCACCAGGGTGAATGATGATAATGAAGTCCGTCAGATGGAAAGATCTGGATGGGGCTTCCTTGTGTGCAAAAATTTCAACTCCTTAGATCATCCTAACCCCCTTTTGTCCCTTTTACCAAGAAAAAAAAGTTTAATGGATTAATAAAGCATCATTTATGCTGGTTTCAATCCAGTGGTCAATTCATTAGGCTGGGTGTAAACGGGTGAACCCTATGAGCCTTTTTTTTTGTGTATGTTTGTGTGTGTTTGATGGATCATAAGGGGCCCCACACCCTAAAAAGAGAGAACCCCCATAGTTGCCCTTCACACACATATTGGTGATCCCCTGCGTGGGGCCTACCTAGGGATGGGGATGGGGGATTCCAAAGATCT
This sequence comes from Cinnamomum chago, assembly GCA_038049695.1. NCBI lineage: Eukaryota > Viridiplantae > Streptophyta > Magnoliopsida > Laurales > Lauraceae > Cinnamomum > Cinnamomum chago. The sequence goes on along the minus strand of CP142453.1, from coordinate 11,092,383 downwards.
AGATGGGCCCTACCTCCCTACCAAAATTTGAGCCCACCCGATTATCTTAACCCCTTGATCAATGAGCCGCAACATTTTGCCCCTTAAAAAAAATAACTGTTGATTCAATGGTGCAGTCCATTTGGATGGATCTAAAAAAAAATGAGATCGGTGTAATTCACGGGGTCCTCTGTGTGTGGTCCATTCGTTGGGTGATCGGATGGGTGTGTACCAAACACCAAGAAAAAGGTGTGCATTGGTTAATATCTGTCTATACATAGTGGTAGACCCTCATTAAAAAAGGGTTTACTGAGTAGGCAGTTTCATCATTGAATGGGGGATGCCTTCAGACTATGGTGTATAATATTCTGTCATTTGAATTCATTGTAATTCTCTTACTGAGGTAAGTTGTCCATTTGTCCATTTTTCACCATCTTGAAATCTCTCAAGTTGTTTGTACTCTTGACAAATCCATCTATTGCTGGTAATGTTTTTCACTTATATTGCTTGTTTGTTCAGTTGTGCTTTCATTGGGAGGTGTTTTACTGGCCAATACAGCTTTTCACTTATCACTGTGTGTCTATTTTCTTTGTGCTTGTTGACAGGTGTTAAGCGGTGAAGGAGGAGAGAAACTGTTACTCTTAGCTGAAGCTTTACTTAAGAAGCACATTGCTTCACATGACTTGCATGAGCCAGAAGGTTTGTTCCTCATTTGCCATCTTCTGCTCTTTATGATGAACTGGTCAGATATGCTTATCAAGATGAACTAGGTAGACTGCACAGTTCTAATACTCTCTCTCCCCTTCCCCCCAACCAACCGCCCCCGCGCTGCACACAGACACAAACCAACCCCCTTCTCTTTCTCTAGAAGATGAACTAGGCATATATATGCTGATGAAGCGCAATGTTTCTGTGCTCTATTCTAACTGGTTAATCCACTGCAGCTCTTCTTGTATATATTTCAATATTGGAACAGCAAGCTAAGTACGAGGCTGCTTTGGAGATCCTCTCTGGAAAGTTGGGGTCTCTTTTAGCAATGGAAGGGGATAAGTTACGATTACAGGTAAGTTTTGTAGATTTATACTTGTGTTATTATATTGAAGCATAGCTTTCTATTTTCACTTTCTTTTCATGTTGCCTTTATTTTCTACGTTCTTTGAAGAGAAATTTTGGGCTCCCGGGTCAGAATGTGTATGCTTTTGCAGAGATATCTAGTTGTGTATGTGCGTCTCTTGGCTTGGTGATCCATTTTGTTGATGTGATGGACCTGACCATGGTTTGAGGATGATTCCCAGATTGCAATATCCCAAACCCACTGCCAATGACTTATAAGTAGATGGTCAAGAGAACAAAACAACCATCCAGGGACTTGGCTTACAAATGAACTAGGGTCTTTCTATCTGAGAAATTTTTGTTGCATCTTAAAAAAATGAAAAAAAATGTTGCATCCTCTTTCCATTGTTGGACATTATATCTGGGGCCTCACATGTGCAGGAAGGAATGCATCTGCAAACCATACACTTACTGCTGATCACTAGTGATTCCTCTTCTTTATCATCAGATTTTTCACCATCCACTGCTTTACTGCTGTTAAATCAAATACTGCATATGCTATACAGAATTTGGCTACATATCTGCTCCTATTCATCCTTCACCTGTTCAATGTTGGAATGTTTCTATTTTCTCATAGGAGTAGAATATATCTTCCTAATCATTTTGGACACAAACAATTTTATTTCTGATGTTTGCGGTTTCTAAATTATCCGCTTCCTTTCTGTACTGTGCGACTTTAAGTTGACAGGGACGACTTCTTGCTCATGTACGTGACTATGCTGCTGCTGCTGCAATCTTCCAGAAAGTTCTAGAATCATGGTATGCTTGTAATAGTGGACAGTAAAATTCCTGTTTATATGTTTGTATCTGCAGCTGGTTTCATAACCTATATGTTTGTAGACAAAAATTAGCATGGCGAGAAGAAACATGGTTTCAACAAAATGGCGGTCTTCAAAATATTCTTTTATGTAAATGTTGTTTCCGTTCGCACTTAATGCTATATATATTTTTTGAATAGTTACTTGTATTAGTCAAAAGCTTGGCAGTACAAAAGAAATATATTCGAAAGCAATGTAAAATACCAAAAAGACAGGAAAGCACCAACCAAAAACAAGAAAACACAAAGGAGAGGGGAAGGGAACAAAAACCTCTCCGAAGCCTAAAGGCCTCAACTCTAAACCCAAGGTAGCCCAAAAAGTTAAGAAGTCACCTCTCTCCAGTTACGTAAGATTACATCAATAGACATTCCCCACAACTCTAAGAGGACCGAAACCCACGAAGCAGCATGAAATTTTGATCTGTTGAAGACAACCGACGTAGAGGAGGAATTGCCTTCAAAGCTTCTCTGGTTTCTTTCTTTCCAAATAGCCCAAATAATCGCAAAAAAGGAAGCCCGCCATAGAAGCTTTCTTTTGGAAGACCCTGACCCAAAAAGATCATGTACGGACAAAGGAAGAACCTAACTATAGTCAAAGCTACTAAGGAGCAGATTCCAAATATCTTGGCCATTGCACATTGAAGGAGGTGATCCATTGATTCCTCTTCAGAGAGACAAAGTGGACAAGCATTGATCACCAACACTCTACGCTTGCGGAGGTTGTCGAGAGTGAGAATACTGCCTCAAAGCACTAATCACCCAAAAGCAATCACCCTATGAGGAACCTTAGATTTCCACACGTATTCAAACTGGAAAATTGACAGGGTTGAGAAGAACGAAGAAACTGAGAAAACCCCATCTTGAGATGGGATCCACACACTGCAGTCCCTCCCCTCTTGTGGAATGAAGATGTTCTCTAACCTTTGAAGAAGGCAAAATAGATTTTCCACTTCATATTGCCGCAAATTTCTTCTAAATATCGGGCCCCAAGAAACTCAATTGTTATTTTTGACCATTTAGTCTTTAAACTTAGCCAATTGATTAGAAGCACATCTAAATAAATCCGGGAATTTGACCAATAGGGGCCTATCCCCCATCCAAACATCAATCCAGAAAAGGACCTCTTCACTAGAGCCAATCTTATATCTGATATGCATGGCAAACAAATCTTTGACAGAAAGAATGCCTCTGCACACTCCAGAGGATCTATAAGATGGTCCAGAAATATCCCAACCATTTCTTCTCGCACCATATTTTGCTAATGGAATCCGCTTCCATAGACTATTAGAGATTTCCCCTATACTCCATAACCATTTACCCAAGAGAGCTTGATTCATTAGCCTTAGAGGCCTAAAGCCAAGGCCTCCATCCTCCTTAGGCTTACAAACAGAATTCCAATCAACTAGGTGAAACTTTTCTTATCACTTTTGCCCAGCCACAAGAAATCCCTTTGCAGTTTCTCAATGCACTTGATAATCGACGCCGAACATTTGAAGATTGACATAAAATATATCGGGTGGTTGGCCAGAGCTGACTAAATTAGAGTAATTCTACCCCCAAAAGACAAATATCTTGCTTTCCAAGAAGCCAATCTTTGTTCCATCCTTTCCACAACCAGATTCCATATCAATTTAGGAGCACTACCAAAGCAAAGAGGTAAACCAAGATATGAAATCGGAAAAGAGGCTACCTTGCACCCCATGATGTTAGCAAGCTCCGTGAGGAAGGGCTCCTCCACCGAAATCCCAACAATTGCACTCGTAAAAAAATTCATGTTGAAACCCGAGACTGCTTCAAAACATCTTAAGATGGCAACCACTTTCTTGATTTGATCCTCTTTTGCTGCATAGAAAATAAGTGTGTTGTCCGCGAACTGAAGATGAGTGATCGTCTAACCATTGGTAGCCGGCTTGAAGCCGCTAATAACATTAGCCTCGCCCGCTGCCGAAATCATCCTACTAAGAGGTTCACTTACAATGGTGAATATAAACGGGGAGAGGGGATCACCCTGGCGAAGACCCCTTTGAGGTGGAAAAAAATGTTTCGGGGAACCATTAATTAAGATGGAGAATCTAGTGGGAGAAAGGCATTCCAGCATCCAACCCTGCCATTTGGCTCCAAAGTCCATACGACCCATTGAATAAGACAGGAATCCCCGGTCTACTCTATCATAAGCCTTCTCCAAGTCAAGCTTGCACAAAATACATGGCTCCTTATCTCTATGCCTAAAATGAATGCATTCGTTAGCAATAACAAGTTAACAACCCCATTCAAAATCTGCCTCCCTTTCGTTGGCACTTAATGCTATATGTGATGCAATTCCTGAATTCTAATGTTGAGTTGCCAAGTATTTGTTCAATACTAAAAAAAAAGCACCATATGAATAGAAGGCATTAGTTGTAGAAGTGGGGTAGCAAATTAAAGCAATGCAGCTGAGAAAAGCTATGTATTCAATGTATTGCAATATAGGTAGTTAGCCAAACTTTTGTAACTTTATTTTTCAAGGACTGTAATCACATGCAATTTGGTGAATTTTCACCCATCTCTAATCCATGATGCCCAATGGAGGCACATGTTAAAAGGTGTGAAAGCATGGAGATTGCCAGGAGTAGGAGAGGGAGAGGGAGACTCAAGAGAAGTTGGAAAGAAACTATTAAACATGACCTTACCTACATGGATCTAACGGAGGACATGGCTCTAAACAGATTTGATTGGCGTCGTCAAATCCATATAGCCGACCCCACCTAGTGGGAAAAGGCTTGGTTTGGTTTGGTTTGATTCTAATCCATGATGCCCGCTCAACTTCTCCCTGTCCTTAGTGTATTGTCATTTTTCTAGAATCCAGATGGGCTTCTTAGTGGCTGTTGCACCTCTCTCTCTCTCTCTCTCACACATAATGGATGTGAATAAATTTATATGTATGTTTATATAGAATCACTAACAACGCAGAATTCACTAATTCATTAAAAAAATGCAGAATTCACTAATTTGAAAATATTGATTGGTATATATATGGGCTGCCCTCGCCGTATGCACCCCCTTGTGAGGGCTCACCTGGGGCCACATCTATTCATGGGGGGAAGGAGGGAATTAAGATATCTCAGTGAGATCTGCATGTTTCAAAATTTCAAGCCTGTCAGACCGTACCCCTTGATCCAGGGCCCAGAATTTTAATGGTTTTAGAAGGCATCATTTTTTAGGATTTCAATCCAACAGTGAGTAACAGTTGGACGAGTGTCAAATTTGGCTTGTGATAATTCATGGTGGGTAGTGATTGTGAGGGGGTTGGATTGACATAGGGGGTCCTGGATGCTTAAAATAAGAGGGTGCTTATTTAAGAGTGCTCACTTGAGGATTTTTCATATACATACATACATACATACATATATATATTTCAGATGGCATGTCGGTGAAGTAATATTTAGTCTTGGCTTCTATTGTTGTCCGAGTCTCTTTTCTTTTAATGTTAATTGTTGTTCTTAATTCTTCTGCTGGGCAGTCCAGATGATTGGGAATACTTCCAACACTATTTAGACTGTTTGCTGGAGGATGATTCCAGATGGTGCAAAGGGAATGTCGGTGATCAAACCCAATGGTCAAAAGTTGTTGGTACCGGCGGATGCAACTTATCTCACTTGACAGATGAAGTGGTACATGCTTATGTCATCACTTTGAGTAATCATAGGGTCATGAAACTCAACAAATGTGTATAGTGTATACTGAGATGGTCAATCTGTACATGGGGCCCATGGTTTGTTTATCAAATCTGTGAATCTGATGTGCCTCATCATGGGAGAGGAATGCTCCCAAATGCTCCCATATTTGGAAGTTCCTAAACCTCCTATTGGTCGCTTTTGAATTTACAGTTAGGAACATGTTACAGAGATATCCAGAAAATAGCCAAAGATTAAGGGATTATGAGCCTCCTTTGATATTTTTTTGCTAAGCAGGGTCTATTGTAATGAACAACCTGTTATGAAACATGGGTCCCCACATGTATGGAATTGGAAATATCTGTGTCTGCTAACTGTACATTTGCCATGTCTCAGTTCCTATGCCAACTCATTGTTTCTGTTTCTCGTAGCCATCTCTGTGCCTGCTTCAGTTTTTTAATGAACTTTGCTTTGTGACAAATGGATCTGCAGTTTGATTCACGCATCTCGAGTGCATTAAATTTTCTACAAAAGCTACAGACAGAGGTTGATAACGATTCTGGTAGAGGCCCTTACTTGGCAAACCTTGAAATCGAAAAGCGACGTCGTTTGTATAAAAAATCTGATGATAGAAAGTTGATGGAGGCCTTATTGAAGTACTTTGGCAGGTTTGTTTTGGCACACAATAATGTCTGATACATTTGATGTGCTTTAGTTGCATTTGAGTTTCATTGAGTGCTGTTCTTATTACCATCAATGAGATCTAAGATTTGCAACCCTCTATAAAAGGATCTCTGACTGTTTGGGATATTTTTATATCATTGTTTTGCTTGTGGAACCACATGAAAACATTAGCATATTTGTTCATAATGCAACTATACCCCCCAAGACCACACACACACACACACACAAAAGAAAAAGAAAAAACCCACCATCGTGACCCATGAGAATAGCCACCAGCCCAAATTGGCTAAAACTCAACTCTAATATGAATTTTGTGGCTCCTGATTGATGTGGCAAAATTTGACACTTCCCTGGCTTATCTAACAGCAAAGGATTAAATAACTTTAGAAGACTCAAAACAGGACCTTTCGTGATAGGATGGCTCCCAATTTTCGCCCATAAGGGGGGTGGGGGGGTCATAGGGAGACCTTTTAGACCTCTAGCTTCCTATTGTCGTGCTTCCAGGTGAGCCCAACAAGTGGAGGTTTCCTTGCACAGGAAGCTCCTGAAGAAGCCTCATGTAAACTGTGATGTCTGAATTTCATTGACTGATATAAACTAATATTCAGGGAGTAGCATCGTTGTTGAAGCATAATCCCAACTTATCTGGGATCAGTTCCTTCTAGGGACTCATAAATTGCCTGCATGCTCCATGTTGAAAGTTTTGGTGTGAAACCATAAATGAGGACTTTGTCATCAACTTAAAGTTGGATTGCTCAGAGAACACTTTGTTCGTTCTTTTTACTAATATGGGTAGCAGGCTTAAGAAGATTGGTTATGCAAGTAAATGATTTTGAGGCTATTTTGAAAAGAAATAGGAAAAGATATCCAGGTTAACTGCCTTGGTTTGTGTCAGGGTGTGCAGATGGGTTGGTAGAATAATTGTATTTTGTTTCCAAAAACCATCACCCTCTGTTGCATTGGGGGCATTTGCTTGGCAGTTAGCATGCATCACGGTGAATCATGTTACCTTCCTCACAATTAGAATATGTACCTCCGAGCCTGTGATACCCGGATACTTGCACATGCCTGATGTACCTGTGTCAGACTGAGTGTGACACTCCATACTGGTGCTAGGTACTGCACCTATACTTCTAGGATGAGTTTAGCATATCCTACTGTACTGAGTCCATTGTTTCATATAGTCCAATTAGTTCTTATGTTTTAACATACAAGATGTTACAGAGGAATAAAAACAATGATGAGTTCATTAATTTAGGAATGTTTCATGGAAGAAAATTTATAATACGAATAAAAATCGTAACATAAAATATGAAATTTCATGTTATGGTTAGGATGGTAATGTCAATCTGTCCTGGATTACCAAAAGTGCAGAGTCGTATCCCCGATCCCCATATTTGTGTCTGTATCTGGGCATCATGGCTCCAAGCTAGCCAATCCTTTGTTCCTCTGAAGAAGAAAATTTATACGTTGTATGACAGCCTGGTTATAAAATATGAAATTTCATGTTAAGGATAGGATGGTCATATCCATCTGTCCTGGATTACCAAAAGTGCAGTCATATCCTCGATCACCGTATCCATGTCCGTATCTGGGCGTCATAGCTCCAAGCCAGCCAATTCTTTGTTCCTCTTATTAGTTTGAATCTTTACCAATTTCGACATAGGGATGGTACCAGGCTGGGTTTGTTATGATTCAGTGTAAACTTCAACCCTCCAACTGACACCTATCTTGCCCAGTAACGGACCCAACTTGTGATTAGCTTACAATATGTGATACCAAACCTGCCCCATGGAGGGTACAGGTCTGGTCGGAACTGGCTATCTTTTATTTATATTAAAGCATGAAAAAAGCTATTCATGTCTCCCACATCGATGAGGTTGAACTTGCAGACTCCACACTATCATTTTAAATATACAAACTGCCAAGTGGGCTTTGTGCATTCTGCTCTATTAACAAATATGTAGATTGTACAAATAAAAAAATTGATTTCCTGTTTCTATTTTGTCGATTGGTTTTTGAAAAAATGAGAGATCATCCTCACGCATGTACACCATGGTTGGAAAATTCCCCGAGTTGACTCTTGAGTGACCCTCCCGAGTCATTTTGTTTTGACGAAGGACTGAGTCCAATACGGGGGAGACTCGGTCAGGTCACCTCATTTTAATGAATTGTTAATTTGATAGGTAGATCTGATTTTAAACAGATAATGCTTATTTTTTTTTTAGTAATTATACATGAGGTTTAGAGTTTGCTATTTAAAAATGATGACTGGAATGTAATATATTACTTATATTTGATCTTTTATATTCAATATATGGACTAACGAGTTACATAATATGCAATATTTTTTCTTATATTTTCCTTATAGTATTTTTCTTTTACATATAAATAATTTGAATTGATTATCATGAATAAATGTAATTAAATACTTATTTATATTTATAAGTATTTCATTCATTTTTTAGGTATTCTGAAATTATTTGTAAAAAAAGACTCTCGAGTCTCGGCATTGACTCCATCCGAGTCAATTTTTTTGCATTGGACAAGTTGAGTCCGAGTCATGAGTTTTCCAACCTTGATGTGGACTATATCCCTAACTGCTAAGCAACAGCCTGAGACGATCAGGAATTAGCTATTCTGATAAAAAAGAAGCTGGGATCAGCTTGCTCTCATCCAATATAGGCACTGGCATAGTTTCAAATCAAACCCAGATAGACTAGGCTAAATCTACTAGAATTGGCCATATAATTGAGTATGAGATGTAAAAAAATTGGCGCTTTAACAAGTTTTGATGACTCGGTCAATATTTAACAAGAAAAATGTTAGAATATAAATACACACACAAACACATATATGGGGACTAACCCAGGTCTAAAGCAATTCATGGCTTGTGGCTCACCTGATGCATTTCTGTCCAAGTTAAGTTTCCTAGTTTCAAACAATGGCTAGGGGCAGTAGTACACAGTTATTATTATTATTATTTTTTATGGTATAGAATACCACTTTTTCCCCTTCTCATGTTATCAGTTATAGTACACAGCTAATATGTTATGCAATTTCTATACTGTCGAGGAATGGATCTTGTATTCCCCCCAAAAAGGAAAAAAACCTTCCGAAGATTAAAAAAAGTATCACCTTTCAACAAACTCTTAATGTTTATCTCACATTTAGAACCAGTCAGATGATCTGTTAGTTTGATTCTAATCTTATTGCTATGATATCTGGCTAATCTTCTTATCTGTTTTTTTTCCCTTCCAAGTTGAACCTAGATATAGTTTTGAGAAATCATGTTTGTTACTGTTCAGAAAAGAAAGAAGAAAAATGTTAGTATGTGCTGATATCCAGCGCTAGCAATAACGTTCGTTTCTGATTGGTTTATCTTTTATTTTCTAGATGATCAGAATCAAGTTGAGGACTTAGGTTCTGTTTGAAAACTATTAAGTCTAATCTAATAAGAACTTGTTAGATTAGGTCGAGATTGAATAGCTCTAATTTTTTAGTTCTAATTATATCTACTCTATTTGGTAAAATTATAGAGAAATGCTCCTATCTAACAGCAGTATGTTTGGTAAACATACAATCAAGAACTTATTAGTGGGGCATTTTTTTCGTCATTTCCAAAATTATAATTTTGAATAATGAAAAAGCTTGCGATATTTGGGTGAGTGTCAATTCATGTATGGCATTTTCATGAAGGGTACGTGAATTTGAATAGCTTGGATTTGTAAAGGTGGGCTCCACTGTACTAATTGCGTGCATCAAAATAGAGTTTTAAAAGGGTTGGTATGAAAATTCTCTCATCCACTTCCTTACATATCCTTTGACATCTACTCATATTTTTTATCTTCTCCCTTTTCATATCCTCTATTAATTTTTTTGGCTACTAAGGTTATTTTTTCAATTTCGTATCTTCTATTGATATTCCTTTTCTTCTAATAAGCTTATTTTTTAAAGTTATTGGAGACAACTGAAAAGAACAGAGAGATAAAAGTCATATAATATCATTTTTGTATGCATTCATATAAGAATTATATAGTTTATTTTATTTTAAAATTTTCAGAAGTATTGCTGTTGTTATATAATAATTTCGGGCTTGGAGGGATAGTCCCTGCAGGAAGTGGACAAATAAGAAATTTTTTTTTTTTAATTTTTGAGTTCTTCAGAGCGGGAGATGGAGGCCGCATTTGATTTGTGTAAGATGGACAGCTGCTTTTTCTGTGGGGTCGGTGGGGTTTTGGGATGGGATTTTTCTAAAGCATACAATGGGATTGCTCCTTAAATGGGGGCTTGGAGGGGTTCTGATGAGGATTTTTCTCAAGAATACGTTATAGTGAAGGAAAACACATAGAGGGCATTTAAGGAATGAACCTATTTTATCCTGGACATTTTTTGTTCAAATCAGAGTAAATGTTCTCATTCCTCCTCTTAGCAGTTTTAGAGGAAAAAAGTAATGTGAATTCTACTTTTTTTTTTGTTAAGAGGCTTTTGCTCTACTTCTAATTCAGTTAGAATTTTATTAAAGGTTTACCAAACACTATAAAATGAAAATAAGCTCATAAACTCTAAATAAGCTCTTAATTTTATTCCAAATGCCCCTGGTTTTGTTGCATTCGGTGTTACATTGATACATACTGTTGTACTTCACTGGTGAAACAAAATTTGTGCTCTTTTTGAAGATTTTATCATTTGTCAACTAATAATGTCTCAATTGTTGCTCCATTATTTTATTTTTTGGAATTGATAATGTTTATTTTGTGTCTTATTGTATTTGATTTTGATGTCTCCATTTAGCTTTAACTTTTGCTTCTTGGTTACACTATTTTTATGGGTATTGAGTTTCTTTATCTCAAGGTCGTGCATTACAAATGCAGGTTTGGACACTTGGCTTGCTTCACATCAGATGTTGAAATGTTTCTACAAGTTCTAACACATAATGAGAAAACAGAAATATTAGAGGACATCATGAAGGTTCACGATTCTCCCTCAATATTACCTGCCAAAGCACTGGGGCAGGTTATGACCTCATTTAGACTTCAAGAAGAGACTGGGGTTACATTTAGGCTCCCTGCTTTAGGTATGCTGCTCGCATTTGATGTCATTGCATTTGATTTTTTATGACTTGAAGCTGGTTTTGAGTGCAGTAGTATATGCTGATTCCCATGTTGCAGTATATAAAAGTTTTCATTGCTACTTATTCTCAGTTGAATATTAGGAAAAGAAACAGAATCCTGATAAATCAGATTGAGTTTAATCTTATTTATTTTGGCATATTGTGATCCTGACGTCACAAACCCAATAGATGCACCTTGAAAACGTTACCCTCGGAGTTGACAGCAGTTTGCAAAGTGGCCTCCATAAAACTCACATTTGCATGTGAGGAAAATAATTGCCATAAGAGAGAAAAAAAAGAAAAAAGAAAAGATACAACAAAAATCCAAACATGATAGAAGCAAGGAAACACTTACGTTAATTTTATGAAGAACTAAACCAAAAATGACGAATAGAAAAGAATTCTGCCATACTCGTAGCAGTACGAGTCTGCCCAAGTTGTTAGTTATGTCAGAGACTGTCATTTACCTTGATTGAAATGTTGTTGGACATGACAGCAGTTTGGGTCCTTTGGGAGGTACACTTACATACAATTCCCAAACCACCCTCACTCCCAGAAAACAGAAAAAAGGAAATCTTACAGAGGCAACCCTGTTTACATTAGAAGAAAATACATCAGTATCAGTCTTCTACAGACATGAAGTGAGAGTGCTAGACCGACTGTAGAAGTCTGTTCATGTTGTACCAGTTGGGATAAACTGATAAAGGATGACCAGGTCATGAAAAAGCATGTGATGCTCAAGATTATCTTTGTTATTTTTCTCGCATTTTTAATTTTTCTTTTTGACTTGGGTTTTGATCTTTCTTAGAACTTCAAAGCACTGCTGCACGAATGGCTGAGATGTACTGTAAACACCTTCCTTTATCAAAGGACCTGGATCCACAAGAAAATATGCATGGTGAAGAGCTTCTTGTTATGGCGTGCAATGTGCTGGTTCAGGTACTTAATTGCATGGTGACAAGCTTCGTACTTATTTTATTTTATTTCTCTCTCCTTTGATGCATTGGTTAGTTTGTTATACATACACTGGTGATGTTTTTCCATAACAATTATGGTAGCCAAAGCGCAAGGTGCACACTAAAAGCGTCAGGGGCTAGTTGGACCCTAAGGTGGACGGTGCAAGGTGCACACGCATGTGCACACAATTCTGCCAGGCGCACATAGAAGGGGGAAAAAAACAGACACACATTGCAGAGATGTTTACCCAAATGTGGACCTGAGGCTGTCATTGGGCCTGAATTTGGTTCGGTCTGTCTAACGGGGCTTTTCGATGCGCCACACCTAGATCCATGTTCAGGTTCTGGACCCTTTATGGGCCAGATCTGGGCCTAGGGTCTTAAGCCCGACGGATTGGTCTGTTTTTATTGTATGTGTATAATATATTATTGCAATGTATGTACACACAAACACAATAAAACTAACGTTATAACATATGCCAAATAAAGGGGATTTTCTTTTAGATTTTTTTTAATGAATTTCGTGTTGGTCTTAAAGCTTGGATCTGTACTTTATTATCTGGCTTCACACAAGTGCAATTGAATCTGAACACTAGGGTGTTGGCAGGCTGAACCGCCAGCCCACCCAAAATCCACCCCACCCCTACCCCCACCCACGTCCCACAAGCAATTCATGCTCTCTTCAGCTCCGGCTCTCTCTCACCCATCCCTCACTCATCGTCATGCTTCCTGGTGGACTGTTTCTAACTTGGGAACATCTGCCGTTCCTAAGTTAATGATAAAGCCCCTGTTCTTTATTCATGCATAATTCCTTGACTTATAATGAGTTGGTACAATATAAGACTTACTGTTCAGATTTTTTTTTTCTGACTTGGAAGATTTGTGGATTAATTATTTCTAGTTATGTTTTAGAAATGATCCTTCTTTGCTTATTGCCAGAATCTTTAACTAGCCTGCATTGAGTGACAATCATATTTTTATCGAAATATATTTTAGAAATGATCCTTCTTTTCTCAGTACCAGAACTTTAACTAGCTGCATCAAGTGACAATCATATTTTTATTGAAACCACTCGCTACTGTATATTTTAACTGTTCAAGTATATGTTACATTCTTATAGTTGAGTTATTTGCTGTATATAGTTGTTCTGGCGGACGAGACACCTTGGTTATTTGCTAGAGGCTATCATGGTTTTGGAATTCGGCTTGACTATTCGAAGGTCAGATAATCTGATTGTCATTTCTGTTGTTGCTTCTATTTTAATTGTCATTTTTTGGAACCTTGTATTCTGTTAGGGGTGGCAATGTGTTGGTTGGGTTGAGCACTATGGGGACGTGTGTATGCTGAACCCATTCCCAAATCAGATCGAAAATGTTGACCAAACCCCCGCCAGTAGAAAGTGTCAACGGAACTCAACCAAGTAGTTGAAAAGGGTAAGCCCGAACCCGAAACCAAACTAGGAGATAAAATGGTCAATCTGTGCCCTTAATTAATAGGATGGGCGTGGGTCTATGGTATCTGGATACTTCAAAATAGGCAATCGTGTCATGTCATTTCTGGTACTTCTCTTTATACATGTAAAATGTCTGTTCCTGCCATATCTATTGTGTATCCATTCCACAGCCATGTCGTATTTGGGCATCATAGCCTTGGATTGGGTTGTTGCCTTGTTGGATCATATTACAATTAGTCAAGTCAAATCGGGCCAGGTTAAGGTTGGTGCCTTGGCAGGTTGACTAAAAAGAATGGGCTCAACGATAGACTGACCTATTTTGCAACTGGGTCAGAAATATCAGGCTGAGCCCAACCTAGAAATGAAAATGGTCAACCAAATCTCTGTATTACCAGTTTGGGTGCGGGTTCTCTGTATTAACCTTAGTGCCTGTTTATTTCCAAGAGGGATAGAGTTAGAGTAGAGTAAATCTCATATTAGGAATAAAATTAAAGTGGAGTGGGTTGAAATAAAATGATTATTGAATTAATTTACATGTGTTTGGTTTGTTGGAATAAAGTAAGATGAAAGTGAGGGGTAGCAACTTTCATGGGAAAGAAAGAAAGTGGGGGTAAAGTAAGTAAGTTATTCAGGTTGGCTGGAATGAAATTTTGATGGGTTGGGTAGGGTAAAGTAAGCAATTTATTGCCACGTCACTCGACAACTTTATTTCACTTGTCCCATGTGCTCCATCCAAACACGCTTTGAGGTAAAAATTTCAACTGCTGCAACCTTTTTTACTCCTCTTCTATTCTATCCTATGGCAAACAAACAGGCTCTTAGTACCTTGAGTAAATTGTTTAAAATTTTCCATTGTGGATCTGATATTGCCTATAAAGCAAAGGCATCATCTTTTTTTTTTTTTTGTTTGATTGGTAGCCTCTTGGATTTGTTACGTGCTAGATTATGCCTTCCTGCTGGAAGCTTGATTGTTGTTTTAACTGATGAGCTTCTTTCTTGCTGAAAATGACACATGTTGGTATGTTTAACAGATACGTTTGGCAGTACAAGATTCTTCTGCTGCACTTGTATTCTTACTTTTGCGTCTTTCCATCAGCACTTGATTGGTAATATGCTTTTGTTGATGTTGAATTTTTTGCTCCAAGTGATGTACTGTGTCAGGATTTGCTTTCTGCCAGGCAGCCATGGGCTGGTGGATTAGTTTGGTTGGTTTATTTGGATTGTAAAATTTGTTTGGATCCCCTTGGCTCATAAGAATATTCTTTTATAGGTATAAAACATTGGACATAAAGAATATTTTACTAGAGACAGCCTCCCACCACATTTTGCCTCAGATGTTGAGGTCACCTCTTTGGCCTGATTTAACAGATCTTCTGAATGAGTACCTCAAGTTTATGGATGACCACTTCAGAGAAGCTGCAGACCTTACTTTTCTTGCATATCGCCATCGTAATTATACAAAAGTAAGCAACTTATACATCAAGCTACCTTTCTTGTACATGATACTCCACCAGAGGATATGCATATAATCCTCAACATTAATTTTGTACATTTGGATTTTTTTTTTGGGGGGTTTGGGGGGCGAGGGGCATTATCATTTGGTGATGCAGCTGGTTGATCTGAGAGACACTGTGTGAAAATTGTCCTTCAAGAAAATTGTCATGCTCTTGCCCAAATTGTCCTAAATTTTGTACATTCTGGCCATTTTAAACTTGGCTCTTTCTTTCTTTTTTTTTTTTTTTCAATTTTTTTTATAAGATATTACTTTTTTTTTAAATGATATTACATGACATGTACAAACTGTAAGGCGCAAGGAACGAAGTTAAGGATAATTTATTCCTCGGTCAATTTGGGCAAGTGCATGACCTTATAGGTCACATAAACTGTAACTTTTTACTAAATTGATTCTTAAAATGCATACTTCAAAAAAGAAGTGAATTTTTTTAAAATGCTTCCCAACTCTCTCATTCTCTTTATGTAGCTCTATGTTAATGTTACACCATTTCATCATATCCTTTTGTAGATTTGTTAGAACCATCCACTATTGTTTTTCTTATCAATAAAAATAATTTTATTAAGATAGAGACAGATTATGATGGGAATAAAGAATAATAAGCAGTAGACAATAAATAAAGAGAGGGGGAGTCTGCAAGGGGTAGTCTCTCCCTCTCAACCCACAATTGACCTCCTTGAAACATTGAGTAAAACGTAATCTGTGAGAGGAACCCAGCTAGCCTCTATCATCCATCTTTCCAAATTCCATCAGTAAGACCTAAAACCTTTTTACCGTTTTGGTTGAATTTTTGAAATCCCATTTGATGATAATGGGGTTCCCATCATAGGGAAAAAATATTTCAAGCCTTCTAACAAAGTTTAAAGCTCTGCTTATTTGATTTGCAGAAGCTGTGTGTCTTGAATATCATTTAGCAAGTTCTTCGTTAAATTCTCTAATTTTATCCATAGTCCGTACAACTGTGGAGTTCAACTTCTGCTGTTGCCTTGAAGGTGGCACCCAATCTGAGACAGACTCAGGATTAAGAAAGTAACTTAACTGTGCTGTGCTCCAGTTATAACCAGATAAAGGGACTCAAATGAGAAGATACCTACCTGTTCTAATCCCCAAATAAAATGATCA
The DNA here is from genome assembly GCA_038049695.1 of Cinnamomum chago. Classification (NCBI taxonomy): domain Eukaryota; kingdom Viridiplantae; phylum Streptophyta; class Magnoliopsida; order Laurales; family Lauraceae; genus Cinnamomum; species Cinnamomum chago. The sequence goes on along the minus strand of CP142453.1, from coordinate 11,075,980 downwards.
TCCTCCTCTTAATGAGATTGTGCTCAAGCAACCCCAACAATGCAGCCACTGTAACAAGCTTACCTTCAATATCATTTCTCAAAGAAAAGTGGTTGCAAATAGATTATGTTGTTTCCAACTATTTCAAACATAGTCCTCACTGAAGCTTCTTTTAAAGCATAATTCTGTAGATTTTTGCAAACTACTTAGCCATACGAAATCCCAACACCACCTGTTTCCTAAGTAGCACTTTAGCACTTCTAGTAGCTTGTAACTGAATTCTCTGACTGTTTATCAGAATCCTCAAATTTTGATTAATTAACCCTTGGCCTCATCCAAAGGAAACCTCTCTCAAAAAAGCCAACTCACTTACCCGGAGATACATTTAAGTTTCCAAGCAGATGGAACCCTGAACCCTTTCAGCCTTACATATTTTTAAGTTTCCAAGCAGATGGTGCCCAGAACCCCTAAAGCCTTTAGGTTTTTCAACATCCTATTCTACTAGGTGATGCTCATACTCTGCTTCTCTGCATTCCCCCTTCTCCTTTTGTAATCTTTCAGTCCGATGAATGGCACTCCTTGCATTCAGATGAAGGCAGAGAAAATATCAAGGTAATTCTGCGCCCGAGTGAAAGGTATTTTGTAGTTGATTGGCTTCAGTTTCCTTTGTATTCTTCCAATTATAAATCCTACAGTGATTTTGATGGCTTACTAATATGTAAAGTGAGCAATATCATTGCTGTGACTACATCTTTAACAAGATCATGGATGGAGTATATTTGAGCAGAATGAAGCTTTAATTTTACATCACCTTTACCCTTCAATGTCTCTTTCTTTCGAATTCTCTCTTCATCTTTTCCCCCTCGTGCATCACCAGTTCACCACTGGGTTGTTTAGGTGCAGCCCATGAAACTATTATGGCCAAGGCCCAGTTGTTTGGCCTTTTTAAGCAGAAATAGGATGCTTTGGTCATTGAAAAAAATGTCCCACATCTAGTTTACTGACCTATGACAAAGTCCAAATTCAGTCCAAAGTATGTTCAGACAAGTACTGGGCTGGTCCAGGCCAATTGAAATGGCTCGAAGCCTTCTTAAGAGTAAAAACCATATTTGCCAATTTTATTGGGTTGCTATTGACTACAAACAATACGCACTTGGTACAAAATCCGGCAATTTCAATCCAAAAATTTTGGCTTCTGCTTTTTACTGAAATTTGCTATTGACTTCACACAAGTCCACACCTATGTTTGTGTATTTTAACCTGGAGAAGATTTGAACACATGACCATTCATGTTGGTTACTGGTAAATTGTGGCATCTAATGGCTGCCTCAACCTTGTTTCCCTTTTTCTTTTCTTCTTCTTCTTCTTCTTCTTCTTCTTCTTTTTGTTCCATAAGCTTTATTTATCTTTATAATTTGCACAATGATCCTCTCAGATGAGTGTATGTATAGCTTGCATAGGTCTTTAGTTTGTGCAAATGCAGCCGACAAATCAATGTATGAGTTAAATGAAACAAGCTTGCTAATTTGGTGAACTAAGTCGATGAATTGAATGAAAAATGGTTAATAAATCTGGCAGTCGAATCAAATGAAAAATGGTGAATACATCTGACACTATCAGACTGACTGAGAGCTCTATAAACCGTGTACTGATATGAATTGAACTAAACTACGAACCGTTTAACCATGGTCAAAACAACCTTTACAAAATTTAAATCCTTTATAAGGAACACTGTAATTAATAAAAAGATGGATGAAAATGTGTCTCTTTGTTTTACTCTCTCTCTCCTTTTTTTTTTGGTAAAATTGGTATCATGGTCTTTGAGTGGATGTCTTCTAAATTATCCTCGTTCTCATGATCAATTTATGTTCAGTTCATAAATGTCTCCTTTTCAGGCAATTGAGTTTGTTCAGTTCCGAGAACGCTTGCAACACTCTCACCAATATTCGATGATTAGGATCGAGGGTCCAATCCTTCAGCTAAAGCAGAAAGCTGCCAGTCTCGAAGAAGCAGAGGTCACTTATACTATACACAAATCTAACTTCTTTTGCTTGGGTACAATAATGTAACCAATTATATGCAGAGTACAAACATGTAACCAGTTATATACAGAATCATCTTTGCAAATCTAAATGAAAAATAAATCTTAACAAGTTATATGGAGACTACATCTTACAATATTCATGCTTCTGTTTACAGTGCATCCTTGAGAACTTAAACCATGGAGTTCAATTGCTTGATCTTTCAAGTGAAGAGAATTGCAAATCCTTGACATTCAATGAGGATATGCAAACACGACCATGGTGGACTCCAACTCCAGATGAAAACTATCTTCTTGGTTGGTTGAACAGCTTTTGATTGTTTTGCTGTTGATCTTATTGAATTTTTGCCTTCTAATTTACCAAGCTTCTCTATGTATTTTGATTTTACTTCTTGACCCCAGCATGATTCTCTCGTTAAATGCAGTGTTATCTTTATATTTCATACAATCTGTTGCTTGTTTTTCAATTGCTTCTTTTGTTCCATAGGTCCATTTAAAGAAGATTTGCTTTGCCCTGAAGAATTTATGGTATGGAGTTTTATGCCATTTCTTATATGGGTTTAATACCTAATTTAAATGTGAAGTATGGGGTGACAGTGTACATACTAAGTTGCCATTTCATATCCTGGATCTAGGGGAAAGAACAAGCTAATGAAAGGGAAACAAGGCTGCGCAAAGTGATTGAGAGGAGAGCGCTCCTTCCCCGACTGGTTGCTTTGTCAATACAGACGGCTTCATCATCATTAAAGGAAAATGTCAAAGCTAATGGGTCCATTCATGATAACAGCAACAGTTCTGAGCTGAAGCATCTTCTTGAACGATATGCAAGGAACCTTGGCAATTCTTTTGACGACGCAATTAAAATTATTGTTGGAATTTTGGAGGGCCAGAGACATTTGGAGGTTTGATTTCTCTATCCAACCATGCCATGCCCTTTGATTATTGTGTTAGTGTTTTCAAATATATGATTTGAGAAGTGATTTGACAAACTCGACGCATCTTGTCCTGGGATGGTTTCAAGATGTTGTTTTGGGCCTCATAACGGCCTCATATAAATGCTATGTAATGGCTGATAAAATGGCCCAAACCATTATATCGGTTTTTGTTTGTCACTTTGTTGTTTTACAGAAACTCAAGAAAGTGAGTGTTTTAATTATCTCTAATCTTAAGGGCTTTTAGAGTGTTTATGTGGAAATAAAATATTAATATATAATATTCTACTATATATAATAAAGTTCTGTTGTACTATATATATCTAAAAAATATTCATGTGAGAACCAGTTTGCACGGTTGCATAGTGAGAACCACTTGGTGTGGCCCACCTATCACCAATCCGAACCGATTACCAAACAAGGATCCCCCTATGGATCATGGGGTTTGGCACCTATCTGAATAGATTGGACTGTTGGATTGAGGGTCAAAGCACCTATCTGAATGGATTGGACTGTTGGATTGAGGGTCAAATTACACACACACAACACACACATGTATGTATGTGGTTGTCAGGTCTCAGGTGTGCTTGGTGCGCATGTTGTGAACCAGGGGTGGGGCCCACCTGGGTACATCTGAGTGGACAAAAAAAAACCCCTCCCCTCTCTTCTCCTATGTACATGGGTCTCACCGAGTTTGCAGCCATCTGAATGGATTGTGCACCGTTGGATCGAGTGATCGACTGTACACCAATCCAAATGGGCTGAACTTGTGGGCCCCAGATGATAGGGTTAGGATGATTGGATGCTGATTTTTTGCATAAAGTGGCCAAAGCAGATCTTCAAATCCCCCTAGGTCCCAGCCCCATGTGGGGCCCACAGCCCGGCCTCGCACGGAACTCTAGTGCGCGATGCTCATACTGGATGACTACTTATATATATATATATATAGTACTGATCCAATGATGGGGCCTCTCCTAGGAATGGGACTTGGGGGTATCGAAAGATCTCTTTGGGCCCTTCATCTCTGCAAAAAATCAGCCTCATCCCAAAACCCTATCATCTCCATCTGGGCCCCACAAGTTTAATGGTGTACAATCCATTTGGATGGGTGTGCAGTCGATCCAACGGTCCAGTGCATTTGGATGGGTGCAATGGGTGCAAAACCCGGGGTCCATGTGAAATTCAGGGTGTGTGTAGTCTAGTCGAATGGACCATCAGGTGGGTCCCACCCCGGCGCTCAAGGAGTCTAGATCCCCCTGTTCTGTTTCGGCCTATCCCCGAGCGCCACCTATATAAAATGCTATCTTTGCCTTTTTTCATTCCAAGGAAGCAATTGAGAGAGTGCAATTAGCTAACATCAAATTTTATATAGGTGACACTCGGGGATAGGCTGAAACAATAATTTCCTGTTTCGTTGAAACATGGGAACCGGACTCGCGCTCAAGATGTGCACCGGGTGCACCTGACAACTGCTCTCTCTCTTATATATATATATATATATATATATATATATATATGAGGGGGCCTCTCCTCAGCATGAGCTGAGGAGACCATCAGCTCACCCACGTGACTTGCTGAATTCTATTCAGCCCAAAATTTGAATTGTGCCCGCCCATTTTTTTTTATTTTGGTTATCGGGGCCTCTGTCTTAAAACCCATCTCCTGTCTCAAAATTCAGCCAATGTCAAACTTCTCCTCACTCTTTTCTTCCGTGCCTTCTCTCTCTTCCCTCTTCTCCTCTCTCTCTCTCTCTCTCTCCATCTCCAAAACCCTACTTTCACCACTCTTCAATCCCGACCTCATCAAGCCCGACCTCCTCGCCGCCCTCCGCGAGCTACTCCACCAAAACCACTGCGCCCTCACCCTCTTCTCCGCCGCCTGCTGTGAGCCCTGGTACTGCACCGGCTCCTCCTCCACTGACCTCCTCCCCCTCTTCTCTTGCCTCATCAAGCCCAACCTCCTCGCCGCCCTCCGCGAGCTCCTCTGCCATAACCATTGCTTCCTCACCCTCACCTTCTTCTCAGCCGCCCGCTGTGAGCCCTGGTAACCGTTGCTTGTTCATCGTTGATTTCCATTTGTGTAAACCATATTTCAGCAACATTGTCCCCAACTAGAGACATGGTATCAATTTCGCTGTCTCTGGGGTTGATGTATGGACCTAATTGTTTGCCATGAATTGGGAAAATGGTTACAGTACCTCAAGAACATAGCAATGACTCATAATTCCTAATTTAAAAATTTGCCGCATCCTAATTTAAAAATTTTGTGGGTGGTTTACCCTGGTTCCATCAATTTAGCATGTGAGACCTACTATAATTATTCCTTTACTAAAACAGAAACAGAATTCCCACTATTCTTTATCAAAAGTTACTGCTGAAGTTTTCAGAGGCTGTTTGTTTGCAGGAATTGAATTCCAAGAAGGAAAAACAAGGGTTTGAAGGTCATCAAATAGTCATTCTTTAATGAAAAATGAAAATGGGGACCTAGCCATCACCTTAGAAAATAAAATGTTAGAAACCCAAGTTCATCTACATCTCCACCTTGTATTATATTATTCAAACAAATAAACATCTACATCTACATCTAAGGAATGAACTCAGATCTATGAAAATGGATGAGTTAGAATGTTAGATCCACCAAGTTTTTTAACACCCCCATATGAGGTCCAGATCCACCAAGTTTAAACAAACCACAAAACTTACTCATTTGCATCCATATACACAAATCCTCAGTGATACTGATATAAGTTTTGCTCCAGACAATCAGGAATTCTCAAATTTGGAGATTTCTCACTAACCTATACAAATTACAGCTGCAGTATCTTCATCAATATTTACACTACTTCTTACCAGAAAAAGAAAAAAATTCAATATTTACTCAGACACAAGGGACGTGGTAAAAGAGCCAACAGGAGATCTTTAAAAACACTTCCCATGTCAACTTGCCCTTCCAATGATCAAAAGATCCAGGAATTTTCTTATTAGAATCATGCCAAACTATTTTCATAAAATATCTTTTTTAAAAAGGAGATTGTATTTGTACAAGAAGAAAGGCGCAAAACACAGGTGGTGACCACTATTATCATCAAAATCGAAATCCAAATGACATAACATCAGCATCCCATATCACCTAACCATGGCCCCCACAACACTCATCTCATCTCATCCTCTGTCAAGAGTCAAAATAAGAAACATCATAAAACCTCCGGCAGCTTCCATGTTCTAGTGATCCAGTCACATTTGCCTATTTTTTTTACTTCCACGCGTTCAATTCAAAACCATTCCCTTCCTCTTCTTCTTTCCATCTTTTGCAGCGCCAAAACCATCTCAACCTCTTCTTCTTCTTCTTCATCTTGGCTGCGATAAACCTCTCTCTCTCTCTCTGATCCGATTGCAGTACCAGGGCTCACAGCAGCAGCGGAGAAGAGGGTGAGGGCGCAGTGGTTTTGGTGGAGTAGCTCGAGGAGGGCAGCGAGGAGGTCGGGCTTGATGAGGTCGGGATTGAAGAGTGGTGAAAGTAGGGTTTTGGAGATGGAGAGAGAGGAGAAGAGGGAAGAGAGAGAAGGCAGAGAAGAAAAGAGTGAGAGGAGAAGCTTTGACATTGGCTGAATTTTGAGATAGGAGATGGGTTTTAAGACAGGCACCCGATAACCAAAATAAAAAAAAATGGGCGGGCACAATTCAAATTTTGGGCTGAATAGAATTCAGCAAGTCACACGTGGGTGAGCTGATGGTCTCCTCAGCATGAGCTGAGGAGAGGCCCCCTCTCTCTCTATATATATATGGGAGGTGCTTTTGTAAGAGACACTCTCACCTTACTACGAGAGATAAAAGTGGGGGCCCTTACATTTAAGTTGTTGGCATTGGATATGGATGTGAGGGCCCCCACCTAATCTCTCATTTAAGGTGAGAGATATCTCTCATAGGAGCACCTCCCTATATATATATAATTTGTAGGGCACGGATGAAGGGGTTGGGGGCATGGGATTGGCTTCATACTTGATACCTTGTGTGGTCCCACTTGGATATTACCAATTTGCCATCCCCCCATGTTCCCATCCCTAGATTGGACCCACAGTGGCCCCGTAGATGGTTCGCACGGCCAGTTCACACCTGAATATATCTCTCTATATATTATATAGTATTCCGGTCCTTTGTGTTTTACATATAATGTTATATATTCTTTTGATTAACAAAATGATTGTTGAAATTTTGGAGTGCCAGAGGCGGTTGGAGGTTTGATTTATCTTTCCAATCACATCGTATTTTCTGATATTCTTTGATTATTATGTTTCTGTGAACCATTCAATAAAAAAACGAAGAAATTTGACAGGATAGATCTTTTCTTTGCATGGCATCAAAACATGGGTTTGGCCTCAAAACACGTAGGGTCAAAATCTATATAATGGCTATAGTGATACAAACCATTTCTCTATAATGGCTGATATAGTGATATAAACCATTTTATTGGTTTAATTCAGAAATTATTTAGTTAAAAGATCTAGGAAGCAAGAGTTTTAAATAATCCAATCTCAAGGGCTTTTAGAGTGTTTTACATGTGAATAAAATAAAAATAGTAATATTCAGTGTTCTAATATAGTTCGATTGTACGTTACATGTATTTTATATGCCAGAGCTTTATTGTCTTTTTAGGCTCCCATCCTCATGATTTGTGGTCTGGGGAGCTGATCCATTTGGTTGGCCCCATCATGGGATGATCCCTGTGCTATTATCTTCCTTACTGATTCCATATCTGATTGGTGGCATGTGGATAGAAATTAAAAGCTAACAGTGGACATCTTAGTATCGAGAAAAAGACAGTAAGGATTTTCCATGTGGGAATTTTTTGGCGTATCTCACATCCATGATAGGACCCATTCTATTTGCAATATGGTTCAGCTGAAGGTCGGGCATTGGTTCATGTTGCGGAGCAAATGGTATGATCAGACATCCTATAATTGGATCTAAGAATGTTGAGAGTTGAGAGCATCTAACCAAAAATTAAAAATCTACCCCTGTTTAGGGTCAGTTTACCCTATATGGTATGTCTGATTCCTAGGCTCTTTGGCTGTTTCATGGATTCATTTTGTGTTTCTGTTGTCATGGAATTTTCTACGGTCAATTTTGTTATGTTTTCTTGATGTTTGTCTGGTTCCAGTCTTCATTGTTCTCGTCTTTACAATTTCCATTCAGTCATTAACTGACAAACTTCTACTTGGAATGATCATTTTCATTGTAAATTACAATTACCTTTTCTAATTTATTTCCAATGACTGGCTGATACACGTAGTTTCCTGATTTGAGACAGGATTGTAGCTCTCATATAGTTGACTGGATGAACTATGCTGTCTTCGTGAACGCATGGAATTTATTTTCTCGTGATCTTGCCCTGCTGGATGGAAATGGGTGTCAGTTTGATTCATGGAACCTAGTAGATAATCTGATTGAGAAATGTACCACTGAACTGCTGCGGTCCACTGGACCTCTGCTAAAGTGCCCGGGTCACGATCTTCTAAGCTTGGTGCAGATGGTGACTGAGACCTTTTCATGGCACTGCCTTGTAATCCAATCATGTCTTCGATCCTTGCAACCCTCAGGCAAGAAAAAGAAAAGGGGCAGTGGTGCTGCCGATCATTCGCACTTGCCTCTATGCGAAGCCATTCGGCATTCAATTGACTCTCTATGTGCAGCAGTAGAAAATGTCACAACATGGTTGAAGGCGCAGCTGAATGAGCTGGAGGATGAAAAACTCAGTTTTCTACTCTCTTCTGTTCAGAGAAATGGATGCGATGAAGGTCCAGGGCACATACTTGAGATTCTAGAGGCTGAGGCTGGGACCCCGAATCCAGAAGTCGGGTTTCGAATTTCCCAAATGTTAGAGTCATGGAGTTCGGCTGATGTGGCGAGGAAAGTGATACAGGGTCAGTGTTCAGTGCTCTCTGAATTTTATTGCTTATGCAATTCAAAGCTGAAGTCCATGCGGGCATTGAGACAGTTGATACCGTAGTGTGGCTTTTAGAAGGGTAATGTTGTGTAATTTATTTTTTAAGTTATGTTCTTGGTGCTATGAGGATGGCAATTGCAAAATGCAGCATCGGACTTAAAAGGCAGATTTGACTGCTGTAGTTTTGTTCTTGGGCACAGGGATCTGACATGTATTTCTTTTTTTGCGGGGAAGTGTCTAAACATATAATGTCATGTATCCAAACGGATTCAGGGATGACAGCACTTTCTTCTAATTTTTCGAATGAATGAAACTATTCTCTGAGCTGTGTTTTGTGCAGCGTGGTATATTCTTTTTACTGTTTATTCTGTTAAGCAGGTAACCATGTATTTTTTTTTTCCACATCATTAGCTTCTATTCGCTACTGAGAACTTGATTGCCATGGATCTGGAAGGCAGGACTCCCCTGAATTTTACTGGGTCCCACAGGCTCTTTGAAATGAAACTAATGATTACAATTAGTGCCAACCCCTCTCTAATGACTCACTTACCTAGTATTTGAGAAAATCCCAAATATCTAACCTAGAGTTCTGTTTGTCCTATAAACTCCAATGTCTTACTTAAAACCAGGAAATATGGTTGTGTTCTAAAACCAATTTGATATTAGTTTTTACTGTTGGCTGGATTTTTTTGTTTGAAAGATTCATAGGATTTGAATCGAAATGGCCTTAATGCCAGATGGGGATCATCTCGACCAGTGGTAGGGACCCATTTTAATGCTAGATGTGCCTTAATTAGCTATTGTCATACAAGATAGCCTATAACCTGAATGAGCTCCTCCTGACTCAATTATGTGGCTGCAAGTGAATTGGGCTGTCTGTTCTTCTACCTACTTCGTTTTAGACATCGTCTTACAATGCCTACATAGTCGAATGTATGAGCATCCCTCATGCTGTTCATAATAACCAACACCACCCGGTTTTATTTTATTTTATTAAGACATGCTTCAAAAATCTATTGAAGCCACAATCTCCCTCCACATCCTCAGCTTAAGATGATGACTAAGGCACACTTAAGTGATGTACCTAAGGTTGTAAACGGATCGGTTCTGCTCTGGGTCCATGGTAGACTCGAAATTGGAATTGTTAAAGAGAAGGTGGAACCGGATCCGAACTTGGAACCGTTTTGGAACCAGTTTCTTGGCTCCGGAACCGGAACCAGAACCATATATGGGACGGGTCTGGATCCGGATTCGGGTTTAGGTAGAAAATGATATTAAAAAAATATGATTTTTAGGAGAGATTTTAAAAAATTGAGGTAATATGTAGGGTCTCGGTTCCACGAGTCCGAACTAAGGTGGAACCGGAACCGGACTTATTTACTTATCGGGGCCTGAATAAGGACACAGATCCATTTTTTAACGGGTCGGAACCTCCGGATAATCAGATAATCATGTACCCATTTACATCCCTAGATGTACCCGAAAGGGAGATTATGTGAACCCTACATCTTCATAGCTTATTTTTTGGTTCCCCTTTGTCCATAAGGAGAACTTTTCATCTGCTTCCTGCATTGATAGACATGCATGTACATTATATGGGTTTTGAATTTTGTTTTGATAATAGGTGATCCCCACTGAATGTACATTTTATGCAATTTAGTGTTAGTGGCTGCATTGATTCCTCTAAACGTGTACCGTTTCTCTTCTTATATTAGATCCAATCCCAGATGCTTGATCTCATGGACGTGAACCATTAGTTGGCCTGATCAACCAATTCTACTTGTAGACCTCGGAACCATATGAGCAAAGGGGGTCGGGAGGACCAGTTTCCAATTACCCTGAGCCCTGAAAGTGAAAATAGTTTACCCAGATCTTATTAGTAAGTCGGTGGATATTATCCGTATAGCTGCATTTAAATCTGACATTTGCCGTAGAATAAGTGAAGTCTAAATATTTTTATCAAAGTTGTTGGTACAATAATGGTGTAATACCTTATGACCCTTAGATATCACACAGGGCGATATGTGTGATATTGGTCGGCTTTAGAATATCGCAGGATTAATTTTGTGGGAAATTATTAAACTTTAACGGGATAAATGTAGATTCTATAGACAATATCCCATAAATCAATCCAGTCAAATGTCACTTTTGACGTATAGACTTCTCCCAATTTCAGTTCTGGAAAAGCTACTATGTACCTCCAGCATTTCTGACACCATTTGGGGAAAATCATAAAACCCCACAAGAATACTTAAAATTCTAGCGAACAAATGTGCCCTTAAAGCTTCATGTTCTAATTAAATAGAACACGACCTTGAAATGATGGAGAAATAGATGAAAGAGGCTTCAAGAAGTGCTAATTACATATTTGCATTTGGCTACTATTGGGATAATATCATTGAAGAAAAACATGATCTTCAATACATAAAATAAAAAAAAAACCCCATAAAGCCTAAAAACTGAAAACCTGTTTTTGTTTCTTGAAATTCCTCTCCAGCCTTTTGATAGTATAACAAACCAAACCAAGCCTTTTTCCACTAGGTGGGGTTGGCTGTATAGATTTGACGACGCCAATCAAATCTGTTTAGACCAATGTCCTCTGTTAGATCCATATAGGCAATGTCATGTTTAATAGTTTCTTTCCAACTTCTCTTTGGTCTCCCTCTCCCTCTCTTAGTCCTGACAATCTCCATGCTTTCACACATTTTAACAGCTGCATCCGTTGGGCGCCTTCTAATATGGTCGAACTATCTCAGTCGATTTTCTTTCATTTTATCTTCAATCAATGCTATTCCTACTTTGCCCCTAATCTCCTTGTTCCTAATCCTATCTCTCCTTGTGATTCCACACATCCATCTTAACATTCTCATCTTTACAACTTTCATCTTCTTAACATGATTATGCTTTACTGCCCAACACTCTGATCCATATAACAACGTTGGACGTACCACCACCTTATAATACTTTCTTTTAACCTTGATGGGGACTTTCCATCACATAAGACCCCCGAAACACTCCTTCATTTGATCCACCCGGCATGAATCATGTGACTTACATCATTATCAATCTCACCATCTTGTTGTACCATAGATCTAAGGTACCTAAAGTTTTCTTTCTCTACAATATTTTGTGTGCCCAAACTTACTTCTATGTTACCAGGTGGCCTACTTTGGCTAAACTTGCATTCCATATATTCCGTCTTACATTAGTCTAAACCCTTTTGTCTCTAACGTTTTCCGCCACAATTCTAGCTTAGCATTCACTCATTCTCTCGTCTCATCCCCTAAAACAATGTCATTTGCAAATAGCATACACCACGACACCTCATCCGGACTATGTCTTGTAATCTCATTCATAACTAGGGCAAACAAGTAAGGGCTTAAAACTGAGCCTTGGTGTAGACCAATCGTGATAAGAAACTCTTTAGTCTCTCCACCAGTCGTTCTTATAGATGTCACGGCTCTATCATACATATTCTTTATCACCTTAATATATGCGACACACACTTTTTTCTTTTCCAGTACTCTCCATAGAATCTCCGTAGGAATCCGGTCATAGGCCTTTTCCAAGTCAATAAACACCATATGTAAATTTCTCTGACCTTCTCTATACTGTTCCATTAACCTTCTCAGGAGAAAGATAGCCTACATGGTTGATCTCCCAGACATGAAACCAAATTGATTTTCTGAAACGTTTGTTGTTCTTCTTAGTCTTCTCTAGATAATTCTCTCCTATAATTTCATCGTATGACTCATCAATTTAATCCCACGGTAGTTCGCACAGTTCTGAATATCTCCTTTATTCTTGTATATGGGTATAAGAATACTTTTCCTCCATGCATCAGACATCTTCTTGCTCTTTAGCACTATATTAAAAAGCTTTGTCAACCAACTTATGCCTTCCTCCCCCAAGTATCTCCAGACCTCAATAGGGATACCATCTGACCCAACCGCTTTCCCATTCTTCATCATTTTCAATAATTCTTTAACTTCTTCCCTATTGATCCTCCTATAAAATATATGATTCGATTCTTCCCTAGAAATGGTAAGCTGCCCCAATTGTATGTCACCACTACTGCTCTCGTTAAATAACTTGTAGAAGTAGCTCTTCCAACACTCCTTTATCTCCTCTTCCTTTACTAATACCTTTTCATCCTCATCCTTAATGCATTTAACTTGGTTTAAGTCCTTGGTTTGTCTATCTCTGGCTTTGGCAAGTTTGAATATCTTTCTTTCGCCTTCCTTAGTGTCGAGTCGCCTATATAGCTCCTCAAATGCCTTTGCCTTGGCTTCACTAACTGCCTTTTTGGTTTCTCTTTTTGCTTCTTTATACCCCTCCAAGTTCGCTTCATTTCGATCATTTTGCGAAGTTTTAAAGCACTCTTTTTTAACTTTTATCTTGTCTTGAACGGCCTCGCTCCACCACCATGCCTCTTTCTGTGCCGGAGCACCCCGTTTGGATTCTCCTAAGAGTTCTTTCCCTACCCTCCTAATACACTCTGCTACCTTATCCCACATATTATTTGCACTCTCATTTACCACCCAAACGTCTTCCTCTAGTACTCTTTTCCTTAATGCTAGTTGCTTATCACCTTTCAAGTTCCACCATTTAGTCCTTGAGCACATATACAACTTCTTTTTTCTAGTCCACCTTTGTAGTTGCACATCTATGATCAACAACCTAAGTTGGGAGGTCAAGCTCTCCTCCGGTATAACCTTACAATCTTTACAAGCTAAGCGGTCTTTTTTCCTAGTTAAGAAGCAGTCAATTTGTGTCCTTGATGAGCCACTCTTATAAGTCACCAAATGCTCATCTCTTTTCCTAAAAAAGGTGTTAGTTATCATGAGATCATAAGCCACTGAAAACTCCAAAATATCATTCCATTCTTTATTTCTATTACCGTATCCATGTCCCCGTGTACTCCTATATATCCACCTACGTCAGGTCCTACATGACCGTTCAAATCTCCTCCTATGAAGAATATCTCGCCTTGTGGTATCTCTAATAGCACTCCTTCCAAGTCTTCTTAAAACTTCTTCTTATGTTCATCTCCTAAGCCCACCTGGGGGCATAAGCACTAATTACGTTAACTATCTCTTCTCCTAACACTAACTTAATTGCAATAATCCTATCTCCATAGCGCTTTACACTAACTATATCTTTATTTAAGTCCTTGCTTACCACTATGCCAACCCTATTCCTCGATCTATTAAGTTCCGTATACCATAACTTATACCCAGTCCTCTCAATCTTTTTAGCTTTCTGTCTCACTCACCTTGTCTCTTGCAAGCAAGCAATTGCGATTCGTCTAATTTCCATTGTATTTACCACTTCCATAAGTTTCTCAGTTAGACTCCCAATGTTTCAAGTACATAATCTCAACTTTCTATTTTGGACTAGCTTCCTTACCCCCCATACTCGTCCAAAGTGTGAGGATCCTTGCCTATTTAGCACTGCACCCGGGCGTCGATGCAGCGGTCCTTGCTCACTTATCACTGTACTCGGACCATATAACGCGTCTCTAAGTAGGGGACGCTCCCACGAAATTTCATTAGGTCTCAAATCCATAAAGAAATCCGATTGGATATTGTGCTGGCTGTCGGCTACCTAACACACAACCCTCCTCCTTTGTCCGGACTTGAGACTGGCTATGTCAAGGATACCCCAACATAGGCGGAGTTTTTGATAGTATAACAAGCAGTAAAAAAAACAAGCGATAAATTCATTTTTTTGCAACTCTCTAATTTAATTCTTCATTTTAAACCACTTATAGAAACACAATCCTAGAAATTCAATTACATAAGAAAAATAGGCTCTAAAAGTACAATGAGATATTCATATTTATAGAATGCTCGCATAAATACAATAATGTTTGTGTGTGTGTCTGCGTGTTTATGTCTAGTGGTCAAGGAACTTTAAGTAAACCTGCCCACCCAGGGTCGATCCCTAGGTGGAGCTGTGGGAGCGTGCAGCCCTATGATTCCCCATAATAATACCTTTAAATTTACAAGTGGTGCAGGCTTTATCAATAATGTCTTTTTTTTTTATTTACAAATGGCGTCAGGCTTTATATCTGAGACTTCAACCATTGATGTGACCAAATTCCATTTCTTATCAAACCATGAAAATTTCAGGACTTCATGAAGAGTGTAAATTTTTTTTGTGTATGGATGATCTCCAATTACAATAGGCTAACATTTTAATACCTACCCCTGCCCTTCCCCTGTTATAAAAAATGCCTAAATGCAACGTTACTTAACAGTGATACCAATCCAATTATGTTGTAAAGGGCCAATTTTGTTCACAATCTATTATGGACTCCTTATTATATGATGCCAGTAAAGGTGATGTAAATGGAGGGGTTTTACCATTAAGAGCAGGTAATAAACGTTGCTTCAAGTCTGTTGAGATTTACGTAATAGAGACTCAGTCAAATGACTGCTTCATCTGTTTTTCTTGTTTGTCCTTGAATTTCACGTAATAATCTCACCTAATTCTATCTTTTCCACCTTTGTAATCGTGAGAGAATCCTCAATCCCCCCCTTTTGAAAAACAGTTTTCTTCAAAGGAAAGTTATGAATCCATTGAATGCTTTAAGAAAGTGAAAAGGCTTCATATGGAATCTCTCTCCTTTATCTTCATCTACAAGGAAAATATGTGCATTGGAAGAAATGTAAGCGCTTTTTAAAACCACCAGTTTTCCAATAATTTAGTGACCCAACTAGAAATACCTATCTGAGCCCCAAGCCCAGCTGGTTTCTTTATGTAGTAGTAATATAATTACTAACTTCATCTTTGTCACTTCAGTGGCCCAAAAGGGTTGCATACATGTACGAGTTAGAGCACACTGACTATAATAAATGTTAGCTTTCCCAAGTATTTCTTTACAAGATGGGGTGGGAACCAGTTGGTTCTAGGAGAGTTGTGTTTCAGCCCATGGGTCTAAAAGTTAGTCCTGGATCCAGCCCATTTTCCAAATTAGTCTAAATTCCTGTACTAAATATGTCAGGTTGGGCTAACCCTTGAACCATCTAAAGGTCAGGGCCAACCCATTTAACTGTTAGGTGAAAAAAATGGGGCTCAATTCCATCACACACGTCTCATAAACACGCCCAAGTCGTGCCAATTTGGTTGGAATCGGCCTGTTATGGCCATAAGTACCCTAGTGGGAGGCCCAAGAGTAGTTTGTGTGGGCCCAATAAACTATTGAGGCTTTTGTACCATCCAAGATAGTAGCATGAAAATAACTCTGTCAATTGGAATAGGTGGGCCTATGGTCATGGTCATTTAAGCTAGGTATATCTCTCAAAGGACCATTAAGCTCATGTAACATGCCACTTGTGTAATCTCAGTCCCGTTGGCTAAAATCAGGCTCATTTTCATGGCCCAAGTTCAGCCTATTTATTTGCTGAGCCTGATGGGTCTGCCTTAAGGCCCAGTCAATGCTGAACAATGGAAGATGACACAGTCATGGTTTTTAATCTCAGCGAGGATCTGAAGCAATGGGCCTGGTACGATCTAGCTATGACTTATACCCATTTTTATGGGTTGAACAACTTTAATTGACTTAGGCCCATTTTTATGGGTTGAATGACTTTAATCCCAAACCTATTCAAGTCGTCAAAAGTTTTTGTGAATGTATCAGCATTTCCCTAGGTTGGGTCACTGGTCAATATTTCTAATTGAAAGACCCAAAAATGATTCTTAAATATGTGTGCGATACGAAGGTATCAATACACTCATCCATATGGGAATGTGTTAATCCAATGCTTGGTGTTGAAAACTTTCACACACAAAAAAAAAAGTCTGGAAGAAAATTTACAGTTTCGAGAATTTTGAAGACAGAAGGGGAAATGGTGAGAGTTGTAACTTTTTTGCATGGAAAATGTATACACCTTCCTCTCTCCAATCTCCATTACTATACTTGGAAAAAGTTTGCAAATCTCGAAATTCACGTGTCCTTCCGTAAGTTAAGAAATTCACGTCTGTTTCCTAAGTCCTAACACGCCATGGGAAAACAGTAAAAAATTAAAAGTACATCTTTGTCTTTATTAGATTCCCATGAAAAAGAAGCCGGACCAATGGGTCAGTTCAGCACCAATACACATTACACAGGCAGAAAGGCTTAGGCTAATATAATATAAGGGGATTTGATATATCAATCCCCTTTAAATTCAACATCTCCAATTTTACGACTGAAAATCTAATTATATAATTAGAGCCATTTGACACTAGTATACATTTTTGTTATTTTTACTTTTCTGCCTTAGATCCCTTGATGTCATGGGAGTTTTAAATCCCATGGGATTCAAATGTTAAAAAAAGCCTAGATATAGTCTTTTTATTTGGATCTGGATCCCATGATATCATGGGTTTTTAAACTCCCATGATATCATGGGATTCATGGTAGAAAAGTAAAAAAAGATTGTAGACCAGAGTCACAGAGTCATACGACTCTAGTGACATTAATAGATTTTTAGTCATGAAATTAAGAAAATAGAGTATAAAGAGAATTAATATGTCAAATCCCCTACAATATATAATGTCTCACACCACTGTGTTTCAGCCCACTGGGGTGGAGGACTAGAAGCTCTCATTTTGCCTAGAACATGGCGGTGCGCTCCACATAGGCTCGTGGTCAATTTGGTGCCCAATCCTAATCCAGAATGAGACCATTAGATGTCCCTGTACCCCATTTACTATCATGACCTGAGTTGGATCCTACAACCAGATTTGCAATTTGTAAGAGTTGTGGCCTAACACGCATGTGAGTCCTGCCCCGCTGACTAAAACACAATTATGTCTTAATTGAGAGAGAGATTCGTCTAGTAGCTTAGCTAGATAGGTTACCTAATTAATACATCCCATTAGTTTTATTCATGGACAAAAGGTCTCTAAGATAGTATTTTCTAGGCAGGACATATGCAGAAACCGAATGGTTTAGTCAAAGTACACACTCAATATAAAAATAGGGCTACACATCTATCATACCCAGTCCACCTTCACCCAATATCACAAGAAAAAGTAAAAAACAGGGAGAGCAATGAAATGCCTAGAGTTTTGCCCTTTTTCTTTCCGTCACTCCAATTAAAAAAGTACTGGGTCTCATTATACTATTCTAAACAAAGGTTCATGAAACTGTGGGACTCATCCACCATACATGTGGCATAAGTATAGTGTATATTGTAAAGGGGCATTCATTTGAATGAATTTTTTTTATTTATTGGAATTCCATGATTCCCTATAAAAATTCATCCCTGTGGATGGTCACTTTAGAAGTACTTCCTAATTTGTAAATCCAGCTGAAAAAGAGCATTTGGGTAAATTTAGATATCCTTCAACAGCAATTCTTAGATATCCCCTTCCAACAAACAGAACCCAAATATCAAGTGGCATAGCCTGAAAATCACACTAATCAAACAATCATGTCCGTTCAGTTGGTGGCAAAAGATGGTCCCTGAAACAAAAGAAATTAAAAAAGAAAGAAAAAAAAGGAGGAGAAGAAAAAGCCAGTAGTACAAATTGACAGGTGAAACCAATGGAATCCGAGATGTAAGGATATGAACTGAAATGGGTCCCCAGAACCCAAACGACCTTAATTAAAAAAAAAAGCGGGGGTAATGGTCCACTGCATAGACCTGATTAAAATTACAGCCCAGGTTTCATACATTAGCACCCAAATGCCCAATTTTGGAGATCATGTATGACATAAAAGATAACTACTTTTAGCACATTTATGTTTAATATACATGTATTAAGTTATTAAGTTATTCCTCTCTGGTGTCATCAGGCCGTTTATTTGGGTCTAGGACTGAGTCCGGTTTTGGTTCTTTTATAGCAAGTTAGTAACAGTGAAGTTTGTTTTGACAAACTCAAAAAGAGTATTCTAATCCAAAAGTCAAATGCAATGTTGTTACGGCAATAGATGGACTATACTCCTTCCCTTAACTAACCTAACATCAACCTCGCTTACAGCCCTCCAAGAAAGAAAAACAGTGCTCCAGGAAGTAAACAAATACGTTGGTCATGAACAAAAAGGACGACTTTGACTACTGTGATTGACATAAGATACAAAAGGAAGCATTTCACATGTTTCCATGAAATTAATTCATGAACTGGGTTTGATCTTGAATGGGTCCATGACAAAAATAAGTAAGAGAGTAACCCACTAAACTCCACCTTGTTTCCCCAACAAGGTCATGATAATAATATCTTTATCAAGTTTCTTGCCTCCTGCAAAAGACTTGTAAAACAAGCAATGCTGAAATTCTTAGCTTTTGATAGGCTAGTGGGTGCACCAACTCCCACAAGGTTTGAACAAAGTTTCATTAATTTGAAACATATCTAGAATTAATTATGTGATCCTTCACCGATGTGTGCGTGTGGGGCCCATGTTATTGTTCTAGATTGTTAATCTAATGAACCTCAGCACGTACAGATGTATGTTTGAAAGTTCCAATATTTGATTAATGGTTTGCAAATGAATGGCTAGGAATGAAATACAACAGTGACACACATGTTAAAAAAAATAAAAAAAAATTAAAGGCCAAGTGAATAAAGGGCAAGGATCTTTAAATGTGGGCCATCTCTGGGCCAAAATAGCAAGGTCAGTCATAGATCAAGGTGTGGGATGTGAGCGCTACATGTTCTAATTCAACGCCCTATGATTTTATTTCATATCCTCGGGCCTGCATCATCTAATTCCTTAGCAGTACAATTTGCTAGTCAGAAAATACGACCAATATGATGCCGCCCTCAAAGATCAAAACCTAATCTGCCAACCATAAAACAACCCCGACCTCCCTCACATTTAGTATAAAAGGGCGTTCTCTCCAAACTCTTTTTCATTACCACCTCAACCTCTAAGGCTCTAGAGAGAAAAACCTCAGAGGTTCTAACTCTTCAACAATAGCACATTCAGGAATGGAGAGTCACAGAAATTTGAAGACGTTGTTCTCTTGCGCTTTCCTTGGGCTTCTCCATCTCTTTGCTTTTGCCGCCGCAGAAGTTCAATACCATGACTTTGTTGTATGTCTCCTTCTCCTTCTCCTTCTCCCTCTTCTTCTACTTCTTGAGAAAAGTTGGTTTATGGCTGATCATTTGTGACTGGAACAGGTTCAAGAAACACCAGTGAAGAGGCTGTGCAAGACTCACAGCATAATCACAGTCAATGGCCAGTTTCCAGGACCGACTTTGGAAGTTACAAATGGGGACACCCTAGTCGTCAAAGTCGTGAACAAAGCGCAATACAATGTCTCCATTCATTGGTAAAAAGACCATCAGAAACATGCGTAGTATGTTGCACGTACAAATAAACATGCATGAATCATGCATGTGTTCTTACGTTGGGCCAGTACTACATGTACATGGTGTTCGCTCTTTACACGTAGCAAGATCTTAACCGCACATCAGATAGGCCACAACACACAGATGGCGCGGCCTAAGAATAAGGGCATTCCTCTCTCATCAAGAGGACCCCACACGTAGGAACAGAATTTCTTTTTTTTTTTGAAAACACCAATTCATACTCAACTTAACAATATTCTTTTGTTTGTGTTCCTAGGCATGGAATTCGGCAGCTGCGAACAGCATGGGCAGATGGGCCCGAGTTCGTGACTCAGTGTCCGATCCGACCAGGTGGGAGCTACACGTACCGATTCACCATTGAAGGGCAAGAGGGAACTTTGTGGTGGCATGCTCACAGCTCATGGCTGAGGGCCACAGTTTATGGAGCCCTTATCATTCACCCCAAAGCCAATAGTTCCTATCCTTTCCCAAAGCCTAAACGCGAAGCCTCTATTATCCTCGGTAACTCACCTCTCCCTGCAAGACCGAGTTGACTCACTGAGCCCAACCCATCTCGGTCAAATTATCAAAACTCAAACTCTTTTTCTTTATACAAAAGCATGTATTGACTCGGAAAAGTGTACATGGTAATGCAGGTGAATGGTGGGATGCAAATCCAATAGATGTTGTTAATGAAGCAACAAGGACAGGAGGAGCTCCAAACAATTCTGATGCTTACACCATCAATGGTCAGCCTGGGGACCTCTACAATTGCTCCAGCTCAGGTGTGTGTCCCCACTTCTGTACCATAATTATTGAAACAATTATCAGCTAACAGACGATCAAGATTGATTGTCTGAAAGAAATGGTCCAATCATCAATCTAGACTGTCTATAGTAAGCCGTCCTCATCAATCACTCTCAATAATCATTTCCATATTTTATTGATCACTGCCAAGTAAACTGAAATAATTGCATGTTGGTTATGACGGAGAAAGGTCCAAATACTAATGTGGAAGAGTCCACTTGTGGGCCACACTGTTGTGCTTGATTGAGTTTATGATTGACCAAATCAAACTTGTGGCTTACTTTCGATTAGAGAACACATTTTCGAGCTACCACACACTGTAACAGTAATTGTATAACAAACATATGCTTCAAATCGCAATTAAATTAAATACAATATGATTGCTGTCTAAACTAGGGGCGTACACGGATCGGATTGGTGTGAATTGGGTTAAATTGACCCCTTAATTTTTTTTTATTTTAAATCTAGACATCTTAATTTATATTTAGACCCCTTATATTTATTTTATTTATATTTAATGTCCTCGGATCGGATCGGATTGAATTCGCAGATTGAGGGTGAAATCCACCACCGATCCGATGCTAACGGATTACAAAAATTTCTATCCGTCACCAATCAGTTTCCTTTCGGATAGGATAAAAATCCGTGGAACAGATCGGATCGAATTTACGGATCGACGGTTGCTCAAATAAAACGATGGGCCAGTTGCCAAGTGTATGGTAAAGATTTGGCTGGACACAGTTTGGACGTTCGATACAA
The DNA here is from genome assembly GCA_038049695.1 of Cinnamomum chago. NCBI lineage: Eukaryota > Viridiplantae > Streptophyta > Magnoliopsida > Laurales > Lauraceae > Cinnamomum > Cinnamomum chago. Next base: position 11,054,233 of record CP142453.1, on the reverse strand, counting down.
CATGAGACATAAGTTGATTAAATGGTCTATTCCTCATTGTTGCAAAAGAATCATTTTTTTTTCTCATATCGGCCTTTACTTTCCTCTTGCTATCAGAATCCAAGACGCTTTGGCACTTCCATACGTTTCAGTCATGGACCCCACATCGCCATGATAATTGAAAACATCCAAAGTTAAAGAATAGGCCACCATTTGAAGAAAAATGGGGAGAACCACTTTTCTTTTGAAAAACCTCTCTTTCTTTTAGAAGAGAGATATTTTTTCTCTCTCTTACTTTTCCGGTGCTTGCGGATGGCAATGACTTCACGTGTACAGGGAAATAGTTGGTTCTTAAAGAGGCCAGACACCCTCAAAGAAAAAGAAAAAACCTTCCTCAGGGGATGGAGAAAAACACCATTTTTTCAGTAAAATTGATTTTCTTACAACATGATCAAATAAAGTTTTAACTTATTTTTTCCACTTGCTTGGAAAAGCAGATTCTTGTAGCTTTTCTAATTTTTAAAGCATACACCAGAGTTCAACCCTGATCAACTCTACCATGCAGTAGGTTGGCACCTGATATTTGTACTTAAGACCACTTTAAAATTGATCTTCCACCACCTTAGTACCTTACTTTCTCGAGTAAACCCAAAACAAAACATATTAGTACTAGTATTAAAAAGAGGTAACTCCTCAGATTCTATATTGCATGACTTCTCCAAACATAAAGTAGAATTCCTAGTATTGACAAGTAGTGAATCTTTCAATTCTCTAACTCTTTTACCTAAAAAAAAGCCACGGACATGACCAAACCTGAAAAATTATAGAAATATTTATTCACCAGAAAGTCCTGGACAGTTAGAAATATGCCCTTGATGTTCTTGCTTTGATTAACTGTGATCCCATCTGTTCTCTTCTATCCACCTTATAACCTGTGCATTATGTAACAAATATTAGCCGAAATGTTACATGAAAAAACTGCATTTGGAACTTAATTATGAATTATTCAATGTGTTTCCATGCAGACACTGTTATAATTCCAGTTGATTCTGGTGAGACAAACCTCATCCGTGTCATCAACGCTGCTTTAAACAATGAGCTCTTCTTCACCATTGCGGGACACCAGATGACAGTAGTTGGAGCTGATGCCTCCTACCTGAAGCCTTTCACGACGAATGTCATCATGCTTGGCCCCGGACAGACAACTGATGTCCTCATCACCACCAACCAACCACCCGGCAGATACTACATGGCTGCACGCGCCTATTTCAGTGCTCAAAATGCATCCTTCGACAACACCACCACCACTGCCATCCTTGAATACAAGTCGGCACCATGTCCTGCAAAACTACCCTTGAAGCCCATTTTTCCATCTCTGCCTGCTTTCAATGACACAGGTGCAGCCTCAGCATTCACCACCTCACTCAGGAGCCCATCTAAAGTAAATGTTCCCACTGACATTGATGAAAACCTCTTTTTCACTGTGGGGTTGGGCCTCTTTGACTGCCCGCGTGGGCAAACATGCAGTGGCCCAAATGGCAAGCGCTTCGCTGCCAGCATGAACAACGTCTCCTTCGTGCTCCCAGGAAGCTTCTCCATTTTGCAAGCTCACCAATTTGGCATCAACGGAGTCTTCACCACAGACTTCCCAGCAGTTCCACCAGTGCAGTTTGATTATACATCAAATAATGTAAGCCAAGCACTCTGGCAACCAGCCCCAGGAACAAAGGTGTACAAGTTGAAGTATGGTTCAAATGTGCAGATAGTGCTACAGGACACAAGCATCGTCACCCCGGAGAATCACCCAATCCACATCCATGGATATGACTTTTATATTGTTGCTGAGGGTTTTGGAAACTTCAATGCACAGACTGATACTGGAAAATTCAACCTCGTTGATCCGCCCATGAGGAATACTGTTGCAGTCCCTGTGAATGGATGGGCTGTCATCCGATTTGTTGCAGACAATCCAGGTAACAAAAAATATATATATCCCTTATAGAATTTTAGAATATATTGATCATATGTAAAAACAGTAGATTAAAAGCGTGATGTATGGATCATCTCGATTGTCCAACTATACATGTGCCATTGATTACTACGTCTAAGCAAACCTATCAATAGCATGCTTCATATGATTTTGGTGAAAACAGACAAGCAGAAGCACACAGAGGCGAATATGAGTTGGATGATAGAAATGGTTCATTCCTCACTATCGAATATGGAAGATTCTTTCAATTGTCTACAGGATTTCTTTTATGTCCAATCATCTTAGACTTGCCTTTTTCTTTTTTCCATTTGTTAATAATTGCTTAAATACACAGGATTTCTTTTATGTCCAATCATCTTATTAGACTTGCCTTTTTCTTTTTTCCATTTGATAATTATTGCTTGAATACACAAGATTTCTTTTATGTCCTATCATCTTAGACTTGCGCTTTTCCTTTTCCATTTGTTAATTATTGCTTGAATACACAGGAGTTTGGCTGATGCATTGCCACTTGGATGTTCACATCACCTGGGGTTTGGCTACGGCATTTCTGGTTGAGAATGGATTTGGAGAATTGCAGACATTAGAGGCTCCTCCTGCAGACCTGCCTGAGTGTTTCTAAATAAAAACAGAGCCATCCAACAGTGCAATTTTTTGACATATACAAGCAGAATTTGAATAGTCCTGTGTGTACTAGTATTGTCTTCCCAGATTTGGGATGAGTTCTCGTCTTCCTTTTCTTTTCCCTTTTCAGCTAGCTATGATTCTGATGGGACAAGACCTGCTGTCAAGATTGCAAGATGGCCAACCAATTGAGTGACAACCCATGTTATGTGTTATTATTGTTTTTGTTCTAGAACCCAGTTTAGAGAATGCACTTGAGTTTATATTTAAATTACTGTAACTATGTCTATGTTGTCTACGATCAGTCATTTAATTTAGTGAAAAGGATTTTTTAATACTCGAAGTCTTCTGTGTTACATGTTGAGTTACAGAGAAAAGGAACATACCTGAGCAATATACATCTTCCTGATGAGTCAATTCCATAAACATGAGCCAATCAATGTTTATATTCATTTATTTTTTTTTGAATGATGAAATGAGCCAATCGTATGATCAATTGAGTCAATAGATCTTCTACCCCCACCCACGCACACATCCACACCCACACACAAAAAAAGATCCAAGCCTCATTACAGAGACCTACAAATTTACAGTTACAAAAGAAAAGCAAATTCCTGGAAAGATGCTATATCACATGGCAGTGATGCCACACATGAACAAACAAATGAACAAAGCTGGTGGACCTCAAATTCTTTTAAAATAGATAAAAACTAAATGGATGAAGGTACTTTTTTTTCTTTTTTCCTTTTTTTCTTCTTTTATGATGTATAACTTATTAGTTGAGACACAAACATCTTGGTGGGGTCCACTGTCCCCACTGGATGCATAGATGTGTTGTAGTTTCCAGATCTACAAAAGATCAGCCCCATTAGGCATTTCTAACCACAAGAAATCCTAGGTGAATATTCATATGGACAATGAAAATGTGTTCATTTTGATCTTCAATTTCATCACCTAAGATTGGATGGCTAGAAATGTTCTATAGTGCTCATTTTTTAAAATTCAAAGCCTACATATGTATTTGGTGGGGCCTTAGAACCCACTCATACCCGCTTAAGACAGCCTTTTCATCTGATTAGCAGAACTTTAAAGACGTAATATCTAGTGAAATCTGTCTGGAGCGGCAGGGCAATCATGTAGTTACATCATACAGGGTATAGTAAAGATATAATGTTAAACAAGGTAACACACAAGAAATCAGATGATGAGGCCTGAAACTCACTTAGGGTTTGCCTCAGTCTGGCAGGCCTGAGTCATCATTCTAAGAAACATGTGACCAAAAATACCTGAATCAAAGGATCACATTCACTGTTCATGGTTCATAGTTCACAATTCTGTTTATGTCAATGATCTTGGTTTATTAGTAGGATGAGATATTTCGTAACATAATAGGGACCGCGTCTATGGTTTGAAGCCTGCAGTCCGACAAGACATGTCGCCAACTTGACGTATTTGTGAGGGTATGCAAAAGGGTCAAGATTGTAACCCACAGGCCAATAGAATCTTAAATTAGAATCATTAAGGTCGTTTGATATTGTGACCCACAGGGAAGAGACCTACGATCTTGATCATTTTGATCGAGATCATGTTTGCAGATGATATCACAATCTACATAATGTTGATGATGCAAAGAAGAATTTGGGCAGAAAACAAATTTCAAACATCAAGTGTCATAGTGCATAAACTGGCAATCGCATAAACAAAGCCGCATCCCATACACCTCATGCATGTGTAGGTGACACTGTGAAAGTGAGAATCTACAAACTGTGCAGAAAGGTGATCGGAAGTAGAGCACAAAGTGTCCATTGGTGCCCTCAAATAAGAGGGTAGATGTGGAGGCAAGGCTTCAAGATTTTCCTGTTTCATTGGTAAACACCTCCAAAGAGGAAATCCAATGAAATCCTTCCTAAACCATTCTACACATAAGAGAGACTAAGAATTTTACTTCAAATTCATCTTGAACTTCTATAGATTCGTTAATACATCCTTCTAATAAGCTTAAATCCACCCATCAATGGTAAGAGATCTGAAATCACTATATCTTTGACCTCACAGTTCTTCAAAGGTGTTCTTATATTGACAATTTTCACATTTTTTTCTTGGTTTGATACCATATCCACTTTCTTCCGTAATTTTTTTTTTACATAGAAATATTTTTCTCTTTGCAACCTAAGCCCTTCATATTCTATGGAAGGATCTTCATGATTCATAAATTTGAAATCCCTTCCTACTGCGTCTTTAGAGGTATTTTCCTTTGTTCTATCATCATCATCATTAAAGCCTTGTCCCAACTATTTTTGGTCAGCTAAATGAATTATGTTTCTCCGTTCCAATCTATCTTGACCCAAATCCTCGGATATGTTGCACTTCTTGAGATCTATTGTTACTATTTCCATCCGCATTCTATTTGGTCTGCTCCTTCCCCTTGGTGGGCCATCAACTTGCATATTTGTTCTATTCCCTAACTTTATCATAACTTATTGCAGCTTCCCATTTCCTAAGTTCCCTATTTTCTATGTTGCTTCTTGTATTTCCTTCAGCAAACCTTTGCTTCACTTTCTTAATCTACATATGTCATCTTCACCATCTGTGACACGCGCCATATCCTTGATTGGCCGGCCCATTGGAATAAAAGGGAACTTTCTAAAATCTATCTACTACTAAAAATATGCTGCACAATCTGGAAACTTCTTTTAGTGGGCCTTGGTGGCCTTTGGACCACCGCTTGTAAGCTTTTGGGCTCAGCCCAATGGGCTGGCCAATCATGGATATGGCCTGCATCAATCTGACTAGGACAACCCTAGCATTCTGTCAATCTCTTTATTGGAACCATCAACCCATTGGTTTCCTCCTCTCTGTAACTGTATTTTTTTTCCTAGCCTACAAAATTCAGCTAAACTCCACGAGCCTCCTTCATAAAGAACTTCTCTGCCATTTACAACTAGGGGCATGTGATTTGCTGTCTTTGCCATTTAGTATGAAGCGGCTGCCACTCCCCTAATCATGTCTCATTCCTTCTATTTTTAACCTCAAGGAGTCTTTGCGACTCTACCTCGTAGGCAGCTTCTATCCCAAATATCCTCTGCAAAGTTGCATATCCTGCAAATCTTTGCCACTACTTCCCTTTAACTGCAACCAGTCTACTTTTTGTCCCATTTAAGTTGAGGAATCCAGTCAACTTCAGAATCAGAATCACCTACATTGCAAGGAATTGAGGGATCTTGACTAAAAAAAAATCTCCGAGGACAAAATTATCAGGATTTGAAGAATGATCCAATTGAGTTTCTAGAATCCAGATGTTCTTTACTCTACGAAACAGAGAATCAAGGGGACAGGAATTTTCCTTGACTCTTTGGAATTTCAAATTCCAAAGCATGATTTTTCCTCCCCTAAAGATGAAGGAGCTGTAATTGGATCAAACTCATCAAAGCATTTTGTTTTTTGCTTGATTGTCTTCTTTTTGCTCCAATAGTCTCTTCAAAACATTCAAGAATACTCCCATACTTATCATTCTCCAGGCATTCATCTCTCGCTCCCATTTTAACCTTTTCTTTGGGTGAAATTCAAAGAAAACCATTGCCTGAACCCCTTCTTTAAGAGAGCATGGCTAAAACATGGGCGGGCAACACCTACCCAGTCCTTATTAATGGAAACCTAAGCATTTGTAAGAAGAGAGTATTTGATATATTGATTAATACAGCATCTTTATCCTCAATTTGTGTATCCCTTTTATACCAATCCATTCGCAAAAAAGTTAAAGTAACAAAAGGAAAACAATTCATTGCTATTTTTTGTAGGGGTGGGGTGTACAAGGATCGGATTGGGCCAAATCCATCACCAATCCGTGGCTATTAAAATCCAATCCGATCCTATCCGTGGAGGACCGGATTAATCCGTTCAATCTAATGTTAAAAGAAAAATATCAAACCTGTTGTAAAAAAATTACATTTTGACCCCTTAAATATTTTTTTTTCTTATTTTAAAATGACATCTTAATTTATATTTAGACCCCTTATATATATTTTATTTAATGTCAACAGATCGGATTGGATTGAATCCGCGGCCGAGGGTGAAATCCGCCACTGATCCGTTGCCAACATATTACAAAATTTTCAATCCGTCACCAATCCGTTTACCTTTGGATCGGATAAAAATCCGCGCATTGGATCGGATTTAGTAGGATCAACGGATTTTTTGTGCACCCCTAATTTTTCGGATAAAAATAGTATAAAAAAAACCTTTACAATTATCTAAAAATTAAATTTTTCTTTGAAATAATTCACCATCAGATCAAGATCATTTGGGCAAGTAGACCCCATCTTCTCACTGTTTCTCCATTCTATCATGTCATGGTTTTTAATGAAAATCATTGGTTTTTCCTGTTTCAATGTCCCCTATGTCTTATGATTTCTCGGTTCATGAGATAGATAACATAATCCATCTCAGTCCAAGGTTCATTTCATTACTGATATCAGAGACATACATAATCATTCTCCATAATACCTAACAGCATAATACACACATCTAACAACAAATATCATCTGAAAACAACAAACATGTCACAGACACGAAAACATACATCGGTCGATCGTTCATCCTTGCCTCAAGCAGCGATTGCTTCCTAAAACAATATCTTCAAACAATATATAACAAAAAAAAGAAACCCTAGCCTAGAAAAAGATCCGAAAAACATGAAATCGTAGATTTAGATGATCTTAAAGAAACCAAATGAAGATTTTTTTTTTTTTTGGGAGGAAGAGAAGAAAGAAAGGATACCTTGAGAAGATCGGATCATGGAGGGAAGGGTCTCAGCATCTGGGATCTCTAATTCAGTTATTACTTATTAGAGTTGCTGAGATTTGGGGTTTTTTTAATGGAATGTTTCTGTTCGGTTGCGAAGTACTTGTAGTACTAGCAGCAACCGGAAATGCAGAGAGTTCAGCCTCTTTTGTACTGACTGTGTAGTACAATCTTTTGGTCAACGCTCTTAAAACGGTCAATTTCACGTTTAAACCAACTCCAATTTGCTGGGTAAAGTTTGTGGGAGATGGGGAATATGATCCATATTCCATGAAATGAGATGGCATTTAGGCTTCTTTCTTTATAGAAATTTATGACTAGAAGTCGGGAGGATGGGGATTTTATAGACATGAAATGACATTTTATCTTTTTTGGCATTTAAAATGATTTATTTATTTCATTAGAGTTTCAAATTCTAATCATCAAAAAGACTTTTTACAATTTTTGAAATTTCACTTTTTATATTATTCGTTTGGAATTCCATCCGGGGAACAACTTTTGGATAATTGAAAATTTACTCAGATTTGAATTCTTGGAATTCTGATAAAGAAACGGACCTTGAACCGATTGGATTTTCAATACCCTTCAACTTGGAATTTCTCCTCTTGATAATAGATAAGGAATATGTGAGAAAACCAAAGATTTGAAAAATTCCTTATTGTTGCGGATTTGAGATTCCCTTATTGAGGATTTGTGTTAGGTGAAGATTTTGGTTTTGGTGTCGATGTATAAAATTTATAAAACTGAAGATTTTCAAATCCTATAAGAGAAGGTCGTACTTAAAGATTCTTAAAAAAAAAAAAAAGGACTTTTACTAGCCTAAATCCTTGAGGACTTAAAATATGAGGGAATTCTCGAGGATATGATTGCCAATTGTGTTTTTTTTTTTTGGTAGAATATGATTGCCAATTGTGAAGCCTTAGCATTTATCATTATGATTTTGGAAGTTAACAAAATTTTTTTTTTTTTTCCATTTCTCCATTTACATAGAAACGATAGTGATGATGAATCATGGCCGGGCTGGGACCATCATTAGGCTTGGCAGTTGGTAAACTACGCATCATGTGATATTGGAGGGGCCAAATTACTGGATAATAGCTAGGTAGTTAGGAATAAATTAAAAGTAGTTAGTGTCAGATCAAGTGGTTCCTCCGTTCTTTAATACTTTAGTTAAAAACTTGGGAAATTTTCAAATATGGCCTTTAAGTTTTTACCTTATTTTAAAAAAGGACATAAGTTTTGAAACTTTATAAATTTGTCCCTAACCTTTCCAGTAAATTTTCAATTAAGGACATTCGGCTATTTAAAGGTATTTTCCGGTGACCTTTTCCCTCAATATTTTGAAAATACCCAAGACATGGTTTCGACAGCCACTACATGCAGTCAATCGTTGTGGGAATACTGGATGTCTTTGATCACTGTAAGGACACCGGCGAGTGAAATGAAGAAAATATAGAGGAAGTGAAGGAAGTTTTATTACAATGAATGGTACTTTGAGTATTAAAAAAAAAGAAAAAAGTTGCGGAAAAATAACTTTAAATAAATGGATGTCCTTAATTGAAAATTTCTTAAAAAAACTTAGGGACTCATTTGAAATTTTTTAAAACTTGTGTCCTTTTTTGAAATAAGGCCTAAACTTAAGGACTTTTTTGAAATTCTCCCCGAAAACTTTAGCAAGTGTTGCATATGAAATAAGTATATATTTATATATTTCCAGTGCAGGCAACCATCTTGCTTCCTGTATGTAGTTGATTGACAAAATAAATATGCACTGAGTGTCGTACAAAAGTTAAAAAGAAGGGGGATTCGGCGAGAGATCCATGAACATTTCACTTTATTGCCTTACGTTCACAATCTTGTTTTATAGTGTGAAAGGTCATTTTTCCAAATTTGAAAACCTAAAGTGTCTAATTTACCTTTTCTTCAAATCATATCCCATGATTAGTGAGATAAGCCATTAATAATGGTCAACTACCATTAAATTAGTCATGATTAATAAAATTCCACAAATGAGATTTTCAAGTAAAGTTCAAAAAACAAGAAACAAATTTCAAATAAATTTCTAAAAATGAAATAAATTTAAAAAACGCAAATAAATTTCAAAAGATGAAAATCAATTTCAAAAGATCCAAATAAATTTCAAAAGACGAAAATAAATTTCAAAAAATGTAAATAAATTTCAAAAGACGAAAATAAATTTCAAAAGATGTAAATAAAATTAAAAAAACAAAATTAAACTCTAAAAAAACAAAAATAAATTTCAAAAAATACAAATAAATTTGAAATAACACAAATAAATTTAAACAAATGCTATAATGTCAAAAGAACATAGAGAAATTTAAAAAGACGCAAATAAATTTCAAAAAATCTAAATTTTTTCAAAAGATGAAAATCAATTTAAAAAGACCCAAATAATTTTCAAAAGAACAAAATAAATTTCAAAATATGAAAATCAATTTTAAAAGATCCAAATAAATTTCAAAAGATCCAAATAAATTTAAAAAAAGTGTAAATAAATTTAGAAAAACGTAAATATATTTGCCACAAATTCGGATAAATTTGTCCCATAACTCAGATAAATTAGCCAAAAATCAGATAGATTTGTCCAGAACGTAAATAAATTTATTTCAGAACTCAAATAAATTTGCAAAAAACTCAGAAAGATTTATTCAGAATTCAGATAAATTTGCTAAAAACTCAATTAAATTTGTGCAGAACTCAGATAAATTTATTTAAGAACTCAGATAAATTTGTGCAAAACTCAAAATAATTTAAAAAAATAATCAAAACTTAAAACTTAATAAAAACTTAGATAAATTTGACAAATCAATGGAGGACAGAGGAGAGAATGCAGATAAATTTATTTAAGAACTCATATAAATTTGTTGCACTGCTGCTGCTGTTGTTTTCCGAAGGAGGAGAGAGACGAAGGGTATTCTTGGTTCTGAAATTTGGTGTGCAGCAGAGGAAGAAACAAGAAGGAGAAAATCCTGGTTGTGAACTTCGTTGTGCGCAGAGAAAAAGATAGAAAAAGGAGAAGCCCTGGTTTAGAAAACTCAAATAAATTTGCTTTTGTGCTTTTGAAACCTGGTCAAACTTGCGCTAATTACCTCTACATAAAAACACTCCCAGTTTCTCTTCTTCCTTCTCAGAAAACCCAATTTCCCCAGTTCTCTTCACGAAACCCTCGCACAAAACCCTCCCAAATGGCCATCCCTGCCTTCTCTCCCGTAGAGATCGACGTCCCCATCTCCTCTCCAACAGAGAACGTGAAATTGAGTAATGTATGTGGGACAGTGAAATCAATGTATTTGGGTGGAAATCGAGTAACGTGAAATCAAGTGATAACGTGAAATGTCCCAAATGGCCATCACCGTCTTCCCACCAACAGAGAACGTGAAATCGAGTGAAAAGCTTCGATCCCTCATTGCCGAACATATCGGAGCCGATCTTCACCACATCACGATCTTCCTCTCCTACAACTGTTAGGCCCCGTCCCGAGTTAATCGCGATTAACCCTAATTAATTGAGCTTAAGATTAATTAAGCGGGGTTAACTGAACTAATGAGATTGAATTAGCCTAACCATGAGTTGTGTAGGCTTAATGAAATAGTAATTATGTTTCTGAAATGAATTGAAATGAGTTGAATGGAAAATGAAGCTCAAATGAGCAAATTGAAGGTTGCGTATAACTACGTATTTGTACGTATTCTGTCGGATTCGGAAACTCTTGATACCAACATGTGTATCTCGACGAGTACGAGAACTTTCGTAAAAGACTAGAATTGATTTGGTGAATATTGGAACAAATGGACATTGAATTGACTCGAAATGAAAATGAATAAGAGAATGGGGGGCTTAATGCAAAATGGCCCTTATATATATGTAATGAACTCATTGGGTTCATTCATCGACAAAACCCTAGGCAACTTTTCCTCTTTTCATTTCTTCCTCTATTTCTCTTCTCTCGTTGATTTCTTCTTCATCAAGATTGAAGGGAATTGATGCAAGTGAAAGAGATTCACCTCCTTCATCTTCTTGGAGGACTTCTTGAGTTTCAAGCTTCAAAGAGTGGCTTCCATCTCAATCCAAGCTAAAAGAGGGGATTTTCTCCATCAAAGCTTCATTTGAGGCAAGTATATGCATTTCTATGATTTTAAGCTTCTATAGAACTTGTATGAACTCCTTGAGTTCAAAGATGTGAATTTTGTTCAAGATTTCTGTAGCTCGAAACTGTGTTTCTGGGCACAGTTCGGCTAGCCGCGAGCCAACCGCCAGAAAATCCGATTCTGGCGAGCTTCTGGAAAGCTAACCGCCAAAATTCGGTTAGCCGAAATTGAGATTTCGGCTAGCCGCGGGGTGACCGCGGGGTAACCGCCGAACTGACCGAAATTGATCAGAAAATTTCTGTCAGGAAATTAGCTTCTGGAAAGCTGACCGCGTGCTGACCGAACCTAGTTCGGCTAGCCGCCAGTACAGTCGGCTAACCGCCTACATAGATCGCAGCTAACCGCGAGGTAGCCGCCGAGGTAGCCGAGATTGACCATTTTAATTATAGTGAGGAAAATTTTGGCCAATCGCTCGGACCTAACGGTCCTCGCGATTGGGGGACTCTGATCGAGTCCAGTGAGTTTTGGATTTGTACGGAATTTGATAGTGCTTATGAGTCAATTATGACTAGTCATAGTGTTATACCTCCAAGAGTGTTAACTTGGATTATCTTAATACATAATCATATAAGTAATGTCATCAAGAGTAATACTTGCATTAAAAGCCAAGTTCACTCAATGGTTGGTTGGAGGATGAATTGAACACGAGATTGAGATTAATAGGCGTTGTTAATAGGTCTGGCACTACCTAGTGGTTTCCGAACTCCGTATTGACTGGAAATGAGAAATGATAAATGAAATGGTTATTCTTGCTGCAGCAGATGAGAATGGGAGCGTCCGGAGCTCCGTGGGACACCAGTGATCTCTGATCAAGACACTGGGAGATCTCACCGCATTGGACCGAAAGGTCATAGGACTGACGAGCCCTATCAATGCTGAATGTAAGTAATTGAATGAATATGAAATGTTACCTTTTTGGGAAGAAATGATTGGAGTTGAAACCCTTGCTAGTGTAGTTGTCAGCATATTTTATTGTTAATGGTATTTCTTATGAACTGTTTAGCACTGTAGACAATACATTGTTAGGAAGTATGAAATGTCATAAATATATGTGTATACCTGTTGAACCGTCGTGTTCATGGTATTACTGATGATATTACAGGCTCGTTTACCCGTGCCGGTCCCTCGGAGACCGTCCAGGCAGCGGATGAGGCCTTTGCGCTACCTCCAGGAGGTCTAGCGGAGTGGACATGATCGAGATATGAGAAGATAAAATCTTTTGGATGCTTTTGGAAATTGGTTGTATATTTATTTTTGGTACTGTACGTAATAGAAGGTTATCCCCTGCATTGTATTAAATATGCAGTGGTTGATTTTAGATGTATGAAACGATGTAAATGGACTTTATGAGTCATTTTGTTAAATAAGTTGTCAATGTATATTCTTCGTATATTCCGCATTATTGTACATTGACAGGTACGTATGCAAGATCCCTTGTGGACTCCGTTGTAACTTCGGTTAAACGGGGTTTACGGGAGTAAGTATGATCATCGCGACCCGGGGTTAACCCTAATGACTCTGATCTCGGGGCCGGGTCGTGACAACAACAAAGCTCCTCGATCTCCAGAGATCCGCTCCAGAACAACTACGACGTCGCCGCCATTGCTCGAGAGAGAAACTACTTCTTCTTCGTCCTTTGGAAGCCTCCGCAGGCGACCAAGAGGGAGAGGAGGAGGGGACCTCGCCGGACTTTCGAAGACGTCGGCGTTGTCAAGCACTAGCGGTGGGACAGAGTCTGGATCTTCTCTATTTCCCTTCTACTGTTCTTCCTCTTCATCATTCTGCGATTTTGAGCACAGTGATGGCCCACTTGTAAATATGCACACCGATTTCTCGTCTTCCCCGAGTCCGGCGCAGCAGCGAGAGCAGCACTGGGCGAATCCGAATCCGTTCGACATGGAGTCGGGAATCCTCTACATTCTTTGCCACAATTCCAACACAGAAATCGACGATCTTATCCAATCAACAATCGTGGCCCACCTTATAATGAGGGGGAGAATGGAAGATTTGAAAATTTAAAATTCAAAATTAGATGCCTAAACAGTTGAAAGAGGGGAAATTAGTCATTAAAATTGTATCCAGGACCTCTGGCTGCAAACAGTCTAACTGCTTGGATCAGAGCCCTTAAAAAGAATTTGCCTGAACTGGAAGATGGATAGATTCAATTATATGGACCTTTCGCTAATTATCTCTAAAAAGAAAGTATTGAGTGAATGGATATTATTTCACCTCGCTTTATATGGAACACTTCAAGAGCTTTTTTCTTTTTTTCTTTTAAAAATGATGTGGGCAATCCCGAGGTCTTTGACCCAACATGACTAATTTCCCCGATGATACTCGCTAAACCGATACAAACACATGTCTAAGGTCACTCCACCAATTCCCAAATGGATATTGAACACTTTAAGAACACAAACACAACAAGCATTTTAAACAGAAGACTCGTTGAATCAGAAGCAAAATAGGAAAAGGCTTAACCAAGGAGATTCTACGAGTAAACCAATATCAGCGGGACCTTATTCGAATCCAAGACCCATCAAATCAATTTCATCTCCTTCAAATTAAGCCATTGAAAGTCATCCCATATCAAGCATCTCCGACGACTATTTTTGTAACCTATCTTGTAGCGGAATCATACTTATGCTCATCTTAATTTCCAAGTAACGCATTCCTTACAACTACACTCTGTTTGTTCTTTTTTTTTTATTATAACCCAGGGTAACTCCCGCAGCCGAGAACTACACTCTGATTTTAGTGATCTGTCTAGAACAAATAAACCGGACATGTCATTGTGTAGAAACTGGTAACCATAACAAAGATGTTGGCAGTTGAAATTAATAGGTAACATCTAGGGCAAACTTTTATTTTCATGATAAATTTTTTAATTTTAATTTTATTGGTAACATGACTTGAATCAGAAAAAACCGAAGACTTGAACACACAACTTAGGTTGCAATAGTTTGAACTTTCCACCTTGCCACATGCTCTTGTCTATTCACGATGTAATTTTGAAATAATTCTCCCAAAGATTATTGGGATAAGCATATTTCATTTAACATGACAATGCCTAATGCAAAGGGGCGTGTTCTCTACATTCTCCTCGATCATCAACATCAAAAGATCAAGGTCAAGTATTTGTCAATGCCTCTGGTGACAGAGAAAACCATTAGGCACAGACGAACAGGGACACAAGTTCTGTTTTTTTTTTTTTCCCTCGAGGGTGGAAGGAAACAAATGGTGCCAATTGGAGGGCAAACACCTGGGAAAGGATTACTTGGATTTATGAAAGGGCCACCTGGATTTATCTACGAGTTATTTATAAAATCCCTTTTTTCTTCTTGATTCATTTCAAATTGAACTGATATAACTAAAAATGGTGCAGAAGACTCTAGCCACAAGCTTTTCAAGGTAGCCTTTACCTTATATCCATAAAAGGTATCATTATAGAAGGAAACATTTCAAGTTGAGATGACTAGACAGAAGTACCAAATAACGCAAGGAGTCTTCTTTACATGGAGGAGACCATGTTTGAACGCTAATGTTTACTTCAAAAAACAGAGAGCTTGTCAGGAAGAAAGATTCAATATCAAAATGTATATACAAAATACTGCCTTTTTGAAGAATAGCTGTTTTTCTGAGCTGGAGATGTTGGTTGGTTGTTTAAACTTCCATGCAAGAGGTAGAATTTTTATTAAGATAGCCCTGCCTTTTACATCCTTTTTTTTTTATATTAAATGGAGGATGTCCCAACCCTTTGGGCTAGAATAATCCCAACGGGCCCAAGGGGAGCCGGGCAAATCCCATGTGGCCCCTGGGTAAATCTCTTGTGGCCTTAGTGTGGTAGTGCAGTTTTGAACCCTCAACCTCTGAGTGCAAACCGTAGTCCTAGGCCAACTGAGCTACCCCTTTTACACTTAAAATACCTAATTTAGACATGTAGTAAATATCCATAATATCCATAATAGATTCACCTTTTCATTCCAATGCCCCCTATATGTATTAAGTGAAACAGCTGAGTGTTTTCTGAATTCTGTGTAGAACAGAATGTCTACAATATCACCTTTCTCTATATAAAATACATGGAAAAGATAACTAATGCGTTGAAAGAGGATTGGGTTGCTTGCTAAAACGGTAGAGATGGTTGCTGAGAAGATTAAGGAGGTTGCTGGAAATGAGGAGTTGGCACCAGGTTATTCTCATCCCTCCCTGCAAGTAGAAGGGCCATTGAGGGATGACCAACTTGGTGTGCAGAAACAGAAAGTGCCTGGAGGGTAGACCTTTAGACTTCAGTCATCACATCTGCAATTTGGCCATCACTAGGAGTAAACAATACACACAGGCTTTCATTTTTTTAGTTGCTCCCTTAGTGAATATAGCTTTAATATAGGGTGTTCTATCATGGAAAACAGAATTGAATATCAAATAGATTCCTCCCAAATCATCACAAAAAATTGTAGCACAGACTGTACTTATGATGCCCAAGATCATAAAGTAAATATGAGAGCCACTTCATTTTGCGCTTGTGGAGGATAAAGCTTTATACTTACACCTAAATTCTAGATTTGCAAACAGTGGACTGTTTCTTCGCAAGCCAAGAAATAATGTTGGAAGGCAAAAGAAATAGCAGAGCTAGTGATGGAGCGTCTATCATCAGGGCATCTCGCCCAATCAGCATAAAAAAAGGCTTAGGCGAGGCCTTCGAATGTAGTGTTTTGCGAGCAATAGTCAACTATACCCATGAGATAGTGAAAAATATGTTTTGCTACATAAGAGATTATAGTGATTCAACATAATGATACAGTACTATCAAATAACAATTTACAGTTATATTAACAAAGCAGGGGTTGTAACTAATATACGACCATCCAAGAAACAACCGAGTGTTTTCTGATTTCTGCATGTTCAAAGTTCAAACAGAGTGCCTACCAGTGGTTCCAAAAGCATACAAAGGCATCATATTACCTTAAAGTTTTTAATTCCTCATGCCCAGCACCCTATACCAGTATTTCCCACTCTGGAGAAGTAAGTTGTGCCCCAAAATCATCTCAATAGGAAGATCACCACAATCTATCAGCAATTTCAACCGAAACTGTTCGCGTTCTGTTTTCTTTTGCATATACCCCTGCTTTTGGCATTAAAATCCACCCTGCACTTTTCTGATCCTTATAAATCCCCAACTATTTCATGTCTCATGATATGTTTAGAATCCCATTGGAGTACTGGTCAAACATTCTCCGATTAGTTTTCAGTAGAATCTGATGCCCTCCTTTTGCGAAGAGACTAATGTGACCTCATGAAAAAGTCCACTTATTGGAATGAATAGGTAATATTGATACCAGCATATTTATTTTCACACCTTTAAAATAGGAGATATCGACAAAAACATATTTACTTTTACATTCATTTCTATTGATAGGTTGACCATTGGTATAATGGCATTTTCATTAAAAACGAAGAAATCACAGGTTTACTTTTAGAAAGAAAAAATCCTTTTTTATTCAAAGTAATGGAGCCCAACTCCGATCAATTCAAATTTCAAACCTATCCCAACTTGACACTGAACATTATCCACAACATTGAATCACATCAAAAAATGAAATTATAATTAGTTTAGGATGAACTAATTACAGTGATATTTTCCCTAGATCTTCATACGGAATCTCATGTTGAGGCTATCAAAAATTAGGTTATCCAATGTACATGACCGACTCATTGAAGCCCTAACTATTTCTTTTCCCCAAAAATGTATCTATGTTTCCTATCTATAAAGGAAGGAATCAAATAGGTACCTTTTTTCCCTTGGCAATCTTATTTTCAAGTCAAAGCTCAGGCGGCTCAGATCCTTTACTCTGGAAAACTTCTTGAACATCTTCGTTCTTCAATCACAGTAGTGTCTAAACCACAGGCTCGTTGTACAGGATGGCACATCAGCAACAACATACATCAGGATGCACAAGGACCCTGCAATCTCCTTCAAATAAAATGAGAGAATTTATCTAGCTTCAAGCAGTCCAAAGCAGATGACCTAAATCAGCTTGTATCTTAATCATCTTGCCACTCTGAATCCTCACTGCTTTGATCATCAAACAGGTCCTCTGGTGGGTCATACACACTCATATCAGGAAACAGTTCCAAGAAATCCTCCTTCACCTTCTCTCTCAATTCAGGATAAGATAAGAGCCCTTTCAAGATAACCCGATAAGGTAGACAAAGAGGTGGATCAGGGGATTGTCGCATTTCATCATAGAACTCCATTGCTTTGGAGGGTAAGCCATTGTCCAAGAAGGATCTGACAATGTCACCAAAGGTATGCTGATCAAACTGAACTTCCTCTTTCTTCAAATCATCCCAGACCTGCTTTGCTTCGTCTACCCTTTTGTTCCTTGCAAGCATCAGGAGCATGTCTCTGTAAAAAAACATGTCTGGCCGGTACCATATTTCTCTGCGCACTGTCTCATATATCTGTAGAAAAGAAATTGTCCAGCACATAATGAGAGCAGCCAGCACTCAAACAAGAGAAATTATCATACTCTTCCATCTTGGAGGGCTTATTATTTGCACTTAAAAACAAAAAAAAAATTGAGAAGTTGCGAATCCTTGTATAAAACATCCTGGTCAGGCAACCCATCATTCTCTCAATATGGTTTTGGCAAAGGAATTAAAATGGATGCTTAATGATCTGAATATCCAAAGGACCCATTCCAAAATAATTGATTAAGGGCAAGTTTGGGTCCATTGTACAATTGAATCCAGATTGGCATCCGCATTTAGGAACTTGTTGGGTAATCTGGTCAGGTCAAGGTCCTTTGGTGTCCACTTAGATCAGGGATAACTCATTTTACACATAAATGAAGACAATCATCCTTTTGGATAAGTCAGTTTGTTTTCTCCATTGCCATGTCCCATTACACTTAATTACCTAGCAACTGAGCTCCAAGGATCCAAACAGGGGCTTGGACTTAGAAACAAAGAATCCAAGAACAATGCTGTAAGCATCTTTTGATAACCAAATTCAACACAATCAGAGATTAGGATGCAGAGTACATGAGTTGCGAAAACATCCAAACGATGCTCAAACGTACTTGCAGTTAGAATATAGCAAGAATTTCAACAAAACAAGCATCCCATCAAACCAGGCAAAAGACATCCAAAACCAAAACAGGCAATAAGATCACAAACAGCAGAGCGCAGTAAGAAATCAAACTTGCTCACCTTCATAGAGAGAAAGACGTGATCTTGTCGCTGGAACTCGACGAGAACAGCGAGGAGATCGGTGCGCAGCAGGCGCGAGACATGAGTCTGCATGAATCGTTCGAGTCGGACTCGGTTCGACTGCAAGCGCTTGAGCTGGTGAACAACGAACAAGCCCTCCTTCCCCATCTCCTTCTTCCGTCGCCATATCGATAGGCTAGGACTCGAAGCCGAAGAAGAAGATGATGATGGAAAAGCAGAAGACGAGAAATGGCGATCGGGAGCCGTAGCTGCTTCGCATTCTTCTGCTCTTCGCCCGTGCAGAAGTAAATCTAGGGTTAGGGTTCTGAAAGATGGAGATTTCGCTGTGCTTCGAGTTCGATTGAGGAGACTGGAAGAAACGAATCGCAGCATTTCGAGAACAACGAAAGTCGAATTCTCCAAACGAGCGGACTACCAAAATTCCATAAACCCTAGCGGGTGAGACCCAAACTATCGATTTGGGCCTGTAATTAAAGGCGGCCCATAAATCCAAATAGTCCCGCGGACTACCGAAAACCATAAACCCTAGATCACTCTCACTCACCGTCTAAAACCCCTCTTCTTCGTATTCCTCCTCCTCCTCCTCCTCTTCTTTCAGATTCCGAAAATGCCGCTGGTCGGCTTCTTTCGTCTCTCCCGGCTCAAGCCGTCTCTTTCATCTCTTCCATCTCTCCTCATCCAGACCAGCCACGTCAGCGGAACGGCTAAAGGCAAACCGAAGCTGAAAGCCGGCCAGACCCTCAAGCGCTCCAAAATCACCAAAAAGTCCACCAAACCCGCCCCGGAGAGCCGAGGCCGCTCTCGAGACGCCATGGACCACCTCAACCGGACCGTCGACTCCTGCCTCGACTCCCCGACGCCGATCCGCTTCCTCACCCCCAAGCAGAAGCTCCGAGAAGCCGAGCGCGAGAAGCTCGGCCTCATCAGCCGAGACCGCCAGCGCGAGATCGACGCCGCCAAAGCCAAAGCCAAATCCAAGACGCCCGCTCCAGATGGCCCACTCCCGATGGGGACACCTGGCTTGGATCTGATCTCGCTCGGGATCGTCGACGCGGACAAGATCCCCAAGTACGAGCTCACCGTCGAGGACGGGAGGAGGCTCGCGAAGGAGTACAGTAAGGTTTTGATGAGGCAGCATCGCGCTCGGCGGGCGGCGGAGTCTACGCTCCTGAGGTTGAAGAAGGAAGCGATCGAGGCGCTACCGGAGAATCTGCGTGCTGCGGCATTGGTGCCTGACCTTACTCCCTTCCCGGCTAATCGGTTCATGGCGACATTGACGCCGCCGATCGAAGGGTATGTGGAGAAGATCAAAGAGGCGACGAAGAAGAGCCTTGGGAAAGAGAAGCTCAGGTGATTGAGAGGTTAGGGTTTTTTTTTGTTAAAAAGTCTTTTTTTTTTAACGATGCTTCACATGAAAAGGAAAAATTGTGTCTTTCATGATGATATGGTGAATTGATTGGTCCCTGGGTTTTGAATTCAGATGTATGGAATGGGTTTTTGTGTTGCAATAAGAACTCTGGTCATTTGGATTTTCTTCTATTGACATGGTATTGAGTAGGCCATCAAATTGATAAGCTAGTCTACTCTATGATTCCTAGGGAGCTCCATGTTCCCACTAGGGCTCGCAGGCACCTGAATGCGCTCCTTCATCCATGCTTCGTCACAGTATACTTTTCATCCTTGCCACTTACATGAGTATGAGATACTGATACCACTAGGATATCTTGCGTTTCTGCATCATTGGGTTGCATTTAGGAAATATAGTTAGCTGACACTTTCTACTATTGCCATACTTGAGAGGGACTTCATGAACAATTTAATAGATTCCTTTGCCATCAAATAAAGAACCTTTGATACTTGTTGGCCCTGGTTTGAACTAGGGGAAGGTTTGGGGGAGTGCAAAGGGGGGCATGACCTCGCCCAAAATGCTTGAATCCCCTTATATGTAGTGGTTGTTTTAAAATGACTCCACCTTTTAGGAGCTATGTTGGTGGTCATCTTTTGTTTGTTGAATTACTTGAGTATTGATTACATTAAATGCAATTTGCCTGGATGATTGTGTGGAGGGTGGAGATTTGTAGATGACTTTAGATACATTAGGTTTTTATTCAAATTAGAAACTTATGTGAGCAAAGAAAAAGAGAAAATAGATGAAAATACGGGAGAAAGAAGGTTACACAGGCTTTATGCTAGTTTAGTCTATGGAACTGTGGAAGTGTTAGTGAAGGCTAAGTTGTTGAGAATATGAGTTACTCATTCCAACTTATGCATTATTTGTCCAATGTTCAAGGGAATTTTCAATTGGTCGATCACCTTTTCATCTCTTGCATTTTCTATTGTTCACTTGGAGTTAGTTTCTAGCCCCTCCTGACATTTACTGTGTTTGTGGCAAGTTCTCACAAGATGCCATCTGAAGTTGGGGATCCAAGCCCTTTTCGAGAAAGTTGGGCTAAGTTTGTAATTTGGTGCCCAATTTGGTGCTTCAGTCACTATAGGGAGAAAGAATTGACATAACTTTCCCTAGCAAGAAGAAGCATTTCAAAACTCAGACTTGCCCCTAATGATCATGGTTAGGTTGAGTTGAATTGTGTCGACTTGGCAGAGTTGGGTACAAGTTCCTTTTTTATTATTATTTTTCTTTCATTTGTTTTGAAAATTTTGTATTTAGGTATTTACCAGCCCCATAGAGATTACTTAAATGGATACTGTCCCTTTATGGTGGATAGAAGGAGAGGTAATTAAGGGACTTTTAAATCATCTCTCCGCGAGAATTGGATATAAATTATCTTGAAAGGAGATAATTCCCATTATATCTCTCATCTTATCTCCTAAATAACAGGGATTAGGGAATCATGCTTGAAAAGTTGAAATATTTTAGAAAGCCCCTCTGAACAATTTATTCAAGGAACCCCTAAAAACTGGTGACCCCCTCCCTCCCTCACATAGCTCTCTCTCTCTCTGCATTTACTATTGATACAGATACATTAAATGCTTCTTCCCACAAAGATACATCCACAACAAATCAAAGTGGTATATAATTTCTTGTACTCGAGTTTCTTACCAAAATGCATGGTGACATGTCTACTTGTTCATTTTCCTGCTAGTGATTGTGTAAACACAAAAAGTGTCTGTCTCTATGTCTTTGTAGCAAAATTTGTGTGTTCGCTAGTTACCTCAGATCCTCCTTTCCCCATTTTTGAGGGGTGCTCTCAGGCTTTCCTGGGTGCCCGTAAGTAGTTTCTGCTGTCAACCATGCCATTTTATATTTTGAGGTCGTGTTCTTCACTATCACTGAGTTTGTGGGAAGATCCTTTGTGATAACTTTTGTCCATTCCTCCTCTCGTGAATTATTCCTTTTATCCACATTCAAATCTTTTACCCCTGTCAAAGTTGCACTTCGATGTAGCATAGACATTGTATCTGATTAACCTACAGTTCTGAGGCATTCCAAAATGTTGTTGTGTGTGCAAGAAAAAGTGCCTTCGTGTTGATTTCCTTTACAAATCACATTTCTGATGAAATTGGCTGGGGCAAACTGACTAATCGTCTCCAGAATTGACGTTCCTGTGGAAATATGAAGCCTGTGTGTCAACTGCCAAGCACATACAGTTGTACCCTAAGCTCCAGACTCCCTTCAGCGATTCTTTGTTTTCTTTGTGCCCACTGGATATTTCCTCAGGAGGTCCTGAGAAACCATGGCAAGTATCATGGTTTTTGTTTTTGTTTTTCTTTTCTGACTGTTTGAAGTGCATTTTTTTTTCCCTGCTTAGGCTTGTTGAAATGAGTAGATTTTGAAATGCTTTATATCCTACCTGATGATAACCAAAGGTGATCAGGAATAGGAATCTTTTTCAAATAACCAATCTGGTTCCAGATACCCGTGTCAACCCAAAGGCTCGGAGATGCTTGGGTATTTGGATTGAGGCTCTATTTTGTTTTTGTGGTGGTTTTTTTTTCATTTTTTTTTCTGAATGAAATATATTTTTGGCTGGCTAATGTAGATTTAGGAGTAAGCCCAATATAATACTTGGTTGTTTAATCAAATATTGAAAATTTACTCCACCTGTAGAATCCTTTGTTTCATAGGATATTGAAAAATGAAGACATCATGATTGCTGATTGGCGTACATCTCTATCAAATTGGTAAAGGCAAAAAGCAGGGGGCTGTCAGGTATCTCTCTCTCTAATAGGAAATAAAACCACCCCGTATCCCTACTAAGGGACCATCTAACAATCTTCTTTGATGGGAAATGGAACCAAACCAATCATCCTTGTAAATTCAATGCCTCCAAAGCCAAACTATCTCCGTGCTCCCTCCTCTCATCCTTTTAATACTTTAGGTCTTCATCCAAAGCCTCCTTTATTATGAACTACAATTTGTCACATAGATGGATCATCATCATCATCATCAAAGCCTTGTCCCAACTATGTTGGGGTCGGCTGCACGAATTCTGTTTCAACTTTTCTCCAAATCTGGGTTTGAAGCACTTAATAATGTCATTGTGTGTGCCTAAGGCTTAAGAGTCTAGGAGAGAAGACCTTGACAGGAGTAGACACCTAACACTCTACAACCTCTGAATATCCATGAATTCATTAGTAGTCAAGTAGCTTAGTTGGGTCAACTGAACCCCTTCCGTTTCACATTCTGACAGAACTTGCATAATGAGTACTCCCAAAATGTAGAGGATGGAAGGAGAGAAGACAATACAATACACAGAAAACAGATGCCTCCATTGTCCCACAAAACAGTTTACAACCTTGCTAGGTAGGATTTCATACTAAGATCCTGTAATATGTACAATAATTTTTTTTTTTTCTGTTTCTCCCACAACAGCATGCATCATATTTTACATACAACCAAGAACAGAATAATGCAGGACTATTTCTACATAAGAAGTGAGGAGGGGAGCAAGAATTCTCCCTTCCTAGAAAAAAAACAAAATTATGTAAAAGACAAAGTTCTCCCTCCTAATAAAAACTATAGAGAGAAACATCTCTTAATTGTCCTGCTTAGGGGTAAATTTGTGCACCACAGAACAGTGCCACAGCAACTTGGACAAGGAGCACAATTTCCACCATCCATTCTCAGGTGTGCCTAACTGAAATCCTTCCACAACCCAGTTGCTCATTGCATACTTGGTAATCCAACATGTAGATCGCAGGTGGAGCCTGCTGCCCATGATACAAACTCCCCAACAGCTTTGCATCAGGATTCTGCATCTGGAATGACAAACCCTCATTGCAATATGCTGCATCATAGTCAAAATCCAACCTCCATATTTTTGAATTTATTTTCACATCTTTTTTGCTGTCTCTTCTAAGCATCCTTAGATGTATATATACAGTTCAAATGCATCTCTGATGAGAGTTCTTACACAATATGAGGTAGACCTTTGTTCTACATGCAGTTTAAGGAAAGATTCTTTCATATATACGGATGTCCACATAAGAGAATTACTGCTCCCGATTAGTCCAAGAAAGTGTCGTAAATAGGTGTTTGGATTTGAATTTCATGGATTAGGATTTGTCTGAGATGATACAAAGAATGAAATAATCCCATTATGTAAAGATGAAAAAAAAAAAAAAAAATGAAACAGTGACACAATTCTTGTCCATCTACTGCACCAACATTTTGGAAAAGATTGACGAGCAGTGTTTCAAAACTAGTGAGAGACTACCTATAATAGATTAGATCAATGAGGAGCACTAGAAAATGCCATGGCCTTTTTTTCAAAAGAAAAAGAAAAATTCCCCTCCTAATGCTGCTTACAATGATGTATGACAGTCGTATAATGCCGTTGGATAGAAAGATGTAGACTAGACCTACTTGTGTGCAAGATTTCAATTCTATTAGATTATCATAAGCCATTGATCTATGGCCTTGAAGTTTAGTAGTTTTAGAGGCATTAATTTTTTTAAGATTTCAAGCCAGCGGGAAGCAGAAGTTGGATGACAAGGGGGCTCCACCGCCTATAAAAAAAATGAGTCTAGATTTGGTGAGGTAAAACCTTACGGTCAAGTGAGTGGACCATTCAGGGTCGACAAGGACTGCTTTCGGTGACGTGGCGGTCCTTGAGTGGTCCACCACGGTCACAGTGTGTAGATCCGCTCTTGATTCAAAGAAAAATAGGGGCTGTGTAGGTTAATAAAGTGAAATAGATTGCATTGTCTTTAAGTTTGAGATGGATGCATCCACAACATGGTACTCGTGAAGTGAGCCATAGCTTCTTGAAAGGGGCATAAACTAAATGAAAAAGAAAGCCTGCTAAAATAAGTCACTCATGATTCATGGTTGAGTGGTTTTGGTACCCTTCGCATCACACACATGCCCAGGGTTGATCTTGGGTCTTTAGGTCGATACGGTCACTCCTAGTCAGAAGGCAAACTCGTACCTTGCTTTGCAAGAAATGTATTTAGAATTATATTTGACACCAGCGTACTGTAAGTGGTCACGAGTACCATGTTGTGGATGCATCCATCTCAAACTTAAAAGACAATGCAAAATCTATTTCACTGTATTAACCTACACAGCCCCTTTTTTTTTTGAATTGGGATCCTTTGAGTGGATCTACACACGGTGACCGTGATGGACCATTCAAGGTCTGCCACGTCAATACAGGCAGCCTGCCATGCACGCGAGGTGATTAGTTGGTGTAAAACGGTTTTTTTTTTTACTACAGGTTGTAGGGGGTTGAAAGATGCAGTGGAAAAATTCGGTTTTTATTTGATATCTTTTACAATTGTTGGGTCTAGGCTTTCTAACATCACCTGGGCATTATAACCATCCAAATGGTGGGATGTGCTTTTATCAAAGGGACAAAATGATCTAAAGCTTATTTGACTGAGGGAAACTGTTCTTCGCACGCCCTCCGAGCACGAGCACGAGCACGAGCGCAAGTGTATGAGAAAGTTAGCCATTGGCTGAGATCTTGAAGTGTTCGAAATCAGTGGTGCTATATGGACCGAATGGGGGGACCGAATTCTGGCCCGGTCCCCCATAAGGACCATTGGATCCCAACGCTTCAAACGAGAAAGTGCACTTGGACTGTGGGATCCAGTGGTCCTCATGGGGGACCGGGCCAAAATTGGGTCCCCCCATTCAGTCCAAGTGGACTTTCTCGTTCGAAATTATCCAGCAATCCAAGCATGGTTTTGAACTGTATAAATATTTATGAATTCTTGAAAAAAAATTTAAAAATGTATCAAGTATTCTAGAATAGTGCAAAGAAATGAAAGATTATACAAGAATTGGGTAGAAATATATAGAATGGTCTAAAAGGTTTTCATACATGGGATGAATGCCATGTGGTTTAATCTTGGTTATTCGTGATATAAAATAAAACTATAAATACATAATAGCTTACACATTCACATGCAATAAGAACGTTTTGATATGTCAATACCAACGAGTCATGTTAAAAAATTTCCGTTGGCTGTAGGAGTTCTCATGTTTTGTCTGACTGCTAAAAGAGGAAAGACGAAGAGGAGACTAAGAGAATATAGCTAAAGTTCCTTCCTTGCAAGGTTGAATTTCATTCCAGATATGTATAGTATGTACAAAGTGCCTGGACATTTTTTCTCTGTGGTCTTTCAACATGTATATACTTGTTTAATACAGCAAAGAATGGCACAATGCAAACAACGTGGAGGAGGAAAGCAAGAAAATGCTTCCATCCTTCAAAGAAAATAAAGAATTAAAAGAAAAAAAAGTTCTCCAAACTATAGAGATTCAAAAATATTTCAAACTTATCCTCCAACTTAGATAAATTCCTGACACTAGAGATACTGGACAAAGCAGTACAACTCCATCAGCCATTCTCAGGAGTTCCTAAATGAAATCCTTCTAGATCCCAATTGTAAAAAGCCTGGAAACCCAATTGCTCGTCGCATACTCCATAATCAAACATATCGATTGGGGGCAGAGCCTGCTCCATGTGATACAAGCTCCCCAGACGCTTTGCATCAGGATTCTGCATTTGATATGACAAGGCTGCGGAAGACCCACATTGCAATTGGTCCTGATTGCATACTGAATCATAGTCTAAATCCCTCTGCTGTCCAGACCAGTTGCGGGGATCCTCATCCATCAATCTCATTAGCTCCTGCACATCAAACGCTTCTTCACCACTGAAGTCCTGCAGAAGATCAACAGCATTAACAGGCCCCTCATTCGGCTCGGTATTCACTGTGCTCAAGGGAGCTTGAACAGCTTGAAGATCCAAGTGTTGTTCATGCTCATCTCTTTCCCACTCCGGTTTGCATTTGATCTTTGGAACCTCAACTGTGGCTTCTGGAACAGCTTGACCTCCCAAGTGTTGTTCATGCTCCTCTCTTTCCCATTCTGGTTCACATTTGATCTTTGGAACCTCAGTAGTGGCTTCCTCACCCCCAGAAGCATCGGACTGATGACTAGTAGTTGTTGTGGATTCCGTAGAGGATGTTGTTGCAACCGATGAATCCTTCTGATCACCACACTGAGGGAGATTGAGCCTGGCGCAGGAGCCATACATAGCTCTTGCGGCTTCATCGTATGCGAGAGCTGCTTTCAATGCAGTTGGGAATGTGCCAAGCCAGAGTCGGTTCCCTCGGTGAGGCTCCCGGATCTCAGCAACCCACTTGCCCCATGTCCGTTGTCTTACACCTCTGTAGTTGCAATGCGAGTTCTCAGGGCCTCCCTTCCCTTTCATGCAGCCCTTCTTTGATCCCTTTGCAGGCTTCTTCCGAACCCGTTTGTCTCCATCATTGGAACAGTTAAGTTGGTTGTTGAGTTCTTTCCACTTCGCGAGAGTTTCCGCAACAGAGTTGCTTCCGTTACGTCTACTTCGCGACTTTCTCTTCCTGAAAATTGAGATGCAAAGTTTAGCACACTGACATAAAGATAGTAATCGCGAGTTTTCACATTTACACAAAGCAATAGACAAACAGCGATCTCAAAAGCAAAATCAACAGGAAGATCATCTCTGCATTTGCCAAAACAGAGGCATAAATAGGTATGGCAAAAGAATAAACAGGCATGGCAAAAGACATCTTCACATTAGTAAAGATAAAGCCATAGCACAATGCAGAACTGCTGTGCTTCATTCAAATAATGAATCCAACCACAGCAATGACATTGTTTGAATTTGCAAAGAACCGGACCATGAAATATTTGACTAAGTCAATACAGTGCAGTCCATATGATGGTCAAGATTATGAATGTTTTCATTATGTTTTCATAATTAACAACAATTGACATATCTAAGAAGAGGATATATAGTAAATAGTTGCCTCCCATGAGCCACAATGACTCCAAGTACAAGCCGTGTTTACCCTGCAGAAAATGCACTGCACCCTGCAGAAAATCTGCACGCTCCGATACCACTCCTAGTCATTTCGCCTGTTTTGAGTTCTATATATAACTCTACTCAACCTATCCTCACCAATCACCACTTCACTTCATACCTTTTTGGCTCTGATTTTCAGTTCTACTCCCTGCTCGACCTGTTCGACCACGCCTCTTGCCTTTGCCTATTTGGATATATGGTGAATTGAATTACCACATGCCCAAATTTGTATAGGGCGGTTTGTTTGCATAGAATTGAACTCCTAATTATTTTAAGATATATCTGCCTATCAAACTGGCTATAAAGGTGAAAGACTCCACAAATGGCCACCAACGAAATCCTTTAAAAGGCCGGAGAGACTCATCTACAACCCCACCTTAATCCTTCACCGTTTGCCTCTTTAAATTCTTATCGCACGAACGATTTCATTAAAATCTTTTTAAATTCTATCATGAGAATCCCATCTACAGCTCTTACACCTCTATAGTATCAGCCATACTATCAGAAGCTCCATATGATGTCTCTCCAATTAACCATATAGGGTCCTCCCCCATATCCTAGGACCTTGAACAATAGCCCTCCATTGGCAACTCGTCCCACAAGTCAGGATTTTATTTTGCATACATTCCCAACCCATCTCAACTCAAATTCACTCATTTAGTTTCAAAGTTCTATCTTTTCTGTCTCTCTAGTCATCCTCAAATCTATACATACCGTTCCCAATACACATCTTCTGATGAAAGTTCTTACACAAGATGAGAGAAACCTTTCTTCTACTTGTAACTGAAGAAAAGGTTCTTATCATATGCCCAAATCCCCTCAGAAGAGAATCACTCTACCTCATCAGTTCCAAGAAATTATGAGTTGTAAATGAGAGTTTGGGTTTGAATTCCATAGATTATATGAATGGAATTTGT
Source organism: Cinnamomum chago (assembly GCA_038049695.1). Classification (NCBI taxonomy): domain Eukaryota; kingdom Viridiplantae; phylum Streptophyta; class Magnoliopsida; order Laurales; family Lauraceae; genus Cinnamomum; species Cinnamomum chago. The sequence continues at coordinate 11,025,198 of CP142453.1, read as the reverse complement.
CTGCAACGAAATAAAAAAAAAAGATGAAAAATAAAAAAAATGATATAATGCCACATGATTCTTATCTCTCTACAGGATAAACATTTTATTTTTTTAAGCTTGAAAACAGAGACTGTTTCAGAACACGATGTCAAAGCCACCTATAATATAAGTTTCAGATAGATAGATACTTTTACAACATGGTGCCCGTGATTACCTACAGTGTGAGTGTGAGATATATATAATTTTAAAAGCATTTGTGGTTCACCTTGAATAGAATTTAGAAAAATCCTAAAAAGCAATCATTTTAAGATATTCTAATAATCAAACTAAAACCCACTCCACAAAAATCAATCAGAACAAAAGGTAACAACATCTAAAGAAATTATATAAATTCTCACAAAATAGAAGTAGAAGTTGAAAAGATAGAAAAAGAAAAAACCACTTACAAAGATACCATAACATCGAATCAGCAAACGACCAAAAATCAAGTATCATCAAAACATCTCATACTAGAAAGAATAGAGAATATACTATATATCATACCTCTCAGGTTCGGGCGACATACGTTGAAACACCCTTCTTGAAAAATCTTCTCTATAAGTATCACGATTGCTTTTCTCTCTCTTTTCTCCTTTTTGTTCTTGGTTTTCTTTTCTTTTCCTCTCGAGCTTCTTCTTCTTCTGATGAACAAGTTTGTAGTAGCAGTAGTGGTTCTAGTCTTGGGTAGAAAGAAATCTCTGGAAAAGGTTTTGCCCTAGGATACTTATAGCCGCAGCTTGAGATATTTCGAAGAAAACGCAAGTGATGAGCTGTCATGAGAGTGTGGATGACGTGTCGATTATTAAGCCATGAGCAATGACACGCGTGTGGAAGATTCTGGACGATGGAAACTGCGGGCCCGCAGCGATCTTCGCGGCTGTCGATTGCTTAGCACCGAAGTCATGGTTCTGGGAAACGGATATACTTTTCTAAGCTGCCCTTGAAACTTCCAGATATATCGTTGTTGTGCCACTGCTGGATTCTGCCAAAATTGACCGGTCCATTGCTTCATGGGAAAGTTGAAAAAAGGATTCAATTTCTCTCAAATATGTCAAGCTCTTTTGAATATTCAACAACTAGTCTACAAAAAATAAAATCTCAACCGGATTGAACCATCCTAACTTTGGGAAGTAATTGAGATCTGATTCTCCAGTTACCCAGAAGTTTCGAGCTATTAAAAATCAGGTCTAGATCTTAATTTAAGCCACGACAAATAAATGGTTTTGAGTCCGGTCCCAACTTGGTTTGGACCCGTAGACCTGAGACCCGACATAGTATCTTAATTTTTAAAAATCTCTCATAAATATCATGTTTTTTTTAATATCATTCTCTACCTAGACCTAGACCTAGATTTGGACCCGTCCCAAATATGGTTCTGGAGCTAAGAAATTTGTTCCGGGTCTGGATCCGGATTCATCTTCTCCTTAACGGTCTCGGTTTTGGGTCCACCTTGAAACAAGACCAAAATAAAACCGTTTACAACCCTATCCTAACTCCTTGAATTATGGCCCTAAGTTTTAATGAATTTAGAATTTATCATTTTTTTTAAGATTTCAATCCAACGGTAAATAATGGTTAGGTGAGCGTCAAATTTAGACTTAAATCGTGGGAAGTAGTGAGTGAGAAGGAGATGGACCCATTATAAGGGTCCCACATGTGCCTCAACAACGGGGTTAGCACAATTGTCCCCTTCCAAGGGAGTCCACACCTGAGCATTTATGTTATATACTAGCATGAAAGCCCCAGCGATGCAGGGTTAAACATCAGTTGAATGTGCTTCTATCAGTAACCTCAAGAGAAATTAGGATTTTATATTGATAAAAAAAACTTAATCAAAATAAAATACTGCAGAAAGAGAACTCTCAATTTCTTGTAATACAATCACTTGACTATAAATTATATAAATATGGTCCAAAATATTATTATTTATTGAAGATGGGGAAAAGGTCAAGATAAAATACAACCAACAAAAACCCCCAATTTCTATACTGAAATAAATTTGGCCAAAAAAGGATTTAATTTAGCTTGAGTCCATCGTGGTTAATGGTAAAAGGTTACAGCCACAAAATAATCTCCAATTTCTTTGAATGCAATCAAATCTTTGAATGCCTGTATACCCAAGATTGCTAAAGCACTGCACGCAGCAAAAATATGATTTGCTTGAGTCATAAATTGACTTTTAGATAAATGCAATTAGATATTAGAACACCTAGACCCAAGAATCTAAACAACATTCAAACAATCTGGTGAAGTAAATTAGATCTAAAAAAATTCAACGAAATCAAGAATATCGAATAAGAAATTGAAAGACATAGAAGTAGAAATACTGATCTAATCCATGATAATAATAGCAAAATTTGTCCGTTAAATAATGCCCAGATTGAAAGATCCTCTCCCAACCAGCCACGTGTATGCCAAAGAGAGGGGCCCCACACAAAATGGAGATCATACAATGCTCACACGTGCTATTCAGGGTGAACTTCTCTGGAGAGAAAGTAGGACACGTACATTGGACTCGTTCAATTTCATTCTCAGAGTTTCTAGAAAACCTTCTTTTTCCTTCTAAATTCCAATAATACCATCTTTTTTTTTTTCCTGCATTCCATTTTCATGCTCAGATTTATGTTCTTATTTGTCTCCATTCTCTCTTCATCTCATGCTCATATTTCTGTTCTTCTTTGTCTCCTTGCTCTATTCATCTCTTCTTCCACATGTAATAGAAAAATCGCAGGTGGGGATGGAGAGAGATGGAAGGCAGTCATGAATGTCATTTCTGGAGTCTGCGCATATTATAATATATTATGCTAGGAGGTTTTGGATTCGATTTTGACCGGTGGTTATAATTTTGACGGACGGTTATGTAACTACTCATGCAACTAGCCATTCATTTTTCCATCAAACCACTTCCATTGTTCTTACGTAACTACACCCTTTTTACTCCAATTTCTCTATTTCTATTTTTCCATCAAACCACTTCAATTGTTCTTATGTAACTGCATGCAAGTTTTCGAGTTTGTTCCATTGTCCAACCCATATAATTGTGACATGGCCGCTTTAATTATTCAAAAACAGAAACAAAGTTTAACGTTTTAGGATTCAACTTTTTTTTTTCTTATTTAAACCCAACAAGTAATCTCTTTGGATCGGTGTAAAAATGCATAAGATCTGTTGACATTTAAAGGGCGTAATTCAGATCATCTATTGTAGTTGGCACAATGTGTGGTTATAATTTTGACGGACGGTTATGTAACTACTCATGCAACTAGCCATTCATTTTTCCATCAAACCACTTCCATTGTTCTTACGTAACTACACCCTTTTTACTCCAATTTCTCTATTTCTATTTTTCCATCAAACCACTTCAATTGTTCTTATGTAACTGCATGCAAGTTTTCGAGTTTGTTCCATTGTCCAACCCATATAATTGTGACATGGCCGCTTTAATTATTCAAAAACAGAAACAAAGTTTAACGTTTTAGGATTCAACTTTTTTTTTTCTTATTTAAACCCAACAAGTAATCTCTTTGGATCGGTGTAAAAATGCATAAGATCTGTTGACATTTAAAGGGCGTAATTCAGATCATCTATTGTAGTTGGAACAATGTGATCGTGAGCGGACCAGTCACTGTTCGCTATGTCGCCACGAACACCTTGATGAATTTGCAGGTGTTTGTGATGACATGGCGGACCGTGATTGATTTACTTATAATTTGTGCACCAACTGTCATAGATGATCCAAACTTGGAATGGTAGGGGAATTGTAGCGTGTGATGTAGTCAAATTGATTACAACGAGTCTTAGGTGGGCTCCACTAGTGGTCTGGCATAGTTCTAGACATTTGCACATGAACAAAATCATATATATGACAAATATTTTTGTGCGGCCACCTCATAAGATCTTACCATGCAAGGTGGCATGTGGGGGCTTAGCTATGCGCTAATATGAATAGACCAAATAAATTACCCTTTTGGGCATATTTCTTTATTATAATTTCTAATAGGAATTTAGTATGTTGGGGATTTTTTTGACTTTTTGTCTCCTAAAATTTGTAAATGCCGTTTTTTTTTTAAGCATTTTAAAATTCTGGCTGCCTGAAAGATTTCAAATGACATTTGAGAATTTAGGAATTCCAGCTCTTTTACTTTTTAACGGAATTTTTAGATGCTCTAGTATAAGGGAGCATTCATGAATTCCACTAAATATGAGGAGTAAAAAATTCCCCTTATAGGAATTCCTTGAGTTCTAGCAAATAAGCAAGCCCTCTATGTCATGAATCTCATGGATTTGCATTGATATGAGTAATTAAATCATTGGATTGATGGCTAAGAATAATTTTTTATATAAAACCATTAAACTTAAGGGTTGCGGTCTATGGGTAAGGGCATTGACTCAATGGGTGGTCCCACATGGATCTTTCCATCCCCTCTTCTATGATTTTTAGAGCCCTAGTTGGGCCACCCCAGAAAATATATAGGAAGAATTACATATGATAAAAGATTTAGTATATACTCCTTGTACGGTAAAAAATACGGCACAAAGTAGTGCAATGGGCTAACATATCACCAATATGAAACAAGCACACAAACAGACCACCTAAATCACACAAGATCCCTTGGGTTTGCCTTCATCTAGATGGATTTGACTGTTGGATCAAAAGTCATTTTTTTATCATATAAAGACGTAAGATTTGTGGGCCACGGATCAAGGGGTTCGAAGCATGAGATTAATCCCAATTTTTATATCCAAAGCCTACCTAGATGGATCTGTACATCCTCCCTCAGTCTCATGATCAATGGGGCCCCAACTAGCCCTCATCTTGCTACCTTATGAACACACACATGGTGATGTGCACAATAAGCATGTGAGCAATGTACTAACTAGACACACACAGATACATACATACATACATATAGCATTGATCCTTTGCGCAACTTGTGTGTGCACCTCAACGTGGCCCCCCACATGGGGCTGAGACTAGAGGGAGCAAAAGATCTCCATGCCCTTTATCTCTGCAAAAAATTAGCCCTATCTCGAAACTCTATTATCTCCATCCATGCCCCACAAGTTTAATAGTGTTCAGTCCATTTGGATGGGTGTGCAGTTGATCCATTGTTGCAATACATTCGGATGGGTGCAAAACCCTGGATCCATGTGAAATCTAGGGGGTGTGTGTGTGGTTCAGTCGGATGGACCATCAAGTGGGTCCCACCTTGCGCACCGGGCTCATCTGATAACTCATATATAAGTAGGCCCACTTGGTGCTCCGCAGACCATGGGACAGAGGGCGATGAAAACATCCATGTGTGTAAGGCCCACATATCAAATTCCAACTCAAGAAGATGCTCGTAACCCCTTTATTCGTGACCCACATATTTAACGATTTTAAATGAAAAAAAAAATTGATTGTTGACCAAATATGGTCCAACCCATTTAGATGTTAAAGACATGGTTTTAAAGATAATTTTGACTATAACATCTTATTTTGACTGGCAGTTATATCCATTATCTATAACTTACACACCTCTCCTCCAACCCACTTCCAACCGTTAGCCACACAAAGTCTCCTTTCCACTTTTCACTCTTCCGTAACAATTTTATTTCTATCACAAATCTCATATACACTTTCTTTCTATCCCATTTCTAACCCCATGGAGTATATGGGCTCTTAGATTAAGAAAAGAGGTACTTTTGATACACAAATCTCATATACACTTTCTTTCTATCCCATTTCTACCGCCATGGAGTATGGGCTCTCAGATTGAGAAAAGAAGTACTATTGATACACAAAAGAGTCTTCTATTATTTGTGTTTTAAAATTTTATACACAAAATACACTCCAAATTGCTGTAAGTAAGTATTTGAAGATGATTTTGTGTGGTCTGAATCTCTTAATGAACAATTAAATATGATTTTACAGTTATGGATTATTGTGCTAGCAACTAATTATGCTACATACCAAGGCTAATCTGGAAGCCATAATCAAAGTTTTAAAAGAGAATAATTATGCTACCAACATTAATCTTGAAACCATCAACAAAGTTTTAAAAGAGAAGAAGGGTAGATCCAACATATTATCTACATGATCCAGACAATCAAATCTACATGGAAACCTTTTTCTTATGCTAATTTTTAATAAGATCATTAAATTTTTGCATGTACCTCTAACGTTTGGAAGCAAAAGTTTGAAGAATTTGATAAGAAAAAAAATCCAACACACAACAAGAAGGTAAAATTTTTGAAAGCTTACAAATTAAATTAGAAATTTCAGGTGGGAAAATCAATGAAAAAAAAAATTCGAACAAACAAAATTCTTGTCCGAAGTTCTTCCTAAAACAGGTTGATCGAATCCATCCTGCCACAATTCCGATAAAAAGGGAATGATACACAAGACAGTCCTGAGTCTCCAGAATTATAAAAGGGCAAATACAAAAACTCCAGTAGAATTTGAGAGAGTAGAATCGATGACATTGGATATTTGGATGTGTCTATCCAATGAAACAGGAAATCCACCTCACTGCAGTGAATTGTGTGCCGTATTCAAGTTGGGTTGGAACAACTTATGTTCTTGATAGAGATTGGTCTTAAAATTGCATGTGTAGGGGCATGCGTCGTGCGGAAGTGTTGACACGGTGGTTTGCTTTGTAAAAGAAAACCATGGACAGGAGTCAGTGTCTTGACCAATGTCAATGTGCAGATGGAAAGGTTACAAGATGATATCACCTGCCGATTCTTTTTGGGAATCACGTGATAAAGGACAGAAAGTTGGTGTTTTGGGAAGTCTGCTATCTTATCCACTTCATCTTTGGATCGGTCAAAAGCAGAGCTTTTGGAGATCGGATTGTACCGGACCGAACACCACCTCCCTTTTTCTAATAGGATGCCACCTAAAGTGCCCAGAGCGTGGCGCCAGACGAGAGCAGGGGCGGCCGGAAATACTAAATTTTAAAATAATTTTATATTAGAGGTATCTATACAACATAATTCTTATAGATTTATAAATAATTAAGTAATAGATATAAATATATCTTATCCACATATTGAAGTATTAAAATAGATAAAAATTTGTAATTTAATCACATAAAATAGATAATAATTAATAAGTCAAAAGAAGTTTCTTTATTAAAAAGATAAATATCAAATTTATAGAAAAAGAAAATAAAAAAAAAACTCAAGATTCTACACGATTCGCTCTATATTCGGTCGAATCGTGCTCCGAAAATAGTTTAACCACGCTCCGATGACTGATCCGCTTAAAAAACGATGATCCGCGTTTTCGGAGCATAATCAAGAAGGCTAATAGGAGGTTCCGAGCACTAAGGACTTGACCCGTGGCATGTTGTAAACAGCTATAGCTTCATCAAGGGGTTAAGAAGATAGACTCGATCAGAAGCACCTATCTCAGGCTTAAGAATTTTGTTGTTCTTATGCCTTCTATTTAATTCATGATGGAATTTAGATAGGAGGACTTCACATTAGCCTCTAGAAAGAGGATTTCTTTATTCCCTATCACCGTGTTATCTTTTCTTGAGGATTAACGTGAGAAGGACTCACTGTATTTTAGATTTAGAATACACGGAGGAAGAGTCACTCCTTATAACTTAGATGCTTTTTTATCTCAATGGATTTACAAAATTCGATAAGGAGGTAGAGACTGATGAATCAGTGGAAGAGAGGATTTTTGCTGGGCTGAGAGAATTTAAAAAATCCTCACTTTTCCTCTCTTCTCACTAACATGGATTTTTTCTCAAAATCGAAAAAACTTAAACAGAATTCCTCTCAGAGGACAATACCCAAACAGCCTCTAAATTCTATTCCAGAGCTCTGTTTGAGATAGCATTGACTTTGTTGATATGGGTGACACCACTTTTATTAGGAGTGGGTCTGATATTGGTAATTACCTAGAAACCTAAAAACCCAAGGATAAACCACAACTAAGAAAATTCTAAAGTGACTCAAGTTCCAAGTTAATTGAAGCCGGGTAAACTCCCTGCATCCTCAGTGTGGTAGTGCAGTTTCGATCTTACAACCTCCGGATACAAATCGTGGTTTTAGACAGACATGAGATCAAATGAACTAACATGACCGGGTGCAAACCGTTCACATGCCATACTGAATGACTCAGTTCAATCAAAGCAAAGTCCTTAAACAATGGGCCAAACTTACACGACCAGGCCCAAAACTATATTTACCAGGACGCCAAACTAAACATCATAGATTCTAGCTATATATGAAAGGAAATGGATGGTCTGTATACATCACACATAATTGGGCCTAGGAAAGAATTGCATCAGACCATTTAATATTTCCAGTTAAGGTTTAGGACCAGGTTAACCATGATTGTCATAAAGGGTTAGCCTTGATGGATCTCAACAGAGAAAATATAAAAAAAAATACTGGCCTAACTTGGCCCCTGCTTACTATAATTTCCTAAATCTGTGCACAAGTATAACCCTTTATTTAATTGGACATATGTAGCCCAAGTCCATAATGGGTAGTTGGCCTAAGAGGCCTGAATGACCATTCAAATTATGTTCGGCCTATTCTATTTTGGATTTTTCACACAGACAGGCTGTTGGCTGGGCTTGGGTTTCTAACAATTGTGCCAGGAGTTTTGAGCCAGATCTATGCTAAATTAGGGCTTCTCCTGACTGGGGACAACCTGGTTACCTGCTTCTCCTTTCATCTCCCAAATCCAGGCTTCTATTAAATCCTTGTGTCTGCATGGAATTCAATACATAGATTCATTAAAGATGTGAAGGGGGAATGATATTAGCTAGAGATGTACATTGGACTTTTGAATATCTGGGATTTTTAATTACTAGGGTAATCGCTGGGTATCCATTTCCTATCTCTCATTGGTTCATATGCTAATAATATTTGCTTACAAGTGATAAAACAATCTTAGGTGCCAAAATTTTAACTTTACCATGTTTGGTTGGTCATTAGAAGTGGGAAAGTAAAGTTTCAGCCACCAAAGAGTTTACTTTTACAATACCAGATCCTACCAAGAAAAAAAAAAAAAACCCTTATAAAAGATTAGTAAAGTTGTTACTTTAATCACTTGTTGACTTCTTATCTCACTTACCTTTTAAGGTACCTCATAAAAGCAAGTGTATTTTTACTTTTGACATTTGTTTTACCTTACCTTATCAATAAATAAATAAATAATTTTTTAAATACTTACCTTTGTTTCTTCATTTTTGGCCATGGTTAAAAGTGAAAGTCTTAAAATTCTTAAAAATTCAATTACCTGAAACGCAAGGGCCAGTTTTAAATGCGTTTTTTTTTTTGGCTGAAAGTGAAACAAGTCTCTGTGGTCATAAATACTGACAATATTCTTCGAATAGTGTGATAGAATCTTCACTTTATTAGGAGATGTTAATTTAATTCTAACATTATGATATTTTAAATTTTAAATTTCTAAAGATGGGAAGAATACAAGGAAATGATGTTTTTAAGGGTACGAAACGGTAAAACATCATAAAAATTATGTTAGAAATTAATTTTTCATAGTAATTCATATATGTATTTTATAGGCAATTGAAAATCAATAAGCATATAGCATCATCAAACTTATTCGAGTGATAAGGAGTATCAACTCTACATATAATCTCATTCACTTTCATCTCTATAGTTGATGTGGAACTCTGGGTGTTACATTATCTTAATAATTATTACAAAAGAAGTGACTTTTAGCAACAGGTGAAAAAATTTAGTTGTAGTATTTTTTTTTTTTTTTTTTCGGCAACTAAAATTATCATTGATGCTTAGATGATGTCTTAAAAGCCATTTCTTACTGCTAAACGTCTTATGTTTTTAGTGAAACACGAGATAAATACATAAAGCAATAAAACCTCCATAGTTTTTTTTTTTTCCGAAACAAAGTGTGGTAAGTGAATCATTCAACGATCTATGTCTATAGACGTTACTTGTCTCTTTCTTCAATGAAAACCTATGGATGATATGGTCGACCTTGCTTCTTTTATGACATTTGCGCACTTAGATGCTTTTGGTGTACTATCAAAAGGATAAGCTGCCAAAGGCAGCCATCAAGAATACCCCATGTATACAGACAGTATGGTTAGGACCCCCACTATGATCATAGCTAGAGACATGAAGAGGGAATATTTCTATCCGTACCAACTTGATCTTGTTGCCCTTGAAACCTTTTAGTGAAGAAATATGCCTCTAGATAGTCTGAAAGTCTTGATAGCTAGCTCTAAATTCTAATGACAATGATGAAGACATGTAGATGTATTATTATGTGGTGGGGATTGCAAACTTCAACTCAATGCTAACTAGCTTTCCCAAAAATGCTTGAGGTGCAGCAGTTGACTGGACATCTACATGTAAAGTAGTAACTCAGTTTTTAGTTAGAGGAGTATTTGATAGAATTACTTGCAAGTTTCTTGGTAGGATAAGGAATCAAATGTGTGGGGGGAGAGGGCACTATTTAGATTAATAATACTATTTATGCTCATCTATAGTTTACATAGCTCATTAGTATGCCCCAATCCTGCCATGTGACATTCACGCCCATTGTGTATTGACCTAGCCAAACTGTATTTGATAGGCCCTACCACCCTTGTGATATGCTAGTACAGGACATAAGGGGGCCTCTGTTTTGCAAAAATTCCTGAAGAGAATTTCATGAGTAACAAAAAAAAAAAAAAAACACCTCAGCCTTTGGATTGACACTTTTGATTTATAGAATTCTCGACTTTCAAAATATTCAGATTTCCTTGAGTATTTGTGAATTCAGCTAGGCAGCAGCATTTGGGGAATTCAAATCTCTATAAACAGGAAATCTCGGATATCCTGCATGCAAATAGGCTCTTGAGCACATAGTAGGATAGATAACTTGGCTCCAAGGATTGGCTTCAAACCCAAAAAAGAAAAGCCTAACCAAAATATTTTACTTTCTTGTGGGTCTCAACAGACAGGCTTTGGGTTAGGCCGGCACAAGTTGCACCCCTATAATTAGTACGTAGACTTGACCAATTCTGTCGCATAGACTTGACTTAATATGATTCCCCATTATAGAAAACGCATGTAACTTTCATAAAATCCTGTCCATATAAATCATGTGAGATGTTAAAAGTTGCTGGCACTCAACTACTAGTAAAATCATATCACATTAACCCTTTGTAAATACAGTCATAATTTCGTCTTTTCATGCTATTACTTATGAACTCTGATGACCATCAATACAGGGAATTGGGTTTGGGGCCTACATGAAAGGCCAAACCCGGCAGTATGATAAACTAAAAAGGTTTTTGCTTTAACTTTTTCCTCAATTGGACCATATTTTTTTGTCACATGAGATTTTGTTTAAACACTCTGCCTGAATTGTTAAGCTTTTTGCTCCCACTTCTGCAGGCAGAACCTATTGCTGTCATATGTCTCTTTTTGCACTGCCAGTAGATGTTTCCATTCCAAGGACTAGGACACAAGCTAGGATTCTTGTGAAACCAAAGGAAAACGGATTCTATTTCTCCTCTCATCTTTGAGTTTCCATCATTTCACATGTGTGAGTTGTGTCACGAGTCTCAGGGTTCCAACCCCTTTGTGAGGTTATAATGCACATCACCTCTTTACACACGTTGGAAGTTTTACATTTTTATCTGTTTGTCATAATTTTTACAGAATGCTAAATGCTTTTTGTACATGGAGAAGCTTTCTTACAGGCCTGTAGGAGAGATCCAGGCTAGAATCAGGATCCATAGCTAAATGGTCCGGGCCTAGACAAATTGGCCCAATCTGACCCTTCTGATGTACACCTCTTCTGGTCGTCCCTTGCAGCAACTGGTCATGATAGGCCACACTACTGAATTCAAACCATCCTATTGGTTGTTCGTTACAGCACCTGGTGATGGGCCACTTAAAAAACTTTTCTGAATTCAAACTGTTTAGATAGATACTAACATGTCATATTACTATGGTCCATGGAGGACTACATTTGTGTTGATGTTTTTTTCAAAACAAAGTGACAACTAGACTTAATAAGCGTATTGTATTGCTAATCAACTCACAGAAACTTGAAAAACAATTCTCATGTAAAACACACCGAGAATGAGATCTTTTCACAAGGCTCAAACCCAGCTGCATCGGTGTGATCTAGTTTTGATCTTTAATTGGACTGATAGTCACCTTTATAATCATAGTTAGTTAATGGATGTAAATTTTGAGGTCTTCAATAAATATAATTCAGAAATATATTATCCCATACAAAGATGAATTTATCAACTCATTATTTTTATGAAATATATCAACCTAGAGATACCAAGTGTAATTATTAGATCGGTGCCTGGTTGTGTACAGATAATCCATTAAGACATGTAATGCAAATCAGGCTCGAAAGGGGAGACTAGAGAGCTCTTTGTATGGAGCTAGTGAAAGAATTGCTGGTTCTAGATGAGTATCGGAATCAAATTCGTCGAGAACCTTGTGCGTTTCGGTAAAAGATAGATCTTGCGAACTCGATGCGAATGCTCTCAAATCTAGTAGATGATAAAGCAAGGGTTTCCATCTCTCTTATATTCAACAATTCCTAGAAGTCATGACTACTCCTTTGAACTCTACCCTTTATGGAATCCCACATCTCCTAACCAGCTTAGGTATGCTGCAAAACCAGGAACTTGAATCTGATCCAAACTCTACTACCGAGAGTTTTATCCTTATCTGACTTTACCAGATCAAGACTTGTTGGAAGTTTATCCACGACACACTGCTCAGCCTAATCTGGCATGGACTCCATGGCAGCTGTACCACACAATTTTCCTAACCGCTAGCTCTTCATCTCAAGTAATGTATCACCGAGTGGACCAAACTGGACTTAGATCTAATACTCAACATCAGTTCCATTTTAGTGCACCTTAATCTGGTTTCACTATGCAACAAAACCAAAAATAGGGGCTTTTTTTTGTGTAAAGCCACGACATTTCCTCCACTGCGAAACTATAAATCCAAAATCCCCCTGTTGTAAAGACGTACGTAGGGGTTTCGAACGACATTTCCTCGATCAAATTCTATTGCAATTCTATTCAGTTTCTTTTCTTGTTCGTTTGGGCACTAGTGCCCTTAGAGCTTGTTTTTTCACTTTCACAATATCCTTCTTACTGCAAGCAAAATTTTCTACTGCTGAAGCCAGTAGCCACAGATAAGAACGGTGCAGGAATATCAGTTATAGCCGTCCATTAAAACACAGCCCTCTAAATCAAAGGCGCCAACCAAAAATCCTTCACAAGAAAAATCCGCCCCCACCCACCCACCCACCCACACAAAAATAAATAAAAAAATAAAAAAATAAAAACCGATAAGAAAAGAAAAAGGTTTGCAATATTTATTAATCACCTAGACCTTTCATTGAGAAAGCCTGTGCATTTCCAGTTGATTGAACATACCAGATAAAAGTGAGCTTCACAAATCAGCTATTTATAAAATCTCATAGGTTTAGGTTATTGAAAATTGGAAAACTCACCGAGTTGAATAATTACTTTGCAGGCGACCTTATTTTGGACAAAGGTCAATTCCAAGACTCATTATACATGAAATATATATATATATATATATATATATATTTGCAAGGGCGGTCTAGTTTTGTTTCTTCTTTTTTTTTTTTTTTTATTATAAGAAATTATTAACTTGGACTAATTATTAATGAATACAGGTTAATTAATATAGACTTATAATTTTACAAAGTCTAGTTATTTTCAAAAATAATATAAATGAGAAAAAAAAAGACTTGCTCAGTTGACTATGTTCACTATCCCCAGTCAAGGTCGTTTATTTCTTTCTTTCCTCCTTTTTCCCACAGTTGAGTTGGACGAGTCATTCAGAGTGCAAGTTTTCACCTTTGGGTGACTATTTTACAACTTGAATGAGTGACAAGTCATCTGAGTTTCGAGGTTTCCAACCTTTGGGTGATTAGTTTATGACTTTAACAAAAGCCACAAACCTGAATGGAGGTTGGTCAGTGGGTGCCACAAGCACTGCCAGGGGTCTTTCTAGAAAGTCCGGATATTTCTGCATCCGGGGTCTTCCCACTGAATGTCACAAACAATGGGCAAGGAAATCAAGAGAGAAGCTCACCTTGTAAAATCCTAACAAATCATGATCAACAGCTTTTCCTTCACTATCATCAAATCATCAAAGCCATAGGGACTCTAAAATAAAAACAATTTTTTTTTTTTTTTTGCTAATGATCCTCAAACAGTCGGCCATTCTTAACTGGAGTAAAACTTGATCACATTGATAAAAACTCACAGCTATAATCGATTAAAGTTGTAAATTTCACAGCTAGAATCTGAACGTGGGGTATATCATTAGTCCTTCTGATCTTACACACACAATTGAAGGTGAAGGAGGAGGTAAAAATGATGGGTTGAATTCCGGCATGTGGGAACAGCCCTGCTACCGTAAGTGGTGATGGTAGAATACAGTATACGTAGCATAAACTGGGGTCACCCCATGCCACGTGTCCTCTTTTCACACCGTGGGCTAGCATGGGACTCTATTTTTCAACTTTAGGTATTGTTTTTCATCCAAACCTACAAGAGAAAAGGTCATTAACAAAACACACAGAGCATCAAATTGGATGCTCCCCGGAACATGGACAGACGATAAAAAGTGAGGGGGCCTCAAGACCTCAAAACATGGTTTCCATATTTGGTGAATTCCAACTAAATGGGAAAACAGTATCACCAATTGATGATAAAATCTCAAACTCAATGCTTATTAGCTAGCTGAAAATCACAGACACTTCAACAAAAGCTAAACCCACCAAACTGCATATTAATTAGCTAAATAGATTAGGCCTTGAATAACAAAGATTCACATATAAATTAGAAACAAACTGTAAAGTTCTTAGTTAACAAAGGAACGTAAGAAACATGAGAAGACGTCATCTCATCTTCAAGAACAACAAGTGAGTCCAAATGAAAAAAAAAAAAAAAAAAAAAAAAAAAAAAAAGAGGAAAGGAATGATATAGAGCAACCACCATTTCACTAACTTGTTTTCAAAACCCATGAATAAAACTTCAAAGAAAAAGAGAGCCAAAGCAAGAAAGAATCAGATAAAGATCAAAACCCATATTCCAAATTCAATCAAAACACTTGTTAAACAAGAAAGAATGAGAGAAACAGACGACCTATATATCATACCTTTTTTTCTTCCCTCACAGTCACATGGGAGTTACCATCAACAAGTTTGAAAAAACCATAAAACTCAGGATGGATAGCGCCATCTAACGAATGAAACGTTACATTTGCAAGTGAACTCATTAAGCTCTGTCTTGTCATCATCAACATCATCTTCATCGATGGCGCTATCCCTCCTGAGCTTTACAGATTCTTCACACTCTCTTCTCTCGCTCTCTCACACACACACAAACTACGAACTTAATAGGTGAAAAGACTGTCAAAAAGTTTAAAGAGGGGTAGCTTTTGGTACATGTGAAGGAGGACCACGTCATTAATTCCTAGGCATCAATGGCTCCAGTGAAGGATGGTCTGGTGGGGGAAAGCATGGAGAGGGTGGTGAGGCTATGGTGGGGTATTTATAGGAAGGAGGTAGGTGGTGTGGGGGACGTGGGAGGACAAGAGTCACGTCTCTCGGGACATGAATGGCTTGGATTGAGAGTGAGTGAAAGAAGGAAGGAGGAGGAAAGGATTTTTTTATAGGTTTTTTTATTAATGGGGTTGCCGACTACGCTTTCCTCCCTTTGAATACGGTAGTGATGTGGTACGAAGATAGAAATTGACCCCACCCTACCATTTTCTTTACCGAGAAAAATACCTCTTAAGGCTGTCACCTTTTTCGGATGTCACAAGAATACCCTTTGGTAATATATTTATGTGTTTTGATGCTTCTATAAAAGTGATGAATATGATACTTTAACAAAACATTAATATCAAGAATGATGTTGATGGGGATTTTCTACTGTGGGATGGTTTTAAAGGTTGATAGTTGGAATCACCATCAGGCATCAGCAAAACAGTGTGGGATTGTTATTATTTATTAGAATGTTGAACTTTACGCCCTTGATACTATTTCTCTTTAAGATTCATCTGCAAATGGATGAACAGAGACCGACTAATCTCTCCTTAATCAACGGTGATTTTCATGCACACGTTCAATAATGGTCATCTTCTTAGTCATACACTTGGTTTTCTAATATATTTCTAAAAATAAATCTGCCAAGGTTAATATTTATTTGGGCTGGACTATTCCCTCCGAGCTCAGAGAGAAGCCGGGTAAAACCCCGGTGGCTCTAGGTGGTAGCACAAGTAAACTCAACTTTCGATTTCAGACATAATTACTTTTGAGGTCTTTAAAATTAAAAAAAAATATAGAAAAATCAAAAGTAAACGTGGGAAGATGAAGAAGGTGGAACGAGTGGCATAATATATGAATACACTTGGTTTTATAATATATTTCTAAAAATAAACCTGCCAAGGTTAATATCTAAAGATATCTATTCATAAGAAAGTTTTTGAATCAATCTTTCAATTTATTCTATCCCTTTTTCTAATTTTTTTTTTTGAAGATATCAAATAATTTGAATTAATATTCAGACATAATTACTTTTGAGGTCTTTAAAATTAAAAAAAAAAAAGATAGAAAAATCGAATGTAAAAGTGAGAAGATTTAAATATAGAAATGAAGGTGGAACAAGTGGCATAATATATGAATACAACGTTATTTTCCTTTTTCCCGGGCCCATTGGAGCCATGAAATTTAAAGGAGTTTTTCTTCCAAAATCAACTCCTACAGGATGCTTCTTTCTATTCGATTAAAACTATGAAATAAGTTGTTTTATTCATATCATCTGTTTAAAAAATTTTAGGTTAAGTGACTGCCTACTTTTGATAAATCTTATTTTTGGTTGGTGGAAAACAGAATAACTCACTTTACTTTTTAGGGGATTAGTCGCCCTGAAAAATTTATCGCTCATATTTGAAATGGAAACCATTGAGTTTGGTCATTGGTGGTTTCCCCTCTCATGTCATGATGGTGAAAACTTCATCTTTTGGAAATCAATACCTTAAACCAAGTCTTCTTCATCTAATAAATATATAAATATAGAAAGAAAAATCAAGTCCCTTTGCCTAATTTTAGAACCTTTAATCTCACCTCAAAATTAGAGCGATAGTCACTCCAGAATTCTTCATGCAATTAATAGGTATATGTTTAAATTTCCATATTTAATTCAGAGGGTCGATTTGTTTGAAAAAATGCTTAGAATATGGGCTTAATACTGGAATTTCATAGTCAAATGGGCTCAACAAGATAAATTATTAAAGAAGAAGGTGTAAAATATATTTGGTGAGAAGTGATGGATATATGATAATGGTGTAGATGAGACTTTGAAGTTTCTAAATACGAAATACTAAGGTGGCGGCTTTGTTGAATATTATTCAATTACATTAAATACAAAAGCCCATGGTTTTTTTTTTTTTTTTATTGTTAGAGGATATTAGAAAATTCTCATATAGAGGTATCTGAGATCTTCATAGGCTACATTCACAAATGTTCAAGAACCCTTAAATATTTTGATAGTTGAAGATTTAAAATTTAAAAAAAAAATTATATAAGCTAGAAAACTATATCACAATACTATAGTTTTGAAAACCTCTATGTAAAAAAAGGAATAAGAAATCTTAAATGGGGAAAAATAAATGTTTGACATGCACTAAAAAGGTTATTAATGGAAAATATTGCAAATAAATCTTTTTCAAATATCCTTGGGTGCCACTGCTACCCACTTGCAAAGAAATTTATTTCTACCACAATTAACGAAGCAGGCATGGTGGGCAACTCAGTAAAATCAATGCAGGGAGGACCATTTTGTACAGGTGCTCTGACCTAGAGTCTAGAGAGAACTACCCTACTAGTCTTTGTACTGTCCTGACAACCCTTGGAACTTGCGCTCTTCTACTCCTTTCTCGTGCTCTCTCTCACCACACCAGTCACCCCCTCGAGGCCCAGGTGACCCTCCCTGCATGACCAGTACAGATCTCAGAGGCAGTGTCGAAAATCAAGACTCTTTCTTTTGTACGAAATGACACTATCACCCTCAACTTTTTTACTTCTCATCCCAAACGCTTCTCTCCGTCTTCATCGTAGACGACAGTCTTGTCAGAGTTAGACTGTCATGTACGTCTGCCACAAGCGTAATCGCAGATATAAAGGTCCCATAGCTCCAGCTTGGATACTTGAATATGCAGGTAAATGCAACTGTAGCATTTAATGGTGAAAACATCTTGCATCTCCTCACTTTTTACTCTCCTCACTTTTTACTCAGTTTGATTTTTGTTTTTCCTAGTCCCCAGGATTTCAAATTCACACACCCATGTCTGTCACCAGATGATGATCTTTCTGTTTTTTTTAATTATATAACAATATAGTTTGTAAAATGATTTTTTTTTTGTTTTTGTGTTTGGCCAAAGATTATATTGTTACAAACTAATAATATAGTTTGTAAAATGATTTAGTTTAAAAACCCCTTGCTTCTCTTCATTTTATCTTACAATAATTACATGGGCATATTGTCCCATGAATATACCACTAACCCAAACTAACAAAAAGAAGTTAAAAAATAATTAACTTTTTATGCTATTAGAAAAGAAAGCACATTTTTCATGGAAAACTTGGCTAACACAGCATGAAACAAACATATTACCCTTTTTTGTATATCTAAATGTACTTTTTCGTGAAGATACAGGTTGAGGGGGAGGTTCACTGCATTAGTTTTAGGAATAACATATCATTTGGTTACATGAAATGGGTACATTTCAACGCAGAGTGAAATAAATGATAAGACTGTAAATAATAATCGGCACAATTATTTATATTTGTACTGATAGTGTTGGAAATAGGTAGGCCTGATGGATAGGTTTTTAAAATTTTTTACCCACCTGACTCAGGAATCAAATATCCAGAAAGCTATAAAACTCAATACAGGATGCATGTTCTCAATCTTAGCCATCATGATTAGTAAGTAAACCTATTTAGAAGATAAAACAACAGCCAATAAGCATCCAAAAAAATCTACAACATGCACGGAAGTAGATTATACCTTAGGAGCCCGATTGTGCTCTAATGAAAAATTTGCATCTTTATTTGATGTTGAAACACTTTCACGTATCAAACAAGAGTTTCCAAGACCTTTTGATCTTC
Organism: Cinnamomum chago; assembly: GCA_038049695.1. Taxonomy (NCBI): domain Eukaryota; kingdom Viridiplantae; phylum Streptophyta; class Magnoliopsida; order Laurales; family Lauraceae; genus Cinnamomum; species Cinnamomum chago. The sequence continues at coordinate 11,005,997 of CP142453.1, read as the reverse complement.
CACGCTATAATCCGTATGTCTAATCTTTTTTCTCAAGAAGATGGTGGAATCTCCAAAAGAAAACTCTACTAGAAACTCCAATAAACTAGAAGAGAAAGAGGAGAAGAACAATTGTGCAACTCTTGCACTAAGAGGTTTTTGGGCGTGGGATACAATTGTGGACGTCCAAGGGGTTTTTTCCCCTTATAAAGCTCTCAAGTAATCTCCTCACTACCTCTCTTACTAATTGAATTAGAAGTCTTGCTTTCACACTGATTATTAGCTTACTATTATCACTATTAGAAGTCGCACTTCAAATAGAAATAGTAATTTTCTAATTCCTTCCTTTTGGAGTTCAAATAGAATTAGTATCTAATAACTTGGGCTAGCGTGGGGACCATTAGGGATTGCTTAAAAAACTAGCTTCAATTGGGACTCGCGACCCTACATCTCATGTGCAATCCAAGCCCACAATCAATTGCAAATAACACCACTATATAAATGCAATCGCACTCCAGTCTTAGGAATAAATTACAATAAAGACCCTATACTTCTCAATTACCATCAGTTGGCCCCTCTATCACTATCCATGGATTAATTGAAATAAGTATGTCCCATCCAATCTTAGATCTACATCTTATTATCCTTGAGTCGCAATTAATCACAGTGATCATCAATACCATCTAATTAACTCTTAATCGAGATGGGTGCGCACTTACTAATGATAAATTCATTAGTTGACATAAGGGGATAATATATATAGATTCCATCTTGACCATTGGATGTTCCCACAGTCCTACTACCATATACCCAAGACATTGAGGTGTTGACCTACAGTTGGCCTCACTCATCGGCAATTCGAAGCAAATGAATTGATGGAAACTTGAGTTCATCAATGTCTCAGGATTGAAAGCCTATTGCTATAGAATTATGAGAGCAGTCCTTAAATCGAAACAGTATTCAAAAGGTGCTTCTCATGGCCCTTCAATACATCCAATGTACCAGCACTATGACCAAGAATCTTTCATTCTGATGATCGAGACAAATCACACTATCTCATAGTGATCAAAATGCTGCAACCTTACCAGATGAGATGCCCAGTCTCATCAATTGTTGTGAAGATATTTTTAAGTATAAGATTTGTGACACATATCTCCCGTATGTGGATCTCATCCATATACATATATTACATCTAATATACTAATGAGACCCAGTTCATCTCATAAACCATTATGTCATATGTATTGGTTATATGCATTAAGTAATAAAATATCAATCATCTCATGAAAGGAAAGCATGATTTCATTAATAAATAAAGAAATTAATCAATTTATTACATCAACTGATGGATTAAGTCCATACAATCTAACACATACATCTCACCTTACTTTCTCTCGAGGAGAAAAGGAGAAATGCAAAAATAATAAGGGGCGAATAAGAGAAGGAGAAGAAAATTTTCAGGTGCTCTCTAGATAGGAAAGATCGCATAATTAAAAATCTGAAATTCCCTCCCTTTTCGTTGTTGCACCGAACAAGAAAGGGAAGTACCAGAAAATCTGGCGCCTTATACGCAATTGCTTTCCACATAGACCCACCCTCCAAGAAGAGCTCCAAAACGCCACTTGTCTTTTAAAAAGGGAAGGGGAAACATAAAATATAGATAAAGCAACATGTAACAATCACAACAACATTTATCTTTTTCCATTATTTAAAAATAATGTCTGCATTAAAAAAAAATTGCATGATAATACTTTAATAACAGCCTAGGGCCTGCGCAGTCAATGTGGGGAAACATGCACATGACAGAATGTAATGATAATTGACCCATTTAGCTGCGAAACGGATCTTCTATTTGGTCAAAACAAGGAAGTTCTGTTTGGATCAATCAGGGGGTGCCACATGGGGTTAAGATATCACATCTCATCTCTTTAAAAAAAATAAAATCACACCTCTTTAAAAAATCTCATCTTCCATGTGACACCACCTAAGTGGTCCAAACAGGGGATCTGGATCCATTTACCTGAGGGCAGAGTTTTAAAGATGGCACACTAGATTGGCTTGAAAGGGCATTAAGTCAAGTAAGTTGAATAAATTCAATTAAAACTTCAGAAATTAAATTAAGTATTTTTTGTTTTAGTCGATATGGTCAACTGGGGGTGTGTCGTCCCTATCTAGTGGCTCATCTGATTAGGAATATTTGGTTTGTGCACAAACAGTTTTGGAGTTTGGGTTCCAAGTCCAAACAAGATCACCTGAGACTAGGCTTGTACTTCGCCTAGTTACATCTCTAATGAAGTTGGCAACTCAATTAAGTAAATCAACCATGCTACATGGACATACTCTAAGTAAATACACCTAAATGTCAAGATTCTCTAATGAAGGTGACAACTCAATAAAGTAAATTTTGGAGTTTGGGTTCCAAGTCCAAACAAGATCACCTGAGACCAGGCTTGTACTTGGTCTAGTTACATCTCTAATGAAGGTTGCAACTCAATTAAGTAAATACGCCTAAATAACAAGATTATGGGTCCCATTGCGAAATGGATTTCTTTCTACAATTCACTATTCCTTAAAATTCCAAATGATTGCCAAACCTTGGGGCTCGGAACTCCCAAATTTTTTTATTTTAAAGAGATAATTATAAAAAACCAGCTACAATAAAATAACTAAAACACCTTTTGCAGTGCCCTAAATTTTGAAAAATTGACTGACTTTTAGAGATTGATATTTGAGTAATTCGCATAGTAGTCTTATTAATAAAAATTTCATACGGGAATTCCTCAAATCCTTCTTGTTAAATGGACCCTGAGAATTGTTTGTGAAGGCCATTTGAATATTCCTAAATCGCGTCAAAAAAATCAAAAGGTTTTAGTGCACAATATGGTGTAAAATACCTATATCTTTCTAATATTTACATTTGGATTTAGTCTCAAATGCTTTAAAAAGGCTAAATTAATATAATTTTTTTAATAAAGTCAATGGTTAATACCAATTGAGGAAAAGTTAAGGACAATTCTAATGCAGGAAAAAAAATTCTATAGAAGTGGACAATTTTTCCAAAGAGAAAGCATAGTTGAAAGAATATATATATAAATATTATAAATAATACAATAGATCTCGGGAAGTGCAACCAACCTATAAAGATTTAGTTCAAAATAGACTAAAACGACAAACAGAATTTATTCATCTTACTCTAACATAGCTGAAGGAAAGCTTTGTCGATGATTGTTTGTACGAGAAGAACTGAATTAGAGGGGGTGAAAGAAAAACTTAGTTCTTATAAATAGGTTTTATATGTTATTCTTCCTCCAAAAGTTTTCATCTCGAGAGATCCTCTCTCTCTCTCCAGGTACGTATATGTCACCATTCTATGAGCGCCGAGGTCTCTATTTGCTATAATTGCCCACAGGGTCCACCACCTATGATGAACTCTACCTCTTTTGACACCAACTGTACAATGATTTACTCACTCCAAATTGACACTGGCGGGACACATTCACCATAGATTTACCAAGCAGAAACGCCAAAAACCTGCACTTTAGTTGTGGTTGGAAATGTTAACCTTGGAGGTACTTAAATAAGAGGCTAGGATGATTAGAAGGTCCCAATTTTTTCCTTGTCCATAGCCTTACTATAGGCCCTTGTTTTGGTTGGCATGCATCTTACTAGATTCCACAAGCCAATCTCTAATTGCTTGGGAGCGGCTAGGTTAGGGCACAGTAAAAACTTCTTCTCAATTGTTTAAAAACTCCTTTTTTTTTTCATGCTATATTGGGATGTTGGCCAAGGAGTGATACTATATCTTGAGGAGATATGGATTGATCTGTGGACATTTATGTGTGTGAAACTTAGGTGCCAACACCACTCTATTATGTGTGTGTCGGTGTTTAGAATAATACTATTTTATTTCCACATGAATGTTTCATTTTGTTCAAACGGAAGCGAGAGCAATCTTGTCTGCGAAGCCTAAGGTGAAGGCTAGCTCTAAATTCATATTTTGTCTGAAGCAAATGAAGTGATTAAATTCATTGAGGGAAATGAAGATTGAGCTATTTATTCTGTTAGCTTGTGTATGGTAGAAAACGCTAAAGTATTTAATAGAGTTGAATTCAATTATTTTCCCCAGAATCTGCCTCAATTAGCCAAGTATATATATATCACGCCCTGGCAACCTTAACCATCCAATAAGAGTTGGATACCAATTCAGGCTAGAACTCAAAACTGCTCTAGGACTAGTACATGTGGAAGACCAAACCCTAATTCACTTTGAGAGGCTCGCACAAGCTAAGAGATAGGAAACTCACACAAGCGAGGAGAAGGAATTCGCATGAACAAGAAAAGGGGGAAGGTGTCTTGGTAACTTGAAAATAACAATCTGAATTGAACTCAGGTTGTGCACACTTGGTTTCTTCTTGCTAGATATGGGTTCCATTAATGTAATTTGAGTCGAACTTGGTGCTAGTCATAGAGGAGGTGGTCGCCGGTTCTGTTCCAAGGAGGAGACTGCGAGAATCTCCTACTAGCAGCTATGTGGATGTGTGGGGTGACCTGATATATGGGAACACAGCAACCAAAGGAGTCCATCAGCTGAAGTTGACCACTCCCCGGCCGGGTAGGATTGAGATACTTTAGCCACTTAAGGGTTGGATCTCATCAAGCTCTTTGCCTGGATTAAGATATTTAAGACTTTGATAGGAGACTAACCCTTTTGATTTGGCCATTGCTTAATCAGAATGTGGGCCCCATGGAATGATGGGCACATTGTTTCGTACACTTGGGTGATGACCAATGAATGCCTAGACTGAGCTGCCAGGGGTGCAGACCACAGACCCAGCTGCTCTTGCCTGGAGATAGGAGACTAAAAACAGTGGCCAACGCACAATATGACCAAACCTGCATTGCATTTATCATGAGAAGCTATTTTCAGGTGCCATTGTTATTTTAAGATGTAGAAAGGCAAACCTAGCTATTTTGGTTGTTTCTTGTAAAGGAAGGTGACTTTCTAGAAACTGGCCCTGATGAAAAGGTAATCTGGCACTTTGGCCCAGAGGGAATTATAGAGCTCTGACTCATTAGCACTCTTCTGGTACAAGTGGGCCCCCAGAATTGTGGTTAACCTGATCAACCCAACCATAGATCAGAAGTGCTTCGTAATTTGAAACATGTTGCTCTGAATTTCTTAGCCATCTTATCCCTCCAATCATTGGAGTCCAATCAGGCCATTTAAACATAAAATGATAAAAATCTCATTTATTTTTACAATTCTGATAGGAGCGCACCCACTTTAACCGAGGCACTCATGGCCCTTATCAACTGAGATATAGATTTTAGACACATGGTATTTGATTCGAGATAATCTTAAAAAATATCCTATATAAAAAAATTTATAAGTAATCTTTTTTCGATTTATAAGAATTCATTTACTCGCGCACCCACCCACCCACCCACACTACACATATATCTCCCCAATTGAGCAACAATGGGAGACATTTAAAAAGAAGAAGACAATCTTTTAAAATGCATGTATCATTTTGGATGGGAAATCACTCAAATATCAGTAATTGCCCAGGACTTGTTGCTTAATAATGTCAATTATCTCCTATTTAATGTTTTAGGGGTAAGAGTTACTTTTTTTCCTTTCGTCTACTAGGAAATATGACCAAAACTCACAACTTCAAAGTTGCAGTATTGCTCATTCTATTGTGTTACGCGTCAATTGTCTAAAGAGTTAGATTATTGGCTGTTACAGTTGTGTGATTGTACTCAGCATTTTAGTGTTCTATTGAAATTAAGAATCTCATACCCCTTTGAGTTTAAAGAAGCAAATGGGGTGGTTGATATACTGAATTTCGCTTTCATGATTAAGCTATTATAAAACAAATAATCTTATCTAATATCCTCATTCTTAAATTTCTTTAGTTAGGTATTCCTACCAAAACTTCAAAAGCGTTAATAAAGGCAGCATAAATCCTTTTCAATACTCTCTCTCCGATGAATCCCACTCCTCAACACTTCCCTTCAGGTAGAACCTAGTCGGCACACTTTTGGTGGCATTTATTTTCTTCTCCTCAACACTTACCCTCAGGTAGAACCCAATCGGCACACTTTTGGTGGCATTTATTTTCATCGCATCGAGTCGTTCATCTTCAGGTTTGAACTCGCAATCGATTGATTCTAATTCCATTTGAAATTTCTTTAGAAAATCATTTCTACTCAAAAAAGCCTTGAAGCTTGCTTTATTAAAGGCGGCATACAAAAAATTTCAACAGCCATTCTAATTCGAACTTTGACTCTAAATTCATTTAGACAAAACTTGTAAAACCCAACTTTATGGAGATAGAAATAAGGTGGAGCCACTAAAAAATGCAAATAAGGAGAGAAACATTAAAATCGTGAAAGGAACTATCCAAACATGGCCGACCATGAAGAGGGCCATTGTCATCTGGTTCACATTTCTCTCTTGGAACTTCCAAAAAGTTAAAATAAATAAATAAATAAATGAGAAAGAGATCATGTGTATTTGAATCTAAATGAGGTGATACATATACAAGAACAGGAAAATGGGAGATGCGGTGGGTCCTTCCAAGTTGCGGTGTCCCCAATATCCATCGCACGACCATTTGCCCTATAATTGTTGCTTGGAGGAATTTTTGGCACTCGATCATTCATCTTGACTAAAATTCACCAAATACCACAATGCCCAACTAGCACAGACCACCCACCTGAGAGAGCGTGACTCTTTCATAGTTGATCACATGTGAAACATGTACATGCTTGTGCGTGTCCGTTTATGGTGATTAGAATACTAAATGTTGACTTATGACAATCATATTATAATATAGGGGTGAAAGTTGAAACTCAGGGCAAATTAGGTTGAGTTTCAAAGTAAAAACCTATACTCCATTTACTGTCCAACTTTACCGCAGTAACTCGGGCTGAAAGTCAGTTGGATCGTACTAAAAGTTTTGGATGTGATTGATTTTTAGTACATCCCTAAGTGATGTAAATTAAACAGATTTGGCGCAGAAAGCACTAAAAGTGCGAATCATGCACCCAAAGTGCTCCGACCTTTTCAGCATGGTTTGTTAGCGGAGGAAATTTAATCGGAATTAGGGAGGCTACATTAGACCCATTTCACCAAGTTACTGCTGTGGAGCTGGTCCAACTTAATTAATGGAAATTTCTGTGGCCAGATAGATTCACAATGAGGCATGAGACTTTAGAGCTCCATCGTCAAGTTATTTTAAGAGCCGGAGGACTTAAATTTCAAGAGGTAGCTCAGTTAGTTTAAGACCACAGTTTGCATTCGAAAGTTGTAAATTCGAAACTGTATTATTATACTGAAACTACAGTGAAGTTTATCCAGCTTCTTTTTAGGCCCGAAAGGATTAGTGCGAACAAAGAATTGAAAACTCACAAATAGATGCAGAAGAGAGAGAAAAAACAAATTGGAGGACAGACTGTAACAATGTTGTCTTGTGTGCCATTTACAATAAATAGCTAGGGAGCTCTTTCACTCCTAGCAGCTTCTGAAAGGGTCAATTGGCGAGCGAGAGCGGTTCATAAAAAATGAAAGTGGATCCCTTATTTGGTCCAAACAGAAAAATCTCGTTTGAACCACCCAGGGGTGCCCCGTATGGGGAGATGTCATATCAATAACATCCCATCTCTTTCCACTTAAGAAAAAAAAAAAAAAAACTTTTCATGTGGCACCTTCATTTGTCAAAATAGGGTTTGGACCAAACAGGAACCTCTTCCAAAAAAAAAAACGCAAAAGAGAAGGTTGGGGTCACATGGGGGTGTCGCCATCATAAAGCTCGCATTTATGAAAGTGCCACGTGGGTGATAAAAAAAGGAGGTGGGCCCGTATCCATCGCATTGCATTGCAGCCTTTTCCACTGAGAAACCGTAGAAAGAGCTTTCAGGTACGCAACCATTTATTTCCACTAACCTCATCATTATCAGTGCCCAAACTTTTGGTAACATTGAGGGCCATCTGCACAGGAAGATGGGTCCACTTGACCAGAGTCTGGCAACTCAACTCTGACCCACTGATCAATTGGGTCTCCGTCAAGACTCCGATCCACTGGTGGGTTATTTCTTAATAAGTTGGATTAGCGAGTTGAATCCACACTGATTAGAGGACATTAGCTTGTGCCTCTAATTAGCTTGGCTTAGCATTAGGACTATCAACTTTGAATGCAAATTTTTTATGATAAAATTTAATAGGGCGTAATATTTGTAACCGTGTGGTGGCATATTTTAATGTCAAGATAATTCTCGATCTCGGTCTTACCCAGATCGACTGAGTGCCAACCTTGAAAGATCCCAAAGCCCATTCCGGTGAACATATCTACAAAGCGCATCTCGATTTCGGCCCTAATCTGATCTTGGCCTCTGCTGTCCTTCAACCATAAATGCGCTGCCATAAAGATACGACGGTAAACCTGGCAGGAAGATTGAGCGTCGGATCTAGATAAATAGCTAACTTTATCTCACGGTCACATCCGCAGCCATTGAGGCATGGGCAGATAGGACACTACCGTCACCTACCCCCACTCAGGAGGCGAAATGTAGGTTGATGGGACTTTCCCTTTTTACCTACCTCCACTCAGGAGGGGTCTGATAGGACTCTGTCCAAAGAGTCAACTCTCACGCCTATATATATATGTATGAGGTAGAACCACCAAAGGTATGCAAGAAAGACATTCACATTCTCTTTCTTCTCCTCCACTCACTCCTCCTCAGTTCATTCACCGAACTAACTTAGGCATCGGAATGCCTTCGGTTGCCTACAGCAGAGGCTCTGACCTTTTGTCTTTGCTTTCCCTTTCAGATTTCAAAAGGATAATTCTTTCCCAAATAATCAAATTGAAAGCCTGATTCTCTCCTAACTAAGTCCGCAACAATGTGGAATGATATCAATGCCAATTCAAGTCAGTTTTGTGGGAAGGAATTACATAATTTTAGCTTTTATGATCTTCAAAAAAAGTAACTTGATAATTTTAGTGCCAGATAGGAGTCCTGCAGAAACCATATCCATATGGTTTACCTGTTGGATTGTTAGGTCTTCTGATCGAAATTTCTCACAGATTTCGCTCTAATAAGTGATGGAGCCCATGACTTGGGCGGTGTAGACATACATACATGACTTTGGGACTGGGCCCGAGTCTAACCAAGTGGAGCCCACACCAACTAACTTCTTGCCCAACCCAGCTCAGCCTGTACAACTACATTTTTGGGCTCAATAGAAAAAAAGGTTTGGTCATAGACATGAATCTCATGGGTACAACCAGGCATTCTTTTCCTAGGTCTTAAATATTCAATCCTTCAATGCATCTTGTGAAAGCTACTTTACATCTTCTGTTTACATGATGATTTCATTTCAGACAATATTCTTTGATTTTTTTTTTCCTCTTTTACTAAAACAGTCTTTAAGTTGAAGAACAATATTTTAATGTAGTCGGCAATTTTTTTCTTCTGAAGATTTGAGAAATGAGGATCACAAACTGCATATATTTCAATCATATCATATCGATCACATTAGACTTCTGTGAAAGATATCAGTTGCCAAGTATATTGGAAATCCACTTTATATGGAAAAAAAAGGAGAGAGGGAGAGAGAGAAGTCCAAAGGATAACAAGTTGTGCTTAAAAGTTGTCAAAGGGTGTTTCATTAACCCAAAAGCTTTGTCAATTGAAGTGATTTGCTAACCACCCTCTAGTAGCATATTTTGACAGTGATTGAATAATAAACATCAAATCATCTATCCATTAAAAGGAGATTTATGAAGGTTCAGGTATACCTCTCTCTCTCTCTCTCTAAAATATCCCATAATATTTAGGGGGCCCACTTTTGAATAAATTAAGGGCATTTATCTGGTGGGCCTTACAATAGATACGCAATCCACCAAATATCAGATCCAGGCATGAAAATAGACAGGACCCCATCCATTTGCAAGAACAGAACAACTTGCAAAATCACTAGTTTCGGATAGGGTAGTCTCTAACCCATATCCTATACAAATTCTATCCCAAAAAAACACATATCCAATCTACCTTTACATTTCTTTGGTTTGGCAAACCATTGCTTCGAAGTTGGATTGGCCCAACCTGATTCAGTAGTCTCTAAGATCAGAGCAGCTCTTGGCTAAAATAAAAATAAGCCTCTTTACTGCTAGATGCTAAAAAAAAAAAAAAAAAAACTTATAATTTAATGGTTTCTCTACTTACGGAGCTCGAGAACTCAACATTCTAACTAGCTGAGCTACAACTAGGGGACAAAACTTCTCAATATTTACAAAGCAACCCTGGAATCACTTTTTCTCAAAATCTAATGACCAAACTAAAGGAACTTAGGCCGCAAGTGGGGGTACAAATGAGTCGGGTTGAGTTAGCCTAGGTTTTCTATATGTTGAAGCCCCACTCATTTTATAACGGGTCAGGTAACTCCAACCCGAACTTTATGTTGGTCAGACAATCTGACCCGAACTACATAGTCCACATCCCACATTGATCTAGAGATTTAACTCAATTCAACCTAACCTAACTTGTAGAAGCCTGGCGCAAGCCCAATCAATTTCAAGTATTTAGTTTTCTGGTAGGAAAAGCAGACTCAAAGCACAAAAATTAGACATCTAGTCATTTAGATAGGTTAAGATATGTGGGCTGACCTTAATGTGACTCATTTAAATGGGTTATGCGGGTCCACACTACCCCCAACGTGTTTTACTGCGGGTTAATATGACCTATGACCAACCTGTATAGGATGCGGGGCAAGTTAAGTGCTTCAGATCAACCACATTGGCTTGAAATCATAGGGTAACCTTTCACCCGTTGATGAAATATGATTAAATCTAATGTATTTTATTGAAGAAAATTAAAAGTTTTCTTACAACTAATCTGACTCACATATTTTACCGTGATCAATCTAACAAATGGTCCGACTCCAACTCCTATTAAAGTATAATTTAGTGCGAGATAGTAAAACGGGGGAATACATTTGAAGCCGTCTAAACTTTAATAAGTGGGCCTCACCGAAGAGTGTTACTAAATTTTTTGTAACTCTCTCAATTAGAAAATTTAGGGTCTCTCCCTGTGAATAGTTTAGGTTTTCTAGGGTAAATAAAATAATTTAGACTTGATATCAACAAGAAAATAGAAAATGAAAACACATATGTAATAATAATAATATTATTATTAATTTATTATGAATAAATCACCTTTCTCTTCTTTGCATGATTATGAGTAATATGCCTTTTTCTTCTTTTTCTGTTTTTTGTGGAGTAAAGTATGCTTCAATTTTTTTCTTCCTGAAATCAATGACTCTGAAGAAAGTGGTCAGCAAATTCAAAGTCTTCAATGCCAGCAGATAATTTGGAAATTCAGAATTCAGAAAGCCCATTTTGGGTTATTCTCCTTGTAAATAATTAAGATAGAAAATAGGTAGGGACTCACTTTTTCCCGCTTGTGCGGGCTCCTTTCCCACTTGTATGGGCTTTCTTTCCGCGTGTGTGGGCTTCCTTCCCACTTAAGTAGGCTCGTGTGAATGCGGGTTCTCTCTCTTTTGGGTCCGCCGCCTTGGCTGGGGTACCAAAAGAAAAAAAAAAAAAAAAAAAAAAAACAAAACAAAACATAGGTAGGGTAGGGATCACTCTGGATGTAGGGTTGTATATGGGCTGGACTTGGGTCCAGATATCTAATTGATTCAGCTGGGCCTACCCTACCTTCATCTTCATGGAGAGCACGTCAGAAGTTTGTCCAAGTTAACCATATTTGTGTTTGGAAGATGTAGTTACGCCTATGTCCAGGAAACTGACCAGGGAGACGGGTCCAAGAGAAGTACTTAATTAATAAACAAGGGCTCTCCACGGTCAATTTGTCATGCTGGGCCTTGAAATCTAATTGTGTTGTAAGGGGCAGAGAATTGGGTCAGTTGTTACAATAGACCTAGAAGGTTAGCCCAAAATGTGCAAATACGTTTAACTTTAAAAAGGTGTCATTTTTTCTCTTTAATTTCCATCCAAGCGTTGGGAACCGGGACCTAAGAGACCCACACAAGTGGGGAAAGGAAGCCCACAAAGTGGGAAGGATAGCCCATACATGTTGAAAGAGTGGCAAACGGACTCAATGATCAATCCTTAGGTAGCCAAGTGACGTGAGGTTGCCAGCTGTTGCAACCCTATGTTGTGAGATATGATTGTACACTTGAAATGAGCTTATTATGAGCAAATCTAATTGGCCTGAAAATAATGCAGAATTGTGAGTCGAAGTCATTCATTGGGCTGAGACGCGAAACATTAGGCCTAAATATAACCGGCAACTTCCATTGCTAACATAACTAACTACAAGTTTCTCCTTGTCCTCTTCAAGCCTGAAAATTGAGCCCATTCTGGAAGTTTAGCATAACTTAGGACTTGGCCTGCTGAGCTATGAACCAGATGAGCCACCCTTGCCGGACAAAGCTTGATATTGACTTAACATATGTGCACGCTTCTTAATCAGTTAATCCTCCAAGTAGGGATGGCAGTGGACCGGGGAAAAACGGGTATTCGTCCAAACCCGCCCCGTTTGGACCGGGGATGGACTATACGTATTGGACGGTGGACGTATACGGGGATACCCATATAAACCCGTGCGGGGATGGAGGTGGGGATGGACTTACCCTTACCCCCGCCCCGTACCCGCCCCGTCCCCGTTACCCGCTAAATAAATATATATATATATGTAGTGTACCTATGGTGTTATGACATTTAGTGATTTAGGTGCTGTTGTTTTTCATAGGAATGTATGTATCAGGTGTTCGTGGCAGCAATGATTGGTTTGATTTCGCTGTTATGTATATGATTTTATAGGAGTAGTTATCTATTGATGTTCGTATACTGAAAGTGTCATAATATTTCTCATACCCTTGATTCAGGTGTGATCTCCTGTTGCAAGGAAGCTGGGGGAAGGCTAGAAAAAAAAAAGGCTTAGGCTTAGGTGGGTACGGGGGAAGCGGGGACAGGGACGGGGATTATAAATTTACCCGCGGACAGGGATGGGGATGAAAATTATACCCGTTAGCGGGGGTGGACCGGGGATGGACGAAGATTTTTTAAGTGGGTACGGGGATGGAGACCATGCCCCCCGCCCCCGCCCCGGTCCATTGACATCCCTACCTCCAAGTATAGCTTCTCTACAGGTACAGGAAATTAAGCCTGTAGAAAGGACAAGGCTCGGCGCGCGCCGGACACTCTGTGGGCCACAAAAGCTCACTAAACCAAAATTTGAGTCTACCAAGTATGAAAATAGCATCCAATCTAGATAATTTACAAATCATTGCTTTATATAAGGGTTGTAAGCGGGTATCTGACCGTCCAAGTCTCTGATGTTCCAATCCCGAGTAAAGCTAGTATGAAACGTACTTTTGGATCATGGAGATATCCATATCCAAATGCATGAATATAGAAGAACATTTGGATGGAAACCCGATTCTTGTTTGTTCTAACCTGAGGATCTGCATATAGGGTGATTATATTTACATATTAAGACTATATATATATATATTATAAGGGTTTAAAATAGCTTGTGTTTTATTTATATTTGAAAGTCTACCTAGCTTTTATGATATACCATTTGCCAGCCTCACTCGTATGTTAAAAAAAAAATTGAAACTCTTTTATCTAATTAAACTAAAGCACTTTACATCTTATTTTTAATTGAGATTCAGTATGTGGTCAATTTTTTTAAGGGTAAATTAGTCAATAGTCCCCGAGCACAGTCTTTTATGACATCAAGGACAGCAACTTTTTCTCGAATGTCTCTAGTCCTGACAGCTGGAGATATTTTGGTGAAAGGTCCCTAATATGCCACGTCATATATTTTCATAACGAATTTGCCCCTTTCAACTCTCATTTCTAGCCCAAGTTCTCTCTTATTCTCTGTTATTCTAGAGAACTCATTCCTTCTTCTTCTCTCTCATTTCCATTTTTTGTTCATTTCTATGGTTGTGGAGTATCGTTGCAGAGCACATTCCGTCACCACCATGATTTCCGATTTTCTCTCTTTCATTTTTTCAAAGATAATAACAGTTTTACTTTCTCTTACTCTTTCATTTTAAGTCTCTTCCAAGTCTCTCTCTCTCTCCAACTGATTTGAAAGAGAACAATTTGCTCTTTTCCTTGTTTTCTCCCTTTCTTTTCTCGATTGGATCATGGTGATCAAGTGTTCTTGTTTTGGATTTCGATTTTTACTAGAATCTGATTTTCCGTATTCTGACTTTTGGTGTCGCCGAGCTTAGATAAATTCCCCAGAAACTTTGATAAACTGGATAAAAATTCAGATAAATTTGTCAAAACTCAGATAAATTATCTGAGTTTTGGCAAATTTATCTTAGTTTCTGGCAGAACTCAGACAAATTTATCTAAGTTTCTGGTCTGCTCAGACAAATTTATCTGAGTTTCTGGTAGAACTCATACAAATTTATCTGAGTTTCTGGCAGAGTTCAAGAAGGGGAAGGATCACTTTGGTGTCAAGGTTATTCTCTTCTATCTCATCGGCCATGTAAATTATGTTGGGCATCTCTGGGAATTGATCGAGAACCAGCCCTTGTTCATCATAGGTCTCTTTTAATCTTGTGGAATTATTAGTGAAAGGTGTCTTATGCGAGTCAAGTTTTTCAAAAAATAAAAATTGGCTACAGAGAGCTGAAGCATACCCTTGTTCAGGATGGAGGGTTTTTTTTTTCCTTCCTAATTATGAAGGACAGAGAGTGGAGTGCCAAATGAAGTAGTTGCTCTTGACAGATGATTATTTTTTTATAGTGACATACATTGTAAACTTTTGAAGGGATACACTGATGTTATTATGTTTCTCTTTTGAGTGGTTTCCTTTTCTTTTAAAATTCCTGGACCATCTTGTGGTTACAATGAGGTGTGGAATTGAGCGCCATCGACCCAAATGTGTAGGCACAGCCTGGATTGAATATCTTCCTTCCTGCCACCACTACTATAACAGATGAAGGGACTGAAAAATCACTTTGACTTTTGTTATTCAAATCTGTAAGTCTCTAACCTCCCTTCATTCTCATTTCACATCATTACAAAAAGCAAGAAAAATTTATTTGAGTAGAAAAATTAACAGCAAACTTAGAAAACCGGAAAGTTATTTGAGTTTTTTTGAAAACTTATGTTAATTTCTGGTAAAACTTATTTGGAAAATTTATTTGAGTTATGACAAAACTCAGATAAATTTGTCTGAGGTCTGCTTTTGCTGACGTGTACATGAGCTTTTTTGTCTTTTTTACTGCATCATTTTTATGTGAGGACTTTCGTCGGTACGATAAAATATCGTGGACCTTAGGCTATAAATGCAAATGATGAGGGACCTCCGCCCAAATGCCCCTTTTTCTAAGTTGATGTCAGATCTGGATATAACACATATATGTCATGTTAGAACAGAACTAGATCTAGAACCGAATCTATAAAGATGGATTGGTGTCAAAATCCACCATGGTTCAACCCATTTACATCCCTACTCCTATTTGAGGCTGGGAAGGAGCAGCGCCCAGTGTAATTTTTTTTCTTAATATTCTTGGTGGTCCATTTCTAATTCATTGATCAAAAGGGACAAAATCTTCCAATTTTAGTGTATTCATTCCTTTCTTCCCCTTTTTCTTATGCTGATGACACATTAAGCAAAAAAAAAAAAAGTCAATCCCCGCTGTCAATTTCAGATTTCCTTGCTATGGTGAATGTTTTAGGCTTTAAGCAAAGGTCTCAATAAAATTAGTGTTCTGTCAGATGGGTGGTCCACTTATGGCCGGTGCCTAATCAAAATATGGATACTCTGTGGTGCTTCCCTGGCCATCGACAGCCATACTCTCAACTTGCCCAGACGTTTTAGGGCCCCATACCCCCATGATTCTGTGAGTAGATGCTGGATTTAGAACATGTACAGAAGGACTCCTATACTAATTTTGACCAATCATATGTTGTCAATCCCAAAACATAGCTAAGTTAGATTCGAAACTACCACACTGGGGTTACAGGGGAGTTTACCCGGCTTACTTCTAGGCCCGGAGGGATTAGTCCCGTTCAAATGGTTGAGAACCCTTCAATAGCAATTTAAAAAAAAAAAAACAATCATGTGTGGCCCACTGACCATTTAGCAACTGCATATCTAACCAGCATGCGGTCAGAAGGTGCCCCCAACGGTCTCGATGTAGCACACTTATGAGACAGCACATAGGCTGGGCCTTTCTGTTCTCAGACTGCTTTAGACTGGATTATGGCCACAGTTGTGGGGGCCCATTTGTTGGCGAAAGGTTAGGCAACCTTGCCTATAGAAAGATAGGAGCCTGTTATTTTACAAATGTGTTTGGCTAGTACCTGAATTTCAAGCCTATGGGCTACCTGCTCCCATTTGGAGCCAAGAGATAGATAAATAGACGCATCCCATATCTAGGCATAAATTTTGGGCAAAGTGCCCAAGCACATGTTGTCATTTGCTTTGGCCAAGAATTTCTTGTACATTGGGATGTAAATGGGTCCCCGATCTCTGATTATCCGGAGGTTCCCACCAGTTAAAAATCGGTTTTGGGTCCTTATTTAGGCCTTGATAAGTAAATGAGTCCGGGTTCGATTCCACATTGGTTTGGACCCGTGGACCCGAGACCTGACATATTACCTCAATTTTTGAAAATCTCTCCTAAAAATCATACTTTTTTTAATATCATTTTCTACTTAAATTCGGACCCGGATCCAGACCTGTCACATATATGGTTCTGGTTCCGGTTCTAAAGCCAAAAAACCGGTTTTAAGTACGAATCCGTTTCCTTGAACCCGAATCGGAACGTAACCGTTTAGAACCCTACTTGTGCACTTTCAATCATGGATTCAAATACCAGTATTGGACAGGCAATGGCTGGGCTTTAAATTGATACATATCTGCTATATTGGTGATAAGTGTATATGGGCCACGTTGGCATGTGTTTATCCTTATCCTTATGAAAAGAAGAGTAAAAATAATATATAGTTTTTATCGTCCCATCTTCGTCTGTAGTGAATAGTGATACCTTTTGTTTCGGCCAATGTTGGTGGGTATGATCCATTTATCAAGGCATGGTAAACGGGTCGGATTGACAAGAGGATCTATGGGTTGGACATCATCCCAAAATCCGACCTTCATCAAAATAGGTCACTTAACCACAATTTGCACCTGATCCAGGTCAACCCAATCTGACCCGCATAATGTGCATGAAATATGGTCTGCATGTTAGCCCAAACCAACCCATATAAGCTTGGGCCAACGCAATCCATTTCAAGCAATAAGTCTATATTTGAGTTTGGTTGCATGCCAAGAAAAAGCCCAACACGAGGTTGACCCATTTCACCTAAAATAAACTTATTTTGAGTATCTATATGCGGGCGGGACCACCTAACTCTTTTCAATGGGTTTGGATGTGGAATTCGGTCCTAGTCAGACCCATTTAAATGGATTATGTGGGTTATATGGGTCAACTGTACCCAGACCCATTTAAATAGGTAGATTTCCCTAACCCGTGATCAACCTACATTTAATGTGGGTCGGGTCATAGGTAAAATGCAGGCCAAGTAAAATTTTGCCACCCTACCTACATATATCGGCTAAGTAAGCCACTAGTGGGAGCGAAGGAGGGGGCGGGATCAATGGATAATAAGTGTGCGCCATAGGAGAAGGGTTATTTGGATCATTGGATAATAGATCCGTATCTGTTTTTTTGTTGGATCTAATTAGTTCATGGTTTGCTAGTTGTGTCGTACTTCGTGCCAATGACTCTGGTTCACTCAGCCCTGTCTGTAGGAGGGTAAAAAAGTAGATGACTAGAGCCAGAGTTGGGTAAGAAAGTACATGATGTGATGTAAAGTTTTATTTATATTATTTGGATGAATGAGTTAAAAGGAGATTATAAAAGGTGATTTGACCGTTTTACTTCATTGGTTTTTTTTTTAATTTCTAACAAGGTAGGGGAGAGTAGAGTAGAGTAGAGTAGAAGGAGAGTAAAATGCTGCCTGATGTGATGTGATGTGATGTGATATAAAATTCTAATTTATGAGTATCTTGATGAAAGGAAATGAGAGTAATATTGATGTGATAGGACGTTAGGTGTTAAGTTAGCAAAAGAGAAAAATAAATTAAATCCCTGATCTTATATCAAGTAGATGCTTTACCTCACTTTGTTCCCCCATTGTTTTACTCTCAACTATTTAGATAATTTAGAGAGAATTGAAGTCTTCACCTATGATACTTTTTTATCTTAACCCCATCATCTTTAATATTTTTAATAATTTGAACCTTACGACAATTTTACTTCACCCATGTAAACAAGCACATAAGGAGTAGAAGTTTATCTACCCATGCCTTCTATTTTAAGTTCATCTTTTTCTTATTTATGATTTGATCCGTACTTTTCATTTACACATTCTCTCTCTCACAAAACAGGCCATTGCGATGAGAAAATTCTTGTTTAGGGATCCCTTACAGAGTTGACACTTCTTTTCAACTTATAAGTGGGACTAGGTTTGAGATCTAAGCATGTTTCCACTAATGCGATTGCGCTAGATCTAAATCCTGATCAATTTAAAAACTGGACGGTAGATTGTGAAAATTTTGGCAATATTTTAAAGTTCCACATATTGTCGAATTAAGTTCTACACTATAACTGGCCAGTTGATATTTTGATCCAATAGAGAATCTTACCTACTATCTTAAATTGCATTTAATCACATCTCAAGTTGGCGTACCACTCCCAACCCCCTGTGATTGAATGTTGTCCCAATTACACGCAAGATTACATGGAATCACAATTCAATCTTTTATATATATATATAAGTCCACTGTAATGACCATTAGATATTTACCTTATTATCAATAGCATTCAAATTGGATTATCCAACATTTAATCAAAAAGTATATGTTCATAGATATATGAAATGGACATGGTCTTATGACCACAATTTTAAGTACTTGACCTGATGGCCTATACTTGTTTAATTTATATTACCTTAGCTAGAAAGGTACAATGTATGAAACTCCATTCCCACCACTCTAGTATCTTACATTCTCATTGTACTTATTTGCATAAAATCAACAGAAGATGGGGACTATTGACTTCTTGTTCTTTTTATCCTGACTAATTTATGCTCCTAAAAAAGGTCATAAAAAAGGCTGAAACAACCACCGAGATATCACGTAGCATAGGACCCAAGTCACTCAACTCTACCAATGTTGCAAATATTGTTATTGGAACAAAAATTTGGGAGAAAATGTAGGGATAATATGAACTTTGTGTTTTTTATTGGAGGTTTTGACCATACACTTGCCTTTAGAATTAGATATGCCATTTACCTTGATCAATTTTAAATAATTTCCTAGTGGTGTGCTGTATTTGTTGTATGTAGGAAAAATGACTGGAATACCCATCATTGTATGACGTTTGCAATATATTGGATCAGCCTTTTGTCCTTCATTTTCTATGTGTAGTGCCTATTTCATATTTCTCTACTCCTCCTGGCCAAGTATATTTTCCCTTCTATAATCTCTAAAGGCGATGGATCCTTCCTTCTTTCTTTCTCTCTCTTGTTTTTTTTCTTTTTTTTTCTAGGGATGAAAATTTAAAACCTATGAAACATGACTTAATGTATTTTTTTTCTCGTCCTATTTTTGGAATAAGATCAACTTAAATGGTAGTGTCTTTTAATATAGGATTTTCTTTGTTGTTTGGATTTCTTTTCTTTTTTAAAGTTCAGATTCGAGGGCTCAATTTTTTTTTTTTTTCAAACAATTCAGGTTTGAGGACTCTATTTTCCACACATTTTAAAGTGTTAATGATGGAAGGTGGATGTGGTGGACCATGTAGGGTGATCTTGGTCGTTAATCAGATGATGGAAGATGGGTGTGGCATTGCGTAGTTGGTTGAAATTGACTTTATAGAATTACAAATCTATATTTTTTTAATTAAGATTTATAGCTTGGTTGAACAAAAATTCGATTAAGAGGGAACTCAACATAGAGAGATTCTATCCACTAGATTGGAGGCTCAAATCGATGACTCCAAAAGTATTATAACTAAAAATAACACTGGAAAAATGAAAAATGACTCTACTAAAGAATTTGGTATAATAGAACTAGACCCATTTTAAACATCATCATCCACTAACATAAACACAAATAAAACATGCTTAAAAATCAAATAAAAATGCAAAAATTCACTCCAAGAGTTAATTGATTTATAGTCATAGTTCAAGTCCTCAATTGGACATGGGTCAAAATATAGCACGTTTATTACCTTTAACACATGCCTGGTAAGATCAAATCACGCCATGGATTGATGTTCAAGCCAAACCTATTTTAGTCCTTTGATGGGACCGAACTATTTCCTTTTGCACATTTACTTAGGAATCATCTTTGATCGGTGATCCACACGATCACTTTGGATGGGTCCTTGATATATAACTACCAATGTACCATTTTCTCTATAAGCCTTATAAACATCATGAATCAAATTAGGCACCCTTAAAACCATTAAAAGTCTCTGTATGGGGTCGTTCTGTGCTCACGGATTTAGGTGGGGTCACCCTCCAATCTCGGTTACCATTGGTCTCGGCACCGCCCAAGGTCGGCCGTAACGCCGTCTCGGAAGAATCATATGGTGAGTCTCGGTGGCTACATCACGAGTCCCGACCTCGGTCTCAGCCTCTGCCCGATCTCGGCCCCTGTCACTCAGCCATTAATGCAGCCATAAATGCGCTGCCGTGACGGAAACGGCGAACTGACAGGCAGAGTGGGCGCCGGACCTAGATAAGGGGCACGCCTTATCTCAGGGTCATGTCTATAGGCGTGTAATGATGGTCTGATTGGACATTCCCTTTTCACCTGCCCCCACTCAGGAGATAAGAGTACACTCTGATAGGACTCCCGTCCCCTCAAGGGGTCAATCCAATGATGACTATCACATCTATATATAGCATGGAGGAAAACCATGTAAGGTACGCAATCCGTCTCCCTCCCAGACATCTTCTTCTCCATTCTCTTTCAGTTCCTACACTGACTCGAGCGTCGGAGGGCCTTCGGCTACCTATAGCCAGGGGCTCCGACTTACTGTTTCTCTCTTTCAGGTCATCGGAGGCTCGATCCTTTCCCCTCATCTTCCCAAGGATCTTCAAACCAAGAGCTTAATCCTCTAATAATCAAGTCCGTAATTTTTAGGCACTTACAGTCTCCTTACAAGAGGTTTCTATTTTAGAGATCGTATATACTGTGCAACATCCCATAGTGATGCATATTTCAATCATTTTTCTTATAGACAACATGTATAGCACACCTATGGGGAATTATTTAAAATTTGACAAGATAGAGGGCATATTTAAATCTAAAAAATTGACAAGCTGGAGGGCATATATAAATTTAAAGGCAAGTATCCAGTCAAAATCCCTTTTTATTGGGATATCGGAAAATATCATTAGAAGTAAATTTTAAATTAAAGAACACAAAAATTTATATGAATGATTTTAATATCATTTGGAAGGAAGTACTTTAAAAAGTTAAAAAAAAAAAAAAAGGTTTCAGATACTTTTCTAGCTAAAATTGCATCTTGCCCTCCTTATTATGATTCAAGAAATGCAATAGCAAGATCAAGGTTTTAATGCAAAGGCATAACAGTGAAAATCAATTGATAAAGATGCTATATATGTCGCCAGAATATCTGGTAGAAGTTCCAACCAAAGCAAAAGGCAGCTGATAGCAGACATCAGTCCCAATTTTCTAGTCAGTCAGCTGTTACCCTTTATTGACTCCTATTTCTGGTCCTGTCGTTTATTACAAAACAAATATATGCATGTACTAGCATTGGTTATTGCTCAAAATGGGTTTCATATGGTATTTTCCATATCATCAGCATCTGCGTCATCATCATCTGATTCAATCTTAGGTTCCTACTGGGTTGGGCCAATTTAAGCCCAAAGACCCAGTTAATGGTCCCAATGGCCATCAAGCCAGAGATTAATTAACAAGTTGGCCTTACATATTAGTTACTGAAGGGCCTTGTTACAATTTCCAAACTCTTTCAGGTCAGTGATCTGTATCTGAACTTTTCACAGGCCCCATAACTAAGCCCCCTGCAGGGCCTGTTTGGCAAGTGTGACATCTTTGAAACAGAGCTAAGTCAAATAGACCTGTTTAAGTTGAGTTGTTTCAATTAGACATTTTATAAATGGGCCCATCTCGTAGATATGATTCAATTAAATAAATAAATTTATCATATAGTAAAAGTAGTATACGCAAAAGTATCAAATGATGTAAGCAGCACTAGCAAACTTGTTACGTATCTAAGTCCTATGGCAAGTTTGTCATATGAATAAAATAAAATAAAATATAAAAACTCTTACGTAGCTAAGAGTTTGACTGGTTTAGGAGTTGTTCGTTTGTTCTCATTTGCATAGGTAGATGATTCACATACATAACTATTATGCATGTGTTATGTATGTCCTCTCATGTATGTCTCTGCATATTTCCACATGTGGTGTTTAAATGAGAGTGCGTAACTCACCTACACCTTCTTTCTCACAACAAAAATTATTCACATTCCCTACTGGCAAAAGGCGCTAGTACGAGTTCTATACGTTTTGTTTTCTCACGTGATGCCCATCAAAGACCTCTACTTTTTTCATTCCCGTGGGTCCAACATTTGTAATCCAAACTATTCAATCTATGTATTGAACTAATTGGCCTCAAGATCTTGAAGCTGATTATTTTAAAATCTTTACCAATTCTAGGATTTTTGGTTGGGTTCACAAGTTAAATGGCAAGAATTTAATTACACAACCATCCCATTTTTAAACGGGCCGGAATGTCAACCTCTGCACCAAATCCTTGGGTCAGGTTTATGGGTTAGTTCAGCAACTGAGCCTTCTAACTTCATAGCCCCAAAAGATCCTAACCATCCAACCTTCCATGGTCCTTCTCTTCATGTTTCCCCCTTCTCTTGAATATAATGTGGTGGGTTATAGTGACTAATCAAGGGGAATTTGTGGCATGGATCATCCATGGTGAGCCCCCATCAACTAAACATTTGGCCCACTGCTAGGGACTCCAAGACTCATGATCCAGGCATATGATATGCATGCGAGGATGAAAGATAGCTCCTCCAGGACAGAATGGGCAGGAATTAGGAAGACATGACTTGGAAAGGGGGAAAAATAACATGGGTGGCCTGAAAGCATTCAAAACAATTAGGACACCACGAGAACATTAAAGCCACCTTGCCCACTTGCATGCCCACTTGCAAACCCTCCCATCCTAATCAAACTAGAAAACCCTCAACTTGCAATTTTCTTTTACACCAAGTGGAGTTTATCAAAGTCAAGTTGCAAGGCAACCAGCCCCTGATTCCCATTGCTAAAGCATTTTTTTATTGCAACAGGCATCACCCAAGCAGGTAAGTCAGGAGACATTGTCAAAGTTACCTCAATGGATGGAATATCTTTTGCTATTAGAAAATGGAAAATTAAGGTGGATTGATATCTAATTATTTAAACAAAAGCAACAATTACCAATTACCAATTCGCAAATGTCCTTGATTGAAGGCCACAATTGGGCGTACGGATTTCTATAAAAGCTTAGATTTTTCTTACAATACATTTTTCTATTTTGGAAAAGTAAGGTAATAAAATAAAAGAAAGCATGCAAAACCACTTATAGTTCAGTGGCAAGCACCTTCTAGAGTGTGTTTGGCATCGTAGCATTCGGATGTTCACATATTCTCACAACATAAAGTTGTGCAAAACATATTTGGTATATGTAAATCACTATTCAAATCTTAAGCCGCCGGCATAAGAAAGTTGGAACGAAAAAAAAAAAAAAATTTTAAGAACAACTCGTTGGCATAGTTGTTTCTTACTTATCTCTTACCTTATAAAGAATGTCATTTAAAGATTCTAAATCTTCTCACTTATACTAAAAGTAGGCCCTATACTCGCAATCTTAAAGAAGGTGGCCACGCTTTATAATTCCTAAAGGCGGGTCATGTGGTCACAATAAAAAAAAGGTGAGCCCATATTATAATAGTGGGACCACATTATAAATCCTATGAATGTAGGCCATATCTTCTAATTTATAAAGGTGGGCATCACACTATAATCTCTAAAGGTGAGTCTCATGTCTACAACCACAGAAAAGATAACCCCATTTTATAATTATGAACGATGGGTCATATGGTCACAATCACAAAAGCCGGAGCCACATTGTAAATCCTATAAATGAGGGCCCACATTGTGAATCCTATGAATGTGGCCCTATGTTTGGATTTTTAAAAGTGGGTTTCGTGTTCACAATTAACAAAAAAATAACCCACATTATAATTCCTGTAAAAGTGGGTCCACACTATAAATCATGTGAATACAGCATATTCTAGTTTCTAAAAATGGGGCACCACATTGTAATTTGTAAAGGTGGGTCATGTATCTACAATTACAAAAAATATGGATCCACTCTATCATTCATATATGTGGGTCATATGGTTACCATTACAAAGCATAGCCTACATTGTAAATCCTATGAATGTGGGCCCCATATTCTAATTTTTAAAAATGGGTATCATATTATAATTTTTAGAAGCGGGCCCATGTACGATAATAATAGAGTGGTGTAAACAATAAAACGTGGCTCTCATATTGTAAATCTTATGTCTACTCCTTATAACAAAGCTTTTATAATGTTATCAAATAAATTCCGAACAACATATTCTCCATAGAGTAATTTAATATAATGTTGCCAAACAAATTCTGCAGAGTATAGTCCAGGCACGACCCGATCTCAACACAATCTGAATCGAGCATAGAATTGAAAACAATACGAGAAGCATGCCAAACGGGCCGTTAGTCTCAGGGTATTCATGAGTGATGTTACTTGATCATTTTATGTTGGAATTGTTACTTTCCTACTTGTATTTGATGCACCAAACCTAATTCGTATTGGACTCTAATATGACAATCTATATATTGACAACGTCCATTTTAATTTCCAACCTGGCCCATTTGCCACCTCTATTTTTTATTCATAACTAGATTTGATATTCAAAATAAGAATATGATATTTTCCTTTTTTTTCATAAATTGATTTGAAGACACATGGTTTCAACTTTCATTGTGAAAATCAGGGATCCACCTTTGGTCCTCGTCTTGAAAGTCTCACTTCCTCAATTTAGCAAAAAATATAATAGAATAAAGAAAGGACACTTCACAAATTCTTCTCATTTGAAGCATTGAAATGGAAGCTTTTGGAAATGGACATGGAGAAAGAAGGGAACAAAAGGAAGACTTAATTAAAATGATCAAATGACAAAGAAGTAGCATCAAACACTTTTACTTTCTTCTTTTCTTGAAGATGCAGCTGTCTTGGATGGAAATACAAGTAGCTGAATGGACGAGACAAATGTTCACAACAAACAAATCGACTCTGTAACACGCCGAGCAAATTGACGTATGCTAATGCAACAATCATTAAAAAACTAACTGCTATATAATTAAAAGACCAAAAGATGACAGAAGCCACCGAATGAAGTATATATATTTTTTATAATCCCAGGAGCAATCCACTAAAGTTGGTGGGGGAGGGAGAAAAGTAATAGAATTTTATAAATGACTTTTCAGCTTCTCTCATCTTTCATATAATAATCGATAAAAGAATAAAGAGAAGCAAGAATTGCAAGTGTACTGTAACAAATATTTGTCCTCCTGATTTTGAATACAGCATGGTACTTATAATAGATAATCTAATGCTTTCATTCGATGATTAATCAAAACAAGATCCAAATGTCCATCTCATTATAGCTCTCGATCGGATGATGCTGGGATGATATATACAATGGGGAGGATTGTTGTGATCTAGGGCTTACGAGAAAAGATCAATGACACATAAGAGAACACATAGATTCACATAGTTCAGCTTTTGACCTACATCCATAGAAAGACGGAGAAAATTTACTATGCAGAATATGGTTTATATAGGAGAGACTCTTAACCTCTATTTATAATATCAGCCCAAAACCTTCTTACACCCAAATACTATTTCTAATCACAATAGACCTACTTCTAATTACAGTAGAACATGGACAATACATATTTATTACTTCTATTAAGCCATACAACCTAAAAAGGGCATTACAAAATCACTTGAATGGCTACAATTAATACATGGAAGATGTGATTAAAAAGCTTAGAGCCGCATTTGATAAAAATTAGAAATACAATCAAACGCGCTTTTCTAATCAAATCCAAAAAATTCATTCTTTCCCTTCTGAAACAAATAAATAAAAATTTGTAGACAACAGCTCTTCTCAAATTAAATATCAAAAGGGTGCAATTTGAAATCACATTTTAATAACTCCCAAGAACCAAAAATTGGAGATCTCTTCTCCTTTCTCATGACCGTTAAATTGATAGAAAAAGAAAATGTAAAAAATGGGAGTTCTTGATCGATTCTAAGAATCTGATCACTCTCAAGAAACACAAGAAGTACTAAGGAAAAAAAAAGAAAAGAGGAAAACATGGATTAGAGAATGAAAAAGGAGTACTACTTCACATTCACAAGTATATATAAAATATGTTCACATATATTTCTATCATTATTACCATAAAATGATGAAAGCCAAAAAAAATACAAAAAATACAAAAAACAAAAGAAAACAAAATCATCTCTTCACGTGGGGATCTGATAATGGGGCACTTCAGCTTCAATTCTGACAACTTCAACATTTAGAAACGAATATTCGTCGCCAACAAAGAGGTCGTCTTCCTCTTTCTCAATCTTTCGTCTCAAAGCCACCTCCTTCAACTCATACAATCTCATGGTAAAGACTAAAGACCAGACTGTCGTGTAAATTACATAGAAAAAATGAGCGAGAGAGTTCTTTCTTCAGCGACGACAAAACGAATGGGGCTCGTAACGAAATTGATGGGTCCAACTCAAAGGTTTTTCAAGAACGGGGACGAACTGACGAACTGTCGACGATCTGTGCAAGAGATTGGAGGTTGCATCGGACGATGGTGTCGATGAAGACGCACGTCTCCTCCTTGGTGTTTCCGGCGGGGACGTCGACGACGTACGACTCGACTACGACGGTGCCGGATCCGGCGGGGGCGGCGTGGAGGGTGGTGATGGAACGGTAGTTGGAGAGGCGGTGTTCGCCGCCGACGACGCTGAAGCTGAGCACGTGCTTCTCCTCGTCCAGGATCTCCAGTCGCTCGGTGCTGCACTCCGCCGGAAGGCCGGTGATCACCCGGACCTCCCGGAGGGACCCCACGTCGCCGTCTCCGACGATGACGTCGCAGCTCTTCACGAAGTGCTTGTAAACCTGAGGCTTGTCGAAGCGGCGCACCACCGACCAGACGGTGGGGATGGGAGCTGCTACGTGCTGTACCACGGCGGAGCAGCACTGGTTGGGGCCGACGGAGTGGGCGTGGTAACGGGCGACCGCTTCCGGCACTGGGGGCTTGGCAAAAGCCGCCACCGCGCGCCGGGGTGGCGGGTGGTGGGACTGCTTCTGGCAGGTCATGTTGATGTTGTTGGCTGAGGTGGTGGCGGTGGGGTTGTTGATTCTGTGCATTTGGAGGGAGGATTTTGGTGTGGAAAGCATTTTCCTTGATTCCTCCTCCTCCTCCTCTCTTTCTTTTCAAAAGTTTTTGATGCGGAGAGTGGGAGTTTCGGGTATGGTAGTTTTATGGGCTGTATTTATATTTATATACAGGAATGGAGATGCAAAGAAGAAAGAGATGTTGTTCAAGTTGAAAATTCAGGAGCTTGTTTTTGGATGTTTTCTCCAATGGGTGGTGCAGAGAGAGAGAGAGAGACGTGTGATGGTTGTTTAGCTTCCAAGAGGGGGTGAATTAATATTCATGTGAGGAGTAATAAAATAGAGCCCACTTGGGGTTGGTGAAGTTACACAACCATCCTTGGTTTAAAGGTATGGATAGTTGCAAGTTGGGTTGCTTTACTTTCAATGTTTTTTTTTTTTTTTTTTTTTTTGCTTTTGCTGGGGCCTGACATTTGGGTTAGGATGGAAGTGGGACCCATTGTGGATAGATGGGAGATCTTAGCCGTTGAGTATTCTCTCTTTGAATGTGGACCATTGACTTAAATTGTCTGCCCAAGAAGTTATACTTCTATAGCCCCTCCTGCACGATGATAGACTTGACTGATTTGTAAAAATGGTTCAAGTGGCATATCGTTGTCAGGTAATGGAAACAAGTTGGGCATGAACTATGATGAGAATGAACCCCCTTTTCGAAGGTACAACTTGGGTCAGATCTAACCAGTCATCAAGTGACTTAAACCGAGTAACCGACGAAAATTTAAGATCCGATTGTACAAATTCAGTTTGCAGTTTGCACTAAAAATTAGACTTTTGTTGGATAACGGCCCATTTGTGTGTCGGCAGGGGAGTTAAAAAACAGAGATTGATGGTGAAATGATCTTCAAGAAATGATTATTAAAAATGCAAATTGTCAATGATACAAGGTCCAGATGTAGAGGGTACCTTAACTTTTTTTTAGAATTTGAATTATGATACATTGATGACTTTGCTTTATTCATTTCTCATATCTCTTTATGGTTCGTTTTCTATTGTAGGTGGTGTTTTTTGAAGGACAATAAAGGCCCTGTTTGGAAAATCTTATCTGTATGAAACAGATCTATGTGATATAGATTTGTTTCAGAAAGAGCAGTTTAAAATAGATGATTTACAATTAGACAGTTTGGTAGGGTGAGATATGGGTTGAAATAGATATTTTAAAAATCAACGGTTGAATTTTTCTTCCACTAATTTCTCAGGATTTATAATGAATTAGGGACTAAAATTTGAACACAAAGTCATTCTTAGTCTTCCAAAGAGGATTAATGGTTGGGACCATGACTCCACATAAGCCCAAATTGAACATCTAAGGTTCAGTGTTTTTGGAAAATATCTCAAAATATAGGATAAATCAACGGTTCAAATTTGGGCCTCTACCTGTGTTTGGGCTTAGAAACTTTTTCAGGGATCGTGATTGCATGTCCCACAGTTTTCTTTTAAAAAAGGACAGAATGGACATGCGTGAAATAATTCGAAGTGGCTGCCTTAGACCCAAGCATATACAATGATTTTTTTTTCTTTCGATATCTTATGATTTACAATGGATCAAGGGTTCAAATCTTAACCCTTAGCCATTTTCCATGTTAGATAGAGAATCAACGGCTGGGTCATGATTTTGGGGCCCGCAAATGTCTAGAAATGGAGATCTTAGGATCTGCGTTTTTTGCAAATATCTCAAGCTTCATGAAAGATCAATGGTTGAAAATTGAACATGTAACCTTTTTATGCCTTCTGAAGATCCTCAATGGTTTGGATCATAATTTTGTGGCTTGGAATTTAAAGGAAAAAAAAAAAACAGACAGTAGAATAATCACGTGGAAGTCACTGCTCTTGACTGGGCATATCAAACGGCTGTCCACTTGTCACCAATATCTTGAGATCTACATTGAATTAGGGGTTCAAATTTGAACTCAAAGTTCTGTTCCTTGTTTCAAAGAGAATCAATGGGTCGGATTGTGATTGGGGGACCCCGCAAAAGTACAAAAATAGTGATCTAAGGGTGTACGATGTTTTCCGAATATCTCGAGATTTGAGATGAATCAACGGTTGAATTTTAAATAAATAGCCGTTTTAGATATTCTTAAAATTTATGATGGTTTGGATCATAGTTTTGGGGCCGATAAATTAACAAAAAAAGAGACAAACGGATGGTTAAAAAATGACGTTGAAATCACTGTAGCAAGTCCTCTCTGTCCGCTTCAGACGACATTGTCTGTTTGAAATGGGGTGGAATTTCAGGCTTCGAGAAATAAAGGTAAAGAGTCTTTATGCATTTTGAAATGGAGGAAGGAAAAATCATGCCAAACACCCTAAATCCGGTTGCAATCAGTTTTAAGTGAATAAGAGCATGAAAATAGAGTTGCCAAACAGGCACTTAGATCTTCACATTTGTTTCTTCATTTCAAACCACTTTTAGGTATAGAAGTTTTATTACAATTTGTAAGTATTGAATCACATGAATCAAATGGGCCTCAAGTAAGTCGCAATGTAGGATCTAAATTTGGCGATCCCATCTATAAGATCCATATCAATGCATACCAATCACGCTTTTAGAATGGGATTGATAAATATTTTTATGTACTAATGACACTTACAAAACCAATTAATACCCATGATTTGATTATCAAAACCACTTGTTTAAAAAAGGTCTCAACCTTTCACCATTGTAGAACTGCATCTATAAAACCATTAAACTGGGAGTCATAAATAGAGTATTGCGATCATCATCTATCTTATTTTTTTATTTTTTTTTGATTTTTTTTGATAACGTAGGGTTCCCAGCCCTTTGGGCCAGAATAATCCCTACGGGCCCAGGAGAGAAAGCCGGGTAAAATTCCCCTGTGGCCCCAGTGTGGTAGAGCAGTTTCGAACCCACAACCTCCGGGTGCAAACCGTAGTCCTAGGCCAACTGAGCTACCCCTCGGGGTTATCATCTATCTTATTGATTCCATCCACCTTCGATATATCTTTTTTTTTTTGGTTTAATTTCATGTTAATTCTTGAATTAGATGCATCAAGGTGAGCCGGACTCATTCAAAAGAGCTCATGCCCAGATTTTTCTCATCATGGGAATGTACGTGGGCTTTGGGTCGAACCAAGAAATAGAATCCAAATGGTTAGTACCCAATTCATTCTCATTTAATCTCAAAGGGTTGGCCCAATGGTGAGGACCACGGTTCCTCTCTCTTTCGGAACTAAAGGTCTTAGTATCGACTCCCGATTTCCCTTTCTTCAAGAATCGAAGGTTGAGCCTACTAGTGCTACTAACTTCGGACTACATGTGTGTTTACTCAGCTTCTTTTTAGGCACAGAGAGATTAGTTCAGCCTTAAATCACTGAGAACGCTCCGATAGTAAAATAAATAAATAAATTCATTATCATTTAAATAGTCGGATAAGTGGGGCCCACATCCCGTTTTCCATCCCCATTCTTTGTTCTGAGAAGGGAAAGTTGGTCGTTTCCCAACGTTGTCGTATCGAGGGGCATTCTCGTAAGTTCCGGACATAGAAGGTTAGATTTCCAGGTTGTTGCTGTGTAATAAATTTGCAAATGGGCAGCCCACTTGTAAGCCGGTGGATAAGATACAAACAACATCCGTTTTAAGGTTGGACGCCAAAGGACAAACTAAATACAAGTGGGTAGCCCTACTTGTACAATCTAATCCACCTCTCCAGGCCATTATGATGGTTCCTACCACTATTATATTCATTATTCAATCAATCAAAACAAATCTTCCTATAAAAATGTTTAATGATAGTTTTTTTTTTCTTCACATATTGACTGATGATGTAAAATATATTTTAGGCATTTTATTTCAAGTTCTAACCTATCATAAATTCATATGTGAATATGACTAGGATTGAAGTAGAAATTTGGAACTAAAAGCTGCATGGAAGTTGAAGGTTTAGATTGAAGAGCGCTAAAGCGCATTGTCATGATGGAAGAAACAAAAAAAAAAAACTCACAAGTTGCCCCTAAGCCAACCAATGGCTCTAGACTTACAACTTATTGAAGTTGCTTTCCACATTATAAAATATAAATCACAGAGGGATTTTCTTTAATGGGAGTCTTGTTTAAAATTTCAATAGAAAAGCTTCTATGAATGGTGGGATCGAGAATCTCACACGGCCACTTGTGAATACTGGTTTAGGAGAAATAGCACATGTCATTAGCATGCATCATATTGCAATTTGCCAGGGGTGTAACGGTTCAATTAACCATTCATTTTGGAAAACTCGTTAATTAAACCGTGTTTTACGATTTTTTGCTTTTAAAAATTGAAACCGTGACCGAATTGTAAAAAATTGTTAAAAACCGAACCGCGGTTAATAGTTCGGTTACAGTTAATTGTCACTTAAAAAAATTTATAAAATTTTTGGTATTTACCATCAAACTTACTGTGAAAAAAAAAATTAGTTGGAGAATGACATAAAACATACTGTAAAAAAAAAAGTAATTTTTATTCAGGCCCTTAGGTTTTTTTCTTATTAGCGAAACGATTCGATTAACCGTGTGTTTTGAGAACACAGTTAGCCGAACCGCGGTTAAAGGTTTTGTTCGGTTAATAACCTTAAGTTGAGACAAAAACCATAACCAAATCGTGAAGTATAATTTTTCGATTTCAATAACCGTAACTGAACCGTAAAATACAATTATTAACCGCGGTTCGGTTCTGTTCAATTAGACAGTTTTTCGATTTTCTTTTACACCCCTACAATTTGCAATTGGTTGTTTAGGTGACAAGTTCACTTTGTTCGCCTTGGGTGGTATAAGATAATTCATATTTATGAACTGTTCACATTGATACATCAATTTATTTTAATTTTTTTTAGAAGTTGGACAAGTACGTTTTACATCCAATTTTATTCCAAGCTATTTATATGATAAGGTAGGTACTGATCATGATTACTTTGCAATCTACACATTACATTATTAGAAATTTGTGTGATCTCGTGAAAATCTCTAAGTTTTCGACCTATCCATGAGTTACATGCTTAATCAAAATTATGTAGGGCATTTGATGTTGCAAATTGCAACCCAAAGAGAACCAACCTAGAACTGAATAATTGTGACCCAAATCATGGATGGGAAGGGTGATTTTTTTTTTTTTTTTTTTTTTTTTGCTGTCAGAGGGTTCCCAACCCTTTGGGCTGGACTAATCCCTCCGGGCCCAGAGGAAAGCCGGGTAAATCCCATGTAGCCCTAGTGTGGTAGCAGAGTTTCAAACCCACAACCTACGGGAGCAAACCGTGGTCCTAGGCCAACTAAGCTACCCCTTGGGGTTTGATGGGAAGGGTGATTTAACAAATGATAGATAAGGACTATTAGTCTTGTGGATCCCAACTTCAAAATTCAAACAACATTACGATGTGAACTGTTTCTTTAAAAGAAGAATTTATGTAGGAAGTAATTTGGGATTTTCCTACATATTTGAATTTCTAAATATTCTCCCGTACTTGAGCATTCGAAAAATTCACCAAAATGCAAAATTTCAAAGGCCTTTTAGGTCTCTATCTAAATTTTAGAATTCTACTCACCAACTATGGCATTAATGCCAGTTGTCGGTGCTAATTATTGCTAATAAAAGTCAAAAACCACAATTGGGTGCCTATGATCTATCTCCATCCAAGGTGCATCCAACCAAACAGAAGGTTCTGAATTCGGATCCGGATTCCCTATTTTGTCCAAACAAGGGATTTCTGTTTGGACGAAATAGAGGCCACCACGCACGGGAGGCGGAAGAAAGAAAAAGGCTGCCCTTGATTCGTCCAAAGAAGACTCTCTTTCTTTGCACAAAACAGGGGATCCTCTTCCACTCTGAATTCTGATTCACACCTTGTACGGCCAAGTGCAAGAGTAGGAGGAGTGCATCAAAGATAATGTAGGTATGAATCTACCAAATCATTGATTTCTTTCTATTTATTTTTCCACGTGATACAGCCTATCCAACATCAACGCGGTTTTATATCTTTTGCTTTCTTTACTACCACTTGCAGCAAATTCATGCACTGTTCATTCAGAATTTTCTCATTTCACTATCTTATAAATGGACAGAAGAGGTCTTAAATGAAGTTTCTACACAAGTGCATGCCAGTCTAGTGGGAGGCATTTCATGGGTCTTGGGCTTCATGAAATCTAGAATTCTCTCACAGCTGCCGACGCTATTCCAAGTTGTGACAGAAATACAATCCAATCAGGAGTGTCTCATTATAATGTCTCAATGGTGTGGATCAAGAATTGGT
This sequence comes from Cinnamomum chago, assembly GCA_038049695.1. Classification (NCBI taxonomy): domain Eukaryota; kingdom Viridiplantae; phylum Streptophyta; class Magnoliopsida; order Laurales; family Lauraceae; genus Cinnamomum; species Cinnamomum chago. Next base: position 10,972,130 of record CP142453.1, on the reverse strand, counting down.
GGGACCCGCATGCTGACCTGATAATTCCTGCCTACCTCGTGCTATATAAGGGATGTACAAGGACCACCACAACATATGGCTAAGTTGACTAGTGGTGGTGTTTCTTACAGGGATTTTGTATTGTATGATATGTAGGGCGGTCAATCCGGCCCTTTGAAGAGGGGGCCCAGCCTGGCTCGGCCCGCAAAAGCCCTCAAAGCGCGGGCTTTTCTTTTTTGTCCTAAAGCCCGAGGGTAGGGTAGGGCCCGATTTTAAAAAGCCCGCAACCTTGAGGGCCGAGCTAGGGCTTGACTATTAGCAAGCCCGAGGGGGGCCCGGCCCGGCCCTTTGTCTATTAATATATAAAAAAAATAATATGTATAATATAGAATATATATTTATATATAGTGATTTTTAAAAAAATATATATATAAAGAACTCCTCTAATTAGCAATTAGTGAAAGAGACTTAATATTTTGTCAAAAAATAATAACCAAGGCTTAGAAAGAATTTTAATGGATATCCCCATAGATCATAATATTGCCACCTGTATCTAATTATATATTATCATATGAATGATATATTTGATTCTATGTTTGCCCAACACGGACATATTCTTCAATGAAAAGGGAATTCAAGTTGTCATTCATCATATTGAATTTCACCAATGTAAACTATTGAAGGTTAAGAGTTTAGATAGATGACCATTAACATTATCATTAAGTGAGGTTGAGTTTCAACTACTAACTATTGATCGATGCTAATTTCTTTCTGTATCCTTACTTTTATGACTATTGTTGTTTCATTCATGTGGATCCCACATCTGGAGTTAAAAGTTTGTGACTCATGAATCAAATCATCTTCGTCATTCATCTTCGGCATTTAAAGTTTAATTATTTTGTTATAAAATCCAAGGGTTATTTTTCGAAGAATTACAAGTTATGGTTAATGCTAACTCAAGAGTGGTCGAATGTTTATTTGAACCACATATACAAATAATTTATTTGGAATAAGTCGAATGCCTATTTAAAGTAAATCTAATTGAATCAGACACGACTTGCCAAACATGTTCTCATGGTTCACATTATTGCTTTATAAAAATATATAGAACATGAACTAGTAAAAAAGGCAACAACCAGCAAAACTTCAATTGTGACAATCTTAATAATAGCCTGAAAACAAACAAAACCGAGCACATTATTTAAACTATTAAGACTGAAAACAAACAAAATCGAGCACATTATTTAAACTATGTAACTACTGCTAGTATGTTAAGGTATTTAAAAGTGTATTTCCTAGTTTCATGTCACAATACTATCACATTGCCTTATTTCATTTAATCCTAACTAATATTTTTTATAAAATGATGAAGTAACTTGTTTTGTGTATTCTTTTAGAAGTGTTACAAAAAGATTGATTTTTACATTGCCCCTCGAATAAAGGTGGGTTAGCATTATGGTATAGAAGAATAATTATATATGATAATATTAAAAAAATAATCATTTTTTCTGGCCCCGGCCCGACCCTAGCCCGGCCCTGACCCTTGAGGGTACCATAAGGGCTTCGATATTGTAGGAGGGTAGGGTAAGGGCTTACCCCAGCCCGGCCCGGGCTCGGCCCTTTCACAGCCCTAATGATATGACTAGTCATTTTCTAGGCTGGTCCCTAAAATTTGTTCCAAGGGGGTGTGAGAATAACCTCAATTTATTAAAGATATTTGGATATAGGGACACTGCAGAACATATAAATTTTACTGTGTTCTTGCTGATTTGCTTTTTCACTTGTTGCATCTTTATTGTTCCTACCCCCAACAAGTGAGCTTGCTAGTGATGGACTATACAATAAAATAAATGGAGATAAGTGGATCCCAGCAGCTTATGGGCTTTGGTTTGAGCCCACACCTCATATGCAAGTGGTGACCCTAGTCATTGCTGATTGCACTATCTCTAGTATGGTCCTTACTAGTATGGTCCATACGCTCTTCTAAGCATGGAAGAGCTGGCTTGGGCCTGAGATGAGTTTTGAAGACCTCTAGATTGATTATGCATGCACACTCATTTGACGTTCTTTATCCGCTGCAACTTTGGTCAACTTTGAGGCCTTTAAAATAATGTTTTCTATGATCGGATGGTTTGTCTGCGACTAACACAACATTACTTGGATCCACAAAGTACTTCAGACCGATTTGGGATGACACAAAATAAATATAATATTAAATGTGTATTTGTCTCCATCATGTCTCTTAAACTTGATCAAATACCTTTGATTAAGAGATTTACTATACTCCTCAATTATTGCCTATCTACGTGATCTTGATGGGATAATCAGGGTACTGGTGTAGAGAGGAATTGTAACCCTAAACCATTTATATAGACTTTCCAACACAAATCATTTTTCATCGCTGATTCTTACTTGGATTAGGCTTTAGATTTCTGTCAGCAAAAGGATGCTCTATTCGATTACATCAACTTTCCTTAAACACCAGGTCTCACAAATATGGAGTCCTAAAGTGAGTTGGTCATCCAAAGTGGAGACCCACATGGGTTTGTAGTCATTGGGCGCCCAATATTCAAACACAAATAGTTTCTAGTTTTCTTTAAATTTTTTTTTTTCTCACGAGTCAGCCCCAAGCCTACACTCCTCGTGATTGTTTTGCTTTGGATGTGCCCCAACGGTAGAAACCCAAAAACCTTCATTGGAAAAGTTCCTAGCCATCCAACTTCTCAACTAGATATATGGCTAGTAGAGAAAGGGACAGTTCCTTTGTTGACTGTTATTCATATGGCTGGTCAATTGGGTTCAGTTTCAACACATTGATCATTGCATGCTTAATCCAGAGGTTTTCCCTTTCACGGGGCTCGATTTTTTGCCTTTAGTCTACTGGAAAGAAAGTTCCTTTCAGGTGATAGGTATGGCTTTCAAGGGTATACACACGGCATCCACTGTACCTTATCCATTGAAGATCTAATTATTAGCCTCACTAAAACCCAACTGACCCAGCCCAATCTAAGTTGGCTTTGGCCTGACATTTGACCCAATGTGACTCAGGTTAATTGGCCTTCAAATTTATCCAGCGTAACCTAACTTTGGCAGAGAAAGTGGCACTGCTGATGTGGATGGGTCAGGTTAATGTTAGGGCTAGCTTGTCCATAGAGTTCAGGTTGGACTTGAGTAGGCAGGCACAAAACCCAATCCATTGTGTCGGGTCGCATCCCTGCTGAAAATGGAAAGGTTGTGTGAATGGACCAGGTTAAAGCATGGCCCAGCATTTTGGTCCAGAACCAGGTTCAGGTCGTAAGCTAAAAAGTCGGCCCTGGGATCATCAAACGCCACCCATTAACTACTAATTAAGGCTAGAAGAAACAACAGGGTCTAAACGTAGAGGAATAAAAACTCAGCCCCAATCCAGCAAACTTGGCTGACACCAAATTATTGGGATATGCAGTTCCGTCCTACAATTTCAAGTTTATGATGAGCCATATTTAGGAAAGGCCAGGTCAAGATAGACTGGAATGGTAAGGCGGAATTCACGTGGCTGGCCAATATAGTTGGGACAATGCTTTGACTTTGACGTCAATGATTTAAGAATGGCCAGGTTATCTTGGGACTTAAGAACAAACTAGCTTACAAGAAAGCGTGACAATCACGAGCGTGAGAATATGAAAGAACTCTATCTGCAAAAAAAAAAATGGAATTATAGGAGCTTTACATAGGGTAGAGAGGGAAAGGGGTAATAGTCTGTGTGTGTGTGTGTCATGGAATCATTTCTTATCTACATATTTATGTCGATAATGACCCACTTCAAGTTGCATGGAATCTTAGGCCTTGGGTTTAATCAATCTAGATTTATTCAAAGCCATTTTATCTTCTATACATCTATTGTAGCCCAAGTTCAGCAAGATACCTTAGTTGTATACTACTTATGTAAGTTAATAATTTGCAATAATGATTCCCATTTGAGCATTTTTTGGGTTTGTTGGTATGTGGTTTGCGGACTGAATAGATCGAGATCAGAATGAAACTTACACGACTTCTTTGTTGACGGAAACTCTACATGCAACTGGGTAAGAATCAGATTCTCAGTGTTCCAAGAGCCCCCTTAGCTTTTTCCATGATTGGGACAATGTGTTTCTTTGCCTAGAATTGAGACTGCACTGCACACGACTACGCAAGCAGTGGAGAATTCTAGCAGTCTGATCCAAAGCAGTAGGCCCACTACCTCTTTTATAATACCATTCATGTGATGTTCTCTGTCTGATAAGTAATGGTAGCTACTAGCTAGTCACTGGATGTATTGACAGGGAATATTGATAAAGACATGGAATACATAAAGGTGATGAGATGAAAGAAAAGAAAACCAAAAGCATCTTTAATGGGAGCAATATAACATCATCTCATTCCTACGTAGTTGAAAGATGTTGCAAGAACTTTGCATGCTAAGATAAGTGGTGTTTGGATGCATCTTTAGTTGTTGGGAAATTCAAATCTTCAAAGACTAAAATAGAGAGGAGGCCCATCTGTGTAAAAGACAATAGTTAAGTACAAACTACGTAGGGTTTTGCATTTTTAAAATGTGAACTTCTTTTTTCTAAGATCTCTCTCTTCTTCCTTTTAAAATGGGAACATGGTTGTATAGAGGATTAGAGTCTGTAGGAACTGAAGTCGCTGAATTATCACTTTTATCACCGAGTGCTATGCAATTCTTAAAAAACCCTACTGGAGATACTTTTCTTCAGAATTGTAGAAAATTCAAGCAAAAATCACTCTGGAAACTTTGAAGAATGAAGTGAAAAGCAACATGTCAAGTCGTATTCAACTGGCTAATCTTATGCTACGAGACGTACGTGACCATTAGCCAAAAGGCTTTAGACCATTATTTGACAACCTGCAAATACTCCTCTGCCTTTTCCATTTCATGAAAGCAAGTGTTGGATATATGTATTGCGTTCCAACAAAAAACTATATTGGTCCTTGGGTTAGCCACAAACCTGGCTTTGGGTGAAGGGTATTTTGTTATTTGTAGACTTATTTAGGGGCTCAAATGAATTATACGCAGTATGTGTAAGGATTATGCTATAGAATTTGGATGTTTGACCAGAGGACCACTTTATGCCTTTCTCATTCAAACTTTACACAAACTACACTTATCTGTTGATCTAACAGTTCGCAAACATGGGGGGAAAAGAAGACAGAACTTCTTGAAGAACACATCTGAAAGAATCAATCAATCCACCTAACCATGTTTGCTTTTTGACAATCTCAGCCTATTATTCTGGTCTGTGCCATCCCCTGCTGAATTCTCTGCTCAGCTCCATTAACTTGTTTGCGAATGAGATTGATCTCAATTGCAAAAGCAAATGCACTCTCTCACCACATACAAGGGTTGAAAAAACCAACACTCTTTAGTGTGTTCTAAGGGAAGAAGAGCTTGGTGTATAAGAGTTCATTCCAAGTATCTTGAAGGCCTGGCAAACACCAATGGACGCAGTCTGCGTAGCTGGCCGGATTCGCCAACTGCTCAGGCGTCGGTGGGTTCCATTGCTTCTTGTAGATCATCGTGTGGGCGTCTTTCCGATACTCGGAGAGTTGGGTTATGTTAATGAAAGTAATGGGCACCTTTGTTTTGCTGAATTCTTCACTAATTACCTTCATTATGCTTTTTCTTGATGAATTTCCCCAGTATGTAGGATCTTCAATGGGAGTAGTCTCATTGTAGCAGTTACCACCTGGTTCACCTCCCCACTCTATGCTCCTGCCAAGCTTCACCAATTTAGCAAAAACCACCATCTACATTCCAACTCTTCTAGCACTACGCAATCTACTGTTCTCTTGTTAAACATGGTACCACTCTGGCTACAACTAAACGGGGCCAAGCTGGGTTAAAGATTGTCATGGCCCAGCAAAAGAGGACTAAGCCTGAAACCCAGCCCATTTTATTAGCCATTTGATGCAACACAGCACTGCTTAATAAGATGGGTCAACCAGAGCGGACAATCCATTAGACCCTTAAAGCAAAGATGTGTGGCCCTCTAATTAGGTTCATGGGCTCCTGCCCAGACACCCCCATGAAATGGGCCGTTCTGATAGTTGGAACACACCCAGTTGTGGACTTGTAGTTAAATCATTGGCATTTTTATTCGCCCTGTGGCGGACAGATAAACTCGTCTCAGTAGACCACCAAGTTGGGTGAATCAAACTAGCATTTTTGGAAACGGATTCCCTTTTTGGTCCAAACAAGGAACCCCTGTTTGGACCAAACGGGCGGTGACACGTAAGGGGGTGGAACTGGGGCGGAGGAAAGAGAAACTTTTTCTCTTTCCTCCGCCCCCATTTCTGCCCCCTTATGTGTCCTTCTCTGTTTGGTCCAAACAGGGGTTCCTGTTTGGACAAACAGGATATCCGGTTCCAGCATTTTCATGCGCTGGGCCAGACTCAGCCGCTATAATTGACTAGATGACCTTCCCAGTCGGGTCGAGTTTCCAAGGTTTCAAATTGAGTTTTGCTACATGGACATACTGGGGGACCGATTCCTGGCCCGGTCCCCCAGTATGTCCAAGAAGAGTTTCTCTTTTAAATTAGGCTCTGAGCTGATGTAAAAGCTAGTATTTGTGCACTCACTTTTCATGGGTTGGTGACATGCTAGAGAAGAAGACCCTGGTTTTGTCAGGGTCCATATTTTCTTCCACCCTGGTCTCGTCTCAGTAGACCACCAAGTTGGGTGAATCAAACTAGCATTTTCATGCACTGGGCCACACTCGGCCGCTATAATTGACTAGATGACCTTCCCAATCGGGTCGAGTTTCCAAGTTTTTAAATTAGGCTCTGAGCTGATGTAAAAGCTAGTATTTGTGCACTCACTTTTCATGGGTTGGTGACATGCTAGAGAAGAAGACCCTGGTTTTGTCAGGGTCCATATTTTCTTCCACCCATTTTTTCATACTCTGCAATGTCAGCCGATAGGCCTCTTCGGTTACCAATTCGGTAATGTCTTTCTCTTCATCTTCAAATGACCCATGCCTGTAATAGACAGCCATAAAAAATTTTAAATACAGGGAAGAATAGCTCAAAAGAATCACTGTTTTAAAACCCAAAACTCAGACTCTAACTCAATTCTGTCTGAGTTGAGTCAACTCGGTGCGCCAAGTCCAATCTAGCTTATCAACAAAGGAAAATACTAAGTAAGGCGAAATGAGTAGAGAATTACAGTATCTTCATCTTCATGCCAGTCATCCACCAAAGATAGGTATTGAAAACTATAATATCAACTCCCTTCCAATATTGACCATGCGTATTGATGGAATCTGCGCGAACAAGTCTATCTTTGACTCTATGTACAATCGCGTTATCAGAGTTTGATTGAAGAAGAAATGGAGCCCAATAGAACTCGATGGATGCATTGTACTCCTATCAATTATCCAATAAAAGTTTTATTGAGAAAAAATTCACAATATATTTCTATGAATGTTAGTATAAGGAAGAATCTTGCCTCAGGTTACCTCAGCTCTGAAGACAGTGAGAGAATCAAAATCCTTCATGGACTTGGCCTTTTCTGGTATGACCCTATGGAGAAGACAAACCATGGAGACATACTGACCCCGATTGAGCGAATCTCCAACAAACATCATCCTCTTCCCTCTGAGCATTTCCCACATGAAAGTGGCATTGAAGCTGCAAATTGTCACAAATTCAACCATAACTAAAAGACTGATTTTTGAAATGAGAACTGACCTCAAATTATAATTCGCAATTAGGTGCTTGAGAATCATGAAGGTCGTAGTGTGAACTACGGGCGGACAAAAAAAATTAAGCAGGATTTGATGATCCTAACCATCTATTTAATTGCCCCAACACTTTTAATTGCATCAAAAAGTGCGAAAACCATAAACAAAGACGGTTAGAAGTTAGAACCATCCTGTGCTACTGAATTTTTCTCCCACTTCTAATCCACATTGAAACATTTTGATTTGATACGACTTTGTCCCAGATTAATATGCGTTCAGGTGGTTTCCACAATAATATTCTCAATTTTGAATTCAAGGTTAGTTCTTATTTAGAATTTGCTCATTCAGTATAATTTTTCATTTAGATGTTCAGGTTACAAAAATTACCGGATAGAAATAGAGTAGGGTCATTTTGTAGCCTAATTTTTTGAAGGCTAGCATGGAGTATGTGTTTGTTTAACTCTCCTTAGACATGAGCAATTGGATGTGTGAGTTGTGCACAAGATATGTAATATGACTGGAAACAGCACCTCGTGGTACTCGTAACAGGTTATCCAAATGTTTGACTTGATGTTGGGCCCAATACACTCAACTGTGAGGGAAGAGGATCCCCTGCTTCGTCCAAACAGGGGACTCCGCCCCCCTTTCACCTCCGCACGTGGCGTTTTCTGTTTCGTCCAAACAGGCCCTTCTGCCCCCGCACATGGCTTCCCCTGTTTCGTCCAAACAGGATCCCCCTGTTTAGACGAAACACCACATGCGGGGGCGGAAGGGGGGCGGAGTCCCCTGTTTGGACGAAACAGGGGATCCGGATCCAACTGTGAGTGGTGTCAGTATCAAACACATGCATAGGAATCGATCCCGTTAGTATCAAACACATGCTTCGAGTTTTGATCCGAAAAAAAACAGAGATCTAGTTTCGAGTTTTGATCCGAAATAAGATATAAAGTATAAAAAACTGAAATTTTCTATCACATTTGGGGAAACAATGTAAATAGTCTTCTTAATTTTTCATAACTAAAGGGGGGTTTTAACGTGGGGTTAGCCCAGATGGTTGGTACCCCATTTCTCATGACCCTTGTTTCCAAGGTTTGATTTTTCTTTCTTCCTGCGGTGAGGAGGCTTCCTTCCTGTGGTAAGCAGTTAGCAGGCCATCTTATAGACGGCCCAGACCCAGGCTGGGTACCTTGGTCCACTTCTAAATCCAGGCTTTGAAAATATACATAAAATCTTTGTGTCTGCCCGCAAAACCAATATGAAAATCATGGATTTGTTCTTGAAACCCAATTGCTTCTTAGATCAACACCCCTTCAACGAAAATCCTGGATCCGCCACTACCATCCTTGGTTCTCCGATCCGGACACCATTGGCTTTGTTTCTAAGTTACCTTTGCAAATGGTGTCCAGCAATTAGAGGATCAAGAAATGGTCCACAATAAAGGAAGGCCAAAGATCGAAGAGCTAGGAGCTTCAAATCTGAACTGCCGCTCGCTGGCCCATTAGAGGAGGGCTCTCATGTTAACAGCGTGAACTGTCAATGGGCAATTATTGACAGATTTCTCAAAGGGCTCGACCCAAACAATTGTAATGGGCCCCATTTTGGGGCGCCTTTTGGAAGTCGAGTTTGGATTTGGGTCCATTGGATTGGACAGATCAAATATCTGGTCTATATTTATTTTGGTCAATAACCAATTACCCAAATACCTGAAAGGATTTTTTTTTTTTTTTTGGGTAATTGTATTGGGTCCAATGGCTTAGACCTAGACAAGGGAGGGTCAACACCTTTTTCTTAATAGAGCTTGTTTAGTGAATACAACAAAGCCTCCACCCAATGAAATATCGATGGTTTTTTTTGGCTCAATAACAATCGAGTCCAGTTTTCGGTCCACGATAGACCCAACCTGCGACCCACTAACATCCTTGACCGGTTAACCTCAGTTTTACCACTTCTAATCCGAAATTTTGGTACAATGTTGCTTGTCTTTTAAATACAAAAAGTACAAAAATGTGTAGATGAATGTTGTCCAACCAAAACCCATATGAATTTAATTGAGTCTACATCGATCCAATTACCCCCAAGGAACCCACCAAATGCACCACAAGAACCCATGCAGAGAACACCTCGGCCTGATCCGAACTAGACTAAATTTCACCACCATCACATGCATGCAAATCCAGGCCCAGGTCGAGCATTTTATATGGAACTTTGCAGTGACAACAGGCTGGGTCTGGTATGGTCTAGGCGAATAAACTCCAACTGGATAGTCTGGCATTGTACTAAGTTTTTGTTTTAGTGATCACATTGTACTAATTAAGTTACATCCTTCAAAACGAATATGATTTGGAGGACACCTATTTTATTGATATTAACACCAACTTCTGATTTATTAGTTGGAATATATTAAAAAAATTCTCCTGCATGGGCCCCACACCCACAAAAACTACACTTCACCCATTGTGCTCGACAGAGTGGGACCACATATCATGGGCCCCATGCACCAGCACTAGGCCAAGTTTTTATTCAATTTGGAGTTGTTGGCACACCGTCAGATTAAACACAAAATAATGTATTAAAAACTTGATTAAACACAAAATGGAAAGCTACTACTCATGTCTTCATGTGTGATTCACCTTCACACATTGTCTCTCACACCTACTCTCACCAACTGGGTGTGCCCTTGACTTTGATTCTTATCAGGAATACACACCCATGGAGAGATCGAGATAGGACAACCTATATTTATCACTCAATTAAGTTGCTTATTTTTTAAATCTGTAACCCAGCATACCTTCACATCTAATCTCCCTTTGAACATAAAGTCAAAACAATATTTCTTCAGGGACAGAACCACAATGACAGGTGACCCTCCGTGTAGAATTTTATGGTCAAATGAGCTCCGCCAATGGATAAGGGCGAAGGAAGGATATAAGGTAGTAATCCAAATGCAATCCCCGCTTTCCTAGAATTTGAATTGCTGCCGTGGTGATTGCTGGGTATTTATTTCTATTCTTCCATTGATTCGGTTTCATTAGGAGGGGAGTTAATTTATTTGATAGTCTTTTTGGATATTTACCTTTGATTCTTCGTATAGAAATATGAAGTCTTAAAATTCTTTAGAATTTAATTACATGAAACAAGAAGGCCTTTGGTAAAATCAAGAAGAAAGAGAAGAAAAAAACATTTCAATTCAATTAAAAGAAAATATCAATCTCTACCTTTGTAAAGAGCATCCATGAGGCTGCCATCTCCAATGTTGGTACTTGTTATCCGGCCTTCCATGTTCTTGGCAGGTCAGCTGCGGCTGTATGTATGGGCACTCCTGCTCCTCATACAGCGGCCTTGCCTCTTCATCGTACACCCACTTGCCGGCGAAGATGTTGCACCCTCTTGCAGTCTTGCCCACAGCAAACGGCAAATGGGTATCCTTCTCTAAGGCCAAATTCAGTTTAAAAAAAGAAGCAAAAAACACCCACTTTTTGTTTCCTACATAAATTCGACCAAATTCACTTGTGTTGTTTGCTTTTACTTACCTTCTGTTGTTGTGAGTTGTTGCAGTAGTGGCTGTTGAGCGTGTTGAAATGGTTGTTTGAAGATGCAGCTCAGGTCCTCACTATAGAGAAGTGCTACAAAGAAGATGAAGCCTAAGGTAAGGAGATAGGAAGGAAGATGGACCTTTCTAACAGGGGAGGTGGGCTTCATTTCATACAGGGTTCAGATGTTGCTAAACAGTTCCCTGAACACCTTGGCACATACAGTTTAATGAATAATGCCTGAGAGTGCATTGTAATGAATTGATATACCTCTTGGACATCACTATTATAGTTGTCTAGTTAAGATATAGGGTATGACTCCAGATTGCTTGTTTTTATCTTTCTTATTGTTGGTTTTGAGTAAAGAAATTGGGAGGGTTGCGGGCGTGGGGGTCTGAACATTCATAGAATACTTGCATTGTAAACAACCTTGTTGTTTTATTATTTATTAAATACAAAAGTGAACTACCAAAAGTAACCCCTGTTTTATTAAATTGTTCTACAGTTTGTCATAAGACTTTTCCCCTAAATAAATAAATATACACACACGGTCCATTTGGATCGGTACACAGTCGATCCAACGGTCTAATAAATTTGGATCTGACCAAAAATTGGTGGGCACGTGCAATTTAGGGGAGTCGTGTGTTTGATCCATTTAGAAAAACTAAGGATGAGCCCCAAAAGCATTAACGTACGGAATCTTATCCTAAGTTTAAGCTTTGGAGAGCATTGCCATATATATATATATATATTTTTTTTTCAAGATACAAATTCCCATGCAATTTTTTTTTTCTTGTTTTTAATAAATCAAACAATAACTGTAAAATATGTGTATACAAGTAATCTGTGCATAAATAGGCTTCAATAAAAAGTTTAGGACAAGGTGCATTGGTTAGAAAGATTACCCATTCTGTAATCGGCCAATTTAATTAATTAACAGAGTAATGCATGTGGTTTTAAAAATAGTCAAATTGTAATGCAATGCCTTTTACGTGGCAGCGGCTTCGGCCATGAGTATTACAGTAATTTTGTACTAAAACTTCACTGAAACTGTATTTTTCAGCTAGTTATAGTCAATTCAAAAGGCTTGTCTATATATAAAACTCCCCGAATACCATCAGAATTTAAGGTCTCCATCATTTTTGGAGTTGTTAGCTAGGTCATGCAATATAATTCTTGTGGTGGTCAATTCAAAAGTGTTGGTTTTTTTTTTAGAGAGAGAGATAGAGGACTATGTTGTTTATATTCTAGTATTTGAAATTTGATGGTTTAATTAAAATAAAGCATTGTCAGGTAGCCAAATGACTCATAATATAACTATTGATGCTCATGGATGGAGTAACAATAGCGTCTTCTTTGATGGCACTTTTACAATCATCCCTTTCTCAGAAGAAATACTTCTTTCATTTGGCTTATTCGATTGTCCCACTTCGAAAGTTTTCTTTGTGTAATGACATGTCAAGGGGCCAGTATAAAACTTGTTAAAATCAATTGGGTTACTGTTCTTAGTGGCATAACCCCCTGTCCCTCTCCACCATACATTATTTGAGTTTTTTATTTATTTATTTATTTATTTTTAATTATTATAACTCAACCATGGAGCTAGGGACTTAAAAGAGAGTCCTTACACTCACGGAAAGACAGCCTGCATAAGTGGAAAAGAAAGCCCACGCAAATAGAAAAATATGGCATACATTGAATTCAAACACTGTGCAGTCATGTGAGAACTGCCACCACTTACTAGTTAGGTAAGTGTCCGTTCTCCATTATTTGAGATTGATACAAGGAAATGAAGATGAATGATGATGCAAGTATCTAGAGTTCTTATTAGTAGTTCCATTGTACACACCGTAACTCCAGCAGGAACCAAATCCTTCCAGCACCCAATGAAACCCACTTCAGACGTATAGACCCAAAATGACAATGGTTGGTTTCGGGGGTCAGTGGAGAAAATCAAATATGCATTTTAAAAAGTTGTCCTTTTTCAACATTATTCTTCTAAATGAAGGCTTGAATTGATAAAAGAAAGCCAGTTTTACACTGTGGTCTACATAACGTTTGGTAATATGTGAGAAATTCATATATTTAAGGATTTATACCCTCTTCCTTTTTGCACATCTTTGGAGAGCCCTAAAAAATGAGAATGCAAATGGTTCAAATCCTCAGATATTTAAAATTTTCAAACGTGGGTTTTCCTTGACTCTCTAGAAAGCTATTTTTTTTTTTTTTTTTAAGAATTTGGTTGCAAAACGTAACCTCAGGGATTTCGTAGGATGAACGATCCCTAACATTAAAATGTTCCACTTTTGCCCGAATTGAATTGTAACATGTTAAAGGGTCATGAAAAAGGGTCTCACATTGCTGCTTCTTCACATTCATAATGTGAAGTTAAATAATTGAAAGAGAAAAAAAAAAAAAAAAGGAACAGTGACATGATGATCAATGATGGAGAATAATAGGAAGGCATTTATGTACTTACACAAGGAGAGAGAGTGGGGGACAGGGCAGTTGGACAAGGGAAAAGTTGGGAGGTGGTGCGAAGGATGCCATCATGTTTCTTAGATTAGAAGGAAAGAAGGCCTTTCGAAGGTTAGTAAATCATTTTCTGGATAGTTGGCTTGCAAGGACATCATTTGATTTATATGCGTTAGGTAATTTGGTAGATATCTTTTGGTTGGCGTTTCAAATTCAAGAGCTTTGTTGTAGATAGGTGTGTCATTGATACATACATATGAAGCGCATGCATTTCTTTTTTAATCATGCATGCTCCACTTCAACAAATAAAATCAATCTCTCTCTCTCTCTCTCTCTCTCACTTTTTGTCAGTGTATGTTAAACCTCTCTTAATCATTCTTGTTCAAACTAAAATGACCCATGTACTCTTCGTCTCTCTTTGATCACAACGTTTCAAGCAGATAAAAAACAAATGATCACACCCTCCCAACAATCCTATAGATTAAAACAGTTAAACAGTTTTCATTTTCAGCCGTTGGAGCTCAAGCTCAGCTTTCATATCCCAACCAAAACAAATGATCCCACCGTTCCCGACAGTGACAAAAGTATAAAATGGTTAGTAGTTTACTATTTTCAGCCGCTGGAGTTCAATGATGCCTCTGTAGAGCTGGAGGAATTTTTGGGTCTGTGTCATTAAAACTCGCTAAATCAAATTGTCTCAAATTTTCTTTCATCAGTGGAGTGCACCCCAAAGAATAAAACAGTACCATGCCCAATTTTATGTTCATCGAACCTGCGCTCACAGTTGGATTAAATATAATAAAATAAATGCAAAGTTCTAAGAACATGTTAAACCAAGGGCTAGGATGGTATGATGGAGCCGATTCTTCATATTACCAGACCTTTCCATCTATCCTACCACAAATGATAGGAATCCATTAAAGTGGACCGCACAAACTGAGCCCACATGCGCACACTGTGGTATGCTTGTTGGTGATCATCTTTCGCTCCTGTGGCCTACTTGTAACAATTGTATTGGTTGGACTTGCCTCAAATACTAGGCAAGAACTAATCCATGACAGGATCCACCAGATGAACTGTTGATTCCCCAAAGGTAAAACCCACCTTAACGAAGGTGTATACTTCTGTCAAAGTTTAAAGCAGTGGAGATGAGTGCTTTGAGAATCCATGTCATGTTTCATTGGGGTAAAGTTATGCTAGAGTACAAGGATTAAGCTATCAAAATTAATTTCACTTCAGTTTTTATGACATTGAGTGTGTCATTCAGGCCTAATCCCTGAGACAGGTCTTAATAAACACTATTATCAAGATCCATTTCCTTACACTTACCCAGATCCATTTCCTTAAATTTGATGTTTATACCTCACTTGTACTCTTGTTTAGAAATCAAAATCTGCAACATTCCAACAAGCATTACCATGACCAAACTGCATGTGTTAAGGAACATATCCGTGATGAAGTTTATTCCTCTACCCTTGTTTTAAGAAAATCAAAATTTGCAATATCCCAACAAGCATTTCAAAGATATAAATACATATCAAGAACTTTCATGATTACTAAAATCTTAAATTGCCAAAAAGGCGGGCAGAAATAATCCAATTTCCCATGTCTTTGGAAGGCTCTACAACCCTTTATTCTTTTCTTAGGAACAACTTTTGACATGTCTCTGAAAGGCCAACCTGCATCTTGTTCTTAGACGACATGTAATGTTGATTCAAGAATGGAAATACAGCTTGCAAGTAGAAAGAACAGAAAGATCGTCAGGCTGCAACTTCACCTCCCATCATCTGCAAAACAAAAAAGGTGTGTCATATTCTCCACATCAGAACCCAAATATTAAAACAGGCCATTATACCATTTCAAACTGCAGTCAAATATATCCTTCCAGCCAAAGATAATCCAACAAAGAAATGTCTGGAGTTTGTAAAGTTTAAAAGGGCCTCTCTCTCTCTCTCTCTCTCTCTCTCTCTCTCTCTCTCTCTCTCTCTCTCTCTCTCCAAACCACGTTTTCTTTTTTTTTTTTTTCAAAAACAAACAATTAGACTGGTATTGAGAATAAGAAAAAGAATAAACAGCAAGGCCGCCCATTAAGATAATGGACCACCCAAGAAAGAGTGGATTCCTAGAAGATTCACTTATGATATATAGGATTCCAAGACCAATTCAACGCTATTCTCAAAAAACAAGTTGGAAAGAACCAGCTTCACACTATAAATTCCAATGTGGGTATGGCAGATTTCTAGACACCATCTTGAAGGGAACTATTAAGGGATTGGATAAATTTTCTTTTTTTTTTTTTTCTTTTCGTTTCATAGATCTTTATCAGTCTCAAGTGTTCAGGGGGTGTTCTTGTAGTTTCTTGTATGATGTCTTTTTTCCATTGCTAAATAAATTTTCATTAGAAAAAGTAAATGTAACGTGTGAGGGTATGGAGTACTATACAGCGTATATACAAGATTCAGAAACAAGAAATAAAAATCCCCTCAATAAATAATGTAAAACTTATTTGAGCATCACCAAACCTGCATCTAGGAAATCAATGCACAAAGATTCTTCCATATCTACCTCGCGATGGGAAGTTCAGAACCAATTACCATGAGACTGCTCCCATCATTCTTGCCCACCTCACTGCATTAGTTGGATCTCCTCGGAAAAGTTTCTCTTTCAAAACCTTATTAGCCTCTCTCACTACCCAAAATTTATTCTTTATTAGAATCTTTAAATCCCATTTGACCAGATATAGTGCATAAAATTTCTCCTAAGTGATTCCTATGATACACAACTCCCATTGACCCTAATTTGCCTCTAGGCAGGCCTTCTGCATTAAATTTTAGCCGCCTGGTAAGGCTGGTGTCCATGATAATTTGATGTCTTGCTTGCTATTCCCCTCACTTGAGCATCCCAATTTGCTAATATGTCTGTGATTGTTAATCACTTAATTTCTTTCCTTGTCATTATCCATTGAGCTATTGACCCAATCAATTCTTTTCCATTCCACTCATTGAGCTTTCTTGGCCGTAATTGTATCAGGAATTTCTCCAGCTTTCTGCATCACCTTCCCTCTCTTTTAAAATGGTCCTCAACCCCAAAAAATGAATACTTTTGGGGCAATCTTGTTAGTACCCACTTCAATCCAAATAGCAATTACAGTGCACCACACTGACCTTGGAAATTTACAAGAAGCAAATAGAAGATATCTTTGCGCCTCTTTCTTGTATGATTTCATTACCTAAAGGAATTCTTTCATTAGAGGTTGCAAATCAGTTAACCCATGAAAGAATCTTATACATATTCTTTTCCTTTTCTCTTTGAAAACCGTATGTTCTAGGTTCAACTGAAATGACGCTGCTTTTGATCAAGTGCCACCATTTAATGGAAGAGTGCTAGCAATTAATAAGGTGATGGAGTGGACATGAAAAGTTCTATACCATTTATTCATTTAAGATAAAATAAAATAAAAATCATCTTTGAAAATGAAGCATACAACAAATCAAAGAAAGAAAAAGTGCATTAAAAAGATATATATATATATATATGTATATATATATATATAGAGAGAGAGAGAGATCACTGTCATTTGTATATACAGATAAATAAGATTAGATATCACATTTACTTGAAAAAGAAACAAAAAGTCACCTTAAAGAAATCCCCGAACACGCCCTGCAAGCCACTTCTTCGCCTTACTCCATAAAATCTCTCCCCAATTTCATCTAGCAACTGGATAACCAAAACATGCAGAACATTCATACAGATGTAAACAAATTGCAACTGAATTTGGTCTCTAGCTCTAGCTTATAAAATATGTATGTTTTATTTACTGAATATTTACAACTATTTACTGGAAAATTTATTTAAGGTTAAAACTACAAGAGAAACAGAAAAACTAACCTCACCAGTTGCCTCACAATCAAAAAAAAAAAAGGGCAAGTGCCAATTTAGTGCATCAACTTAAGCCCAAAGAGGAGGCTCACATGTTATAGATAGGGTCTGTGTGGATGCAGTAAGTTGGTAAGTAACAAGCCTTTGCAAGCAATGCTATAAAACTTTATGGGCATGTTTAGCACTGATCTAGTTCTGGAAAGGGCTTAGTGTTATTTTGGCCTGCTGTCTCAGAAAAATCATTCAAGAAACTCTGAAGTTCACTGAAATGCACTAATTGTCTTCTCTCATCCTTCCAATTTTTAAAGATAAATCATAAAAGAACTGCTGCAAAAGATTTTACATCGAACCAGGTTTGCAGCCACATTTTTAAGATTCCCACTGAAATTCAGGGTTGCACTGAGCCATCTTAGCCGATTTTTCTGACCTCCAAGACCGTATTCTGTCTTAGAATTAAATCTGATCCAAACGGGCCTATAAGAAAATTTGTGGGTGCACTAGGATTTATCAGTTTTATGTAATACATTTAAAGGAGTTCAGAAATCATATATAAAAATAATGTAGGCTGCTGCTTTTTCAACTTCTCTGTGAATTTGTGCGCTGTGTGTGTGTGTGTGTGTGTGAGAGAGAGAGAGAGAGACCTCATCAAAGGCAGGTTCTTTGTCAATACTCGATTTGTACTTTTGCCTTAATATTCTAAACAGTGGAAAAGCGTCTCTTTCCAACCTGCATAATAACAATATTAGGTCCATGTAGAGAACATGTGCTAATAATCAGAAATATCATGCTAGAGCATTATAAAGTGTCTAGACTCTAGAATCACTTAAAAAATTTATAGGCACTGAAACAAAGAGATACACTGAAAAACCTTAAGCCTGCATCTACTGATCACAAGTTTAAAACGTAAACCACACCTATATTCTTTTGATTGGGAACGGAAATTATATAAATGAAAAGCAAAGGATACAAAAAAACTATAAAATACAGAAAAAGGAGATTGCAAGACACGGTCTCTGGGCTGCTGAAGAATAGTTGCCCAGATCACTGATGGACAAATTGCAAACTAGTTCACTTGAATAACTGGCAGTTGTATTTGCGGGATACACTCAACAGTTCTATAAGGATTTGGTCTAGTTCATGAACTGGATCTCAAGTTCATGACTTGGATCAAACATGTTGAGTTTTGTATGGAACTTCCAATCCTATTGATTATTCACACTGAAAATATTGGATAATATAATTTAGTCTTTACGTGTACAATATTCCCAAATGTGGTAACTTACGTAGCGATTTGCATGAAAAAACTTACCAAAAGACATCAGTAAATCCACAGATGCGGCTTTGATGGGATGATTTATAAATATATACTGATTACAAGAGATTACAACAATAATCATCCTACAAACTAGTTGAATGACCTATATTAAATAAGAAATTCAATTTCTTGTGATAACAGAATCATGAAGATAATTTCGTGTGTATACCCACAAGAGTTTGTGGTTTGTTTTTCTCCCATTTGTGGAAATGTTGGATAGAGAACTGGCCTCATCAATTGAATTTGTCAGTCTGCATTCTGTCTCTGGTTTTATAGCCTTTTCTGAGTTTAGTTTCTAAATAAAAGTTATATGTTACCATCTCAAGAATAAATATAAAAAATCATTCAATGACTTGGTGAACTTGAAATCCAAGTTTTTGGAAAACTAAAGAATAAACTGAATGAACTTGCTCCCAACAAACTGGCAAAATATGCCTAGTATCGAATTACAAACTGCAATTCAATACAAATTAGTCAAACTAGAAAACAGGTGACTATGTGCTGATGTCAGCACCAAAGGTCTGGCCAAAAACCCTCATCTGACTGGATCTCTTCTCTGTACGGATGCACGTGTTAGGGAAGGAGCCCATCAGCTCTGCAGTCTTTTTTTTATGTCGTATTTGATTCATTTTCGAACCCTCCAGCAAACCAACAGGAGCAAAAAACTGAGAAGAAAAATTGAATAAAGACTTACGTCTGCAAAAGATACACAATGAATTGGGTCAACTCTGACTCTGGGAATGCTTTTCGCTTCTTTATTTCATCGATGAGGTAGTTAGCATCTTTCATATTTCCCAATGACAAGTACCTTTCCGGAAAGCATAGATTGTTAGAGTCAAAAACTTAATTAGCATATCGAAGTTTTAAGAGATGAAAAATGGGGAAAAGCTAGGATGAATGCAGTGTACTGCACCATAAATTATATTAATATGCTGAAATCGATTTTGAATTTATCACTATTTTTGGGCACTCTTTTAATCATTTTTCATGTTGCTCAGACAATGATCCCCTCCGGCAATTTACAGTTCAACATTTTCTTTCAGAAAACAGGATGAATCTCAAACATATCCATGTCAAAATGACAGATTAAAAATGAACTCCCCAATGCCACTTGAGTATGGTAATCCGACTCATTGCACATGGGGCACAACCCAAAGCAACAATGAATCATTCATTCTAACTGCCAGATTAATTAGCATGAGATAACACACATCTTAAGTAGGGCCATGATCATACAGTCAACCTAATTTTGTATCTTTGAGACCACACCCCATCTATAGTGCAACATGTCAAGTATGCCATGAATGCAGCAGCTGTATAGAAAATTATACCAATCATCTTACATTACAAAAGTACCAATATTTCTACTCTCCTGGAAGAGAAGACTACCGATAACAATTGAGGTGTTAAACTTTTTTTTTCAAAAATGAGCAAGTGAGGTCCTTATTGTTGTCGATACAACACTAGTGTCAAATTAAATGAAAGGTAGGGGAGTTGAAAGAGGCTTGAAAAACTTCAACAACTGATGAAAGTATGTATCGATGTGCTTATTCATGGGAAATACAGGGAAAACATAAGTGTTTATGATTACTTACATTAGAACTGCACGTGCAATGGCCAAGTCATCTTCCCCTGGATAACACTAGATAATAATTAAGTATGTATCAGTCAAACATTAATGGAAAACTATCAACTAAGACCTAAATGTCTTTGCTGACCGCAGAGAATTTAGCATAAAATTCAACTCTATGCCAGAAGCAGGATGGTAGAAAGAAATCCTGATATCAAAACCAACCCACCCCCTCCCCCTATTCTCCAAAAACCCAACCAAAAAAAAAAGAGAAGAAAGAAAAGAAAGAAAGAAAAAGGAAAAAAGAAAAAAAAAAAAGGATGTGTTCCACCCACTCTGACTTCAGGGTCAAAGACCTCTGGCGATGTTGAGTCAGGCTCATTCTCACTCCCCATGTGATAAGAGTAAGTTGGGATTTGAAGTAAATCACTGTTCGGTCCAGCAAAAAACCATTGTGTAAGGGTTGAAATATATTAAACTCTGAGGCCCATAAATCTGGTTAGCAATGAAAGGTTTCATGTGCAGTAGCTCACATATAGCTAAGTGGAGGACCATTTGAACCACCTGGAAGTATGCCAATCACAAGGAGACACCTGGCTGGGGAAGGCCTATATATGGATTAGGGTTTCCCCAAAGATCAGCCTAATGGGATCATGATGTGGAAAATTCAACCATGACAACATATGGAAAAATCAGGTATTTCAGACCAACTGTAACAACTTGATGAGTAGCACAATTGGGGATGAACGATAATCCAGCGCACAAGCGGGTGGGTGGGGAAGATCTATCATAGGTGGGCCCATGTAGCCCCTACATATTGGGGAAAAAATGCCGGGTTAGGGTTGGTTCATGGTGGACCCCAACCCAGATATGGACCCAACTGGATCCAAACTGACTCGGTGTCTGCCTCAAAATATTGGAAATATATTTTTATGTTTATTTTGGTACCAGTAACAAGACTAGAACCTATAACCTTAGGTTTAGTATGGACACCCTACCAACTGTGCTACAAGCTGTTTGAGTTTGATGCAAACTCAGATGGCTAGATCATCGAAGATTATGTGTTAGATCAGAACCTAACATCTTTAGAAAAATGGGATCAATCAAATGGGGTCTTGATCCCTTTTTTGAAGCGTTCGATCAATCAGATTGGTTTCAATCATGAAATGGACGGTCCAAATGGGTCCAAATTAAGTTTTAAACAAGCTAAACTGAATAAGGAACCAAAACAGATCCCTAAAGGACCATTTGGATCAGCCAATTACTCCAATCCATGCCAAATAGACCTAGAAGTCCACAGACATTGGACAGCAAGCAGGCCAAAACAACCTGAACCTGGGCCAAATCAGGCCCACCCCAGCATAGCCAGCCACCAGATAAGTAGCCCAGACCTGGCGACCAATTCTCAGGCAGCAGCTATACAAGAAGTTCAGCATGTGGGCATATATAATAATATTGATAAGATATTATTAATATATATTTTTATAATGACTATTATTTTGTACATATCACTTAGGTATTGGGTATCTGGGTATGGTTCCTCACTAGATCCACCTTCATAAACCGGAGGTGGATCCAGATCCGACACAAAACCTATATGTTGCATTTGGATCTGGCATCAACTGAAAAAACCACTGGATCAGATGTGGATAGCATTAGAAGAATTGGAGAAAAGCGCTTCAAAATAATTTTTTTCTGCTCACACTCACTACCCTACTCTCCTCCTCATCTACTCAAACGGAACTGAGCCCATTCGACACTCACCCAAAACTTGCAGACTCTGCCACTAAACCATGCAAAAAACATGATAACAATTCATTTAGTTGTTGATAATTGTCAAATTTCGACACCTTTAAATTAAGCATTATAATGACCAGAGGTCCTCAAGTATTACACACCTACTGAGCCATAACTGACCTTTCCATCCCCCTACCACACCGCCTGCCCCCATCATGATTGGCATCCAGCAAGGAGGGAACCACAGGCCAGGTTATGATTAACTTTAGAATGGCATGGCCATTTCATTAAAGCCCCATACATGCATTCATGCATACATACATACAGCAGAAATTTTGGCAGGATGCATAAGGAACTTATGGAGGGGCCTGGGCCTGCCGAATCATGGGGAAGCTGGGCAATGGGTAGCTTTATATGTGGATCAAGGATGGGAAAGAACCAGCCCCATCAAAATTAGTGATGAATGAATTAGATTCAGTTTATTTTGCTAAATCTAATGGAAATTATAGCTCAGACCGGAATAAATGGGGGTGACTACCAATTCTTGAGGGCAGTTGTTGTGTTAAGAGTTTGGATCAGCCACCAAGTGGGCCCCGCCAAAATTTCCTCACTGTTCTGTTCTAGCATGATTTCTTTTGGGTTTTCTACACATATAAACTGAAATGAAAAAAAAGGAAAAAAAAGAGCAAGACTTACCTTGCCCATAAAATTTACTAATGTGGCCGCAAACTTCTCCGGGTGGCCCCCGCGAACAAAGTGAAATGACACTTTAGTCATATCCTGCACAAGTATACTGGTCTTGACAATGCCACCAAATATATGGAAACTAACGAACAGAAGACACAAGATGTAACTCTCTTCTTAAATTGTGCAACTTAAAAGAGATTTTTGCTTGCAAAATCGGATTGGTGATGCCAACATGTGATCCTTACTAATTGCTATTAATATGCTGATACCATACCTAGAGTTTAAACCCTTAAACACATCCCCTCTTCTACAAGCTCCACCCTTCAATAAGGCATCAATCATCCTCATATTTAATGCTTGAAGAAAAGTTGGAGAAGGACCATAGCAATTTACAGTTACATGTGAATCATTTACTTTATCAGGCTGTATTATATGGCTTCAAGCAAAAAAAAAAAAGGTCATAAAATTGACCCTGATGAGGTTATATGCCAAAATCAACCCAAATAGATTGGACAAGGCTTCGATGATGATGTTTTTATATACCACAAGGAAAAGTGAATTATAACTTTTATAATAAGAAAAATGTTAAACATTAGTTACCTTGTAACTAATGAGTTCACTAGGTTTCACTAGGTTAATCAATGCATGCTTATTTATGGTTTCACTAGGTTCACACAGTTTCAATGAGTTCAAATAATGTCCGTTCTCTCATATTACAGTTCAAAACAGACAATAAATTTGTACAATCAAATAGAGTGGCATGTGGACCAGGCCATAGCTTTCCAAGTCAGATATATTCAGAACAAGCAATGGGGTAGCGGGGAAAAGACTAGGTCCAGCCCATTTCAAAATATTAAGCATTTTTAAGTGAAATTGGTTGATCTGAAAAATCCAATCTGGTAGGCCCCAGATAGATATGATGCCAAGCTCATTGTGATCCTGAGCCAGAAAACACACCAAAGCCCAAGCCTCAGGACATAAAATTGAGTTCAAATACAGCCTAAAGCAGCCAATTAAAGAATTATATGATCATATAATTCCGGGCCCAGGCTGATATTAAAATTCATATGATCATCAACCCACAGAATTGGGCCTTCAGTTTGTACATGTGGTGCAGCCAATTGGTTCAGGGATATGAATTGATTACCTGAAGAGCTGTGGGTTAGACCATGATCCCAAAATAACCCAAGTTATAATATCCTAGCCATCTACTGCAGAAAATCTGAGGGCAAAAGCATGATGTGGGAAAACATTTTGGATTTATGTGTGACGTGCGGAAGGAGGAGCCAATCATCTTTTTCTTCATTGTAAGGTTGCCTCTTCTATTTGGGGCCATTTCATCAACTGGTGTGGCCTAGCTTGGTGTTTTCCAAGGGCCATTCCAGAGTTGGCCAAGCCCTAGGAGCCGGGACCATTGCACGAGTGTGGGCTCTTGCTTTGGAGGCTTATCCCCTTTGCTATTCTTCAGTCAATCTAGAGGGAAAAGAATGACAGGGTGTTAGGGGAGTTGTGTCATAGGAGGATCCAATATCGGTTGTGAATTAAGGATTACAAAGGGGACTTTGATAAGGAAGGGATTCACTAATATCAAGTTGAATGCCATTCTAGATAACTGGGAAGCTTGTATGAGGTGTGGCCCTTCTAAGGAGAGGAGAGTGGTTCTTTGGTCTTCTCTGCCGATAGCACAATAGGAATAGTAGAACTTAATGTGGACAGAGTTGCTAGCCAACTGGTATCAGAGCAGTGCTTTACAATCATAAGGGTGAAGTGCTTGTTAAGTTCTCTAAGCACATGGGAGGCATTGGCTGCCTTAGAAGCCTCTTGGATCTTTTTCAGCGTCATTGCAGGATACGTTGATTAAAGAGAGCAACTCGTCTATGAGGTAGCAATCAGCATGATGTCTCACAATGGAACTAGGCCAAGGAAGTTTCAATTGTATTTCAATAAAATCAAGGTCTTGTCATCCTATTTGGGTGTGGTCTTTCGGGATGAGATTAGATCAACAAATAGTATGACTGGTCCTCTTGCCAAACAGGGGATGGACAGAGTTTCTCCATGGGTGGGTTGTATTATGTAATTGTTTTTGGGTGAGCTATAATGCTCTTATACCATTGTTTTTGTCTTCTTTGGCATTCTAGTTAGGTTGTACTTTCCTTTTCTAATTAATATTTGTTGTTTGCCAAAAATAAATAAATAAATAATATCCTAGCCATCAAATATTGGTCATTTTTCCATTGAATGTAGCATTGCTATATTACTTTCTTGGTTTATTTTTATACCATTGATCAAAGGGTACGGATATTTCCATGGAGATCTTTTCAACATGATCCACCTGTGTAAGGATCCCATCAGATCAACAGTTCAGTCATGCTCATAGTTTTAAATTTCTAAGAGACTGCATATCCTTGGGCCGAGCATCACAAAAATCCTTCCAAACTAAATCATGCAATACATAAAACTGGGCACCGAACAAGATCAGCACATAAGAAATGTATGGCAGACTAACAAAATTATTGCTAGAGAACAAGGTTTCTTAACACCATATATAAGCCAGTTGGCAGAGAAAAGCTGTTAGATGTTAATACAAAAAACAATTAGAACAATTTTCTTTAGGAAACAAAGAATAAATCCCGATGGGACCTACCAACTCAGGGGACTGAGAATATATATATTCTGCCAACATATAATGTAGTTCAAGAGATCCTATCCCGGGAGCTCCAAACTCTGCAGACCACCTACCAAAGAGAAAGAAAGAAGAAAAAATAAATAATAAATTACATCTAAGATCCATAATAGATGCAAAAACAAAAGTAATAGATCTATAACGCAAAAGTAAATAACAAGTCACTCACCCCAGCCTCATTGTGAACAAACCATAAGCCCTTGCACTCATTCCACCCCTCCCCCCAAAAATAAATAAAAAATAAAAATAAATAAAAAACCCACCCTCCCATAAAACAAAATTAATTAGCATTAGTCTCACCCCAGCCTCCTTGTTAACAAACTATAACGCACACCCATCCTAAGAAGCATAATAGATCTAAACTCAAAAGTAAATAACAAGTCACTCACCCCAGCCTCATTGTGAACAAACCATAAACCATTGCACTCATTCCACCCAACCCACTAATGAAAATAAAGCCTTAACCCATCAATGACGGTTGAGTAAAAGAGTTCCAACCAACTGATCAGTGGAGGCCATTAAATCAATTTTTCAAATGATTGGTCAGTCCCCATTTTTGCAAACACTTTCACAAATAGGCCTTTCCTTGGCCCAAGAAACCCAAATGATTGGATGCATCCAAATGCGCCCAAATGTCAAGCTATCATTTGCTCCAGAATGGCATAATCATCTTAGAAAATTCTTGCATATGTGAGTTTCTCCAACAATGGTGTGGCGAGAACAATGACCCACCTGGATAAGGGACAATTCTTAGGGGGCAGTGGGATGTGAAGGGGGTGCTCACAGACAAGGGTAGATGAAGTTTCAGACCCATCCAACCATTTTAAGCCCCTTCATATTAGTTGTTGATCTTTACAACTGCTGAAATGAAGATGGCCCATTTCATCAATCAATAACAATATTTGAACTATTTTTTTCCCAGGCCTAGTCCATAATTAGATCTTTATATACCCTACCAACCATGACTTTCATGCAGGCAAGTGGGCGACACGAAGTCATCATTTTCATTTCCCCACAGTATAATGACTGTGTCATATATCAGAAGTTTTTGACAGTGGTGAGATAAGAATGATGGCCCACCAGAATGAATAGGGGGTGGATGAAGTTTCAGCAAAATCCAACCAGTATAGCTCCTTCATCTGAGTCATTAATCTTTACAACATCTGACCCACGGAAGAGAAACAATTAGGCCCTTTAGCCCATGGCCTAATTCAGCATTGGGAACATTACAGATTAAATAAAAAGGGCCTTTTTTTACTGAGTGCTTGTGGAGTTTTGGGGAGGAGAGAGGAGCCTTAAGGAGAAAAGAGTTATAAGAGCCAAGTATGGTGAAAAGGAGATGGAGCGAGAACACCAAGGGAGTAGATAGAAGAGGACACTATTGGGTATGGAAGGACATATCATAGTTGCGAAATCCCTCCAACCAAGTAGGAAATCTGCAAGAAAATATGGACACACTTCCTAATAGGAGACATGAAAAGGTAAATTTTTAGGAAGACGTTCAGATGGGTGAGGTGGCCTTAAAGGAGGCCTGTCATAACATCACCACACCAAAAAAACTTGAATGTGAATCTTTTATGGAATTAGTGGGAGGCAAATGGTTGTGGAACCTATTATTTAGAAGGATCCCCATCAACAATGAAATTGCTCCTTAAATCTCTCCTAAATGCGGTTGATGCAATTTTGATTTCCTTGGAAGAAAAGGATAAGAGAATTTGGGTGATCCAAGTGGCAAATTCTCAAGGAAATCCTTTTTTTTTTTTTTTGAAAATTGTGCCAAAAATGAATGCTCGCTTTCCTCATCAGATTAGTTTCCAAATCTTTAGCCCAACCTAGAGTCAAGGCATTTGTTGGACAACACCATCCAATCAAATCTTGACAATTGACCATATCAAATCCCGCAACTTGTTGGTATTCAATATATGTTCATGTTTTGAGTTGATTAGAAGTCTATCAATCACTTATTTGCTGGGAAGCACGGACACCTCTCCAGGGCCAGAGTGTCGATGTCCGACACGTGTCGGACACGCAAAAAAGAGTGTCCAGCTTATTTTTTAATTTTTTATATTTCGGACACGCTGGGGACACGTTCTGGACACGTCCGGACAAGTGTCGGACACGCTGGGGACACGTTCTGGACACGTCCGGACAAGTGTCGGACACGCTGGGCCTCTTTTTAATTGAAAAAAAAAATAGAATAAATGGGCCATCCTTAAAAAAAGAAAAGCAAAGGGGGCTATTTGTAAAAGGAAATTGATAATGCTCCCTTTTTCTTTGTATGAATTTTATGGAACTATGGATATTTCATGTTTAATGATTATTAATTATGTTTCAATTTTGTATTGCTATTTGATAATTTAATTTGTTTGTTAGTTGGTACAGTGGTACTTGATTTTTTATTTATTTGATTGCTAAATTGATTACAAAGTTAAAATGATAGTATCTTTTAGTATATTATTAGATTTATTATTATTATTATTATTATTATTAACGTGTCCCCGACGTGTCCGTGTCCTACTTTTTTTAGAAATGCCGTGTCGGCGTGTCCGTGTCGTGTCGTGTCCGTGTCCGTGCTTCTTAGCTTATTTGTGATTAGCTATCTCATCTTTGGTGCACTCATTAGAAACTCTTCATCGTGGCACGAGTTACCGCACCATCCTTTCTGACATTGTTAGATAATTAGGGATCAAGAACTTTTAGAAAGACGGGTCAAATCTAGTGAGATAAGACTCGACTTGCAAATGTATTATGTGTGTAAACAAAAAAGAAATAAAAGACCTATTTAGGGTTCGTTTGTTTGCAATCATTTACATATGTGAAAAATGTACATGTGTCACCGTTAACACCCTACCAGGTTTGTTCGCTCTCATTACTCATATAATACATAAATGAGTGAAATGGTGTAAATGAGGACACCAGATAGGCTTTGGGTTTGAACCCCTTCAACTACAATTTTTTTTATTTTTTATTTTTACACTTTCGTTGGCCCTAAAATGGTAATCTAAGCCAT
Source organism: Cinnamomum chago (assembly GCA_038049695.1). Classification (NCBI taxonomy): domain Eukaryota; kingdom Viridiplantae; phylum Streptophyta; class Magnoliopsida; order Laurales; family Lauraceae; genus Cinnamomum; species Cinnamomum chago. The sequence continues at coordinate 10,943,541 of CP142453.1, read as the reverse complement.
TCATCTTTTTTGTTAGTCTAATAAATCCTAAAACATTTAATTTCATATCTCAATACATTTTGAGAAATTTGTAATAAATGCCAAAAATGGAACCAATAGATCTAGCTTCTGTACTTTTGTGGGCCCTCAATTCATGACCAGAACCGTTCAATATTCTCATACTAATGATAAGCATAAAAAAATGATCAGCATCAAGACATTTAATTTTGATAAATTTGTGAAAAACGTCCAAATAATCCAAACACATCTAAGACAATTGGATACTCATTTACTCATGAAAAATGGTGATTTTGACAAACATTGTAATGTGTTAATATATGTAACATTTGCATTTGTAACCTTCACATATGAAAAACCCATTTCCTTATCCAATGCATAGAAGGCAATGATCCCTTATGCAAAGGATCCTCATGGGTATTGATGTCATCAAGGATTAAATCATCAACAGTTAGATTAGGGTTTAAGCAAAGGAGTTTCAAGGTGTATCTTTGTAAGACAGAAGATGGGGGATGGCACCAGTGTTACGAAATTCAGTTAGTTTCGGCCAAAATTTCCGAATAAAAAAGTAAAATTACCTTTTTGGCCTTTTGTCTTAGAGAAATTAGTGGGCTCCAACATGGAGCAGCCCATCTATTAAAATCTAAATAACTATATGGGCCCTATCGCCCTAATCAAATTTTATTCCAATGTAAAAAAATATTTTATTATGAATAAGCTAGCCAAGTTTTAGTCAAATATGAAATAACCTATCAAATATAAATCAACATATTGCATTGATTTAGTACAATAAATTAAATGTATCATATATTATTTTTCATTTTAATATATATATATATAAAAAATTCGAAATATTTCACCGAAATCTCCTAATCAATGAAATGGCATCCGAACCGAATTTCGTAACACTGGATCATGGCACCCTCCAGTGGGTAAATACAAACTTAATGTTGATGGGAGCTAACCCTAGTCCATCAGGTTCAAGAGTTATCAAGGATGAGAAGGGCAACATGGTGCTATCTTTTCTTGTGCGAGTTGGTGTTGGTGATTCAATAGAGCAAAAATATTTCCAATAAAAGAGGGTTCAAACATTGTCCATAATTCCTTCATGGCCTAGTATTAGCAGGAGATTCAAGAAATGATACTAGGTAGGGTACTGGAGAAGTGTCTATGCCTCGGCATTTTTCTACAAATTTATCAAGATTACTCGTAAAAGTAATTACAGCCGTATCACACCAACCAGAGAAGCAAATAATGTCACAGACTTTTGACCAAAGCGAGGGTTGAAAGGGAGTGTATTTTCATTGTACATGGTTTAGTTCTCAGTATATTTATGTTCACTTTTTGTCCTTCTGGTCCCCGTCTGAGAGAGAGAGAGAGAGAGAGAGAGAGAGAGAGAGAGAGAGAGAGAGTTTGTGTGTGTGAGTGAGTGATACTGACAGCAGACCCATGGACCAGATGAGCATCCTTCATATGATACCCATGGAAACAGCTCTTTCTAAACTATAAAGCAAGGACACAAGGAACTACCTAATTGCAGCTTTCAAAAATGAAGAACAACCCTCAACACGTGTTTTCGCCGCTCCCAGAGCTTCTGCAAGTTTTTGCATGTCATCATCATCTCCTAATAAATTTTGTGGCACAGAAATCTGTGGAAAATCCTGGTAAATCTTCCTGACACGCTCTAAGGTGAACAATTAGTCAGAATTATAAAGACAGAAAGTAAAGCATTTAAAAAGTAAAATGAAAAAACCATCTATCGTGAAGCATCTCAAGGCATATAAAAATGCATTAATGTCTATTCATCTCACTTCCTTTTTTTCTTTTCATTTCTTATTTTTCTTCTTATTATTACTTTTTTGAAATGCTACCTAATTACTTTTTAAGTCTTATCATAAAAAATGGTACAACACCAAGAAACAAAATAGCATACAATACCAAAGCACCCGAACAAACTAAAAATAGTCATACCACTCTTTTTAAACACCTCATTAAATTAGAGGAAATCATCCCCCATCAAATTCTTTCTAGTTAAAAGCCCAAAATATGGCCTTTGTCTGAGCCGCCGTACTTCACAGGCAACCCCAAAAATATATCCAACTTAATGCAGAATGTATGAACTTTACACTCAATCCACAAGAACCATAAGACAGTAACCACAGAAAGACTATATACAAAAGAAAGGAGCACTGGCCCCATAGACAAACGCTCAAGGGCTCCCAACAGAGAGCAAACTATCCCAGGCATGACCCACTAGATATCCAAGAGTAATAAAAAAAAAAATCTCAACCTGCCATTGCCAACGAACAATGGCACATAATACTCATTTCCCAAGAAGAAATTCTTTTGATGTTGACATATCAATGTCGTAAATTTATCTAAACAGAGGAGCAGGAGTTGTCCATTAACGACTAAGTTGCACTATTAAGCAACCAAGCATGAAGAAAAAAAAAAAACTCGGGGACACATGGCCGAAACCTGTAATCACTAATCGCTCCCCTTATCATGCATATAAACTGACTAAAGTAGTAGCAAAACATTTGCAAGATACGAAGATTCATGATGTCACAAATTATGCCGAAGATCGTTACTGCACAATAACCCCACCAACACTATCCAAATAGTTAGAAACCAAAGCAGCATGTTAAACGCAATGGCATACAAAGAAGGATACTACTTAGCAAGCATTCGAGCAAGACACGACAAATCGTCCCAAAACCAAACTATCCTCAATAGCTTAGTGAATGTTTGAAATAAAAACTCTCCATACCAAAGTGATACTTTGGTAACGCCATATGCCAAACATATGAGAAGACTTCTTATGCACGCCAATAAAACATCATTAAGAAAATTATATTTTCACTAAAGAACAGACCAAACTTGGTTGAGTGCAGGTAAAGAAGTTAGTCCACATGTGCAATCTGGACATATGAGATGGATGTGTGGAAAATCAAGAAAGATAGAATCAGAAATGTGTGCATTCAAGAGCATTTAGGGGCAGAATCAATAGGTGATAAATTAAAAGAGACTCATTTAAGATAGTCTGGAATGTCCAATGCAGGCCAGCAATAGTGCCATTGAGGAAAAGAATCCTATACAGGTTGATGGTTCAACAAGGAAAATATATAGGCCAAGGAGGACATAGATGGAAGTAGTAAGGATTAGATATGAAGAAGTGCAACCTATCTAAGGATTTGGCTCGTGATAGATCCGAATGGAGAAACAGAATTCATGCAGTCAACCCCAACATAGTTGGGACAAGGTTTTGATGATGATAAAAAGAACAATCCTCCATAGGCCCCCGTTGTTCATTTCCAATCCGCCATAGCCAATTACCCAATAAAGCACAACTAACCCTCCAAGTATAACTAATACACAAATCACCTTTCATTAAAGGGTGACAAATTTTTCCCATCCCTACTAACTAATACTTCTAATTATCTTCATTGTCATTCCATAAAAGTGGCACTTAATCTGCTCAAATCACTTTGCCACACCAACTGGCCAGTGAAATATCAAAAAAGTTTCCATCTCACATTGTCACTTACATGATGGGGAATAATATAATCCATTTGCACTTCCACAATAAACCCATGAGATTAGGAAGTTTGGTTTAAAGTTTGAATTTGACCTATCACATCACTCCCCCAATCCATGTGATTGAAACAATTAACCTAATGTAAAATAACAGCCCTCAGATCATAAAACTATATCACTAACTCTTTGTTGGTGACTATTAGCACAAATTATATGTTTTCTTTTGGGACGGAATCCACTACATCATTAGCCTCATAAGAAAATAGTTAACCAATTCAAGCAAAAAGGAATGTAGTGAAAAAGCATCTTAATGTCGATTGCAAGATCTATAAAAATGGTTGCATTCTACACTTGAATCTATAAATTTGTGATATTTCTACGACTTAACATATAAATGTGTAGCTCTGTCATTAAATTTGAACAAACTCTGAACAGTTCTGACAAGACAGCGATAGATGATGCTATAATTTAGAGGGACTGATATTTTGGTTATATTGTTTTCCAGTGGAAAAAAATTTGTTTTTATCACTTTCTAATATTTAGGATCTTTTAGATATTTTTTAAACTTTTTGGGGTTGAAAATAATTCATGTGGTGGCGGGGCCGCAAACCCCTACGTCGTACCATTTTAAAGGGACAGCCGCAACTATGACTGGTGCGGATTTTGAACCATGCTTGGGACCGGCAATTACAACATCTGGTGGAATTTTAATCATTATTATAGAGTTGACAAATAAGCATTACAATTTAAATATTCATGTATAAAAAAATTAACAGCTTTTTTAGAAAGAAAGCAAAAGAAAAAAAAATTATGAGTATGTATTTATATAATCCAAGAGTTGGTATCATAGAATGAAAAAAAGAGAATTGGAGTATAAGGGAATAATAGAGTTTGGATTGAAACAAAGTCTTTGAAAAAAAAAGAAAAGAAAAGAAAAGTGGAGAGCAGTTATGAGTAGTTATGATAAAGAGATAAAGGTAGTTGATGCAACTCCCGGTCAAAATTATAACCGATAGTCAAAATTGAATCCAAAACCTCCTAGCTTAATATATTATAATTGTCTATTGAACTTAAACTCCCATTAAGGAAGTTAAAAAAAAAAAGTACCAAATACGATCAACCACCCGATAATGAATAATGAGGATTAAAGGACATGTTCGTCCTAGATATGGATCAGATGATACAATTTTTCATTCGTCAAAAGTTTAGCACGCATGAGATTCTTCCTGTAATGCCAACCCATAGAAAACCCTTCATTAAAAAGGACAACAGCATCCCACATAATCGCAACAGATGAACATTCTGAACTAAGCAAAAATTGCCATTAGGACTTACGCGAGGGGAAAAAACATGTTGATCCTAACCTATGTCTTTTTTATCAACTCCATCTTTAATACGAGAAGCAGCTAAAAGATACATAACTCAAACGTATTTCATTATTTTAGGATCCTCGTAAACAAAAGAGTCCAACTGTCATTTGGGTATTAAAGGTCAGAAATCACCTATATTTATCTACCTCCTGACCATAATCCTGCAACCTCTATTAGATATGGAGGGGAAAAAAATTTCTCCAACCCTATCACTCTACCAAAATTTACTTCTTTCTCACACAAACTGCAACCTCTATTAAAAATCCTCCCTTCCAATCTACCAAAATTTACTTTTTCCTGACAAAAACTGCAACCACTATTAATTACTCCCAGTATCCCAACCCATTACCACATATCATTTTTTCGGAAACAACCCTTACCCACATTTCACTTCTCAACCCTCAACAACCATTTCCATAGAAAGGCACCTCTCTATTCTCTAGTGTTACAGATCCCATCCTTTTTTAATTTCACAACTATGAACGCTCCATCATTAGGTCACAAAAATTCAAGTTTATGACCAAGCATGACAAAATGCAAGGGATATGAGCAGAAACAAATTTCCAAAAGTGGAGCACCTTTAAAAGGGGGAAAGAAGAAACGAACCCAAATTTTCCCTTTCCAGAGACAATCAAGATTCAAGATTGATAAAATACAGAACAATAAGCAGATAAATGCAGCAGTTTGTAGAAAATATAAGATCATAAGAAAAGATGTCACAGAAGCTCTCTATAAGCATGACAAACTGTATAAGAAAAGAACCTAACCAAGAGTTTCTTGACTACACTCAAATTTCCCTTTGACAAGTATCTCCACAAACAATACAGCAAGTTCAGCCCCACAAGTAACCTATAAATTGTTCAGATAGAAACAAATCAGAAAATACATAATAGAAAAGGAGAATAAAAAAACTAAAAGGAAATCAGCCAACAGAAATTGAACCATTCAAACTAAAATGCAGAGCTTTGCAGGAAATTGATACACTTCAGCTTTCCCCTACAAATGTATAGGAAATTTTTCTAGAAGGAAAAGTTCCATATTTATTTATTAAATAAGGAACTTTTGGTGGGGGGCCATAATGAGGAATCCATGTGTGTATCTAGTCTGACTCCAGTTAGACAATCATCGAACTGATATCCACCATTGGACTGCATTCAATCACAGGAAAAAAATAATGCACTTTAGATGTCAGACTTAACAAAGCATTGCTGCATTTCTTTCTTCCTTCAGAAATCAAATTGATGCCCACCGAATCTTCAAAGTGGTCTCCACGGCCTTCCAAGATGCCACTGTTGCCAATGTCCCAAAAAGAACGGGAATTGGATTCATCAAAATTTGAGTTGCGGGAACTATTCTTCTTATATTGAAGGTTGAAAGTCCAAGCTCAGGATTTTTTTTTTGAAAGGTTTGAAACTCCAAGGAGAAGGGGTAGAATAAGTTTTTAATGGGAAAAAAATATATAAAGAATATAACCTGCCCATGTCTCAGTTGGATGGAAGCACCTGATTGGAGGATGTCCAGAGCTTCAGCATATCTCTGAGCAGCTGCATATCTGTAACAATTATGACAATTTTTTATCATAATTATGACATTATTCTCCACTTAAACAACTCAATTTTACCTCAACAAAAATTTTAACCATGGGTTCCAAGCAACAGGGAAACCTACAAAAATGTCAAGAAATGATATAACTTATTGTAATAAGTGGAAGCCTTCTCAGGGGCTTTAAAAACAATTCCTTCGAAAATTAAAATTAAAGAAAAATGAAGGCTTAAAAGGATTTACTTCGGTCAAGATTATTTTAATAAAATTTAGTGATGTATTGTAATGATGGAATTTGTGGAGCTATGAAGCCCACCTAAGGTGTTGGCCCTGTTGGGTCAAGGTGGATTGGGGATGTATACGGACCACATGTATTGAAGGTGGGCCAAGTTCCACTCCCATCAATGATCTTATGCAGTGAGATGGGAGATCAGATGAGATGGCACGTTGCAACAATCAAAGGTTATAGGAATCAGATTTTCAATGCCCCAACTGACAGTCCTAGGTTAGCGTCATCAATTTTTCGAAACCTAAAAACTTTGACCTCAAAAGCCCATCAATTCTACTTGAAAACTCAACCAAGAGGTTTTTCCTTTTTTTTTTTTTGGGGAAAAAAGTGACTATATTCATTGCTCAAGAACTATACTAAACACAAAAAAAGCCCCCTACAAAAATACTCAACCAAGACTCGATCAAGTCTAGTGAGTGAAAAACTCAATACAAATATGAAATAAATATAACGAGATGACTCAGAGTTAAGAAATTCTCCATGTTTCACAGAATTTTGATAAGTATGTGCCAAGTAAACCAAGTTTGTCAGTTTTGACTGGGCCCTGAACTTTCTGAATCTCATAAATCTACTTAAATTGAACCAACCGGACGATTTGATTCAAGCCTTACCTAGTTCTAAAACATTGCATGTCGGAAGAAGTTGGAACTCAAGCAACAAAAGAAGAGGCAATTAATTAGGGGAAAAAAACCTCCAACAACAAAATTTCCCCACTGCTATCAGATTGTTGGATAATTTTATACATCGAAGAATTAAGCATAAACTGCATGGCTATCATTAAGTATGTGCAGCCATTAGATTTCATACCTCGCTTTTATTTTTCTAGCATAGTATATTAAATACGATCAACCACAGGAACATTTCCAATCTGAGAATAATTTTATTATGCAATGAAGATGTGAATACAGAAAGGGAATTCTGCATACCTTGCACTGATAGACTTGTACATCTGTTGGGCTTCATAATAATTACCGGCATCTACAGTTTTCTCCAACTTCTCTATAGTCTGCATTTTTAACAGAAACATAACCACAAAATAAAAGATTGAAGGAATTTGCAAACATGTTACCTATAGACAAACACCCACAATAAACATTTTTATAATTCCCACATCATCACATTGCGTTTACCCACGGTTGATCCACCAATGGCTTGATGAAATCCATTACAAATCGGCGGCCCTGTTGAATAGAACCAATCAGAGCAGTACGTACATAGTACTGGATTTACATTACATATGAGAATTGAGTCCGTGATCAATCTCAATTTTCACGCAATGCTCGGCCCAACGGATCTAATTGAAGTGAGATTTGGGGCGGCGGCTATTCATGGGTGTTGTGTTTCGATCTCATGGAGGAAGATTTTAAAAGTCTCATTTTCTCACCTCTTCTGCAGGAGCCAAAGCAGCTCTTTTGTTCCTCTCTCTCACCATTTTCCGCCTCCACAGACGACCGAATTCCTGTTCCGTAGAGAGAGAAAAGGAAGCAGTAAGAAGATACAGATGATGCGATTTCAAGGAAGAAAGAGGACGGGAAGAGGGAGGGAGGATTACGTACGTATGTATGGAGAGGGTGAGAAGTGAGATCGAGGGTTGCGAGAAGAAAATGAAGGACTTGCAGAGGCGATGGAGGGAGATTGATTCGCGGATTTTTTTGTGGAAGACTGCAATTAGGTTTGAGCTAACGGTTCGGCGGACGGGACGCCACCTATGATGATCCAGATGCTATTTATGGTAGGGGTGTCGCTACTTGGAATATATGGACCGTTTATTTAGTGGCCCTATATATATGAATGGCCAGATCCGATGAAAAAAAAAAATTCTATCTTTGTTTAATTGCTGATTAGGCACATGAGTTTATGAATAGGAAAGTAAAACATAAAAAATAAAGCCGAGGAGAAAGGAGATTGGTGCCCATGTTTTAGGGCTGTGCTTCATTTGGAAACTGATTCCATTGGTTGATTTTTTAACCTAATCGGAAGTAAATGAAATGGTGATGGATTAAAAAACTCTTGTAGTTCGTTACTAATGGATCGGTGGCGGATTTCACCATCAATTTACGGATTTCATCCAATCCGATCTATTGATTTAAATATAAATAAAAAAAATCTTAAGGGCTCTAAATATAAGTTAAGAGATCTAAATATAAAAGAAGAAAAAACTTCGGGGATCAAAATGTAAGAGTTCGAAGTTTCAATAGATGGAGTGTGATTTTTATGAATTTAATAACATGTTTAGCTTTATTTGTTAAAATCTATTTTGGTTGTAATGTAGATAAAAACAGCTCTTTGTATAGATCTATTGGGCAGATTTCAAGACAATTTTGTATTTTATTATTATTATTATTATTTTTTTATTTTTTTTGTGGATTGTTAGCTTATACGCTAAAACTCTTTATAATATATTTGATCTCTTTCTTTAACATTAGATTCGACGGATTAAATATATTAAAATGATCCGATCCGATCATTCACGGATCATTTTTTAACAGCCCTGGATTAGTGACAAATTTCAAATCCATCAATCCATAACTAACAAGATTGGTGAATGATTTGATCCAATCTCCCCTAATCCCATCCACGTACACCCCTACCTATGTTACACAAAGGAAATTATTGTTTGCTTTTTGTCGTTCTTACCTTCTCAATGACGGCTTTGGTTACACATGATTAAATTCTTAGAAATTCACCTTTTTTTTTGCTTAATTGAAAAATAAGTTCCAACAAAGAAAAAGTAAAAAGATAAAGAGTGAAGCATATAAGGCAAAGATGTATACGATAGCTTACTTTTCTAATATTTGAGTGATGACTGCATATACTAAAGGGGAGATTATTTTATGTCCGTCCATGGATCTTCTTCTTTTTTGTCTCAATTCCCTGCAAACAAACTATTCATACAAAATAATGTTGCAAATATAGACATATGATGGAAGATAGTAAAAAAAAAATCTAAATATGTGTATTGTCAGGGAAAATGGGGAAAAAAATACTGTTGAAAGAAACGAAAACTAAAGCCTAGATTAAAACTTATAGAATAACATATATATAAACGATTTGACTGCTAAGGAAAATAATAAAAATGAAATACCAGGAGAATAAAGAACTTGACAAGTAATTAAAGAGTACCAGTGTTTTGTTTATACACTAAAAATCACAGCAATTGTTGTTTATTGACTGACTACTAAGGTCTGTCTTCCCTAAACAGGGGTCTTGGTGAAGCCCCTTTGCTTGTGATACAATATGTTATCGTATCTTTAGTGGAGTTTTCAGCTATTATAATATATTATAATATAATATATTTAGTGCTGTACATATCAATTTCTATCATGGATATTGGAAAGACTACTTTTCTATTAGACTAGTTGCTCCATTTTACATACCCCATGTGAGTCAAAAACTTGGTATCTCATTCTTATGTTATTCTATTTTGAGCTAAGTTTTTAATATATACGATTTTTTTATATATATGATTTTACGAATATTGCATGAAGGCATGTCCTTGCTGGTTATTTTTTTTCTATGTTTAGAGGCAACGCGTCCTAATCAATAATACGTTGTCGGCTGATGCATTCTCGCCAAAAAAAAATTTAATGCACTGGACTTGGGTGGACGATTAGAGAAACTGGTGCAATCGTTTGGCAAACACATAATAAAAATTGCAAGACAATCTCATTCACAAACTTGCCTTATAAAATATTTAATAGTAACCATAGTAACCGGATCAGGTTATATAGTCTCTAATTATAACTCAATTGATTAAAGACTTCAGTGTATTAGCTCAAGTCCTCCATGTAGGGGGGAAAATACAATTACTAGCTACATTATATCCTTCATTTGACCATAAATTAACCACATATTTGCAAGCCACCGTATTGCCATCACTAACCATGCTCACAATATATTTTACAAACTATCCCTTCAAAACTTGATTAATCCATCTCAACTCCAATCTCAATCTAATCAAAATTCACAAAATAAAGAGATACAAGAAAACCATGTCATTATTAATCCCAATGGCAATTAATCACTCGACTGAGGACGGCTCTTCACCCTAGCAATAAGGAACGGCAGTTCTCACCTGATTGCATAGTTATTAATTTCGTACCGTTTTCGGCTGAAATGACCAAAAGTTTTTGTTTCGGTCAAGTGGTTGGAACAAAATTCTAGTCAAAACTTTTCGATTTGGAATTCGGTCAATTTCAGCCAAAATGGTATTTTACATAAAAATTTTTTTATGTTTTTTTACACATATATACTTTGTATTTCTTATATTTTTTCAAAATGTAATTCCAAAATTTTTACTAAAATAAATCAAATATGACATTTATTACCTTTTTTAATTTTTTAAATATATATATATATAAATATTGTGTTATATTTTTTCTGAAATGTAGTTCCAAAAAGTTTTACTGAAATTTCGAATCGGTCGAAACATTTTATTTTGTTAGCGAGCGCGAAATGGGGTCCGAAATAATATTGACAACTATGCTCTAGAGTTCTAACCTTACACGCCACCTCATCCCATATGTGTGGCCCCCCTTTCCATATATGTAGGTTATTGTGCTAGTTCACAATTTATACAAATTGACTGACTTTCTTTTGGCCATAATGATAAAATTTGATTGACTGAAATTAGGCCTCTGGGGCGGATCATGTATCGATAATCTTGATGGAAATTTATAGCAAGAAAAGGAAAGAGAAAGAAAGTTATACTAGCAATGCATCGCAGGTCAAAGTCCATTGGCAGCGGTGGGGCCGTGGGGGTGCGTCATTACTTTCAGAGGCCTCGCTTTCGCAGAACGAAACAAAACAAGGGAAGGAGTGGGAGGACCATAGAAAAATCCGAGCCTCCTCTGCCGCGAGCGTCAGGGAGAGGGACAATAGCGAGAGAGAGAGAGAGCATTCCCAATTTCAATTTTGAAACCCTAATCATCATCATCATCATCATCATCAGCTGCTGCTGCTTCTGTAAGAGATGGATCAGGTATTGAACAAGGTCGGGGCGTATTGGTTCAGCAGAAAGGCTAACAAAGAGATCAACTCCGTCGGCGATGACATCAACGTATGAGATTTCATCTCCATCCCTTCACTTTTGTTTTTCTCCAATTAGGGTTTCCATTCTCCTATCAAACCTCAAATTCTTTCTCCTGTTTCAAATCCTTTCCTCTTTATTTCTCATTACGAGGCCTTTGGATCGGCAAAGATCGAATTACAGCATTGAATTGAAAGGCACTGATAAGGTTTTGGTTTTGTTAAGCATCTCAATTCTCATTGCTGTGTTTTTGCGTCTGGATGGATGCCAAATGCCAACGCGACAATGTGGATATGCTAAAAATTGTTTTTTTTTTTCAAAAAGATTTCTTTAGAAGGATGGGTTTCTGTGTTTGAATCCAGGAATTGTTAGAGGGCCCAGACTTGGTTAGATCTATGTCTATAGCTTGCAATTTATCATGGATCGGTAGTTTTTAGAGCTGTTGAATTTGTAATTAGGTTATTCTGGATTGGTTGATCTAGCTTTCTGGTTTGCTTGTTCTCAATCTGATTCTGGTCACACAATTTCCATGCTTAAAAGAAACTGTGCAATAGGTTAAAACGAAGGTATTTTAAAATGTCAGAGTCTGTTGCAACTAAGTTGGTGAGGATCTACCCAGGTTTTTTTTTTATAGGAAGGAAGTATGTTTTCAGCTTTGTGGGAAGCGGATTGCGGGGAAACATTTCAGAAACAAAAACAATGAGAGAGAGAGAGAGAGAGAGAGAGAGAGAGAGAGAGAGAGAGAGAGAGAGAGAGAGAGAGAGAGAGAGAGAGAGAGAGAGAGAGAGAGCATTTCTAATTGAAACTATCCTAAAACTAATTGGGTCTACCATTTCTAATGGAAGCCATCTAAAATTATTTCTTTTAGTAGGATACTATACACTTTATTATCAATTAATGTTTCTTATTCACTTCCATGTTGAATTCAATAAGTGTTTCATATGTTTTGGTAAGGATTCCCAAACTTTTCCCACTTCAAAGTGAAAGGCAAACATCTCCGTTTAGTTTTGTTAATTGTTTCCATTGAGTTTTTTCTCTGCTTCCTAATTTGTTTTAACGACATGTCTTTTCTATTTTCTATTTCACGTTTTCTATATTTTATTCCATTTTGCTTCCCAGATTTATTCCATACCCTGGTAAATCTCAGAATCTGATGAAAATATCCTCTTAAATCTTTTGCTTTTCCTCTTATGGGAATCTGGAGGGAATTCCTTCAGTTTGAAATGCCAATTTGGATATTCTGAGTAAGTTGGCTGGTAGATAGAAATAACAACAGGTGATTACTTGAATCTGCTGGAGTGGAATCTGGAAGATTGTAACCAAGAGGAAGAGAGAACAATCAAATGGTTGAACTCCAGCGAGAGTGGGGGCATCACAAGATCAATTTTAAGGGGAGCTGTTATGTCAAACGGATTGAATCTACCGGTAGAATAGGTGTTAAGGACTAAGGTGGTTAAGGTCTGGGTGCTTTGACTGGCAGGCAGAGTGGTGGATATCTTTAGCTTCTATGGTGCGGAAGATTTTGCTTTTCAATCTCTGGGGAAGTGGAGTAGCACAAGTGATGTGAAGAGGCATTAATAGAAGACAAAATAAGGAATAATGCTGGGAATAAGTTCTCATCATTGAGGAAAGAAAAGCCAGTTGCTCATACCATATCAAGGAAAACATGAGGCAATGTGATCCATGAGTGGCGGAGAGCTAAATGTTAGGGTAGTGCTTATGCTTACTCCAGCACAATGAATTCAGGTTAGGGCAGAAGCCCCAAAATTCTAACACAAGGTTTTCTCAAACAACTTCTATCTTGAGAACAGAGGAGGATTATGTGTACCTGTAAAGAGATTTATTGTAAAGCAGTGGCTTTTTGTTAGTAAATAGGCCGAACATGATCTTAACTTTTGCCTGATATTGAATATTGCAACATGTGAGATACATATCGCATCAGATGGACCCATGAATTATTTATTTTATTCATCTTGTGATAACTGGTAGGCATTTTCATGATCTCTTTGGCATCTTACAGGTCATGTTCTTTTGTTGGGTCGTAGCAGGCTTTTGGAGTTTATTCATGGAGACAAGTAAAAGTGAAATGACATTTTTGTTTCAGCATCCTTTACAATCCACTTCCCCAATAGATTTTTCCCATGTTTAGTCCGAGTAAATAGCGCACACTTATATATTAATTTTTATCTTAGGATAATGAAACACATCATCATCATTGATTTATGTCAATAAAAATATCGGTGACTACGCCTCGATTCATATGAGAACAATTTGACTTGGTTTATTTAACTCTTTTTTTTTTTTTTTACGTATATGTGCATTATGTGAGATTCTAAGAACTTCCTCTATGCAATTTTTTATCCTCTACAACCAAAATGCATTAAATATAATTTTAATATTGATTAATAACCTGCATTTTTGCTGGATGCATTGCATGGGGTTCTAGCTAGTTTCTCATTATTTATGTTGGTCTCCCTCATGTCTGCATATGCTTGATGGAGTTTTTCAGAAACAGTCCTCTCTACTTTCACGTGATCTAAATGCGCGAGTAAAAACTTTATCAACAATGATTTTGTTCTTTGTGAGTAATGGGACCCAATAATGGGTGTAATCTCCATGCATTCACCATGGATGCCCAATTTTTTTAGTCATCACCGTTAGCAATGCAAGTCTTCACACAAGGGGCAGCCTTTATTTAATACATTCTCAATAATGAGAGGGAAAGAGACAATTTTCATTGAATTTTATAGATGTGAGATTAAAGTGGATTTATAGAGGATGGGATGATAACTATGCCCATTAAGGATCCTATCTAGGATTTCCTTTTCTCTCCATGAGATTGATTACATGCCAATCTCTTTTTACTTATTAAGATTTTCTTTCATCTCTTTTATTGATTACATGCCAATTAATTATCTTGCTAGATGTAAGATATGTTGGGGTCGGCTACATGAATTCTGATTCTCCATTCCGATCTATCTTGAGTCAAATCCTTAGATAAGTTACACTTCTTCATATCGATTTTTACTACCTTCATCTACGTCCTCTTTGGCCTACCCCTTCCCCTTGGTAAGCCATCAACCTTCATAATCAAACTTTCCTTATCGGCGTCGTTGCTGGCCTATGTTGGACATGCCTAAACTATCTCAAACGTGTTTCTCTAATTATTTCCCCTATTGTTACTACCCCAATATGCTTTCGAAAGTACTCATTTCTAATTTTATCCTTCCTTATTTTACCACACATCAACATCAATATTCTCATCTCTGCTACATCCATTTCGTGCATACGTTGCTTCTTAATTGACCAACATTCTACTCCATAGGTTATAGCTGGTCTAATCGCTATCTTGTAAAATTCTCCCTTCAATCTTGTTGGCATTCATTGGTCACAAAGTACTCTAGAAGTAAATCTCTGCTTCAACCATCCTGCTTTTATCCTATATTTGACGTCTTCATCAATCTCCCCATCCTTACTAATTATAGAGCCAAGGTAGCGGAAAGAATTACTTTGTGGTCTCTCATGGTCCTCAATTTTCATAGTAGTTTTAGCTCTTTCTATATGCCCATTGAAGTTACAATCCATATATTTTGTGTTTGTATGGCTTATTTTAAAGCCTTTGAATTCTAAAGCCTCCCTCCATCCCCTGAGTTTTGCATCCACACAATCTCTTGATTCATCCACCAACACAATATCATCTGCAAATAACATGCACTAAGGTACCTCTTCTTGAATATGAGTAGCTAACTCATCCATAATCAGTGTAAAGAGATAAGGGTTTAGGGTTGACCCCTATGCAAACCTATGGTCATTGGGAACTCTCATGTCTCTCCACAAATAGTTCTCATACTTGAGACTGCTCTTTCATACACATCTTTAATAATTTCAATATAACCTCTTGGAACATTCCTTTCCTTTTATTTTTAAACCCACCAAATTGCATTATATCTTCCTTTACATTGTATCTTCATTTAAATCTTCTATGTGATGCACTTCTTCGGGCATGGTTGCATCTAGCAAGTTCTAAACTCGGTAGTTAGACTTGTGACATCTCTATACAGTGAGCCCTTTATATTAGGACCTAAGACTGGTAGGGCAGTCTTTCTTTAGCATTTCTTGACATTTGTTCTCGCTAAACCCTATCCCTTTCAACTAGTTACGGCTCACACAAACTTTCTTGTCATTTGTGCTCATTATCACTATTTGTTAGGACTGACACAATTGTTGGTCATGCTAACATGAACTCATCCAGCTGGATGTTGAATTACCATTTTGGATTATTATCTAAGAGTATTGGAGAAATCAACATCTAGTGGCATGTAAATCTTGAATTAAGTATTTTGTAGTTTCTTGTCAACTTTTCTTATTTAAGATGCTTTTACCTAACTATGATGTCAGGATAATGCATTTTTTTCTCATTCTACTCTTCTAGTAATTTGATTATATTATGTAATCCTAAGCTATTGTTTCCACATATTGTTCACTAACTTTTAAACTTAAATTTCTTGATTTCCTACTGACACTATCACTTGTTATGAAAATAGTCATTGTCTAGCAGCATTGATAGTGGAGCAAAATGGTTGGTTAATAAGATCAAAGGTATGATTCATTATCTCATATTTCAATTTTATGTAGCAGTCATTTTTTTTCATCATCATCATCATCATCATCATTATTATTATTAGTAGTAGTAGTAGTAGTAGTAGTGGTGGTGGTAGTAGTAGTAGTAGTACCTTCATTTTCATTATGGTTTGTTATTATTATTATTATTATTGTGACAATATTTCTGACTTTTTAGTTCTTAGGTTTATTTGATATAGCAAGGGAACAAATTATCAAGAGGAAGATACGTGACACATAATCATTCCTGCCTTGCCAGTGCTTATCTTGTCTGCAAAATGGGATGCCTTTTGCTTCTGTTTCTCTAGAAATTTCTCTTTGCCACTTGAGGATGTTAGCATTTACAAGTTCAAAACTCTTATTCTTAGTTCCATAGTTGAAGTACTAGGAGCATTAAAATTATTTTTGGTTGACCTGCATGGGATTTGACTTCTAGCTTCATAGAGGAGATCATTTAAGGTTAAGACTTTTGACCTTGGAGGATAGCATTTATCCTCACAGAGATATGGGTTTTTCACGTATTTATAGATAGGCCAATGAGCATGCATAGTTGCATACAAAACAGGGAGTTGATTGGGAATCTATAACTATATATTTAAGGGGTAGTTTCTAAACTTTTGTTTTGCTTTTGTGCATACTCATAGTATATAACTCCTATACTGTTATGTAGGTTCTTGATTATATCTTTTCCTATTTCTTAATGAAATCACTGTCACTGTAAAAAAAAAAAAAAAAAAAACTTAAGAATATGTTACTCCTATTTGATTGCATTGCTCCTTTTTAGGGCTGACTGCGCATGTTACTTGGAGAAAAAGAATATGTAGTGGTTGCCTTTTTATAACTAGTCAGCTACTGTACTGTGTTGGTGGAGAGTGAAGAATTGGATTATGATAATAAACTCTTTCCCCAGATTCACTATTAATACAGTCGAGATGGAGAGTGGATTCACTGTCGAAGGAGGGAAAAAATTGTGAAATGGGAAGATCTGATATCGATATTTGTTGACAATATACTGCAGAACTTATGCAAGCCGGATCCATGACCAATGGGTTGACCAGGCCCCATTGGGTCTAATAGAGGACCAGCCAATTTACCATTAGAATTTAAGTTAATTAGGTGTCTTAATTAGGAATTTTGAGTCAACTAAGAGTCGTTTGTTGGGAGTTTTATTGATATGGATTGTGTAGCAAATTTCTAATTTTAAGAGATAATTTAGGAATGAAATTAGGAAGTGTAGCTGGAATGGGAATTCCAACCCAGGAAGGAAATGTCCTATCCCAATCCTATAAGTATGTACATACCCCTTTGGGTATGATCATCTTCATTATTTTGTGTGTGTAGAATTCATTGAGAATTGGGCTATCTTGCTTGTGATCCCTTGGATTGAGCCAGCCCTATCCTGGAGCTTGGGCTACTTTGCTTGGGATCCCTTAGAATTCGGCCTGCCCTATTGGCTATAACAGGAGTGCAGTCTATTTCATTTGCAGATTGGGGCTGCATCAACAACGTACCCGAGAACACGTCATCTCTGTCAATATCATTTTTGTTGCTTTAGCCACTTCATTTCATTAGCGAACTTGGAGAGGTATAAAGAAGCAAAAAGAGAAACCAAAAAGGCAGTTAGTGAGGCCAAGGCAAAGGCATTTGAGGAGCTATATAGGCGACTTGACACTAAGGAAGGCGAAAGAGAGATATTCAAGCTTGCCAAAGCCAGAGATAGGCGGACCAAGGACTTAAACCAAGTTAAATGCATTAAAGGATGAGGATGAAAAGGTATTAGTAAAAGAAGAGGAGATAAAGGAGCGTTGGAAGAGCTACTTCTATAAGTTATTTAACGAAAGCAGTAGTAGTGACATACAATTGGGGCAGTTTTCCATTTCTAGGAAAGAATCGAATCATATGTTCTATAGGAGAATCAATAGGGAAGAAGTTAAAGAAGTATTGAAAAGGATGAAGAATGGGAAAGCGGTTGAGCCAGATGGTATCCCTATTGAGGTTTGGAGGTGCTTAGGGGAGGATGGCATAAGTTAGTTGACAAAGCTTTTTAATGTAGTGCTAAAGAGCAAGAAGATGCCTGATGCATGGAGGAAAAGTATTCTTATACCCATATACAAGAGCAAAGGAGATATTCAGAACTGTGCGAACTACCGCGGGATTAAATTGATGAGCCATACGAAGAAATTATGGGAGAGAGTTATTGAGAGAAGACTAAGAAGAACAACAAACGTTTCAGAGAATCAATTTGGTTTCATGCCTGGGAGATCAACCATGGAGGCTATCTTTCTCTTGAAAAGGTTAATGGAACAGTATAGAGAAGGTCAGAGAGATTTACATATGGAGTTCATTGACTTGGAGAAGGCCTATGATCGAGTTCCTAAGGAGATTCTATGGATAGTACTGGAAAAGAAAAGAGTGTGTGTCGCATATATTGAGGCGATAAAGGATATGTATGATAGAGTCGTGACATCTATAAGAACGACTGGCGGAGAGACTAAAGAGATTCCTATCACGATTTGTCTACACCAAGGCTCAGCATTAAGCCCATACTTGTTTGCCCTAGTTATGGATGAGATTACAAGACATATTCAGGATGAGGTACCATGGTGTATGCTATTTGCAGATGACATTGTTTTAGTGGATGAGACGAGAGAATGAGTGAATGCTAAGTTAGAATTGTGGCGGAAAACGCTAGAGACAAAAAGGTTTAGGCTAAGTCGATGCAAGACGGAATATATGGAATGCAAGTTTAGTCAAAGTAGGACACTTGGTAATATAGAAGTAAGTTTGGGCACACAAAAGATTGTAGAGAAAGAAAACTTTAGGTACCTTGGATCTATGGTGCAACATGATGGAGAGATTGATACTGATGTAAGTCACAGGATTCAGGCCAGGTGGACCAAATGGAGGAGTGCTTCGGGGGTCTTGTGTGATCGGAAAGTCCCCCTCAAGATTAAAAGAAAGTATTAGAAGGTGGCGATACGTCCAACATTGTTATATGGATCAGAGTGTTGGGCAGTAAAGCATAATCATGTTAAGAAGATGGAAGTTGTGGAGATGAGAATGCTAAGATGGATGTGCGGGATCACAAAGAGAGATAGGATTAGGAATGAGGAGATTATGGGCAAAGTAAGAATAGCACCGATTGAAGATAAAATGAGAGAAAATTAACTGAGATGGTTCGGCCATGTTAGAAGGCGCCCAACGGAGGCGCCTGTTAAAAGGTGTGAAAGCATGGAGATTGCCAGGAGTAGGAGAGGGAGAGGGAGAGGGAGAGGGAGACCCAAGAGAATTTGGAAAGAAACTATTAAACATGACCTTGCCTACATGGATCTAAAGGAGGATATGGCCCTAAACAGATTTGATTGGCGTCGTCAAATCCATATAGCCGACCCTACCTAGTGGGAAAAGGCTTGGTTTGGTTTAGCCACTTCATTTCATATTCTATTTATGGAAACAAAAAGTGACTTACATCAAAGCATATAACTTCCAAATCTCCCCAAAATGAATTCTTATCTCTGCATTTCACACTCTGCTCTGTTTGTACAGTTCTCAATGACTATTGGCGTTTATGCAAACAGTATGTTAGTTCAATTAAGGAGAACAATTTCTTTTGTTTTTATTAAAATTTGAACTCTAGCTTTTCAACATTTTAAAACCTATATACTTGAAAAAGAAGAAAGTGCTCAAGCTCTATGATTCTAGAAAAGTTCTCTCTCATGTGTTCCAAATTTGTGCTTGTGGCCTGGTTTCTCCTTTTTGTAGTAAGTCACAACATCCATTCGCACAGATATATGCATCTTATTATCCTATTGATTATGAATCGAGAGCATCATCATTGAGTACTGAGGTACAATCCTGGGAGCGCCCACAAAAAAAGTTTTGTTCTTGTAGCTTGTCAGTATGTTGTGGAAAATTGCTTTACTTTGATAGGCCTTGCCCCGTGTAAGCCCTTTATCAGTTTGCTTGGTGATGGTTTTTCAGCTGAGTCAGACAGCCCTTGCAAAATCGAGGGCTACATTGCTTACTAGGAAAACAAAGAGTTGGTGTAATGCAAACTAGACTGCTCAAAGGCTAAACTTTAGGTGGACCATCAACTTGTTTGTCATATAAGATTTTATTTTCCTAGAGGCTAAGAGTATTGAGAAACAGAAAAGGCAAATATGAAGGAGAAGGCTTGGGAGAGGAAAATCATTAAAGAAAAGGGACTTCGTGTTGAGGCAATTAGGAACCTTTTAGAAGTGTCCTTTGTTACAGGGGTCAATGTGCTGATAATTTTATTTGTTTCTAAGCATGAGAAGCCTAAAAGGCTCAGTTCTGAATTGTAGATAATAGAGGATAGCTTCCAATACTCATTAAAAAAAGAATAAAAAAGAAATACCACAGCCTCCAATGCCTTGCAGTTGTAGAGCTGGCCTAGCCCAATTGATCATCTTACTGGAGTCATTTTTTCTTCTTCAACAATTAGTCTCTTTATCTATTGCATATGCCTTAAATTATTTACTACTATTTGAGTCACTCCACTTTTAAGTTGATGAGTTGTTGTAACTTGTAAGAGCTGATATGTGATCTGGTGGTTGGTCACTGCTTAGCTTTACTGAAAGTGTTTCTTATGAAGATCTAACCTAGTTGTTTATTTCTCCTTTTCAAGCTAGCTTAAAATCATCGTTTAGATGTTTTTCACCTAGAGCAGAATTTGCACATATTCTTAGGTGTAATAATCTCTGGAGCTTATATTTCTCTGCCATGGTGGTTTTCCCAAGAAGAGAAGGCAACATTCTCCCAAGCTAAGTGCGTAACTTTTTTTTTTTCTTTCGATAGGTATCAGGGACTATTTTATTAGAAATAAGACAACACAGAACAATGGCCAGCGACCAAAGCAGGGGTATAAGAGCATTATACCCTGCAAGAAACCATTAGATTATGGGGGTCATCCATGGAGAAATTCTATCTACCCCTTAATTAGCTAGAAAATCCAATATAGGTGCATAACTTGATAAAGATATGGCATCATCGTGATCCTTTAAACCATTTCTAATTTTGCAGTTTCCATTGCTTTATTTTTTTTTCTTTTCGCGGCATCTTGATGGACAACCATTCTCATCTATTACCAGAGGATGATGCGGATTGCTATGCATTTTTTTTCAGATAAATACATCTGTGATATTATCATTTTTTTCCAAATTACTTGCATTTAGTAATATCTCCCGAAATAATTTACTTCCTACACACACACACACACACACACACACACACACTGGAGTAGATCAATTTCATTGAAGGTCCACCAAAAACTTTTCAGGTTGTTTCTAGATTTGCTTTGCTTTAGCATCACATAGCATACATCATCTGGAAAGGATGTGAATTACAGACTCCTAATTGGAAGAACTTGATTGGGAACTGTTTTGCAAGGATTTATGATTCAATTGCTCCTGATGATTTATTGCTTATAAATTTGTAAGTGACTACTATATGGAAAGGATTGAAGGTGGGCTATGCTAGGGTGTATTTTGGACCAGCTTTTAATAATTTAACTGAATGAGTTTATATTGTTTCCTATGTTTTGGGAGCAATGCCCAAGCAGAAAAGCTACTATGTTGGTTGCTACCTTTTCTTTTCTTTTAATTTTTTTTAATGGTAAAAAAAAGGTTGGTTGCTACTTGTCCTGCTCAAATTCACACACACCTTAACTGATCTTACATATGGCCCTCTCCATTTTTTTCTTCTAACATAGTTGCCCATAGGAAAATATTCTGTGTTTGTGAAGGCATAGGCATGATCCCATCGGACATGTGGGGGGTATGGGAAGGGGGTGGGTAGGGTGCATGCCCCACAATCTTTTTGAAAACCTCAACTATTCTTACATATCAGATTTTTTTTTTTTTCACGTAGTGGCCCCCTTGGGTGCAGAGAAGGCAGATAAAACAATTCCACCCGACATGTCCCCCATTTTCTGAGCTACTCCAATTGTATTTCTTCATTGGTAATCTGAGTTCTACCAATATGTCCTATCTGCATGCCATTTGGGGTGTATTTAAACAATGTATTAATCACATGTTGGTGTGAACAATGGAATAGAGGATTGGATCAGACTGCAATGGTGGGTTGTTTTCTTGTGGGATCAAAATTTCTTAATAAATTGACTTTATGTATAAATGTAAAATAATATTAATTTTGAACGTAAATTTGGCAATGATTTTCATTTCTCTTCCTTTCTAGTAACTTCCCTGCAAATTTGGTTTCTTCAGGAAAAATGCAAAAGCCATTACCTGAGCTCTTGCAGGAGTATGATCTGGCAGTTGGCATCTTCCCTCGGGATGCCACCAACTATGAGTTCAACGAAGAGACAAAGAAGCTAACTGTATTCATACCCTCCATATGCGAAGTTGGCTACAAGGACTCATCTGTCTTGCGTTTCGCTACGTCTGTGACTGGGTATCTAGAGAAGGGAAAGCTGACTGATGTTGAGGGGTTGAAGACAAAGGTGATGATTTGGGTGAAAGTGACTTGTATATCGACTGAAGGATCAAAGATCCATTTCACGGCTGGGATGAAGAAAACCAGGAGCAGGGATGCCTATGAGGTTCTTAGAGATGGAGTAAGCATAGATAAGTTTTAAGTTTGTTGGAATCGCAGGGTGAAAGGTCTGATATGTTGTCTATACCTATCTTTGTCAGGGAGTAAGGATTTGTGCCATAAAAACCTCTCATTCTCCATTAGTATGTAATTGTCAGTATCCTTGGAATACTTCATGTGTGGGTGAGACCTTTAACAAGGTAATTATACACAGATTTGTCTATGTGCCGGATTTCAGATGTCAAATGCGGTGTAGCTATTTACCCATGCAATTTGTTGCTTATTATGGAGTTTGAAAGGGTTGAGTCCCCTCTGTGTTTTATCGTATCAATGAAACCTCCTAATTCATGCATATGCATTATTATTTTTTTTGCTGAATGCATGTGCGTATTTTGAGATGGTGGTAATAAAGCTACGGTGTTTTTAGCTAATGGGGTCTTTGAGCTTATTATTATTATTATTTTGGTAAAGGGTCTTTGTGCGAGTTATTTGCTTACATGGAGGACTCAGAACTCACACACATAAGCATAAACTCATGTCCTTAACTAGTTAAGCTTGGTCTTTTTTATTAGGTCACGTCAGGTACATTTTCCTATAATGAGCAAACCTAATTTTTTTGTTAAAATATTTTTTAATTTTTTTGAATGATCTTTTATTGAAGAAGTTGATGATCGAACAAGAAGCATGTTGTGATTGATTTGTTTAATAGCTGTCCAGGTGATCAATATGGTCATTTCAAACCAAAACATATTCCTACAAGCTTACTGCAATTTGTTGGGATTCGTTTGCAGCCTTCACATGCTCAGGGTCAGTAATCTCGGGTGGAGAATATATGGCCTGCAAATAATTTTGAAATTGGAAGCCTTCCCAAAATATTATTGGAAGGATGCTCCAAGAAAATAAAGTCACACTTAAATAGTAAAGATATAAAAATTTGGTATTTACCAAAAACAAAAAAAAAGATAAAAAATTGTGGAGAATGGACATATAATCAACATTTGTTGTTGGAGCATCCTTGTGGGCTTTACTTGCTCTACTTTTATAAAATAAATTTAAATATATAAATGTCATCTTTTTTAATTAAACCTTACCTTTTTCTTGTAACCTGCAATTAAGTATTTTGGTATTTGGAAAAGATTAGTATGTTATGGGGGATAGTTTCGTTCAAATGGGGCACTGGCAACTACAATGATATGATGGTGATATTTCAAAAATGCTGGCATGGTCACTTGTGACATGGCTGGCTTGCACTGATCCACCCCCATCCACATGTAAAAGTGACACCCCTTTACATACACCACATGTGATGTCCAATATCAAGTAAAGCACAAACAAATCCGATTTCCTCTTCCCTCATCCATGACAATGTGCCCCATTAGATCTGCGAATAATATCACAAACATCAAACATGATGTAATGTGCCAATCGGATTTTATTTGTATTTAGCATCTAAAATTAGCCTGTGAGAAGGATATATTGATTTTGGGTCCAGAAAATAAAATAAAAATAAAAATAAAAAAAGTAATGCACCAGCCGGGAATCGAACCCGGGTCTGTACCGTGGCAGGGTACTATTCTACCACTAGACCACTGGTGCTTGTGTCGTTCATTCTTGTGTTTTATTGGAATACTACATACATCTAAAGTTTCCAACAACAACCTCCTCATAAGAAGACATTCTTATATATGAGTTGTAAACAGAAAACCATCTTCTCAAACAACTTTGGTCTGATTGTTTCTCAAGATATCTCACGATATTTCGCATGCAGACATCTGGATCTAGACAATAAAGAAAGCCCGGCCTCATCAAGGTACAAATATTACGCTGGATAGCTATATGGGCTAGGCTTGCTTGGACATTGCCTGACTTGGCCTGGCCCTAACTACTCTTGCCTCCAGAAATACAGAGCTGCATCTCATGATTCTTCATGCCTCACCATTACCAATATGCAATTTCATGATGCAAAGTACATCTGGCTGGGTCACTAGATTTATCATTCACTTTGAATTGTACAGAGACATACAGATAAAGCCATTTTCATGGCTCATTTGGGTCCCACAGAAAAGTACTTAACTTTTCTTTTTAAGGCTGCTTGCCTCCTGGACCACCTAAAATCTTGTACTATTATTCTATGATATGGAAAGAACAAACGGCCAAAAAATGCCACCAAAGGAAAATCATCAGAAAACCATCTTCTCAGAGAAAGTGTTCAGGCACTCAGCAGGGGAAAGAAGATGAATGGAGTTTTTACTTACAGTTACAGTCCCTAACTCCCTATTATCAATGATTTTCTCAAAATTCCCTGTCTGGAAATGATATATTCTCAAACCTTTGTTCATCTGATAACTTCATATCACTTGCTTCTTGTGCATAAGGAGTGTGACCCAGATTTCACAACAGTTGAATTGTTATTCACTAGTGGGTTAATCAGCTTTTTAACACTTTTGATAGACTCACCGGTGTACGTTACTCCAATTCAAGTGAAACTTAGGATGCTACATTGTCTTTATAGCTTAATTCAAACGTAAGTCAAATACAAGTCTTTGATACAATGCATCTATTCTAGTGTTAAAAAGATCAAAACTTTCTTAGATCTAACCTTGATTCAAGTTAAAATGAGGGTGCTAATTTTGATGAAATTGACTCAACTTTAATATATATATATATATATATTTTTTTTTGGTGTAATCTCCCCAAATTTAATATTGATCACCCCATTTAATAAAAACAGGCCATTTACTATTGTTAAGGTGGTTCGTCGAGAACTTTCATATTAATAAAAGGTGTAAAAGAAATGACATGTGATAATTTGTAATTGTAAAAAAAGCTTGCGTTAATTGCTGGGGAAAAAAATACAACATTATATGTAAATTTTCTAAAACGAAAAGAAAGAAAAGGGGCTAATCAAGGAGTGCACGATAGACCTAGGGCATGTTTCTTAATTTGAATCTCTGACAAGAATTTAGTGTGTTGGAAAATTCATAATATGATATAATGGTTTATATCTTGACATTTGTAAATGTCATATTTCTTAGATAGAACTATAACATTCTGGCCACCTAAAAGGCCCTAAGTTAGATTTTGATGCACTCTCGGGGAGACTTTGATGTCCGTGAGCAACTAAACTACTTTTCTGGTATATATTCATGATCGAGGTTTTGGTTCTATACTTTCTATTTATTGCATATCAATGCTGCGCTGAATAGTTCCTGCACCCTGATTAATTGTGGAAGAACTATTATACATAAAGTACTTCATGGTGATGTGTGTGACCACCACTCCCCTGGAATGTGACAGTGTCAAATCAAAATCAATCTTGTATTTCAAGAAGGCCCACCACTACCACCACTGCCATTATTTCAAGCACCATCAACATATCGTTGTCATTAGATGGTGATGAATATTACCAGATACATAGATGGTTTACTGTGTTAAAACTGCACAAACTATAGCCATGGCATGCGTACTTGAGCTTCTTGTCATTTGCATTTCCATTCAAGCACAGATGAAAGGCATGTCTATTAAATTCCTTCTGCTCCAAGGAAAGACTTGTTCAAATTGGGGGGTGGGGGGGTTATGATGGGGACTAGAGATCAGTTAATAAGATCATCTTGATCCTTTATTTTAGGGTTTTAAAGCTTAATGATTATTTAAGTCTTTTGTTTTTTTTAAATCTTGATGCAATTCAATGGTGGATGATAGTTTTGATATGAATGCCAATTTGTAGAATACATGTCTGTTAGAGTTTGGATTGATCATAAGTGAGCCCTACTGTAGGGAATAGAAATGTGTTTTGCATTTCTAAGACCAAAATCTAATTTTTCATAGCATTTGTCTATTCAAGTTGCAAAATCTGAAGAAGCCATTGAATTAAAAAAAATCCTTGATATAATAAGTTGAGCATGCTAGTCCTAATTGGGGTGGATTGGCTTTGATTTGAACTTCTTTGGGCATTTTAGACAGTGGTGATCATGAGAGCTACAAACATATGGACCTTTTGGACACTCCGGAGTAGGGGTCATCTCCCTATAAATAGCAATCCCAAGGAGATATATACCTTGTTGTAATCAATCATTTTATGGGATATATACTTCTACATCTCCAGCTAGGATTATGATTCTTCAACTGACAAATAGAGTTGGATCTCATTCTAAACTCTCTTAGTTACACTATTAAGACTTTAATTGGGAGCGCGGCTCCTTACCTGTGTGGGTTCCTTTCCCACTCACACTTGAGTGGGTTGTCTTTCCATGTCGGTGTACAGGCTCTTAATTGAGTTCCAACCCCCTTGGCTGGGTTGCCATTGAAAAAAAAAAAAAAAACCCCTCTTTTGCTTTAGCAAGTGCTTAACCTGTTGTGGGGCCTAGTGGCATAATGGGCCACATTATTTCTAACAGAGCAATGATAACTTTCTACTTTGATAGGGTCGAAGGGATTAGTAGGGAGTATGCATTTGCATTAACACAAATCTCCATTTTAATAACAAATATTTCTAGTCCTGCCCATAATTAGGCGCTGATCTTGGTGAACCACCCCCCACCCCCCCCCCCCCCCCCCCCCCCCCGGCCCCCCCTTTTTTTTTTTTTGTGAAAGAAAATTAAGGTGACACCTTAGTGCATGCCTATTAAGACTGTTGGATTAAGGGCAAAAATGACCCATTTGGAAAGCCTAAATGTTACTTAATGTGATATAAGCATTGATACTCCATTAGAACCTAGATTATCTCTAGCACAGATGGGATAAGAATATCAGCCTTAGAAAATGGGCCACATGAGCACCCAATAGGGGTTTATCTAGATTGATTACCCCTGCATGTAAACTGACCCACGTACAGATCCACTATCATAAAATGCACGCCACACCATCTTAGCAACTTTTTAATGATATATATTGCTATGAAATCCAACTGCATATACCGGGGTCCAATGGAGGCGTAGGTCCATTCACAAACCACAAGGTCCCCCAGACACCTCACCTAAATGACACATTTTGATGACCACACTGATCAAAGTTTGCCCTAGTCCAGCCTATGCTAGCTGCTGAGGATTCTATTTCTTTTAATAGACAGTATGTAATTGTCAAAATTGTAGGATTGACTCTAGCTAGGTGACATATCTCAAGTTAAATTGATTTGATAGCCCCAACATTCATTAGATAGACGAATATATACTTTGGTGAGTTTACCCAATTACACGGCTATTTGGCTGAGTAGACCTGCAAATTTAGACCCTAAACTTGTAGTTAATTTGGCCAACATCCACCATTAACTCAAAAGATGTCTTCATTAATCTAAAATAAAAATAAAAAATAGTCAAGCAAAGCCAAGCACCAAGAAGTAGAGATTAGATTACTAGCTTCAAAAATAAACATGACCAAAACCATCATTTCATGAATCATAATAAACTTAAAATAGAAAAGTGAAACTGACTAAAACATACTCAATAATAGCCATCAAAGAAAAGACAAGTTACACCATGAGATATTTTTTTTACAAGCAACAAGTTAACAAGAGAATGACATGGACAAATTGACCCCTATGGATAAGCTTCATAATCTTCTCCATGTGGTTTGACCATTTCGTCAACAAAACCCATCCAACTCATAGCGGCCTATTGGACAGACCCCACCGACAATTGGGCCCCATGGACAGTTTGGATTCGGATAATGCATGTCCCAACATCCAATGGTTGTCTTAGTGATGTTACAGAAAAGGCAAGTGTAGTTTCTTTCTCCAATTACATATTTCACACGTTGGCAGTTATGGGTTAGGTTGATGACGACCCATCACAAGACAAAAAGGACTTTAGCTAGGACAGAAGCCAAAAAGAAAATGAAATAAAAGGTGTCCCTAGAGAGGTTTGGACTTTGGGACTAGATATTTTCCCATGCTAGAAAAATATCTTTACAACAGATCTTGATATTTCCAATCCCATCATCTCACTATCTTATCAGGACTTCTCTTTACAAATCGACCCTGCAACCAAAGAGAATCTCAATCAAAAACACTGCAGCAAGAACACAAAGAAAATAAATGGACACTGAGTGGGCCACCCTTGTGAGGCAGTGGTATTTAGTGGGGTCCTCCATTTATATCACAATCATCAAATCAGAATGTGGCCCATTTACTAATCATACTACCATCTTGATCAGTTGATTGTGGCAAGATTCACTTGTAGAGTTTTTTTTTTGGTGTGCTTCAGAAGCACGTAATTAATCATCATGAGATAGAGAGGGGATGGGTGGAAACCTTGAGCCTTGGTCTTTTTTCTGCATTGAGTTTTCTAACTTGGTATCTGATCTTCTTGGAGAAAAGTCTGCTCTGACGTTTTTCTTTGTATCGAAGAACTCGAGCTTCCCTTCTCATCTTCTCTTCTTTCATCACAGGAACTTCACCCATCTACAAAATCCATGGAAAATTTGAAACAAAACCATTTAGCAGTATTCAAAATTAAAAACACACCCTTCAACTACATTTCTGCCATTTATACAAAACATGATATGTAAAACTAGATGGCAATCCAATTAGTTCATGAGAAATTACTATAATCAATTGCATGTTTCTTGTAAGTGATAAAATCAAACTCATAGGGACAGGTTCAAGTACAGTGACAGAGGGACCCACTTGAAGACTAGTGGGTCCCATCCATTAGCGAAGATGGAGCAAACAATTAGGTAGTTCAGAAGCTTAAAGCACACACATACACACCTACAAAAAAATGAAGGAAGAGAAAAACAAAAAAAAGGCCCACACACCCCCATGAAGAAGTGGAACATACATAAGTGTCGTTGGATGTGAGGAGGGAATAATCATCAGCCCATGGTGACCGTCCATCAGACCAAGCATCCAAAACATCCTGATAATTGAGATTCAAAGATATGGTTTTCTCCTCCTCCCAAAACCCCAGATTCTCTCTCTTAACAGCAATGTTACCATCATTATCACATTCTTCGAAGGGCTCTTCTTCCATCTTCATCTTATGATGATGATGATCATCATCATCACACTCTTCTTTGAGACGAACATTGGGGATTTCGTCCCAAGTCATGAAATCCCATTCTTTGGTAAGCATGTGGCCTGCCCCACCAAACTTGTGATCATCTTGGAATCCAAATATGCACTCCAAATCTTCCATAATATTGTCCTTTCCATCGGGGTCTATGGGTTTTTGGGTGGAGTTACCATCTTCTAGGATGGGAACCTCTTCTTGCTTTGGGCTTCTGAGATGGGGATTGCATGAGACCATTTTCTCTTCCTTCTGCACCTCTTTCTCTGTATAAAATGAATGAAATGAAATGAAGTGTAAGTGAATTGTTTGTGGGGTTATGGGAATAGATATTTGAAAGAGAGATGGATATTGTTCAAGGTAGTTGCTTGGTTTGGTTTCCATGCTACGTGGTGCCTTATCGCTTTGCTATTGGTTGGCGCAGGGTGTTCTTTTGTCGGGATTGGTTGCACTTGTCCACATGGGAGGGTGGAGCCCTTGCATGTCTCCAAGTTACAGTTGCCACTTTGTTAGAGAGAGAGAGAGAGAGAGAGAGAGAGAGAGAGTGTGGAGGTCCAATTCCGGGTTCAAGTCTTTGATTGATGTGGATTCATTGGATGGGTTCAAGGGTCATTGCTTGTGTCATAATTAATTTAGTAAAAAGTTAAATAGTATATTGTTATTTATCATTTTCATTGGCATCATTGTAATCATCTTCTTGGCGCTATACCATCAACATGGATTCCACATGAGTATTGCGTTTTTTCAAAGTTAAAAAGGGGAAAAAAAAATTTTCAAAGGTGACATTTTGCAATTTTTCTTTTTATGTTTGGGAACGTTTACGATTTTATTTAAGTTTTCTTTGGAAACATATATATTGTTAACATAGTCAGACTTTTTATTTATTTATAAATTCGACCACAGATGCCAAAATTAACTTATATATTAAGCCATTGAAGAAGTTTGACAAGTGGTCAAGAGATAATTTTGAACATTTCAGTAAAGGGCATAAAAGTTATTGGGGCACATGCAAAAATCATAACAAAACAAAGTGTCCCTAAAAAAAGGAAAGTAAAAGAAAAATCTTTACACTATAGGATGCTCATGGCTGGGCCGGGCCAACTCAAGAGCGACCTGAGCCTGGACCTTATTGGGCTTGATTTTAGTTATACTTGTAGGCCTGTGGGTGGGATGACCAGCATTAGAATCTTTGCTGTGTTGTTCACTTGATTTGGGTATCAACTCATCATTTCTAGAGGACTGTAGATATGCAGTTAGACCAAACAACAACATAGATGGCAATGTTGGCTCTCCACAAGAAGTCTCAACAATAAAAGCAACAAAAGTGATATGGTTGATGATCAGCTCCAATTCTTGAAAAAAAAAATTCTGGTAAATAATTTTAGAAAACTTGAATCTATGTTTCATGAAGAGGGATATGTAAGCCCACTTATAAAAGTTTTGGGCCTCACCAGGATGGATAGTGGGGCCACTTTAGATGACCTCTCTTCATTTTGGCCCTCATCATGATCTATTTGTGTCAGCTCACATGGGAGTCCACTTGGATTGTTGTAAGTGGCCAGCTTGGGTTGCTTCATTGGAGGCCTTTGGGTGTTCTTTTATCCCCATGTGGGTGAGATCCAACCATTTTTTATGAATGTTTGGATGTTCATGTTTGTTGGTGAGTAGGGCCCACGGCTGCCATCTCCGTGACAATTGGCTACTGTCACCAGAACATGTTGGATGTAGGCATGGAAATTCCTCTATTATTTACCATGCTATGGAATGGAACTGACATGAGAAAATAGGTAGGGGTGCTCATGGACCGAGCCGGCCCAATCCCAGCCCGACACTTTGGGTCGGGTTTGGTCCTTTGATCATAGAATTAGGGCAGGGATCGGTTTTCTAATTTGGGCCCGCTTAATCTATGGGCTGGGCTTAAATTCAGTTGTAGAGAGCCTGAAGCCCGGCCCGGATATAATAATGGTGTTAGGAAAAAAAAAATGATGTAGGGATTCAAACCCTACAAAGTTGACACATAAATGCATGATCAAACCAATTAAGCCACCCTCAAGATAATGTAAACTACCCAGTTTTTTAATCATAAACCTAACTCGGACAGGGCTCGTACTTCTTGTTGTTCAGGCTGGTTGGGCTTGGACCAGCTAGTTATGGCTCATTTCATGCATGGCCCTACAGTTTAGAAGTTGGGTCGGGCCTGGATGTTCCTTAGCCCGGCCCATGGAATCAACTAAAAATGGGGTAGGGCTGTAGGGGCCATATTTTGGGCTCACTTTACTTTCATGTATGAATTTGGGCCCACTGTTATATATGTTCCACGTGAGCACTGCATACACAATCGGACTGGGTCCGGCCTCACCACTTACACAATCAGATTCGGGTCCGGCCTTCTAGACCGAAAAGAAAAAAAAAATGAGGGAAGGGAATGGGCCCCCTTTACCAGGTTATCTGAAGGACCCAGATCGAGAAAATTATGTACAATCAAGTCCTGATTTTGGGCCCCCTTGACAATTGATCAGTCCACATTCAAGTTCATAGTCCATACTCTATTGTGTACCTGCTGGGTAATTTAGTTGTGTTTGGGCCTGACTATTAAATTCCATTCAGGCTCATTGGATGATTGTAACCGTACAATTGGTGGACCATTTGCCAACAGATCTGCACCCCATATATTCCTCTTTATTATTGTTTTCCAATCACTAATTAGCTAAAAGGAGATAATGTATAAGAGTTTTGAGCCTGGATGATGGCCACTAGGGATGTAAGTGAGTCCCCGATTATCTGAGTACCCGGAGGGTCCGACCCGTTAAAAATCGAGTCTGGGTCCTTATTTAGGCCCCGATAACTAAAATGGTCCGGTTCCACCTTAGTTCGGATCCTTGGACCCAGACCCGACATATTACCTCAAATTTTGAAAATCTCTCCTAAAAACTATGTTGTTGTTGTTGTTTTTTTTTTTTAATATCATTCTCTACTTAGACCCGGACCCGAATCGAGACCTGTCCCATATGTGGTTTTGGTTCTGGTTCTAGAGCCAAGAAATCGGTTCCGAAATGGTTCCGGGTCCGGATCTAGTTCCACCTTCTTCTTAATGGTTCCGGTACCACCATGGACCCGGACCGAAACCGACCTTTTTACAACCCTAGCTAATGGCCACTTATATGACCAATTGTTCAAATTTAAATCTCTCTTTTAAGTTTTAAATCTCTCTTTTAAGTATAAAACTTAAATTTCCACTGTAAGTTTTATATTTTAAATAATAGCCAATTAAGATTTGCATTGCTGAAACAGCTGATGCTGCTAACTAAGTAGTAGTGTCTTCTTCTCTCTTTTATTACCCCAAGGACCCGATTACCCAATATAAAACAGTTGATACCCAACTTACCCAAGGACCCGACCCGAATACGCACAAAACTATATGTTACATATTTATAGGTACATATATAATACTAATGGGGCCTCTACTGGGCATTAATTTAGCCCTTAATAAGAACTTAGGCTCGGGTTCTGTAACTTGGGACATGATTTTGGTTTAACTTCGCATACGGGTCCGTAATTGGTAATTTGGATTTGGACACTAACCTAAACCCGAATCTGAATTGTTTTCATCCCTAGATGACGACCGCAAGAGGTATCAAGTGATCACACCATCTCCTCGGTCTCAACTATCATTAACTTGTCACAAGGGCCGAGAAGGGCTCCTTAGAGTGGAAGTTTTTATTGGGAGGCCCGGGTTTCCAAAAGAATAAAAATGAAAAATATCAGAGACGGTCAATGGGGAAAGTTGGGCGCCAGGTAGGGTTGCAAACTGAACGATTCCGGATCGAAACAATAGTGCTCCTGGACCCGGACCCATTTCTAAATAACGGTTTCGGTTTCGGATCCAGTTTTGACTCAGAACTTGTTTTGTTGGTTTCAGACCCGGAAACTCGGATTTGGTTTAGGAACCAGGTCTACCTAGAGGATTGGAATATAGTTCCAAAATCAATTCTAATTTTTCCTAAAATAAACATATCATTCAGCTTATAATAATGCATCAAGTCTACTACCTCTAATATTGTACATAAAAATGTAAAACAAAAAAGAGAGAGTTAATTTTGAAGTATAATTTGTAATATCAAAGGCTCATATGCCACGGGTTGAAACCTATATGGATCTGGACTCGGACCCGGACCCGTTTATCAATTGAAACCTAAATAAGGTTTCGGACCAAAACCCGTATATGAATCAGAACCTAAAATAGGTTCCAGACCCAATTTTTTTATAGGTCGAAACTTTCGGGTAATCGGAGAATCGGATACCCGTTTGCAACCCTAGCGCGGGGTTAGATGTGGGTTAGGTTTGTTTCATGCATGCCCACACTCACACTAGCCCTGCCTTTTATTCCACCCACTCAGCGACGGGTCATGGTTTTCATATGAAACTCGCCTATGATGGCATATGTAGATTTGCATCTGATTCAAAATTATCCCAATAATACTTATATATGATTTAGAAGAAATGTTAAACCCTATTCATTAATAAATGTATAAATAAATCATAACTAAGGCACATTTGGTTAAGGCAAGCAAATGTAAAACCACTACCAAACCTGCCTACTAATAGAGGTGAAAGCAATTGTGATGAAAGCAATTGCAAAATAATTGAAGTAAGAGAAATGTCACAAGAGCAGATGGGATCTCATTGTCATCACAATTTTTACTCACAAGAAGGAACCCAAAAAGCTAAAAACTTCTTTCAGTTAAACATCACTTTTTTTTTAAAATACAATTCAACTGCCTTAACATTGACAAGTCATTTAAAAGTTGGGTGCCCGTCAAAGGCTGCATTTGATTGGTGTCTCATCTCAATAATATTGCGATTGGCCCTTTAGAAAGAGATATAGGTGTTTAATTAAATATATACAACTCACTCTCTAAGTAGGATATAGACCCTTTTCTTCATTTTTTGGGAATATCTTCTAATCTATATATTTTATTTTTTTATTAGTATTGTTATCTTGATAGTAAGCTCCAATGGCAATCCAGTTTGTGCATGCTCCACATAAAGTCAATTAATTGGAACAGTAAAATTTTAAATTGGAAGAGTCAAAATTGAAATTGAGGCAGTCAAATCAACAACTTTAAAATATATGAATGGGATACACTAAGGTCAAATTTGGCAACTAAGTCCTTGGGGATTCCTCATCGATTTTTTCTAAGGATTTGGAAAATCCACATTTAGCAATCGTAGATCCTCTAGGATTTGGGGTCAATGAGTTGAGGATTTTCACGCTGGCACCAATTTTTCTTAGGTATATACATCACTATGCATTGATATCATTGAAAGAACCGTAGCTATACACATCTTGAGTAAGGAATCCTCAAATTTGCAACAATAAGGAATTCTCAAATCTACAAAGCCATAAAAAACTTCATTTTGGTCCTCAACAATCAACTTGCCTATAACTAAGACAAGTAAATAGAGCTGAAAGTGGGACCTTGCTGTAGTTTGATTCCAATTTGTATCTAAAACTACAAGAATAATCTAGGTATTTTGAAAAAAATGGATCCCTACCCAAACAATTTACTAAGGTGCCATTCGGCAAGTCTAAAAATAGGGCCTATTTAACTTAAAACTAAGGCAAACCCATGTTTTAGTTCTTTAGATAGTATGGAAAATCCTTTTATCCTTTATGTTTGAATCAATATTTAGACCATTTTCTAAAAGAACAAAAAAGGAAAGAGAATCCAATTTTAGACATCCTATGCCTAAAGCAATCATACAACTTACGATAGTGTTTTGAAAGACTTGCCTATTTCATGGGCTCTAAAAAAACCTTTTCCTATATGTAAGTTTGCCCGTTTCAATTGAATTTGATATACTATGCATCTTACAAAATGATCTATTTGTAAAATACTATAATTTAAACAACTTTATTTCAAACTGATCTAATCGAATCAATTTTATTTCAAACAAAGCCTCCAAGCCACCCGTAAGTTTAGTGAAACGAGGAGAATTAGCATATGCTTCTTTTATTGATTTAGGGAAGGCCTATAACAAGTTATTGCGATAATGATGTGAAAAGCATTGAACAAAAACAAATATCAAATGACTTCATCGAGATCACACAGCATTTGTATTTAAGGGCTATAAAAGTGTAAGAGTTGCATGTGCGGTGAGCCAACTAATGTCCAATTTAGTGTGTTAGAATAATACGATAATCCACCCCACTACATATATAGGATTAGCAACTATTAACAATGACAATCCTAATGATCCAACAAATTGAGAGATCTTGATTGAGAGATTAGAAGCTCAATTACTTTCTATGCATATATAGATGTTCATTAGACGGCATCTCACTCAATCAAAGTACATTGTGGATCGTCTTTAACGCACAAAAATGGATGGCAACAAGACCATAAGATCACTAGTATAACCAGGAGTCAAGTTGTTGAGGTCAACGTCCACTCTCACTCCTTAAAGGTCATAATTGTGGTCAAGCCCGAGCCCTCGCCCTCACCATAAAACTATTGTTGTACCATTTCCTATTACCAATTGGTTTTGTGATAAGTGGTAGTTCAATGGGGTGTAAGATCCTACACAAGTAATTGCCGTTTGATGGAGATCCCAAAAATGAATAGAGAAGTATTATTGTTGCTCTTCAATATGTCACTCTAAAAGACTTGGGTATTGTCTTTTGGTGAATAAGGTTTCTCAGTTGATGCATGCAATATGCACGACTCATGGGATAACTTATTCCATGGGCTACAATACCAAAAAGGGGCCCTCACCATCATGGCCTTATCGAATGCTGACTGGGCCAGTGATTGGGATGATTCTGGACCCACGTCCGGATATGCTATATACAATATTGGACTGTATGTATCGTTGCAGAGTATAAAGAAACAACCATCATTGCTGTCAAGCACAGAATCATAATCTAAGTCTTTAACTAATATTGTAGCCGAATTGTTTTGGATCCCAATGGTCCTATATGACCAGGGTATTTACCTCAAATCCCCTCTGATCATATATTGCAATAGTATATATAGTGCCATGTCATTATCCTCAAATCCCATTTATCATTCTTGCACTAAATATATAACAGTGGATTATCATTTCATAGCAAATGTTGTTCAAGTGTAATAGCACATCTAGTCAGAAACTCAGACACACTGAGAGCTGTTATAACAACTGAGCAGCTTTCATGTTTAGAGTTCAGCTGTAGATAGCCGTCATTGGGCAGCCTGGCTTTCTGTGAGAAGGTTAAAATCCAGTCTAGAAATAGAAAAGCTGATGTAAATGTAATCTATCAGAAAATGGTGAAATTAGAGAAATCTCATTTTCATCTTCCTCTTTCTACTTCATCTGTTTCTCTCCCTTCTTGTTCTCTTCAACTTAGGGGACACTGAAATTCAAGTTTTTGGAACTATTGATCAAGTGCCTGTTTTATTTACAAAAGACCTTACATCTACATGGTTTCATTATCTTCGATCCATACTTCATGTTACCGTTGTTAACATAAAAAATAATCCAGCCCACTTAAGATAAAGGCTTAGCTATTGTTAGTAATAACGTTGTTAAGGTCTAACGGATTGAGATTAGGAGGATTAATTTTAGGGATTTGACGATACAAATTTAGAGCCTGTTTGTTTGCATAGAGCACAGAAGGATTCAAGTGTTTAAAAGTGAAGATCCAAGTGAATAAACAAAATGACAATCAAATAACATCTTTTTTAATGTAAAGTGAATAGAAGGGAATATAGAACCCATCACCCTAGTAACTCAAATCCTAAAAAAGTAAAAGTTGCACATATATCTCCACCTTATATGGTTCACTTCTCACCTCATAAGCACCCCCAATCTTTAAAATAAACCATTGGTTGACCATATTCAACTCCCATGTATTCTAATGCATGAAAATAGGCCCTTAGAAAGACATTAATTCTTGATGCGCATCGTCCTACAAGAGTTTTGACAAGGACGTCTGTCGAGTCAAATATGATGAAAACTGGTAGGAAGAAAAAAGACAGAATAAACATGATTAGAGTAGGGACAGAGACATGGAAAGAATCTAGTGGAGTACAATGCGACCATCAAACACCAAAATACTTGCAGGGACACTTCTACATGGAAGTTGGACTTGAATTGTTATATGAATAGAATGTTGAAGTCCAAACAAAAAAAAAAAAAAAATGATGTGACAAAATAAATGCAATAAGATGGGAATACTAAGAAAAATTTGTGGAGTAACAAGAGCTGATAGAATCAGAAAAAGATATACAACGAGAAAATTCATAAAGCCCCACATGCAAGAGAAATGAAGGAATCTCGACGTGGGATAGATTCAGAATGTGCTTACAAGACTAAACACATCCCCTATACGAAGAATTAGAGTGTTACTAGTACAAAATCTGAGGGAAAAGAAACGCTGATCAAATAGTATGAGTAAGTTGCTAGTAGTGACATTTTAGGTTGTGTAGTGACATAGGACTTGGCACAGAATTGATGAGTGACAAGGAAAGCCCAAAAAGTCCAATCCCAAACAGATAAAGGATAAAGCTATGACAATGATGATGTCAACATGCTGGTAGGCTTGTCTAATAAAAACCCATATTATTTTTTGTTGTAGTTGTTTCTAATAATTTTGTGACTTATCTCAATAGAGGATCTACCTAGTAATTAAGCCCAAAACTGTTCTAGGAGCTACTAGTTTCGTCTCAGGCATTTCTGTACTCACTACCAAAAGTTTCATCATTTGAGTCATTACTTTGTAGTATACACTATTCTAGTTTGTTTTTTATTTTTTTATTTTTTTAAATGGTAACTGAAACTTCTTAATTAATTAAAAAAAGTTACAGTAAAGGAAAATAAAGAGGAAAAGATAATAAAGAGCATAAAAGAAAGATCGAGGAAACACAGAGGAAAGAGCAACTAAGTATACACTATTCTAGTTGTTACCTTCATTCTTATTATGGGGATCATATAACATTTTTTTCATATTCTTCGACCTTTCTCCTTGTAACTGAAGCCTAATTTTGACTCATCAAATACACCATGTAGTTTACAACATGTAGTGCTAACACATTTTCTGTAAATCCTTAATTTCTAGAAGGAGAATAAACTTGAGAATTTTAAGCATGGAATATTTTATTTGACCTAGAACACAAGAACTTAGAAAATATATATGAGAAATGATGCCCAAGTACAAATATGAGAAATTGGTGCCCTAGTGTCTTGGATCTAGTTAGTTTGAAAAGGTTTCACGCTTTCAATGTTGACGAATGTAAAACACATATAATTTGTTGATTTTTTTGTTTATTTGAAAATAAATATGTAGGATTTTTCCTAATGTGTTTATATGTAGCCCATTGGATCATCTACCTCCCACCTTTGTTGATGTAATTCTCAAGGTTCTATTGCTGTATAGAGAATAGGTGTGTAGATTTTCCGTATTCTCAACTCTACTCATCTACTGACCTCGAGCAAATTAGTGATTTCTATAGTGTGTTATTTTTTTATTTTTACTAAAGAAGAATAGAACTCACTCACCCTAGCCACTAATGGAGGCATTCGGTGTCCCTAACTAGCTGATCTACAGCAGGATACATGTACCAATTACTAAGTTAATTTGGACACCATATTTACTATATATGGTGCATTATTTT
Organism: Cinnamomum chago; assembly: GCA_038049695.1. Lineage (NCBI taxonomy): Eukaryota > Viridiplantae > Streptophyta > Magnoliopsida > Laurales > Lauraceae > Cinnamomum > Cinnamomum chago. The sequence continues at coordinate 10,903,927 of CP142453.1, read as the reverse complement.
GCAAATTTATTAAACACTTATCTAATCTAGATGATTTAGGTCACTATATATTTATTTTTTAGCAGAAACATATATATTGATTGTTAAATATTTGTTTACATAAATTTAAGAATGAATTCAGTGTAAGGGTCTAAAACTTGACAATAGAATCATCTTCATAATAAAAGACTGGGGAATAACCCAAACTCTTTGTGGTGACTTTTTTATTCACTGTTTTTATTTGTTTTCTTTTGATGTTTCTATTTATGAGTTTCCCATTTTATCCAAACTCCTCGGGTTTGCATGAATTACTTAATTAGGCCTATATCATTGTATATAAATTCAGTTTTCGCTTAAGTAATGGTCGAGGGTTATATGTTGTTTAAATTTTTTGAAGCTGTTTTAATGGTATAATCTGCATAAGTAGTTGCTTTAGACATTGTTTTCCTTACTCTTAGGATGTTCCTAGTGAGGCTGCATTTCGTGCCAATAATGTTCTCATCATCGTCATCATAGCTTTGTCTCAACTATATTGGGATTGGCTACACAAATCTTTTTTCTCGATTCCGGTCTATTTTGAGTCTAATTTTTAGATAAATTACACTTCTTCATATCTAGTTTTATTACTTCTATACACATCTTCTTTGGCTTACCCATTCTGCTTGATGGGTCATCAACCTTTATAATCAAAATTTTCCTTACCAAAGCTATTGGGCCTACGTTGATCATGCCCAAACCATCTCAAATGGATTTCTCTAATTTTATCCCCTATTTTTTAACTCCACAAGTTTTTTTTTTTTTTTTTTTTATTGCCGGCCCTAAGTCTAGATAAAGGAAGAGAGTTGCTTTAGGTAGGTCGACAGTCAACGTAAACTTTTATTACAACCCAACTATGCAAATAATATTTTCTTTATCCCATATATTCTTGGCCATCATGTGCTCGAGTCCAAATAATATGGCTGGTTATCTTATGGCTATTGGTCTTCATTTATAACATTGGTGAATGCTTTATTATCTTGTTTGTGGACTCATGAAAGTGTTAGAAAGTTCTGTAATTATTTAAGTGTTAGAAAGTTTTTGGACGGTTAGTTATAGAGGGACTGCATTATTTACAAAAGGATCACCGAACACATAAACAGAAACACTTGGATAATCTTACTTCTATAGGGACAACTTCAAGGAATGGCCTATACTTTCTCATCTAATCTTTGCAGTGGTAACTTAGTATGATTTGTTTGTGGGAGGATTATATTCTTAAACTGTAACTTCAGTGAATCTTGCAACAATTAACCTTTTGTTAGTGAGAACTGATGATTTTGGAATAGTGGAATGGCATCAAGTAGATGTAATTTCTTCCTTTCAAAGATTTATCAAGCACCAACAATATTTAGATTTCATAAAGCATTACTTGAGCGAAGCTTATATGTTCTTATGAACTTGCTACCATGAAAAAACATATTCAGCTATATAACATCTAAAGTTCCCCCACACTAAAATCTCCCACCATGAATCTCTAGTAAAAGATTTATCAAACAGTAAAAAAAAAATTTGTGGTTTAAATAATTAAATGATTTTTTATTCTATATTGGGAATGAGAGTCTTGTGTTAACAAATCCTATTTCAGTAGCTTCATTGTACAAGCTTGCATAAATGATCTAATTAAAATGATGCTATTAGAACTTAACTACAACTCAAAATTAACATGAGGAAACCACTGTTAGATTGCAAAGCAAATCTCTAAATGATCTCATAAAACTATATTGATAATGGAATATATCCATGAAGTAAAACCAATTCAATTCTCATAACTAGATGCGTTAAATATGAAACAATAATCATATTATGGAGAGGAGCATGAAGATAAACAGCCAAATAATGAATGTTCAAATGAGAAACAAATAGTTATTGTTGTTTTGAAGTTTACAGAAGTTATTGTCAGGTAATATCCACAATAAAGCAAGTTATAAATGAGTTATGTTCAAGAATGAAACAGAAAAGGTAACCAGTATTCACCTAGTGTTGTTGCCAAAGAAGTTGGAAGCCTCTCTCTCCTTGGCGGGACATTAGTTCCACCTCTTCAAAGAATATTTCTAGTTATGCACTAAAGTCCATGTAGTAGTAGCATTCATTATCTTCTTTGCACTCATCCCAACTTCACTGTCGAATAAACTACTTACATTTTGATTAAAAATATATGAATGTAAAGACAAAATACATTTAATATATTAAGATCATAAGCATGGTAAATGATGCCTGACTCTTTTATAGATCATGTAACATTATAATATGGAATCCTTTTTGCATCAAGGTTTAAGTTTTCAAGGCATGTTTAACATTTAAATATCACCCATTCAAACTCCTATTATTAGGTGTTCTCCTATTGAGAACTTGAGACCATTGGAATTAGATTGGTAGATAGTGCATACAAGGGGGAACACTTAAAGTACAGTTACAAGTGTTGGCTATTACCTTGTAGGTTGGTACACGGCGATAAGATTTACATAGGCTCTTGGAAAAGTACTAGAGATCTCACTCCAATGGTCCCACTGACATGGTCAGATCAAGAGTACTTGGTGTTCCTGCATGCTCCTTACTATCTTCTTCACCCTTCAACCTACTAAGGTCTGAGGCATTGCCGTCTACTTTAGGCCTTTTTCCCTTCTTTGAAGGAGGGAATAAAGCAAGGGATAAGGTGTTGTCTTCTTCTTCATTTTCTTCTTCTTTTTCTTCTCTGTCCTCCCATGCCATTCGATGTTCCTCACATCTTGAGGTTACATTCAATGATAGACTCAAGTCTAGCTCACAATCGATGGATTTTCTTTTTGCCTGCCATCTCTCTTCTTGGTCTCTCTCGGGCGACTTCCCTTGCCAATTCTGTGGGGTGTGGGTGTTGTTCGAACAGCTCGCTTGCGCTCTTGTCCTTGTGTTCAATTGAGTGACATACGTGTGTTCTGTTGGATTAGGCCCAATATGGAATTGATAGAAATGATTATTGTAGAACATCTTCCTACCGGATTGATCAACTAAAATAGACTTGTCCATGTGACGATCCCAATTAGATGTGGTGATACCTCCACGAAATGGATTGTGCATCCAATTCCCATTATTACTCCAAGAAGCACCATCATATCTTCAGCAAAAGCGATTTGTGTTAAACTTTATGAAAGAGGCTGGTGAAATAAATGTCAACGAATATAAAGATCAACAACTTACCTGATAGTGTTGATGGGCCTTTGGTTATTATAACCTTGTAGCATGGGAAGTTGGCTTAGGCTGTAAATATGGCGACCCCCATCTTCCATAACATTCCCTTGATTAGTTATAACTGTTGAGACATTTCAAAATACATTAGAAAGGCCCTCGATATCAACTCACGAGTTCAAACTATATCTGTTCCAAATGACCCACTTGGAGAAATCATAGTACCTTGACCAGAATCATCAATCTTCTTGCTTCGATACATCTGATCCAGGAGTTGCAAAGGTAAAGGGAATCAGGCCATGCAATTATATCAATCAGTTACATAAAATTAAGCTGGAAACTTGAATGAATTACTTGTAAATGGCTCTTGACATGGGCAATGCTAAGACCCTTGACATTCATAAGCTGAAGGACTAACTTAGGTGTGGCTCCTGCATCAAATCAATGAGCACATACATGATATAAATATAGAAAAGATTTTTTTTTTTCTCTCTTTATGATTTATGAATGAGATATACGAGCAAAAAATTAATATGGGGACTCACTATCTTGGCCGCCAAGTCTTTCAACGGCATGGACGAAACAAAGGTGAAGATCAGGCGTCCAACGCAGCCTTGGCATCTTTGATCGGACATATTGTCTTACAGATCCGGAGCCTGCTTTCTTTTCGTTCTCCTCAACCGTGCTGTTGCTCGAGCTCCCTCCATTTCTAGGCTTTTCCTCCTCCTCCTCCTCCTCCTCCTCATCCTCCTCCTCCACATCTTTATCTGAAGGATTCTTTTTAGAACCTTCAGAACTCTCGCTTCCTTTCATCCCCTTCTCCTTAACTCGGTCTCTCAATATTAAAGCCAAAAAAAGAAAGAGATGATCCACACCCAAGTGACCTAGCACAATAATCAATAATTAGATGGTTGATTCTTTCTTGTACAAGTAGTCTACTAGTATAGAAGATTCCACTTAATCAGACCCAGTCGAATTGGGTCTAGAAAGCTAGATAGAAGCTAAGGTACCATGCATAGTAGTATGTGTTCAAGAAGAAAAAGAAGAGAAAAGATTAAGAAATGAAAAGAATCAAGGTTGAAGGTTGAAGTCCTAAAGAAGTAAAACCCTAACCCTAACTCCAACATGGAGAGACCAGACAATCTCTCTCTCTCTCTCTCTCTCTCTCTCTCTCTCTCTCTCTCTCTCTCTCTCTCTCTCTCTCTATTTTTTCTTACCAATGCATGTAATGTATTTGTTTCTCTATCTATCTACCCATGCATGTATGTTTATGCATGCATGCATGCATGGTATTGGTATGCATGAGAGATTGTGAAAGATTCGGTTCGTGGGGAGAAAAGGAAACAAGTAAGAAGCGAGAAGAGATAAAAAAAACCACGAGCAAAGCGGTGAGAAGTCTGTGGGATCACGTTGCTGATGCTTTGATGCCTCTTGTCGGTGATTCTGATGGTTGTGTAAATGAGACCCGGATCAGCCCAAGACTCGACCCAAAAAGCTCAAGTAGGACCATGGAACCACCAAATGCACCGACTTAAATGAATTATTTTTATTAAATTTATTAATTAGTAAACTTTTGAGTCCTTTTTTTTGTTGTTAATTTGATCTTTATGTGTTTTTCCATATGTTTTATTCTTTACGTGAGATGTAAATGGAGTTTGATGAAGCCCAGGCACGTGTAAAAATAAATATAAATAAATAAAAGACATATTCTGGCCTACATTAGGCTGCATTCCGGCCTGATTTAGGGTTGTAATTCTGGCCTAATCTTGGCTTGTTTTTTGACCCATAAGTCTAAACTAGTTTAAAATTATAAGTATGGACTAATTCTGAACTGACTTGAATCTGTAATTATGGCCTGATTTGGACTGCCATTCTAGCCTAAGTTAGACCCAGAATTATCACCTGATTTTTTACCCAAAACTTGGCCTGAATTAGACCCAATATTTTGTCTTGAATTAGACTCAAATCTAGCCCGATTTAGACTAAAAAATCTGGCCTGATTTAGGCCCAATATTTTGTCTTGAATTAAATCCAAAATCTTGCCTGATTTACACCAAAAAATCTGGTCTGGTTTAGACCCAATATTCTGTCTTGAATTAGACCCAAAATCTTGCCTGAATTAAACCCAATATATTTGTCATTAATGAGCTTAACCTCTGGTCAATTTCAGACTCTTTAAGGCCAATAATGAGAGAGTTTACTAAGGAAAATTTGGACAAATTGTAACCCAATAATGAGACAGTTTGCAATTTCAGTTTGAGCTGAAACCATTTAGAGAATACAATTTGGGTCAAGTCTTAGCCCATTTAGAGAAACCAATTTGGGTTAAGTTGTAATCCATTTGTAATCCCACCATAGACCAATGTAGACAATCAAGCTAGAATCTAAATTCATTCTCTGATTGGATAAATTTAACACATTTGTTGAAAACCCAACATATATAATGTTCTGATTGAATCGGGGTTATTGGCTCAGGGTACATGTCTAGTGAAGCCCAACTTGTATGTCTAATGTAACCTGATTTATTTTCAACCCTCCTTCAAGCTGGGTCTGAAACCATTTATAGTCACATTTTTTTACCATATTTAACCTTTGTAGCGCCACTTTTGGTTATGTATTGCTGCTTTTCAGTCACACTTAGGCCCATGATACAGATTTATAGCTCTCATTTATTGGCCCATTTAAAGCGATACTTGGGCTAATTTTAACCTCTTTCTAAGGAAAAACTTGGGTTGAGTCTTCAACCTCAACCCATTTTTATTTTAGCCTACTTGGTCAAGGGTTCAGGCCTGTATTCATTAAAACCCCCTTTTTTTAAGCCAATCGATCCACTGTAACTAAATCCTATTTGTAGCCAAACTCTGGAGTAATTTTAAGTCTATTCACAGATCTGATTTTTAGCTTTTTCATAGTAGTTTGTTGAGCCAGTTTTCAGTCCATTTAGGACTCTCTTTTAGTTTGTGTTTCAGCCTACCACATGATCTATCTATTTGGCGTGGTTTTTTACCCAATTACAGTTCTAGACTTGACCAAACTCTCAACCCATTTGCTGTCGAAATCTGGCTGTAACCCAGCCCAATTTCATCAAATTTTTAAGATAAGATCTAGTCAGATTTCAGTCATTGTTTCGGCACAGTCCAGACCATTCAAAACCACTATTCCATGAATTTATCTAAGGCCAAATTTAGCTCCATAGCAAGTGGACCCCACAGTACTATTAAATAATTGAAACAGTTTAAAGCCACTATAACATGAATTCATTCCAACCAATTTTACTCCAAAGTAAGTGGCCTGCAATCCGTTCAAAGTAGCTATCCCATGGCCCGCAATCCTTTCAAAGTAGCTGTCCCATATATTCATCATAGGCGAAATTTTACTCAAAAGAAAGTGGGGCCCAAAGCCCAATTGAAGAATCCAAACCATACAAAGTCACTATCCTATGTACTCATCCTAGGTTTTGGAGTAAAGATGTTTATGGCCATTATAAGAACCACATAGCAGAAGCAGAATCCCTTGTTTTGTCAAAAGAAATTGCCTTTGAAGCTCAGCCCAGTGACTCCCTTCTCAAGGACCTGAACCAAGCCAAAGCCTCTCTCCATAACTGGCTAAATGCGGAGTCTACCCATTGGAAGCAGAGGGCGAAGGTCAAGTGGCTCCTTGAAGGGGACATAAATACTAAATTCTACCACCTTTCAGCTAAGGTTAAAGGAATTTGCAACCGCATAGACAAGATCATGGAAGACGGTACTCTCTTTGAGAATGATTTCCTTATTAAAGACAAGGCAGCCTCCTTCTTCTCTAATCTTTTCCAAGCTAATTTGGTCGTTCCTTAGGAAGATCTTTTCCTCTTGCCTGGACCATCAGTCTCAGAGGAGCAAAATCAGTGCCTTGTTGTTGTTCCTGATTCTGAGGAAATTAGAAAGGTAGTCTTCCATCTTAAGAGGAGCAGCTCTCCGGGGCCGGATGTGTTTTCAGAAGCTTTCTTCACCAGTTGCTGGCACATTGTGAGTAGAGAAGTGATAGTAGCAGTCACCCACCTCTTCTCTTCGGGTCGCCTGCTCAGAGAAACAAATGCTTTCTTTATCACTCTTATCCCAAAGAAATCTTCGCCAGAAACTTTCTTAGATTTTAGGCCAATTAGCCTCCTGAATTTTACTTACAAAATTTCCTCCAAGATCCTAGCTTCTAGGCTCTCTACCAACCTCCCCCATCTCATCTCCCACAACCAAACTACCTTTGTTAAAGGAATAAGTATTCATCATAATGTGGCCTTAGCTCATGATCTTATCCAAAAGCTAAAATCAAAGATTAGTGGAGGATCAGTCTGCCTAAAGCTGGACATCTCCAAGGCTTTTGACAAGCTCTACTGGAACTTTCTCTTTAGAGCCCTTAAGTTTTTCAACTTTTCTTCCTTTTGGATCAATTTGATCAGGGAGATGATCTGTACCAGTAGAGGCTCGGTTCTAATTAATAATAATCCCTTTGGGTTCTTCTCTTCTTTTTGTGGTCTTCGCCAGGGGGACCCTCTATCTCCTTACTTGTTCATCCTTGCAGAGGAGGTCTTAAGTCTTCACATAGAGCAGCTAAGGTCTTCTAGGAAAATAGTGTCAATCTCTCATGTTCCTTCCACTCCCTGCCATTTGCTCTATACATACGACATCTTGCTTTTCCTAAAAGCATTCGAGCCTGTACCAGTAGAGGCTCGGTTCTAATTAATAATAATCCCTCTGGGTTCTTCTCTTCTTTTTGTGGTCTTCGCCAGGGGGACCCTCTATCTCCTTACTTGTTCATCCTTGCAGAGGAGGTCTTAAGTCTTCACATAGAGCAGCTAAGGTCTTCTAGGAAAATAGTGTCAATCTCTCATGTTCCTTCCACTCCCTGCCATTTGCTCTATACATACGACATCTTGCTTTTCCTAAAAGCATTCGAGCCTGGGCCGCATCACTCAAAAGAGATGTTGTCTAAATATCAAACTTCGTCTGGTCAGTGCTTTAACCTCTTGAAGAGCAACCTCTATTTGGGGAAATGCTCTGCTAGAAGAGCTCAAATGATTTCAGATCTTATGCCTATTACCCAGGCCTCCCTTCCTTTTGCTTATCTAGGAGTCCCCATCTTCTTCGGTACCTCAAGACACTACCATTTCAACTATCTTTTGGACTCTATTAGAGCTAGGCTTGATGGTTGGAAGGCCAAATGTCTTTCCTTTGCAAGGAGGCTGCTTATGGTTAAGCATGTGCTCTTCTCTATCCCCCTTGACATTTCCCTTGTTATCCCTATCCCAGGCAAAACCTGCCTGCAAATTTAAAGACTCATGCGCAACTTTCTGTGGTCCTCTAGCTCTAATAAAAAGAAGAGTAATCTGGTGAATTGGGAAAAGGTCTTTGTGCCTAAAGCCAAGGGAGGCCTTGGTCTGCGTAGGGTGAAGGAGTTCAATAATGCCTGCTTGCTAAAGCTAGGTTGGTCTGCTGCAACATCTAATTCTTTATGGGCTTCTTGGTTCCATGGAAGATATTTTAGACACTATCCTATTTGGTTTTCCGATAACACTAAGGCTGGATCCTGCATCTGGAAAAGGATCAGATCCTTGGTTAATCTTTTGCAGCTTGGCAGCCGTTGGGAGCTGGGGAACGGTCACTCCATCCTGTTGTGGCATGATAATTGGATTGACAAAGTTCCAATTGCTCAAAGATTTCCCCTCCTTCTAGTCTCTGGCAATGACCGGGTAGTGGACCTCATCCAGGGTAACTCTTGGTCCATCCCAGCAACAATTCCGGCAGAGGTTCGAAGCTATCTCCTTTAGCAGACCAATCTCCTTCCTCTCTCTGGTACCTCTGCTCCAGACAATCTCTCTTGGATAGGAGCAGCTTCAGGGACTCTCACTCTCAGGATAGCCTGGGACACATTGAGGTCGAGAGAAGCAGCTGTAAAATGGGATGGGCTAGTTTGGAACACAATCCTCAATCTCAGGCTTTCTTGCTTCAGCTGGCGTCTTCTTCTCAGGAAAACGCCTACAGACTCCTGGGCTATGCAAAAAGGGTTTTCAATGGCTTCTAGATGTTAATCCTACCAAAACAATAGTGAGTCAGACCTCCACCTCTTCTTCTCCTGTTCTCTGTCTCACCAGTTCTGGCATTGGCTTCTTAGCCTAGATGGCTCGCCCTCAGCCTCCCCTATTTCTGCCTCTTCAGTATGGTCAGCCCTCATCAAGGTTGTAGATGGCCATGGAAGAAAATCTGCAGCAGCGATCTTCTTCCAAGCCATCTACATACTATGGTCTCTTCAGAATGCAGCTAAGCATCACAGCATAAGTCCTTCCCTGAAGAAGGCGCAGCTGTTTTTCTACGATCATTGTAGTGGGAAGTTCTTTTTTTTTTTTTAGGAAGTTATGGGGACAGTTACTCTAGAGAGAGGATATAGTGGAGAGAGAGGAGAGTTGTCATGGAAAGAGATTTTGATAACTGTTTTGAGGTATTTTTTAAAATTAGGATTCGTAGTTTAGAAGCCTGTGGTTAACCGAAGGCAAACCACATTCCAATAGATATATAGATGTGTATCTTCTAGATGGCAGACTCCAAGTCAAGTTGAATTTTCTTAAACTCAATTTGAATTGGAATTATCTGATATAAACTATGTTTGGTTTAAATATGACTTTGGTTTGACTAGTTTTATACAAAACAAAGTAGGGTTGCTTTTGTTTTGGTTAGAATAAGACTTTATTTTAATTAGATTTACTAGATAAATTAATATTACTTTCATTAAAATTCAAATTAGAAGAGTAGAATTTGAATTAGTGTAGAGTTTGGTTTCCTTTGCTAAAATTAAATACCCATATGTGGCTTTCATGCATTGTAACAAGTTATTCGCTAAAGTTGTTTTAAGAGGAGTTTTCTTGGTGCTAGCTTTAGTTTGTAGAAAGTTTTTTTTCTTAATAATCTCTTTTTAATTTCTTTTTTTTTAATTGAATGTGAGAGTTGTGTTCTTGATTCTGTGATTTAGCATGTGTTTGCAACAATGGAATTTCAAAAACAGGAGTTCTCTCATTTCGGTAATCACAATGTTTAAGTGTCGAGTGCAAATCCACTGAGTGGCAACCATTTCACACACACATTATAAAACTGGGTATATGGAGTGTAGAAAATAGCATATGTAATATATATATCTCTCTCATAATAAGGTGAGAGATGCTCTCAAAGGAGACTCTAATTATGGAGCATCTCCCTATATATTAGAGACCGGCATCTCTTTGTGGTTTTCTAACCTCAAGCTTACGATAAAATCTCGTAAGTTCATGCTTGTGAGGCCCACCTTTGGTCCATCTAAATGGACCAAAAGCATAACCGTCCTAAATTGCACGTGTCCACTAGCTTTCGGTCACATCTAAATTTATTGGACTGTTGGATCTACTATGTATCGATCCAAATGAACTATTGACCATTAAACTTTTGGGCCCATATAGAGATGATAAAAATTACGGTTGGGGCTGATTTTTTTGCAAAGAAGAAGATCCCAGGGAGTCCTTAAAATCCCCCTTATCCCCATCCCCATGTGGGTCCCCAAGTGGGCCCCACCACACACTTGATCTTATCTTATCCTAAGCTTGAGCTTATGAGAGCTTTGTTTATATATATATATATATATATATATATATATATATATATATATATATATATGGAAGATGCTCCTGAGAGAGCATCTCTCACCTTACTATGAGAGATAAAGTGAGGACCCTCACATCCATAACCAATGCCAACAACTTAAATGTGAGGGCCCCCACCTTTATCTCTCATGGTAAGGTAAGAGATGCTCTTATAGGAGCATTTTTCTATATATATATATATATATATAATAATCATGATATTATATTAAAATTCCATGAAAGTACGCCATATATTATAGTTTACTTGGGCTTTCAGTCGGGCCCAAATTCAGATCCAGGTCCAACGAAGTTGGGTTTAAGTCCTACTCATTAGAACCGTCTCAGGTCCAGGGCTTGGTCTACTATGGGCCCTAGCTATTTACATCCCTGGATACCCAACCTTCATCTTGGTCATCCCCACCTAATCCCCCACATTCAGGAGTTGTCCTGTTGATCTACTCTTTTTCCTTCCCTACTAGACTCTAATTCTGGTCACTGATGAATGGTGCGTGATATTTGGTTGACTGCCAATTCATAAGGTAGGATTAGGATTCTCAATGAAGCAGGCTGGACCATTGGGCCATTTGGGCTGGCTAGAGCAATGGTCCTAGGCTAGTGATTCATGAGCTGGTGTACCCAAGGCTGACAATATACCAAATGAAATGTGCTGCATTTGGGCCTTCTTAAGGCTCATGAATTATTTGCTCGATTTTTTTGTCTCATAGCTAAATGGAGCATACCTTGACCTATTAATGGCTCAGAGGACAAGAATTGGGTGTGGACAAAGTTTCATTAATGCTGGACTGGAGGCTCAATGTAATCTCAAATATATGTCAGGAAGACTCGAGTCTAACCCAACAACATTGAAGGACTCTTAACAAACACCATCGTCCAAAAAAGAAACAGAAAGGAAAACGTCGGCTTCTTTCAACCTTTCCCATGTGAATAATAATAGGAGTATATTTTAAAAGAGATCTTTAATACCTTAAGATTGAATATGGCAATCACGAACAGTACTTGTAATGATAAACAACAATCATGCTCTTTTCTCATTGGTGTCAAGTAGCTTGTTACTATCACAAATATAAGGAGGAAGATCTTCGAGATGGGTTGTCTTCTTTTTCACCCGAATTCAGCATTAGACTGAATCAAATATATTTGGTTGCAAAGCAATCCATACCCACAAGAAGAGTTTTATAAAAGTAATTTTTATTCCAAAACTCTACTTTAATTTAAAATAGTTCTCGTATCACTTTCATTAGTAAAAATGAAAATGATAAGATAAAACTCTATCCATTTATGTATAGTAAAAAACACATAAATGACAACTGTCCTTAAATTCTTTTGTCTCCACCCTACTAAAAAATTGGCTGTAACTTTCTCAGTAGGGTTAGAATTGCACAAAAGTTGAACTTCATGATACCCCCAGTTTCAGATCATTCTGATATCACATGGAATCTGATAATCATTAAAAAGTAGGAAGATAGGTTAAAACAAAATTACAGCTAGGCCACTCCATGGCCATGGTTTTGTGTGACTTGGTCGAAACATAGGCCCAACAGGTCCTGTATATTCGGACTGCATCATGATGAACCCCAACCAATGCACCAATCTTGTAGGAACGGGTTTATACTGATTGTTCAGTTTGTATGATCAATGATGTAGGAAATGCATTTTCAACCTATTGACAAACTGATTCCCACCCACCATTGATGACCCATGCACCAAAAGTATCTTTAATTGGTTGATATATTTGTATCCTCTACGGTGGGCACATGTTGGTGCCAATCAAGAGGAGGGCACGTGTAACATCCCGTCCCCTAATGGCCTATTATTATATTAATTGTGTGATTAGTTAGTATGTGTGTTTAGAGTCTAGTTTAGTGTCTAAGTAGTCGGGTTTAACGTTGAATCTCGTGTGCGAAGTTTCGCACGATTCAGAGCGCGTTTGGATAGGATAGAGAGTCGTTTTGCTAATTGGGTAGGTTTCGTCATTTCATGAACTTTAGCCTTCTATCTCGTTTCGATTCAACGCGTTGAAGAGGCCCAAATATCTTTGATTATATATGTAGGCCGACCCGGAGCTTGACCCAAAGCCCAAGGCCCAAGCCCAAGATCCATTTACTTATATTAGGTTATAAACCCATCTTTATCCTTTCTTTCATTTCATTCACTCAACTCAACACAGCCACACAACAGCAACCGACCTCCTTCTCTTCCTTTCTTTCATCTTCTTCTCTATCGACAAGCACTGGAGCTCCGACGAAGGAAACAAATCCACTCATCATCTTCCTCAAGCCTCCAAGATCACAACCATACACTTTTCTAAGTGTTTCAACTACAAACCACCCTTAGGTAAGCTTTTAAAGCTTGGAAACCATCTCATCTTCTTCCTTCTTGGTTAGAAATGGATTGGGGAGACCCACCTTGACCTTTGGCATGCATTTGTAGGACTAAATTGGGTTTGGAGAGTTGTCTTCTTCATTTGGGGCTTCTTAGAGTGGTTTTCACCCAAGTTCTTCTTGAGTTTTGGTTTAGCACATCATTAAGGCAAGTGAATAGTTATATTATTGTTTGATATGTTTGTTTTCCTTGATTTGTATCAGTCAATCATGTTGTAGATCATCTTTGCTCATTTGATATCTTAGAAAGTTGAAAACATGATAAAATGGCTTATAGATTGAATGGAATGGATTTAGAGATTTTTGAGTTGATTAGTTAGTTTTATGCTTTGTAATTAGGGTGGTTTTATCACCATATATATTGTTTATCAGGTCCAAGAAGAAAAGAAATGAAAAGAGCCCATGTCAATGCAGGAACAGGGCCTGCACCCTGTCCCCGCAGTTTACCAGGTCGACCTGGCAACCCATGGGGTCGACCTGCCAGGGGTGGGCTCGACCGGGCCTTCTGCTGTTTTCCTTCTGTGAAGGGATTTTTACCCCATTTTTAGGTGGACTCAGATGGAACTTTGGATACCCCTTTTTGGACTCATTTGACTATGTACGAGGAATGTTTTGAGTAGACGATTTTTTGTAGTTATTTCTATTCTCTTGGGTTTCAATTCATTTCAATCTTGAACGGAATGGGACAACGGGATACCTCCTTATATCTATGCACGAAGAGGCTCCGTTTGGGTATCGCGAATCCTAATTCCTTTCGTTGACTGAGTAGGGTTGTACGAGACTTCGGGAATGACAATGACCTAGGAATGGATTGTCTATCGCTTATGATTCTGATTGTACCGTTTGGTACTCTTCGCATGAAATGTCCATGTTCTTTAGCTTCGTTTGTTTTGATTTGTTTGGATTCATTTAATGAACATAGAAGATGAATTTAGGATCCCTTTGATGTTCCGTTTGTTTCGAAATATGATGGGAGTGTTGTGGCTAGACGGCTTTGATTAAAAAAGCTTGTCGAGAACTACCTATGAGGATAAAGTGTGAAGTATGAAGAAGTTTGATGATGTTAGTATGATTTGATAACGGCAAGGTAGTTTCTCTTTGGCTAATGAATCTTGCTCACGCAGGAAAGTCTAGCCCTCACTATTGTATGTTTATGATTCTTGTGTCAGACATCACTCAGCTGTTAACGCCCAACACTTTTGGGGCACCAATTGTGTGAGGACTTTGGAATGAACGTGTGCGCAGTACGACTTTTTATGTTTTAGATGGATGTATACCATCAGATACCCGTTCTGAAAGAAGTATGATGTTTGATTTTGTTTATTTTGTTTTAAGGGTATCATATGATTGCTTGCCGGGTTTCATCCCGTGCCTATTGCTTTACTCTACCACAGCTCTCATGTTGAGCCAGGAGGGTCAAGTGAAACTATCCCGTGGTGATTGGCCTATGTGATTTGCATATTTTTTTAGAAGTTGGTTAGTTAGTTCTATGATTCACATGCTATGCGTTTATTACATTCAGGACGCTATGCATCTCTCATGATATGGTCTATTCGTATATTCTTTAGTCTGCATATCTTTGGTAATTATATATCTATTTCCTTGCCGACCTTTGTGTCTGATGATGCTACTCTTGGTGCATAGGTACCGAACCCTACTTTCAGGAGGAGGAAACGACGGAAGAAGTTCAGGCAGATCAGCCTGATGACTTCCTTGAGTACAGTACAGACGACATAGTATAGCCGTACTGACCCCGTATGCGAGAGCCTCCATCTTTTGGGATTAGCTTTACCTTTCTGGTTCTTTTATCTTTTGATTAGGCCCGAGTTTTGGTGTGGCCTGATGTTTTAATTGCATCTAAAAGAATGCACCATTGGTCATTTCTATCATTCATGAAACGAAACGATTAGTAAGAGATGATACTGACTTAAAACATATGCTACATGCCCCATTCACTCACCACCCACAGAAGGCAGGTAAGTTTTGGTACATACATTAATTACCCAGAACACCTTCCATCTGATTTTAGCCGAGGATATTATTGAAGTGGCTTTGGAACATCTTTGAAAGCCTTGTTGTTGGCCTTGATGTTTAACAGGGAGTTGGATTGGCTGGACGGGTGGCTTAACGGACCAATAAATGGGCCAGGTCAACATAAAATCATCATGATTTGCAGATTAGAAAATGACTCGCAACATTTAAAAAACTATTATCAACTTAAAAAAGATATCAAACGAAAAACATATTTGTTGAGAGAGAGAGGGAGAGATCTCACCATATTTTGGATTATTTTAGATTTTTATTGCATGGCTACATCTTCATTGGTTGAGTTGCCTCAATATAGTTTTTCGAGGATGATTGGTGAGGAGGCTTTGTTCTAGCAAAAGAGAAGATTACCTTTCTCCTCACAATAAGAATATGGAAGAATAATGGACTCCACTTAATGAGATATGAATGAAAGAGTTGTTTGGGTTGGCAATTTTATTGTAAGCCTCCCTCATTGGTTTTTTTAATTTCCTGTATTGGGCGCTTTCTACTCAGTTGCTCTCTTTCTTAATATAAATTTACCATCAAGCGAAAAAAAAATGAAAGATTTTAAAAATTCTATATGGGGCTACCAGAATGGATTACTAGTTCTATTTAACCAATCAATGCAGCGGAAATAAATTAATCAGACAATTTAGAACTAGCTATCTACCAATCACATACCACAAGAAGGCAAATACAATTTTTAACGTGGAAACCCTTTCCAGGGAGAAAAACCACGAACCAGAAATCAAGAGTTCACGAACAGTTACAAGATATACTCACAAGCTCCTTTACCTCAGTCTGTACCTCGACCTAAGGACTGTAGTTGTTCTTGTAAAGAATCCACTGACACGACATCCACCGCGCCCCGTTCTCCTTACTTGATCTCCTCGCACCTTGTCAACCAAGATGATCAATCTTCTACAAAAGAAGTAGAAGCAGCAACAACCTTCTATAGCAGCCCTTCAGAATAATCTCTCAATGGCTCTAGAGAATTAACTCTCTCTAAAATATTTCTGACTCAGATCAATGAGAGTTGTGATTGATGGTCATCTAGGGTTGAGAGAAACACCCTATAAATAGCCCAAAATTCGTGCCTTAGACTTAGTGCACAAGTAGGACTCAAACTGGGAAACAGTATCTCAAAAGGAAACTAATTCGTATAGAAACTGGAGATTTCCCGAACTCTGCGCACCTGTCCGATCGATCGCCCCTGCAGGTTCGATCGATCGGCCTGACATTTAACTGAGGCCTTTTTCTGACCGATCGATCGGTCTGAGGCTCCGATCGATCGGGCCTGGGGAATTTTGCCCGGTCTGCTCTTTTCTTCTATTCTTTACTTCAGCTCTTCCGGTGACACAACCACAGTTCATTCTAAAATAAATTAGAAAGTACAACTCAATGGACCCAGAGTTTTGTCCAACCCATGAATTAGCCAATAAAAATACTAACAATCTCCCCATTTGGCAATTCATGGACAAAACTCCCTAGAACAATACAAATGATCTACCCAAGAGAAAAACCCAAAATACATTGAATTTGAAAAAAATCAGCATTTGTAGATCTTTGCTTGTTTCTCCCCCTGGCTTCAGTATTCTCCCCCTTTTTGTCCACAATTGACAAAAAAATTTCTTTAAGCAACTTCTGTAAATCTGGATTCTACAGCTCCCCCTAAATAGACTCCCCCTCAAGATGATCTTCGTATCAGCACTGGGGTGGGGGCTTGATCTTGTAGATCAGGGGTGATGAAGCTTTGGCACACACACTTGCATTTTCAGATAGTTCAGCATAGTGTGCACCAATACAAATGAAATGTCTTCTTTCTTGACCCAGACAGCTTTGGTTTTTATATGTGACTCTTCCTTCTACTTTTTCCATTGCTTTTGGTTTGGAGACTTTCGCAGCTTATTGCAATGGGGTCGAATGTGTCCTTTTATTCCACAATGATGACAAGTGGGTATACGTTTAGGACGTGGCAGATTCTTCTTCTTGGCATATGTTTTTGTAACATGACCAACAGAATTAGTAACAACTGAATTTTGAACAAAACAATTATTACCTTTGGCTTTTGATGTGGATGCTCCGTCAGCGTAGCCAATACCATGCATGTTATTCTTTGCCTTTTGACTGCACAGGATGTCATCAAGTTTTTTAGACCCAGCATTCATCCTGTTTAGTGAAGCCTTGCTTGTATCCAACTCAGGAAGAACAATCTTGAGTCTTCCTTGCAAGTCGGTATTTTCAGCTTTCAAGATCTTCATATCGTGATTGAGCAACTCACACTTCTGTGCTTCAGCAGTCAATATATCTGTCAGTTTGTTATTTTCAGCTTCTAAGTGACTCACTTTTGTAAGAGCTTCAGACAATTCAGCTTTTAAAGAAGTATTCTGCTCTTCAGATTCTTTCCAGCTTGTAGCCACTTTTTCAATAATCTTGAGCATCTTCATGGTCTTTGCAAACAATATATGATATTCAGCTTGCCAATCATGTTCTGTCTCTGACTCACTAACATCTTGATCAGTCCCTTCATCAGAAACAATTGGAGTAGCAGAAACTGATGTTGCGATGAATGCCATGAATTTTTCTTTGCTAGCATCAGGCTTCTCAGACTCAGATTTTTTATCATCTTCCTCAGAAGTATCATCATCCCAAGTCAGATTGAAAGCCTTCTTCTTTGGTTTCTTGTTAGCACAGTCACTAGCAATGTGTCCATAACCATGACACTCAAAACATTTAATCCCTTTAGAAGTTTTCTTCTTTACAAAATTTTTAGGGACTTTCAAATCACTTTTCTTCCCCTTCATAAAAGCTTGAAATTGCTTCATAAACTCAACAGCAACTCGGGGATCAATCTCCTCAGAATCAGACTCAGAATCACTAGCAATTTTCTTGTATGATTCTTTGGAGGCTCTCAAAGCAACACCTTTCGATTTTGATTTTCCATTAGTTCTTAGGTTTGCTTCAAAAGTCTGAAGGTTGCCAACTAATTCCTCAACTTTGAGAATATTTAGATTTTTATTCTCTTCTATGGCCACAACCTTTGCATCAAACCTTTCTGGAAGAGACCGCAAAATCTTCTTCACAATTCTATTTTCAGGAATTGGCTCTCCCAAAGTAAAGGTATCATTCACAATTGTATTCAACTTTGAATTAAACTCATCAAAAGTTTCATCAACTTCCATCTTTATGGTTTCAAAGGCTATATACAATTTCTGAAGTTTCGACTGTTTGACAGTGTCAGTCCCTTCATGCACAGTCTGCAGAATATCCCACGCTTCTTTTGCAGTAGTGCATGTAGAAATTCTACGAAACTCAGATATGCTAACTCCATTATAAATAGCATTCAAAGCCCTAGAGTTGCAAGTGGCTGCCAATTCTTCATCCTTTGTCAACTGTTCTTCAGATTTAAAACTGGTTATCCCATCAGTGGTGACAGTGTGCAAGGAATAGCCTTTCTCAATAGATTTCCATACTTTCAAATCTATGACTTTTACAAAGGCAACCATTCTGGCTTTCCAATAAGCATAATTAGAACCATCCAGCAGAGGAGGCTTATTGGTTGAAGTGCCTTCACGATAGGTATCCATTCTAGCATAATAAGATATTGGGTTTTTTTGTGTTGAGATCTGTGGGGCCCAGGTGGCCACCTTTGGAGATCCGGACCCCATATCATGTAGGGCCACCTTGGGCGACCAGGGCGATGAAGGCTGATCGTGGGCCCTTGATCAGTGGGGCCCACGATCTTGCTCTCTTTATGCACCAGGGGAAGCTCTTCTCTGCTGCATCGTTCTGCAACATGCTGTTACAGAACCTCATGTGTTTTGAGTGAGGTAAGTGATGAGTGGGGAAAAAGGTGGTCCATAGGAGTATGGAAAATGATGTGACGCGAGGGAGTATGGGAAAGTGTGGTCCACGGAAATTATGGGGCCCAGGTGGGTCCCTGATTTCAGATCAGGTCCGGACGTTGGATCTAGGACTGCTTAGTGACCATGATGATGAGGACAGATCTAGGACTGGGCCCAGTGGGGCCCACTGATCCAATAGCCATTAGTTATACTAATTAAAATTAATCCCTTAGTTGTTAATGTGTATTATTGGTACCATTAATTTTCATAAATTAGGAATATAAACCTCTTTAGTTTTATCAAACCAAATTGGAGCTGGGCCCAGTGGGGCCCACTAATCCTTAACACATTAGTTTTATTAATTAAATAAAACATTTAGTTTCTAATGGGCTTAATGGAACCCTATTAATTTTAGAAAATTGGAAATAAAGACCCCTGGGTCTTTAATTAATTTAAATTAGTTTGGACCCTTTAGATTTATACTTTAGAAATTTCATTAGATTTTATAATTTGAACCCTAATTCGAATAGTTTGTGTATGACTTGGATTTTTCCATCAGACCCAGACTTTAGTGCAAAAGTTGAGATTTGGCCTGGGGTCTGTTGACTCAGGTACACCTGTGTACCAGATCGACCGGTTGGCCACCTGGTCAATCGGGTACACTGGAAATTTCAGAATCCAAACCAAGTCCCAACTTTAATTCCAGTGTAGTAGATCGACCCGACCCTTGCCAGGTCGACCTGCCACACTGTGAACACTAAGATGTGAGTTTAGCACTTATTTTATGATTGATCGATTGTGGGGCCCATTAACCATCCAAATGAACTTCCATCAATGTGCCAAGTACGAGTCAATGGCGTGGCTCGACCTTGACTCGTGGGGACCACCGATTAGGGTTTCGATCGTTTAATCTAAGATGATTCGACCTTTAAGAGTTGTCAACAATGCTCTTAACCACCTAAGCACCAAATACAGTATTTTATGGCATTAATGACTTCGTTTAGAGATCGAATTACCGGAGATAGACCCGAACCTAATGTGGCCCATTACCTAGGATTGGACCCTTGTATTTTCCCTGTTGATTCCTTCATTGAAGTTCATACTTCATTATTATTATTGTTGTCATTCTTAGACCTTTAGATTAGTTGTTAACTGTTAATTAACACAAATGGAGGACCTGAACCTAGGATATCTTAGAGGTGACCCGATAGATTGATTTGGAGATCACTGACCCGTGTCTGTGTCTAGGCGGGCCCTTATTGGGCCTAAGTGTGGAGATGTGAACCCCTAGTTGGAAGAGGTAGTTTCTTTTGGGATTTTAAGTTATATGGATTTAAATGAAACGTTTATCAGTGTAAATGGATTAGTTGCCTCGTTTGGACAGATTTAGACCAGGCCATGTGCTGATGGGCCTTGGTATGGATCCAACGAGTGGGCTTGGACCTTGAATGAAATCCATAGACTAAGTTGATATGTATGGACCTCATAGAGGTGTGGATAGGACCTTGTTCACGCAAGGCAAAGCCTAGACAGACACAGACCCGTAGAGTTATTCCTGAGTCGGCATGAACATTCACTCGGTTGATTTAAGCTCAACCTGTGGACTGATCATCCCCGGTAGGAGCTAGTTGAGTATTGTGAAGCTATCATGATGAGCTATATGGTTAAGACGGACGGTGTGATACCGTGTCCGGTCTTGAGTGATGAGTGTGATGAGATGATGAGATGATTTGCGGGATTAGTAATTCCCAACACCGATGAGATTTCCCCGCCGCAACTGTGTTCAGTATGGGAGGGCCGCGGCATAATATCCCGCGGTATTCCAGCTCGTGTGAATGTGCCAGTTTGTTGTAGTAGTTAGATGTTTATATATTCCGGATTCCTTATGATTAAAATGCACAACTGCTTAGTTCATTTACCTTGCTATTCATTTAATTTATTTACCTGTCTCTATTTCCTTTGATATATATGTTCTATGTTAGTAGTATGCTGTATCATGCCAGATCTTTTAGATCTGACCCTTCATTGGTGCTTAGGCCTTGACCCAGAGATCCCTGTTGATGCATTAGCTCTAGTGGAGGCGCCGATCGCTGGAGAGTTCGCATGGGGCCCGGCCGACACGGATGTCGAGCCGGAGGGCGAGGATTTTATACCAGGGTTTTGAGAGTCCTCTTTGTTTTGGGTTTGAGAGGCAAATTTTGTAGTGAGTTGGGTAGGAACTAATATGTATAAACCTTTGATTAACAACTGATACATTTTAATTAGACTGTAGTTCTGCTCACACTTTACTTATATATCGATACTTATTGCTTCCGCTTACTTCTTATGCTTCCGCAAATTTAACTGTTATTACTATATGGTTCAAAAGTTTTAAATTGGACCTCACTGCGGCCTACGATCTTGGAAGTTCTCGGATTTTCCGGGAAGTAACGCGCCAACTTCGGGTATTCGAACGATTATATCGGTATCCGGAATTGGGGCGTTACATTTATTGGTATCAGAGCGAGCTGGTCTCTAGGAAATAAAACAGACTAGAAACCATAGGACGTAGTGAGGATTCGAGTGATGGGATACGTGTGAGGACGATGGATTGGGTAGAGTCAGTGTAGTCTTAGGTTTTGGACTTAAACTGACACAAGTTCTTTTTCGTGACAGATGTCTGGAGATGGTGCACGCCCGGAGACGGTCGTTCTCGACGAGCAGTCCGCCAACGAGCGACGATTCGAGAGGTTTCTTCAGGCCTTCCTCACTGCTCAGGAGGCCCAGACGGTAGCCCATCAGCGGCAGACGGAGGACTTCGCGCAGTTTCAGGCGCAGGTCCTGGAGGTGATCGATCGAGTGGCCCCACCAACTCATGAGGATGCACTAGTTCGGGGAGCAGACCCGAACCTGATCTTTGAGAGGTTCCTCAAGAGGGGACCGCCTGAGTCCACGGGCACAGACGACCCTATGGTGGCGGACGATTGGATCGTCCGGATGGAGAAGATTTTCCGAGTCTTCGAGTGCTCGGGGCGCCAGAGAGTGCAGTTAGCGGCTTACATGTTCCGCGGCGTGGCGGAGGACTGGTGGAGAGTCATGCAGAGGCCCTATGAGGAGATTGGGGACGAGGTAGCATGGACTGCCTTCAAGACTGACTTCCTCCGGAAGTTCATCCCCACTCATGTCAGAGAGCGTAAGCTCCGGGAGTTTCAGACTCTTGTTCAGGGTGACATGACAGTCTCTCAGACGAGGTTCGCTTCACCCAGCTGTCCCGATTTGCAGAGGCGCTGCTCACGTCAGAGGCCGAGAGGGTTCGGCGGTTCGTCGATGGGTTGCAAGAGGAGATCCAGATAGCCATGACCTGCATCGAGTTGCCTACCTACGAGGAGGCTTTGATGAGAGCTTTCTGGGCAGAGGAGCATCTTCAGCGACTAGAGTCTATTCGCCAGCAGAAACGACTCTGGATCGCTCCGATCAGGCAGCAGCCCATGCCTCTACGACAGCTGCAGCCATTCCAGAGGCAGCGGCCAGCAGGGCAGTTTCAGCACCAGCCTCAGCATCAGCAGCAGCCGCAACGTGGACCCCGAGTGTGCTACGACTGTGGAGAGACAGGGCACATCTCCAGATTTTGCCCACTCCGAGGGGGACAGCCTCAGATGCTTCGATTTCCCGCACCTCCGGCAGCTCCAGCCCCAGCTCCAGCGGCTCAGCCAGCACGTCCGGTTGCATTGGCACCTCAGCAGCAGCAGTACCGTGCTCATCAGCAGCAGGCACGGGGACCTCAGCAGCCCAGAGGGCAACACTTTCAGCGAGGGCGACATCAGAGGCACCAGGGCTAGCAGCAGAGACCCCAGGCTGTGGGTCGAGCTTTCGCACTCACTCATGAGGACGCAGAGGCTGCAGGGAACGTCGTTGAAGGTACCCTTTCTGTTTGTGATCATCCTGCTAGAGTATTACTAGATCCAGGAGCGACACATTCGTTTGTGTCGTCTGCCTTTGGCTTAGTCTTTGGTGGAGTAGGTGAGGCTATGCCCTGCACCTTAGTTGTGTCCACTCCGATGGGTAGGAGTGTGGTGTGTCAGACTTACCACCCCAGATGCCGAGTGCAGATCGGGGAGTGCATTTTGCTTGCAGATCTGATCGTGCTTCCCATGCATGACTTCGACGTCATTTTGGGGATGGATTGGTTGGCTAGATATCGAGCGGTGATGGATTGCTTCAAGAAGACAGTCAGACTCTCTATCGACGGATCAGATGACACGATCGAGTTTGTGGGTGAGAGGAGATCACCTAGCACTCGGATGATTTCGGCACTGAAGGCCGAGAGACTGATGAAATCCGGTTGCGAGGGCTACATCGCATTCGTCTCAGAAGACAAGGAGTCCAAGAGAATCGAGGAGATTCCAGTTGTTTGCGAGTTTCCAGATGTGTTTTCCAACGAGATCCCGGGATTACCGCCTGTTCGGGAGATCGACTTCACCATTGAGCTTGCACCAGGCACGACACCGATTTCCAGAGCTCCCTATCGCATGGCTCCTGCAGAGCTGCGAGAGTTGAAGACCCAGTTGGAGGAGTTGCTAGAGAAAGGCTTCATCAGGCCGAGTGTGTCGCCATGGGGCACACCAGTGCTCTTCGTAAAGAAGAAGGACGGATCGATGAGGATGTGCATCGACTACCGCCAGCTGAACCAGGCAACAGTGAAGAACAAGTATCCTCTTCCTCGGATCGGCGAGCTCTTCGACCAGCTTCAGGGTGCGCAGTTCTTTTCGAAGATAGACTTGAGATCGGGATATCATCAGCTTCGAGTCAGAGAGCAAGATGTGCAGAAGACAGCGTTCCGATCCCGCTATGGCCATTACGAGTTCCTTGTGATGCCGTTCGAGTTGACGAATGCACCAGCAGTGTTTATGTCCCTGATGAACAAGATCTTCGCACCGCACCTCGACAGCTTCACATTGGTCTTCATCGACGATGTTTTGGTCTACTCCAAGTCCAGAGAGGAGCACGAGCAGCATTTGAGGACGTCTCTACAGTTGTTGCGCGACAACCAGTTGTACGCGAAGCTCAGCAAGTGCGAGTTTTGGTTGGAGCAGGTGGTCTTCCTTGGACACATCATCTCCAAGGATGGACTAGCAGTGGATCCAGCGAAGATAGAGGCAGTGACGAACTGGGCAAGACCGAAGAATGCCACGGAGATTTTTCTCGGCTTAGCAGGCTACTATCGCAGATTCGTCAAAAGTTTCTCCACGATCTCAGCACTGTTGACCAAGCTGACACGGAAGGATGTACCGTTCGTTTGGTCCGATGCTTGTGAGAACAGCTTCCAAGAGCTGAAGGAGAGATTGACGACAGCACCGATCTTGTCTTTGCCTTCCGGCAGTGGTGGATTCGTAGTCTTCACCGACGCTTCAGGGACCGGTCTTGGATGTGTTCTGATGCAGGAGAGCAAGGTTATTGCCTATGGATCGCGCCAGTTGAAGGAGCACGAGAAGAAGTACGCCACTCACGACTTGGAGCTTGCAGCAGTCGTTTTTGCCTTGAAGTTGTGGCGGCACTACCTCTACGGCGAGAAGTTCGAAGTGCACTCAGATCATCACAGTTTGCAGTACCTGTTCACGCAGAACGACCTCAACAACCGGCAGAGGAGATGGATGGAGTACATCAAGGACTACGACTTCCCTATCAAATACCATCCTGGTAAGGCGAATGTCGTAGCGGACGCTTTGAGCAGGAAGACCGCCCTCGTCAGTTTTCTAGCAGCAGAGGGTGTGTGGACCGACGTCTTCAGCAGCTTAGACGTTCAGTTTCAACCGCTCAGCGAGAGAGTCTTGCTTGCTACTATGTCCGCGTGGGAACCAGAGTTGCTAGGCAAGGTCAAGGACAGTCAACGCAACGATCCGAAGCTTGTCAGAGTGATCGAGCAGATTGACCAGAGGCCAGAGTTCAGACTGATTGGTGGAGTGCTCTACTATCAGGACAGATTGTGCGTGCCAGATATTCAAGAGCTGAAGGACGAGATCTTAGCAGATGCACACCACAGCAGATACTCGATTCACCCCGGCAGCACCAAGATGTACCAGAACCTGATGAGCTACTACTGGTGGAACAACATGAAGAAGGAGATAGCTCGCTATGTCTCCAAGTGTTTGACATGTCAGCAGATCAAGGTCGAGCACCAGAAGCCGCCAGGACTACTTCATCAGCTCGAGATACCTCAGTGGAAATGGGAGTATATCACCATGGACTTCATCGCAGGACTCCCAGCCACCAGGAGACGCCATGACGGTATTTGGGTGATTGTGGATCGACTGACTAAGTCAGCCCACTTCTTGCCAGTGTCGATGAGAGCAGGACTCGATGTCCTTGCTAAGCTGTATGTAGATCGGATTGTCTCTTTGCACGGAGTTCCAGCTTCGATTGTTTCAGACAGAGACCCGCGATTCACTTCGCACTTCTGGGAGAGTCTTCAGCAGGCCTTGGGCACCAAGTTGAGCTTCAGCACAGCCTATCACCCTCAGACAGATGGGCAGACAGAGCGCACCAACCAGATACTAGAGGACATGTTGAGAGCCTGTGTCTTGGACTTCAAGGAGAACTGGGAGG
Organism: Cinnamomum chago; assembly: GCA_038049695.1. Lineage (NCBI taxonomy): Eukaryota > Viridiplantae > Streptophyta > Magnoliopsida > Laurales > Lauraceae > Cinnamomum > Cinnamomum chago. The sequence goes on along the minus strand of CP142453.1, from coordinate 10,878,254 downwards.
ATTCCTTGCCACTTTGTGAGTTCGCCTACAACAACAGCTACCATGCGAGCATCAAGATGGCACCGTACGAGGCTTTGTACGGGAGGAGATGCAAGACCCCAGTCTGCTGGGAAGAAGTTGGTGTCAGGAGTTTCCATGGTCCATCCATAGTCAGCGACACCAGCGAGAAGGTTCGGCAGATAGTTGAGAACCTGAAGGTCAGCCGCAGCCGACAAAAGAGCTATGCAGACAACCGGCGCAGACCTCTCGAGTTCGAGAAGGGAGACAGAGTTTTCCTGAAGGTTTCTCCAGCTAGAGGTACCCTGAGATTTGGTGAGAAGGGTAAGCTAGCGCGGAGATATGTTGGACCGTTCGAGATCAGGTCGAGAGTTGGAGATGTTGCTTACAAGCTTCAGCTACCCCCAGAGCTTTCAGGAGTGCACGACGTGTTCCACGTCTCTATGCTGAAGAAGTACGTGGAGGACCCGACACACATCCTTCATCATCAGCCACTCAACATCCAGCCAGATGCTTCATACGTCGCCAGGCCAGTTGCGATCATCGACACCAAGGAGCAGGTGCTCCGGACCCGAACCATTCGTTGGGTGAAGGTCCAGTGGGAGCATCACACTCCGGAGGAGGCGACATGGGAGCTACGCGACCAAGTGGAGAAGGATTACCCACATCTTCTACCTCAGGTATGTTCTAATCTTGTTTTTACATTTGGGGACCAAATGTTTTAAAAGGAGGGAATGATGTGAGGCCCCACCCTTGGTGGGCCCTCTAATTTCTATTTTATAGACTAATCTATGCTAATTTATACTAATTATTGGTTAATTATGCTAATTATTACTAATTATTGCTAATTATGACTAATTACTAGTTAATTGGGCTTATTAGGGGTTTATTAGAGAGATTAGTTAGATTTCCTAAGTTAGAGTTAGATTAGTTTAGTCAAGTTAGTATTTTAAATTAGTTGGGTGTTGTGTTAATCCTAAGCTAATTAGTGTTAGATAGGCCTTAGATAGAGGTTTTAATTAATTAGGAGGGTTTAGTGTTTAAATGGTGCCTCTCTCTAGAAGCTTCCTACCAAAAAACAAGACTAACCCCAACCCTAACCCTAATCCCATGATAACCCAAAGGCTAATCTTGTCATTAGCCACCCCTCTCCTAATCTATATAATGTCTCTTATCCCAAGGAAAAACCCTAAGCTAAGACCAGCCCCCTTCCCAAGAAAACTTCCAGCCCAACTACTGTTCCTCCCAACTTCCATTTCAATTTCCGCTCCTATGTTTGAGCAGAGACAACCACTGTTGCTACTTCTTCCTTCTTCCTCTTTCATTCTCCTTCCTCACCTGAGCTACTGATTTTGTGCTGGGAGGAGTCTTGGAGCTGCTGCTGTGTTATTCTTCTTCTTCATTTCAGCTGGGAGCAGCTGCTACTTCACCTTATTCTTCCTCATTTCCTCACCTGAGCCAAGTGTTGCAACTGTGACTGCTGAGATTCACCTGGAAGTCACCACCTCTATGCTGGAATTTCTCCAGTAGCTGCTGCTACCATTTCTCCTTCTTCTCCATTGGGCTGCTGTTACTGTTACTGCTGTGTCATCATCTTCTTCTTCTTCCTCTTCATTTCAGCTGGAATTCTGGGCTTTTCTCTTCCTCTGTTTCTCTCTACAAACCCTCTCTTGATTACCAAAAGGCAAGTGCACCCTACTCCTAACTTAGAATGTATATTGCATTTTCTTGATTTCTTTGGTTTCAGTTCATATATGCTATTAATCAGTCTTAGAAATCATCTGGAGCTTAGTGGTTTGGTTTTGTTGATTGGATGGTTGGCCATTGATGGATGGGGGTTTCACCCCCCATTTGGAAGATTAATAGGTCCTAATGGTGTTTGATTAATGGGCATTGTAATGTTTTATAATATTTATTTGATTACTTGATGAGGGGAGGTGAATAGAATTCATTTAGTTGGAAATTGGATGGAAGAATAGTGACTGTTACAGTCACTGTAATAGAAACAGAGCAAGATATTGGGTTTTTTTGTGTTGAGATCTGTGGGTCCCAGGTGGCCACCTTTGGAGATCCGGACCCCATATCATGTAGGGCCACCTTGGGCGACCAGGGCGATGAAGGCTGATCGTGGGCCCTTGATCAGTGGGGCCCACGATCTTGCTCTCTTTATGCACCAGGGGAAGCTCTTCTTTGCTGCATCGTTTTGCAACATACTGTTACAGAACCTCATGTGTTTTGAGTGAGGTAAGTGATGAGTGGGGAAAAGGTGGTCCATAGGAGTATGGGAAATGATGTGACGCGAGGGAGTATGGGAAAGTGTGGTCCACGGAAATTATGGGGCCCAGGTGGGTCCCTGATTTCAGATCAGGTCCGGACGTTGGATCTAGGACTGCTTAGTGACCATGATGATGAGGACAGATCTAGGACTGGGCCCAGTGGGGCCCACTGATCCAATAGCCATTAGTTATACTAATTAAAATTAATCCCTTAGTTGTTAATGTGTATTATTGGTACCATTAATTTTCATAAATTAGGAATATAAACCTCTTTAGTTTTATCAAACCAAATTGGAGCTGGGCCCAGTGGGGCCCACTAATCCTTAACACATTAGTTTTATTAATTAAATAAAACATTTAGTTTCTAATGGGCTTAATGGAACCCTATTAATTTTAGAAAATTGGAAATAAAGACCCCTGGGTCTTTAATTAATTTAAATTAGTTTGGACCCTTTAGATTTATACTTTAGAAATTTCATTAGATTTTATAATTTGAACCCTAATTCGAATAGTTTGTGTATGACTTGGATTTTTCCATCAGACCCAGACTTTAGTGCAAAAGTTGAGATTTGGCCTGGGGTCTGTTGACTCAGGTACACCTGTGTACCAGATCGACCGGTTGGCCACCTGGTCAATCGGGTACACTGGAAATTTCAGAATCCAAACCAAGTCCCAACTTTAATTCCAGTGGAGTAGATCGACCCGACCCTTGCCAGGTCGACCTGCCACACTGTGAACACTAAGATGTGAGTTTAGCACTTATTTTATGATTGATCGATTGTGGGGCCCATTAACCATCCAAATGAACTTCCATCAATGTGCCAAGTACGAGTCAATGGCGTGGCTCGACCTTGACTCGTGGGGACCACCGATTAGGGTTTCGATCGTTTAATCTAAGATGATTCGACCTTTAAGAGTTGTCAACAATGCTCTTAACCACCTAAGCACCAAATACAGTATTTTATGGCATTAATGACTTCGTTTAGAGATCGAATTACCGGAGATAGACCCGAACCTAATGTGGCCCATTACCTAGGATTGGACCCTTGTATTTTCCCTGTTGATTCCTTCATTGAAGTTCATACTTCATTATTATTATTGTTGTCATTCTTAGACCTTTAGATTAGCTGTTAACTGTTAATTAACACAAATGGAGGACCTGAACCTAGGATATCTTAGAGGTGACCCGATAGATTGATTTGGAGATCACTGACCCATGTCTGTGTCTAGGCGGGCCCTTATTGGGCCTAAGTGTGGAGATGTGAACCCCTAGTTGGAAGAGGTAGTTTCTTTTGGGATTTTAAGTTATATGGATTTAAATGAAACGTTTATCAGTGTAAATGGATTAGTTGCCTCGTTTGGACAGATTTAGACCAGGCCATGTGCTGATGGGCCTTGGTATGGATCCAACGAGTGGGCTTGGACCTTGAATGAAATCCATAGACTAAGTTGATATGTATGGACCTCATAGAGGTGTGGATAGGACCTTGTTCACGCAAGGCAAAGCCTAGACAGACACAGACCCGTAGAGTTATTCCTGAGTCGGCATGAACATTCACTCGGTTGATTTAAGCTCAACCTGTGGACTGATCATCCCCGGTAGGAGCTAGTTGAGTATTGTGAAGCTATCATGATGAGCTATATGGTTAAGACGGACGGTGTGATACCGTGTCCGGTCTTGAGTGATGAGTGTGATGAGATGATGAGATGATTTGCGGGATTAGTAATTCCCAACACCGATGAGATTTCCCCGCCGCAACTGTGTTCAGTATGGGAGGGCCGCGGCATAATATCCCGCGGTATTCCAGCTCGTGTGAATGTGCCAGTTTGTTATAGTAGTTAGATGTTTATATATTCCTGATTCCTTATGATTAAAATGCACAACTGCTTAGTTCATTTACCTTGCTATTCATTTAATTTATTTACCTGTCTCTATTTCCTTTGATATATATGTTATATGTTAGTAGTATGCTGTATCTTACCAGATCTTTTAAATCTGACCCTTCATTGGTGCTTAGGCCTTGACCCAGAGATCCCTGTTGATGCATTAGCTCTAGTGGAGGCGCCGATCGCTGGAGAGTTCGCATGGGGCCCGGCCGACACGGATGTCGAGCCGGAGGGCGAGGATTTTATACCAGGGTTTTGAGAGTCCTCTTTGTTTTGGGTTTGAGAGGCAAATTTTGTAGTGAGTTGGGTAGGAACTAATATGTATAAACCTTTGATTAACAACTGATACATTTTAATTAGACTGTAGTTCTGCTCACACTTTACTTATATATCGATACTTATTGCTTCCGCTTACTTCTTATGCTTTCGCAAATTTAACTGTTATTACTATATGGTTCAAAAGTTTTAAATTGGACCTCACTGCGGCCTACGATCTTGGAAGTTCTCGGATTTTTCGGGAAGTAACGCTCCAACTTCGGGTATTCGAATGATTATATCGGTATCCAGAATTGGGGCGTTACACTCAAGCTCATTTACCTCAGTCTGTACCTCGACCTAAGGACTGTAGTTATTCTTGTAAAGAATCCACTGACACGATATCCACCGCGCCCCGTTCTCCTTACTTGATCTCCTCGCACCTTGTCAACCAAGATGATCAATCTTCTATAAAAGAAGTAGAAGCAGCAACAACCTTCTATAGCAGCCCTTTAGAATAATCTCTCAATGGCTCTAGAGAATTAACTCTCTCTAAAATATCTCTGACTCATATCAATGAGAGTTGTGATTGATGGTCATCTAGGGTTGAGAGAAACACCCTATAAATAGCCCAAAATTCGTGCCTTAGACTTAGTGCACAAGTAGGACTCAAACTGGGAAACAATATCTCAAAAGGAAACTAATTCGTATAGAAACTGGAGATTTTCCGAACTCTGTGCACCTGTCCGATCGATCGCCCCTGCAGGTCCGATCGATCGGTCTGACATTTAACTGAGGCCTTTTTCTGACCGATCGATCGGTCTGAGGCTCCGATCGATCGGGCCTGGGGAATTTTGCCCGGTCTGCTCTTTTCTTCTATTCTTTACTTCAGCTCTTCCGGTGACACAACCACAGTCCATTCTAAAATAAATTAGAAAGTACAACTCAATGGACCCAGAGTTTTGTCCAACCCATGAATTAGCCAATAAAAATACTAACAGATTTATTTCAAATTGTTTTATTAATGGAGATTTTATGATATTTTCCATACGCCCCTTGCAAGAATATTTTTGACATATGGGCCACACCCAAAGATCCGCAATATATCACCACAAATTGGTTTGTAGCAAAGGAATATACAATTATAGAGGTCAGTGCCACAAACATGCATTGAGGAAAAAAAAAAAAACTCTCATATTATATTGATTAAGCTGTCTAATGAAAGCCTCTTAAATTCACAAGCACACGAGTAGAAAAACCATGTAAAAAAAAAAAAATGTTAGCTGTAGATTCCAACTACTAAAATAATTGCACTTCGTGCTTGTCAAGTTATTTTCATTATTATTATCATCAAAGTTTTATCCAACCACAAACATAATATACTCATTGTAAAGCTGATGCACTCCTCCTCTATTCAATTTTTAGACTAACATGCAGTAATGCATTCAACAATTCATCAAATATTAAAATTAAGTTAGCCTTTTCCTATGGGATGTTTATTTTAATTTTAATTTTTATCAAAGCCTTTTTTGCATAATTCACCCTCTGATCATGGGAGAGCTAACCAAGCAGCACCATTCTAATTTGCTAGAGAATGCAGGATAACTTTAACAATATTCATAAACCATGAGAGAACCCTTCTATTCATCTCCATTTGAGAGAGAGAGAGAGAGAGAGTTTTTAATTAACATAACAGTTCATAATTAAAGAAAAAAAAAAGTGGTGGCTTTTAAATTATTTTTATAAAAGTCCTAGTGTTTCTTTGTCTTATTCACGTGAGGATCTATAAAAAGAGAAACATTCAGGTCCGGCCTGTTCATTTACAGTATCAGACCAACCAACCGTTTATACCCACTACAGGCACAGATATTACATCATGAATGGTTGGATAGGAACAATATGAGGTTGACTACACAGCCTAAATTCCAACTTGATTTGATGATCACAATCATCGAATCAAGAGCATAAAAAATGATCAATTGGACCGAAATGTCCTGACCATTCAACTATACTATGTCCCTCAAAAGATAGCTATGGCCATAATCAAATAAGTGTAGATCTTTAACAACATGCAATCTAAGCAAATCTCTTCTCATCCAACCATCGATCGGTGATGCATTCAGATAGTTAGACTGGCCCCCCTTAAAATGAATTGGACCCAACTTTGTCCAACAGGTTGTACATGATCCTTGGATCTTTTTAAAACAGGTTTTGGTGTTAAAAAGATTCACCCTCTCAACCAACCGACCTGTAAAGTCAACCCATCAAACACTTTTCTTTATTGTTGCATGAGAATACGTGATTCCTATGAATGCGGATCTGCCTGAGATAAAAAGGGAATAAGCATGTCTGTCTCCAGCTCCCATCCATCATCCATGCATGATGCTTTATCAATATCCCTTTCATGACCATGGCCATGCCATGCCCTGCCATGAGTCATGTCCATTGCTTGATTGATACTTTCAACGAAGCTTCTTCAACTACTCCATTGCAATTATTGGAAGGTTTTCTAATGCCATTTTCAACTGTCTAGCACGCAGAATACGACCTTAATCTGCATGGGTCTTGCTAGGTTTTGTTCCTCGTTGAGTAGTCTGCAAGAAGAAGAAGCAGATAATATTATATGTGATTGACAATCCAATATTGGCATTAAAGTTTTATTGTTGTCTTTATTTGTTGTTTTAGCTTTGGCTGGGTAGGCAAGTGGGTCGGACTCATGTTGAACCATGGTGGATTTGGACCTACATTTGTTTTTATAGATTTTGATCTGATTCCGATCGACGCATAACCTATGAGCTGTATCTGGATTGGGAATCGAATTAAAAAAAATGCAATTAATCCCGAATCCGGATCTTAACTAAAATGTAAAGTGCATTAATATTTTTGGAAAAAAGAACTTCAAAATAATTTTTTTTTAAATGCACAAGTGAGGCTATTAAATGGCACATAATTAAAGCTAACTAGACTCTCAAATATGATTATAACTCAAGCTATCTAGGCTCTTAAAATATATGTATATGACATTTGAATGTAAACGTTCTATACTCGGATGTTTGGGTTGGAACGTACAAGGATCCAGTTTCAGATCCGAATGTTTTCCTATATGCATGAATTTGGATCCGAATTTGAATTTCTCTTGGATTAAAAAATGGATTTTATACCCGCTTTATTCAAAATAGAAGGCTCATGAATAATTTGCAAAAACTTCTCACCCATGCATAGGCTATGGAAATCAGTTTACTAGTTTAGGTCACCTGCTATGGGTCTTGCATCCTTGTAAGTCTAGGCAATTCATTGAAATGGATTCAAAGGCCACGGCCCATCAATTCGATAGTGTATATCTATGCATTTCTAGTTATACATCCTTAATTATATGTCCTGATTTTGATAGTGGCGTCTAGGGCCAATTATGTGTAAGTACTAGTTGTAACCATGGTTTTAAAAATCTGAATAGCTGGATTAAGTGAAAAGTAGCATCAAGTGGAGTAACTAGGGAGGCTTTGACTTGATAGACTTGAGGATGCTAGGTTGTCTCAGCATCTTTCAAGTTAAGCCTACTCTAGTCCAGATTAGTAAAGATTTTGGACTTTGGTCATAAAGATCCTATGTTCAGCTGTCTTCCCTCTTTATATATCTCATTGTGTGGAAATACTTGCAAACAGTAGATGGAGACCACCATTGATTAGGTTAATCAGGTGGGAGAAAACTCATGCGTATTCTGCCCTGTGATAGGTTTACCATATGTGATCACAAACTCACCCTGCACCTTCTGAATAAAAACAGATTAGAAGTGATTTATTATTTATATCAAAAAATTCTTTAAGTGCCTGTTTGTTTCATGTGATTAAACTTCTAAGAATTCTAAGACTCCAATTTTCTAAATTGGTAAAAATTGAAGAAATTAACAAAAATGAATATATAAAAAGGACCGCCATCAAATAATCTCGGCCAGTTCAAAATGAAGCAATGGGGAGATGAAAATTGAATACCCAATCATTACCTTCATAATTCAAATCCTAGGAAAGTCAATTTTCCATTTACCTCTTCAATTTATATCATCCACGCCTCATCTATTTTATCGTCCCTTGTTCATATGTAGTGCTCTTGGATCACTAGGTCTCTTATGTGTGAAATTGGGCGATCATTGTGACATGCAGCTCATTATCAGGATCCTATATTATTATTCTCAGGCCAATTATCATACACCAGCAGGTCCACCCTAGCCCAACTACGACCCACTTAGCAGAAATTCTTTGGTATGGATCCTATTTTAGGGCCAGGTGTAGATTCGTGTCCATGGTCGTCGATCCCTTGCATAATTGGATCATGTACTTTATCCAAGTAGGTGTGAATGGAGCACACAAGTAGGTGTGAGTTATATATGCAATTGGGTTTAGCCCAGCCGAGACTACACAAGAATACCAAGTATGGGCCATGATTCTAGTTCCCTTTGATATGACATATGAGATCTGGAATTGGGTCCATAACTTAGAAAGTTTGTGACTGCCATGGAGCTCATTTGAAGCCTACTCCTTTACATCCCTAGCTTCCACTAGACTGATCCACATGTCTAATGAGAAGTGGGTAATGTATCTCCCTTAAATCCCCCTTTAGAGTCTACTTTTTCTCGGTTTCAATTTTTAGATGAATACATAATAAACCTCAATAGGTAGTTCAATTGGCGTAGGGCCACGGTTTGCACCCGGAAGTTGTAGGTTCGAAACTGCACTACCACATTGGGGCTACAAGGGAGTTTACATGACTTTCCTCTGGGCCCGAAGGGATTAGTCCAACTCAGATGGAAAAAAAAAAAAAGAATATTATATTTCAATGGTTAGAGTGAGGGTTGATACTCATTTCTTTTCTTCCTTTAATTCAATTTCTTTTATTAAAAAATAAGTTATTTGATGGTCATTTTTCAAAGTTTTTTCATTGAAAAAGGGTCTGGTTAGGAAAGGTGAGTGTAAATGATTTATTGTGCATTAAAAACAAATATAGTTGGTTACAACTAATAAATAGGGCAATCAAATGGGTTTATCAATTAAATATGAATTTTGAACCAATTGAGCTCTAAATGGGCTTGATCGGACATGAATTTTTTCATATTTGCCCGGTGTGCATTTGTGTGGTTCAGCAAATACTACTTGGAAATTAGTCCTGTCTAAATATAATGGAAATGCTTTACCAAAAACAAATATATAATAGAAATGTGGATCTTTACCTTTACTCCTTTCATTGACTCCGAAAGAAGGCCTAGATTCAGCTCGATTCCAACTCTAAGTTGATTGGGCCACTCAAAATCCACTGTAGGGCCATCCTGGCATCCATTCAAGTGGGCCTCACATCTGAATCATGCCCCTCTAAACTCTTTTTTTTTTTTTTTCTTAATCTGGTAAGTCCTCTAAACTCATTTAAAATATTAAAAAAAGGATAACAGCTGTTAAAACATCCATTCTAAAATCCATACTTCCTTTTTGTCCTCTTATCATCATTGACATCTAATCATGGGCAGATTTCCACTCTGCCAGATAAAGACATCATACCTGTGATGTTACAAACCACCAAAATATCAAAACTATAGCAACAAATAAATAATCTATGGTTGTTTGTTGGGGTGATCATCAATAGATATTTGGTGGTTTTTATAATTTAGTGACTGTACAGTCTGTACTTATCTTTAGCCTCACAAAAAAAAGTTGGGCTTGGGCTCATGTAAACTTAAAGGCCTAATCATATGGCCAGCCCAGACTAAATTGGGGATGATCACTAGCTGGGCGAGCCTGAGCCCAGTACAAGCTCAGCCTACATTAACTAGGAGAGAGGGCAAGAACGTGGTGTTGGAAGTTTTCAAAATAGCAAGAATCCTCTCAGATTTCATGACTAGAATCTCACATCAGATATTTATTGAAAAGAAAATGACATTTATATGTGCTTCTTTGATTAACCCTGTTAAATTAGTATGGAAAGGGTATGGACTTGGACATTGTACACTTGTGGAAAGCTGGATTTTTAGCACAAAACCAATGTAATTAACATTTGAACCAACCTAAAATCACATCTCCACACTCCATAAGAGACAGGTGAGCTTAGGTTTCAAGCAGCTCGAGCTTGGATTTTAGACTCAGGTTTGAGTCTTGATGCCCAAATTCCACCCACTTACATATGGAAACATGTATATATTGTATAATTCGTAGTTTATACGGTGAACAACCATATGCACTTTTAAGTTTTTATACCCCGAGCAATTTAAACTTTTATTTTTATTTTTGGTTACCCACTCAAGGGGATTGGTACCCCTTAGAAGATAGCCTGTTGACCGCATGAAGGATATTCTAGGGCTGGGTTCTAGCTCAACTGGTATGGAACATCAAAGTCCTGGCAGGGTAGCTAAATTTGAGACTTGATTGAAATGCGTAGGTATTTGCAAGTAATGTCTTAATAAAGAAAGTTAGTTTGGGTAAGCTTTTTTTTTTTTTAGCAAAAGATTAGGGTAAGCTTAGGGCGTAGATTGAGACTCCCATAAAAGAAAAAGAAAATTTCCAACTCAACCCGAGTTAACACGACTGATACGACTCAGCTCCACCCACCCAAATTCAGATACGATTGAGATCAAACTCATGTCAAAGCAACTTGAGTTTCACCTGTGTGAGTTAGGCCAATACCATGATTCTAAAGCAAGGTTTGGCACACTGTATTGACTATTGACCAATATCATTACCTTATGTATGGGCAGTTCCTGGCCAAAAGTTCATATTGTTTCTGCAAAATACTAAAAATAAAAAGATAATTCTTTTTAGATTGCTTTAGGGTGTTTTAATGTTAATGAAATTATAGGATATTACATAAAGATGAGACAAATGTAAAACACACTTTGCGCTATTAAATATCAGAATCATCTATACAATTTTTTTCATGTGGAGTTTATCCATAGTTGTCAATTTCGCTTAGGTCGTCATTTCGGTCTGATCTTCGAGATGAAATATTTTGGTGAAACTTTTTGGAATAATAATAATTGTAAAAATATAAGTTTAAATAGAAAAATATTAATAAAATCGAAATCATGCATGTTGCTTGAGATGGGTATTGAGAACATAAATAAAAAAAAAGTTGGTGGAAATTGTATTTTCACACAATAAAGACTACTGAGAGTACATACTGCCAACTAAAATGGGCTGGAAGGGACATCCGAAATGGGTCAGAATCATCCAAAGTAGATTGGAATTGACCAAAATGAATTGAAATGCAAACCGAAAAGTTTTGAGCCTCGATTCGGTTTGATTCCGTTCAATAAAGAGATCGAAACCGAAAGTTTTGATCAATTCAGCGAAACAAATGATTTTAAAAATGCAGGTCACAAATTAAGAGGGTTAATATTTTGCACATCTCTATTTCTTGGTAAGATCTTTCCATCCCTTCAATTCTCTCTATTTCTTGATTGGCATGGCCCTAGGTGGGTAGTTTTAGGACGGTTCTCACTAATAACTGTATTATGGTTAATCTACAGCATAAACCATTTGATTTCATTCCTTAGCACAATGCAAATCTAGGTGGGCCCCACAACAAGCTTCCATCATAAAGTCCACCACAACAAGGATAAGGGCCAATTTCATCAATCGAACTCCTTGTTCCTGCCTCCCGACACGTCTCTCCACATTCCACAAAGACAATATATTAATATACACATCCACTTCAGTCCATAAAACACAATATCAGCACCACCTTCCACTTACTCAAAAATCAAAATGCAGAAACCAAAATCCCCCACAAACCAAAATCCTCTGTGATATGTAAATCCAATCCCCAAAACCCTCAAACCCCAATTTGCGGTTTCCACAAATTTCGTTTCTTTCATCACATGAAATCCAAATAACATTCCAATTTCCAATCCCCTTTCCTTCCCAAACAAGAATCAAAGGAATCAATGGCCGCAATTCACTGGTTCGTCTCTCCAACCAATCCCCACCGCCAATTCCCAATCACCCCTCGTCTCATCCCCAAACTCTCGATAAACCCTAGTTTTCTCAGAGTCCAAAACCCCCAATTCCCCAATCTCCCAATTCGTCGAAAGTTCAGACCTTTGAGTTCGATCAAATTGGACAGTTTCCTGTCCCCCTCCGAAGAAGAAGAGGATCAAATGAGCGATGGGTTCTTCGAAGCAATCGAGGAATTGGAGCAAATGAAGCGTGACCCAGCTGACATCCTCGAGGACATGAACACCCGTCTCTCCGCCCGTGAATTGCAGCTGGTTCTGGTCTACTTCTCGCAAGAAGGGCGTGATTCGTGGTGCGCGCTCGAGGTCTTTGATTGGCTTCGGCGGGAGAATCGGGTCGATGGGGAGACCATGGAATTGATGGTATCGATCATGTGCGGTTGGATTGAGAAGATGGTGAGAGAGGATTGTGGGGTCGACGACATTGTTGGTTTGCTTAAAGATATGGAATGCGTGGGATTGAAGCCGAGGTTTAGCATGATTGAGAAGGTGGTTTCTTTGTTTTGGGAGATGGGGAAGAAGGCAGAGGCGGTGGCGTTTGTGGAGGATGTGATTAAAAGGGGTGTAGAGTATTCGGTTGATGGCGGGGAGAGCAATCGAGGTGGGGCGATTGGTTATCTTGCTTGGAAGATGATGGTATGATTCTTTTTCTGCTTGTTTGGTTATAACCCAGATTGGAATTTTGGGTTTTTTTTTTTTTTGGTAACTAAATGGTTTTCTTCCTTGGATTTGGATGGAAATTTGGAAATCTTTGTTAGTTGCTGGATGCTGTTTCTCTTACTTTGTCATCACAAACTGGTTTTTTCAATTAGTGTTGGTTGTGCCATCTCAAATGCATAGCAGAATGGATAAAGATATCCCTTCCTTGGAACTATTTAAACCAATTGCCGCTTGGGTACATATCATCTCCACATTAAATTATTCCTGAATTGTTGTTCTCTTGGTGCAGGTAGATTTCTCTTTAATTACTAATTTGAATGTTGATTGGATTCAAATATTCATGGATGTATTGTTCCATGATTTGCAGTTCCCACCATGAATGTGGCAAACATGTGTTGGTGACTGGGAAAAAAAAAAAATTTGATCATGTGGGCTGCCTTGTGGATGAGCCATGTCACCGGACACCCTTTCATTCAAACTGCTGTGTGATTTTCCCGTGAATGAGATGTCCTGACCCTTATTTTTATGCTCAATGGCTGTAACTGTCTGTTACTCCATCGCCATCTGGATAGAGTGGATGGCCTCTGTTGCCTGATTGCCCTTTCTTCTCGTGCTATCGCCATCTGCTTTGAGTGGATGGCCTTTATCTTACACTAGTACTTTCTGTACAGAAGTTTAGGAATTCTGTCAGGTGTGAAATTAATTGCACAGAGGCATAATTCATGAGGCAGATGATGTTGGAGGATTAATAGTTGGATTGCATTTTCTTGAGTTCTTTGTAGTTGAATAGCATTCTCTCTATTGAATCATTTTTTGTATTTGCTTTTATTGAAATCTGGCAATAAACCTACTAGAAATTTAAGGATGCTGAATGTGGTTGAGAAAATTAGATAGAAAGAACGTTCTGTTCCCAAAATCTCCTGGTTTTCTGAAGAAATAATACCTACGGAGAACAATCTGCTCTCGCATTGTAGGCTCACTCCTGCTAAATATTAAATCGGGTGAACAATCTGAGCTATTCAATAGTTCTTGCAAAAAGAGAAATATTTTTTGCCTCTGCAATGATTTGTCTCTTAACAAATAAAAATTAAAAAATAAGAAAGAAAAACTAAAGGATTTTAGGAATCAAAAGGTGTTATCACCTGTTATGTGTATCAAAGGCTAAAAGAAATTACTGCCAATAAGCATCATTGAATTAGAAAATTATTTTTCTTTAAAAGGCTGCAAATTATGTTACTAAAGAGTAAAGACTATTAGTATTTGTGTTTCTTTAATCCTGTCCGGTTACTTACTCCTGTAAGCAACTAACTTCTGCATGCCCTGATGGGGAATTAATTCATCAACCAACTTCCTCTTGTTGAAAATCTAACTAGTTGCTTGGGAGTCTCATAATAAAGTAATACTTACAATTAATTTGAAGTTGATGACTTTCCAAATAACAAAATCTACTAACAGGTTTCCCTTACATTACTTAATACTAAACCGACGACTTTTCTTGTGTTTGTGCACATCCAAGGGTTGAATCTATAAAAGCATGTCTTCTCTATAATTTTTAACAACTAGATGAAATTAATTGATTTTTATCATCTTATGTGGTGATTGTGTGAAAGTATTTGACGACAAGTGTTCTTGTGAGTTGTGACCATGGGTGCAGTGCAGAATCCAAGGTGTGTCCTTGTGCTCTCAACTCAACCAGCTCTATCAATTTTGGTCCAGAGCTTCGGGCCTCTAATATGAGAAATGCACATGAAGTAAAATAAAATAAAATGCAAAAGCTTCATCCCCTCAGAGTTCTTGAAATGCACAACTGACAACTAATTTGGAAGTCTGTATTACATTACATTAATCTGCATAGCTGATTCTACCTATTTCCCTAAGCTCCGCTTTCATGGGTGCTGAAATTGAAACCCGAGATCTTCTTTGCACTGTAGGTACCATAAGAGACCATAGCGGTAACATCATTTTGGTGTGCCCAGCACCATGAGAGATGGGAATTAAGATGAGATGGGGATCCTTGAATTATTGGTTGGACATGGGCTTGAGGACATGAGCCCATTGGCCATAACCACTATAGGAGATTCGAGGCTATTGTTCCCTGAGTTTATCTGCTCTGCTTATACTGGTTCCTTGGGAATTGGGTAGAGGAAACTAGTTATACCAACGTACAAATCCAAGCAAGCGTTCTTTTTTCTTTTTCTTTTTTTAATTTATTTTACCTTTTTTCTGGTTGGGAATCTTCCTCAGTGGCCAGCTTTTTATCTTTATAAATGAACACCAGGTTTTAACCCTGGTCTTCCCTTGAGAGAAGGCATGCCTTACCAGTTACCACTGAACTACAGTGGGTCAGCCAAAGCAAGTGGCATTTAATCATGCTTTTAGAGAATCCAATATAGCAGTTTCTTGAATGACTATTTAATCATTGGCCTTTCTTCTCTTTTCTTGTCATATTTACTTCATCTTGCTATTAAAGTTAATTACTCTTGCCAATTGATACGCCCAATAAAAATCACTACTACTCACACGATCACACCATGTAATAGTGCAAAGGCTTCTACCCAAGACAGAGGAGCTGACCTCTGAATTGGGTGGGTTTTTTGACAGAGAAGGCCCACCTCTAGTCTCTGGGGTCTGCTTCTATCATATTGGCTCTTATTTTATGTTGAAGTTCACTTATAACCATATTCCAAAGTAAGCGTAAGTAATGTTCTGGGTGACGAATTTGTCTCTCATCACCAGCCCTTGTCCCTGAAAATAACGGAAAATGAAGGTTATATTGTGAAAATCAATTTCACAAAACCGCAGCCACAGGCCACTTGGTTACTGAAGTAAAAATAAAAATAAAAATAAAAAATAAAAAAAATTATTATCGCAAGTCCTACCATTTGATTGGGGTTATTTGAGATGTAAAATTCTTTTGAAATCATCATCTTAAGTCCCACCATTTTATTCCTCCATGGACACCGAACACTTTGGATCTCAATTCAATCTTGGAGCACCTTAAACTTTATTGGGCTTAAAGATCAGGTGCAATCATTCTAGATTAGATACGCCATTAACATTATCCATCAAAATTGTATCAGAGAAATACTTCCTTTTCTTAGTGAGCTTTAGCCAAGTTGGTAACCATGTTTACCATCATTTAGTTATGGTTGACCATCATTCTAGTGGCCATCATGTAACAACCTTGTCTTGATGACAAATAAATCATTACTCAACTATGCTGTGGTTTTACTTCTAAAACTGCATGCATTGTTATCTTCTGATAAATCTTTGCTGCCTTGTTTGTCTCATTCCATCAAGTTTGAAAGGATGCCATCTAATATGTAGAGCTGCTGGACCTTGTCTTAGTGCCCATAAAAAATTCCAGCTATTTTATTGGATTGAGTTGAGCAGGGGAGTTTCTACAGAACCCACCATCCACAATTGGTACTTCCAGATGATTGATCTGGATCACTAAATGTTATGCACATAATAGTTCTGTCCTGAATGAAGTGTTGATTTGCTCAGGTGAAGCATCAAATATTTCCCTTTCGATTATGTACTGTTGCATTATTGATTTGTATATGTGCTACTATCAATTACAACAACTCAATTGCGGTTAATTCTAAATGTTATCAGGTAGATGGAAACTATAAAGATGCGGTGAAATTGGTGATGGAGTTTAAGGAAAAAGGATTGAAACCTGAGGTTTACAGCTACCTTATTGCAATGACAGCACTGGTTAAGGAACTGAGTGAGTTCTCAAAAGTTCTACGCAAGGCTAAAGGCTTGATGAATTATGGTTTCATGCCCGAGTTTGATGAAGCAGATGCAGAGCTCATTGAAGGTTATCAATCAGAACTTCTCAGAGATGGGGTACGGCTGTCTGATTGGGCCATTCAAGAGGGAGGCTCTACGCTTTTAGGGTTAGTTCATGAAAGACTTCTTGCAATGTACACATGTGCTGGCCGAGGGCTCGAGGCAGAGCAGCAGTTGTGGCATATGAAACTTGCTGGTAAGGAGCCCGACAGGGATCTTTATGACATTGTTTTAGCCATTTGCGCTTCTCAAAAGGAGGTGGGTTCTGTTCAGCGGTTGCTCACTAGAATGGAGGCTATGAATGTGTTGCCTGGAAAGAAAACCTTATCGTGGTTACTACGAGGATACATTAAAGGAGGGTATTTTGGAGATGCTTCGGAGACTTTGATAAAAATGCTCAATATGGGTTTGCAACCTGAGTATTTGGACAGGGTGGCTGTGATGCAGGGTCTAAGGAAAATCATCCAACAGTCTGGAGAGGTTGAGCCTTATCTCAAGCTCTGTAAGCGCCTTGCAGATGTGGATCTGATAGGGCCTTGTCTTGTATATCTGTATATAGACAGTAACAAACTTTGGATCATGAAAATGCTCTGAGGAATCCAGTTCAAAGCTTCAGGTGACTAAAAGGAGTATGTTCCGAGGTGGGTATGTGTATTGGCATATCTTTAGGTCTGTGAGAATGCGATAAGCGGCTTGATTTGCATACTGACCAAACTCAGTGGAGTTGGGAACAGGCAATTCTGAAAATATTCATGGCCATTGTGGTTTGGGGTACACGAGATCACCCTGAGCTTTTTTCATTGCTCAGAATTTTATGTTGCATTTGTATAGTTGTGTGTACTAGAATAAGGAATTTCAAAGGACAGCAACCAGTTTCAGAATATTTCTTCACCTGAACTTCTTGTTATTTGTTGTTTCACTTGCACTTGCGTTAAGAAAAAGTTATCCATTTATGCCTAGCATTTATACAGCTCAATTTATACCCTTCACAATGTGGGTCCCAGTGTATGAACCAGAAAAAAAAAATGGCTGAAGAGCTGATCTTTTTCTTTTTTTTGTCTTTTTTTGTGAGAGGGTTGATCCTTGATGCTTGGTTGGTGGCTATCAGACGGACACTCTAAATAAAAACTTGTTAAAACTGTAGCAATGGAATAGACAAGCTTCAATTATTTAGATGGGTGGTTGAGATGTTCCAATCAAATTGATTATTGATGGAGGCCATGATTTAGTGTGCACACATAAGTTATCTCCATCTCTGCGTCGTTTGCATATTTGAATAATTATCACTTTCTCCTCTCTGGTGAGCTTTTTCATTCACGACATTCGCTTCCTTCAACTGCTCTCACCAGCTTTGATTCTGACGGCCATAAAAATACATTTCCTTCTTACTATCAAACATCAGTTTTCTAGATACAGAATATAGAGAGAATCCAGGTCGATCGATAACCTGAAACTGAGCCTGATAGTTCCATTTAGGTGTAGGAAATTGTGTGGCCCGCACGGAGTCTCCGCATCCAAATCCATCATTAGGTGGGTGGTATAGATCCAACTGTTCGAACCTGATTCACCACTTAATGAAGCGAGGTCTGGGTTTGAATATGCTAAAATGACCAGACTTGGACCTGCCCCTTTTACGACCAAGTCGAGTTGGATCTGTGTTTTGGGTCTGCAATGAACTTTGACTCCTTATTTTTGAACAGTAATCAGGCTGGAACACAGATGAGTTTGGCCCCAATTCTGGCTGTCTCTTATTTTAGGCTTGAAGAGGAAAGTTCAATTAAAAAAAAGCAAGGGGAGAGGCTAATTTGCATCTACAGATCCAACAGATAGGGACCTCAAGAATTGACAACAAAAAAAATTTGTATATTAAATAGAATGATCAACATGGGTGTCAAATTAGGCCCAGTCGTAATTGAGGTGTTGTATGTGGGGATGAGATCACAGGTTAAAAAAACCTTTGATTGATGGCTTAAAATCTAATATTCAGGACATTTCAAGTTAGGCTGATAATTTTAATCTTTGTGATGTTAAGTACATTCCTAGAGATAGGAACAGGATTGGTCACTATCGTACAAGGATGGGTCGATATGGTTTGTTTGAGAGTCTTTTTGGGTTTGACATCTGAGTGTATTTTATAGTTTTGGAATGTTTGATCTGTCTGTCCTTTGTTTTGAGAATGCATTAATATTTCCTTTACTTTTTTTGATAGATGATTGAGTGCTACATGTTATATAGGGATGTAAATGGGTACCCGATTCTCCAATTACTCGGAGGTTTTAATCCGTTAAAAACCAGGTCTGGTCCTTATTTAGGCTCCGATAAGTAAATGGGTACGGGTCCGATTCCACCTTAGTTCGGACCCTTGAACCCGAAATCCGACATATTATCTCAATTTTCGTAAATCTTTCCTAAAAATCATGTTTTTTTAATATCGTTCTCTACCTAAATCCGGACCCGAATCTAGGCCCGTCCCATATATGGATCTGGTTTTGGTTCCAGAGCAAAAAAAACCGGTTTCGAAATGGCTTCAAGTCCGAATCCGGTTTCATATTCTCCTTAACGGTTCTAGTTCAGAGTTTAACATGGACTCGGACCGAAACAGACCCGTTTACAATGTTATACAATACAACATGTCTGTTCAGAAAGCGATCCTTTAACAATTGTATGAGATAAGTGTGAGATGAGGCAAGATCTCCAAGTTTCTTAATGCAATATTTTATTTTCACCAAACGAAAATTTAACAGAAGAGAACTAAGCAACATCATAAAATTCGATAGCTACACCTTTCCAATATAGAATGAGTCATTCGATCGAGGGATGATGGTGCCGATCACAAAAGAGCATGACAGATATAGACAAATAAAGGCCTGACTTCAAGACCTCTTTCCCAAGCAGGATAATATAATTGCACTCACTTTCACAAGGGGACTTTTGTTTATTCACCTTTTCCTTTCAGCTTCTCAAGGGTCAGTTTGACCATGCATATTTTCATTATATTGAAGTTGAGTAGAATACACAAATATATACCTACAAGGTCCACAAGTCTCATTAGATGATTATTCAATTAAATATTTTATATAAAAAAAATCAGTCTCATTTACTATACTTGTAATTCAATATAAGATGATCCAGTAATTAATATAAATGAATTATCGTGGAGACCTAAACTACTATTTTACAATTATGGATCAGCCATAAAAGTAAGATTGATTTTTGGTAGATGCTTATTTCGTCGAGTGAAAAAATGGAGCTCACCAACATAAATGCAGTACCTTTCGTGTTTTTTTTTTTTCTCAATTTAGTTTGTAATATTGTTTCTTATTATCATTTAAGCCAAACAAAGTATTCCCAATAAGCAAGAAGGGACCCAAGTAGAAGGGAGCCCCCACCCAAGACCTGAAAAAAGTCCAAAAAATCCCCCTATAAGTTCTGAGAATTAATGATTTTTATGGGTCCTCCCTGCAGCAATAAGCTATCAATAGTTGCTTTATGGGGACCCATCTGCTCCCACGTTAGGATCATTACTTATGAGAGCAATAAACAAAACACAAGTGGCTCATTATCAGGTCCCATTGCCAGTGGACCCACAAATCACAATCCAATCACCAATTATTAATTGTTGGCATTGGTGAAATAAGCACGAAATGATAAAAATAACAATGCCATCTTATCAATGAATAATAGCCAATGGATTAGACGGTTGCAATCACAAGATCAAGGCAAGTTCGTGCCACTGGTCAATCAATTGTGGGCCTACAGGATCAATGGTTTTGGATCATTACTTGCATGTTCCATGTATGAACTGTGAAGGCAGCGAGTGTAGGAAAATGTTGTGGCATGGTATGCTGAAGGGCATTAGGATGCATTAGGATGCTGTTATAACCAATCAACATCCAAGTAAGCAATCTTCGCCCATGACCAGATGGTATCTTTTGCCAGTCTAGTCTCGCTCAAGGGCCCACTTATATGAATTTCTGCTATTAGAGTTCTCTTTTTTTTTTTTGGTATACAAGCTAAGGGGGCTGGACCCAAGAGAAAGCCCGCATGCAGATGGGAGGTACCTCATTCAAGTGGGAAGGATGCCCGCACAAGCGAAAAGAAAGCCCAAACAAGTGAGAAAGGAGCCCGCACAAGCAGAAAGATGTGTGACATACCCGGGGTTTAAACCCCAAGCAATAAGGTAAGAACTGACGTGGGTAAGGAGCCGTTCTTTCTGCCATTAGAGTTAGAATAGATAAAAAAAAAGTTATCTTTCATGGATAAAGGGTCATGCAATAAACTATCCCCATCAAATTATTATAGCCATCAATTTAACAACTGTAAAGTTAGTTTAATGATCTTTTAACCATAGATACTTTTAAGCTCAACTCAATGGTGTGTAAAGTTTTGATGAGCATAAATGTGGACGATGTTTCAAATCACCGTGGGATAAGACCGTGAAAAGATCTGCACTTATCAAAGATCAAAGGTAGGCCCAAGTGAACCCCACGGATTTCGACTGCTCGTACAGCTTTCGGTCCTCTCTTTATTGTGTGGAGAATGGATATATGCTTTATTTATTGCAGTGCAGTCCAAAAGATTTGGATAACTCTTCCAGAAGTTGGAAGATTTAGCCTTGATTGCTCACTTTATTGCTTTCATGCAAGTTGCAGGCCTTGCACTGATGATAAGAAAGGCATGAACATCGACTCCCTCATCATCCTACCCATTCCCACATTATAGTGTTTTCAATGTCAGATGAGGAGGGTCCCTAACCAAAGTTATAGGAGCCCACCAAACGTCGAAACACAATCAGATTATAACCATCCACTGCAATTTTACAAGCTTGGTAATTTTAGTAGTGGGCATGGTTTAAAATCATGGTTTGACTCGCCCAAGGCAACTGAGATGAATAAATCATCAGGTCAAATGAGTGAAATAAGTTAAGAGCCAATTTGGAAAGATATCCGTGTAAAATAGAGTTGATTCAAATGGATCTGTTTGAGTAGAGTTTTTTCAATTTAAGTCTTCCTATAAATGACAATTTGGTAAATCTATTAGAATAAGTAAATTTGTCGTAACAATCTTTGTCTGAAATCTTTCTGTATGCATGTATATAGATAATAAGTACAATTTATCTGAGCATTTAGATATGGATAAATCGGAACGGAAAAATAGAATTCATATAACTAACCCAAATATAGTTGGGAGAAGGCTTTGTTAATTATGATGATGATATGGATAATAAATACGTTTTATACAATTATTTTGTGGAAAAAACTATATAGATTCTACAAAACTTTCATATCAATTCATGTTTAATATGCATAATTTATAATTTTATCTCTTAAATAATATAATCCAAGCACACAAACACCCTCATATGTAAATTATAAAATCATATTAAATTAATATGCTAAACTGAAAAATTGTAAATTAGATTATTATAAATTACTAGTCACCAAGAATCCTTCAACACAGACGCATCTTACAAAAAACAAATGGGGATCGTATGCCCATCCAAATAATATGAAAATGTGGGCCCCACCACCCAAGGATGGAATCATGTGGTTCTCCACTTGCATCATGATGAGTATTCCACATATGCTACAACCACAAAGTAATGTTATAATATATTAAGCTGAAAGGTTTTTGATCTAATTTTAACTTTACTTTTTAATTTTGACCAAAAATTATTTTCGATTTCTACAACTACTAGCAAGTAGTTATAATATACTTTCCCTGCTTATGGATTCTCATCTTCTCCCTTTCTAACATACATAAAATCTTATCTCTTCATTCATAACAGTGATTAGCATGGGTTTTTGTACTTGTACAAAATTATGGAAATCATGTTATCGTGCGTGTGCCAATCTGTTATAGGGGTGGGCGCACATGATTACATTGAGAGGCTGATAATTATCCTACCATAAAATTTAGGCTTGGGCCTATCGTCCAATTGATAATGTATAGAGCACAAATGCATGATTACATGTTTTCCATCCTATTTATTTTGGACAATCTAGATTTCAAAGATGGTGGAAATATAAGGTTCGACCTGCTATTCAGAATCAAAATAAAGGGAGGGATGTTTTTGACACTTTAAGATATTTTACTGGGCGTGCTTAATGAGAAAAAAAAAAGGAAAATGGAAATAGGAGTGGGGTTGCATTAGTATTCAGTAGGCCAAGTTGGCAACTAATGTAAAATTTTGTCACATGAAAAAGGATTTAGGGATAAATCACAAGCAAATTCTTTACTTTATTTCCATTGATATCTTTAAAACCAGGAAACAATTGTTTTGAACAAGTCTTGAGGCATTTTAAACTCAAATAACCCTTGAAGCATGACAATAGAGGATAAATATAGTTTTAAATGAGCTAGGATCATATGCCACACACAACTAATACAAATAACTGGGTTTGACTTAATTTTGTCCACTCAAACAACTAGTTTGACTTAGTTTTTTCCACTCACTGTGTGAAAACCAAAAAAATATAATCAGGCCTGTTAGAGTATGGACGTGCAAGGGGCTGGGAATCAAAATCTCTAAAGTCTAAAGAGACTGAAACTACCTAATGTGATTGAATGAGTTGCAAAACATGTTTAAAGCGCAGGTACCCTTACACAGAGGCAAATGGGCACCACAGTTAAAGTAAATAATTAAGAAATCATCTTTTTCCCCTCTAAGATATACTCATGCACCACACATCTACTCAAAATTGATACAATCCAAATCCTACACCAACACAACACCACAACAAGGATTCATTATTTGTTGTTTCTATTAAGGGGGAGGTGTTTACCACTTAGTTATTAAGTATGTATATATATATATAGGAAAAATGCTTTTTTGAGAGTAATTTTCACACTTTTATAAAAGTAAGGGGAACCCTCATATTACTCTCATAGTAGTGAGAGAATTACCCTCATACAGTGGAAGAAATATAGGGGCCGGCAAGTGCCATGGCCCCTCCAAAATTGTAGAAAGTCCCTTGGGAGTTTAAAGAATTTTGTGATTTTTTTCTTATGGCCCTCCAAAGGTTTTTTTTTTTTTAAAAAAAACCCTATATGTTTTAAAAATTATATGCAATTTTTATATGTGACCCTCCTAAGATTTTATTTCTATATAACCCTCCTAAGATTTTATTTCTATATACACCCCACCCACCCCCCCCCCCCCCCCCCCCCGAAAGAATTTCTGGATCCACCCCCTAGGAGTGTTTCTGATATATGCATGTGTAAGGAATTTATTTGCAAAATCCTTAAATATTATGTAATTTAGAAATTACCCCTATGTGGATACCCAAGGCCAGTGCCACAAAAATTCATTATTGTCAAGTCCTGAATCCAATATTTCGGCCTAAAACAAGCATGCAGGTCCTGCACACGGCCCTACAACCCATGTTCTTGGTAATGCAAGAATCAAAAGAATCATTGCTTGCCACAAAAGCACGCATTGTCTTTTTCTCCCCTTTTTTTTTCTACATGCAACCATTGATTTGATGGACCGGCCTCCCATCCCAGAATTCCCACCCAAGTAGGAACGTACCAACCACCCCAATCCTCCCACAAAAATAGAGGACAACAAACTACAGCTTGACCCCACAACTCAGATAAGATCACATGACTATAAATAAGTAGGCAGTAGTTGTTCATCCCATTTGACCTTTTCTCCTAAGATGGGGTAGGCATTGTTACTATCTATGTTCAATCATTTCGAAAGAGAGATGACAATGTTCTCCCTCGGAAAAAAAAAAAAAATCTTACCCAGCAGGGCTGGGCTGATATCAAAGAAAGAGCTGCTGTGTGAAACTCACATTAAGTGAAAAAGAAAGCCATATAAGTGAAAAAGAGACCCACACAATTTAAAAAAATGTGGTATATATAAAGTTGGAAACCTAGGTAGCCGGTTAGAACTGCAGTGTAAAACTCACATTAACCTATCTATTGTAACTTTTGTGGAGCTTATTTTTGCATGACCAAACCATCATAGTGTACAAACTCTCTATATGAAACCGGCTCAAATCTCAAATCAAACATAATGTCATATGCCATCAAATTTTTTTCCCCCATATGCTAGATTGTATCAGCGGTACACCACTCGTGTGAGTATTAATATTAGGCAGTTGTTTGAGATAAGTCACCTTTACCACTTGAGGGTGTCGTTTTTCTCATATACCGTCAATTTTGTTACATATAAAATGTACTGCTATAGATATGTGAAGAAATGTGTAGATCACTTCATTTGAAGTGAACTTTGGGCTCATGTTTGCATATAAGGAGACATTTGATGTGAGCTAGATCGGATGAAAAAATGTACATCTCTTGTAATATTTAGGTGTGCTCAAGGGCTAGGCCGGTCCAGACCCCACTTGGAGTAAGATTTCTAGCTCCTTTATTGGACTTGGATTAAGTGATCAAAAGTCCAAAACTCGGCCTAACCCATCTCGATTGACTAGATGGGTAGGCTCGGGGGATGGGGGGGTGCCTTATGCTCCCGTCTATGTCTATAAAGGAGGGCTGGTCCTAGATATGCTTCGACCCAACCCAATCCCAAGTAACACTAATGTTAGATTCAACGTGTTTGAAATATTGAATTGCATGGTTCATAAGATCAATTCTTTTGAGATATTAGGAATAAGTTAGAGATATATATTGAGAAATTAGCTTAAGGTTTAAATAAAATTAGCTTAAATCTTAAATATTTAAAATTCTATTAAGTTTATTCAGTTGATTCTCCATTGTATAACATGGGATCAATGTAGCCTCAAAAGAGTTTGTATACAATCCAAACCATTACTAAAAAGAAATCAAACACATACATCTCTCTTGGTGGAAATGGTTATTTCTTATGCATAAAATCTTTCTTTAGGAGGAAATGATCGCAACTACTCCAACAAGAAACCAATAATATATCCATCTGTAAATCCAAACACAACACACACACACACACACATATGTAAAATACATAAGGGCATGTTGGTGTAACAATTTTCCGAGGAAATGTGGACGGTTTTTTGCGGAAAACTCATCTTTCCTGCATTTGGTGCGGAACAATTCCGCGGAAATGCTTTCATGTCTCGTCAGCATTTTCCTTAATAATGGTGTAAATGAGTTTCCTATGGGGGGTATGGAAAATGGATTTCCTTGGAAAAC
Source organism: Cinnamomum chago (assembly GCA_038049695.1). Taxonomy (NCBI): domain Eukaryota; kingdom Viridiplantae; phylum Streptophyta; class Magnoliopsida; order Laurales; family Lauraceae; genus Cinnamomum; species Cinnamomum chago. The sequence goes on along the minus strand of CP142453.1, from coordinate 10,852,253 downwards.
TTCTCCCTCTTTTCTTTACTCCTGTCCATTTCAACCCAAAAACCCTACAACTCTTTCATTTTTTTTTCTTTATATAAATTATTATTTAATGTTGAATAAATAATATACATGTTATGTTAGTTTTTTTCAAAAAATTATATCACTAAATAAGAATTTTTGATTTTCTATAAGGAATTCACAGCCGCACCAAACAACATTATCACCAATTCAATGAGGAAATTCTTTTTGCACCAAACATGAATTTCTAGATTTTACGGAAATCGTTTTTCGAAGTTTTCATTTCAATCGAATTTGCTGGTGTAGCAATTTTCTTTTTCCACTAAATATACACCCCTAAAATAACACGTTTTCCTCTCTTCCTTGCTTTTCCTTGTTTCTATTTGGCTGTCTGAAAATCCCATTTACAGGTCATTTTTAGTATTTACATTCTCCATTTCTCCCTCCTTTGTTTTCCACTCTCTTTACCGCGAGGGATCCGCGAAGAGGAGTTGTTGCGACAACCGAGATAGGGAGCTTGGAAGATAGGCCGAGTTCCACGGGTCCTCATCAAACGGAATTCCCCATTCATTTCCAACGCAACCCCAGATCAAAACTGATAGAAATACAAAGAGAGTAAAAGAGGGGGAGAGAGAGAGAGAACAGAGGAGAGTCTGCCGTTTCAACGGCCACCACAACCCCAACATCTAACATCTAGTTGTTGTTGTTGCCGGCCAACGACGGTACTCCAATCATCCCTCAAAACCCATATCAAAACCCAATCAAAAAGAAGAAGAAAAGGTCAAAAAAAAAAAAAAAAAAACCCACAAACATCTTGATTTTATTATTCGTAGAAAACCCATTTCCTCAATTTAGAAACCGACCCTTATCTCGATTTTATCTTTCCTAGAAAACCCATGTCCCTCATTTTGATTTTCTCTTTTTATGGTTATGTATTTGTGTATAATTCCTGTCTCTTGATGGTGCTTTCAGTTTGAGGCTCTTAAAGGTATGATCTTTTTTTCTCTGCAACTACGCTTTTGTATTCATATTCATAAAAATTGAATCTTTTGTCAAATGATTGTATTGTATGATTACCATTTGCATTGAATCGTGCAAATATTGTATCTGTGGTTGGAATTGTTGTAAGGAGTAAAGATCGTGTCTTTTGTTTTGGGAAATTGGTGTTGTTGTAGGGAAAGAAAGATCAAACCTTTTTTTTAGGGTAAACTGGAATTGTTGTTAGGAAGGGAAGATCGTCTCTCTAATATTGTGAGAAGATGCAACACAATTTCCTAACAAGGATGCGCAGTCTAAATTTGGCGGATGGCTGCAAAAGCATCCAAGTCCATGCCTTGAACCCCTACCACAACCATACCAGTAGTGGAGAGAAGATCCATCCAGAACCCAACTATGCCCGCGCCAAATCGGTCCTTTTTCACCCCGCCAGCACCACATCCACCACCAACAATCTCACTGAATCACTCCTCCCCTACGGCCTCCCTGTCGCCGATCTAGTCGAACCCCCCATTGAACCCCGACTCAGATATGTCAATATCATCGAGACCCTCGCCACCATCCACCGCCTTCTAGAGAATTCCCCTCGCACTGCAAGGCCAAACCTTTACCTCTACCAGTACTCGGTCTTCCGAGGCCTCTCTGATCCCAAGCTCCTCCGCCGAAGCATGCGGTCTGCCCGTCAGCACGCTGACACGATCCATGATAAGGTAGTCACTGCTGCCTGGCTGCGGTTCGAGAGGAGGGAGGATGAGCTTGATGGTGCGACCTCCATGGACTGTTGTGGGCGCACTTTGGAATGCCCTGTGTCCTCGCTTTTATCCGGGTATTATCCTGATTCCGTCTTTGATCCCTGCCCCTGCCGCCAGCCTCCAGCTGGTGAGAGGGGGGATGTCCAGTCAGAAGAGGAGTGCTCAACATCAGCAGCATTGGATGAGGAGGAAGGAGACATTGGATTCTTTATTGGAGACGATGAGGTCATCTGTGTCCGGAGCAAGGTTGCAGCACTGTCGAGGCCTTTACAGACAATGCTCTATGGCGGCTTCCAGGAATCATGGAGGGGGAAGATTAATTTCTCGCAGATCGGTATATCAGTTGAAGGAATGAGAGCAGTGGATGAGTTTAGTAAGGCAGGTCGCTTGGAACCGTTTCCTCCAGAAATTGTTTTGGAACTTCTCTCCTTTGCCAACAGGTTCTGCTGTGAGGATATGAAGTTGGCATGTGATAGGCATTTGGCGTCGCTAGTAAGTTGCATGGAGGATGCTTTGTTATTGATCGAATATGGGTTGAAGGAGAATGCGTATTGGCTGGTGGGTGCTTGCTTGCAGGTCTTTCTGGGAGAGCTCCCTAGATCTTTGAATTGCCCTGACGTGACAAAGGTGCTCTGCAGTGCCGAGGGTAGGAATAGATTGGCTGCAGTGGGTCATGCCTCTTTCCTTCTGTATTACTTTCTGTGTCAGGTGGCAATGGAGGAAGACATGCAATCGAATACCTTGGTGATGTTGTTAGAGAGATTGGGAGAATGCGCTACGGAAGAGTGGCAGAAACAGCTTGCATTGCACCAATTGGGTTGTGTGATGCTTGAGAGAAAGGAGTACAAGGACGCCCAGCATTGGTTCGAGGCAGCTGCTGAGGCAGGACATGTTTATTCGTTGGCAGGTGTTGCCAGGGCCAAGTACAAGCGGGGCCATAAGTATTTGGCATATAAGCAGATGAACACCCTAATGTCAGAATATAAACCAGTAGGGTGGATGCACCAAGAGCGATCGTTGTATTGCATCGGAAAGGAAAAGATGATGGACTTGAATACTGCAACTGAGATGGATCCAACTCTCTCATACCCATATAAGTACCGTGCCATTGCAATGATGGATGACAATAAGATTGGCGCGGCTATCTCTGAGATTAACAAGATCCTAGGGTTTAAGGTTTTTCCTGACTGTCTAGAACTACGTGCGTGGTTTAATCTCGCTCTTGAGGACTATGAAGGTGCTCTGAGAGATATCAGGGCAATGGTGACACTAGATCCAAAGTACATGATGTTCCATGGGAAGATGCATGGAGACCAGCTTATTGAGATTCTCTGCCAACATGTTCAGCAGTGGAATTTGGCTGATTGCTGGATGCATCTTTATGATCGGTGGTCTTCCGTTGATGATATTGGCTCTCTGGCTGTTGTCCATCAGATGCTGGAGAATGAACCCAGGAAGAGTCTTCTACGGTTCCGGCAGTCTCTCCTCCTTTTAAGGTAATTATTATCTGGGTAGTAGTGTTATTTCTGCATCAATGAGCTGTCTGCATCAACTGTGTCTTTATGTTAGTCCCTTTTCCGGCTTTTTTTGTTCATAGGTCTATAAGCTGTTACATTTCCAAGGGGAAAAACAAAAAGGACAAAAAAAAAAACCCCTCTACAAATGCTGTTGGGTGTCATTGTGGTGTTTATCTATGAACATCTACATTCTACATCTTGGCAGCTATGGTAGAGATATAGGGTGGGGCTGCACTTATCGAATTTAAAATGTAGAAACAGTTTGATATTTTAACAAGTTGGTTGGAGTTCAGACATCACAATAGAACTCTGTTACCATTCAAACTATATTTTATACAAACGTAAAATAGGATTCTGTTTCAAGAGGAACTATATGTTCTCAGCTTATGGATATGCACTGTATTTTTGGACCTTTGCACTAGTGGGGCCAATGCTTAGGTGATTGAAATTGTTTATCTGATGGCCTGATTATCATGAACCATGCCCACAAGTCAATCTGATTGTATAATCCTAACCTCCAATGACCCACTAATGGATTGTTGGGAAAGACAAGCCGCATCTACATTCAACATTTCAAGCTAGAATCATGCAGCTTATCTTCAGGTTAAGGATTATGTTATTCCTCCATGTTAAATTGTTTCTACAGTTATCAGTATCATTATCAACATTATCAATGATATAATACAATATATATTATATAATATATACTATTATCAATAGAATGCTATTAAAGGTTTACCCTTCGTTTCAACACTTTAAAAAAAATGCTATCATAGGTTTTTATGCCTGCATTTTTTTACACCATTGTTGGTTTTGTAGGTAAAGCATGCAACTTTTGCTTTATATGACTATTCTTTCTTCTTTTTTTTTCCTTTTTGCTAGAGGGGTGAGTCGTACACAACCTGTGAGACAACCTGCCTGCCCAGGGATCGACCCCTGGGCAGCTGTGTGAGATGAGAACCCCTTGCCACTTGGGTGTCTCATGTTTCTCATCTAACCATTCTAGTTGGTATAGATGCATTTTCAATGACTTGGTTGTGGCTTACCAGTTTAATTTATAAGAGATATATATTTGGCTGCTAATTGGTTACTGAAGCTTGGATGATTTTCGAGGAACATGAGAAGACTGTATGTTTTCAACCATGATACTTGACTAGCTTTTAAGTCAGAATGGGATGACAAGAAATGTTTGGTTTCTAAAATGCCAGTGGTGCCTAAATTTCAGCTAAAACTATAGACAATTATTTAATAGAGGGGAAAAAAGAGTTTGAGTACATAAGGACTTTTTTGGAAGTAATGGGTGATGGGAGTTCTGCTAGCTGCAGATTAGGATATGCATGTTAGAACTTTAGAATACTAAGGACAATCAGAAAAGATCACAGTTGGCATCAGGAAACTAAAATTTGTAAATGTGACTGTTAAACACCAGGTATCTCTCGTGCTGAACTATGCTGCATTTCCTACTAGCATAAACCCAAATAAGGGGGATTCATGCCATTCATGTCAATATGCAGATAAAGTAATGCCAGTACTAGTAGCTCAACACATCATTTAATCTTACTGGTGTTATTGTCAAAGTAAAATCAGTGGCATCCTTCAATTCTCTAAACTTGGACTAGAAACAACCAAAGCATATTATAACACTCACTGCATGGGTTTGTCACCAAGTACGTTACTAAGAAATGGTCATGGACCCATCATTTGGTTCTAATTGTTAGAAACCATGTACCAACCCAAAAGCTTAAGTTGATAGGTGGAAGGTGGAAGGCCCAAGCAGGTATATGAAGCCCTTTCCAACTCAGGACTTGGGCAGCTTTGATACCATGTAAGATAGCATGTACCAACTCAAAAGCTTAACCTTTTAGGTTGGTATATGGTTTCTTACATCGTATCAAAGCGGGTTTTCAATCCCGTCGTTCTTTTGTAGCCTACGTGACAGGGCCCGTCTATGAAATCTGTTGGCCTGCACTAAGGGGGATTATTGGTAAAGTAAAACCCCACATCCCATATCGCTTAAGTAATGCCTTTGGCAAGACTTCATATATACCTGTTTGGGTCTTCCACCTCTAAACTTATGTTTTGGGTTGGTACATGGTTTCTTACATTTTCCTTCCCCTTGATGTCATCCCTACTTAACTATTCTAGGATAAAATGTTGTTTCTTTTTGGCATTAACCACCTGAACATAGTTGAGTATGAACTAGTTGTTACTGCCGTTTGTAAAATGTGAACCTCTATTCATGCTAGCATGAAAGCAATCATTCAACCCAGCATCTTAGACCTCAAATTGTTAATCTCAACTCTATTCTATATGTTGTGTCATGCATATTACTTGGATCTTCTTTTCAATATCAAGCAAAAATGTTTTATGACAACCTTTAATATAGGAGGAACAATCCAGTGTGCATTTCTTGCACCATAATAAAGTTGGGCGTTTCATGTGGGCCTACTTCCTGCCAATGGTCAGACAGAAGAATACTACTATGGATTGCATATGGCACCAACTTTATTCTGATTGGATGACCATAGTTTTTAAATGAGGCTTTCAGAATATATGGTCAAGCTAACATAGTATAGCTTTTCAGATATGTAAAGAAGTTGGCCTTTCACACAAAATCTTGCTCTATATGATAGTGCAGGATGTCTCCACTGGATAATTCCCTGAACCCAGTGTAATGAAATACCCATGAATATGTCTTTTAAGTCTTTGTTCATTTGTAAGACTATGGTTTATTAAAAAAAATTGTATGCATGTGCTTGTATGATTATTCTCTTTTGTCTATAGTAATCTTGATTCTGGGACATATAAACACAAATATCAGTACTAACCATATTTCGAAATTGATAGATATCTATTTATACATTTTAGGTGCAATAAAGTCTTAACAAGATGTGCATAAAGATGTACCCATACTTGAACCTGTACTAAGCCATGTTTTTTTTTTAAAAAGAAATCTGGTTTTTGTTAGGGGTGGAAAGTGGCGTATAGACCTTTTTCCTTTATTTTTCATAATTTGAAAAGAAAGAAACAAAGAAAAATGTCTTACATGGATGCCTCATGGCATTTGCCGAGGAGAAGGTTTCCCGATGGTTTTGAGTTTTTCTTCTGCTTTTTTAAAAATCAGTAACAGGTAAATTAGATTAAGATTAAAAAATTACTACAATGTTAATAGAAAGGATGCCAAAGGAAAGGCAAAGCAAAGGTACAGGAGCAATATACCCGCCGTACAGCATCAAATGAAAACTGCAAAATAGGATCAACCAAACATTATTACTCTCTACCCCTTACTTGCCTGATGATGCATCCATCATGCCATTAGTTGACAACCCATATGCCGAAAGACCACCTAAATATATGAGAACAGAGATTTGATCACATTGAGCTGGAATTGGAATCTCTATGGACCTGTAGCGAAAAGACCTCCTGAAAAGATTGTCTCATTATTTTAATTTGATGTTTTTGAAACAACATCCTGAAAAGATTGTTTTGAGTCTTCTCATTATTTTAATTTGATCTTTTTGAAACAACACCCTGAAAAGATTTTTTTGAGTCTTCTCATTATTTTAATTTGATGTTTTCGAATTAGAGCTGGGCTTTCAAGTGACTGGGATTGAAGTTGTATTCTGTTGTTCTAATCATTGAACATCAAAAGCTTACAAAACTTTTCATCACACTCATGGTTCAGTGGTGTTGGCACCTTAATCTCACACACACCGTGGGGTAGATCACTCCTAACCAATAGTCCTTCATAGCAAAAAAAAAAAAAAAAAGAAAAAAAACCTAGAAAACATTACTACGATATTTGGTTGTCCTTTTCAGTCTAGAGTTTGTTTCTATTGGAATAGTGCTTTGAACCATCAGTGAAATATTATTGATGCAAAAAAAAAAAAAAAAACACAGAATAACACTTCATCTTCAATTTTTTCTTTCTGGTTCTCGCCTTCTGGGTATTTATAATATAAATAAATAAAGAAGAAATTCTATAGAAAATGATTTTGTGGGACCTGTGGACCCATTGATGACAGATCATGGTTTCCTTGTCATTTGTATGGAGAATTGACAATCAAACATTGATTCATCATCATCCTAGTTTTAACTTTCTTGTCAGCTTTACGAGTGCTACTCTAAAGACAAGAAAAAAAATAATGAAAATGTTACTAATAATTGTAGATGAGTGATCTTTGTATCTTTGTGTGCACATGACACTGTGATTTGTCAAGAACTTTATAACCAAATGCAGCCTTATGCATCGTCAGCTATTTTGTTGTTAAATTACTATTAATTGATGACACATAAGGCCACATTTGGTTAACATGTTCATGGTGAATTTATTATTCGATGACAGCACCTGATGTTTCTAAGTTTTTTAGGTTAAATTGTCAAAAGGCTGCAATGCGCAGTTTACGGTTGGCTCGAAACCATTCAAGTTCCGAGCATGAAAAGCTTGTTTACGAAGGATGGATATTGTACGACACTGGTCACCGCGAAGAAGCATTAGCTAAAGCAGAACAGTCCATTTCTATCCAGAGATCTTTTGAAGCATTTTTCCTCAAGGCATACGCTTTAGCAGATACAAGTTTAGATCCCAAATCTTCATCTGATGTTATCCAACTTCTGGCTGAGGCTCTTAAATGTCCTTCTGATGGACTTCGTAAAGGACAAGTAAGTGTTTTTTCATAGAAAAGGACAAGTGTTACACACGCTATTAAGAAATGGTGTTATTCAATCCATAGCCAACAGGTTGGGCTGTGTACTGGTGATCAGAACTGTTGAGGAAAAAAAGTTGCGTTAAACAGAATTGGTTGTAGTACATCTTTGAGAAATTGTTAACAGTTCTCAATAAATTTTTTCCTCAAATAATCAGGATCCTTTCTAAAGAAAAGTGAAACAAAAACCTTGTATGATGGGATTACTACTCAAAAGGTTTCATTCACTGGTGCAATAGCCGAACCCACAAAAATGATAGCAGTCCTGGAAACCACGAAGGCAGCTCCATTAAGGAATTATCATATTTTGGTCAAGTAGGATGGACCATATTGTTTGACATCTCTGATTATGATGTCCTTCAGGCATTAAATAATTTGGGGAGCGTGTATGTTGACTGTGATAAGCTGGATCTAGCTGCGAACTGCTACCTCAATGCTCTTAACATAAGGCACACACGAGCACACCAAGGTCTGGCACGTGTGTATCATCTTAGGAATCAGAGGAAAGCTGCTTACGATGAGATGACCAAGCTAATAGAGAAGGCACGAAACAATGCATCAGCATATGAAAAGCGCTCAGAATACTGTGACCGTGACATGGCAAAGAATGATCTTAGTCTGGCTACACAATTAGATCCATTGAGGACATATCCATATAGATATAGAGCGGCAGGTATGAACATTTGTCTTTAACAATATACAATACCTGTTTACGAAAAGAAAAAAAAAATATATACAATACCTATTCAGGCGAACTGGTGTTTCTCTCAGGCCCACACTTTCTGTTGGTGGGGCCTAGATCAATGATCTTTATTGTGTGTTGAGTGGGTGTGTGCGCGTGCGTGCATGTGTCTGTGCATGCATGCAATTAAATAGGGCCAACAGTCCATATTTAATTGCACAAAGTCAACCAATCAGATGGCTGGTATTTGTTGGCTGTGAGATTATTTTTGTTCTATTTACCTACCCATAATGGTGGGTTGCATCAGATGACTGGCTAAAATCACGGACAGAGTTACCAATCAGGTGGCTGGAATTTTTTGATGGAGATTATTTGTGTTCTATTACCTACCCATAATGGTGGGTCGCATCAGATGACCGGCTTAAATCACATAAAGACACATTTGGCTGTACAGAATGCTTGTCCTGAATGTATAGGCCAGCAATTTGTGTGTGGGTATTGTATATTAAAAATAGTTCCTTATTTCTGAACTCTTGCAGTTTACTTTGAGGGGAAATTTCAGCAGTCCAGTTCCTGTTTTAATCTACTTGTTCCTTCTATTGTTACCACGAGCAAGCAATCATAGAAAATGATCATTGGACTGTCAGTATAACCAATAATTATCAGCTGACATGTAACCAACATGATACATATTGGCTGATATATTGGACCAACTTGAAAGAAAAAATATTTAGAAACCAGCTATGTACTTGATTTCTTTTGTTAAACCATTTTCGTTTAAACGGGCAGCTGCTGAACACTTGTTAGCTGCAATCACACACATGCACTCACCCATCACACATATATCCATGAAAGTCAGTCCTGTCTTTACTCGATTGTACTATGTAGATCCCCACCTATTAATATGGCCTCAACAAGGCGGTTTTAGATTTCAAGACCTTTAGAGCGTCCCAGCGTTTAGACTCAACTGAATATACTAGACCTGTAATACCATGACAGCGATTTTGTTATTGTCCTTTATCAATCCTGTCAACTCTGGAAAGATCCAGAATTCCAATGAAGTCATCATTGAAGTTTACTTGCCTGAATAGGGCTGTCTTTCATTTAATAACCTGTCTGGTTTTAGATTAAATTACTGAGATGCATTGTACCCTTGTTGTAAAGCTTGAAAATGACATTTCGTTATCATTTAGCCTCTTGGAATGGATGGGCGTCTATGAATGTATTTCTGTTTGTAGGATTTTGCTGAATTCTACTACTGTTCTGCCAATTTCATTTCATCTTCTGTTGTTCTGGTTATCTTATGCTTCACAAATATTAACTTCAATTAACATTCTTTTACCAAAAAAATAAATAAATAAATAAACCTTCAACTAACATCCTAAATTGTTGTTGCAGTGCTGATGGATGACCGCAAAGAAAAAGAAGCCATTGAAGAGCTTACAAAGGCAATATCTTTTAAACCAGATTTGCAGCTGCTTTACCTTAGGGCAGCATTTCATGACTCAATGGGTGACATTTCCTCCACAATGCGAGATTGTGAGGCAGCTCTCTGCCTTGATCCTAAACACGTGGACACACTCGACCTCTACAAGAAGGCACAAGACAAATCAGAAAACCACAACAAGGCACAAGACAAATCAGATAAACAGAAAAAGTGAAAATGGAATGCTTGCATCGTGCAATTTCTTGTGGGCCAACCCAATGTTCTCATTTGTCAGGTTACAAGATACATATGCATCTATGCTTTGGGCATTTATGCCTGCCCTCTTTAGAGGCGGCCAGTTGTAGATTGGTGATCATGTGAAAGAAGAAAAGTCATTCAGGAAATGAGGAGAGTTGTATGTATATATATATCTTGGGATTCGAAATAGGTTGATGGGGGACTGCAGATGGCGCCGCCAGGACACACCAGTAGCCAGTTCTGTGAAAACATGTGATACTTAAAAGGCAGGTGGCGATGACAAAACTGTCCTGTTAGAAGTTCATCTGTATGATTTTTTTTTTTTTTTACTGTTATTGTTCTTGTATTTTTTTTTCACTTCAACAATTTTTCCATGATTAAGAAGAGACGGGCCTTGAATGGCCCCCTTATGCGGTAACCTCTTGGGTATGAAGCAGCCAAGATTAAGCTGTTCACTTATTTTGTTTTTCATTGTTCACACTTACATAGTTACATGTCATCCCCTCACTGTTTATGGAAACGTTAGATCATAATCTCATATACAATGGGAATCGTACTAGCTTGTCCTGCACCTCTCGGGAGGATAGAGGTGTGTGTGGTTCAGGAGGGAGGGCCTCAGATCACTGTCAAATAAGGGGGTTAGCAATGACGGTCAGTTTGGCGGTTAGGAAATCTGCTCATGTTAATTTACCCCCAGGAATTCTAAACGGCCCGACTGGGGGACCAACTCATGGCCCGGCCCTCCATGGCGGCCGGTCCCCCAGTCGGGCGGACTAGGAAGGCTCATTTACCCCCATATGAGTTATTATATATATAAAATTAGGAAGAAGTTTTATATGTTCTGTTTTAAATATACTTTAGCCACACACACATCGTTAAAAGTAGTGTTCAGGAAATTTGCAAATAAATGAATTCTGTAACACGTACCAAATCGCACCCAGTAGAGGGCCATGCATGATACAACACATGAAACAATCAAGCCAACGTGAGACCAATAAAGCTAGAGCCCAGTTGCTTACAAGGCAGTTTGGACTGTTTGGCAGTGTATGGAATACACTGCGAGAAATATTACGACACTTCCATTGTTGTTGCCACTGTTTGTTTGGACGGAATATTTTGTCCTGCATCCGGAGTCCATACCTGAACTTTTCGAGTGTAATGCAGTACTGCATCTCTCTCTCTCTCTCAAGTTGAGGGATAAAGGCAGTAATCTCTTAACGAACTATTCACCATTTTTATGGGATTCAGATTGGTGAGAAGCTCAAAGGAGGATACCATTTCCGAGTTATTGCACTACTGGCTATCAAAACAACATCTAAAACAAAGAAACCTCCTCATGTTTTGGCAGTCTAGGATTAGGATCTCTGGCCATGGATTTTATTTATTTATTTTATCTGTTATCCTTTTTTATGCCCAACTGATACAGGGCCAGTATTAACATATACGGACTCATGTTCTGCCCCTGCCTACGAATCACAAACATCGCCAGTGTCCTCCAATGATGCCCATCCACCTAGGAGCAAGGAGAGGGAGCACACGACCCTCTCCAACCTCTCACATCCAATGTCCACGCAGCATCAGCCTCAGCACTCAAAACACCATTAGCCTTATTATACACTAAAAGGCCCAGGAGCCTAAGAAAAGGGACTCACTGCATCACATCCTAATAAAAAAAAAGGAGAAGTTTGGCAAGAAGAAGTTGCTTTGCAAAGCAACTGCTTCAGATTCCCTCCCCAAAAGGAAAAGAATGCAAGAGAGCGATAGAAGCTTCAATGCTCAGGGCCTGCTTTAAAGAGAAAAAAAAAAAAGTGGAGAAAAAATGTCAGTAGTTCAAACTAGATTTATAATGTAGACAATTTTCTCCACCTTTTCTCTTCAAATAGACACACTCTTAGATTACCAGCAGTTTGAACTAAAATGCACAATCAAACCCTGGTCTATAGAATATTTAGTTTAAACCAAAATGCTTGATGAAATTACGTTTTACAGAAAGGAGAAAAAATTGGGGCATGTTTCCCTTTAATGAGATCCACGTTTCCATTGGAAGGTTCCACAAGCAAAGAGAGCTGCACGAAATAAAGGCTCAGATCATTAACTAAAATCAAGATGAAATGCATGCGAGTAAATCCGACCCAGATGGGGAAAGTGGTCTCTAGCTTTTGTTGATAGTTGCTGTAAATCCCTTTGCTTGAACTCCAATTCAAGCTGCAAACAAGTCCTTGCAGAAGAAATCATACCACTTATTCAAGTATAGAAAGATCAACTGATGAAACAATGGTAACCATCACATTGGTGTTATCACAGAAACTATTCTTCCATGTGAGAATCTTTAAATAGCACCCTTCTATGAAGGGGAAGAAAAGCAAAACTGTATGCCAGTCTTTCCATGATCGTGCTCAAACTGCTTCAATATGTAGCAATAGTTTATCTGAAAACAAAAATCAAGTTTACAGAAGTGTGAAGATTGCATCCTTCTAAATGATAATGAGGTTTTTTATCCTAGAATTTTATAAAGTGAGACTACAGCTTGGTGATTCAGACGGTTGATATGATGGGCCTGCAAAGGATGGGGTATGTGTACCCCAAAAAAAATCTAAATTGCAAAATAGATGCCCTCTAATTTTGGCTGATCATCTTGAACATTGCTGAGATTTATCTGTCCATTTCCATGTGATTGATCAAAGGCTTGGTTCCTATCCAGAAATCTGTGCATGAGTCATCATGGTGTAAGCGCATCAGGTCAACAGTTTGAAACACTCGCAAATGGGACCCTACTTATGAACCGGGTTTCTATTTGGCAGAAGCCTGAGCACTCATCAAGCTCGAAAGAAGGGCTGCTAAGAGGGAAAGGCTGTTTCAAGGACTTGAAAGGACCCAGAAACAGGCATTTCCCCCCTCCTGATTGCAAGTCTGATGAATCATGTCCCAAAATATCCTCCCATTAATAAGTACAAGTTTGTTGATTTAAAAAAAAAAAAAAAAATGAATACACAAGTAAGATGACAAACCTCCATACGGAACAACTTGGTGGGAACAATTATGCCAAATCCAGCAGAACTTCGGAATGATTCTACAAATTTCTGAAGTGAGAAGCTCCGAAACTCATTCTCCGTCAATTTAGCAAGATTTCCAGCATTGACAAACGTGTGACCATGTATGCCAGATTCTCTGAACAGCTTTAATGGTAAGTTGAAAGATAGGTCTGCAAAGGCAGTGACTGCAAAGTCTCCCCCAAGTACATCTTGTGCAGGGGAGGTGGTTGATTCTTCTTTATTTGACTTGTCAATGACCAATCTTCGGATGTCTGTTGGACCCAACCCTCTAGATTTAAAGCCCAACAACATCGTCGGCCCAGACATGGAGCAGACAGGAGAAGCATTGCCACCTATGAAGAATCTCTCGGGTAAGGGCGTGGACATGTTCATGAACCCTCTTCCCCATGGCAAGATGACACCTGCAGATATTCCAAAGTTGAGCGCTGCTTTGTAGAAGCCCAAAGGAAAGGCATAGCGAAAGTCAAACTCCTGTTCAAAATTATGAAGGAAAGAAAACATTGAGCAATATTATTATGCTTTGTGTGTGTTTGAATGTATTGATAATAACAGTAAAGGAATGATACGAACATAGAAAGGAACATGGTCTTTGCCACTGTGTGGTGAAGCTCTCTATTTAAAACATTAAGGAGGCAATCAAAGGCCCAATTATAATCGATTACATTCCCTTAAGTTAGGGTGACAATCCTAATCAAATTTACAAAGTTATCTTACCAGCCATCCAATAGATAACTTTTCCTATGGTTCAATGGAGAAGTATTGAACTATAGATCAAGCATCAAAACGCACGAAAGGGGCAGCTGTGATCACAGATTTGAGATTATGTACAAGCAAGAAATTGATTGGCTCCAAAATCTGAGACATGAACACTACAAAACCATAACTCCAAAGGATCTATTTGGTAGCTTACATAAAGTGCTCTTAATCTTCACTTTCTTTTTTCCTTATCCCAGCAGATTTCAGCATATCATCAATACAACGAAACAAAATAATAGGTGCCACTGTTTACAGCGTAGCTGAAATACTAAAATATGTGATGCATAATAGTAAAATATTTGATAAGAAAGAGGGAACTGAATAAAATAGAAAATAAGAAATAAAAGCACCATTGGGGAAATATTGCCAAAAGAATGTAAATATATTAACAAAGGAAGAGAGTATAGCACCTGGCGTACAAATCGTAAGCTCCTACTATCAGGCCCAAGGCCACCTATTTGCGACATGGAAGCAAAGGCATATCCACGGGTTGGCCGCAAATGTGAGTCTCGCCGATCGACTTTATATGTGTACTTCACTGAAGAGAGTAGACTATGCCCCAACTGTCTCCTTACTGACTTGGATGATGTGTGTGAAGGATCTGATAAGGTACGCCATGTAAGGTTGTAATCCAAGTCATGATGCTGGGTTGAAATCAAGCCAACAGAAAGGCCCAATAAACGTTCTTTGTATGATGAGAACTTCAACCAATCCTGTGAAAGTAGTGATATCCGTGCCACTATAGGTGTTGATAATGCTTTAAATCTGGGTAAAGATAATCCAGCGCTTAATTCCGAAGTTTGATCCCATCCATAGGCTCCAGAAGCATCCCAAATATCACCATACCCCAAAAGGTTTTTGAACTTGAGTGATCCTTCAAGAGACCATGATCTAGCCTACAAAAGCATATTAAGCATTTTGAAAATATATTGTGAAGTAAATTTTGTAGATGTTTCATATAAGATATAAACAGTTAAAAAATGGGTCTCAATGAAAATGTATCAAATAAAAATGCAGAAGGTACTATGAGTCAAAATTTAACATGCAAACCAACAGTAAGATATGTCAATTGAAAGAGGTTTTCACCCTCCCTCCCTCTCATAACTTGAAAGTTGCAAATGTTGTGGTCAGCAGTATTTAATCAATGATTAAACATAATCAATGAATCTACGCTCTCGGGCCAATTTCTCATTAAAGTAGACTGTTGAATCAAAAGATCTAAAACCTTGAATGCACAGTGATTGGCACATAGTATCACTCGGGTAGTAGTAATATTCACAACTGGATTGAAATGATCTGTGCACAACGGTAACCTCAAAATCTTGCTGTGATGAACCACACTTCAATCCAATACTGAATTTCTCTGCTCAAAGTGATACCAATGCCTGGTGCAGTTCAAGGAGGGAGGTTTTGAGCAGTTCAACGCCTGTGGGGTCCACTTCTCATTAATGTGATCACTTAAAGAGCAAACGTTACCCGGCAATTGGTGGCCGGCCAAGATGTGACTCTGATTACAAAGATGTTGCTCAACTGAAGATGACATGATTTGCCCACATGAATGTAGTGATTTAATTCGGGCCTGATCCAATCTAATGATCATGGTTGAATATAGGTGATGGGCTCGCCAATCATAAGAGGAGAGTTTTATCCAAGTTAACAAGGACAAGAAGTGTCCCATTGCATTAATCTGCTCAACAGGATGCACACCTACTAGTGCTTCTCAGCATTGAAATCTATATGATGGACCCACTTCACACAATGCATGCTGGATGAAAAAACTCCTTGAATAAAGGGTCACTGGGTGGAATAACTCAAATAAGAAGAAACATTGATCATTTATAGTTTTTTATAAAATGGTAAAATCGCCCTAGTCAGGGAGAAAGATTCAAGCATATGCTAAGGGGCAAGCTTTTGATCCGATGGCTTACAGTGGTTTCTATGATGTTTATAATCATTATAGAAGCCTTATCACATCTATCTAGGTTTGACTGCTCCAGCCAAAATCTGTTAAAAAAGGGGACGATTTCTCTACTCATCCCTTCGAAGCTATGTTCTCCACAAACCCACAACCTAGCATGTCACTCATAATAACTTGCTTCCAAGGCTTTATTGGCCTTCTGCTCCTCAGTTCTTTCTACAAGGGTTTTCCCAATCTTCTAAGCATATACCCTAAACCGTCTCTGATGACATCCTTTATTTTCTCTTGTTTTGGAGTCACCCGAAGATTTTCTCTAATATGCTCATTCCCAATTCTTTCCTAATTACTCAACACATCCTTCTTAGCCTCCACATTGGCCAATAGTCATATGTACTTTCGTTTTCCTATTGTCTAACACAACGCAAACCTGCAAACTTTAGGTTGCAACAATGAGCACCTTCCAATTGTGCCACTGCCACATTCTCATCTTCTAAGGCTGAGACAATGAGCACTTCCCAATTATGCTACATACTCATCTTCAAACTTAAAGTGAATTGACAGGTTCCATTTATAGGTCTTGTATGTTGACTGTTTGAGCCTTGGGCCTACTTTCTGGTAGATTTGTTGCTCTTAGGCTGACTCCTAAGTCAGATCTAAGCAACACTAGGTTTTGGGTTGCATCAAATCTCCTCATCCTCCAAGTACTGCGACCTAGCAAATTGGTGCACAGAGTGTTTTTGACCCTGCTCCTAGGACTCTTAAACTTGCAATCAGTATATCATGTGTTCGTTTGACTATTTGTCAAACCAACTGACGCAAGGTTTTTCTCAATAGTTCTGGATTATCATTTTTTCCATTCTTGTTTAACTAAATTTATATTTATGTACAAGAATTTTCACGAAGAATGCGATCACAATTTGAGAATTTAGGATCCTATGTGCAGGAGTGGAACTAGAAGGGAGCTAGGCTAACGTAGTGGGCCCCTCGTTTCATCAGGCACTGCTGACATGATGCCAGTCAATAATGGTATGAGTATGGGACTGGGATCCAAAAATAGCCCCTACTCGACCCTGTTGACACCAACTTCATCGAATCGGACTGGAATGAGACCGACAAGGAGTAGCACAGACTGATATGGGCTTGCGAGGGGCTGGTATGGACTAACACAGACCTAGGTCTGGTACAAGAATGGTATGGACTGTCATATAATAATTCAACTAAAAACATAAAAAGGAGCTCTTGTTTTCTATTTTTGCCCTTTGAGTTTGAAGTTTAAAGAGAAAGGGGCAAGCTAGTATGATATTTAAATCAAATTCTTAAAACATGGAAAATAGGGCTGGCATGGCAGACAGTATTAGTATGGTTGTGGACTGTACAAGATTGATTATCAATACAGACTTATCAATATGACGATGAAGCTGGAGTCATTTGAAAATTTTACGTATTCTATCTATTGGATTTCCATGATTATCCAATAAAGAGTATGGATTGGAGATTGGTAATGATGATGAAGATAGGTTCAATTTAGCTTGAAACCCAATCTGATATTGAAGAATTAGTTGTCATCATGGCCTTAAGCCTCCACCCCTCAGGCTTAATATTATAGTTTGTGGTTTGTTATTTTGATGTTATTATGAGTATTTAAGTCACAAATAGTCATTATATAATGGTAATTTGGTGCTTTTTATGTGTTAAAAGATCTCTTTATGCATAAATGATTAATTAGCTACAAAAAGTGGTGAACACTGCACTCGCCTTAATAAAAACTTAATATCTCTATAATTGATTTAAGATACAATTAAATAATCAAATTTACACTTTTTAGCATTTTTCATTCGTTGGCACTAATCTAGGTGGGTCCCACTAAGTCAATGCACCACAAATCACTAAAGTAGACACTCAACACATAGGGCCCATTTCTCCAGATGGTCGGTCAATCACTAGATGAAAATGGACCCCTGCATCCCCCAAGTTCCAGCAGCCAAAAATAAAAAAGATCAAAGTGATACTAATTTACGTATTGAGTAATCGTCATTACATGTTTATTTTTATATAACAGTAAATTTTATTACTCAAGAAAACAAAACAACAATAGACAGACACAGCAGAAACACTGCCAAGCCTAACCAGGAAAGAACAGATACAAGCAAACAACAAAAAATTTAACATCAAAAGAAATTGAGATTACATGTTGATCTAATCAAATACTTCAACCCAATGATAGATCTACTTCAGATGGAAGTAATATTTAAAACAACAAAAGACTAAGAATTCACCAGGGAGTTGATGATTAAATAGTCTATTTTCAGAGCTCGCAACAAGCCCAAAAATTGAAACTTTGCTTGACAGATACACAAGTAGCAATAGTGTTAATAGAATTGTATGATCTAACTCAAATTAGATGAGAACAACGTGTATGTATACACAGATGCATACCATTCAAAAAATCTTGTATATATGCCATTCAAAATAAATATAATATATACACTTAAATAGATACATACGCATATATTATTCCCTTGAATCACATTTTTATAATATATTAAAATAAAAAAACAAAAAAAAACAATCAAAGACCAAACAGTGTAGTTCATTTTTGCATGTTTAAGGTCAACTTACGGTTGAACCAAGAGAGCATCTGCATTTTTCTTTTCTTTCAAATTTTTTTTTTTTTTTGGTCTCTTTCTATTTCTTTTTGTTTCTAAGGCTTTAAAATGCCTTGTAGGCCCTCCTCAATTAGTTTAGACATTCTTTCTTCTTTATTTGGCAGATGACATTTTTTCACTTAAATAACGGTGATTTGAGAGAGACAAAAGAGGATTTGGACTTTAGAGTCCTTTACGCCCTAGACTCGGTCACAAGGAGAATCCATAAATCTTTGCCGTCTTTTACCAAATAAAAACAGTTTCTCAGTGTGATTCTACATTAAAATAAGAGTTGGAGGCATTCCGCTTGAGGTATGTTCTTTGAGGAAGGTATAAACAATGTCTCCCATATTTTGTAACTCTAAGAAAAGCTAAGGTTTGTTTGTCGGTCACCTTTGCCTTGCTTTCCATGCTTGTTGGATTGTAGTTGGGACTTGGAATCCTCTTTAGATTGTAGGGAGTAGGGATGACAAATTTGACCTGACCCATTAGCCTGATCTGCATCTAACTTGCCTAAGCTTAACCCAAACCCTACCCACAATATGTGTCTGTCATCAATTAGGTAAAACTCCCCAGTTAAACATGTCACATGAGGATCAACCTGCCTAGCCTGTTTAGATTGTTCCTTTTGTATTTATAATGCCTACTGAATAAATTAATATAATCTAATATTTATAAGTCCCATTATCACTGATTACTATCTCATTGGTGCATAAATTCAAGTGAAAATATAACGACATTTGAATCATTGATTAGGCTTAGGTCTCTTTGAGTTGAAACTTGAAAAGGCTAGGCATGGGTCATGACTAAGCCTTGAAATTTGAATAATTGAGGCGGTTAGGTTTGGACAAAGCATCTATAACCGCTGGCCCAACTTAAGCAGGTCAGGTGGGTCAAGTGCGTGTTAGGGTTGACAAACTCATTAAATAAATGGGTCGGCTTCAAGTCGGGCCTCAACCCACAAAAACCCCTCCTGTCAACCCAACCCATTTAGATGACCCGACCTGTTTTCGACCCCTGGCTGGAAGTTGATATTAAAGGAGGAAGTATGGGTAGGCCAAAAGGAGGAAAGGCAAGGAGCAAATAATGATGATTTCATAAGAAAAATATGTTTTGAAGTGATAGGGCAATATCCAAAATTTTAGAAGTGATTTTCCTGAAAAGACCATGTAGAGCGGTGTAGTTCGCATGAAAAATCAGTTGGCCTATACACATAAGGACGCAGCAACATATAACAAGTTGGGGATGACGTGTTGAAAACCTTTAGAAAGCTCTTGAAAGAAAAACAAAGAAAGAAAACAAAATAACAATGAGATCTATGACACCTAGTGGTCTTCTGATTTCTTTTTCTATGATAAAGGACTTTAGTTTAAGTCATTGAATGTTCCCAAGTTAAAGGAAAAAGGAAAGCCAAAATGGATGACTACTTGGCCAAGGGAAATTCAGAAGGTTCAAAGCAGGCAACACTTATAGTCACATATGGAAGTAGGGGGGATCAGAAAGTGTTGATTCGAATATTCACCATCTTTATGGAAACGATCTATAATTTAATATTGGAAAAAAAAAAAATCCTTTCTTTGTTCCAATGATGGGATCAATAGCTTTCTTTGCACAAGGATCGAAGAAAATTGTTGTATGGGATGATTAAGGATCACATGATAGGATGGAGCATCGAGCATATATCTAGTTTAATGGCTAGTAGCTAAGAAGCACGGATACATAAAATAGGCCCCCGTATCCGTATCCCGGACGTATCGGACACGGATACGGTCGGATACGCCCTGGACACGTATGGGATACGCCAATTTCGTATCCGGAATTTTTTTATTTTATTTTTAGCCGGACACGTGGGGGACACGTGCGGGACACGCGCGGGACACGCACGGACTCGTTTAAAGCCCTTAAAAGTAAAAAACGAGGAGAGACCGAGAGAAGAAACAGAAAGGAAGGAAAAAAAAAAAAAGAAGAGGGGAAGGAGGAATCGCCTGAGCCTAGCCCGTCCCCGTGCTCCCGCCGTCGCCGTGCCACCGCCGTCGCCGTGCTGCCGTCGCCCTGGTGCTGTCGCCGATTGTGCTGTTGTGCTGTGGTGCTGCTGCCATCGTCGTCGCCTCAACCTCGCCGTCACCGTGCTGCTGCCGTCGCCGTGCTGCTGTCATCCTGCTGCTGTAGTGCTGCCGTCTGCTGTCCATTGCTGCCGTCTGCCGTCTGCTGTTTCATCTCCACACCTTTAGGTTCTTTTCTCTTCTTTCTTTCCACTTGTTTCTTTCTTTCTCTTCATCTGTAAATGTTGGTTTTTGTTGGTTGATGCTATTCTGGTTAATGCTAATCTAGGGTTTTTTTTTTCTTACCCCTTAAATCATTTGGATTTTAGGGCTTTTTTTTTTTTTTTTTTGCTGATCTTCTTTCTTTGCTTTCGATTGCTGTTGTTGCTGTTTTTTTTTTTTTTTCTGCTTCTTTTTTCTGTTCTCTGCCGTGTTTTTTTTTTTGCTGCATTTTTTTTCTGTTTTTTGTTCTCTGTTTTTTCTGTGCTGTGTTCTGCTACTGACTGGTTGATTCTATGCTGCTGCCGCTCTTGTTTCTTTCTTTTTTTCTTCTTTTCTTGATGCAATGCTACTGCTGCTGTTTCTTTTTTTCTTCTTTTCTTGATGCAATTGTTGAAGTTTAAGTAGATCTACTGTCTGTCTGTTTGGGTTATATGCTTATGTTTCTATAGTAATTGGTGAAACTTGGATTTTGAACTTGGAAGTATTGAATGTAATGCTTGATGATGATGATTGATTATGATTAAATCAATGGAAGTGCATATCTTATGGTTATTTTGATTGAAATAATGTTAGATTTTTATTACATAGTCATATAAAAAATATATTTTTTTTTTTTTCAACGTATCCCTGACGTATCGTATCCTACTTTTTTGAGAAATGGCGTATCTGCGTATCCGTGTCGTATCGTATCCGTGTCCCGTATCCGTGTCCGTGCTTCATAGGCTAGTAGAATTGTGCATTACATTCTTTTCAACACTAAAAAATCTGGATTAGTAGGATCGGGATTACTCTTTCTTTTTTTTTTTTAATGACAAGGAACCCGCCGACCCCCCTTGCAGTTGATCATTAGTAAAACCCCAGATACACAACATCAGTTACTAACATTGTGTATTGGGTAAGGCCCCAAACAGTTCGAACCCAGGACCTCCAGCTTATTACTAGACTTCCTAACCACACAAACAATTTAAGTGTGGGCAGGATCAGCAATACTTGATAAACAAAACATTACTCAAGCAACAAAGTGTAGTACTCAGAGTAAGTCATTTTTCCTTAATCAAGCTCCTTTATTTGTGGATATTTGAAAGCACGGGAGGCCAAAATTCTGTTGCTTTCCAGTAGCATTTCTCAACAGCCTAAATGCATTTCTCAACACAAACACCCCATCAAAAATCAACATTTCTTCAATGTCCAAATTATCTCTGCCAATAAACAACCTCAAACCCCAATGCAACAACTTAAGCAAACGTACTTCGGTTAATTCCACTGTCATTTCATGCCACTACAGTCTATATATTTTCAAGTTTCAGAATCATCAAATTTTTGACATACTCCAGAACCCAGCAGCCCAACTCATATCCAAAAGCAAAAGTCTTAGCTACAATTAACTAACTTTTAGTTAAGATTTTAGTTCATTTCATATGCAATTTTGAAATCCCATTCATTCACATCAGACCAAGTCGCCTGATAATACCCTTCAATCCCAAATGTTTATTTTCATTTAATTCGCAATCTCATAAACTTTAGTTCAATAATCCTGCTGAAACCATAACTAATCACTGAAAGAATCAAAACCCAGAAAGGAAGATCGCATCATCGATACAGATCTAAAAAGGCTCAATTCAATAACTCACAAAACAAGCAAGCAATCGCAGAACCAACAAAATACCCAATTCAAGAACCCATCCAAACTAATAATTTATCACCAAGAGTAAATTTGGAATGACCCCAAATCACCAGCATCTTGAATCTTGTAGTGAAATGAACATGATTTATCCTTTCAGTTGTGGATATCAGAAACCACATCACCCTCAGATGCTCTCATTTCACCCAAAATAGCAATCACTCCCGGTTACAAATCGTGGTAATTCACAATCACCTCCATCGGTCATCCACGACACCCAAATGCAAAGAAGCAAAACCTAGAAAGGGGGGAAATTTTTTTACCTCGGGCTTGGAAAAAATCCCAATGTCTCCGACGAGCGGGTTACGGGTCTCGACGACCTCGACGACGACGTTGGTGGTGCCGGGTAGCTCCGGGGGGCCGGCGTCGAGTGTGACGGAGACGGAGTCGAAGATCTCGAGCCGCTGGAGGCGGGCGTTGGCGACGGCGGCGGCCTGGAGGAGCTCCTGCATTGAGGTGGCGTTCTTGAGGGCGTCGAATTCGGCCTCGATGAGAGCGTCATTGGTCTTGGTATTGCCTTTGATGATGATGTCGTGGACTCGCAGGAAGACTCGTTCGGATGACAATCGGCGAAAGAGATTGTTGAGCTTCGTGCGCTCTGAGCCTAATCTGTCTGCTTCTCCTCCTTGGGGTTCTTCGTCTTCTTCATCATCTTCTTCGTCTTCTTCGGATTCTTCATCTTCTTCTTCGATTTCTTCTTCTTCTTCAACATTCTTACGTTGTTCTTCTTTTTCTTCGAATGTGGGGTTTGAGGAGATGGGGTTTTGCTGCTGTTGTTGGGGTTCTTCTGAGATTGCCATGAGAGAGAGAGAGGTAAAAGGCGAGACTTTATTGCAGAGAGACTCTGGAATCCGGTAACAGTGATGATGGGTTGCTTCTTGCTTGTGTTCGGTGAAACGCTTCAGAAAGACGCTGCAGATTGTTGATACAATGGTAAATTTTAGGGATAAAAGCACTATACCTACTTGGACTTTGGCCGTTTTGCAGAGTAATCCCTGAACTTTGGTATTTGTGACTAAACCTACCTGTAGTTTGAGTTGGCATGCAAAATGGACGGATTCTGTTAGTATTAACAGTGTAGGTCGTATAAAATCTATTTGGTGCATACTGGCGCCAAGTTACTCTCCCAAAAAGACACATTTGCCCCTGAATCAGCCTATAAAACATCACATTTTTCCCCTGTTCTGTTCTCAATATTCATGTGAGGAATATTTTGGATTGTTCTTTTTACTAAAGTCACTTTATTTTCTTGAGGTGCTTAGGTCTTCAACAGGAACTAGAAGGAAGAACTTGGAAATGGAATGGTAAATCACTAGGGATTTTAATGGAAGTTTAGACATGATTAGAAATGGGCCACGCTTGGAACTATGTTCTCTTTTTCTATTTTATAGAGGATAAAATGCTTACAAACATCAACTTCTAAAGATTTTCTTTAGGGACCAACAAGAGAGTTTTGGAAGTCTTAAATGGAATAAAGATAAAAGAGATAGGAGACAAGACTAGATTGGCTTCATGAAGTGCAAGTTTCAAAAGATTCTTTAAAACTCATTTTCTTCATGCTTCTTTTTGTGATTCTTTACACCTTCCTCTTGACCAGATTTTCTCAAGTCAAGTATAAAATAATCAAGTATAGATAAGTCAAACCTGATCATCATCAACTCCCATCTTCTAATGTAGTTATACAAAATCTAATCCTTCTTGAAGAAATTTAAACCAAGCTAGATCAAGGCCATTTTGCACTACCCATTTGCTTAATGCCTGGTGAAAGATTAGGATTCAAATGAAGGGGGCTTTATGGAAATGATATACAAAAGGGTGAAGGGTGGATATCTACTACGGACCATAAACTTATTAGGATCTAAACTCATGTTGGAAAGGGCGTCCAATCTTTCCAGCCCAGCAGAAAAAACATAGAATTTGGATCCATTGAGGATATCCACTTTCACTCTTAGCCCCTCCAATAGAACTGAATTTCTTGGTCTGAACTTATTGAACAACAGACCATTAGTGAACTATCAAGGTTAAATGTCCAGCTATTGAGAATAAAATCATTAAACCAAAAGACATGTAATTCACATTTAGTTATCGAATGATGTGCTACAGATCCTCCAAACATCTGGTTTGTCCTAACAAAAGGATTAGGCAGCATAAAACATACTTGCGTTGCTAATGCTCATAATGTAAAAAACAGAGAGGAAAAAGAAACTATGAAAAGAGTATATATCAAATCATTAGAAAACTTTAGGGAAAATGAGATTATTATCATTCAACTGTGAATCTAGATATAGCATATATTCATATTCTAAATGGGATCAATAATATCAATGGATTTCTTGAAAACTATCCAATAAGATGGAATTTTCAGTTCTGCATTAGATCCATACAAACAGCTGAAAGACTCATCATCTACTCATTTCAAAGTCCTGAAATGATTGATCCATCTAAAACGCTACTAGAATCATCTAAAGTGCTACACAGACTTACACACTAGGCCTTTAATTCTTCGTCTTTCTTCTCTTCTTCTTTCATCTTCTCCTCATTTTTTTCAGTAACATCCTCCTCTGTAACTACCTTCTCTTTCTCCACCCCCTCCATTTCTATCTTCTTCTCCTTCTCCATCTCCATCTTCTCTTCTGCCAAGGCTGCCACCCTCTTCTTCATCTCTTCCAACGCATTCCTCATCCCCAACTCCACATCATCATTGCAGCTCATAAAAATCTCTGCAACATCAGCTGGGGTCATCTTAGCAGCAGGCAGCACCTCCTCAACCTCCTTCATAAGCTCATGGTCATCTATGCCAAGGTAGTTCTTGGCCAGGATCAGAAATGCCTTGAACTCACAGTGGCCGAGATAGATATGCTTATCCATCCGCCCCGCCCTCAGCAATGCTGCATCAAGCTTGTCTTTGTGATTGGTGGTGAAGATCATCAGCCGCTCTCCCACGCAAGAAGACCACAGCCCATCCACGAAATTCAGCACCCCAGATAGACTAACAGTGCTATGGGTGCTCTTACCCTCCTCTTTGTTCTTCTTCTTCTTCTTCTTCTTCTCCTCCCCCCCTCCCCCCCTTCCTCCCCATCAATATATGGGCCCCACAAAATGGCATCTTTGATCTCTCTTTCCTTGTCTTCTTCTTCTTCAACCTTCAACCCCACATACAATACCTAATCATTGAGACCCACCTCAAATATAATTACAAAGTCTATCCAACAAGGGTTGACTGTGGTCCCCTCCATGTGTAACAGCCACCATCGCTAACCCACAAAAGTAGCAGACAAGTGGGGTTTCTATTCCACCAACATTCAAACAGAAACAGTAAACAAAAGAAACAGATTTTTTCAAGAGGGGACCATTTTCGACAGCGAAAGGTCAGTGCTTTGAAACCGTATCAGACATCACCATAACAGAGAAAGAAGTTCAAAATCTTAAACCCATGGTCATCGGGAATGAGATCATACCTCTGAAACCGCTGATGGACCTTTGATGTGGATCTATTGTTCTTCTTGAGAGATCTGATGCATGCAAGGAAGGAGGAGAAGATTTCGCCTAAAATCGCCAGAACCCTAACCGCAAGTGAAAAGGGGAAAAAGGGGAAAAAATCGCTAACAGTAAAGGGCATATATCAAGGGTAAATTTGTCATTTACTAAATTCCGTCACGGCAGTTAGTATTTGCATGTCAACCCAAAGTACAGGTAGGTTTAGTCACAAATACTAAAGTACAGGGGTCACTCTGCAAAACGACCAAAGTACAGGTAGGTATAGTGCTTTTATCCCTAAATTTTACAGACTATACTAGACACGAGTGTGGTGAGTTAATAAAGCCCAAGCCGCTGATCGGGTGTGGGGCCCTTCAAGGATCTTGTGTTATGGAATTTTCTTTTTTTTTTTGTTCTTCCTATGCTGGGCTAGTGGTCCATGAGTGATATTTTTGCTTCATAGGACCGGGATCAATCCTTTGGCATGTGTCCACACCACTCAATGGTAAGTGTGTTCGTATGCTGTGTCTATTTTGATTCGAGTGGAATGAATGGTCTGGGGCATGTTTTTTTACTATAATTCTTAGAATTTACCTCCTGAAGTTATCTAGAAAATTCAAATGCTGAAATTCTAAAATGCCTTTGAATTATGTCGTTTCTGAATTTTTGCTTGAGAATTTATGAATTTCATAAAATTCATATTACATTGCTACATAAAATTTATACTGAAATTACACATTTTATGCATTGTAGTACGTGGGACCCGCCTTTTGTGGTTGTGAACTTGAGACTCAATTGTAGGAGTTATAATGTGAACCCACCTCAGGCATATGGTATATGGGCCCATCTTTTAGAAACGAAAGTGTGGGACCCAATTTTAGAAATTTGAACATGGACTCATCTTGATAAGAATTGCATGGGCCCAATTTTTATAATTGTGAATATGGGGCCCCCTTTATTGCCACTAGGAGGTTCACCGTTGGGTGTCGGAGTTCCAACCAAACTTCGAGAAGTTTTAGAATTATGAAATGCTTTTGGAGGGGCTAGTATTTTGGAATTCCACCTTTTTAACATTTGAGAATTTTGACTACCTTGAATATTGAGAATCACATTAAAAGAACATTGAATTTTTCACATAAATTCTTGAATCCACATACAACTTGAATTCCTGTCAGAAATACTTGTAAAGAAATAGGCCCTTAGGTTTATCGGGTGGCCTCGCCGCCAATATCACACTCCTCTCAAGTTTATAAAGGAAGGCTTTGACCCACCAACGAAGGGCATATGGGCACATGGCACTCATGCAGTCTAACTCATGCGGCTTGCTTGGATGCATTCTAATTAGTGGAGGTAAATGAAAAGGCATTTTTACCAGCAAGGGTATACACAAAATGATCATATTGTCTGATTATATTGTCTTAGCCCTTGAGTTGATTGTCTTAAAATCTATTCTAATATATTAAGCTAGGAGGTTTTAGTTTCAATTTTGACCGACGATTATGTAACTACTCATGCAACCACCCACTCATTTTTCCATCATTTCACTCATGTTTTAGATGTTCCAATGTAACTATACCATTTTTCAACTATTCCTATGTAACTATATCCCTTTTGCTCCAATTTTTCTATTTCAATCTTATCCAACTTGTCCTATGGAAATAGGTAATTTTTTTTAGGGAATTTTACAAAAAAAAATACTTTAGATAACCAGTGGGTCAAAAGAAACACTTTAACCGACCGTGCACCAGAACAATCAGTTTGCCTGAAACGGTGTTTTTTTTTAAGGAGTTTCAACTAGCGTCCCTATGGACCTTATTTTTATTAAGGGACCCTGCAACGGACACAAATTAGAATAAAAGAGGCGTTTTGCTCGTGTTTCGCTGTCAGGGCTTCACATACAGGTTCCTCTACGCCCATTTCTTCCTCGAAAAACTGTGGTCCCCTCCAACATTTGTTCCGGCTGCTGCTCCTGCTCATCGCCCTCCTACCAACTGTGGTCCCCTCCCACGCGTCTTTGTCGAAGGTTTCTGGGCTTTTTTGAGTCGTCTAGACTGGATTGTCTTCTAGGCTGGGCTGTTTGTTTGGTGGGGAACATTAAAGTGCATTAGAGCCACCTCTTGAAGGTCATTCCTACCTCTTGAAGACCATTAAAGCCACATGCCTTTGTTTGGTGGGGAACATTAAAGTGCATATGATACTCTGTTTGGGGTAGAGCAATGGAAATGTGAAGTTTGTATTTTACCCTAAAACATGATTTTCTACCGTTGATAAACCCTTTTCATAATACCTAGTTGCACGTAACCATTTCTACATGCATCTCATTGTCTTCTTCCCCACAGCATCCCATCATAAAACAAATAGACAGATAGAGATTTGAAATCAAAGTGTTTGTGCTTTCCTTTTCCTTTCCAATATAAATACTTCTGTCATGATAATAAGAAGAAATGTTGTATTTTTTTCATGACCATTGATCAAAAACTCATTGTGCCCTTTCAAGGGACATAACAAACCAGATTGCTAACAACTGTGTGATTTATCTAAGATTTTGAAGGTGACTGATATTTGTAGATCTCAAACCCAGCAGCTAATGACTTGAACCAAATGTTTCAAGCCAAGATAGAGATTGGCATGCAAACATCTTTGATATGATTTTTTATGTTTTTATTTTTCACTGACATTGATGTGAGAATAATATGAACCAAAAGAAATGTCGGCATACAATTGAATTTTGGGTTTTAGAGAAACTGGTAGAAAACATAAAGAAAATGATTTGAAATAAGTTATGTGATTAGAAAGAACGTAAAGAATCATATATGAAAATAAAATTTTCATTTGATTACCACTTGAGGTTGTAAAAAAAGCAAGATTAATCGAATCAATGTTATCAGAAATAATTATATCACTGCTGATGGATAGCCTTACTTACCAGTCAACTTCCAAATGGACTTGTGGTATTGAACAAATGTTCCTTTTGCAAATATATATATGTTCAGTGAAACATGTTTGTTATTACTGATTTAACCAACTAATATGAAATGTTTTAATGTTGCAATATTCCTTCGGATGTTGATGTCCTAATAATATTACATTATGATGGTAATTTTCAATTTGATCTCAAAGGTCCTCAATATATCGGAGGAAGACAAAAGATGAGGCATCTCTCTAAAACCATAACATATAGTGAGCTGGTGAACGTAGCACTCGAAGCATCAAACTGGGAAGCAAGTGTGGAAGCGTTATGTATAAAGCACCTTCTTCACAATGGAAGTTTTTTTTCATTGATAGACATTGATGATGACAATGAAGTAAAGGGAATGTTCAGAGCTTTGGGGACTTATCCAAGAAACAATATATCGTTGTTCGTTGCAAGAAGAGAAGGAGACACATATGCTACCAAAGAAACCCTAGAAACCAGGTTCGTACGTAGTGAAATTTATTTTTAATCCATAATTGTGTTTATATAAATCCAAAGTTAATTGATCCATGTGTTTTTTGTGCAGAAACAATAAGAGGCAAAGAAATAAACATCAACGAGAAGCCTTGATCAATGAAATTAGGTTAACCAAAGCAAAAGAGTTGGTGATCGAGCCACACACGAAAGAATTTCCCACCATCGACTTGAATGAGGATTGCGATTTCAATTTTCCATCAACGCCGAATGGCATGATAGGAGAGGAGGAACCAATCATTCAGGCTTTGGACAATGATGCAAGTATGGATCGTTAGAGGATGTTCATTACTCTACGAGTATACCCTCCATTTCAAGACACACGAAATAACATAGTTCAAATAAGGAGCAACAATTTCATGTTCCGGAAGAGTGGATTACTAGAGGGTTGAACGATGCAACCACCAAGCAGAACTTCACAATAATGGACACGATGGTGCCCGAGGCAATCATATCTGAGGAGGGAGTTGATTCAGCAAGGGAGATGTGGTTGGGTCGTGAGTTTAACAATCGTGAAGCTTTCAGAAGATGCATTGCAAAGTTTACAATTTACAGTAACTTCACGTTGGAGCATGTGCGCACCAACATGAAGCAAGTAATTGCGCGCTGCAAAGATGCAAATTGTCCTTGGAGAATACATGCGTCCATGGTTGAATCGGGACCATATTTCAAGGTGCGGAAGTATATAGCAATTCATTCTTGCTCGAAGCCTATGATGGGGACAGCTCATCCACAGGCATCTGCGAGGCTTATAGCAGATTTCATTGAAGAGAGGGTACGGTGCAATAATGTATAAGACCAAAAGAGATAATCAGTGAATATCAAATGGAGTTTGGTACCCTAATCAGCTACAGGAAGGCACACATGGCTAAGGAAGTTGCTCTGCGCAAGGTTCGAGGGTCGTATGAAGAGTCATTTCAGATTCTACCACTATATTGTAATGAGCTTAAAAGGACAAACCCGGGCACAGTGACCAACATCGACATCACATCTAATGACCGTTTTAAACGTTTCTTTTGGGCCTTTGGTCCCTGCATTCGAGCTTTTCAAAACTCTTTGCGACCATTGATAGCAGTAGATGGGTCACATCTTCGTGACAAATATCCCGGTGTTCTACTAGTAGCTGTGACACATGATGCAAATCATCAGCTATTTCCAATTGCATTCGCCTTCGCTGAATCAGAGCGTCGTGACAGCTGGGAGTGGTTATGAGGCCCCACCCCTTGTGGGCCCTCTAATTGAGTTTTTGAATACTATTTATTACTAATTATTAGCTAATTATGTTAATTAGGGGTTAATCAGAGTAGTTAGATATTAATCTCCTAAGTTAAATTAGATTAACCTAGTTGTATTAGTAATAGGGTTTTTAGGGGTCTTTTGCAATTCTAGGGTTAATTGGTTAGTGGAGCCCTAGCTAGGAATTAGAGTTTACCATAGGAGGTTATTCACAAAAAGCACCATTCTAGAATCTTCCCAGCTAAAGACCTATTTGCCCCTAACCCTAACCCTAATCCTATACAACCTCAAAGGGCATTCTAGTCCTTAGCCACCCCCAAATCCTATAAATATAACACATTTCCCAAGAGAACCCTACTACTATTCACTCTTCCATTTCCCTCTTCTTCCTCTCTCTCATTTCTCTTCTAGACTTAGGATTGAGCTACTGTTATTGTGCTGGAGGAAATCCACTAGGAGCTGTCATCATCTTCATCTACTTGCTTTAGCTTGGGTTTTCTCTCCTCTTCTCTATCTCTACAACCTTCTCTTCACAAAGGCAAGTGCAATATACTTTTAATATAGAATGTATGTTCTGTTTCATTTGATTCTGTGATGATTAGTTTAGTTATGTTATTATTCATGTGTTAGAAACTACTTTGAGCTTAGTTTTATGGATGATTGGCATTGATGGATGGGTTTCACCCCATTTGGAAGATCAATGGGCCTAATTAGTGTTGGATGATGGGCATTGTAGTGGTTTTGAGTTTTTCAGTGATTTGGCGAAGTTTGGGAGTGATTGGAGGTGTTTTGGTGGAAAATCGGGTTAAAAATGGGAAAACCCTGAAAACTGGGTTTCTGCAGATTTTGTAGTGTACCAGGTCGACCTGGGTACACTGTTTTTGCAGAAAACAAGTCACAGTAAAAAAATTCCTGCAGACTAAGTTTTTCAGTGTACCAGATCGACCTGGCCCTGCCCAAGTCGACTGGGCACACTGAAAATTGGGAAAAACAGCTCCCAGTTAATTTTTCCTGCAGCACTGAGTTTTCAGTGTACCCGGTCGACCGAGCACACTATTTTTGCAGGAAATGACTGAGAGTTGGTTTTTCACCTGAAACCCAAACACCCTGTGTTCTAGGTCGACCGAGCCCTGCTCCAGGTCGACCGAGCACACAGGAAATGCAGTGAAAAATGTCTGAAAGCTGGGACATCACTCTTACCAAGGTTTTTTGTGTATGCGGTCGACCACCCAGGCCAAGAGGTCGACCGGACACGCTGGGAACTATTGAAAACAAATTAAGTCTTCCAGGAGGCTTGACCTAGTTTTTCCAGTGCACTCGGTCGACCCACCAGGCCAGGAGATCGACCGAGCACACTGCACACCAGGTCGACCTGGGGGTCAACCCCCAGTGTGCCAGGTCGACCAAGCACACTGGGAGACTATGATTTTCCAGTTTTCAGTCAATTGAAGTAGTGATCATTTGTGGGGCTCATTGACCATCCAAATGGACATTTATCAATGTACTAAGCCCGAGTCAACGGTGTGGCTCAACCTTGACTCGTGGGGACCACCGATTAGGGTTTTGGTTGTTTAATCTAAGATGATTCGATCCTTAAATGTTATCAATGATGCCCGTAACCTCAAGAGCACCAAACACAGTATCCTTTGGCATCTGAGACTTCATTTAGAGATTTAATTACCGGAGATGGACCTGAACCTGAATGTGGTCCATTACCTAGGTTGGACTCTTGTATTTTCCCTATTGATTCTAATGTTTGAAGTTCACACTTCACCTTTCTATTATTGTCACTCTTATATCCTTAGTGTAGCTAATGACTGTTAATTAATGGAAATAAATGACCTGAAAGTGTGATTTGGGAGAACATTGACCCGTGTCTGTGGCTAGGCGGGCCCTTGTTGGGCCTAAGTATGGATATGTGTACCCTTAGATTGGAGAGGTAGTTTATGTTGGGATTATAACTCATGATGATTGAGAATAAGCTGTTTATCAGTAGAAATGGATATGATGCCTCGTTTGGACTGTTCTAGACCAGGCCATGGATTTGATGGGCCTTGGTATGGATCCAACGAGTGGGCTTGGACTTGGATTATAATCCATGGACTGATTTGTTATACGAACCTCTTAGAGACTTGGTTAGGACCTTTTTCATGCAAGGCAAAGCCTAGACAGACACAGACCATTAGAGTTTCCTTGAGTCAGCATAGACATTCACTCGGTTTATTTAAGCTCAACCTGTGGACTGATCATCCCCGGTAGGAGCTATTATGAGTGTTACGAAGCTATCATGATGAGTTGTTGTTAGACGGACGGTGTGATACCGGGTCCGGTCTTTGAGTGATGAGTGTGATGAAATTGATGAGTGATTTACGGAATTAGTAATTTCCAGCATTGGTAAGATTCCCCGCCGCAACTGTGTTCAGTATGGGAGGGCCGCGGCATAATATCCCGCGGTATTTCAGCTCGTGGGAATGTGTCATTTGGTAGTAGATTAGATGTTGTATATTTATCATGATTCCTTATGCTTACCTTGTTCAACTGCTTAGATTATCTATTTTGTTATTCTTTAATTTTGTATACCTGTCTCTACTCTTTTGATATATATGTCCTATGTTACTTGTATATTGTGACTTGCCAGATCTTTAGATCTGATCCATCTTTGGTGCTTAGGCCTTGACCCAGAGTTCACGGACGATGCGCTCGCGCTCGTAGAGGCGCCTGTCATTGGAGATTACGGATGGGGCTCGGCCGACCCGGAAGTCGAGCCGGAGGGTGGAGAGCCGTTACCAGGGCTTTGAGAGTTATCTTTATTTTGGACTTTTGAGCGAAATTTTGTAATGAGCCAGGTAGTTAGCATAAATGTAATTAAATTTTGCTCTTAACACTTAACACCCTTGAACTAGACTATGATTCTGCTCACATTTGATATATATTGATACCTATTGCTTCCGCTTTACTCGTTATGCTTTCTCAATTTAACCATTGAGTTTATATTGTTCAAAAGTTTTAAATTGGACCTCACTGCGGACCTACGATCTTGGAAGTTCTCGGATTTTTCGGAAAGTAGAGCGCCAATTTCGGGTATTCCGACGACTTTCTCGATATCCGGAATTGGGGCGTTACAGTGGTTCTTTGCAAACTTATATATGTCATTGGGTGAACCGAATAACCTCACAATTATTTCGGACCGTCAGAAGGGCCTAATCCCTGCAGTTCAAACCATAATTCCTAGTGCACACCACTGTTTCTGTTGTCATCATATAACGAAAAATATTAAGGCATCCTTTAATGATGTAGCTATTTTGAGGAAATTTTGGAAAACTGCGCGGGCTTATAAACCTTTTGAGTACGATGTGTACATGAATGACATATTGTCGGTTGATCAGCGTGCTTATAATTTCATCGATGCAATCGGGCATCAAAATTGGGCAACGGCTTTTGCACATGGACGCCGTTACGACATGCTAACTAGCAACACCGCGGAGTGCACAAATAGTCTGCTTAAGGACACAAGGGTTCTACCAATTACAAAGCAGGTTGAAGAAATACGTTCAAAACTAATGGAATTTTTTGAAAGACGGCATGCGCAAACGCAGAAGATTATGTCACGTCTGACTCCTTATGCAGAGAAGTACTTGAGCAATGAAATTGAAGAATCTCGCAGACTACACGTTCGTGTCGCAGGTTTGGTAAAGTTCCAGGTGCAATCAAGTGAGTACGTCAATGTCGTCAATCTCGAGTGTAGATCATTCTCGTGCCGCAGATGGGAAGTAATGGGAATCCCATGCTCACATGTAATGGCTGCAATGAAAGTTCGGAATATTGATCCATATGATTACTGTGAGCACTGATACCATACGCCCATGTATCAGATGACCTACAACGAGGTTTTACATGCAACCCGTGATAGAAAGTAGTGGGAGTCGTGCTCTTGCGACCGTGTTCTTCCCCCATTAGCAAGTAAGCAATCGGGTCGGCCAAAGAAGAATAGGGTCCGGGTGGAAGACCGCAACCGCGTGAGAAGGGTTGTAACCTGCTCCAACTGTAAAGAGAGGGGACACAATCGGGGGACCTGCCGTAATCCTCCAGATGTTCAATAAAGGAACCAGTTTTTGATTTTTTGATGTCTAATATCACATGTAATTTTTTGGGTTTTGTTTATGCATATTAACAACAAATTTCAACCGATTTAATGATATTTTGTTTCAAATGGTTATTTATGGCCCCTTCTTTATGCATACAAACAACAATGTAATTAGAAGAAATTTAATGACATGTCAATGACATTTTGTGTTTTTCCAGATGTAATGTTCAATCTGGCTTCCTCTTGGTTGTTAATGTATAATTTCCCTCATTTCTTTTTATTTTTTTCCCTTGAATAATTCCAAATTTAAGTTGGATTTCCCTCTGCAGTTATGTTGGAATGGACCTTATCTACCCATAAAGACTACTTCTGTTATGCACTTTGTCTTAATATGTATAAGAAAACAGATGTTGATGCATGAGTCCCTACCGACCCTTATCTATAACTAATATCGGTCGTAAGGGATGTAGGGAAGGAAACAGATGTTGTTCAATTGGTCCCTAGGGACCCTTATCTATAACTAATATCGGTCGCTAGGGACGCTGGGAAGGAAACAGATGCTGTTCAATTGGTCTCTAGGGACCCTTATCTATAACTAATATCGGTCGTAAGGGATGCAGGGAAGGAAACAAATGTTGTTCAATTGGTCCCTAGGGACCCTTATCTATAACTAATATCGGTCATAAGGGATGCAGGGAATGAAACAGATGCTGTTCAATTGGTCCCTAGAGACTCTTATCTATAACTAATAAAGGTTGTTAGAGACGCTGGGAAGGAAATTTGGGCTACTTTATGAGTCATTAGGGACGCTGGGAAGCTTGTGTGTTTAAATCACGGTGGATTAACAACAACTTTACAATTGTTGCCTCATTACATCAAAAATCAACTTCAGCTTCAACAAATAAATCTCAACCCAAACAACAATTTCATTACATCAATTTCACAGAAAATAACAACTTCATTACACATCATACATCAACTTTAAATTCAACAAAAAACTTACATCCAAATAAATTCCATCCAAACTATGCGTTCTTTACATCATTTTCATTCAAAAGAATACCAGTTCATTATATCAATTTCACCAAAAGAATTTCATACGTCTTTGGCATATAATAAAACAGAAGTTTATAAAGCTGGGAAGTTCGGGAGTTGAAGCCTGTCAGCATTCATAAGCCAGCTTCTCTTGAATATCTCAACCAAAATCTTCCAACGATAGTAGGGAATGTCAGCCTAGGTGAACCTTATCGAGCGACGGTGTATGCAGTGCTCTGCGTATCCAATAGCAAAGAAACCACAATCCGTCCCATTCTGCTGATAAGGGATATCGGTCTTTGTGATGTTCGTCCACACCCATGGCTCACCCCATCCGTAATCTCCAAATCGCTGAGTTAACCACATTCTCTGTTTACGAATTAAGTAGGAAAAAAAGTAAATAAATAATAGCATGCGAAAGGGCAATCCATGAATAACAAGAAACTGATTGGTTTTATACTCACGAAACCATCACAAATATTCTGATGATAATGGTCACTTTTCGAGCTATTGTAGAATTCCCAGCGATTTTCGTCCTTGTAACTGACGAGAAGAGTGAAATGATTGTGCGCGTGTAGGATGTAAACGAGGGTCTGACACTCTTTTGCATCCCAAACTTTGGATCCATCTAGGCCAAACGCTGCATCATCTCCGATTTTCTGCTTTCCTTGCCACCAACTCTGTAAAGGAAAATGATAGATGTATTATACACTATAACAGTTAATGGGAAAATTTCAAAATAAACAAGTCACCCAAATATCATAGTCCACAATCCATATTTCCACAGTCCACACTCCACAGTCCACAATCCAAATTTCAAAATAAACATCATCTGCTACAAAGGAACCCGCCAATAAGTAGTCTGCATATGCCATCCAGCCCACTGAAAGACTTCTTGATAAATGTATTATACACTATAATAGTTAATGGGAAAATTTCAAAATAAACAAGTCACCCAAATATCACAGTCCACAATCCATATTTCCACAGTCCACAGTCCACAATCCAAATTTCAAAATAAACACCATATGCTACAAAGGAACCCGCCAATAAATAGTTTGCATAAGCTATCCAGCCCACTAAAAGACTTCTATATTTCAACATGTAATGATGTCACTTACACATATGCTTGGGTCAGCCAAATATGCATATTTGCAGCTGCTCCTAATACAATCGAAGTAATAATAAATGATGTTCGTGTCCAGCAAAGTGTCATTCTCCAATAATGCATATAGTGTGTCGCTCTTGACCATCGAGCATATAGCATCAAGTTTTGTCTTCCTGTAATCCAAATTGGAATATCATTAAGGTACTTATAGAATTGTAGTACTTACCTATAACTGTTAAAGCGTGTATATCTACCTTGAATGGTAGTACTTGTAGAGACCATCTAGTATCTCCTTGTCCAGCTCTTAGAGGATATATTCAGACTGAGTTATGGAATGCTGAAATCTCATTAACTTGTCTGGAACTTTTCGCGTGCTAGGTAAATGTTTAAGCCTCCACACAAGTGACTCAATGGTTGCAGGCGAACGGGCTACCACAATGGCACGCTGCTGGACTGGTGGTGGAGTTGTTAACACTTCAAGACAAGGCGAAGTGGAAAACAGATCCTCGATTGGTACATTGCTGACATCTTCATCAGGTGGGGTAACGTAAACAAACTCATAATGCAACTTCGGTTCTTGAACATGGTTCTTGGGGGGTGATGCATTCAAAGGAGAATCATCAATGTTCAATGGTTGTGGCTGTGGCATCCGTCCTCGCTTTTTCTTCTTCCCCAGACTCTTCGAAGCAGGCTTCTTGGGTACGGCATGTCTGGGCGTTCGGACCTGTGTAACACGATAAGTAGTTTCATAAGGACTTTAATAAAATATAAATTTGTTTATTGATGCATGTTTACACCTTTGATTTATTCATGGGTGTCTCATTCTAAAGAAGCTGCAATGCGCTTCCTGCAATACAACCAGAAGGTTTGGTTATGTGTGTTATAGATTAGAAAAGATTGCATCATCTACATTTTTAGGATTGTAATTGTATAGTCACTAGTCTTTTGCTTGACAGGAAGTTTCTTGGGTCTTACTTTTGACAGTATTAATAGTTGAGGCTATACACAAGAAGTGCACATGAAGAACTGATAACATGGCAAATAAGAGAAACAACCTTTGGCAAAGAAGATGGATAGCGATAGGTCTCAAACAGTCAAAATACACTCAAACAAATAAGAGGATTTGTTGAGCCCCAAATGATCTGTTATGGCCAGGGCCAATAAACCCACGGGCTCAAGGTAAATCCCCCTTGGCTAGGGCCCATAAAATAGTAGGGTGCTCATTTTTAGTGCCGAGCCCAAAATGATTTGTTCTGGCCCAAAAAGACTAGTACTTGTTAGACTCCATAGATATTACGAACCCAACTGAGTCAGGGCAAGCCAATACAATGTTTTAAATTGTGAGATCAACCTATTCCAGCTCCAATAAACTTTTCATGCTAATGGGCTATATGCCTATATCTAAGATACACTTTTCAGGCCATGCAGCTGAAGACAGGCCAGGGAATACATCTATTCTGACTCCTGCTCAATTAGGATTCTATGACTACTGTTTGCAGTTCCTTTCAACCCATTACCCATTTGATACTTATCACCCTAACGGATGAACATAATGAGGTCTCAAGAACCAGGTTAGCCAAAAAAAAAAAAAAAGCTTACATTGTTGACTCAATTAAGACTAATATTGGATTATGGCAAATCCATGTACATAAATGATAAAACCATAAGAAGTTCAGGCGTTCAGTACTTGAAAGGCCTTGATCATGCACTCATGAAGCGTAATTTGAGAACTTAAAATTAGAAAGGGTCAAGGTTGCTTGATGATAACAGTCAAGTTCTCAAAACCGCAATTGTTGAAAATATAAAACACAATCTTTGGATTAGGAATTGAAAATCAGTTGTATAAGCACATGAGATTCAAAAATTTCCAAACAAGATAATTCAAACAAGATAGGAATGAGAATACTTGAGTTTCAAAAAAATATAAATGGCAGAAAAAAAGCTTTTGGATCCGTTCAAACAATGATAATTCTAGGCTTGATCAGATCTAGATAAAAGCAATGAGTATGACACAAATTTGATCAAATCAAGGCTTTCTCTTCGTTTAGTGTGCGTACCAACTGTTTTTCCTCATTCGATTGGAAACTGCTGCAGGTCTCCGTGTATTGATTGAACGTAGCCTCAACAGTAGATTTGAATTTCCTTATCTTACCACGCAATGAAGTGATAAATCTATCCATGGACGATGCCGGGTTCTTATCCATTGCTCGACCGCACGACCGCTCAATATGATCAAACAATTTAAACACCTAATACACACACGCAACACTTGTCATTTAAAAAATAGGTCCCAATATTAAACTTTGAAAGTCAAAATAAATATCCTACTCACTCTTTTTTGACTGACAATGGGCTCATGTTCCCCAGTTTGTTCTGGTACTGCTGCTTTGGGTGCATCATCTTTCCTTGGTCGGCCTATGTGCATTATAGTATTTAAAGAATACCATGCCATATATTCCCCGGTGTGCTCCACTTTGGATGACTTCTTCACATGCAATACACTGTTATACCTCTTCTCCCATAACTTTATCTCTGTTGAGTGTATAGTACCGTATTTTGTCACGACTTTTTCTATGTGCTCCGACCTTGGTAATGCCGCTACAAAGGGTGGAGGAACTACCTGCCTTATACCGAACTGTTTCATGACCCAACCGGTGTTGTGCCTTTCTAGCACCCAAAAGAATATCAGAGGTGAGGACCATCTGAATAAATATCGGTCTTCCTTGGGTACTCGTTTTAGGAACGCCTTTCCAAGCCTCTTATAAGGTTGCCAGTCAAACTGTGGAAACGTGATACATAATTATTAGATAGAGTATAAAAGCGGGGCATAAAAATCTCCAAAATAGAACAAATTAATAATTAACTTGATCACCTGCTCGGCTGTAAGGTTGTTCAGTTGTTTGCGTACGATTCTCAGCCTTGTAACGTGGTGGATTCCTCCTAACCTGCTGTGCCATGTGATTGTCAAGGGGAACTGAATGTCATTATTAGGCCATGCCCAAGGTTTTATCACTCAGCCGATTGTCATCCTCGAGTAGGCCCATATCTGTAAAATTGTCAAAAATATATTGTTGTTAGTGCGTACCAACTTTTGTAAAATACTAATGCATTCAACAAAAACACTATGATTAATACAAACTTGGAGCAGCTGGAGAGGGCCTGACAAACTCTTGAATGTATGTTCGAACGCATCACTCTCGTCCGTTGGGTCAATACCAATTGGTTTGCCATCCGAACCAACATCGGTTTTCTTTAGCCCAGCCCACCTCACTCCCTCGTTCAACATTCTGTATAGGTTGGCCATACAAGCGAGGGCCTAGGCATAGGGTTTGAAATCCCTAAATAATTCAAGTGCATATGCGGGCCCCCTAGAAGAAGAAGCGTTTGAATTGATCTGTCCCGAAACCAAGAAAAATAGATAGGCTCTAGAATTGTAAACCTCTTGCTCAGCACTAAGTTTCTTCTTCTTCTTCTTATTATTTCCTTGATCAGCACTAAGTTTCTTCTTCTTCTTCTTATTATTTCCTTGATCAGCCTGGATCCGGAAGTGTTGTTCCAACCATGTGTACTTAATGTATATTCCATTGAAATCTACACCCATTTGGGGTCGAAGGCCTAGCAATTCTTCACACAAATCTGCGACGTTTGCATTAGGAAATGTTGTACCGGTGACAGCCGGTCCATTGATCAGTAGTCCGTAGATATATGCAACATCCTCTAGTGTCACTATCGCCTCGCCGATGGGAAGGTGAAATGTGTTTGTTTCATGGCGCCACTGCTCCACCAAACCGGTAATCAATGCGTGATCTATTCTAATCCACCTCATCTATGCAAGGTGGTATAGTCCGAACATACGAACATATTCTATGTAACGCCCCAGCCTTCACACATGCATGATATTGTCCGTTTTGGCCCGCGTGCACGCCCGAGGACTTTCTAGGAGGTCACCCATCCTAGTACTGCTCCCGCCCGAGCACTCTTAACTTCGGAGTTCTTACGGTTTCCGGGGCCGCACAGTTTTAGAAGGCCTCATGCAAGATAAGGGTGTAAGCTCTACATATAACCTCATTCACTTTCCTCTCTATAGTCGATGTAGGACTTCGGGGCATCACATTCTAGCTGCCTCTCGTTTAGATGCCATGTCCCGTAATCAGGGTTAGTCAGAATGCATCTATAAGTATCAAGCTCC
This sequence comes from Cinnamomum chago, assembly GCA_038049695.1. Lineage (NCBI taxonomy): Eukaryota > Viridiplantae > Streptophyta > Magnoliopsida > Laurales > Lauraceae > Cinnamomum > Cinnamomum chago. The sequence continues at coordinate 10,811,025 of CP142453.1, read as the reverse complement.
TGTCAACATGTAAAAGAGAGCACGTCAAAAACCATGCATTGATATTCAGTTGAAAATGGTTGGTGGTTTAGCAACATACAATCCCATTATATATGACTGAACTTATATGTGTTTCCTGCTCAGAGAGAAGATCAACTATAGCATTTTCATTTGCATTGTTGCTCTCTGCTTCAGACATCTGTCAGTTACAATCAAAAGCAACAATATTAACCCATAATAATATTACCTCAACCGGGCTTGCCAGAGAAGGATGGAAAGACATTGTACAGAAAGGTCAAGTTTGGGGAATGCACTGCTAACTACTTTGGAGATACTCACCTAGGCAAAAAGACACTGGACTTTACCAAGATCACAAATGAGGAATGATGGGCCCCGGACTCAATAGTCCACATGCATATCTAAATAGATATTTGAATAAAATATAGGCAATGCCAATTGGGACCAGTGGATCCGCCAAGACACATCCCAAAAGAATCTGGAGATCCCTTTGCATGTGGCCTCCACCTCAAGAAGAAATTTCAACCTGAACCTTCGTAATAAAAAATGAAATTGATGACATTTCTTTTAGTGAGCCCTATACCCCAATAGAAATTCTTCTATGATGTTAGCTGTATGATGATAATGGTGATGTGATGCCGTCTGTCTTTTGTTCCAGCTGGGTTTCGTTGGGTCTGTATCTGCTCCTTGTCTTTCTTTTGTTTTGTTAATTTGTCTAGCCATTTGTTTTCTTCTATTATGCATTCTGTAGCTAATGTCTTTGCCACAGCTGCATATCTTATCAATAGGCTCTAAGTGAAACAGTTGCAGGTCTCATCCCCTTAATAGAACCTTTCCATCACACTCATGATTACTCTCTACATTTTTAAGGGTCTTTAGCGGTGCCTGTTATCCCTGGTTAAGACCATACACACCACACAAACTAGACCGACGATCCAAATGGTGTATCTTTCTTGGATATAGTCTCAACCATAAAGGGATTACTGGTGGAGTTTATTTGTCTCGCCAAGTTATTTTCAATGAGGATTTTCCCCTTTCAATAGGCCTCTCAATCTTCTTCTTCCTCTGTTTCACCCACTTCAACCCATAGTTCTTTTTTAGCTTCTCATTGGTTCTCTTTTGTTTGCCCACTTTCCTCTGTTCTTAGACCTGTTTCCACTTCACATTGAAATTCCACACCCACCTCTATTTTAGGCCCTGTTCCTTCAACACTACTTGCCACTACTACTACTATACCTCCCTTTCACATTGCCCTTTCCTTGACCTCTCCCAACCACAAAGCAGTACTCCCAAATATACTTCATGTCCTATCACATCCACTAAGGAATGTCTTATAAGTGTGTGTTTGATTGGAAGAGTCTGTAAAATTCCAGTTAAGAGATTTTTCAAATTGACAAATGTTGATAGCTTAATCAATCTCTCATGAGTACTTGGAACTGTATGGTTCAAGAATTTCAAAGGTGAAAAAAACAAAAGCCAGCTCAGTACACCCATGACACACTCTTCTTTTAATCATCCCCATCAAACATCTTTTTGTCCAACAATTTCTACACATGCGGTCCCTAATTTACATGAGCATTTGTCTTTGACAACCAGATCATACATTTGTATTTAGCAAGTGATTCAGAACCATAAACAATATAAACAAGATCATGTATTTGTATTTAGCAAGTGATTCAGAACCGGTAACAATATAAATCAGATCATGCATTTGCCTTTGGCAAGCGATTAAGAACCTAAAACAATAGAAAGTAGATCATGCATTTGTCTCTGCCCATTGTCTTTAAAAAAAAGGCAAACACCATTTTTAGGGCATTTTTCAAGTTATGAAGAGTATTGTTACACAAGGACGACGAAGACCCTTTTAGAAAGTGATTTTAGAGTGGAGAGTACATGTCTGCCACGAGGAAACAATAACCAAACGAAAAGGCATGGAGACGCAGTTTGGGTTTGTCCTAGATGACAATCCAATCAGAAAAGGCCAAAGGGGAGCATCATACCTTCGACAAACCTTCGACAAAGATGTGTGGGAGGGGACCACAGTTGGTAGGAGGGCGATGAGCAGGAGCAGCAGCCGGAACAGATGTTGGAGGAGACCACAGTTTTTCGAGGAAGAAATGAGCGCAGAGGAACCTATATGTGAAGCACTGACAGCGAAATACGAGCAAAACGCCTCTTTTATTCTAATTTGTGTCCGTCGCAGGGTCCCTAGGGACCCTTAGCTTAATAAAAATAAGGTCCCTAGGGACGCTAGTTGAAACTCCTAAAAAAAAAACACCGTTTCAGGCATACTGATTGTTCTGGTGCTTGGTTGGTTAAAGTGTTTGTTTTGGCCCACTGGTTATCTAAAGTATTTTTTTTTTTGGTAAATTCCTCTTTTTTAAATATGTGATTATTTATTTTGTAGTGCAGGGAGATACCGTGCTGAGCATGGGTTATTGGGCTAGTTAATCTTTAACCATAGACATTTCGAGATTCAATCCAAGAGTCAGAGTAGGTTCAAGATGTATAAATTATATAGTGGTATCAAAAGGCGATTAGAATCTTATAAGAGCTGTGCTTATCAAGGGTTGCCCCAAATAGGGCCCATAGAACTGGGTCTGTTTTTAGGATGGCCCAATACACAGATCCAAGTAACATGAACTAGGAGTAAAAGGGAGCCAACTATCCAATGACTCATTCTCATATATAAATTATTAACTCTCAAAACATTTCTCTAATCTCGCCCATCTCTTAAAAAAAAAAAAAACAAACAGACCTTTCATTTCTCTTTCTCTCTTGCTTCTTGTACAAAACTCCTACTAAAGACATGTCTCTATACATGATACATATGACAATAAATGGGACTTTTACAAATCTGTCATTAGTAACGACTTTCAGAATAGCCAGGTAGGATAACTAAAGTCGAAAAAACAACTTTTAATCAACTGATTAAGACAATGACTACTACTATAGTGAAGGATTCACAATGAAAAATTGACAAGTACAGGAACTTGGTTATAGCTTGTTTAAAGTTTTTTTTTTTTTTTTTTTTTGCTGTCGGAGGGTTCCCAACCCTTTGGGCTGGACTAATCCCTCCGGGCCTAGAGGGAAGCCGGGTAAATTCCCTGTAGCCCTAGTGTGGTAGCGGAGTTTCGAACCCACAACCTCCGGGAGCAAACCGTGGTCCTAGGCCAACTAAGCTACCCCTTGGGGTTTAACTTGTTTAAAGTTGAAGAGAAGAACTCTTTAGGGTATGATAAATGGCTTCTATGAAAATAAAAGGCACTATAATAGGTCTATGAGGTTTTAAATTGATCATTGGTGGCCTCCTCCCTAAAATTGGGTCTTCATTTGATCAACAAAGTTTTCTTTTCTATGACTCATTTGTTTGCATAAAATTGAAATATTATGAAACTTAAGAATTCATTCCTTCTATTTGGCTAAAGATGAAGAAAGAATGATCATCACATACTGCCATCAAATGATCTCCCCTTTGAAGGCATCATTACCAACAGTTACCAATTTGAAAAAGAATTTGTGGTCCCCTCTATATCTCCACCTTTTGCCTTTTTTCATATATATTTTTTCTAGAAACAGGACTTTCAGTAAGAAGATCAAAAGATACAATAAGGATGGCAGTGATAATAAAGATTGGGCTTGTTTGTGTGTACCCCAACTCTCTCTCCTTATTTTTCTTTTATTTTACTCCACCCTACAAATAAATAGGCCTATAAGAACTAATAAAATTTAGGATCTAAAAAAGGCCGTGGAACTGAATCGCATGTAAATAAATGGGCATGTAGGGTCTAAACACTAAATTTGTGTTCAAATAATTGATTTTGGCACTAATATTGGCCATAATCAACTCTAATACTTTTAAGGCTTACTTTTGCTTGATCCAAATGATTCATATCACAAACACCTCTCCCTGTTTATCCCCTACCTCAATTTTCACTCCAACTGGGGTTGTTTGGGTAGTTTACTTATAGAGTCCCTTATCTCAATTTTCACTCCAACCGGGGTTGTTTGGGTAATTTACTTTTAGAGTAAATTAAAATAAAGGCCCAATTTAAGAGAATGAAAAGAAGAGAGAGGTCACGTTAAAAACATAATTTAAAAAAACTGTTTATTCTTAAAAAAAACCTAAAAGCAATTATCTTGTTCCACTATACGACAAAAATCATCTACTTTGTTTAAAAAAAAAATATGCCAAAATTTATATTTTCAAGCTCCTAAATGAGAAAAATCATACATTTTGATTTAACCCCCTCTAACTTTTACTTTTATTCTCATTTTATTATCAGCTCACCTCACCTCACTTCAATTTACAGGTAAAATACCCATGCAAATATAGTCAAACATGAGATCAATCGAAACACGGTATTTCAATTCAATCGAGCAAACTTTGGGACGTGATCTACAAGTGAAATGATTTTTAGCCCTTAAAATCAAACAAAAAGGCCGGAGTGTGATGTTGGTTTCTGCCATTTTAGGTTCCATGACAGGCCACAGTAATAATTATTTATATTACCCAAAAGCAACAATGACAACAGAAGCTGCCTGGTGAGACCACGCAGGCCCACCTGTGAGCCAATTTGAGCCCCCCACTGACTGCCTCAAAACGTCCAAAACCAATTCTCGATATGGATTTCTTGTAGCCCCAAAAAAAAACACAAACAACAGACACACTCATGTTTAGAACATAGCTAATTTCGAACGCACTGGGCCCCACCAATCCAACAGACAGAGTCATGGTCCACTTCAGATCCCTGATGATCACGGGCTGGGCATTTGCTGTCAACGGTGGATGGAGAGAGGAGGACACGTTGCTGCTCCGAAAGGGCCTTGGAGCGGCACACGTGTGAATGCAGGCGATTTCAAAAATAAATTAGGGTTTTAGTGTTGCTTTCTGGCAAAAATCTGCCTCCCGCTCCTTCTCACCATTCAAACCGCGTTGAAGAAGAAGCAACCGCTCGAGAAAGGGGAAAACCGCTGAAACCCTAGTTTGAGATCTTGCTCCTTTCTTCAGATCCAGAAAATACAGAAGGAGAAGAAGAGGAAGAAGAAGAAGAAGAAATTGATCAAAGCTTTCTCTGATTTCATCCGTACTTGGGTATTCTCACAATGATTCTCTCTCTATCCATCTTCCCTCCCTTCATTTCTCTCTCATTTTAGGGTTTTTTAGATCTTAGTTTTATCTGCTTTTGAATATCTAAGATTACATTGCTTGCATGTTCAGATCTAACAATTTCCTTGTTAAATGTAGGATTCTGTTTGTAGTGGCATAGTGAGGGATTAGGGCTTTGTCTTTGTGCTTTACAGGGTTTTGGGTTTTGGTGTTTTTATCTTTAGTAATGTGGGTTCGTGAAGATTTTAGATTTTTGGATTTTTTTTTAGTGATGACTACGATGTAGTCTGAGGGTTAGGGTGCTTTTCAGTGTAATCTAAGTCGAATGTTTTTGGTGGAATGGGTGTTTTTTTTTTTTTTTTTTTTTAATCTGCTCTTCTGTGTATTTGCGGTGGTGCAGAAAGTCGAAGCTGCATCAATTGCATAGTGTTCTTTCAGTTTTGTTCACATCGTAACGACGGTGGGATATTGACCCTGATAATGTTTTGCGGTAGAAATGGTTGGTGAACTTTATACCATTTGATGTGGTTCCTGATTTGTCTTATCCCAACAAATTTGTTGGATAGATGACAGATAACAAGCTTTGTTCCCAACATATTTGATTATGTCTGATGGTTTTTGCCATGACTGAATTCTGTTTTCATGAGTTAATTCTGGAAGTCCTTTCTCATAAAATTTATATTCTTTTTTTTTTTTTTTTACATCCTATTTACATTTACAGGATCCCAGAATCTATTAACAATGGAGTTTTGCATAAAAAAATTTGGTTTTTGATTATTTTTCAAAAAAAAAAATGCTCTTTGAGTGAAAGATAGATGAAACAAACTGAAATGGCAGTGCAGGATCAATGTACAATTTTTTTTTTTTTTTTTTGGCTTTTGACTGATACAACAGGGTCCGGAACCTTGTTCCGAGAACATGATTCTGATGGAGCACTCAAATTATATGTGACTGGGCCACTTGGGGCATGTCCAAATGCACTGTTATCTGTTTTATTTTCCTGCATTTTAGGAATTGTGGTTTTGGGTATTTGTTGTCTTGGCGTCAGGATGATGAACCCTGCATTAAGGAAAATATATGTTCAAAGAGTACATGCTGGGCCATATCAAGTCCTCCCTTGTGCTGTTCCTTTATCCCTTTTTGAATTTTGATGGTCACATGGTGACAGTGGTCCATTTTCAACGAGATAAATGGCCCACATGTCTGGTGAGCTGCTCATATTTTTAAACTTTTTTGTATTTGTTTACTATCATCCATGCTTTAGTTTTGTTGTTTGGCCAATTTTTGTTGGAGAAAAGTTTTCAATAGCATTTGCATAGAGAAGGTTGGACTAGGTGGTTGTCTATGATCCCAGTTAATCTGCCTGAACCTAGTTGCATCCTGAGTAATTGGGTTGGTTTAAACTTGGTCTGGACGAGGTTTGGATGAAACTGGTTGACCCATCCGGTCTATTTGTGACTTGCTTGACTCATACTGGTCTGCCCAAGTCAGCTAGGTAATTGTAAGCCTTCTTATTCTTAATTATAAAAAAAACATAAATTGTATGCAAGTCTTACATTTGTAAAATGGCAGAAGTTAGAATGTATTTAATACAAAACTGAAAACTGAAATTGCAGTTTATATGATATTTATTTAGTTTTCTTATGAAATATATACATATTCTTGGTTTTTACATATTTTCAATATTTTATTTACTGTAAATGTTTATATTTTTAATCAGCCGACCCTAATGACTAGGTTTTGATGATGATGGTGTGTAAAATATAGAAAAATATCAATCAACTAACCTGCTTACTTTATTGGTTAATGCGACCTAGTAACTGGCAGAGTTTGATCAAACTGTTGTGTTGGAAACACTATGGTACATGGTGCATGGGATAGATATATGAGGTGTTGATGATGATTTTTATTTTGCTTTGATAGACAAGATGGCCATGGATATCACTCAGATCCTGTTGTCTGCACAATCAGCGGATGGAAGCATCCGAGTGGCCGCTGAAGAACAGCTTAAGCAGTTCCAAGAACAGAACCTTCCTATTTTCCTCCTCTCACTCTCAGTTGAGCTTTCAAATGATGATAAACCACCTGAGTCCCGCCGCCTCGCTGGTATTGTTCTCAAGAACTCGTTGGATGCCAAAGACACTGCGCGGAAAGAACAGCTAATCCAACATTGGGTTGCAATTGATGTGTCACTGAAATCCCAAATAAAAGACATGCTCCTGCATACATTGGGTTCAATTGTACATGAAGCTAGGCACACTTCGTCACAGGTGATTGCTAAGATTGCCTCAATAGAGATTCCTCGCAAGGAATGGCCTCAGCTCATTGGATGCTTGCTGGCCAACATGACTCAGTCTGAAAAGCCTGCTCCTTTGAAGCAGGCAACCCTCGAAACACTTGGTTATGTCTGTGAGGAGATATCCCCACGGGATCTTGAACAAGATCAAGTGAATGCTGTCCTCACTGCTGTTGTTCAAGGCATGACACTAGCAGACCATGCATCAGAGGTTCGTCTCACTGCTACAAAAGCTCTGTACAATGCTCTTGATTTTGCAGAGACCAACTTTGAGAATGAGATGGAACGGAATTACATCATGACAGTCATTTGTGAGGCCGCAGTATCGAAAGAGACAGAGATCCGACAGGCTGCATTTGAGTGCCTTGTGTCGATTTCATCGATGTACTATGATGTGCTTGAGCCATACATGCAGACCCTCTTCAATCTGACAGCAAATGCGGTGAAGGTGGATGAAGAGCCCGTTGCTCTCCAAGCGGTTGAGTTCTGGAGTTCCATATGTGATGAAGAGATTGAGATTCAAGAAGAATATGAAAGCATTGAGAATGATGGTGCAACCTCTCAGTGTGCACGATTCATTGAGAAGGCTCTACCGTCGCTTGTTCCAATGTTGTTAGAGACATTGTTGAAGCAGGAGGATGATCAGGACCAAGATGATGGGATCTGGAATCTGTCCATGGCAGGTGGGACCTGTTTGGGCCTTGTTGCAAAAACTGTTGGAGATGTGATCGTGCCAATTGTAATGCCTTTTGTGGAGGCAAACATAGTGAAGCCCGACTGGCGTAGCCGTGAGGCAGCCACCTATGCATTTGGGTCCATTCTTGATGGTCCCTCCATTGAGAAGCTCTCATCATTTGTCACCACTGGCCTGGAGTTCCTGCTGAATGCTATGAAGGATGAGAACAGCCATGTGAGGGACACAACTGCTTGGACTTTGGGAAGGATATTTGAGATGCTGCACTCTCCTGCTGGTGAGTTCTCTGTGGTAACCCATGCAAATCTTGCAAGGGTTGTGGCAGTCTTGCTGGAGGGTATTAAAGATGTTCCTCATGTCGCTGAAAAGGTCTGTGGTGCCATTTTCCATCTTGTACAGGGTTATGAGGAAGTGGGGGCTAGTTCTTCGGTCCTTTCACCATATCTTGTGGAAATCATTGGTTCTCTCATTTTGGCTGCTGAACGCTCTGATGCAAACAATTCAAGGCTTCGAGCTTCTGCCTATGAGACCTTAAATGAGGTGGTAAGATGTGCTAATATTTCTGAGGCGTCCCACATCATATCACAACTCCTTACTGCTATCATGGGCAAATTAGCACATACAATGGAACTTCAAATTGCATCCTTGGATGATAGAGAAAAACAAGGGGATTTGCAGGCATTGCTTTGTGGCGTTCTCCACGTTATTATTCAGAAGCTGAGCGCTTCCGATGATACAAAACCCATAATCCTCCAGTCTGCAGACCAGATGATGGTTTTGTTTCTCAAGGTCTTTGCGTGCCGTAGTTCTACAGTCCATGAAGAAGCTATGCTTGCAATCGGAGCTTTGGCTTATGCTGTGGGTGCAGATTTTTCCAAATACATGCCAGAATTCTACAAGTATCTGGAGATGGGCTTGCAGAACTTTGAGGAATACCAGGTCTGTGCTATCTCAGTTGGGGTGGTTGGTGATATCTGTCGTGCTTTGGATGACAAGGTCCTTCCATACTGTGATGGTATCATGACCCATTTGCTAAAGGATCTTTCCAACAGCATGCTCCATCGATCTGTGAAGCCCCCCATATTCTCTTGCTTTGGCGACATAGCTCTTGCCATCAATGGACAGTTTGAGAAATATCTATCTTTTGCAATGCCTATGTTGCAAGGGGCATCTGAACACTGTGCTCGATTGGACACCAATGATGAGGAAATGATTGATTATTGCAACCAACTCAGACGTGGCATATTTGATGCTTATTCGGGTATACTTCAGGGTTTCAAGAATTCAAAGGCTGAACTAATGATGCCCCATGCTGGCCATCTCTTGCAGTTTATAGAAGCAGTTTCTAAAGATAAAGCGCGGTGAGCTGTTTTTCCTATTGTGTTTTCTTTTGTCCAATTTATTAAATGTTTTAATTGCTGTTTGATCTCACTATCACAAGCATCCATTGTCTGTGTAGGGAAGAAGGTGTAACGAAAGCTGCAGTGGCTGTGATGGGCGATCTTGCGGATACACTTGGTTCAGGGCTGAAGATACTGTTCAATGATCACACATTCCATATGGATTTTCTTGGGGAATGTTTTGAGTCTGATGATGACCAGCTGAAAGAAACTGCGACATGGACACAAAGGGTACTTGGACGCATTTTGGTTTCTTGAGTTGAAACTGATATTTGGTTTCTGCCTAAATGGTAAGGTTGAAGTTTTTCCTTTTCCCCCCTTATTGTATTGCTCTTTCTAGTTTCTGTTATGGGCCAAGGAGTAGGAGTTACCAACCTTGGCCTGTATCATAGTTGTAAGTTCAGATCCATGTATCTTGTTGGATTGTTGTCCTGAGGACACTACCAATGCTTTCTCTACATGATGATGGAGGTGATGTTCTGTTCCTTGGACTCGGTTAATGAATCCACTAATTTGTGGTTGCTACTTATATTTTGCACCCTTATGCTATACATTATTTGATATTCATAGTATTTAGGACTCTATGGATCCTTATTACATATAAACATTACCGAAAGAAGCTAGCTCTTGTTGAGCACTTGTCTATCAAATACTGATGACTGTCAAGGCAGTCATGTGGCACATTGGTCCAAGTCCGTCCCCCAGATAATGAACTTTTGCTGCCTGGCCATCTCTACAAATGATCAGATTGTTTGATTTTTGTGTTAGTCTGATCTTAGGTGATGATTGTGAAACAAGTTTTTATATTTGTCATTGATTTTGTTGCCTTAGTTTTTTGCCTTTTTGTTTTTCTTTGATTGGCATCATTGATTTCACAAATGGAGTCAATTATTTACATGAAAGATAAACTGTATGGTATTAGGAGATCTATACTAAATATATATGCAAACTAAACATGTTCAATACAAAATCTCTTCCTGTAATGACATAATCGAAATCACATATCCCACCTTGTATCTGGCGGGACAATAGTGCCACTTACATGTTGTGAGTCCTTTTTTGATGGTCATCTGTTACAGACAAGTTCTTCCAATGTCCAGTATGTTCATGCCATTATGCTTAATTCATTTTATTTTTTTATTTTTGTCAAAAAAGTTCTAGTTATGCAAAAGATCTGTGTAGAACTATTGTGATTCTAGTGCTCTTTCGATAAGCTAAAAAAGTAGGGAAGCACTGTCTGATTGAAATGCCTGATTTTCTAATAGCTTTTTTATTATATTTTTGCTTAAATAGCCCAAATTGACCTGGTGGAAGTCTATTTTTATTGGTGAAAATCTTAAGGAAAGAGGAGACCAGTCTATTTTAACAGCGCTGGGGTAAATTTCACAGGTTGGAAGTTGCTCTTAATTTGTAAGGTAAACTATTGAATATCATCTACTGCTTTATAGGACATGTAAGTGGCACTTGATACCACTAGGAGAACAGCGATGCAGAATACAGAATTGTCAAAGAGACAAGAGGTTTTGGTAAATCTGAAAACCCCGGAACACCCAAAGTTGATCCTGATTTGTTGAAATGAATTGTCCCTATTAACACCATTGAATCTGTAGGCCTTTGCATCTATCATCCAGGAAAATGATTATTTTGAGCACAGCCTTATTAACCATTCCATTCCCATCAAGATATTTGACTGGTTGTTGTCCTAAGCTCCTGGTTGGATCTTTGTATACAATTTGTACTTTAATAAATGAAACATTTTTGCATATTTTGCAACGCATTTGGGCTTACATTTCTAGTGTGACTATCCAAAATTTTTATTGACCCACTAAGCCCCCAAAACTTTAGTTTCTTGTATTACATCTTTATATATTTTGAAATGTATGAAAATCTTACTTATTTAATCTGAAGCATTCAATGTTTACACGTGAAAATTGTGCTTCTATACATGTCAACATGTTTCACACCCTATGTGTAAAAGACAAACGACCCGAGTGGTGTTTGGCACCTTAATATCTATTACAGACATGCCAGGGATGTTGTTGTGTTTGACAAAGTCTTCAGTTGAACGTATTACTCCTGATCAGTGAAGATATAACCAACTACGAATGGTGGTGTTATTGTGAGATCGACTTTATCTAAACACTACCATTGATTTTGCATTTAGCTTCTTAATTTTGCACTTTGAATTCATTTTATTTTCTAGTCATAATATCTTATCAGTGTTAAAGAGTCTGTCATATTCATGGTGATACAGAATAATCACATATTTAATTAATTTTGCAAAGTTGTTCATTAGCTGGGCCAGCTAAATAAATAGTGTTTAGTGTTGTATGTTTTAGTGTTTAGTGTCAGCCTTTCAGGTCTACCCATGGGTTTGAATGAGGCTCAGAATTGGCATTTGTATTACTCATATTGGGGTTCTTCATTTAGTCAGACCTTGAAGCATTAAGTCATGCTTATTCTGTTTACTTGTCCAGCCAAAGTGGGCTGAAAGCTCACTCAGATGCAAAGAATACAGCCCAAATGCTGCAGCTAGTCCAAAGTGGCAGGCAAGATATGGGCCTAGTTTATCATAGCCCATGAACATTTAGTCGGGTCCATCAATTTATTGACAGAAAACGAAATTAATGTGATATAATTATATTGTGAGCTTTAGGTGGTAGTTTCCTCAAATCTCACTTGTGTTTTTTATTATTTGAATGTTTGAGGATTTTGCCTTTGATATCCCTAGAGAAACCCAAAACTTGAAATCTCCGCATGGCAATTCTGTGTTCTTAACCAGATGATGTCTGTGACAATGAATTGGGCGTTCTGAAATTAACTTTTATGAAGAGGCTGGGATCCTGATAGGAAATATATGATCTTTAAACAATGACTTTGAATGGAAACTTATGGGATCCAGAAGGTGAAACGGCCACATCATCAAAATTTTTTTTTTTTTTTTTTTCAAACCATGTTTTACTTATCCATTAAAGAATATTTAAAAAAAAAAAATTTCATCCTGTACTTAAAATGTTTTTTACCAGTTTTTCCTGGGTCTGATTGATTGCCAACTGTTTTGAACAGACAGGTAAGGCCGAGCCCTAATGGTGGGATCAGCTGATTCTAAATCTAGCCCTGATAACATTGTTGTGCTTGAGTTCGCCATGGAAAGGACCTAATTGAAAAAGATTCAAAAGCTCATCAACTTTTATGAAATAAGCAATTCTTGACATCCTGGTTTGAAAATTGACAAAAACTATAGTGGTGAATCTTTCCCATTGCAGATAGATACAATTATATAAAATTCAATTTGGGCGTAAAGAAACCAAAATTCTAAGATCTAACAGGGCATTATGGCCTTCACATATTTTGACATGCATTGAATGTTTACAATCCGAAGGTCGATATTGCACTGTTTGACCAGATGATGGAGAAGCATGTAGAATGCGTGGAGGGAGAGCTGAATCAAAGATTTGGATCCTTTCCTTATTCTATGTGAAACTTGATTTTATCATGACAATATGATAAGTATGTGATTCAAGCAAAAAGACAGGTCTTAATCCATGATTGAATCTTCAAGGGCCCCCTACCCATTAATTGACATGCATCTAAATGGGTCTAACATCCAAGGTTCAAAGTATTTTGTGGCGAGTTTGCATATCAACATACCTCAAATACTTTTGACTTGAAGGACCATATATTCAGCCCGTTCCAAGGTGCATTTAGGGAGTGAGAGAATTTGGCTCTTGAATTTGTATTTTTGAAATACCAATGTGTTACGCGTTCTCACTTAGTATCTTTTATATAGGAAATTGAAATCATCACTATCAATGAAAAATAATTTCACTTTTTTTCTTTTTCTAACTAAGAAATGCATTGCACCAAACAATCCAAAAAGGGTGTTCATGTAAAATCAGAAGAGGATTCCTGTCCACCGTGGATCCATGGATCCCTCTTACACACAAACACACCCTCAATGTCTGGCCCAATTACATGAAACCTAGGACCAAACAAGACTCAAAGAGAGCCGGGTCCGCAGCAGCCCGACTTGACTGGTACTTCCTAGGGATATAGGAAAATATCACTTCGTACTACTACATGCACTAATGACATTTTATGAGCAAAACCTTAAAATGAGTAAAAATTTATAAAGTAAAGACATATGGGGCGGAGTGGAGTACATTAGTCACACAAATAACCCAAATGCACTCCGAACCGGACTCGAATTAATACGTGGAGAACCATATCCCATCCAAACCTTACTAACACATTACCAAACCGGAGATAAATAAGATTGGGGCGGGGCGGGGCGGGGCGGGGCTCAAACCCTTTGGCACCCCAATCTCTCATCGAACCCAGCGTTCAACTAGAGATATATGTATACCAAGTCCCAATGTACACTTCATTTCTTAATTAAAACGGTCCACCATAATTCCAACTCACTCACCCGATTTAGTTGGAAGTGCCCTGAATCCAGAAACTCGGTTGAATTATCAACACTCAGAACACTTTCAAGTTTTAACAGTTTACTTGATTCGATTCGGCCGAGTCGGGGCGAGCCGGATTGAGTTGTTCTGCTGCGCACCAATAGATCACTCCCTCTTTCAAATTTCAAACGTCTCTCTCCCAATTCCCACACCCCCCACACCCCCCACACACAGAGAGAGAGAGAGAGAGAGAGAGAGAGAGAGAGAGAGAGAGAGAGAGAGAGAGAGAGAGAGAGAGAGAGAGAGAGAGAAGAAGAGGTCAATCTGATGGAGAAGGGTCAAGATAGCAGGAAGAACGATCAGCTCTTCTCTTGTTTGATTTCAGACATCAAAACCTACACAGGCAATGACCCTCTTCTTCCATGGTTACAGTAAGCAAAGCCACCCCCACCCCTTTTGCTTTCTCTTCTCTTCATTTCTATTCTCCCCATTTCAATCTCCTCCTATCTTCACCTTTCCCTTTAATTTATTGTCTCCCTCTTCTTCTGCTTGGTTTTTTTTTTTTTTTTAATCTCATATGTAAATCCAGAGGCATTGGAAAGTTGAAGGAATCACTCCCACCCCATCTTCTCAAGGAGAAGCTCCCCAGATTCCTCCAGAGATGCGTTCGCACCTTCGAATCCGACAAGCGATACCGGAACGACCTGCGGTACCTTCGGGTCTGGATACAACTGGTACTGGAAGGAAAAACCCCATCAATCTTGATTTTGATCTTTTGTGTTCTTTCTAGTATTTTCATTTAATGGGGGAGTTTGGAATCCAATTGGGTTCCCATGTTTCTTGGGTTTTTCAAAGATTTTTGAGTTAAAAAAAGGATTTTGTGTTGTGGGTTCATTGCATCTTTCTCGTTTCTTCTCTGTTTATTTTGTCCTGTTGCAGGTGGTTTTGTATTTTGCTCTATTTTTCATTACATTTCGTGGCACTGTATATTTCTCCTTTTGAGAATTTTAGGTTGTGGATGGTTAGGTTTTCATGCTTAGTCCTTAGAAATTGTTTCCTAGAAATGGTGAGAGGAATAGACCAAGTAGACTGCAAATTCTCTGAGAAAAATCAATCTAAGCAAATGACAGAATATGATAATCTTATGGATCTCTCACCCTTGACCTTAACCCATCGCCCCTTGGGTTAAAATTTAAAACCCTTATTAGAAAACCATTTCCTATTTTTGAAAGACATGTTCATTTGAATTTTATTGTCTTTATAACTCTTTGAAGATTTTGTGCTAGTGGTTGATCTATTATTTTTTTCCTCTCTGTGAATTCCATATTATTGTAATGTAGACTGCTTTTGTTCTTTTCTCTTTTTTTTTCTCAGAATTTTTTTGTTGGAATTCAGATGGATTTTTGGCCCATCATCTAAGATTTAGTATCATGGGTCACTTGTTCTTCCTTTCTTAATTGGTTATTTTTGGGTTTGATTTGATTTGATTGGGATATGACTTTTTGATTTAAGTAGATGGATTATGTGGATGATCCAAAAGGGCTTCTTAAAGCAATGGAGATAAATAAGATCGGATTGAAACGGGCAATCTTTTACCAGGCTTATGCTCTGTATTATGAGAAGCTCAAGAAGTTTGAAGAGTCTGACAAAATGTATCATTTGGGGGTGCAAAAGTAAGCTGTCCTTGCTGCCACCTTTTAATCCTCTATTTCTTTGTTTGTTTGCTTTAACCTTTCTGTTTCCTTTGTGAATATGCTCACATCTGCCCTTGGTGCTTACTTTTCAAATGAGAATTGTTGTTGCATTCAGTTTAGCAATATTAATGAATAATTTTACTTTTCCCTGTCTCTCCATTATTTGCTTTTGAGTTAGTTTGTACTTATAATGGTGTGTTCCTTAAACTTATGATATGTCTAGACTGTCTAGTTGTTAAAATTATAGAATTCGAGATATAAATCCTAGAGAAAAGATTGTATTTATACATTAGGATTCAAGTATAATCCTGATGATTCGGTTCTTTTAAAATAAAAGACCTTACAATTAACAATATGATTCATGATTTGATTTGACTCGATCCTTGAATGATTTGCACTGTGGTTTGGAGAATGTGTGTTTGCAGCTAATGTTTGCATGTAGTGAGTCAAAAGAATCTTACAAGAGATTGGACTTTGGAGTGCAATTATTGTGTTCAAGAGAGTGATAGCGTAACCCACACTTAAAATGTTCGTGTGGTTAGGAAGTCCAGTTTTAACCTGGAGGTCCTGCCTTCGAATCCTTAAGGCCTTACTCGATACATAGGGCTAGTGGGTGGTTCTATGTATCCGTGGGTTTACCAATGATTTCCCAAAGGGGGGTCGGCGGGTTCCCATGTTATCAAAAAAAAAGAAAAAAAGAGTGATAGCGTACAATTATTAAGTGCTGTAAGTTCGTATGAGTATACATAATTTATACAGTATAATACATCATGAAAAACTTCAATTATACAGTATGATACATCATGAAAAACTTCTACTTCACCAAAGAACACAACTGCCTGTATTGCCCTCATTAATGATAATGTTCTGAAATCAATAATGGATTGTAAATTGCTTTGGGACTGTTTAGAATCAGATTGGAAATCATAATTTTTAATTTTCGGATCTTTGTAAAGCAAGAGCATATTTACAAGAAAAGATAGTGAACAATGTAATTAGTATCCAAGTGCAACAGAACTAAAAGAATAACAGATTGACACGGTTTGCTGTTGATTTTTTCCCTACTGTCTGATTTTTTTTCCCATGAGAAGTGCCAATGTGTGTGCATTTCGAAACTAGATGTCGAACTTGGTGATTTCATTAGAACATGGAATAACTAATTACCTAAGCACATTTTGAAAAGATTCGCTCTCAGCATTACAATTGGTGAACAGTCTTGCAGAGCCTCTAGAAGAATTGCAGAAGTCATATGAAAAGTTTCTTCGTCGTGTGGAGCTATACAAGAGAAGGAAAACTAGAGTAATACGTCTACCCTTCATTTGGTTTTTCTTTACTTTCTCTCTGAGTTGTTTGATCTAACTGTTGACAGATGCCTTGCAGCGACAGGAAGTCCGAGCTGCCATGACTGCTAAGGGCATCAATTCCCATCATAAGGAGATGAATTCCATCGAGAGTAATGTGAAAATAGGTAAAGGCTAGTTTGATGTGCTATAATCATATTGGGCATTTATGTTTCTTTCATAATTCTGAATTACTTTCCTCGACACTTTGGCTTGATGTGGAAGTCCACTGAATCAAGTTGATTTGAAAACATGCTACAATTATTATCTTGGTATTAGTAATTACCAATACCATAAGTACCAAAACATACTGTAAATAAAGAAAGTATAACAAAGCAATGACAAAAGAGTTTTTTCAATCCCATTTGATGGTTCACGGGAACGATGCTGTAAAGACAGACTCATCCTTTGCAGTTGCTTACTACAAGTTTTAACCATCTGAATAACAGCAAATATGTGCGTTCAGTTGATTTGGCTTTCATATGGAATACATTTTTCCTTATTTTTCACATTTTCTTCTGTCTTTCCATAAAAAACGGCAGTTCACAGCAAGAATCCAAAATACCACCAAATGGCCCCCGTAATACCCAACTTTAAACCTCCACTGAACAGGCCCTCAAAAATTTCAGTTACAGCTTAGAATATATCCTCTCTCTCTCTCTCTATATATATATATTATATAGACACAAAAAGGAAAAAAAAAACTTGATCTAGTCTTGTCAAGTTGGTCGATTGTTAGGATCCAGTCATTCTCAAATAATTTTTCTTTTCCTTTTCCCCGTTTTGAATATGCTGACAATGGCTTGCTTGTTACTGTAGGTGAGTACCATTCTACTTCGGAGATTGAAGGGACTAAAGATCAGATTCCAAGAGACAAATATAAAACCATGAAAGCAACGGAAGAAAGTTCATCCTCGGTTGCAGAAGGTCAAAAAATTTCTACCAACTGCATGAAAATGGCAAGAGAAAAACCCGACTCTATAGTTTGTGTTCCTTCCATCCAACATCACAAAAACCTTGAGACAGATTTGGATAAGCCTACTCCTTTCTGTAGTGATGATACAGTTGTGGTGAAGTTTGTCGGTCCTGCTATTGTGGGAAAGTCTGAAGCTGAAGATCCCTGCCATCATGGCTTAGTGGACCCCACGATAAACATGAAGGAGGCCATGAATGCCATTAACAGTATGTTCCGGGAGCCTCTAGAAGTGGAACCAAAGGACAAAAGGAGATTGAAGAGAAGTCAACCCGAATCAAATCAGCCTTCAATCAATGGATTTGAGGTGTTTGTTGATGAGAGTTGTGATTTACATACTGAAAAAGGACCTAACCATCTTGAATCTGATGAGCATCTCAAACTCGCGAATCCAACTTCACTGAAGGAACACAGAACAGCTCTAGCAAGGAAGCCTCTTCAAGAAACCTTTCAGATATTCAGAGATGATGTTGATGGCAGTGAGGATGACAAAGAAAATAAAATTCAACACCTTGAAAACGATTCTGTGTTGCATGTTCTTCCACTCAATATTTCAAATGTTACTGATATGGAGAACTCGTCACCAATGAAGCCGAAAGAGGATACAGTTTTCTGCAGATTCGTTGGCTCCACTACTTTTGGCGAACCTGAGGTGGAAAATGCTTGTCACCATGGTTTAGTAGACCCAACCGTAAACTTGAAGGAGGCTTTGGATGACATAAACGACATGTTTGGGAAGCCATTGGATTTTATCAAGACCAATAAACGGAAGAAGCCAGTGAAGTCTTTAGATATGAAGAAAGAGAATATTGGGTTTACAATATTCACTGATGACAACCTAGAAGAGCAGAAGGCCACGTCATGCTCATCCAGTAAGATGGATGTGGACAGCATTTTATTTGAGCCCACTGTTTTTACAAAGGAGGCCATGTATGACATAAATGAGATGTTTGGAAGGCCATTGGATTTCTAGGATCACCTAAGACATATCTATGAGGTTGTCTCGTTTTTGCGAAATCTCACAGCAAGAGAATGCCAACTTAATTCGTGAACTGGAAACTAAATGTTGAGTGATCTTTTGTTTCCTTTTTTAGAAGATATTGTGTCAAAAGATGTCCTCATCTCGAAGAATTCTATCATACTGGGTTCACTTGATCATCATATTAGCGGGTTTCTGTTATCTACACAAAATGTTTTGAGTGTTAGGCTGGCGGTACGTGTGTGCTGATTAAAGTGAAGGGTGGATTTTTGTAAGCTTTTCATACTAGGGGAAGATGAAGTGGCTGCCTTTTCAGAATCTTGATCATTTTAGAGAACTATAATCTTTACCTGAAATCAGTTCAAAGTTTTCTCCTCTGTTTCTCCATGAAGTCGGTTTAGAGGACTATATTCATTAATCTTTGAGATTTTCTATTAGAATCTCAAGTAAGTGAGTTGAGTTTGTTGTATTAATGCGTGCTGAATTATAAAGACTTGGATAAATGGCTCGTATTTTTGGTTTCTTCTGAGGTGTTACTGTAATTTTACTGTCATTTTGCAATCAAATGTTCTTCATTCCCTTGAAGGGCTGAAATAAAGTACTTTTCTGGAATGCATTAAGTTTTGAATATATCTTACAATTCGTTGCGGGAAGATCAGTAATGATTCATTCATATTGTTATTTCAAACCCACTCTAACTTGAACAGGGAGGAATTTTAGTCAGGAGGCCTCAATCAATGTAGTTTGATGATGCTCCCAGATCAATAAACATGAATGGAGGACAGTTGGATATGAAGGTCGGTTCGCAAATCACATATGGCTTGAATTTGAATTTGACTCAACGACAATAACGATTGAATTGAACAGAGCAAAAATGAATGTGATTCAAAAAAATTTAACCATCTATTTTGGAGGCACCTGATTAGATGATTGTCAATATAAAATCAAGGTAATATTTGCGACATATGCCTTCCACCAAATGCTTTCTGTCCCAACTGCCATCTAAAGTGTGTGCAAGTGGCCGAAGTTGGCTCACAATGTGTTATAGACCTGCAGAGCAACCTGTTGGACTCGATAATTTCCCAGAATGTGAGGCCTGTTCTTTAGATATGCTTGATTGATATTATTTCCCACAATATGGTATTTATTTCTTTGAATAGTAAGTGTGATTCATACACTGCTCAGAGAGCCTGTTCTTTAGATATGCTTGATTGATAGGTATCATCCATTCATTCCTTCACATTTATGCTGGACAGTTTCTGCACTACTATTAGCCAATTTTTCCCATGCCTCAGACAATGAGTTAGATCTTCCAGTCCAGGAATTGGGATATTATCCATCTGATCAACACTTTGTTTGATGGATCATTAGTTCCACAGAGGTGTAACAGTGTGTGTCAGAAAACTATATTTGTGACCCCTTAAATCAATTTGATAATGAAATCACATCACATTCTAAACTAGGAAATCCAAGATGAAGAAATGGAAAATAAGATGAGAAAATGATACAAATTCAATGAAAACATTTGAACACAAAAACAGCTGATTACACCTTTCACAATGAAGAAATAGAGAACTGATTTATTCTGACACAAAAACAATGCGTTTAGAACGATGAAGAAAACAGGACTTTCTTGCGTTAAGAACGATGATAGCAACAGGACTTTCTTTCATTACTGGTGAGTCTTTGCAGGGCAGTAGGATGGGTGGAAAGCCAGTGGCCCAGCAGCATACACTACTGCCTGGTAATTCTCTCCAGATAATTTCTTCTTCTCATACCGAAGAGGAGAACCATCGATGCCATTATTGAGATTAGTGAGAAGGTTGCACTCAGGTTTGGGAGAGTAGACCAGGTGCACAGTGCATGATTGGAGTGGGTGGTCCAAGTAGTAATGTTTCATCCTGAAACCTTTGAGCTCTGCATAAAAGTAACCATTCTCATTAGTGATGAAATCCTTATAGAAGCTCACTCTGCCCTTGTAGTCTTTGCAGACGACGCCGATTTTGGCAGATGGGATCGGCCCTGCACCAGTTAAAGACCATGATCCAGTGCTGTTGCAGCTATGGCAGTAGACCATGCCTTCCACTACTACTTCCACCTCTGATTCATATGAGGCTTGTGTGGTTTTAAATGAAGTGAAGGCTGCTAACAGGAGCAATAAAGTGGAGACAAAGCAGAGCTTTTGGAATGCCATGTTCTTCTACCGGTAAATCTCTTGGGGATGTGAGTAGTAGAACTAAAATGAAGTAGAAAGATTGATGGAATGCAGAGAATGATTACTGATTACTGTATATATATGAAAATTTTTGCATTTCTTAATGGATGGGGTTGGTGGGTGATGAGAGCCTAAAAGATACATTTTAGGCCCCTTAATGAGGACTTGGTTATACCTTAGAAAGAGATTAATTAGATTAATTATGTTATTTTATTGTTTGTAGGTATTACAAATGCAAGGAGAGAAATTCATAGCTAAAATGGAAGAAATCACAAAGCATGACAAAGAAGGAGTTGCAAGTAAGAAAGATTGCCAACTATGGGAGGAGACTCAAATAAGAAAGCAAAGCAAGAGTCCAAACATGCCTTGGATCTCCAACATGGGTCCCACTCATCCCATAGCATGCCAACATGGAAGGTCTTCTAATTGAACAATGATTCCCGGAATTTTCAGAGGCAGCAACTTGAAATGGTCATAACTCTCAAATCGAGTGTCGGATTCGTGAAATCTACGTACCGTTGGAAAGCTCTTTTCGAGTAGATATCCGTGGAGTCCAAGATTGTGTAAATCAGAGCTATATTGAGGGAGATATGACCTCGCGAAGTTCGCTGTGATGACCAGTGGGCCCGGACCCGACGGGAATCCATCTCCTACCCGAATTAAAGATCCTTTTTCACCCCAAAACTTATATATAGGAGCCCTAACTCGTTTTTGTGGATATTCACACTTTGGGAGAAGGTCTGGAGCAAGGTTTTGGAGCGTTTGGAAGCGGAGCCATGGCGATTTCATCAGAGATTCTTTGCCAATCGTCGTCCATGCGTAACTAACTCCCTATCTTTGGGTTGCGATGAAGCCCTAACCTTTTGTTTATGGTGATGTATAGGTTTATGGTTTATCTTAAACGCTTTTGATTATATGACAAGATGCTAATCCATTGATTATTTTATGAATGCAATATTTCTTTATTTGGTATTTTAATCTTGTAGATTCGAATACTAAGTCATATAATGGTGCTTGCTTGAATGTGTTTGTTAGATCTAGGATAATCTATGCCATAGAGATAGGTTATGCCCTGATTTACTTCCACATCCTTTATTTGTTGACTCTGAAGGTTTGTAACCGAGACGAGTCTTTATAGCGTTGACAGTTAAACCCTAAGGCCTATACTTGCCATTGTGTGAGGTTAGAGTGGATTCGTGCCCTTAGATCTTTTCTCTGACTGAATCAAAGTTATCTTTAATTTGTTATTTTAGAAATCATTTATTTGTTGATCAAAACCAATCAGCCCATTACTTCGTTTTCTAATAGGATTAGTTTAATAATCAGAACTTTATTTTCCAATAGAATTAGTTTAGGAATTTAGGAAACAGCGCAACTTAGCCTTTTTGTCCCAGTGGATACGATACTCGGTTAACATCTCTGCTTTTACAAGCGGAGATAACAGCGGAGAATAATTAATAATTGCAACCCTGTTCTAGGATTGATCAGTGGGATTGACTGATTTGTCATGAACGTGGGCACAACTAAATCTCATTGCATTCTTCATGATCTTGTGTACGTGATGACCACTTTCAAGGTCTCTTTCTGCAGTCGTGAACAGCATAATTATTAAAAGGAATATGTTCCTATTCCTATAGCTTTGATATAAGGGAAATGGTCAAATCCTAACCCTTTGATCCAATGAACAGCTATAATTTAAAGCTGTCCAGGCTTAGATGTTGAAATTAGTTGGTTTTGGGTTTGAGCTCAGGAAGGGTCCATCCATGTCTAGACCTGACCCACTACATATATAATTGGGCTGATTGCACCATCCTCCAGCTCCGAAACATGACTGTAATTGAGTCAATATCAATTACCAATCAATCTAGTGAGCCCCAATTGGCCATCAATCAATAGATCGAACGGCCCACAAACTTGATGAAAAATGAACCAACATCAATTACCCAAGACTCGACCCATTACATCTTGCATCAACAGATGGGTCCCAATTGGCCATCAATCAATATATTAGAACATAAATTAGCGATCTTTATGATCATAAAAGTCTGCTAGGGCCCAATTGGCAAACAACCAACACACCAAATGGCCACCAGGCTTGTGGAAATTTTTTTCAATTTTTGCATTGGTGGGGCCCTCATCCAATAGGAAGAAAGCCCTCCAAAAATAGGCGTATGCCGCTTTGAGTGGCGAGAACACGGTATTCTTTAGTAAAAGGCGAAAGAATAGTTCGCTCTGTTCTCACCACACGGCTGCGTGGTTTATCATTGTGCATCTCACCTAGTTAAGAGGAGGTCTGCTGAGCTCAGCTTCTCATTCCTCTCCGATGTGGGACTCCTGAGTATCGTATCTTAACATTTGGATTGCCAAGATCATCAAATCCACATGAGCCAGATATTGAATTGCAAAGTGGGTTTAATCAAATGCATGGCTTATAAGATAATCCAATCTTCGCAGCACCCAAGAGAATTAAACTTGCCCAAAATCAAAAGTGGTTCCAGGTGATGAGAATCTTCATATTTACACATCCAGCGATATTAGAGGGGATTTAGATACAATATCATCAAATACTAGAACTTCTGAACTAGTATCACAAACAGGTGGATCAACGTGATCTTAATGATGTGTG
Source organism: Cinnamomum chago (assembly GCA_038049695.1). Taxonomy (NCBI): domain Eukaryota; kingdom Viridiplantae; phylum Streptophyta; class Magnoliopsida; order Laurales; family Lauraceae; genus Cinnamomum; species Cinnamomum chago. The sequence continues at coordinate 10,787,292 of CP142453.1, read as the reverse complement.
CGCCATGTTTACAATTGCGACTGAAGATTGGAGTTTTCATTGCATAAATCTTTAGAACATCATTTTGATGTTGTACAAGTACAGTAAATTCTACAGTAATGGCTGTTTATTATACAATACAAGTAGTCCTAATCAATGTTTACAAAAGAATTAACATTTTTATGTGGGGTGATTTATCAATTGGATACATCTTTTCCAATCAATACTTGAACTTTTTCTTATTTCCAAATGGATACTCTCACCAATGGAGTACCCCTCCATGCCAAGACCATCTCATTTTCCATCTCTCCATCAATTCTCACTTCATACAGATTCTCTGCTCTCACCATTTCCTTTGCCTCCTCCAAGTTCTCCCGGCTCAATCTCCATCCCTCCAATTCTTCTCCCAAATGCATGTCATGACTCTCCTCCCACTTGCTAAAGCATGCAACAGAAGAGACATAAGGCCCCACAAAGAGACACTCCATAGCTGTTCTTGCTAGTGATAGCTGTGGAGGAAAATGCCACTCCACTGATTCAAACAAGGCATGGAGGTGTAGTAAACACCCATCAAAGAAAGACCCAAACCCACCATCTCCTCCATTTTTCAGCTGCACCCCATCTCCTCCACACCCAAATGTTATGACACCTTTATTTCTAGGAGTACTAGAACAAGTGTTTGATACATTTAGTAGCTCCTTAGCTGCTCTTATAAACTCCCATGCATCCTTTCTGCTTCTCTCCATCTGCATGTGTGGAAGGCTCACCATGCAATTGAGGGCCATCCATTCCTTCCCTCCACCTCTTTTTTTCATCCTTCTTTTCTCAATCAACAGCTCCTCCATATCCATCTCCTCTATCTTTAACCTTAGTCCCTGAGACCGTGCATAGTCACTAAGGCGTCTCTTGGTCACCTTGAACTGAAACAGGGGATTGTTAACTTGATCTTCTCTCCGAATAAGTGATGTGAGCCTCACCATTCGATGTCGTCCCAAGGCCTCGAGCAATGGAGGCCATTGAACTCCTTCTCCCATATCAAAATCAATGATATGGACTGTCTGGACATCCTCAGGAATGGACTCAAGGATTGCCATGTTGGCCGTGAAGTGAGCAAATCGCCCATAAGGGCATATATCGTAGAAGGCTCGGAATGCCTTCTCATAATTCTTTCTTGATTCCTGCACTAGGTAGTCGTTTTGATGGTTGTCACATTGAAGCAAGTAGTGCCCCAATCGCTCCATGGCCGCGCCCACTGGGCCAACCTTCTTGCTTATGCGCTGCAAGATCACTTCTCCCAACTCAATTGATTCCATCCCAATTGCCTCACCATAAGCCTTGAGTAAGTGAAGAATTCTTACTTCATTATCAGCATCCGTTCCTTGTTCATCTCCAATCACCTTCGACTGCAATGTTGCAATTTCGCCGAAAGACACATCACCTGATTTCATCGACGAAATTGTGCTCTCTTCTTCACTAATGGAGTGAGTTGGCAAGGGAACATCCTCCCAATTCTCCCCTATCCACCCACAAACATCATCAAAGTCACAATTGAATAATTCATCATTTGACACATGAGCCAATTTATCTAGACCCAATGAATAATCTTCGATAGGTGACACAACATGGGCACCACCACTGTAAACCGCCATGGACATGCTGTTGAATGGAAGCTCCTCTGGATATATTGCTGGAAAATATGGTATCGACGATGAGATATCGGAGTAGTCTTCAGTTGTGGTGAGTGAAGAGGAGAATTCTAAGTTGCCCATATTGGCCACCATATCTAAGTCTAGCCCATGTGGGTTAGCTTCATTTGGGTGTGGCTGCATCAAATTGTACTCTAGCCATGTGGGCTGAATAAATTGATGATTAAACATCTTGTGGAGAAGAAGAAGAAGAAGAAGAAGAAGAAGAAGAAGAAGAAGGAGAGAGAGAGTGGTTAGGATAACAGGATTTGTATGGCTACATATTTATATTTGAGTTTGTAGAGAGTAAGACAAAGGTCTATAGAGGGTGGGGTGGGTAGGAATTGCAACAGATTTAGGCAGGGCAATGCCTAATCATGTTTGGGTAATTCCATTCACCAAAAGTCCCATCTGGTTCTTCCTCTTTTCTTGGCTGCATCTTCAGAGAGGTTGTATGCTGGTTTCATCTCTCCCACGTAGAAAAATCTTTAGGATTAGTTAATTGTAGTTTGTCTCCATACAATTATGTAATTTTAGTATTATCAAATGTTTTATGTCCTTCTCATGCAACTGCCATTTGTTGTCCGATCACCAACGTCAACATTATGGATATCAAATATTATTTTATATAGCTTGCCAACAAAATGCGGACAATAATGAAAGCGATTGGCAACAAATTTTTTTTTCTTTTTTTTTTTTTCTGTTTTTTTTATTTTATTTGGCTAAACTTTGAAATAACAAATTCTATACAGAATATATTATAATAACTAGTCAATATTCGTCCTGGTTTGAGAAAATCTTGTGGGCATGAAACTCTTCCATATATATTGCGCACGAAAGATGTAAACCGTGTTGTGATCATGTATGCGAAAGCGTGTGATCAACAAACAAACAAAGCCACACAAAAAAGGAACACAGATTTACGTGGTTTGATGATTTCACACCTATGTCCACAGACAAAGCTCGTCTTCTTCTCCTTCACTAGTATAAGTTTTTCACCCCCTTAGTTAGAGTTATAACTAAACGAGATAATATGTAGTTTCAACAAAGACCAAATTACCTCGCAACCTTAATACAAATGAATTGGGTCTATAAAACAAGCCAAAACCCATAAACCCAACAATCCATACATCTAGTGAGCTCCACCATGAAATTTATGGTGAAGATAATAAGAAGATCATTATCATCATAGCTTTATTCTATATTAGATTCGATAGTACTTTTTTACAATTATAAAAATAAAATTTCATCAAATGGCTATTTTATTATATAGAGTGGACGATCAATATCTCTCTTTCTTTCTCAATTTTAGAGGGTGCCAATTTACACGATCCCAAGGATGGTAACTCAAAAATTAGGTGCACCCTATACCCTATATAAATTTGATCCATTTAGGACGGCAAGGGATGCTGCGTGCCGAATTATAAGAAGGACCCGACTCGAAAAATCCAAGCATGGACCCCTTTGGACTAATTAACACTTTCTAATGAATGTATAGATCAAGTGGTTTATGGATCATCTACTTTTATATCTTTTTATTGGGGCTCCATCTTTGTTATTAAAATGGTAGGCATGGATGATCACTTCATCAGACACTAACCTCCTCAAAAAGAATTGATCACTTCACCAGACACTAACCTCCCCAAAAAAAATTTGGATTCTTTGAGTGGGTTTACCTACTGCGACTGTGAATTTACTAATCATGGTCCGTCATGTCACCGTCGACGGTCATATCTTGGACATGAGCGCGTTGCCCATGGTGATGTGGCATATGTGATTGGTCTATTCACAAAAGGCAAAACCTCATTAGATCTGGACTTTATATATATATATATATATATATATATATATATATATATATATATATATAGGGGACATTCATGTACATCCATCCCTCACCATAAGGTGAAAGAATTTTTCCTTTTTGCACATGCATATGACTTTTATGTATATGACAAAATATAAATTTTCATCCCTTTTCACATGAAAATTTTCAATTATGGAAGTATCCATTACCTTATGATGAGGGATTGATGTACATGAATATTCTCATATATATATATATATATATAAATATATAAATATATAATTGGTAAAGATGACTTAGAAATTAAGGAAATCACAAAGGTACAGGAACCGAAGGACAAGCAACCACGTAACTTCAACTTGTGATGAATAATAATATTATATCTGTTCATTTTCACAGGGAAATTTTGTCTTATGTTCTTGTCACCATCCGCGGGATCAAATCCTGGAAATTCATATTTTGTACAGTACCTAACGGATTTGTCACGTTTGATAGGGACGTGGCAAAGGCTAAAATGACCGATGGATTGGTGACACGTGTATGATAAGGAGTTGAGGTGGTAACGGCTCTACCAGCTATAGGTGTCCTTACTGCCAATTTTTTTTATGGGTTGGTTGGTTCCCTTAGTCTTGGACTCTTGACTCGAGACTAGTGTTGTGGCTGCTTTTGTGATCTGGGTTTGAATTCCAAATGGGAGGATCTTATTATGCTAGTGAAATTGTTAGTTCCATGCTTTAAAACTTCATCTAATGTCATTGATTAACCAAGATGAGGAGTCCCATTAACCTGATGAAAACATTGTGGATCTTATTGTGTTTGTGTATCTTGCACGTATTGCCAAATTGATAGAATAGATAATAGTTAATTAGGTGGGAAATTTTCTTTCACAAGGACGCTTACATGCCAACATTCACATCCAAGATGTTTGGATGTTGAAGATGTGAAATTTGAGCAACTCCCTGCTTAAGGGTGTGCACCTTTTCTCAATCCGAACTATTCAACCAAACCATGTCCCATAAATAAGGGCATTGAGCAATATTAACCATTATGGTTTTTTTTTTTCAATTCAAGTTTTTTTCGCACGTGCTCAATCTAACCATGAAAACATAAGATCTAAGCAACAACATGGCTAAATATGTGATTAAACACATCACTTCTTATAAGAGGTTAAACAATTTCACCCTTGAGCCCGGTCTACTCGTTTATAACTAAATATATAATCGATAACTGATGTCCCTCTTTTTGTTTAGGCATATAGGCCCATTTATGATCAATTCAATTCAATATTCACAAACACTTCCACCCTTTGAGTTGGCACTGATACCTGTTTTATATTGATCTAGATATTGTCATTGTTGGATTTTATCATCAATTACAACAAACTGAGATCATGATAGGCTGTGACAATTTAGCTCAAGATAGATCGAAATAGAGAAATAAAATCTATTTAGCCGACCGCAGCATAGTTGGGACAATAATTTGATGATGAGGACAACGAACTAAGATAATTTTATTCAAATGATAATGGGGATACCCAATGCTTTGCTAACCTACCAAACTACTTATCCCCTAAATTGCCATGCATTAGTGTACCTAATTTGGTATGTCACTATACACCATGTTAAGCGAGCCGAAAAAGGGTAGTAACTGGCTAGCTCACCTCATTTACCTGGCTTGGTGATGTTTAGACCCAACCAAGTTTTATAGAGTTCTGGATTGTGCATTTGAGTAGGAATTTGGGCAATTTATCTAAGGATTGGGCCAAAGATAGATAGGAATAGGAAAATAGAATTTATCAAGCAGACTCGAATTGATACAATACTTTGATGATGATGATGATTTGATTAGGAATCTAGTCGTTTCAACAGCAGGGAACATTTGCTCCCAGCAAGGGCTACACAACAAGATGTTTTCAAATGATGACAATTGAAACCTCTTCGTCTTTGTCCAACAACCACCTCATGCGACATAGGTAATTGTCTTCCGTGGGTGAACAGTCATACGAAATTCCTTACCTTGTCCTTCCTAAATGTCCCAACCTTGGGCATGGTGGAGGCTAATGACTCATAGAGCCTAGATAGTTCCTAATCCAATTGATCTAGACCGGGCTGAGATGAAGGTTATCTACATCTAGGTCATTATTGACCAAAATCATTAGGTCCTAAACCAGTCATTCGGCTTGATGGTCAGGTTTGAGTATAATCTGTTAGTTCTCTGTACGGCCCATTAGTTTCAGATATGTTGGGCTGGGTTAAACCATATAGTCAGGCATTCAGTATGCGCGCCCAGCTGGTTTATATGGGGGGCCAATTTTGGCCCAACAATCGACTCAAACTCAGACCCAAAAAGCAGACTGTACTAGGCCAGGCCCACCCAAGATAGTCTTGCCCTGGATTGCAAAGCCTAACCAGAGATGAGTATAAGTAGTGTTTAGAAAATGGAACAAAGTCACCAGACCATGGTGAGCTTGAAGTTGACTATCTGATGAAAATCTCATGGGATGGGAGTTTGTTTGATTCATGTCCAATGAAAGTATGTCCTACCTCTTCACATTATTCGTAGGGTTGTAAATAGGTATCCGATTTTTCGATTACCCGAAAGTTCTGACCCGTAAAAAATCGGGTCTGGAACCTATTTTAGGTTTCGATTTATAAACGAGTTTAGTTCTGTCTCCATATAGGTTCTGACCCGTGAACTTAGGACCTGACATATGAGCCTTTGATATTGCAAATTGTATTTCAAAATCAATTAGTTTTTGGACATTTGTATGTATAATAATGGAGGTAGTAGACTTAATGCACTGTTATAAGTTAAATGATATTCTTATTTTAAGAAAAATGAATAATAAAGAAAAATTAGAATCGATTTTAGAACTAAATTTCAATTCTCTATGTGGACTTAGTTTTAGAACGGATCCAGCTTTTCCTATCGAAACCGAGTCTGGAACCAACAAAATAAATTATGAGTCAAAACCGGATTCAGAACCATTATTTAGAAACGTGACCTTGTCTACTATGATTCCAATCCAAAACCGTCCCATTTGTAACTCTAATTATTCGCCTGAATATGGAATACCACTGTGACCCATTAAGGGTCTAATGGCTCGATGTATGGTGGCTCCGAGTCACTTTGATTTGTCACCTTTTTTGTCTTCGACTTTTTATCATTGTTGATCCTGGTCTCTAGTTTCTCATTGCAAATCTTATCGTGTTTATAGATAATTAGATATTGTTCCCCTTGGAATGTACAACCAAGTTGGGCTCGATAGCACCATTTGAGCATGACCACTTTAGCTAGCTTGGAAGCACGGTCTCTTGGGAAGACAATTTTCGCCCCGCAAAGTGGATATTTGATCTTTTTTTTTTTTCCTCTGCTAGTCTATTTTAAAGATCTGAATGCAACTATCATCAAATCAAGGAAAAAATTTCACTCATTTCCTATCCTCCACGCTAGTCTATTTTAAAGGACCCATGATAGAAGAAATATTTTCTCCTCCACGAGCAAATCAAGACCGTCCCCAAAGGCAGGACCCCATAATGATGACACTAATCTAAATAGACCGCAATGTGCAAGAGAAAATCGTCTACCCAATGAATGTGCATGCACACATGCAGGAATCACCACCAGCTCTAAATTTTAATGGAAACAAAACTTCTTTCTGTACAGCAGCCTCAAATCTCCTCTATTGCCCACTAATGACTGTACAAAGGAGAAGAAGATGAAAGCTTAAAAAAAAAAAATGAAAAATAAAATAAATCGAAACACCATTTTCTCTTCTCAGCCTCTCTCACCACCAAAAAGGAATTTTGAGAAGAGAAAAAAAAATCAAACAAATAAAAAAAAAGAAAAAAGAAATCCAAGGAGACTACCATTTCCAACCCCTAACACTCTCACATTGATTGATGCCAATGAAGTTTACATTTAATTCAATTACATTGCTTTCAGCCCAAATGAGAGGTGAATCAAATCCATACATACAATGCATCCACAAATGAGCCAAACAAAACCCTCGGAGAAAATATGGTGCAATTGAGCCCATTAAAATCCCGGAGTAATATTCACCATTAAATTAAACCATATCTCATGGTGTAATCGAGCCCATTAATTTAAGCTGGCATCCAACCATATGCCTAAACTTCACTCATGAAATAAGAATATTTGTCCTTTTGATGCATCGTGTTAATTATAAAATAATCAATTTAACGGTGAATATTACCCTCAATGATTTCAGCCCCGATTGTATAAAATGGTTAAAATCCCCAAGGGCTTCATAGTTGATATTCTCAAAAGTGGGCCCCACGTTTGTATGAATTGTACTCGGTCTTATCATCCTAGGGCAGAGAAAGGTCAATCGAGTGCATATAAACCATTCATTTTGGCAAGTTACGTCCTTTTGCTGGGCCTCACCATGGATCGTCAGATCCTAGCCGCTAATTGGAAAAATCATCTGATCCGAGCGGTCCACAAATATTTCGGATAAACGGCCCAAGATCTCCATCTCATCTTGATCTGGATCTTGATCTTTCTTCCACTCCCATCGGTCAATCAAATGCAATCATCCTCTCCCAAAATCTCTCTACAACAATCTTTTTATCTCTCTCTCTCTCTCTCTCTTTCTTTCTGTGTGGCGCATTTCATCAGCAACATGAAGGGCATCTGATGAGGCCATTCTCATTGCACACAAAGCACATCCTAAACCCACCTGCTTCTTCTTCCTCTTCCTCCAAATACACCTTCCGACTCCCACTGCAATCGAAGCAAAGAACGAATCTCACACCTCCGCAGCCGCTGCAGGCGCCCAGCTTCGCCATCGGGAACCCCTGCACGATCTTCTTCAGCTCGCCTGTCTCGTGCAGGTACACGATTTCATCTGCTCCTCCAATGTACCTTCCGCCGATGAAAACCCTAGGGAGGGCGAGCTGCTTGTCGGCTAGCAGCGCCTTGAGCTCGTCGAGGAATCCGGCGTCCATGGAGAGATCTCTCTCGTCGACGGTGACGCGGAACCCCTGGAGGATGGATCGGACGGTGCGGCAGTCCTCGAAGGTCTTGCGGACGACGCGGAGGCTGGTGAAGTAGACGACGATGCGGTTGGGCTGCTGGTGTGGCCGGGGGAGGAGGGAGTTCCAGGCGCGGACGGCGGTGGCGGCGATGCGGACGCGGTGGAAGATGGCGGAGGATTTCGTGAGGTGATTTTCGCCATTTTTCTTGCTCTTATCTTGATGATGATGATGTTGTTGTTTTTGTTGTTTGTCGTCGTCTTCGTCTTCTACTTCGTCTTTGCAGATGGTTTGGACGTCTTTGAATGTGGTGAAGGAAAAGGAGTGGGAGTGGGAGGGGGTCCGGCGGAGGAATTTTCCCAAGAGCGGCCACATCATTTGTGTGTGTGTGAGAGAGAGAGAGAGGGAGAGAGTTGGATTACTTTTGGGTTGGGTTTGGGAGGGAGAGGGAAAGGGAAAGTGAAAGTGAAAGAGGAATGAATGAATGGGAAGGGGAAGAAGAGTTAGTTACTTGTTAGTTAAGCTTGTTGTCGTTAAAGGGTGGGAAGTTGTTTTTTCCTTGTGAGGGATGGAAGATGAGAGGCTTTTGATTCAACGAAATGGTCAACAAGAGGGAATGACTTAGGATGGGTAATTGTAGATGGGGCCCACTATATCTCCAAATTTAGGGGGTTATTTTTAAGATTATAAGTTAAACAAGATGATTGGAAACTTGAATTAGTTTTAGAGTAATGCTACTTGGACAAACTTTTTGGCCAGAATTTTGGCCAACCCATATGGTTTCCATTGAATATCATAGTGATATTCAATGGAAACCATATGGGTTGGTCAAAATTCTGGCCAAAAAGTTTGTCCAAGTAGACTTTTTGTTAGTTTTAGGCAACAAATGTTCACGGAAAAAGATGCATGGACCGACTGGGAACCGGTCCCCCAGTCGGTCCATGTAGCATAGCTCAATGTTCACAAGGGAGAATAGTCTGCTTGAGTCTTGTCTTGTTTAGTTCCCGATTAACAAGTAAGGTCCCCTAGAGTCCAAATACGTTGAGGGAAAACCCTAGAGTGGATCACTCACGGCTTACTACGTCACCGCCAGAGGCAGCTTGTTATGCAATCGAGTAGGGACTACCCATGGTGATGCGATAGACCTTGAATGTCCACTCACGGTCACCGTGCATAAGGCCCCTAAGAGGATCCCCATCCTCTATAGGGGTTCTTTCATTTTAAGTTTCTCCACTGAATAAGAAGGAAAGAGAGACAGTGAAAGTTTCTCCACTCAATAAGAAGGAAAGAGAGACAAACACTAGTATTTGCAAGATAATAAAATTGCTGGGCATTCTTAGATGGATTATTGCAATATTATCTATTTTGTGTTACCTAAAAAGGCTACTAGTACTCAATAAGCTTTTATTTTGTGATTTAGAGCTTAAAGTGGACAAGAAAAAACTTAAAAGCATATTGGACAGACAATGACCTAATAAATTTTCAAAAATGATTTAAATGGTGGGTTCTACGTTGAAAATTTTAAAAGACAGCCTCAAATTACTACAATTTGTTAAGGTGGGCCTCCAATTATCTCATGAAAGAGGAGTTTTATATATATAAAATTTTAACTATGAGATGTAATTTTGCACAGGAAAAGCTCCTCTGCACCTTCTTATGTGAGAACTCTCTACCGGCTTTTGTGGGGCCCACTATACCTATTATTGGAGAGCACATCATGGCATAGTAAATTTGTTTCAAAGGCCGTTTTGTCTCTTACCCTTATGACAACCTTCCTTTTTGTAAAAGATGCAATGGAGAAATAAGGAATTAACAAATATAAAAAAAATTGAACGGTAAAGAATTTTTTTTTTTCCTTTTATAACACAGGTTCCTAGTCTTTTGGGATAGAGTAATTGCTACGGGTCTAAGAGAGAAACCCGGGTAAAATTTCCTTGTGACCCAGTGCGGTAGTGCAATTTTGAACCTACAACCTCCGAATGTAAATCATAGTCCTAGGCCAATTGAGGTACCCTTCAAGGTTTAACGGTAAAGAATTGAAAATAAAACCTAGACTAGAGTTTAATACTTTTTAAATAATTGCTTAAACATTCCAAGTCTGGATCCTCTTACAGATTTCCCCCATGGTGACAATGAGTGGACCAATCAAAGTTCGCTACGTCACGAGCAGCAGCCTGCCATACGCGCAGGCAACCTACTGTGCATTCAGGCAAGAGCTGCCCATGGTGACATGCCGGACCGCGGTTGACTCAAACATTGCAAAAGTTTATAAAAAGACCATTAAATTTTAGGGCAGTTAAGTCAAGTGCTAAGACCTTGTCTTAGTTTGGGGCTTGATGTTTGCATGACCTTCATCCATAAAGTGACATTTCCATTTATCTTTTACCTGAGCAAGAGGAATGCATCTAGTTGCCCATGAGCTAGACCACATAAGGACAATACATAGTATTAGCGTATGTTTTGAGTATTGGAAAATCCATTACTAAGCTATCAAGTTTGAGAAATAGCCATCAATAGTCTCTCCAGCTAATATGATGTATATTCATTTTACTAAATTCATAATATGTATATAATATTCATATTGATACTTCTGAGGTCCCAAATCATTTTTTTAAATAACATAAAATAGCAATCTGTAATCTAATAATTAAGCTAGGAGTTTGTTGAACCATATTTTTCTGTATTCATAGCTTGGAATGTTTCTACCATAAATCCTCATAAACTGCTTAACAGCTTTAATATCTCTAGTCTTCTCAGCCTGCTGTCCCATTGAGTTCATCAATGGAATCACGATCTTGAATGTGTCATTGGCTTGAAGGAGACAATTATTTCAGAATTCATACCAAGGGCATATTTACACAAACACCGATGGTTTACCATTACTTTACCTTTGTGGTAAAGAACAATCTGTTGTCCGGTAGGAGCACCAATGTCCTGATAAATTTTACCTCTTAACATGACCACATAATCCATTTCTTCTACTTCCATTAAGACTTCGCTTTGTCACCATTATTACTTATTAGTCTGATTGTAAATCTATTTTCTTTCGAATTAATGCCAAGACTGTTACGTGAATTTTCCTTGATACCGAAAAATTCCAATTCGATTGTGTCTATTGACTCAGTATTGTTGAAAGAGAGAATTTGTCTGTGTATTGGAAACCCAAGAGAAGTTGCATGTTCCTCTTTTACTACAGAAACATACCTGCAGTCGATGCTCATGTCCGTTTTGGAGTTCGAGGACGACGATATACATTCTGTTGCTGTGGGAAATCCTGCAACTACAGAGTGAGAAGCATCAAATGCAAGTTAAATTTAACAATGGTCCCATTGGGGTTGCTAATGGGACTCTAGTCTGATGCTTAGGGGTGCAACTCTAGTCTCTCCCAATTGTGTGTGGGTAAAGTAAAACTCGAATTTGGCCTGAGCACCTAAAAGTTTCTAAGCTTTTGGGTTGTATTGAGTGGGTTTAGTCTCTTCTCTAGGTTTGAAAAAAAGAAAAACTCGAATTTGACCCACCCGAGGGCAATTCGGGTGTGAGGAGGGTTGACTCGGTTTGGGCTACATTACAAAGTTTTTGTGTGTGTTTGTTTGTTTTTCTTACAGAAGATATAAGATAAGAAATGTATACGCTTCATATATGACTGCTGTATGTAGACATTGAATTATACATTGTACATATGATTTTTGATAAATCTGGTACTAGGCTCTAACTTGGGTGCCTGAAGTCCAGACCCAAACCCTCAGATCCCGTACAGGTTTCAAGATTCAGGCCTGAGCCTTACCTAAACTATGGAAAGTTCAACCTAAATTTCACTTTTAGTCGGGTTTGGCATCCCTGCTGATGCTTGTCCTAATTGGGCCACATATTATGGCCCAGTAGAGCTCATGGGCCTGATTGTCTGAACTGTATACAGGCCATTCATAAAGCAAATTGTAGTTAGAAATATTGAGTCAGCCAGACCAACTAATCGGGCGTTTCAGTGGAAATTGGCAACCCAGGTTTATACTTTGAAAGGGCTTTCTCGCATGGGTCCAACCTGCAGACCTAATATCTCCCTATTCTTGCACAAAACGTGATGCACTAAGGCTGGCCTTAAAATTCCTTGATCCAGTTGCAACACTAATCACAATGTAAATTAACAATTTAACCCACATTAATTTCCCATTAACAGTCGCGTTCCGCATTAAAATCTAGAAAGATGCATCAATAACTGGCTAAAGTGTTCAGCACTAGGGCCTGTTTGTTAAAAAATGAATACTAAAGGTGAAGTTCCAAAAATAAAAATGAAATAATATTTTCTTTTAGGGAAATAGAATAAAAAGAAAGTGCCATTTGATGCTCAATTTTGAAAAATTCACTTTTGATCTTCATTTTTAACTACCCTATGTATTCAACTCCTACGTATTTTGATGAAAACAAATAGGGCCTTAATGATTTGAGAATTAAGAAATAAGTAACTTAATTTGTTCAAGTCCTATGTTCTTTCCCCCTTTTTTCAACACAATTTTACCTTAAAGCAAAAAAAAAAAAAAAAAAAGAAAAAAGAAAAAAGAAAAAAAAATCACCTCAATTTGGCTCAAGAAGAATGATGTCTAGTGATTATCGCTGCTCAGTTCTATAGTACCAAGAGACTTAAATATTTTATAGAAATATAATCATGCTAGAGGAATGAGTAAGAATTAGTGGTATCCTTGCATTCCAAATGTATTCTGAAATGTAATTTCTTCTCTTGGTGCATTTCATGAGAAAGGGATGTAATGTAACACACTAAAACAACAAATAGTTGGTTGGAAGATGCTCTGCTCTACTACTTGAATTTATTTTTTGGCCGCTTGAATTAGTGCTTATCCTATCAAAATTGGATTGTCCATTTTATGATTCAATCCTGGACTGATAGACCCAACAAAATCAGTAGTTCCTAACGGTCCCACCATACAATACCAAAATGTAAGGCTAAAATGGGAGCCACACACATTCAAAATGTAATTTGGTCCTGATCCTACCCACTTCCATCCCTGTCCTAAAATCATTGAAGATTACTGATATGGTTAAGAGAAGAAGGGTGGATGAGTGCAGTCAACAAGTCTCCCCTCTAATCATGGCCTGGCCTGTCTTGTAGTTGACAATACAATCATGCCTTGGTTGTCTAATGGAGTTCTCGATCTGAGATCTGGTCCATTAGGTCAGTGATCAATGGTATGGATCTGAGATGAGGGTCTTATCATATCCAGTGCCTAAATTACCAAATGACATGTGAAGCATTGACATGATCTGGAGGGGTTCCCAGTCCCAGGTGCAAGCGAGCTTTAGCTGTTACAATTTTTTAAAAGGAAGAAATGGGTCCGGGTCTTGGGTTATTCATAATTCAAGGCTTAATTCAGTGATAAGGATGATAGCAGCATTCGCCCAACAGCCCTGTATTTAGAGTGTCAAAGCTTGCATTGAGCTGACTTGTGTTTTTCACCTTCATTGGCCCGTCCATTGACAAGGTAAAACTTAGGCCCAAAGTCCGCTTTATCATTGACTTGGCCCAAAGTTTGTCCATTGTAAGATGCTTGGACCCTCAATAGAAAGTGGGCTGACAGGAGATTTAATGAACTCTGTATCTTAACTCAACTAGAACAGCCACTTTTGCCTCACCAAACTCAGTCTCTAGTCACTGGGGTGAAATTGTCCAGATTTGTCCAATGTGTGTTTGTGTTAGTTTAGCGGGCACCTGTTACACTCCGTCCCGAGTTAATTATGATTAACTCTAATTAATCGAGATTAACCTGGTTTAAACATGATTAAATAACTTAATGGTGATTAACGACTAATATGGATTAAATTAGTCTTAAATGGATGAATCAAGCATTTTGGAAGAGATTGGCTTAATTGAGTTGAATTTAGACTCCAATTGGTGATCTTAAGGACTTTTCCGTAAATACGAACTTTAGCGTATTTTGTCGAATGCGATGAAACTTGATATCATCGCGTGTATCTCGATGAGTACAACAATTTTCATAATACATACGTTTTCATTTGACTTAACATGAGTCGAATGAGCCTTGAATTGACTCAAACTGGAAATATGCATAATATATGGGGTTTATATGCGAGATGCATATGATATGTGTCAAGGAACCAAGCTTCATGTTATTAGGTGGCTTCATCCCAGCAACAGTGAGAAAGAGAGACAGACAACAACCAGTTCTTTCTTCTTTCTTCTTCGTTTTCTTCTTCCAGTTCTTGAGTGAAGTGTTGATCAAGGAGTTTTCAAGTGATTTTGGAAAGGAAAAGTGATTTCATCACTTTCTTCATCAAGTGGATTGGTTTTTCTTAGAGGTTGGTGCTTTTGAATCAAATAGAGGTTGAAACAAAAAGGGGTTTTGAACCAAACTCAACTGTAAGGCAAGTATAGACATTACTTGTGATTAAATGTTGTTTATTGTGAGTTTCTTGCCATTAGGTAGGGTTTTCATTGATTTGCATAGATTTGGTTTTATTTGTAGTAGTTATTGGTGATTTAATGATGGAATAGAAGTGTGATATTGTGTTTGAATGATGATTGAGGTGGGAACAGGAGGTTCCAAGGTTTTATGCAGGTTATGGAGTTGAAAACAGAATTCATTTCAGAATTCTATAACTTTTTGGGTATAGGTCGGTCGACCGACAGGTGATCAAACTGTCGACCGATAGTATCAACAGAAGAAAATCGCTCTCTGGTTTGCGAACCGAGAGGTGACCGAAAGGAAAGGTTCGGTCGATCGATATGTCGACCGAGTCTTCTTGAAAATCAAGTGAAGTTTCAGGTCTCAGGAACGCGAACCGACAAGTGACCTAGAAGTAACCAACAGGGTTCGGTTAACTGAGGGTTGACCGACAGTTTAGAACTGACTGTAAGTGAAAAGTTAGCTTGTAGGCTAGCCAAGTGAAATTCGGCTAACCGAGTTGGGCTATTCGGTCGACCGACAAGTGACCGAACAGCTGACCGAAGCTCGATAAGTTTCTGGATTTAATCTTGAATTTATAGCGTAAGAGCCTATGGATTATTTCATGGCTATTACTGTTGTTTATACCTTCATTAGTGTTGATTAAGGGGACTTTAATGTACAAAATTCACATATATTGTGATGTCTATTGAGAATAATACGTACACGTACATTAAACAACTGAGAATTACACCTGAATGGTTGATATTGTTTAATTTAAATTGTATATTGACTAGTGTTCGAAATGGAATATAATTGAAATTAAATTCGTCAAGAATTGTTTGTTGAATTATATCCGTTAACTGAAATTTAACGGTATTGAAATGATAATTGAATTGTTCATTGAGTCCGGCACTACATAATGATTTCTGTAAGCTCTTTGACCTGATACTGCTGCAACATGTTATTTGGAGGCGTTCCGGAGCTCCGTGGTGATATTAATAGTCCCTGACCCGAGTTCTGATAAGTCCCACAATAAATGAATCATTCCGTATGAAAGAAGGAATTCTTCCTTTTAAGGAAGATGAAAATTGAATATGAGTTGAAATGCTATTGTAGTTTTTCAATTGCAAGACTCTTATTGATTATGAATTGGAATTGTACTATCTAACCATGAGTTAGATGTATTAAATATGTAATTAGCATGTTTAATCATATAATTGTTTATACATTGTTGAATTGTCAAATTCATAGTGTTGTTGATGGCATTACAAGCACAACTACCCATGCTAGTCCTTTTGAGGCCACAGCGCTATCGGAGACGTCCTATACGGTTCCTCCAGGAGGACTAATTGAATGGAAATAAAAGAAAAATAAATGAGAGTTTGATAAGAAAACTTTATTATGAAATGGAATGGAACTTTACACTTTTAATCTTTGCATTGTATTTAAATATGTAAGTGATTAGTTTGTACAGAGTGTAAATGAATTTTTGTTTTACTTAAGCAATGTATATTTGTTAATATTTCCACATAATGTATATTTGATATCCCTTGTGAATGTTAATGTGATTGAGGTTCACGGGAGTAAGTATGCGACGCGACTCGGGGTTAACTCGGATTAATCATAATCTCGGACTCGGGTCGTGTCAGCACTACCTAAGAGATTAATTATGTTAGGTCAAAGACCTCATGGACACCCATGTCATATATATAAAAAAAACCACTTAGTCACAGAGGAGTGAGAGTGACAGGTGAGTTAGACTTCGAATAAATTGTAACTCATGGCTTCAATGTAGTTGTGCCAATTATGCTATCAATTATGTGTTTAATCTTAATGTGGGATCAAATCCTATTGAATTAAGATTTGAAGATATGGTACTGCCTATTGAAGGGGATGGTATTACTCAACTTTATTGGTTCCAATTATCAATAGTGAGTCCTACTGTGAGTTATACCCATCCTTAACTAAAAATTAAAACTTTTGCCACTTAATAGAAAAAAGGGGGGCGGGGGGGGGCTTACTGTTAGAGCTTTTTAGTTAAAGCGAAAGGAGGAGTACAAGGCAAAATTTAACAGTGTTTCAGATAAAAATGATCTCACAAATTTTCAAAAATGATGTGATTGATGATTTCTACATACTACAATTCATATAGGTGAGCCCCAATTACCTCATGAAATAAGAACTTTCTTTTATAATTTTAACAAATAGACTAAAATTATATATTAGAATTTAAAACTTAGAGCTTTTATTGTAGACTTTAATCTAATTAACTCTTATTAATCAGAATCCAGTTTCCAAAACGAACCCTCATGGGATGTAATTATGCATAGGAAAAGTGCCCCTGTATGGGCTTTTGTGGGGCCTACTTCTACCATGAGAGGTGTGCAATATATAAGGAGGTCGCACCTTGACTGACAGAGTAGTTAATCCATTTCAAAGGCTGTTTTGTTTTACCTATATGAAACATGACTACGTTTCTTTTTCATAAAAGATGCAATGGAGAAATAAGAAATCAGAAAATGAAAAAAATATTAAAAGGTAAACAGTTGAAAATAGAAAATAGAACTTGCTGACTTTTTTAAATCATCCCAATTGGGAAAAAGTGGAGAAGATTGAACAAGACATATTCAGGAACTCCTCAAGGACGAATTTGTACTGTTTTCACACATGTCAACCTACCAATCTATTTTTGACTAAAACATAGCAAAACTTTATAAAAGCCCATTAAATCTTAAGGCATATAGATCAAGGGCTAGGCTAATTCTTGGTGGGGTTGGGTTTTTGGATGACCCATACTCACAAACTGACCTTTCCATCTATCCCTTACCAGTGAGAGGAATGCATATAGTTGCCCATCAGCTGGACCACACAAGCACAGTACATAGTGTATATATGCTTGAAGTACTGCAAAAATTCATTATTAAGCTAGCCAGTCTGTAAAATAATCACCAATAGTCATGATCACTCAAGCTAATATAATATATATTCATTTTACTAACTTCATAATATTTATATAATATCCATATTGATACTTTCAAAGTCCCAAATCATTTTTTAAAATAACATAAAGTAGAAACCCTTCATCTAGGAGTTCCCTGACCAATATATATCTATACTAAAGCTAGTAATGCTTCTACCATAAATCCTCATAAACTGCTAATAGCATAAATATCTCTAGTCTTCTCAGCTTGCTCTTTCCCTGGGAATTAACTCATCAATGGAGTCACCCATAGTTGTAATCTTGTGCATTTTTGGCTATGGTTGGAAGGTAGCGATGATTTCAGAATTCATACCAACCCCATAGCGACATAAACGCTTGCGGTTTGTCATCTCAACACCTTCATAGTGAAGAACAACCCGTTGTCCATGGGGACCAGCAATCCTCTGATAAATCTTCTCTTTTAACTGCCTGACATAATCCATTTCTTCTACTTCCACAATGATCTCGCTTGTCTCCATTTTTATTCTAACATCAAATCTGTTTTCTTCCTGATTAATTACGAGAGTGGTACGTGCATTGTTGATACCAAGAAATGCCAATTCTGTTGCATCCATTAGCTCAGCATGGTTGTAATAGATAGCTTGTCTGCGTGCTGGTATACCCAAGACAGCTTGCATGTGATCTTTTACGTCAGAAACATGGTGGATGAGATCCACGTCTAGGTGATGTTCATCTCCGTTTTCAGCTACGACGACGGTCATGTTCATTCTGGTTCTGTCGGACATCCTGCAAACTACAGAGGGTAAGACGCATCAAATGCAAGTTAAGTATAATTAATGATGGTCTCATTGTGGTTGCAAATGGCAGGGCCACACTGATATCAGCTTTAGGGTGCATTTCTGATCTGACCCGAATTGTATGTAGATAAAAAGTAAGTCGAAATTGACTGAAGGCAGTTCGGGCCAGATAACCAAAATTCTGGGTTGGTTGGTTTGTTTTTTTGGCAGAAGAAAAAAAATATAAGAAGAGTATTCAGTACTTCATATATATGACAGTAGTATGTAGACATTGATTTATACATTGTACATATATACATATATTTTTAGATAAATCTGGTCCTATTTAGGCTCTAACTTGGGTGCCAGAAGTCCAGACCAAAACCCTCAGATTCTGTACAGGTTTCAAGATTCAGGCCTGAGCACAACCTAAGCCTTGGAAAGTCCAACCTAAATTTCACCTTTGGTCAGGATTGGCATTTGGCACCCCTACTGATGCTTTTCCTATTCAGCCCATTTAGTTATAGGGTCATATATTATGGCCCAGATCGAGCTTAATGGGCCTGATTGTCAGAAGTGTGCCCTGGCCATTCATACAGATGAAGGCACAAGCAAATTGCAGTGGGAAATGTTTGAGTCAGCCAGGGCCTTTCAGCGGAAATTGGCACTACAGCCTGTGTACTCAAAAGGGAAAATCTTTGTCATGGGTCCAATCTGCAGACCTAAAATCTCATCCCTATTCTTAGTTTCTTACACAAAACAGGATGCACCAATGTTGGTCCTCAAGTTGCTTAATCCAGATGCAACAATAATCACATTATTATGTTAACAAAAAAAAAATTCACATTATTCATGTAAATTAACTAATTAACCCACATAAATTCCCATAAACAGTCAGGTCAGGTGCCACATTAAAATTAAAAGAAAAATTGTATCAGTAACAAGCTAAAGTGTTCAGCACTCAATGGTTTGAGAGTAGAGAAATAAGTAACTTATATCACCTCAGTTAGGCAAAGAAGAGTGATAGCTTGTGATTATTGCTTGCTCACTTGTGAGATGTCAAGGAGCTCAACTATTTTTTCTTATAGAAATAAAATCATGCTACAAGAATGAGTAAGAGTTAGTTGTAAGCATTCCATATGCATTCTGAAATGCAATTTCTTCTCTCGGTGCATTTCATGAGAATGGGATGTAATGTAACACAAGAAAACAACAACTAGTTGGTTGGGAGATGCTCTTCTCTTACAACTGAATTAGTGCTTATCCTACCAAAATTGGATTGTCCATTTTATGATATAGACCTAGCAAAATCAATAGTTGGTAACAATCCCACCATAAATTACTCAAATGTAAGCCTAAGATGGGAGCCACAGTCCACACACATCCAACATGAAATTCCCCATACGGCCCTGTTTGGCATCGTTTTAAGGTTCCGTGTAGGATTCGGATCCATTTACAGGTCTGGATCTATGAAGACAGATCTGTGTTTGGATCCTCCATGGCTCATTTCTAGATCCGACCCATTTGCCTCCCTCTCCCCTAACCATTGAAGATTACTGATATGGTTGGAAGAAGGGTGGATGATTGTAGCCAATAAGTCTCCTCTCTAATCATGGTCTGTCTTGTAGTTTATTTAATTTTTTTACCCCAACCAAGGGGCAGGGACCCGAGAGAGCCCTCTCACACATGGGAAGACAACCCACTCAATTGGAAAATGAGCAAAAGGGTCCACATACGCGGGAATAAAGCCCACACAAGTAGAAAGAGAGCCCGTACACGTGAGAAAAGGTGGCGTATTCATTGTTCAAACTCTAGACAGCCACGTGGGACCTCCCATTCCTTACCTCGAAGTCATGCCATGGTTGTCTATTGGAATTCTTTATTTGAGGTCCAGTCCATTAGGCCGGTGATGAACGGTATGGGTCCGAGGTGGGGTCTTTCATATCTATTGCCAAAATTACCAAATGAATGAATGGCATGATGTGGTACACTTGTGGAGCATTGACATGATTTAGAGGGATTTAGGTGGTTCCAATGTGTAAACCAGCTTCAGATGTAATTACTTATCAAAGGAAAACAAGTGGTTCCGGGTTTTGGGTCATTGAAGGCTTAAACATTTGCCCAATGGTCCCATATTTAAAGGTGTGACTAAGCTGATTTGAGTTTGTACATTCACTGAATGACTGGCCCTTTAATTGACAAACTTAAAATTAATTAACTCCGTGCAAAGTTAGTCCCAAATTAGACAGTTGGACCAGGACTCAATATAAACTGGGGCACTAGTTGGGGCGGTTCAAGACCCGAATCCGCCACAGACCCATTTTGAGATCCATACTCAAAATAAGATGGAGTGTGCATTAGTTCAACTGGATAAAAGAGCTTTAATCTTTTTTTAATATACATAAGATTATAAAAGTATTACATATGATTAAAGTTAAATAGACTCTCAAATATGAACATTTCTCAAATGGTTTAGAACCCCTTAAAACCTATATGTATTTCTAGCACATTCATGTAATATTTCTGAATTCAAAATATAGGGTCTGTTTGATTGCTTTAAATACATAGGATTTGAATACTTAGAATTCATATCATTGATGCTCATCTTTAAAATTTAGGGCCCATTTGATGTTCAATTTTAACTACTTTATTATAGTGTGAAATGAAACCCTGACCCATGGCCCAAATTTTAGTGCCTTTTGGTTCTGGTACAGTACACAGAGGTCTGGCTCTGGGCTCTGTAATAAGTAATATCTTTCAGGTTCTGGGACTCAATTTCACCTTCCCGTTGCCAAACAGAAGAAGGCAAGACAGAGAGAGAGATGGAAGGCGAGAAAGGAGCTGTTGCAGCTTCTCCTGCAATAACTGTCAACGTGAAATTCAGCGGCCGAACGATTCCCCTATCGGTGTCTCCAGATTCAACCATCAAAGATCTCAAAACCCTTCTCCAACCCCTCACCAATGTCCTCATTCGAGGCC
Source organism: Cinnamomum chago (assembly GCA_038049695.1). NCBI lineage: Eukaryota > Viridiplantae > Streptophyta > Magnoliopsida > Laurales > Lauraceae > Cinnamomum > Cinnamomum chago. The sequence continues at coordinate 10,765,712 of CP142453.1, read as the reverse complement.
AGAAACTCATCTTCAAAGGTAACCAACCAGCCCCTTCGCTTACTCCTTCTAATCATTCAATTTCATTGCATATGGATAGCTAAGCTCATACCCCCCCCAAAAAAAAAAAAACCACCTGGAGATGGAAGCTTTATTCAACGCACCAGATTTAACAAGAGAAGAAAATCCACCCCATGGGTATGGGGGAAGATCTGATGGGTCTCAACTGTCAAACCCATGGTCCTAATTATCTCATTAGTGGGACACACCATGTGGACTGCATGACCCAAAATCCAATTCAAGTGGGCCCCACCAATACTTACCTTATTCATAGTGCTGCTGTATAATTTGCTTTCTGTGCTGATAAGATTATAGGTTTCAAATTAATTGATGCATTCTTCAATAGTTTTGTAGCAATCTGTGATAGGAGTTTATGAGTGAATTGAAATTGTATGGAAATTGCCACAGGGAAAGTTCTGATGGATACAATGACCTTGAAGTCATTGCAAGTGATGGATGGGTCGAAAATTATGCTAATAGCTTCTCAAGGTTTACACCAAGGGGTAATATTCTCATGCTTGGATTTTTAGCATCCTTTTGGATTCATTTTGGATACAAATTGACCAGCAGAATTTAATAGATGCAACTTCTGAAAAAAAAATTGTACAAGATTTTGTCTTTTTTTTTTTCCCATTGTAATGCAATTTTCTTGATCATTATCTTCCCCTCTTGCTATTGGATATTCCCAAATTATAATTGCTTCGGATGTTTTGGCAGGATGGTTTGATCATCCATGTTCACTCTGCATTTCTGGCAGTGTCAAAATCAGAAATCATATTGGGCGGTTATTTTTTGTGCCAAACAACTATTGAAAATTGTTGCTTACAAATATCAAGGTAGGACTAGGTGGAAAATTGCTAAGCTAAATGTGGTTTACAATTTCCACTGTACCTCAAACTCATAGCAGTATGAATGAACATTGTTCTTCCAAAATAACCGGGTTGCACTTTTGGGGTGCTTCTATGAGTATTCAGAGTAACCTTGTAAGCCCATGTTTGGACTATTGTTGAGATTTCATCTGGAAGTGGTAGATTTTGTTGGTCTCTTGTATGACATTTGCTTAGGTCTCAGTCCCACTCGAAGATACTTTTGAGTTCGATTGGCAACTAGACCTTTTTTCCCAAATGCATACTTCTTTTATTTTTCTGTAATGGAATGGTCAGGTAATTTCTGAACCATAGATTTTCAGAAATTCCTTTGACCCCTGTTAATTCAGTTTACCCTTTCTTTTTTCTAGCATACGGTAATTTTAGCTGGAAGGGTAGGTTTCATGATAGTCAACAAAAAGGTGGTCCGTGGACAATGTTCACAGTTATTTGAAATTGTTCAGATGACTTTATGTTTACAATGTCCTTGTGCAGGATGGTCCCATCACTAAAAACGCTACTACATCCTTCAACTTGAAGAAAACTGCTGATGCCAATAAGGATGGACAAAATATAATTGTTGCACGTATTGAAAAGAACCGGGTAGAGCGTTGGAAACTGACTGGTGTTGTAGGTTTGTCAGAGTGCAACTTGAAGGTATTGGTTATTTGGTTAAACATAAAGGAGGACTTCTACCGAGGGCATGCAAGTCTTGTAGTTCGAGCATTAGATGTTTCTATATGATCTTGTTTTGTTTGCGCAAGTAGGACCTTCATATTTTATGCTTAGCTTGAAGTTCCTCTTTTGCCTGGTTTGTAGCGCCAGTTGCATATTTTTTAAATGCTAGAAAGCATTACTGCAAAACACATTCTTGTGCCGTCGTTATCTTACTCTACATGCTAAAGTTTCTATGCGTTTCAATACCATATGCTTAATATTGATGTTTTTACTGCAATCGTCAAAATCAAATCTTTCAATGCAGTTTCATACATTTCTTTGTTCACAGCAGAAAAACTTCTTTTAATGATTTGATCAAATGCAACAATATAGAAGCTGTAAAACTTTTACTTATCACATTTTTTCTCTCAAATTCTCATATGAACATGATGGCTCTTTTTGAGATTTGCTAATCCTACAAACTTATCTACTCTCATAGTAGGGTCCACCAAGTTGATTCCATGATAAAAAAAAGAGGTGGGGGCACTAGTGCTGCTGTCAGAAATTCTTGATAATGCTTGTAGGTTGGGCCACCGGGCCAAACTTGGCTAGAGAAGGATGATGAGGGCTGTGAGATAAGAAAGTAGTAGTATAGAGGGTGCATTTGGGTTTGGAGTGCCCGAAATAGGGATGAATAGAAAACTAGATCCCACGAAGATAAGCCTACATGCATGGGATAAGGCTTCGGTTGTAATGACGATGACTAGGGATGTAAACAGGAAGGGTTCGGTGTGGGTCCATGATAGACTGGGACCTTGATGATTAAATCTATATACACATACCTGGTCTGTCTTTGATGGATCGGACTAGATGAAGACCTAACTTGGGGTTCTTTGGCCAAAATGGGTCCTTTGGCCATAGATGTGGAGATCTTTCATCTGCGCATGTGCATCTTAAACTAGAGTGATATGGATCAAGATGATCTAACGGAATTGAAATTTTGCGACACATGTTGGTATCACTAAGATCTTTCGATCCCCATCTTCCCCATGGATTGGTGTTGCCCCATGTGGACCCCACAAGTGAGTCTCCACAGAAAGGTGGGATACATAGAAATTATCCAGTGCATGCCTCGCGCATGGTGCACACACCCTTAGTCGGACCCACCTGATGGTCCATCTGACTAGACCACACACACATACCCCCTTGAATTTCACACCTCCCCTGGGTTTGCACCCATTCGAATGGACTGGAGCATTGGATCGACTGTACACCCATTTGAATGGACTGAACTTGTGTGCCCCGGATGATAGGTTTAGGATGATTGGATGGGGCTATTATTTGTAAAGAGGGCCCCACCTAGATCTTCAAAACCTCCCTGTTTCAGCCCTAGGTGGGCCACATAGACGGTGGGCCCGGCACGCACCTAACTCTCTCTCTCTCTCTCTCTATATATATATATATATAGAGAGAGAGAGATGTGAATTTAAATTCAATCTTTTAATACTGCAAGTACACAGCTGTCCTTTTGAGATAGTGGCAAATACAGGTCGAATCCCATAGGGAGCACTATTGAAATATTTTTTTTATTAAAATCTGAATTTTTTTTATAATGAAAATAAAAATAAATCAAGATTTGAATGAGAGATAAAGCTACTATGCAAGATGAACGGATAACAATGATGATAAAGGTAGATCAGAGCAACAAATAGTCCATTAATTAATTTCAATTCTCAATCCACATACTTTAATTTAGTCTTTTGTCTTGCAAATAACTCAGATAAGAAACAACTCAATGTTTTTGATTCGGGAGATATTTTTCTTTTAAAATCCAATTCTTAAACAGAAGAATCCAAGATCTCCAACACCTCATAAAAATCACTTTGGGCATCAGTTAACAAATTAAGCATAAAATATCAAAGGTATAAAAACCTAAGTATATCCTATCAAAAGAAGATTAACTGATCAAAAAGAAATTTATTTAAAATATAAAGCAGAAGTTTTCCTACGGCACGAAGGCAGATCTATTATTCTACTAAACATGTATCATAGGGACATAAAAATTAAATTAAAGACATAGAAAAAAATAAAATCACTTAACTTTACTTTGTGTTCCGATCCAAAGAATCTACTCCTCCATTGCAAAAGATGTGATTTTCATTAAGAACTTCATGGCAATTACAATTTTCTCTCACACTCTTCTAACTTAGTTCTGGAATAGGGCCCCAGAATACCCAAAAATAACTCTTAAATTCTATTAATTAGGGAAAGAAGAGAAAAAGGGGAGAGAATAATTAGGGACGTCCAAGTGGGGAAGTGTGTCTCTCGTATGCTACCTTTTGGTTCCTTTTATATCTCCGGTTATCTTACAAATATATTGAATCTGGACACCTTCTTTGCAGATTTGATTTATCTTCATTGATAAGGTATATCTCTTATCCTTTTTGAATTTGAATGAGGTGGAAGCTTCTGGAAACCTCTGGGTGGCTTGGCTAATCTTCAAATGGGGTCCCACAAGGGATGTGTAGCAATTGATTATCAACGGTGTGGATTTAATTGCAATCCCGTCTAAAAATGAACATGAAAATCTCCAGACTCATAACTTTGTCAATATAGCTCTGATTTGCACATTCTTGGGCTCCACGAGTATTTACTCTGAATAAGCTTTCCAACGGTAGGTAAATTTCATCGATCCGACAGTCGGATTGAAAGTTATGAGCATTTGAAGATGAGTTATCCTGAGAAAAACAAGATTAACTTTTAAAATTTGATTTGTAATGGATTCTATCTCTGCACAACTTTCATTTTCAAAAGGACATCAGATGTGGATGATCCAAACTCTTCTTCTTTTGTTCCAATCAAAATTGTACTCTATGAATTATCTATTAATAATTTCAAATTTGCAACCATTGTGGACATTTTATTTGTTTGAACAGTGGGTCTTATGAGAAGTCTTCTACTATAATTAGGACTCTTTAACTGACATGATGAGTGGACCCCTCCTTTGATTGATTTGCATATGGCTTGTGTGTGGGGTCCACATGGTGAATTCTTCAATTTTCTTCTTTTCAAGCTTCAATTCAGCAATGTAGGGCCCATGATGACTATGTGTGCTTGAAAGTGGGCTCCGTGACAGAGGCATGCAATTCTCATTTTCTGCCTATTCTAATTCAACACATTAAATACTGAAGAGCCCATATTGAAGCGGGACCCATTCGGACAGAGTTCTACTCCAACTGGGACTCTTCAGAGAAAATTTGCAAAACATTCTAAGTTAATGAAAAAAATGTATGAAAAGTATGAAATTCAGGTTCCTAGGTGAAAATGCAGGAAATGATGAAATTAGATGAATAAAGATGCAATTCACCCAATTAAATCCCTAATTCATCCTAAAATGATTCGCAAATGTGCAAATTCATGAACTCAACAGAGAGAGAGAGAGAGAGAGAGAGAGAGAGAGAGAGAGAGAGAGAGAGAGAGAGAGAGAGAGAGAGAGGTCTGTAAGTATCATTGGAGCTCCTTGAGCGCTAGGCTATGGGGCCCACCAGGGCAGGATTTCAAGATTTGGGTGGGACCTATCTGCCTACCAAGTTTGGGGCCCATTTGATCATCCCATCATCTTCAATCTGGGTCCCACAAGTTTAACAGTTTCACAATCTATTCGGATCGGTGCATGGTTGGTCTGTGGGCCCAGTCCATTTAGATGGGTTTAAACTGATGGGACCAGTGTAATTTAGGGGGGTCCTAGTTTTTGGTCCATTTGGAATTTTGGATGGACCATTAGTGGGCCCCAGTGGCCAGGTATGCACCTGATAACTGGCTGTATTTATATACATACTACACACATACGCTTCATATAATACTTACTAGTTTTATGGATATCACTTGGGTAACTGGATATTTGGCTATGGACCTGACTGGACTTGTAGCTGTACCCAATTATCCATTGGATCCAAGATGAGGGTCCATTCCCGGAATTTAGGGCGGAATTGAAGACTTCGAATGGGGCAATTGGAGGTCCATTATCTTATCGTGGAGAGTGACTCTGCTAATGCTATTTCTTGGGTGAAATCACTGAAAGGGCCTTGGAAAATGCAATTCTTATTCAATGAAATTAGTCTTCTAGTTTCTGACATGTCAGTAGATCTTAACGGTATGGCAGACTGTTTAGCTAAGATAGGGGTGGATCGATTATGTAATCTAAGTTCTTTTATAATGCAGTTTGGCTTGGTGGCTGGTACATGTCTCTTGTACCAGTTCACCTTTCGAGGCTGCTCCTTCTTTACTTTAATAGGTCTTGTAATCATTCTTCTTAAAGAAAATTTTCTGTTACTGATCAAAAAAGGAAAAAAAAAAAAATGGAGGCCCATTGGCTTCCCTAATGAAGCTACAAAATCGCCTTAGTCAACTAAAATAGTTTCTCCATTCCGTATATGAGAAAGGTCAAAAGGTGTCAAAGTTCTCAGAGTGATTTAAGTTTTCATTTCATATCACTAAGTGAATTTTCATAATGCTGCTAAATAATGGTGCAGCCTGTATCTTTTTGTTTGTACTGATTCTGCTCTTTAGGACTTTATCTCTAATCTTGACATTCTGTTTCCATTTCATGTATCACTGCCAAACCTAGCATCAGTTCATTTTGTGGGAACTAAACCTTCATCCATATGATTTTGAATTTGAAAGGTTGTGCCTGAAGAAGTCTGGGACTGTGGACCTTCTGTGAGGGTTTTAGATATAAGCAACAACTCTATCCAAGAAGTACCCGCGAAAATTGGCTTGTTGAGCTCTATTCAAGTAACTTTTTGTTACTTTTTTTTATCTTTTTAGATGAGCATAATAAGTCATAACCTAATTGTTACTTTATTCCTAATCTTTGGAACAAATTGAGTATTTTATTGTTTTGACACTTCTTAAAAAAAATAAATATCTTGTGCAGAAATTGCTCTTGAATATGAATGATATGTCAGACAGCGGCATTTGCTGGGAAGTCCTAAGTTCATTCAAATCTCTAACAGTTCTATCGCTTAGCCAAAATCAGTAAGCAGTTTCCCGTGCTGTTGATGTTTTCATCTCTTTGCATAAATAGCTTGTGATTTTCACTTTGAAGCCTTATTAGGCATAGAACTACAAGTGACTGGAACATCAGAAAGAGAAGGGTACCACTTAATGTGCAATGTTTTCTAGGGTTGCATGTTGTTAGATATTGGTAATTTCTTTTAAGGTGTTATCACTTTGCCTTCTTTCAGAACGTACTTTCTTTTCCCCATTGCCTGCAACTAGGCCCTTAGGCACACATTCAGATTGTAGCACGCTCAAAAACTGCTTCACTTCCTTGCACCCTAGCACCCCTAAGGTGGCATTTAGGATTTATGACATCATAACTTATTAAAAAGTCTAAAATAGAACATTTCATGTGAGAGAGAGCAGGCGACCTTCCTAAATGAGGCCCTCTTAGATCAGATATTACGTTGGGAAATGATTGCTTTCTTAATGTTTCAATTTTTGACAATTGTCTCAATGGGTTATCTATGCAGTGAAGATTTTTCTTTTTCTTTTAAATATATATATATTATTTCTGTTGCTTCTCATAAAAATAAGCCTTTAAGCAAGTAGGATATTAGAAACTCTCTTCTTGCATGGTTGGAGGTTTATATGTTGTCATCATCCAATTTTATTCTTAAGGGAAAGAAGAAGAAAAATCTTCATCTAATGAATGCCATATATTGATTGAAGTGATTTCCCCATCCCTAGTTTGAGGAGTCCAATGGACCTATTCAGGATAGAAGATGAAAGAGTTCTTCTGACATCAGGACTAGGACTAGAAGACCACTAGGACTAGAAGACAATGGTTCTCCAATGTTGACTAATTTAATTGTAGAACATTTTTTTTTTATGTTTAGTTCTTATAATTTAACACATGTTTTTCTTGTTTTCTAAACTATTGGAGCTCACGTCTTGCTTTGGACTCATGTAACTTGGATATGGACACAGGTTTTGGTATCGAGAGGATATCAGATGTCTCTCATGCACTTTAAGAAGTTTGAAACGTCAATAAACATACAAAAATATTAGTATATGGAGAATATGTTTTCAGTTGATATTGGTCAGTTGAAAAAAAAAGTATGTCAGATATATATTATATAAATGCCTAATGCCTATATTTTGAAGAAAAAGAAGTGCTGAATATGGTAATTACTTATATGAATTTTTGTTCTTTTTGTTAGTGTCAAATTGTCATTGTCTTGCATATGCTAAAAGTGTTGGAGTTGGAAATTATTTAGAAAGTGGAGCATCCTTATTTCACAAGCCTCTAGGCTAATTATGAGCCTTTATGTAATTCTTTCAGCTTAACCTCTTTGCCTGCTGCTTTGGGTGCTTTGACTTCTCTACAGCAACTTGATGTTGGAAACAACAAGCTAACAAGCTTGCCAGATGAAATCGGACTTCTTTGTCAACTTCAGATTTTGAAAGCAAGCAACAATAGGTATTATTTGAGTTTTGGTGATTATTGAATCAGTAGATGCGTGTATATTTGGCACATTACTGTTATCAACTAAACCCTCAACGATGTTCCTTGATATTTTTCCCACATTATAATCCATTTTGGAATCTCTCTCTCTCTCTCTCTCTCTCTCTCTCATGCGTGCGCACGCACCCACACCTACATCAATGTATTTGCAATGTCCTTGTTTGGAGCATCCTATATTTCTTTGTTAATTTTTTTGGCCTAAAATTCCATAACTAAAAGCATATGAGCAAAATGGCTTTTGGGGCTAAATCCATGTGTAGACAATCCATCCCTACTTTCAAGTTATGTACCTACTAATTTATCTTGATAATTTTTCAAGTGGGTCATGCTATTCAGCAATATTATTCTTTTACCATATCGCCTTGCAATAAATTGAGTGGGCCATTAGGTATTATGAAAATATGCATGATACCTGTCTAATGCGATTAGTTGGCATTGTTTTCTTCTTTTGTTAGGATAAGGTCCATACCATCAAGCATTGGAAACTGTCACCCTCTCATTGAGGTGCTAGTCTTTCCTCGTTCTTTTTTTGAAAATATAAACTGAAGACTCTTTTGGGTTGTCAATTGAAACGCTGATTTTGTTGGTTTTGATAGTGCAGGTTGACTTTTCATCGAATCTTCTAGTGGAGTTGCCAGAGATGTTTGGAAACTTGCAAAAACTAAAGGTTGGGCCTCTAATTTATTAATCTTCAATTATGCAAAAAGCAACTGGATTCCAATTGCTGCCTTCAGTACTTGCATGAAATATACCACATATGTGAAGTTTGAAAGGTGTTTCCTAGTAACCCTTTCTTATTCAATATTGAACAATAAATAAAAAGATAGCACGTCTTCGGGCACCAAAAAGGAAAAAAAAGACAACACCTCAAGATATGCACAGAAATAAATACCTCTCATCACATTGCATTCAACTGCAAAAAACTATGGGGAAATCTAGTTACTGACATATATACATAGAACCCAATCTGCACTACAAAATCCATTCAGTCTCTACAATCTACATTTCTAACTAAGCAACACATTTATGGAGCTCAAACACAGCAAAACAGAACTTAAAACTGGGAGTCTGTGATTCAAATCCTAGTCTCCATGAACTTCATGTAAAATTTCAACTGAGTTCACACATCAGTTCATATCTTCATTCTAAACATGGTAAAATCTAGAATTTCTTACTGAAGTGAAATTTCGCAAGACAAACCCTGCCCTATACAATCAGAACCCTAATTATTCTTTTACCTTTTACTGAACCCCAGAAAATAGTGAAATCCAACATTTGAATCCTGTGTTCACATAACTTGCTGAGCTGCTCAATTCTTGTGGGAATTGTGTTGTTAGGCTTGTTGGAGAGATAACTTAGCTTCCAGAATCCTTGCTGCTTTGACATCTTTTAAAATAAAAATTAAGGCTGCATTGTTATGTTCAAATAATAATACCTGTAACCATCAACGTCATGGTTGTTTTCATCATCATCATTGTAGTAAATACAGCTGTAATTTTAAGTAATGAAAACCATTGTACAATTTGCAACAAAAATTACCAGAGCTCTTTCTTTCACATATATCATATCTGTGACCACCAGACAAGAACAGCTTCACCTCAATCCTCTTTTTCATATGTTGTTATTCACTTGCTTTCTTGATAGGTTGAGTTTGTGCATAGCTTTTCTTTCTGTGCTTTACTTCCTCAGCACTGATGACTGTGACTTTCCAAGTACTTTGATGATTCTAGCATGTTCTTGCATAGAACGTTAATGAGTTCTATGATGCAGGCATTGCATCTCAGCAACAATGGGCTTAAGTCCCTTCCTCCAACATTATTCAAAATGTGCTCTCAGCTTTCTACGCTTGATCTACATGGAACAGAAATAACAATGGATGTACTTCGTCAGGTAGCAGCATTGCCTTTTCCTATTACTACAAAGAGGAATTATTCGATACTGTTGGAATTTAATATAATCAATGATGCATATGCGTGCATAACCTCAATTCAAACCGTCCATTCATGCATGCTGTTTAGGATGGTGCATAAACCCCAAAACTGTACTAATAGGATGGCACCAATTAAAACCCTATATTCCCTTTGCCAAGACACGCATATTTTTACTCTCAAAACACCATGTGAGCTACTTTGTTATGATAATTGTTTCTTTACAGTTTGAGGGTTGGGAAGATTTCGATGAGCGCCGGCGATCAAAGCATCAGAAGCAGCTTGATTTCCGTGTTGGATCCTCGGGTGTATTTGATGAAGGTGCAGATAAGAATGTGGGGCCTTGATTCTAGAATTTGAGGTGCTGACTTCGCAAAAGCATGGCATGTTTTGGTATCTACATCTAGGTAACAATGTCCCAGTTTGAAAAAATACCTTTTGGAACTATAAGACAAACAGCATGGATCACGAAACAATGCTCCCCTTTTGACGAACTGGGTGCATCATGATGACTTTCACCTCTAATATAGGGGACCATGTGACTTGTTTATCTCCAGTTGAGGTAATTTTCTCATGCCACAGCTAGCAAAAGGGTTGCTTTTCTGTTCTGGTCCATCGTTTTTGCTTGAAGAATTGTTGATTCTGGAATGCCCTGATGTAATGTACCTACTTATTCTTTAAACTTAGAATGAATTAGTAAATCTGGACCCTTGATTCAGTGGGCCTGCCCAAGATATCAATCAGCCTGCAAACCTTCGAAAGTAGACGATCCAGGCTGTACACAATGGTACTGTCAAACTTTTTTTTTTGGAAAGACACGTGGTGCACCCAAAGGAACATAGACAATGGTACTCTTTGTAGAATTGCTGGTACTGGCTTATATGCTGTTTGTTTTGTTGTTCTGCGGATAAGAAAAAAACAGAGAGAGAATTCCACTATTCCTGAACCAAACAGGGCCAATTGCTAGTGAGGAATCTGACCAGTAAGGTTGGTTATACGAGGTCGTCTAGTGGTTTGTGGTCCCACAGCTTGTTCTACTTGGGCCACATGCCATAGACCCACAGCCCATGTTTGCTGGAAAGATTACTTGTGCTATCCCCTACTAGGACAACCTTCTCACCATCCATGTCTGTCCCATTCTTGTAAAATACCAAATGAATGAACTGCTTGGATGGATTCTTTTTGTGGGAAGCGCATGTGTCTTTGCATATAATGCATCCTGTAATTGGATATATAACATAAAGAAAATTGATTGGACCAGTTTAGTTTATACTTTATAGGGAAGAACATCCTTACGGGTTAAAATAGGAAATGAAAGCGAAGTTGCACAGATGAGCATGAACCATTTTAATAGCCTCAATCATTGCTGTTAAGGTACCAAACCAGATTGTCCAGTTGATTGGCCACAGTACAAAATGACACCAATGAAACCATCCCAATTGACCAAAACTCTTTTTATCACATGTTTCTGTTGATCATTATGTAAGAACAAGAAATTGATTACATGGTCGCAATCATCTGTTTAGTGCAAATTTTAGCATATGGTCCATCCAAGATATGCCCCTCCATAAAAAGACAATTACTGGAAGATGGAAAATATCACCTACTGGGATTTCAAGATGATACATACACCTACTTGCAGGGAATGGTTTAGAAGATAGAGGTCGGCAAATGCAAAAGGTTCCCCGACAGTGATTCACGAGTGCACAAGGGAACAAAAAAAAAAAAGGGCCAACTAATCATATGAATCCAAGGCAAGGCAGTGAAAAGAGATTGACAGGCAGAAGAGGCTGTGGACGAAGGTGGTCCATGGCAGTGACAACTGTCTTCTTTCTACTATCTAATATGAGAGGCTCTCTGTATCCTCATTTCCAACTTGGAAGCCTGTGAGCTCCACTGATCCTTGATTGGGATCTGAACTGGCCTATTGGCAATATCCAGGAGTTTCTTTGGTAGATCCATATCCCAAAAATCATCTTGAGGTACATATTATGGGGTATATATATACATGCCATGAGTAGTAATCATTGGATGGTCAAGTTATATCATATTATTGAATCCTATAGGTTGATTCAGTTTAACATTTTCACTGCCGTACTCAAATAAATTTTTTGGATGATTCAACTTCATTTATATAATGACTCCCATGTGCTGAAGAACTGATAGTTTCTTTTAATTTTTTTTTTCTAAACTCATCCAAGGGGGTTGGGACCGACCAATGGGGAACTTGCTCATGCATGCAGAGAATGATTGACCTCTCAACAATTAGGTGAGAAATGAGATATCTAATCAAATGGGATTTCTCACAGCACAGAGGTTTCAGAAGCCAAATGGGCCTTGAAACAGCCTGGTAAATTACTTGCATAGTAGTGTGATGGGCATGCATTGTAGCAAAGCATGATCACATCCTTCACAAATGCATGGATTTGAATTTAACCCAAATCATTGGTAGAAGGAAAAGCTTGCCATAGAAAATTAAAAAAAGAAAGAGAGTAACAATCATCCAAATGATGGGGCTCACTGGGAGAAAGCCAAACAATAAAACGACCCCATACTCTTACCATCATTTGTACACTCATGACCATTTTATTGCATATGTTACGGTCTAATAATGCAAACAGATAGAGACTCAATTACTCTATTATTGGTGATGTGAGTCTCTCAATGGCATATACTGTACGCATAAAGCCATAAACTCACGGGTGCCTTAACCCTTCCTCTCTTCTGTCAAATGAGAAGACTTGAATAAGACAAGAGCAAGAAAATTCCTGTCTTTACTCTATAACTTTTTCAAAAGGTAAAGCCAAATTCACACCCTTAAATTAATAGATGGAGGATCTTACGTTGAATACTTTTTCCTTCTAAAAGCCCCACACCACACTGCAATCCACTACCCTCACCAGCGTCCAGATCCTCCTTAGGTCACCGACGTTTCCCACATACTGGGCCCCACCCCCAAAATGGCCCATAGTATGGATGAGTACTGATCCTATGAGGCTTTAGTTATAGGACTGGAACTCTCCAATAGGCCCGCCTATTGAAATATGGACCGTTCAAAATAAACACCCTCCCCTCCATATATGGAGTGATTTTGTTTTCACCATCGGATTGACTTCTTGATGAAAAGCTTGATAATGAACATGTATAAGACTCTATTAATTACATTATTTTATTAAAAAATCAATTTATTTAAGTGAATTGTGTAAAATTTGAGCGGTCCTATGTACCTTGAGGGCCTTTATTCTGGTTTCAACGTTTGTGGGCACCACTTGGGATTTCTCTGGGTTAGAGCCAAAGAGTATTCAATATGGATGGTTTGGACCAGGATAATAACACAACATATGGCATCAAACACTGCCGACTTCTCAACACCCGAGAGTATTATCTGTCTCTCATGTGAAGACTCAGTTCATGTGTGGAGCAGTTGATGGAGAAGAAGCATGTTGAGGCATCAGAGCAAGAGGTGAGGATAGATTTCAACCTGGGTTGCAAATGCCGCACAAACATCAGTCTCAAATCACTCAACCAAACAACCCCAATAGCCTTCAAAGTCCAAACATCTTCACCTCAGAAGTTCCTGGTAAACCCACCAAATGGCCTCATCCCTCCCTCATCTTCCATCTCCTTTCAGGTCATCTTAAAGCCCCAGACCCAGCTCCCATCTTCTTTCCCTCGCTCCCACTCGGACCGGTTCCTGATCAAAGCTGCACCAGCCCCGGACCTGGAGACTAGCCCACTACACAAACATGACCTCAACTGGTGGTTTGCCAACACTAACCAACCCATCCAGGATATCAAACTCAAGGTTCTCTATGTGGGTCCCTTTCTCCTCCATCACTCTGTGGCATCGGCTGAGATCGACACTGTCAGAAGCATGCTCAAGCGGCAGAAATCCATCGTGGCCCACCTCTCCCCCCAACAGTCGATGAAGTTACTGGAGGCTGCATCATCTTCGGGGAGCGTCAACATGCTCACGTTGCTTCTTGAAGCGGGGTTGAGGCTTGATGGCTCTCCTGGGCTGCAGCTGGCTCAGCCCACTAACCAGGAAGTGGAGCCGAAACATGGTAATGGTTACAGTTTTGATTTCATTTCCATGTTCTTTTTTTATACCATGGCTATGGTTGTGCCATGCTGAGGATTCCTTGGTACCTCAAAAGGCTTCAATTTCTCAAGCTTACCATTTTTCTTATTTCCATGATCTGCTTTTCCACACATTAATAGGAAAGCATGGACCTATATTTCTTTTTTAGCGTGGTGTGGAAAAAACATTTTTCATGAAAGGGGTAAGAATCGCTTTGCAGAAAAAGAATCTGCAGTGCCACGGAATTTCAACACGGCATAGATGCATCCTAAAATAGATTTGTGTAGTACCATTCTTGATTTTTTTGAGGAACTTGAGATAAAAGTAACTAATTTTTGTACTACTGCAGAAAGTCATTTCCTATGTAAGTAGGAAAGCCTTTTTTGATTTTCGTATACTGTAAAAGCATGCCCTACTCCTCTTTCTTTTTTTTTTTTTTAATGCTGCACGACTTCTAATGTCTAATGTGCAAATAATGTGTTTTTTTTTTATACTTTTTTCTAATTTGGTGTGGCTTTACTTTTTCAAAAATAAGAAAAGTTTTAAAGTAATGTTATTTGATTTCGCGAAAAACCATTTCTCACGGGAGTTGAGAGTAGGTGAAAATCTTTGAAGAGCTTCACAACTCCATTAAAAATCATTTCCTCTTTTTTTTTTTTTTTTGTCCGCGGCACCAAAAAATCACAAAGCACCCCCTTAACAAAAATTTCTGCTTGGAAATTTATCTTTTCATGTCATTCACATCCAGATGGAAAGGCTTTGCTTTCCAACATAACCCACAAAGAAGACAAGGACAATGAAGCAGGGATGAAGAAGAAGGGGTGGACCCCACTTCACGTGGCTGCGACGTCAGATCGAGAAGATGTGATGGCCACATTGATACAAGAGAATACTAGAGAAGATGATGATAAGGGAGGTGTGGATTGTAGAGATAAAGAAGGTCGCACTCCATTGCATTTGGCTGCAAGCAAGGGTGCGGTACAGTGCGCCAGGATGTTGGTGGAGGGTGGTGCAAGCAGGAATGCTACAAGCAATGATGGTCGCACCGCTTTGTTTAGAGCTGCGGCTAATGGGCACCTTGAAATGGTTAGGTTGCTGCTTGATGTGGGTGCAGACCCTACCATCAACAACAACCATGGGCGTTCCCCTCTCGATGTGGCTCGTGACAAGGGACATGTAAGTTGTGGGCCTGACCTCTTTGGATTGGGGCCAACCACATTGAACTGATGAAAAGCATATTAGGAATTGCATATACTCTGTTTGACTGATTTATGTGAATTAGTCAAATAAAGGTTTAACACTACCCTTCTTATTCATTAGAGGTCTTAAAATTGAAATTTAGGTCTGGAGTCTATTTATTATTCCAAAAATTTAGAGCCCAGCCCACAATGTGATTGGAATGTCTGATTCACTATAATTAGGATGGACCTTAATACAGAACATTTTGTGCATTGGTCAGGCCAAGCTCATTTACTAGGTATATATGCTAGAAATAGGCAAAGGCCCATGTGTTAGATGTGCTTTAAAGGTTCATGCTAGTTCAGATTTTTTTTGCAAGTTATCTAGCCAGTTGGATGTGTGGACACTGTTCTCTGGAAAGTTTTGTCCTTTTGGAAAAGAACTGGAAATAATAATAAAGGTTGTTGCAAGAACAACTATCCTACAAGAGTAACAAGACCCACATGAAAAGAGGACAGATCTAGATGGCCTTTTGAACTTTTGAATCTCTCTCGATTCCAGAACTCAGAATGCTCTTAAAGATTTAGTACTCGTGAAAAAGTAGATTTTAGGATTCTCTCAATTATGAATTTATCTGAATTCTTGCAACTAAACTGGTCCTAAAGTTTCTTGAAACTTTTTTCCTTAAGAGGGTAGGGTGGTCACCCAAACTACGGAAAGAGTATTGAGTAACTTACCTACTAAATTGGTAATTAAGTAACCTGGGCTAGTACCAGCATTGGTTACTCACAGAGTTGTGCAATTGAATTGGATAATTATATTCCTAATATATGATTTTCATCCAATCGCAGAAAGAGATTATCGATATTCTAGAACGAGGCGAGCTGGTGCTAACAGCTGCAAGAAGAGGTGATTCTAAGCAATTGGAGTCACTGTTAAGCAAAGGTGTTTACATGAAACATTGCGATCAGTATGGTCTAACAGCTCTTCATGTGGCATCCATTAAAGGGCATACAGACATTGTTGCGATGCTAATTGAATATGGGATGGATTTGGAGTGCCAGGATTTAGAAGGCCACACTCCATTGCATTTAGCAGTTGAGGGTGGCAGTGTGGAAACTGTTGGGGTGCTGATAAATAAGGGAGCCAACTTCAATGCTAGGAGCAAAAGAGGTGCAACTCCTTTCTACATGGCTACTTGTATGGGATATGATGCCATCTCACAACTCCTACAGAGCAAGGGAGCTACCTCTACATGTCTAGCGCCGTCTTCTTCCTCCTTATCATCGTCATCATTGAACTAGTGCCTGCTCACTTCTGATATTTAGTGTAAGACCATTCCTTCCTCCTTATACTAGCAACATCAGCTTGTATTGCAAATAAAAAGGTATTTGAAATAGTAGTAGTCTTTCCTTCATTTTTGGGATTTTCATTATGAGATTGTTTCTTTTATTATATGACTCCATGGCATACATTAAACTTCAAACAATGTGAGGCATTTAAAATGGTTTTGGGTGGAGGAAAGCCTGAAATGCAAGCAGATTGGACAGTCTTACCATTTCAAGTTGATGGCCGTCTTGTGGATACATACGAGAACAAAAATCTTAAGAAATTCAACAAGTATGGTGGCCACTGGCCATAGAAAAGATGGTTGTGAGGTATGCCATTTATACAGTTTGGAGGTTGATACATGCCAATGCAAAGTTGGAATGTATACCATAACTCTGGTACTAGATATATGATTGTTGTGTCCAACATAATTGAAAATCAGAAGATCATGACTGTTTGTTTTTGGAAGTGGTAAGTTCTGGGAATTTTTATTGATGCCTATCTCATATTTAGTTAAAGTAAGCATATGGATTGATGGGCGCCTGGGCGGGCATCACCGACACAAGTAAGAGCACAGCTTCGTATATGTAAGTATGTATATTGAGAAGGAAAATTCCAACAGAAGAAGTAAAGGTATGAAAGGATAGAAGAAAAGAAATCTAGTGACATGAGAAGGAGATCCTTAGTTCTCAAATCCATCAAGGGAAGTTTAGGTCAGTTCTAATACATAAAAGGAAAGCAATATGAGCAGATTTGACTATGATGGACCCTACAACTATGATGCATGGATATTTTAAAATGGGCAACGTATTGTGTCGTATCGTATCTGATACTTCACTTTTTATGTGTAAAATCTATATTCCTACCGTGTCTATGGTGTGTCCTTTCCATATCCATGGCGTATCTGGACATCATAGCCCTATAAAGGTCGAATCAGATATTTTATTTCACATTTATTGGTAGCAATGTCTGTAAATTGTGTCAACAATGCGGTTATATGAAAAGGGAATTTTATTGAAACAAGGTTTCTATCTAGTTTCCAAAATATAGAGGATGATGACACACATCTAAAAGGAGAGGGTTTTCACATCACCTACCACTCTTCACTCACCCCTTGATATTGTTGGGTTTGTTGATTACTTGGTGACTGAGTCAACACAAATAGACTGAGAATTCAAAAGCTTGTATTATTCAAGAATAGATACTATGACTTTATGTAAGCCTTACAAAACAGAATTGCAAAAATAAAGCTACCACGTTTACATAGCCTAAAGACGTGGTCAATCTGTCACAAGAGTGAATCAAACCTAAACTAAAGTCCTACAAACCAGGACATTATTAACAGAAGCTGGACTAAGTCATATTGACTAAGTCACCAAGTAATCAACAAACCCAACAGATATAAGGTGAGATTCTTATGTATAGTACGTAAGTCATGTGATCATAAAACTTGTAATCTGTTGTTTCCAAAAAAAACATGAAAATCAGTTGTCTACGGTGGTTTTCATCATCATCTTGTCTTCTTCATCTCTTCTATTTAGGACGGCGTTTTGGTTTCTGTTCGCAAAATTATAACATAAGTCGTGTGGATGTTTTTCAGACTTTGGTACATGAAAGTTTCCTCTCTCTCCATAGGCGTTAGTATGATGGTTATAATAATAATAAAAAAAAAAGTCACCCACTGCTTTCGTTGGTGAAATCTCTCTTCCCAGAATGCATGGGATGAGAAAACAAACTGATATATATTTAGAGTAAGGGAGTTGCTACAAGAATTGCACAATCATAGGGATTGTTAGGTTGGAGGGATTTTTTTTACTGATGGGAGCTCCTAGGATACTAGTGACAAGATTTACATTATAGGGATGGTTGGGTGACAAGATTTACATTTTACAGAGTTTTCCTGAGCCATTCGATCAAAGCTACGTTGACCCATCCGATCTTGTGGTTGATCTTGACTTAGAGTCTCCATTAATGGCTCCCTCTCTCATAATGGATTACCAATTAATTGTTGCAAATGTTCTAGCCAATGCCTGAACCTTTGAGTTAATTGATGATTTATTCAACTAACCACGGGGGCGGACCTACGTGATGACCATATGGGGCTGTCACCCTAGATCGGGATAATGGCCCCTTGGCCATGCCCCACCTATCTAGAAAGGACCCGCCCACCCCCAGAACATTTTCTACCTCTGCCCATCAACTAAAAACAGTAACAGTAGTTCTACCTGCGGACAGCACTTCCTCCATGGGGCACACTTATATCTGGTTTATATATATTGTACACTTATTTAGAAAGTGCGGCCCAATCTAACTAAGACACATGTTGAAATAAATAATATAATAAAATCAGAAAAGTAGAATCATACTAGCATTAAACTTCTAAAAACTAAGATAGAAAGTCTTCTTGGGAGTCTTGTTGAGATGAAGAGCTGTGACACTTGGAAGGTGTTTCCTAGGGCATTCATGGCCAGGGCTAAGGCATATCCAAGCCCGGCCCAACTTTACAAACATTGGTCCAGGCTTGACACGGGCCATAAAAGTTAGGCCCGAGCTTGCCCATTTAATCAATTGGGCTGAGCCAAATCAAGTTTTTTTTTATCACGTTTGTGGACATTTGAGCAAATATTTGGACTAATTAAATTAAATTAAATGCATTCCTTACACAGGCTAGGTCGGGCCGGACTTTGGGTTTTCTATCACATAATCTAAGCCCTTGCCCAATTATTAAAAGGACCATAATTACATATCCAAGCCCAGTCCAAGCAGGATGGGCCTGTATCGGGTTTATTTTGAATGGTTTGGGTTTCAGTAAATGGGCTCCATTGTAATGTTCCACTCATTTTTCTTAATATCGGTGCAAATGTAACAAAAAAAAAAACTCAACCTTGCTCGAAACAGGAGTAGAACCATAAAAGAATAATGAGGGTATTATTATGGGTACTCAA
This sequence comes from Cinnamomum chago, assembly GCA_038049695.1. Lineage (NCBI taxonomy): Eukaryota > Viridiplantae > Streptophyta > Magnoliopsida > Laurales > Lauraceae > Cinnamomum > Cinnamomum chago. The sequence continues at coordinate 10,746,159 of CP142453.1, read as the reverse complement.
GGACGTTGAGTTTTTACGCGTAATCCCATTAAACAGTGTCAGATGTTCCATCTCATTCATCAAATGAAAAAGTCCATTACATATAAAATTATAGAAATTATAGAAACTGAATTTTGACTATTTATCTATTTTTATTAAATACAATATATTTTCTCTTTTATTTTTGTTAATTTAAAACAACTCTAGCAAAGTCTAGAAAAATTTAGCTCCATCCAAATAAAAATTCTGAGTCCACTGCTGCTTATGCATCCCTCCTTTTGGAGAGATGCTTTATGAATGACGTATGCTCAATTAACAACCCCACCTTAAAAAAAAAAATTCAGAAGCCACCTCAGATTTTGAGTTTTAAGACCTCTCCATCCTCTCTCTTCATCTTTCTAGGACGGGATATATGATTTTTTAGAGCCCATTAACTGCCAGGAGCACTTGTTTATAAGCCTTCTAACATATAATAGATGCTCTCTTTCACTGGATTGCTAACATGATGACCTCCACCAATGAATTTATAAAAGCGGACACGAAGACTTTGTAACAAGAAAAAAAAAAAATTCAGAAATCCCCTGGTCAGATCATCCTAGCTTTTGATTTAATAATTATAAAATTTAATATTTTTTAATTATTCAAGAGGGACATGGAGACTTTATAACAAGAAAAAAAAAATCAGAAATCAGTCTGTTAGATAATCCTAATATTTGATTTAATAATTATAAAATTAAATAATTCTTTAATTATAAATTTCTCTAAGATTCAATCCAACGATAAATAAAAATTGAATGAGAGTTGATTTTTTTTTTTTTACTAACGGAGAGTTTCCAATTATTTGAGTTGAACTACTACCTCCGTGCCAGCCGGGTAAAATCCCTGGAACCCTTGGATTAGAGCAGAAGTACACTCAACATTCTAAATAGGAGATAGCAAGACATAGCCCAAAAAAGAGAAGATCCTGAACACTCCGTTAACCCCTCTGGCTTTATGAGAGTTGAATTGGCAAATCACACATGAGGATGAGAGTGTGGCAGGGGCTGCCATCTCAAAAGTGGTCCACATGCAGCTGCACTGCAAATGACGACTACAACCATTTTGTAGAATCCAGCTGCATGTTGTCAGACCCACCTTCATTGTTTGTATCCCACCCACCCTCCTAATTGATGAATATAAAGCCGGAAACACCAATTATTCTGTCCCAGGTCCAATGATCAAAAGTTCTGGCTTTTCCTCTGGGCCCTTTTCTGTGAGAATCCAACCTTCTTATCAATTTAAAGTAACTTCCCTCATCCACCGTCCATTTTTTGTTTTTAAACAGATCCGAAAGCAAACAGTTACCAACCCTCATTTGACGCATTTTAAAAACTATAACTCCATTCCACTCCCCCACACATGCCACGTGTCCTCCATCAACGAAGCCACGTAGAATTAGCTTCCTGCTTCCCTCTCCGCTTTAAAAGGTACGCGCTGCACTGCAAATCTCCCGTTACAACGCATGCACTCATCTTCCACAGCTGCGAGTGCGAGACCACGAATTGAAATGCACCCTCACTCTCTGCTTCTCTTCCTTCTCGCACTCCTTCCGTGCTCCCTCACCGCTTCCCATGGCGCCTTACCCGATCGCTTACTCAAATCCTCGCTCCTCACTCGTAACGGCTCCGATACGTACTTTGAAGTAACACGCCCTCTCCCGACGGAGCACCGAACTCCCTCGTGCTCGCTCACCCTCCTCCGCCACAACTTCAGCAACACCGTCGGATCTCCGCCAGTCTCCGCCGAGTACTCTCCTCCGGAAAACTGCTCCGCTCCATGGTCTGCTGTCGTCCTCGACTTCGCCGCCTCCTGCCGCGGCGAGCAGTACGACCGGATCGCCGCCGTGTGGATCGATGGCGTCGAGATCCTCCGCACCAGCACCGCCGAGCCGACGGACGAAGGAATCTTCTGGAAGGTCAGCAAGGACGTGACTAGGTACGCTTCGGTGCTCTCGCGCCCGAATTCTACTGTTTCTGTCATGCTTGAGAATGTTGTGAATGATTATTATACTGGGGTTTATCATGTGAACATAACCCTGAATTTTTACGGGGAGAAGGAAGTTAGGGTTTCTGAAGAAGATGAATTTGAATTGAGCAAGAAACTAGGGTTTTTGCATGAAAAGAGTGCTCAGTTAGGGTTTTGGGAGGAGGAGAGTGTGGATTTGGGGAGAAAGGTAGGGTTGAAATCTGGGTCAGGAGTTGAAAAGGGTAGAGAGGAAGAAAGTTTGCTTCTTTCGACTGAAGGGCCGCTCGATCTGGTAGAGGAGGACGAAAAGATTGGATTTTTATCTGAAGAGACTGCCTCTGTCTCTTTAATGACTGGAGAAGAAAATGTACAACATGGGTTGTCAAAAAAAGAACATCCTTTGGTTAATGCATTGAGGCTAAAATCAGAAGATCTTGGATTAATGGATAAACGGGAAAAGGCAAATCGTTTATATGGAAAACCTGCGGATTTGATTATCCCCATTTCGAGCAATGGAAGAAAAGGCTTCTGGTTTCAAATTAAGAACGAGTCGGATGTTCATTCCAAGGAAATTCAAATTCCAGTCAATACATACAGGGCTGTTTTGGAGATTTATGTTTCTTTCCACATGAATGACGAGTTTTGGTATTCCAATCTCCCGGATTCTTACATCCAACAGAAGAATTTGACAACAGGGCGAGGAAATGGTGCATTTCGCGAAGTTTTTGCAGCTGTGGATGGCCTTTATGTGGGATCTGTTTTGCCTTTCCCTGTTGTGTTTACAGGTGGAATCAACCCATTGTTCTGGGAGCCTGTTGTTGGAATTGGGGCATTTGATCTTCCTTCTTATGATCTTGATCTGACACCATTTTTAGGGAAGCTCTTAGATGGGAAGAACCACACTTTCAGCCTTGGTGTGACTGATGCGATTTCGTATTGGCTTGTCGATGCAAATTTACACCTTTGGTTAGACCACAGCTCACCACAAGTTGCGGCGAAGCTTGTGCGATACCGTGCCCCCAACTTATCCATTAAAAGGAAATCAAAGGTTGGATTATTGGATGGAAAATTCAAGATCAAAGCTGAGAGGGAGGCCCACTTTGCAGGATGGGTGAATTCGTCTTTTGGGAACTTTACAACCCATGTCAAGCACGACCTTGAGTTCAAGAATACAATAAATGTCAAGAACAATGGGAATTTCAAGGTGGTTGGGCAGAAAATCAAGTCGAATTCGAAGATAACGCTCAAGGCATTTTCTGAGTTGATTCTAGCCAAAGCAGTTTACAGGTATAAGTATCCTCTCCATCTTACAACTCAGACTCAACCCGGAGAAAATAAGACCTATTTATCAACAAGTAAGTTCTCCAATGGGATGAATGAACAGAGCTCTGTTATTTTGCCTTGGGGAATCTCTTTTAGCTCCCTTATCAACACTCAGGAATCCGAAGGTTCAATGCTAGTCCAAGATCACTCAGTTCTCTCTGGTGTAGCAAGCACTGCGCAGAACTACACTTACAAAGATGACAAAGGTTGCTACAACAGGATTGTGATTGCTAAGGAAGGTCAGCTGCTGGTAGACAATTGGAGCAATGCTTGTCTGGAACCTCTGTAATGGTATGCTTTTATTTCAGCTGATTTACTTAGAGAAACTTGTTTGTTTTTCAAGAAGGATAGCAATGGTAGCCACTAAGCTCTACTAAAGCCATGTAATTAGCCTACTTTTTGTTCCTCTCCCTTGTTTGTGTTGTTAAGGTTTGATGTTTTTTTAGGTTATGCGAGTGTGTTGTATCTATTTCTTTGTTTACTCAATTGCAGCTTTCTATGTTAGATAATAAGGTCTGATGTAATTCATAGCATCTTGCTTAGATGTTCGGTATTGCTCTCATCTTTGTTAAAAAAATGGAGTCTGATGTCATTCACAACACTTTGCTTAGATGACAAGCATTGCATTCATCTATATTAAATATTAAGCTCTGATGTCATTCATAACATTTTTCTTAGATGTCAACGTGATAAATATTACCAAATGTCATCATCACCTCTTGATTTTCTACTAATATTTGTTAATATTCTTCCCAGTTCATTTTCTTTAGCTTATAAAGTACATGTGTATTTATTGTTCACCATATCAGATCATTGAATGCTTTGGCATTTCTGAATTGCTAGGAACCTTATGTTGGTGTTATTCCATGTGTTCCGCCTTGGAATTGAATCTCAGTTCTGGTGTCTAACTCACTCACCACTTAGACTGAGTCAGCTTGTCTGAGTTGTATGCAATTGAGCCACTTTCACTTTCTGTTTGGTGGGGATTATGACAAGTTGACTCAACTTCGATGAGGATTTGTTTCCATGTCACATTGATTTTCAAGATACAGTTACAACATTGACAATATACATTATTGACGTTTTTGCTGGATCACCTTGAGGAGATGTATGATACTGAACCTTAAGATATCCATAAAAGTATTGAAATGAGCTGGTCTATGTAGGGCTTATGTTGGCTATCTGGATCATTGATATGATGGGTCCCACTATGTATAGACCATTTGCCAATATTCAAATTGAAATATTTCAACTAATACTATAACAAAATGAGTCATCTTGAGTTGGCTTTTATTAAAAAGAAAAGAAAAAAGAAAAGAAGAAGAGGAAAAGGATCATTGCTGTATTTCTTTCTTTGGCCTTCAATAGAAAGGGTAGAATTAGATTTATCCCATTGACCTGATTTTAAGGGACGTTCTATCCACATTGGTGGACAACTGGTTGATGGTCTGGATCTTAGTTGCACATAGCTCAACGCAAGTGGAATGGGATCTTACTGCATGAGTTTTGAAGGTAGAATTCTCTAATGTCAACAGGTAAGTATGAGCATACAAGGTTTCAAAGCAGGACTGCATGCAGGAAGAGAAACTCTAGTGGAAATTTCTGCTATGAAGGCTTGGATCACTAAGCCAATACTCAGACCCGCGTGATCAGTTGGTAGGGATGTAAATGGGTTCCTGATTATCCGAAGGTTCTGTTCCGTTAAAAATCGGGTTTGGATTTTTATTTAGGCCCCCATAAGTAAATGGGTCCGGGTCCGGTTCTACCTTGGTTCGGACATGTGGACCCGAGACCCGACATATTACCTCAATTTTTGAAAATCTCTCCTAAAAATCATGTTTTTTTAATATCATTATCTACTTAGATCCAAACCCGGATCTAAACTCGTCCCATATATGGTTCTGGTTCTGGTTCCGGTTTCGAAGCCAAGAAACCGGTTCCGAGATCCGATTCTACCTTCTCCTTAATGGTTCCGATTCCAGGTTCACCATGGACCCGGAACGGAATTAATCCGTTTACAACCCTATCAGTTGGGGTTGCCCATCAAATTACTTAAGTTTTTGGTTGTATGATCTTTGACAATAAGGGTTTTGATAGGACCAGGATCCTATCTTTCTCACAGGTAAGATAGCAAGGGATTTGGAGAGAATTATTCCATGTTTTCATGCACCAGCTGAAGTCTGTTGAGGACCAGGATCCTCTTGCTTTCTCAGGTAGATTTGGAGAGAATTATTCCATGTTTTCATTATTCCGTTCATCCATACATAAAGAGGCAATAGCCTCACAAGGTAGTAGCACTGTTTGGGCTCTTGACAACTAAATCTTCCTACTGGGTCTTGTAACTTCTCTCTCCTTAATCCATTTCTTCTCTCTTGTAAGCTGTATGTAACCTGTGATTGCCGTCTCCACCACCAACCCTTCGCAAGAGAAACTTTAAAAGTTTGTTCTTTTTTCATGTTTTAGAGCTTATTTAGTTTAGAATTATAGCCTTTTTGTCCTAAGCAGTAAGAGGCAAAATTAGAGTTTTTGTTCTCTTGTTTTTACTTTTGTGGCCCACTTATGATCAACCCAATCAATTCACGAGCAACGAAATAGGTGCATTTAAACCTATTCAGTTCCATACTATAATCAAAATTTTGAAAATGATAGAAAGGTCAAAGGTGCCTCTCTCTAATAAGCTCTAAATGGGCATGTTTACCAAACAACCTAGTGTACAAAAAGAGCCTTTTCTTTATAATTTAACTAGCTCCAAAGACACTCTACCCTCCTTGAAAACAGTAGTCTGGACATGGACCTTCTTAGTTTGTGACCCACTTACCTTTCATCAGCCATCAATCAAAACATTACGTCATGCATGATCTTCAATCAGGACTTTGGGCAAAATGAACCGTTTCCTCAGCCGTGAATTCGGATCATATGGGCCTTTTTAAAAAAAAATTAGGCCTGGGTCATGTAGAATTTCTACCGAGCATTAAGTCCTCAAAAAAGTTTTGGATTGAAAAGTCCGAATATACTTTGATTTGCATGCTTGACGGGAATTGAGTATGATTTAACTTTTTCCAAATCCACAGTAAAAGGACACCATGTAGCGTGGTTATTGGAATATAGAGTTCTGAAATTCCATGTTTGGACTCTTCTCTTTATTTGTACTGCACGTGGGAAAGGAATTTTGCATTCCTACCTAGGTTTGCAAAGAAAATGATTTCGGGTCGGAATATACTAGACTCGGATCTAGACCTATTTCTAAATAATAGTCCTAGTTTTGACTTGGAACCTGTTTAGTTGGTTTTTGTTCAGTTGCTTCTAGACCTAATTCCAATAGGAGGACTCAGATCTAGTTCAGGAACCGGATCCCACTAGAAACTTAGAATTTAGTTTCATAAATTATTCTAATAACTTCTTTCCAGTTTTTATTATATATTATTTTTTTAGAATAAAGATATTATTTAACTTATAACAGTGCATCAAGCCTATTGTGTGGGGACCGTCCCATGAGCCAGAGCCCGCCTCAGTATCGGCAAAACGCGCCAGGTTGCTACAGACCCGCGCTGCTTCGGTCTCGGCCCTTCCTGCTGATCTCGAGAAGCGGTAACCAGTTCGGCCGCGCCGCCCCATTTGGTCTCGGCTATACATAAGCTATACAACTGCATCCCCCGGTCGCAGCCCCATCAGGACCGGGCCTAAGAAAGGGATTCGATGGGACCTCAGCCGCCAACAGATCGGGACAAGATCAGGCCCAATGTTACTGGCATTAAATGCAGTATGGGCTGATCGAACCCTCATTAAATGCAATGAGGGCTGTGATGGACCTTCATTAATTACTCTATGGGCTGATGAGACCCCAGTCACATCATGAGGCCCACTAGCACAGGCACCAAAACGATTTCTCATATAAGGCATGAGACAGACCAAGAGCAAGGTATGCATTCCTCTACATGCAACCATACACATCTCTCTTCTCCGATCAGTTACCTAGACTAACTTAAGCATCGGAGAGCCCTGTGCTGCCCCCAGCCAAGGTCCTTTGACTGTTCTCTTCTCCCCTTTCAGGTTCACTAGATCGCAGCTACTTCTCCGGTACTTGGAGTAAGTCCTTGAAGGCATCCTAACCTTGTGAGTATATTTTTTGCACTTACACCTATTACCTCAATGATTAAACATAAAGATGTCCAAGAAAATTTGATTTTGAGCTATAGTTTGCAATATTAAAGACTATGTCACGACCCGGGCCCAAATTACGCTAACCCCGAGTCGTGAGCTCGTACTTACTCTCGTAAACTCCGAATTAACCAAAGTTAAAACGGAATCTACAAGGGATAACATTCTCAATAAACCTGTCAAATACACAATTTTTGCGGAAGCAATTATATTTGACAATATCAAGTCACGATTTACATGTATACAAAAATAAAGTCCTTATACATGTATCATTTCCATCATTTGCTTGTCAATTGGTGCATATCCAAAACACTATGCAATAACAATTAATTACATTTCAAAATGATTATACAAAATAACTTTCAAAATGTTATACTTCTTCCTTGCACTCGGATACCCATATCAAATGGTATCCCAACCATTCCACTCATTTAGTCCTCCTCGAGGAACCCGGAGCGGTCTCCTCCGCTGCCGCCGGGGGTGCTGTTGGACCGACAAGGGCAATCGGGCCTATAATGCCATCAATAACAATATTGAATACGACGATTCAACAATGTATGAATATATCTTGTAATAGCACATGTTAATACATATACCGAATTCATTAAATCTATTTAGTAACAATTACCATTCTAGACAAGTCTAGATAATTCATACAATGACAATATATAAACTTAAGAGTTAATCAATAAACATGTACAAGATGGTCACTACCATAGTTTTCATTTCATTCACTTCATTTAATTTATTTTACCATCTTCCCTCAAAGGAAGGATTCATTTTCCAAATAGAAGGCATCAATAAATACCCATAGATATGATCGGAATATGTGGGACTTACTATTGTCCGGGCTAGGGATAACTAGCATCACTACGGAGCTCCAGAACGCCCCAAATCCATCTACTACAGTAGGAATAGTCATTTGTTTCATTTATTAATTCATTGAACCCATTTGAAGTTCTAATACCATAGCTAGGTAGTATCAGACTTAAGAGTTAATGCTTTCCAATAAACAATCCATTTCTAAATTTAATTCAATTCAATAATTATCTTCATAATAAGAGAAGGGAGTAACAGTAATATCAATCTCACTAGATTGGGACCCAACAATATGGAATACGTTATAATGAGAGAACTTACTAATCATTTATGGTTCTTCTTAATTCTGTCTCAAATTTAAATAATCATTTGGGTGTAACCATTGGTTTCTAAATGCACGTGTTATTTTCGATGGACATCACATTTATATGTTTAATGTGTGCATTGTATGGTCCCCGTAATTAACACCCATGGAAGTTTAGACTTAAAACTAATTTAGGGAGCACTTATACTCACAAGAAGTACTCCAAATCCATGCAAAAATCCAAAATCTAATCGCGGTCCGGTCGATTGGCCAAATTTTCACTTACAATCAATGTTTGTACCTGTATCAGGTTCACTCGAGCGAGTCCAAGTTAGCTCGAGCGGACGTCTCACAGAACGTTGGTCACTTGAACGAACTCCATGTTCGCTCAAGCGAACTGTCCAGAGTTCCAACTCCGAAAATCTGATTTTCTCTCTCTTCTTCTATCATCATTTCTCCATTACTCATCCACATTCTACAATGGCATTGGAACCTCCTGTTTTCTCCTCATACATCATCCATTCACAAACAACACTTCTAATCATTTATAAACAATTTCATACAATCCATAAATAATCACAAACTCAATGGAAAATGCACAAAACCATGGAAGTTCCATGAACTTCTACAATGAATAATATTAATCACAAGTAAATGCTTATACTTGCCTCTCTTGAAGTTTAGTAGTAAAAGCCCCCTTTTTCCTTAACTTGGGTTGAGATTAAAATCCCCAAATTTCGAGCCCTAATTCCATGCAAACATAAAATACATCTCATAAGCTATTTATGCTAATAACCATGCCTAATCACTCATTACAATTTGAAAACTCATTAAAAGTTCCAAGCACTTACTTGTAGCTCAATGAGAGAAATCTTGAGATCTTTCTCAAGCTCTACACTTCAACAATGGGGGAAAATGGCTTGAGGAAGAAGATGAAAATGAGGCTTCTCACTCAAACCACATAAATCTCTCCTAAACTCACTCTTGATGAAGAAAATGGAAGAGAAAGAAGGGAAAGGGGTGTCTAGAGTTTGTTTGAGGTGAAAATGAGCTCACTCCCTCACCTCATTCTAATATAAAGAGCTCTCATACTAAAACCCCATTCTATTAAGTCTTATTACATTTTGAGTCAAATGAAGCCTCACTTGGTCCATTTGAGGTAAAATGGAATCGCATCTATCATGAAAGTTAACGTACTATTTGAGATACACACGTTGGCATCAAGAATTTCCGTATTTGAAGAAATACGCGAAAACCCATATTTACGAATAAGTCCTTAGCTTACCTTGTTTGAGTCTAAACTCATTTTACTCAAATCAATTTCTCTCCATTATGCTTAATGCATCATTTGAGACTAATTTATCTCTCTTTGGTCATTAATCTTCATTAATCCAATTACTCATGCTTAACTAGCGTTAATCTTAATTAATTAGTCTTAATTATGATTAGTTTGGGTCGGGTGTAACAGACTAGCATGCCAGGTCCTGGCTCCACGGGTTGAAACCCATATGGACCTAGAGGCGGCCCCATTTAACAATCTAAACCTAAATTGGGTTCCAAACCTGAATCCGTTTCTGATTGGATTTTTACGAGTCAGAACCTCCAAAAAATTGGAGAATTGGCAAGGAAAGTCAGGTCATTTTTTTCTCGCTCTGTGAGAAAAATATATTGCAGCAAACACCTGGAAAAGGGTTGCAAGGAAAAGCAAAATAATTCTCCTCTTTACCGTGAATTCCTCTCTTCACGCAAAGGCATCCTAATGATCTTTTTGGTGACACACTAGTATTTTGACATCTGGGCATCTCTCTCTCTCTCTCTCTCTCTCTCTCTCTCTCTCTCTCTCATTTTTAAACCATGTGTTTTTATACAGTATATTTATAATCTACCATAAATTAAAGAAGTAATTTTCTTTTAAACAATAACTACAATTGATATCAAGAATTTAAAAGCCTATAATTACATTTAATAACAACTGATTTGCCGGGAGAGAATTTAAGGGATATTGATGCTATTCATTATGGAGTTCCAGTGGCTGGTTTAATTCTCAACTATCTATAGGTTTATCATATTTTATTAGAAAAAAATTAGTGTTTTTGCTTTTCCAAATTTTTTTCATTAGAATCCACTTTTCCCATTCTATATACAGGAATCCAAATCTTTTAGGGCACGTTTGTGTACACACCCTTTCCGTGGAAAGAGGAAATTGCCACGTCAGCATTTTCCGTAGAAATGAAAACCTCGGAAAATGATTTCCGTAGAATTTAGAAATCCATGTTTGGTGCAAAAAAAGTTTCCTCATTGAATTGGTGCAGATGTTGTTTGGTGCGGCTGTGGATTCTTTATAAAAAATCAAAATTTCTTATTTGGTGATATAATTTTTTGAAGAAAATAACACAACATGTATATTATTTATTTAACATTAAATAATAATTTATATAAATAAATAAAAAATGAAAGAGTTATAGGGTTTTTGGGTTGAAATGGACAAAAGTGAGGAAAAGATAGAGAAGTTTTCCGAGGAAAACCATTTTCCATACCCCGCCATAGGAAACCCATTTCCACAATTATCAAGGAAAATGTTGACGAGGCAGGAAAACATTTCCACGGAATTGTTCCGCACCAAACGCCGGAAAAATGAATTTTCCGTGGAAAACCGTGAACTTTTCCGCGGAAAAGTGTTACACAAACATGCCCTTATGTTTCCATGCAGTTCCAATCATTTGTCGGGCTCTATCTTTTTAAACTTTTGACATTTGGGTAACTGAACCTCAACAGACTTCAGCTGGTGCATGGAGTCGATGCGTCCGTTTGGATGCAAAGAACTGTGCAGTTCAATTTTGTACCAGCTGTTCTCTCTCGATTTAAACGGGACATATATGTTTGTTCCTGCCTCGTGCTTTTAGAGATTCATACGGCCCAATCCAATGCACTCTTGTAAAGCTGAATACACACGACATATGGCTGCAAGAAACCCTCTAGTTTCCCCAAGACCAATGGAGAAGAAACTTCATATTCTCCAACTGTTAAGGCATCTCTTTCCTAACATGGAACTGACTGCCTGCCCCCATTCACTCAAATGTCTAGTTGCAAGAATCCAACATAGGATTCCACACTAGGTGCACTCAGTGGAGTTGTTACAGGCAACCATGTAACCAAATTACATGGATTGAGATGTGCCCCAACTGTAAAGACAATGGACCGTGGACCGATTGGCTAAAGTTTACATTGACTAAATGGGCATTGCTTGAACTTATCTAAGCTCACCCGTTGTCCCTTGAATTAAGGAGAGATGGAAATGACTACTCAGTCATCAACCTACTAAATCAAATTTTAAGAAATTTATGTTCTTATCTACATCTACATTTTCACCTTTGAACCTTTCTGCATTTCTCTCCTCACCTCTTAAATAATCTTTTATTTATTGGGATCCATTTTTCAATGAATTCCAAGGAGTTCAATTGCTTGAAAACAAAAGGGCTCTAAGTGAAATATTATCTCCAAACCAGAGGATAGCCAATAACTGGAAACCTATTAAGATCAAAATTACATTCCCATCCTACAACTTGAAAGTGCTGGCACTGTTTCATACATAATAGGCAATATAGTTGGTAGAATCCCAAGCTGAAGAAGATCCACATGAGAACAGGTATCAAGGAATTATTAGGCCTTGTTTCTTTTTGGCAACGAATTATTAGAGGCCTGTTAGAGTCATAATTAGCACCATGTGTTAGATTTGTCATTTTGTACTAGTGGACCCTATAATTTCGGTGGTCCAAACTCCAAACCGTTGGTATATTACAATTTGAGAGGGTAAAGCTGAATTATCAATAAGTTCCATTTAATCTTCCTCCTCTTCTCATTCAATTTCTATGTACTCCTAAGATCAGATGGCTGCTATCTTTCGAGCAAGATTTTTGTTTGTTTGTTTGTTTGTTCCCCATCTATGGTGATAAGCATCAACTAAGTGGCATGGGTGGGTCCTCTCATGAGAAGTCAGTCCATGTGGATAGTATTACAGAAGAACTGAAGGGTCGGCAATTTAGGAGTGGCAAATGGGTAGGATTAGGCCACAACAGGTTGGGTCAACTGGTGGAGTCTATGGTTTGGATCCCAATCCATATTTGGCCCGTTTACAAAACAGATCAGATAGTGTAAGTCAACCCGACCCAACCCGCATTGCAATGCATGCGGGTCAACCCAGATTGACCCGTTTTGACCGGCATAATCTATTCAGAGAAGATTGATCAAAGCCAAGCCCACTTAGGCATCAGGCTAGAGCACCACCAGATGATAGGCCCAGTCAATGCCCCTGGCCCTTGAAATCTCCCACATGCAAATGTAAGTTAATTAGGCTGATTTAGGACCCACCTACTTGTAAACCTAGTCAGAAATGGATGAACTTTGCGTAGTGATGATTAGACCTGCGAATGAAATGGGTTTAGCTGGGCCAAATCTTATACATGCTAGTCTATTTAGTTATCAGGCCTTATTAAAGGGCCATATCCAGATCATGAGCCTAAAAGTTTGTATTGGCAAATCCTATTTGCTAAACCTTTTGCCCCTTTGTGTTAAATATGTTGGTCTGGACCAGGCGCTTGATTGGTTCTGTAAATTATTCATGGACTAGGTACCAGTTCATTTAACTACAACGACGACAAGAACAGAGAGAGAGAGAGAGAGAGAGAGAGAGAGAGAGAGAGAGAGAGAGAGTTGGCATCATACATGTGCTTAAAAGCTAAATATGTGGGTTACATAGGTTAACCTGAAGCTGGGCCTTGCTTTGCAGGTCAAGAAAGCTTGACCCATAAAAAACCCATGTTTCATGGGGATCGAGTTTGGCGGGAAAAATACAGGTCAGTTAGGGTCAGGCCAAGTCTTGACAACCCTAGTCCTCATTCATCCAAAGATTTATACTTCCCTGATGGGGGGGCTGGCCCAGAATACTTTTAGCCGGCCTTGAAATAATGTGGGCCTATTGTATTTTGGACCAGGCCTGCATCAAGTGATAGGAAGCCCAAATCCCGGCCAGTATGGCTTGTCAATCCTACAGTACAACTGAGAAAAGCCTGGTTTGGCCTAGCCCAATTGACTAAATGGGCAGGCTTGAGCCGTATATGGGTCTATGTTATAGAAGTCAGGCCAGGCTCGAATATCCCTCAGCCCAGCCCTACCTGATGGACCACCCAAGTTGGGCCCAAGATAAAACCGTTGACCCCACCAATGGAAAGATCCTTTCATCTTGATTAATGGGTTAAAAAGCAGTTAAAGAGAAAAGGCTGCAAACTGCAAAGGGTCCCAGGAGTCTCTGAGATCTTTCAGTTCAAACTCCAAACCTGAGAACATTTTTTGATTGGATTTCAAGTCAACTATTGAGGGCGATTAGATTCATGGTGTGAACTACTAATTATAAGCCTCATTTGCTGTTCTATGCTATAATTGAGCTTCTCTTGCTATAGTTACTCATTGTCGTATGAAGAATGATTGCATTAATTCATCAAGGTTGTGCATGTGTGGTCCATGGTCCACCGATCACAACAATTGATCTAGCTTGTCCAATTGAACATGTGGATATCCCAAAACTTTTTTACTGAAAGATCCTGACCATTCGTTTACCCCCACAAAGGTTCTAGGGAGTAAAAGGCACACTAGACTGCATGTACCTGTGAAATGGTTAAACCTTTTCCATTATTATTAATCTCATTGATACTTGATAGATAATTTGATCATCCAGTTGAAGAGATTCTAAAGAACTTACTACATGGAAGGGAGGGTCACGGGAGGATATATAGCGTAGCTGAATGAATTGACCTTTCCAATTATAATCAATTAATCAATGATGGATGGATTGGATAAGGCCTTATTTATGACAATATGCTATGAGTGCAGTATTACTTGAAAAGGATAAAATCAGAAATGGCTAATGAGCACATTTGAGAGCATTTAGATGCAATATCAGTGAATCTTAAATTAATTAAAAAAAACTCATTTGAGACTGTTTGGACAAGTGCAATGTAGACCAACAATGACACAAATGAGGAACATTTTTTCATGGAGGTTGATGAGCCATCAGGAAAACGGAATTGTCCAAGAAGATATGAATGAAAGTGGTGTAGATATAAAAAAAAAAAGCAGCTGAAGAACTGTAATTTATTGGAGAATCTTATATAGGATAGAAAGAAATGTTTTGAAAAAAAAGGCATATATATATATATATATGACCCAATATAATTGGGATAAGACTTTGACATTTTATGAATATTGGTGGAGTAACAGGCCCTCTCCAAATCCCAAGTGTACAACTGTGAGTGGATCTGGAAGGCAAATTGTCAGGCAAATCTTGGCAATGGACAAAGTTATGTAGTGACCCCAGCTCTAATCCATTATGGCATGATGGGCTCCACTTTTTCACTGAATCCAAAATTCAGTCATTCAATCAAATAGTATCCTGAATTCCTCAAGTTCAAATCATAAATAATTCGATGCATCTCATACACCACAAAAGTGGGTTCTGCACTGTATGCCCACTTTGCTCAATTCAGTTCGATTGGTGACATCCTTCACCAGTCAGAAAGACGTGTCCATGCCTAATACAATAAAGAGTATAGAAATAATTAGATGAGCGAGACAATCAAACGGGTGAACAGTATCATCAGCTGGGGAGACTTGAGAGGCGAAACCAAAAATCCTTTTCATCTCATGGGTGCAGACAGCAGACTGATATGGACAGTAGCCACCATCCTACCATCTTATTCAATTCATATTTGTGTTATCACGGTATAAAATCTTAAGTTGAGGGTTTGAAATTGCACTGCTACATTGACGTTATAGAAAATTTATTCGGCTCTCCCAAACCTGTAGAGATTATTATGGCCCAAAAAGACTAGGACACCACCCATTATAAAAAAAAAAAAAATTGAAAAATTTAGCGGAGAATATACCAATTCTCCAATGCTGTCCATAAGTAGAAGTTTCAAATACTCAAGTACAATATTAGCCTTTATTTTATTGGAATTTATGAGGGAAATTTCATATCTCAGTGATTTTCTTATGGTAATATTAGTTGTGGTGCTCTACAATTGAAGATGATTAGTGAGATACCAAAAGTACAACTTACGAGATAATAACTTTTCCATGAGAATTTTACAAATTCTATCTTTCAAAATGCAGGTCGGTAGGGCAGCACAAATGGAAATAGAAATTTTAGAATATCCCTCCAAACAATCATGCCCAGAAAGCTGAAACTCACCAGAGTTCCAAATGCAAAACTCAATACTTTCACATAAAGTCATAATCCCCAACTCCTGAAATTTCACTTTCATGAAACAGAGAATTCTAAATGCTCTTTAAAACAGTTGAACTGTCAAGAAATTCTCATCACGTCAAATTAAACCAGAGATTCCTCAAAAGGCCCTGAGAAACCCTTGGGCAGACCATATTTCAATGAAATAAATTGGGGTACAAGGACTGTTTCATTTTCTGCACCTCTGCACCTCCCAAGTCCCAGTCCCAGTCCCAAATCTCTCTCTCTCTCTCACTCACTCTCTCAGCATTTCATACATCGTCACAGGTCAATTAACTCCACCACATCTCCATCAATCACACAACCCTCTCTCTCTCCTCCAGTCCTCCCTTCTTCTTACACAACCTGGAAAGAATCACTCCCAAACCAACGCTACATTGTACAACCCTTTTCCCTCATCAGTCATTGCACCTTCCAACAACCCCCAACCCCTCCAATCCTCTTCTTCTTCCTATATAGACACCTTCAAGCCTTCAACAACACCCCCCCCCAATCCCAATGAGATAAACGTCAGCAGCAAGCAATCCCATAACAAGAAGAAAAATGAAGGAAACCCATCTGCCCATACTCTCTATTCTTCAACTCTAGTCCTCCTTCTGCTTCAATCGTCGACTCTGTTGTTTGTTGTAGAGCTGCCTGCCATGGCAGCCGCTCTTGAGTGCTGGTCGAGCCGCGCCAGCACAGACGAGGACATGGTCGAGCAGGTCCTCATGAAAACACAGTCCAGATCAGAGGCATTTCCGTCCACTGCACCTTCCAATGCCGTCTCTGCAACTGCCTCTAAAGACCCATCTTCCTCTTCCTCGTCCACGGCGGCCGCCACCATGCAGAAGAAGTGGCACCGCCTCGGCCGCAACGTCGCTGGGGCCATCACCAATCTCAAAAACTCCCTCAATCTCGACACAGCCAAAGATCCGACGGCCAGGATCGACAGCTCCCGAAAGGTCGTCTGGGGTGGAGTTGTACGGAATCTTACACAGCTCTATCCCGGCAGCCAGCTCCCGGAAAAGCTCATCTGCAACATTCGCAAGCATTTCGATTCTCTCCCACTCAGGTAAAAAAAAAAAAAATTTTTGATCTGAGGAAATGAATTAGATTTGAATAAAAATGATTCGATTCTAAAAATTGGGTCTTTGTTAGATTTTTCGATTCTCTACTAAGATTTGGGTAAAACTGAAAAAGAAGGAGATTTGAGAGAACTGATTAGATTTCTGTTCTTGGGTAAGTGTTAGATTTGGTTAATGGGTTTGATTTTGGAGTTATTTGTTTCCAGTTATTCGCAGGCGGGTTTTGAGATGAAGGATGTGTTTCTTCACATGAGATTGATCGAACAGGCAACAGATGACGATCGCCCGGCAATTCTCATTCAAGAGATGTCTGATGGGGAGTTTCAGGGATCAGTTTTCAAGCTCACCTTTGCCTGCAACTGCCCCATCTCATGGCCTTCTTTGTCGGGGTCCTTGGACAGTGCTTCCATCTGCTGCAAGAAGATCCAAATTTTTGAGAAGAAGGGTTCTACTCTTGGGATTGTAATGGTTCTTGTGCAATCTGGGCAGGAGAAGTTCTTCAAGAACAGGATAGAAACGGCGCTGAAATCGGCTCTGAAGAAGCCCAAGGCCGGCCCCATGAAGCTCCCCTTCGGCCTCTGTGGTTGCCAGGAAGAGAACGCGGGTGCCTGTGCAGAGGTCGAAATTGAGGGGGAAGATGAGAGGGACTGTGATAACTGTGTTGAAAATTCGAACCCCGGCACAATCCAGATCCCCCTCCCCCTGCCTGAGGCATCCATTGTTGTCTCTGTTGATGAATGGCAGACGGTCCGATCGGATGGGGAGGAGATCGGGAAATGGCTCCTGAACCCTGACCAGATTGAATTCACCGACCCCATTGGCCCCAATTCGTTTAAGGGGGTCTACAAGGGCCGGCGAGTCTCCATTGATAAGGTCCGGGGATGTGAGAGGGGGTGCGCTTATGAGATTGAGCTCCGGCGGGATCTGCTGGAGCTTATGAGCTGTGGGCACAAGAACGTTCTTCAATTCCATGGCGTGTGTGTGGATGAAAACCATGGGCTGTGCATTGTGACCAAGCTGATGGAAGGGGGCTCTGTTCATGAAATGATACAGAAAGGCAGGAAGATCCTAATCAAGGAGATTATGCGGATTGCGGTGGATGTTGCAGAAGGGCTAATGTTCATGAATGATCATGGGATTGCTTATAGAGATCTAAATTCCCAAAGGATTCTGTTGGATCGGCAAGGGAATGCTTGTGTTGGGGATATGGGTGTTGTCACCACTTGCAAGAATGTGGGCGAGGTGACTGAGTATGAGACTGCTGGATATCGGTGGCTAGCTCCGGAGGTTAGTTCTGTTGGCACTTGCTAATGTTCTCTAAGCATTCATTACTTGTTGCTTTTATCCAAAAATTAATGGAATCACATAATTTGGTGTGCAATTATGCTACTGAACTGGCACAATTGCTCAAGGATACTATACTATGTTGTTATCCAAGTATCGTCATTGATGGAATCGGTTTCCTGTTTCTACTCTCATCTGAACATGCTTAGAGTGCTACTATTGCTGAAACCTACGTAACTGATACAGTTCATCCATGTAAACTCACTACCATTTCATAGTCTAGCAAAACAATCAACGATGCAGTTCATCCATGTAAACTCACTACCATCATATAGTCTACATACAATCAACCCAGTTGTGGAGATTTCGTGTTAAATTTTCGTAGTACATTAACCATTGGGCTGCCTTCAGTTCTTCATGTTGTTAATCTTAATCAAATTTTATATTGAATGTATTTCTTGCTGAAATTTGTTTAACCAGTACAGTTGTGGATAATTTGTGTAGTGGTGTTTATCCATCGGCTGCTTATTTTACTTGCAGCATTGCTTGTTATTCTTGGAGTAAAGTTTAAAAAAAAACAGCCAAGTGTATTTATGATGAATGATAATTTAGAATGGAATTTGATCAGCTACACTCAGTTTTCTCCCAAAGGATTTGAGATGATGATGTTGAGCTGTATTTAGACCTGCTCTGCTTTGTCTTTCTATACTTCCCCTTTCTCACTTAGCAACAATTCTGCATCATGGTTACCAAAAAAAAAAAAAAAATTCTGCATCATGCATATAAATTGCAAACCCGAGTTTACTCACAGAAAATCTTAGGAAAAAAGTAGAATTACTCTTATTATTATTTTTAACTAAGGTATAATTATTCTAATTTTAAGGATAGGGGAGTTTGAGTTTTGATGATGGGGTGTTTTTCCTGATCACCTTAGCACCTTTCTTCCCTAAACCCAAAGGGCATTTATATTTGATGTATAGAGTTTGACTATTTGGCGTCTCCCCTTTCTGAACAATATCTTTGTATGAAGATGGTTTGTGGAATGGACTAATTCCTACCATACACCCAAACCCAATAACCGTATTTCAATTGAAATGGTTCTTTATACATGTTAATAAGATCAAAACTGCTTTTCCATGTTTGGCGACTACAGATCATTGCGGGTGATCCAGAGACTGTGACCGAAACATGGATGAGTAATGTGTACAGTTATGGCATGGTGATATGGGAGATGGTGACAGGGGAAGCAGCCTATTCTGCATATTCGCCTGTTCAGGCAGCAGTTGGAATTGCCGCTTGCGGGTTGAGGCCAGACATTCCCAAGGACTGCCCACAAGTGTTGAGGTCGTTGATGACGAGGTGCTGGAACAGCTCCCCTTCTAAGCGACCTTCATTCTCCGAAATCCTCGCCATTTTGCTGCGGCCAAATAGTAAGTGATATGAATCCACCCCAGGCTCTACTAGTTCAAGCTATGTGTAAAAGCCCTTCACTTTTTGGTGTTTCCATGTCTAAATGAGTTAAATGTAGATTGGAGATGAATGTTTCTTCTTCGGTTAAATCTACCTGGATGGGTTATTTTCTTTGGGCAGCATTTCTTCAATTCTATCTACACATTTGACACCAATATTGACTTTAGGTCCTGTCTAAATTGGCTGATCATCCATTTGCATTAATCTTGAGATCTTGATTAGATTTAATGGGTGATTGATTTTTCAGATTCATGGCCACCCCAAATGGTGTTTTGGGGTGTTATCCACACCAAATGTATCTATCATGCTTGAATCTAACTAAGGTTAAGGTTGGAGGGGCCGGATTGGAAAAAAAGGAGGAACCAGTTTCTAGTAGGAGTAAAATATCTATAGAAAATGGACGGATGTCAAGAATAAGGAATTTCTTTTTGCATCCAATTAGGGTGATTCTACCTCCAAGGATGGATCATGATTGGATATACTTTTGATGTGAGAAAGGTTGTGATATTAGTGAAAATGAGTGTGGTCCTGCCCAACACATTCCCTGTGAGAAAGGATAACTTGCTTTTTCCTGGTCCTAGAGAAGAAAATGTTAAATAATTGTCACAGCTCTTCCATCATGAGATGGGATGACTATCTTGTATGAATGATGATATGCTTGCGGGATTCCCGGGAAATAAAGAGCAAAAAAGCATTAGCAGTGGCGGGGTCCCTTTAGATCCTTGAAAGGGAGTGATTGAAAAGGAAAATCTGGTGTTTGCTTTCCACAAGTACACCATTGCTTGCTTGACCACGCCCTCAACCATAATCTAGTAGGCCCATGCCGTGGATCTGTGGATTAGGGGTTGGCCAAACCACCCTTGATCAGATCATCTTACACGTTAATTATTTGGCTGCTGGCCAAAATACTCTTTCCCATATCATCTCTTTCTATAGAATTTACTTTTTTTTTCCATAGAATACATAAGAATTGAATACATGAGAATTCATGGTTGAATGAGCTTCATCTTAATGAATATTACTAAAGAAGTGAGGGATTAAGAATATAGGGCGAGAGGTGAAAATTATAAGATAAGGATGTGGATGGAACGTTGTTTCCTAGGATTCAATTACAAGGGTGATGGTTGAGTATTGATTTT
This sequence comes from Cinnamomum chago, assembly GCA_038049695.1. Lineage (NCBI taxonomy): Eukaryota > Viridiplantae > Streptophyta > Magnoliopsida > Laurales > Lauraceae > Cinnamomum > Cinnamomum chago. Next base: position 10,725,312 of record CP142453.1, on the reverse strand, counting down.
TCATTCTTCCTTATTTTATTTCCATTAAAAGTTAAGGTTACAGGATGCTCATTTTTTTATATTCACCTTTGATCTTCATTTTACTTCTTATCTGTTTTATGAAAAAAAAAAAAAATAAGCCCTTCATATTTTTTGGCCGAAAAGTTTCAACAGTTTTCGTTTTTTTTTTTTTGGTAAGTTCAACAGTTTTGTTAGAGCATATTTTATCATTGTTTAATCCAACTTTGGGAAATGGATGTGTCTTTAACTGATATGATTGCCCATTCACAAGAGTAGATATGTCTGAGAGAGTTCCGACTGATGAGAGGTGGATTTCTAAGCATGGAGCATGAAATTGCTCTGTTTTGCCGCAATAGTATGGGATAAAGAATAAAACATCTATCACTTCCAAGTTACTCAAAGTTATACATATGCACGATTTGTACAACACACTGGATTTCTGTTAGACCTAATGAAGTTGTGGTATTCTTGTGGCCTTGTCCCTAATAACTAAGGCCTGATACTGGTAAACCAGTCCTATCTTCTCCTGGTCATTGGTCATTGGCAAATCATGATAGTTTCAATCAGTACAATGGTACTGATCAGGTCTAGCCTCTGGATATTGTCCAGTCAACTCAACTGGGAAATGGATCACTGGTGAAGCATGAGCCCACCTATCGTCATGCAATGCAATTATCCACCTTTTCATACGACTTTCTGAATTCTGTCTGGTTGTGGCTTGTCTCTTTGCGAGCAGTTGTATTGTATGCCCAACTTACATTATTGTTTTTTCTATTCACTCACTGCCTGTTGTTTTCAGTTGTCATCCAACTATACCATTCCATCAGATCTAAACCTTTCTGATTAGAGGATTATATATAATCTCGTATCCAAGCCGTTCCCTCTAGGCTTTTGACCCAACATGACTAGCCCCCGGGCAGTCATACTTAAACCCACACAAATGAAGCAGGACAAATCTGATGTAGTTGCAAACATAAGAGGTAAGGCTGAAACCTATGCCTCATGCCACTCTACCAAGTCCCGATGGGCAACAATGATGCATTAAACACATGATATGAGTGACTATTTTGTTTTTATTTTATTTTATTTTATCTTAATCATGCAGAATGATTAATCTAACGGTAGGTTCATCTCGAATTGAAGTAAAATTTATGTTAGAGCTAAGGCATGAATGGATTAGTGATCTTTTTAAGTGGTTTGGATTGCAACTGTGGGCCACACCGATGAATATAAAGATAGATGGAATCATAGAATTCTGATAGGGACCCTTGATAGCGTTTCACTTCACATGAGGGTACCTCTCATCATCCACTTGTCTATCTATAGTCTATAGTAACAGTTGAGATTTTTTTTTTCTTTTTTTTTTCTTTTTTTTTTTTTGCTATGTAGTGAGTGGGCAGCTTAAGCCTACCTTTGTTTCTGTGTCTCGTACGGAGGGTACAGATTCCATTCAGCTTGGATGGACATTGAATATTGGATGTGCCCTCTCTTGTGAAGGGGAAGTGGGCCATGTATTTATCATAATAATCAAGATCACCAACCACCATTGATTTCAAGTCACATGGAGTGGGGGCCATCCTCTCAGATATTGTTGTTGATACAATATGCTGATATTATCAAAAGCTTCTTGGTCGAAATAATAAATTGGAGATTTTTATTGTAATTAGAGAGGAAAAAAAATCCCCTTTTGCCCTTTCTTTGTGGATAACTATATCACATTCATTGGTATTATAATGTTGAATTTATTGCATTATTTCAGAAAGATACTCCTGCTGAATAATCATGATCGTGATAAATATCGGAATAAATTCAATTTCTAATCAAGAATTGTGGGAGCTGGTTGAATAGGAGTCAATGAGTAGGAGGAGGAAGTATATCGGTTATAAAAATTGAAGATAACTTTCAATCAAAATATAAAGTACAGTAAAAATTAAATGTAAAATCTTCTAGCTTAATATATTATAATAAAATCTTGTAATTGGGGTTACTTTTTGGATTTCATCTGATCAGACGACTACCGACCCCATGTATTAACAGTCTGGATCTTCGAATGTGGGTTTAGAGTTTAGAGCATCACAAGGCAGGGCTCCAATTTTATTGCATTCTATGTTGAAGATGAATGTGAACGAAGTGTTAAGTGTGAAAAAGATGCTTGAGCCAGACATTATTGTATTAATTACACTTACAGGTGAGAGGAATGTGGGGCCCACTGATTTTATGTTTTCCTAAAAGTGAGAAGCATTAGGGACGGCGAGGATGAAGCATGAATGGTTGGTGAAAAAAAGGGACGCTTTTGTTGCATAAGGAATTTTGACCAGGCTCAAGTGTTTGTGTGGCCTAGTGGCCTAAATTAGGTTTATTAGATGTTAGTCATCATCAAAGATGACGATTAAATGGAAAGAAAACTTTTTCTTCTTATCCATTTTATAGTCTTAGATGAAGCAGTTGGCAAAATGGATGGACTTGATTCTTCCGTTTATCAGAGTGTGAAGTCTTAAAACTTTGCTGATATTTTAATAGGTCCATCAGCCTTACAAACTGTGTCGACTTCTATCATAATTGATAATTACCTTTACAAAATTACTGTACGTGTAGAGGAGACAACCTCAATGAAGTTCTTACAGTTGATTCCTCCTATTTTGGCACTCATTTAGGTCGGCACCCTGAACTCATCTCATTGTTTTACGAGTCTGGATTCCCTGTTTCGTACAAACATGAGATATCGTTTCATCCAATGTGCATTCCTCAACTATGTAAAATCTCTTCCTTGATTTTTTTTTTTCCATTGTTGAGAGGATGTATTTTCTAGTATAAGATTTTATACAATTGGTGAATGAAATAACACATAGTATATATAGGTGTTCCTATGCAGACATATATAGCACATGGGAGCATGCAAGACAGCATATGGGACCCACCCCATCAATCAAGGATGTGTTGGGGAACATAAATATTCAAATGGGACCAACATGAAATTCCAAGTCAATTCCATCATCCTAACCCTTGATTCTACGGCTCATAATCTTAATGGTTTTAAAACCTTATTTTTCTTCAATTTCAATCTAATAGTCCAGTCGATTTGAATCGATGTATAACTCGACTTCTTTGCTATATAGAAGCCAAAAAAAAAAAAAAAAGGGGATAAACAAGACCAAGGGAGATGTATTGTTTATGTTCTCAAAGTAAATTTGGCACCGAGGATTTTATTGAAGCAGAAGTGTTAGCTATAATGAAAGCTCTAAAGATCTGTGTCTCAAATAATTTTCGTAGCATAATGGTAGAAAGCAATTCATCAAAATGCGATTTCTTGGATGTCTTGTTTGGAGAAGGGTCCATGAAAATTCCAATTTCTTAAATCAAGACTTAGTCCTCATCTTTGAATGTTGAGTTTCATTATGTGCTTCAGTCGGGGAATAACATGGCGGATGCTCTGGCTAAGTTAGGGATAGAAAGAGATGTAATTTTGCCTGCTCCTTTGTAATTTGTTGTTTATTGATTTTGTGTGGGTATTTAGCTCTAATATCTATGCAGGTTGTTCTCTTTTCATCTTCTTTGTTGTACCTTTCTATTTAATTTTTTAATATAATTTACTTTTACAGATAAAATAAAATAAAAAGACCAAGAAGCAAGATCAGGAGAAAAGAAATATACTTCACTATATGGAAATGAAAATTCAAACACATGGAAGTGCCATGTGATTGGTCTGAACATAAGTCTTGGATTGGTAAATTATAACAACTTAGAAAGCTCTGGTAGCTGGTGGTCATACCTCATTCATTGGAAAATGGAAATGTTTTAATGGAGATTCAAGGCCACATATACCTAACCTAACCCTTTTTTAATTTCAATCAGCAGTATAATCAATCCACATGAAGCAGAAGATCATCTCCCCCAACGACCAATGGAGCATTGTGCATGACCGTTACTCCCAACTACCCAAGATTAATATATTTCTCAATCAGCACCTCTATTTTATTCATATTTAAGGCATGTTAGTTAGTTTGGGGTGATGGGTGAGATCAGATTATAATACTTAGGGAAATGTGGACATGGGACTGACATCTGGAACATCACAACTCATTTGCATGTTAGACCCATATAATTAATTCCTCATCTTGTACTAAAGACCTCTGAGATCTATAAGCTGGATCCTGCAAGGTGGATCTCAGAGGAGTCTGGGAAACCACAAGTACCTATAAATCCATCAATAGGCCGACTTCTAAAATCTAAACCTTTCAAATCATTGCTTCCCTAACGTATTATGTTCGGGTCAAGTTTCACTTCAATCAGAGTTGGGCATATCACCAAATTTATCATGTGCAAAATACACAATTTTACTCCCTTTAATTGTTATTTATATTTTATTTTAGATGTGATTAATCTGACAGTGTTTCCGGAGTTAAGTTCGGCCTAGCATCAATATAAGAGGGACAATGAATTTTAGCGGTTGTGATTGAAGGTATGGGTCCTATATATACATTTTTATGCTCACTATAGAAAATTGTTGTGAGGCCCGGTCAGACTCGGTTACCTGGGTCCGTTTAGCATTTTACGTAAAAGTCAAGTAAAGCCTCAATTTTTCAAAAAAATGTTCACATCAATAACACTTTAATTCAAAATTCTCTCCATTTTTTTCAAATATGGTAAAAAAGCAGCATCATTTCTCTATTAAAAGACAAAAAAAATTCACTTTTCTATAAAAAAAAGTAAAAAAAATTTCATACCAAATAACTAAAAATAAAATACTATCATAACCCCCATTATATTTTATTCTCTCTTCATTTGATGCTTTACTATAGTTTATTTTACATGTAAAATTACCAAATGGGCCCTTTAATGGGCTAGTTTGGCACTTTACTAACATAGTAAAAGTGAAATAAAGCCTCTATTTTAAGACAAGATATCATATCAAAAGTACTTTAATTCAAAACTCCCTCCATCTTTCTAAAAAAAAAAGTCAAAAAGCAACCACCTTTATATACTAAAATACAAAAAAAAAAAATCCACTTTCCCATACAAAAAGTCAAAAAGATTTCATAACAAATAACTAAAAATAAAATCCATAATAACCCACTTATATTTTATTCTTTCTTCAAAATCAACTTTACTTTACTTGACTCTATTAGTAGAGTTGCCAAGCTTGGCAGATAATTTTCCATCTGCATCAACTGTCACAGTTAACAGGTACTTACACTAATATATTCCAAAGCTACTCTCATTTTGGTGTTGGCAAAGAGCAGGACACTGGAGGAAGAAAATCAAGTCCAATTCTAGGCCCATTTATTATAATTGAACCTAAATGTTCCTGGTTCTGATCTGATTGGGCTTTTTACTTGAATGAGCCCAGTATTTTAAAAGAAAAGGTATACCAAGCCTGCTTGCAGACCCGTTTAATACTTAGAACTAGAGTTAGGCCCATGCCAGAACTAAAAGCCGGTTAATTTAAGAACTGGAGTTTAAGAACGGACTTAACAGCGAACGTTTTGTTAAGAAACTAAGCTCTATCTTCTAGATACTTACATAACATTGTAGTGTGTAACATAAACTATGTAATTGTAATGACCCGGGCCGCTGTCCCATGATATTGTCCGATTTGAGTCATGGGATTTCAACTCAATCTCACTGCATGGTAATAAAAGGCCTCATGGTGCTAACTGAAGCACTCCACCCTTCTCCTTGGAAGATCGCATTTCTTGTCGCATTAGATCACTTGACCTAGTCTCACCACAACGGAGTGCTCCTGGGTTGGAGCCGTATGCTCTCCTCCACCAGAAAACCGAGTCGTCCTCACCTTTGATATCATCCATAACGACCTGGGTCCATTTTCCACACGATATCGTGCACATTAACATTTTATATCAATGGTCCTACTGAAGCTTTGAAATTGCCAAACACTAAGCCCATCTTCTAAGCAGGTCCTATTAGAGGCTTGGGTCCGGTTCGTACCAAGATAACTCTACCACCCATATATAATTGTGATCTAGGTCACAAAGATTGAGATTGTGGATTGGTTCACTCTACCACGGATTCTACCACCCATAATTTTGGCTGGGGATTAAATTTGTGTTGTGATCTTAACGCTGTTAAATTATGGCTTAATTGCCAATCATTCTGGATTGGGAACTGAGTCCATCATATCCACAATCTACTAGATTAAAACATACCGCCACTTGTAAATTCAAAATACTTGTATCCTTCGGGGTCGTTTGTTTCCTGTGAAAGTGATTCACATGTGCAAATGACTCACATGTGAGTCATTTGCATATGTAAATGACTCACATGTGAATTAGATTCCACTGTTGTTACTGGCATAACATTTCACATCTGAATCTATGAATAGGTTATATATTGTTTGATAATTGCTCAACATCCAAACAACATCAATGGTTGCAAATTGGACACATGACCGTGTTTGAGCTTTTGAAGAATATGAACGGTCTTGATTTTACAGATGGAGCCCAGAACAATAAAAAAAAATCATAAAAGGCGGACTGGAAATGTTAGTAACAATAGATTGTATATTGTTTGATGATATCTCAACATCCAAGCAACATCAATGGTTGAAAATTGGATACATGGCCATGTTTGAGCTTCTGAAGAATATGAACGGTCCTGATTTTACAGGTGGGGCCCAGAACAATAAAAATAATAATAAAAGGCGAACTGGGTATGTTAGTAACAATAGATTAATCAAACGGCTGTAATTATGTTGATGATATCTCAACCTCCATGCATCATCAACGGTTGAAAATTGGACACATGACCGTGTTTGAGCTTCTTAAGAGAATGAATGGTCCGGATGTTACAAGTGGGGCCCAAACAAAAAAAAAAGGCGGACTGCTCATTGAGGCACTGTAGCACTTTGCCCGATAACAATGCCATGTGAAACTGTTTCACACCTCAAGATGTGTGAAAATGTGCTGTCTCTTTTGCACATACTTTACATAGCAAAAGCACATGTGATTTACACACCTAATGTGTAAATGTTGTAAACAAACATAAATGATATGAATTGGTTCCACATGTGGGATGTTTACATATGTAAATTGGGAGAAACAAACAACCCCTTAATGAACTAGGGCCATTGGCATTGAGGAGGATTGCCTCCCAAGAACCATAAACAGCAAATTGTAGGGTAAGGGCAGACCCGGCCCTTTCACAGCCCTGGGAATGAGGCTTGGACGCAGTGGAATGGAGCATTCCAGGAAAAACATTCAGGGCATGCATTGTTTAAACAGGCCAGATTAGCAGGTTAATTTCTGTTTAGTGTTTGTTTGAGCCAGGCTTAGACGCCAATCATTTCAATGGTTTGGATTAACATAAACAAGCACATGCAATTGGGATGAAATGCCTCCATCTAGCTCATGATTACTATCTGGGCATATTACAAATTTTCTAAGTAACAGTAATTAACAGTGTGTGTTCTTAAGTTGGGGACACTTTTTTTTATTTTGTTCTTCTTTTCCTTCTTCAAACTTGCAGTTCATTGAGGTGCATCAAGTCGGCCACAATGATATCAACCTCTCTAGGTCACTCTGCACAAAGTGATGGCTTCTTATTGGCTCTGGGGCCCACTGACATGATGACATATGTGGGCCCTGCTCAATGAGCCTTACACAGTGGACTGAACTTATGGGCCCCACATTCTAAGGACCATACCACAAAAGCATCACCCATGAACCAATCGTAACCCTTCATTACACTGCCCCGGATCCAAGGTTAAGATGGAAATCCATAGCAGTCCAAAGTCAATTGAAAATGTCCTTCCATTGTATGTAAAGGATCATCTAATCTGAGATTTGTCTATACATGGTCCATCCAGTGTAAGGCCCATCTGTTCAACACTGTGAATTTATGATTCATGGTCCCCACATGTACAAGCAGCTAAATTCTTCTCATTGACCACACGAGAAGCATCTGGGTCGATCATGGGGTTTGGGTAAATTTGAAATACAATTGGAATTTGTGACCCTGTGGGCTTCATTATTGGCCCAAGCTCAGCAATTGCAGAAAAGTGTCAATCAGGAGCAAGCTGGGACCAAGGCTTTAAAATAGTTGTCTTGCTGGACCTGCATTTCAATGCAGTTCCATTCCATCTTTGTGGGTTCTATCCACCGGGCTCAGCCTAAAGGCCCAAAGGCAATTCCTGACCCTTTCACGCCCCTAGTCGATCATGGTCCAGATCTGAGTTTTGATACAAGGTCCATTTTGTAAATGGGATATATTCTTTGTAAACCTGAACCCCTCCACATCCGGCCAACTTCTGGCTCACTATGAACTTATGAGGTGTTTGTGGGTTCAGTTGATTTGTGTTTGGGGCCTTTGGGCCTGAGAGTATCTAATTAGGTAATGAGCTAGTATAACTTTTCATGGATGACAAACAAGTCTGGCCTTAAACTTTTTGTTTGATTGGTAAATGTAACTAAATTAATGAACCCAAATCCAACCTGTCTGATCACTAGTTGGACTTGAGTTGTCTATGACCCAACCTCTACTGCATCTTTGAATGATGCATATCATATATCTCATACTCAAGAAATGATGTATCATGTATATCATCTAGTTGTCGTATTCTAGAGATGTTCATACAGAGAGTTTCCTGTAATGAGAGCTGGAGATAACCCCATGCTCAAGAGACCTTTCCATCCCTTTATCACTCTGTATTAGCTATAGATTGAACAGAATCTCACAATGTGCTTAGATTTTTATCATTGTGTGAGAGGTAAGTTATTACTTAACCTAATTACCAATCTAACCCTCTTATATTCACAAATCTTTATGAATTGATGCTCATCCTAATTTGACACTAATGGAAAGACGCAAATTAAAAAAATATTAAATTTGAAGACTCCACATCAATGTTTGTGATGATCTTATTCAAATGATATTTGTTCAAGATCATGTTCACTGCCATACTTTTCCATTACTCGATAGTCATGATTGGCATGGATCCAACTGGGTCTCACAAGAGGTTTTGACTTGGCTCATGCAACCTCTTTGCAGTAATTTTTTTTTTAATTTATAAAAAGACAATAATAAGAGAGATTAACATGTATAAAGAAATGGGGGAACGCTGGAAATTGCTATGGCGTTTTTGGGCTAAAAAATGCCCCTCTTGGTCAGTTCACATGGATGCATGATCATTACAGATGGACAGGGGATAGAAAGGTTTGGAAGTAGATTCGGAGAATGTGCCTTACCACATCATTCTAACCCTTAGTCCTAAGTTTAACAGCAAATACCTTATGGATTTTTTTCCGTGATAAAATCCAATAGTGAATAATGTCCAAAACAATGTAAAATCTGGGAATGCGCTAATGGGTTGGAGGAAGAGGGGGAGGACATTTTCTTTTTTTTTTGGTAATCCATTCAAGCGGGTTGGGAGCCAAGTGAGAGCCCACACACACAGGAAGACAGCCCACAACAGGCAAAAGAAAGTCCACACAGATGTAAAGGGAGCCCGCACACGGGAAAAGAGATTGCCTACCCAAGAGGATTCGAATCCTGGATAGCCAAGTGAGAACTACGACTTGTTACCACTCAGGTAAGGAAGAGAGTGAGGACGGTGGTGGAGTTACAAAGCAAGGTCCCAGGGCACAGCTGGTAAAGAACATCAGAGGGGCTACCTTGTGTGGCCCACCTAAATTGTTCATAATTATATCAAGATTTGGATACTGATTTAGAAACAATATTAACAGTCAGGTTATATGGGTTAACAACATTAAACAGGTCAGGTATACCAGATTTGTGACAAGACATCATATTGTGGGTCGGGTTCAGGTTGATTTCGGTTGTTTTGTTGTTGTTGTTGGGGTTTTTCTTAAGCCCTCATAATGGCTACAATGACCTACCTCTCAAGTAGGATCCTCAGTCCAGATTAAGCCCAATATGTACCTGAACAAGCCGAACCGAAACTGAACATTTTTGGGTTTGGCCTGAACCAAGTTATATTCCCTGGTATGAGTCATTTAACCGAGTCCGAGCGAGGAACTGGTCCCCTAATGAACTGATCAGTTTTGGTCTTGGATTTGGGAACAATATGAGCCTCATCAGTCGACCCAATCCTCACCCATTTTCATCTGAAACAGTCCTTTTTGGGTACCCAGCCACAGGGGTCTGGGACCCCGCCCTCAGATGAGGCGTATTTTGCCCTTGGGTGAGGGAAGCTAAGTAGATCTCGGATGAGGTTAGAGAGCCTCCGAAAAGGAAAGATGGCATGCATAGCTCAGGGTTTGAACCATGGTCAGCTAGGTGAGAACCAACACTTCTTACTACTGCGGTAAGAGTCTGCTCAATTTTCATCCCAAACTTGAAAGCAACCTGAAACCGGCCTTTGGAAAGTGACGAAATGGAAAGTTGTATCTTCCACGGTACAAAACTCTACATGATCCAAGTGAGCTAATTGACTATCATATGCTCAAGCAAATCACTCAGCCATATCCTATTACCATGGTATAGCATAGAAGGAATTAGAGGATGGCTGATATAGTTCCATACTCATCCTTTCTTCTTGTATAGTCTCTTTCTTTTTCCCAAAAAGGATTTATAGAAAAATTAAAAAAAAAAAAAGATTCTCAAAGTAATTAACCCTTTTAACAAATGGTGTCAAAATACTAAAAACAATTTAAAAAATGGAATGAATAGACTAAAGAAAGAAAATCAAAGCCAGAGCATCATTTTAATTATTTTAGATTTCAGAAAAACCAAATTACATACAAGATTAAAGTACTCATATCTTTACTAGGAAGAATATAGAGGAAATTACTGAAAAAATCATTTTAGATGTCCTACATACCAAAAAGGCCCGCATAGTTCGTCCCCCTTGACAATAAAGGCCCTTTAATCCGTTTTCACTTTTGTTTGACCGATGACATTGTCGCTCATTTCACTTAGAGGGAAAAGATCAAACAAAAGTGAAAATTTGCAGTAGGTCCTTCAATGTTATAGAGGAACTATGATGGCCTTCTTGGTGTACCAGACATCTAAGGTGGTTTTTTCGATAATTTTCACAAGAATATAAGGCTCAGGTCCAAAATAAATAGGTTCATTATGATCATCCCCATACCCTGAAACTCACAATCCCTACTTCCCTAACCACTCTAGGAAATGGGGTTGAGCCTAAATTTCAAATGGATTCTTCCCAAAGGCCTCCACCTCAAGATCCTGGCCAGAATCTTATCCTACCCCACCTTGAAATGCAATGATATAAAAAACAGAACATATATTAAAACCTAGGGCATGGGCTACATTCAATTCTTTTTCTTCCATCTTTATTTTTACCAATGATGATAACTTATTTATTTAGGAAATTATTTTTCTACCAAGCTTTGATTGCTTGAGGGTGTGAATGATTGAGGGAATCCTTTGTGGTAGGGACAGCCGTGTCTACACATCATAGAATACATTTCTTCCAAATAGAAAAAAGCAAGTGGTGACTATGTGAAAATATGACATGTTTGTTTCAATATATAAGGGCGGGGGAGGAACTCCAGCTGGAGGACGCATTGGATTCCATGTACCTTACGATGTCACCACCATTCTCTCTTCTTTGCTCTTCTTTGTGGGGTTATTATCATCTTGACATGATAATTCAAGCTAAAAGGAAATGGAAGTCTTTTTCCCTCTTTATAAGCAAGAAATTCTAACAATCTCTTATTCATTGTACGTAGAAGCAAACATTTTACCTGCTGATATGATAGTTAGATTAATCATTCATGTTAATGTGAATCTCATGCATGACCATGCTTAGTAAGGTCTACATCTTGCTTAGGCTTATATCTTGAACGGATTTGATCACATCAAGCGCCACAATCTTTGGATTTGGATCGATCATGATTTTGGATATCGCACCAAACGTATTGAATGTTCAAAAAATTGATTAGTGTGATTACTAATTCATACTTGTATCATCGATTATTGGTTTTTCTTCTGATCTAAATTGAAATCACATGGATTAAGCCAATACATCAACACGTGAGCTGTACGTATGTAGTGACGGACTCCGATACAAGAGTCGGCTGAAGCCCCCACCTAAACGTGAAAAATGCTAGAACTTTCTAATAATCCCTTGCAAATCTTGATGAGTAATATGTATTTTTTCTTACATTTGCCTCTTTCTCCAATATCATTTTTACTTAAAGCTCCTTTAAGTTAAATTTTTCTGGATCTGCCATTGGCGGTATAGAACGACGGGTATTGGTTTTTCTGCTGCCAAGTCTCGACAATGATACTTGAAGGCATTACTTGATTGCTCTGATGATTTAGATTCTTTCCAAGTTATAACATGAATCTTGCCAATTGATTATTTTATGAGCGGTGAAAGGGTGACTTCGCCAAGCAGAGACACATGGCATAGTTGTGGGGTCATCTAGTCTCAATAAGATGTTTTGGAATTAGCCTTGTACCAAGAATTTAAGCCCATTAGATGTTAACTAATCAGCCCCCATCAAAGAGATGAAATCGACATGCTAAATGGAACCAATAAATGAATCATAATCACTGTTTCAATCCAACAACTAAATAGGTATTTCCATATTATATAAATGTTTGATCCATAAATCCAACTTTCGTGAGTGGGCTGGCAGCTCCATAAATGGCTACATCTCTTTGATTGAAAAGATAATTTATAGCACATGAACAGTCTCTTTTCATCCTCATTTTAGTTGTCTAAACATCACCACCTTCATCATCATCAATATCGTAAAAAAAAAATAAGATAAATATGTAAATAGTGTTTTTCTTTTCTTTCATTTCATCCAGATAATGAGCCACGCGCCTTCTCACATACAAGGAAACTTGTAAATGCAAAGGGAACCCACAGATGGATAACACATAACCAACTAACCATGGAACTTGTAGGGTTTGAGGGAAATTGCAAGCCATGCATGACAATACAAAAGGTGCGACGATTCTTGAGCTAATGAATTTTAAAATAGAGCTACATAAGTTGGTGAGGAACTATCATTAGATACACTAGGGCTAAGGCACTCTTGTTCTGCCAAATCACTCTTGTTCATTGTTACACACATTACAAGAAAATACATTTTTACCGTCAAACTTATAGAGGTGGCATGTAAAATTCGTTACTTATAGGCAGTCATAGCTGATCCCCGTTGTAGTGTAATTTTTAAGTTACTTTTACCGGCAACCTTTGCTAGGACCCTCGTTAAAAACATCAATCCAATGGAAGAATACTTACATAATAATCCCTAATTTTCAGGCTACTTATGATTAAGAGTCTTGTTGAATGGAAATGTCAAAATGACCACTTAAGATCCTTCAACTACTTATGAAAAATAGCTCATATTCCCATTAAAATTACTTTTGATTTATGTAATAATATCTACTAAATTTCATTATAAATAAATAAATAAAATATAAGTAATTAATTACATCCAAAAAAGTCCGATTTACTCGATGCCTGGAGGAGGTAGAGTTCACGAGCATAAGGAAATAGTGAATTCTCGAAGAGGCTGAACACCCTCGCCTGATGAAAAAAAAACTCTAAAAACAGGTAACCAATCTAACTACTACTCATTACAGCATTGAGTGAAATTGCAGCAGGTAGCCAACAAAGTAAAATGGCCGCTAGCAGTTGTTAGTCGTTTAAATTTTAAGAAGGTGGGGCCTCCTCAAATTTAGTGGAGAGCTAGTATACTTTACTCTGCACTGTAGGTATTGCCCGTTACATTCAATCATAATTCATAGGTCTAACTAGTGCAGGTCTCAACTAGGTAGACTAGTTGACAAATATAGGAAAATAAAGGACTGGAAAAAATAATCCAAGTAGGGGAATTCCACAATCCTAGCCTCCTATGTTGGACTAGAATTTCTGATTGGAATTCAAACTTTCTAGGAATACAAAATTTCTATTAGAAATTCTGTGTTTCATTATTAAAATTCATGGGCATTTGAAATTCTAAAAAATTCAGCATTTAAAAAACCACTTTAACAAGGAGGATTTGGAAATCTCACTTGGCATAGAAATTCCGGGGGAGGGCCGACGGCATTCCGGGAACTCAGGCAAGAATTCAGGCTATGAATGAAACAATGAATTTAGAATTTCAAATTTTGGCAGCATTTCAAATACTAGTATTTGAAATTCCCAAACAACCACCAGACACGAATTCTATGAATTCTAGTAAAGAAATGTAAGTGTAGTAAATATGCAAAATAGTCCATAACGGCGGCTCTTGCTAAAATCGAGAAAACATTAAAAAAATAGAAATACAAGTGTTACACTCACAATCAAATTTGGAAGATTGTGAATTTTCTTCTTAGGAAAAACAAGAAAGGTGCATATTTTTCTTAGAAGATTTCATAATATGCACTATTCTTCTGTATATATGAGATCTATTAATGAGTAAGAAAATGAACAATAATTTTCTTGCTCCAAATTTACTTTTTGGGATGAATTTACAGTCTATGCTAGCTTGCTGCTTAATTTTGCTTGTACTTGAGCTGTGGGTTTTATTTGTATTTATACTGGAGTATGCCGCATTGGATCCTTTCAATTAGGAAAGAATCCTTCTATAATTTTGATATTTAGAGAAATCTAAAGACCAACTTATTTTTCAAAATAAGAAATGAAAAAAACCTTATGTGAACACCGGTGCTCACGATAAGGTGAGCATTACATGCCTAAATACCTAGTGAGGCTCACATTGTTATCCATCCGAGTGGACCATAAAACAAGAACCCCCTTGATAGTCACCGTTTGTTGGCTGTTGATCAAGTGATTAGAATGATAATTCAAGCCTCCATCATTATACATAGTTATGTGGGCCCCATCGGGGGCGGCGGGGGCGGGGGCGGCGGCTTGCCCTTCCACTGACGCTTCATATTAGGATGGTATCATAGAGTCCAATTAGGGTTCTGTTCAAGGGGATCTAGATGACTATACTAAAAGTATTTTTGGAGGCAAATCAGTTTAATGACCATTCAAGTAGGATATAAGGTAGCCGTCATAATCACCATCATCTTAGTATTATTTTATATTGCGTCATCGTCATCATCGTTGTCATAATCTCATGAAGTATGTATAGGGTAGACTCCAATATATTCTTAGGTTGGATCTTCTCTTATTGTTATCTCTACCACAGATGATGGTTTGATTGACTATATCCATTTAGGATTAGTTTATAAACTAATTTTCTGTGCTCTACTTGATAAAGTGATGCATGTCAGTCAAGTCCGACTTAAGGATTGTCTGTCATTTCTTTATCTATTTAAAATAGAGTTGATTGAAATGGATATATATGAAATAGAGCACTTTCAATTAAGTTTTCTTCAAAAAAAAAAAAAAAAAAAAAATTGTTTGATAAGTGTGAACCAATTAGCGAAAATAAACTTTTCACATTGTTGAAGTTATATAAGCAATGTGATCATATAAAAAAAAAAAAGTATTACAAGTAAATCTATTAAAAAGTAAAAGTACCGTAGGCAAACTTTTTATATTATAAAATTTTCGTAGACATACTTGAAAGAGGAAAATGCAAAAAAAAACGTTTGTTTACTTTAAAGCATTCATATCTATTTGAAAACAAAATTATCTTTTGTCTACTTTTTAAAAAGAGAAAAATATCTTCAAATTGTTTGGATTCAATATTAAGGTGGACTTTGTCAAATGGTTTAAAGTAGTCAAAAAGTTTATTTAAATGAGTTTTAAGTTTGATAGATCCAAAAAAATATACTTATAAAATGACACCTTAGTTTTTAATTAGACTTCTCATGTTGAAGTTCAAGTATTTTCTTGAATATGCCATGTTACTACCTTATGGTTAATGAGTCCTCAAACTATCTAGCTTTTCTTTTTCTTGACTATGAGAATTAAGTAACTGAAAGTCCACTTGTGCTTGGTGCAGTGCTTCATGTTACCCCACAGGAAAATTCTGCAATTAGGATTAGGGTTTATCAATTACACTATATTTATATAGCTTAAACTTAACATAAACTACTAAAATACCACTAAACCCTAAACTTGAATAATGAACATTTAACTTAAGCAGTTGGGGATTAGAGATTCTGATGATAGAGTGAAAGCACATCAAGTCCTAGTGGACATAAAAGAGTTACAAGCCAGTTACACTTTCTGAAGAATCCATCTAAAAGAGAAGCACCAGTTTTGCATCAGTACCAAAAAAGAGCATCCATTCCACAGCGTTACTGTTCACATTGGATTCGAGTGGGTCCCACAGATATATATATATATATATATATATATATATATATATATTCAGCCTCGAAGTCAATGTGCTCTTGGTCATTTTATAGAAGAAAAAATCATGGCATTTGATTGGGCTCCTAGCTAGGTTGGATCCACCGACACTGTCCTATATGCATGGGCTGACAAGAAACACAAATGGGAGAATCTTTTCAAACACCTATTTCAAAGGCGTGTTTCTTTTGTGGAATTATAGCCCCACTGTTAGCACATGTGTTTGGCTGGATGTAGATTAAATGTTAGTACATGTGTGTGGCTGGATGTTGACTGTAGAAAAGCATTACCTGATGGGTTGATTGAAAAAGTGATTGATATTTCAAAATCTCGGAATGCAGTAGAAATCTTAATTCATCCTACAAGGATTAGCGACTTTATTTTTCTAGTGTCATCCGGGTGAGGTTAGAAAGAGGCGGTTATTATAACTAATCCTGTTAAATCCATATAAATGCATATCGGGTAAATATGGGGTGATTTCGAGCACAAGACGTGGGAAGCAATCTCATACTTTATCACCAACGTTAGTGAAGTTAATTTTGAGTAACTTAATTTTTCAACCGTCAAAAATAAGAACTTAAATGATATAATTAATTTTCTTTTTAGTATGCAGTCTTACAAATTAGAATTGTCATTGGCTACTCATACCCGTAACCTCACCAAAAAGGACATATCTCTACTAAATCCCAAAGTATGAAGAGACCAAGAACCTTGTTCCTTGTTTACAATGCCCAAGTTGGGGGAAAACCCCAAGTTTACAAATCGAAAGAATTTTTTTTTAATACAATTTGCATTTTAGCAAAAAAAAAAAAAAGATTTTGTTTTGGTAAAATTCCAAATTGAAAGATAGAATATCCAAATTCAAAAAAATAAAAACATATAAAGAAACATAAATAAAGAAAATGAAGCACCAACCCCTTTGAACGGATTATAGTCCTATACTATCACCAGTCTTAACATAACTAACTTAGATTTTATCATAATAATTTTGCATGATATGTAGCCATCAAGCCTTGAAGAGCTAAAATCGAGCGTTAGAACTATTTTATTGAATTGATATTGGAGTCACCCTAATGCACAATTGCTAATCTATCCATCCCCTTCCTTTCCCTTATTATTATGCATCTAAGTGAGCCTCACAAGAAGTTGAAAATGACACACCTTACATATGTGAGGACCATCTTCATTTATTAACTGCATGCACTAAAGATTCTTTCTCACAATAGACATGGTAATGAATTATTTATCAAAAAACAATATATTTATTAAAACATTGTTCTAATTAACATTCTCAAAAGAATAAAAATTAAACAATGGTACACAGTTATGATAATACATTTATATTGAAAGCACTGAACTTACTATATAAGTAATGCATCTAAGTAAAATAAAACAAAACTTACATCTGGTTTTTCTTGGAAAAAAATGAAAATAATTAATTTCATAGTGAAAATATCATCATATAGTAAGATTGATCCAAACATAAAAAGGGACAATTTATCTCCCAAGAAATGTAGGTTTTACTATTTTGTTGACTTTTCATATTTTCTTCAATTTTCTGACCTTTTTGACAAACCATGCCGACATTGCCCACAAACAGACAAGGATCGCTATATTGTCAATACATATTGGTTCTTCAAAAATCCAATACCATAACCATTTAAAAGAGAAATGTTCTCCTACGAGATACTGCATATGCAGTTTAGCTCTATCGGACCCACTAAGGTCCACCTTAGATGATAAGTCCTTTCACATTCTCATTCCCTCACCATTTGGCATCAGGCCTAGATTCACTATCATCAAACCTTGGTCAGCCATTAGAATGAATCTCAAAGAAATATAGTTAAAAGACCATTAAAGCTCATGGCTTTTAAATCAAGAGCTATGATTATCTTCGAAGGTTGATTGTTTTTCTTGACCCTTACCTACAAGGGAGCCTTTTCATGTACCTCACCCAAATGAGCCTCACAAACTGAATCATAGGTGAATATTGCCCCCATTTAATAATGAGGGAAGAAATGAAAAAAAAAGTTAAAAAAAAGAAGCAAAAAAAAATTCCATGTAAGACAACAGATGACTAGAAATATACAGCACGAACCAGCTCTTACTTCAATGTAACTGACACACAAGTGGCAAACTAGCACAAGTGTGCATTCAAATATGCAAAAAGAAAAAAAAAAAAAAAAAAAAGTGGGCCCCATCCTAGATTCAACGGTTCGGAAAAATGATTGGTCTCTTATCATCATTGGCTCTAAATACATTAGTTATAAATAATATGTGATATAGTTACTGAAATAACTAAGAACAGTTTTTGAAGGATTATATCTTTAAAAGAATTTGAAATTTTGAAAGATTAAAAAACGTTGGCCAGTTTGGTAACTCTACTAATAGAGTTAAGTGAAGTAAAGTTGATTTTGAATAAAGAATAAAATATAAGTGGGTTATGATGGTATTTTATTTTTAGTTGTTTGTTATGGAATCTTTTTGACTTTTTGTATGAGAAAGTGAAGTTTTTTGTATTTTAGTGGATAAAGGTGTTGCTTTTTTTACTTAAAAAAAAAAAAAGAGATGGAGGGAGTCTTGAATTAAAGTGCTTTTGATGTGACATTTTATCTGAAAAATAAAGGCTTTACTTGACTTTTACTATGTTAGTATAGTGCCAAACTAACCCGAGTGGTGATAAACACAAAGAATCTCAAAGACTAGGTGTTGAAAATATGAATCTAGATAGGGTTGATTACAAAAGTCTCAATCACAAAACCAGACTTTAATAAAATGGAATAATGTCTTAATGATGCTGATGATGATAATGATGGCAATTTAAGCAGGTTTCTAGATGCTCTACATGCTAGGCCCCACTCTACGCACGTCTCACATTATGAAGAATATCAGAATAACTAAATGGGTTACACAGTAATATGAAAATGGATCATCACACAAATTTTTAACCACTTAATTTGGACGATGTGGAATAGAAAAACTAAACAAGAAATACTATAAACATAGGTCTACATGTAATATACTTGGAAATGATTGTAAAAATTGTATTCCTTCCTTCACATCTCTGATACATAAACATGGCCTAAATTAATGAATTCAAAACCACTTATCTTGAGAGGTTCCCCAATGATAAGTTATTTATAGGTGCTGGACATATCCCAAGTATATATATGGCTTGTTAAACAAAGAAATATTTATGTTAGCAGAGGTGATTCCATTTTAACAAACAATAATCGAGCAAACTAGGGCCAGCGGGTGTTGGGGGTGTGCTTAGGGATCACAAATGAGATGTCTTGCTTATGTTCTATAAGAATGTAGATATCAAGGAATCAAATGAGACTGAGGTGTTCACAATCTCATAGGCTCTTCGATTGTTTTTTTCTTCATTTGGTGAAAAGATATTAGTGGAGAGTGACTCATCAAATGCTATTTTTTGGATCTCAAGCAATGAGGGTTCTTGGATGTTCTACTTTCTCTTTGCGGAAATCAAGTCCTTATCTTCTCAATGTTATGCCGAGTTTAGACATGTTAGAAGGTCGGCAAATGCAATGGTAGACTCTCTAACCAAACACGGTGTAGATAGGGTTATTCCCTTGATTGCTTATACCATGTAATTGTTTATATTTATTCTTTGGGTATAAGGCTCTTATACATGTTCTTTGCAGTGTGTTGTATTTTTCTTTGCCTACTTTTTAAGATAATGTTTTAGTTACCGTTCAAGAAAAAAAAAAAAAAAAAAAGGTAATCTTTCTACAATCAGATTTGGTTTCTTTCAGGTTTTCTTTTTTTTTAGCCATGTTTTTTTAATCAGATTTTTTAGCTATGTTTAATAAGAGAATCTCTATTTTTAGTGATAAATGATAAGCACTAATTTAATTAACTACTAATAAAATGTCTTAAGGAACAAAAAATAAAAGTTCTATGTTTTAATAATAACAAAGTGGAGCTTATATAGTTTACTTGATCTAAAAGGTCATTTGAAAGTTTTCCTATGTATGTATTGTAAAAGAAAAGAAATGAAAATATAAGAAATTCATCATTAAAACCTTACAATGAAATTGTGCCTATCTATTGCTAGTATGTGTGGTTGCATGAGTTTAATTCTCTTGTGAAGAAAATAAAAAATATATAATGGATTTATAAAGCAGAACATAAAAAAAAAAAAACCATGAGTTATCAAAGTAGACAAAAATAGCTGATTCATGTATGTAAATCATCCCATCAAATTTATAAACTTGATGCATACTTGTTAGCATGTATAATAAGCTGTGAACTGACAACCATGGAACACATCATCCAGTTTTGTGAGCATGTGTACGAAAAGTACAATTAAAACTTGAGGACAAGCTTTGAAGAATGAGTCCATCAGTAAAGATGACCTTAAATATTCAAATCCGATCCCTTTTTTTTTTTTTTTAATTGAAATCATATTTAAAATCATTATTCTCATCCTTTGGTTAGATTCTGGCCAAGGTGTTCGTTGTAAGATTGATCTTATGCATGATACTTGACTAAATATAGTTTTAAAAAGATTATTCTGTTGTAGCCTAAACTTGATTCGAGTGAAACTTAATTTACCATGGACACAGGGTCAATGATTTTGACTAGATTGGACTGCATAGGCCAACCACACTATTGATTTAGTGTGCTGGCCGTATAGAATGCTGAGGCCCACCCTCATGTAAAGTACAATGCGGTTCATCTATTAAAAATACAAGCCTTCGAGAGTACTGATCCTCCCATGTATGGAATGACTCTAACCCTTTGTTTGGGAGGGGAGGGGAGGGGAGGGGAGGGGAGGGGAAATTAATTTTACCTCTTCTTGTTTGGGAAGTTAAAAAATAGGAGGGAAGAAAAATAAAAAAAAAGTAGGATTTTGTTTATTTGTGAGATAGAGAGAAAATTACCATATTGTCCTTATTTTTATAAAAACTTCAAAATTATATTTTATAGACAAAGGGCAGTTTTGTAAATTTATAATTTTCCCCTCCTTTCCCCCCATTCCCCCCTGTTTTAGGGGAAAAAAAAATTCACACTTTTTTTCCCCTCCCCCCCACCCCCCATTTTCCCTCCCTTCCCTTCTCAAACACCCTCTAAAAAACTTTTCCCCCTACTTTCCCCCCCCCCCCCCCCCCCCTTTTTTTCCTCCTTCCCATTTTCCTCCCTTCCCAAAGTAAAAGTCTATGCACCCCGAGATCCAGACCCCGGACGGACCCCGGGGTGCCTGGGATCCGGGGTCTGGATCCCGGGGTGCGTAGCACCACTGCTTCCCAAATAGAGGGTAAATTATACACCAATAAGAGTTGGTTGTACTATAAATTAAGCACAAGACTGCTAAGAAAATTAACGACTATGATTAATAATACATAAGATTAACATGATACTATCTGCTCATTCTTACTTTGGGACTAACTCTTTTTTTTTTTTTTTTTTTTTTTTTTGATAACATGGGAACCCGCCGACCCCCCATTGGGAGATCATTGGTAAACCCACGGATACATAGAACCACCCACAAGCCCTATGTATCGGGTAAGGCCTTAAGGATTCTAAGATAAGACCTCCAGGTTAAAACTAGACTTCCTAACCACACGAACATTTTAAGTGTGGGTAACATTTTAAGTGTGGGTACATTTTAAGTGTGGGTACATTTTAAGTTGAGTATAACTTAATGACATCGGGACTTTTAACAAGTGGTTCCCACATGTGGGGTTCCACTCCTTTCTGGGAGTGTTTGGATAGATGGTGATTTAAAGTAAAGTGAGGTGAAGCAATATCAAATAAAAAGAGAATAAAATATAAAGGGTTTATTATTATTATTATTATGGTATTTTATTATTAGTGTCTTGATAGAGAATCTTTTTTATTAGTTTTTGTAAAAAGATGATTTTTTTTTGTCATTTAGTGAAAGAAGGAGGTTGCTTTTCTATTTTTATTTTTTTAAAGGAGGAATTCTAAATTTGCATACTTTTGATATGATACATGTGAAAGTCCAGGATCCTAACCCTAGAGGGAAGGGGATGGGAGGGGGTGGGGTGAATAGGGTGAGCTACAAATTAGTGACCAATTATGACAAATTTTAACTTCTTTAAAATTAACTAGTCACAAGTGATGATTATGAAATTAAATGTGGAAGCTAAACAAAAACAATCACCACAAAGCATACACCATCACACAATGATTTATAGTGGTTTGGCCTCAATGCCTACATCCACTGCCGGCTAGTGATCCAACATCTCACCGGATTTCCACTATCTATGCTTTCAAAAAGCTAAGCAATAACCTTTACAATTTTATTTTTCTAGGCTAAACAACCTACCAATGTGCTTTTCTAGGCTAAGCAATAAACTTTACACTATGCTTTTCTTCAACTAAGCAATAACCTTTACAAGAAGAAAAATTTTCTCTTAAAGTAGTGTTTACACAAACACTAAAAGAGATACAATTTAAGCTCAATTACAATGCCTCTAAAATAGGCGGATATGAAATTGAAAATCTAACTCACACAAACACTATATGAATGCAAAGGTGTATGCTCATAATGTGTGTGTGTGTGATAATGTGTGTGTGTGTGATAACTTCAATCAAGTTAAAAACAGAGCTCAATTAATATATGCTCAAAGCATTTAAAAGTTTAATGCACATAAAAGGATTTGATTGAAATGAAATGCAAATCACATGTATGAATACAACTTGTTAATGAAATGAAAATCAAAGGCTCACAAGTTGTATGAAACTAATTAATTCAAAACATGTGATGCATGTGCAATGTTGATTTCAAAGCTAAAGTAATTTAACTAAGGTTCAAATGAATGAAAACAACAAATAAAGATTCAACAAAGTAAATGAATCATGCTATAAAAGAAATCAAAGATTTTGGCTAAGCATGATTAAAGAAGATTTTAAAACAAACTTGGTTTGAAATCAATGTGAAGAATCCAATCCAACTTAGATCAAAGATTAAATCAAGAATGGATTCAACACATCATAGTTATCATGCTAAAATTCATTTACCAATAATTTAAACAAAGCATATAACATATGATTAATAAAAGTAAAGCTTACTTAGATATTTAACTTCATTGATCCAAGTTTTAGCTTTACTAATGACCTCTTGGTCTCTCTTGGTTCATTCCCCTTTGTCTTGTCTCCAAACACCTCAAGGATGGCTTAAAAATTGCTAAATTTGGCAAATGAATGAACTTTATTTTATAGCCAAAAAGTGCCCAATGGCTAGTCCCCAGTCGACCTGGGTTTCAACGGTCATAAAATTGACCATTTGAAAGGAGCTCCAACGGCTCTTTCCCGGTCGACCCCATGTGTGGTCAGTCGGCCGGGTCCATGGGCTCAGTCGACCGACAACACTATGGGTCGACTGGGTCCTGGGACCTTTTTCCGAAAAATTGTATTTTTCAAAGTGATCTTGGTTGGGAATTTTTAGGCCATTAAATCAAGTTTGGAAACATGTTTTAAAACATTCTAGGGGATCTAAAAACATGAAACATAAAAGGCCAAAAATGATTCGAAACCTTAAAACCAATGGCTAACTTGATTAATAAAAATTCTTTTCAAATTAAAATTCATCTAAGATCTAAAACCAAATATGCATGAAACATGATTTCTAAAAGTCTTAAAACCAATGCATGTGTAAATCAAGATTTCAAGATTTTCTAAATCAATACATGTGTGAAAATTCAAATGATGATAAAATGATAATGCATCCATCAAATTGCAATATACAAAATCCCTAACAACATGTTCTTTTCTTGTTTGGGTAATGAAGGCTTTACTTTACTTTAATTTATTTCACCACCCATCCAAATACGAAGGTGAAAGGATTTTATGGTCTGCGATTTCTAGATTGGTCTACTCAAACAATCAACCCAAAAGTGTGCAGAAATAAATAATATGCAGCGGAAATAAAATCACAAGCACGCACCACAAGGACACCAAATTTAAGACAGAAAACTCTAACCCGATGAAAAACCACCGATTCGAACTGAATCAAATCAAATACTATGAATTTTGCAATTACAAGAAACTCAGATCTCTTCTCCAGATATCCCCTACTCAAGGACTAAAGTTACCTTGTGTCCCTTCATACTTCAACGACTTCACATCGATGATTGCAACAGATTTAATCCAGCACTTGACTCATCAATTCTTCTCGCAAGAAGATAATTTTTTACAAATGATGCAGAATAACTGGCTCTAGAGAGCTTGTCAGCACAACTTCTTAATAAATCTCTAGAGAAGAATTCTCTCAATGATAATCTCTAACTCAGAATTTTGAGATGTGAGGTTGTCGCTTTGGAATAGCCCTTGAGTTCTTTAAATAGTCATTGGGTCGTGCTTAAGGTTGCCTAAGATGATTAGGACTAAAACAAGCAGTTTGAGCACGATTAGAAAAGCAGTTTCTAATTTTTCTAGGACTCTGCCGCCTTGTTCGCTCGAGCAGATGAGATTCTATTTCAGCGTTTTACTATTCTGACTCTGTCTGCTCGAGCGGATCCCATTTTGGTTGATCCATAATTTTAGCTCTCTTTTCCAGCTTTCTTTTTCTAATTCTTTCAGACTTTTTTCTTCTGAGTTATTTATAATCTTCTATCTTCATAGTCATTTTCTAAAAAAGAATTACAACTCAAAAGACCCAGAGTTTTGTCCAACTAATGAATTTTGCCAATACTAAAAAACCTAACAGAATGGATCCTCGACGAGACCCTCATATATAGGATTGGACTCCTTTGCCCGATAGAAACCTATTTTATTAGCCGCATATTCTATCTAACTTTCATTGAGAATTCCAGTTGTCTGGATAAACACGGATGGTGAGGATAATCTCATCTGCAATTTTTATTTTTTTGCTATGTTGGGCTACTGGTTTAGAGCGATAAATCAGATTTTTTTTCTACTTTCATAAAAGAGTGATACATTGGACTCAAAGGCCTAGGATCAATCCTCCACCATGAGTGTGTTGGCTGGTGAAAGTTTTATTTTATATCTAATTTGCCTAGTGTCAATGTCTTTTTGTCATTTCAAGGGTCATGACTCATGTCTAACTATTTATGGGGCATTGACATTTCAAGGATTGTGATAAAAGGGCTTCCTTCTTAATATAGGAAGGAGAAAGGGGTCATGACACGCACAATTCATGAACGCTGCACATTGCTATCTGCCCCAATTTCTAATTTTGAAGTACCTTAACTTATGGCAAACCTCGATTTTGATGGGTTCCCATTGTGGATGGCGTATTTTGGAATGCTAAACCATCTACTAATCACCTATCCAACAGTCGGAACGTACAGATAAATGATACATCAATCAAGGACGCAATGAATAGACTTAACAAAAATTGAAACTTTTTAGATCTAAGCTCCCAGGGGGGAGAGAGAGAGAGAGAGTGTTCTACCTCATTAGAATATGATAAATTCCTAAACTTTCAGAACATTGTTAGTTTTACATAAACTCATTTGAGTTGCATGCACCTATCTAAACCATAGTTTTAAATTTCAGCTGAAGTCCTGTCTATACATTCTTATCACCTTTATATTTTTATACTGTTATCTTATCTATACATCTAAAATACTCCAAAAACATTTAAAAGAGAGGATTTATAACCAAAAAAAAAAAAAAAAAACCTCCATTTCCCAAAGGAAGACACTTTCCAGTAAAAAGAGGCTCAAACAAACTCAGATTGTAGGATCAGTTTGATCTTCTTTAATGGTGTATTTTGACAATATTAAGAAATTGATCAGATAGAGAATCTTTCTCGTTATACTTCTCTTTGTAATTTGGCTATAAGATGAACTTCCAATGACTTGACCTTATGTTTTCTGTCAAGAAAACAAAAACAACCGAGTTATACTTTTGTTCATCAAAGAAATATTTAAATCAAACAGTCTAACATTATATAATAAAATAAAATAGTGCACTAAATTTTGGGATTGTGCTAAGACTTATTGCAATATAGCATGTTATCATCATCTGCACCTTTCTATTGCTACTTAAATATCTCTTATGATATGTGAGGAAAAATTTGTCTTGCACTCTTGCTCTCTACAGTCCATGAGATCATGGGCATGAGGGTGAAATCTTGGAGAGGGGGAAGAATTCTACCTTTGGGTTATAGTTTTATGTAATAATAAAGTATGTTTTAGAAAGAGATCAATCATACAATCTCTAAACCTGCAATATTTTTTTTGGTAAAACTAGAGCTGTAAATTAAAATAAAATTTCTTATTGCTCCAAGTTTGTACTTCATGATCTAAGGATATTACAATCCATTTTCTATTTAAGACAGAATAAACAATAAGTCCAGAAAACCACTCCCTTTGATGTGTCAGTCATTAGATAATTCTGTGGTCTTGTTTATAAATCCGTCAGTATGTCCCACTTATGACATCCATATTGGTCAAAACTAATCTCTTCTAGTGCTGCCATGGTCCAAATTTCACTTTATTGGAGAGTTGAATCCATCATTATATTGATTACATTTGAAGCACTTGGTTAATAATACAAACACAAATTAAACAAAGGTAATTAATGGACTCAATAGTTTAACACATGAACAATCAAATGGTGGTCCAATTTTAATTGTAGTAAAAACTGTCCAAGTGTAGATAATAACCAAATATTAATTTGGAGCACTTTAAAATTCATAATTGAGCCCTAGAGTCTAGAGATAATTATTTATAGTAGCTGAAGTAGGGATTAAAAAAGGACCCAAAGTGGGAAGAACTTGGTACAGATTCAACATCTAGAGCGGCTTTTAACTAGGGTTTGGACTTCATCCAGGGGTTTCATACCCAAGATCACCAAAAGACTTGATGCCACGTTTGCATATTATACAAGTGTATTGAGTATGTATGAATGGCATATAAAAAAAGTAGCTAGCCCAGAACTGGGCTCAAGCACAGGCCCAGAACTGGGTTTGGTTTGGACACTTTTTAAATTTGGGTTGACTATGGGTCTTCTAACCTGAACCTGAATCAGGTATGGACTTGGATACAGATGCTACTTGGTTATTCAGGTTTGGGTGACTCGGACCTCACCTGTTTTTAACCCTACTAAGGAGCGATTTTTCAAAACTATGATCCAAACCCAAAATCTATCCAATAATTCTTTGGGCCTCAAGACTATCACAAACAATATTCCTTACTGTTCTATTCTATCAGTGAGTAGTTGAGTTGAGTTGAGTTGAGTTGAGGCTTAAAGAGTCGACAGTTGTAGAAATGAAGCTTACAGTTGATAAACCTTCGCAGCATTTAAGAAAGTGGCCCAGTTTGAATGGAAGTTGTGACTTGTGAGGTGATTTCCACAAACGACATTCATGAAACACCATTTTCATATATCTAGTATTTATTACATATCCATTGAAGAAAAGGGTCCTTATCATATCTCTATTTTACATACATACACTTCATCATATATCATATTCAAAATCAAGAGGCAATGGGTGAAAACACAACACAAAAATAGATTAATAATCAGTCACGTCCAAGAGGCCCACCACGTGAAATATCAAGCACTTACACTCATCCATACACTTCCCTTTTAACGTCCAATCCCTCTCTCTTCCTTCTCTTTTCTCCTTCTCTCCCCCTTCTCTCTTCCCCGCAAAACCCTCTCCATCTCTCAAATCACCCACCCCCGCACAACCATTTTTATAAAAAAAAAAAAAAAAGAGGAATTTTTTTCCTCTTTTTTTTTAAAAGACCCCATATATTCTTCTCTCTCTTTCTTCTCTGCAGTAGTGAAACTCAAACATTCCCGACTAGTCTCAAGTACTCTCAACACCCAACAAAAAAAAAAAAAAACCCACAAACAAACAAACAAACAAATAAGAGAAAGAGAAGAGAGAGAGAGAGAGAGAGAGAGAGAGAGAGAGAGAGGAGAATCAGTTAATGGAAGAAATGGACAATCTGATGACAGGTGGGGCGGAGCCGAGCCGTGGGGGAGCAGAGCCGTCGGGGCCGCCGAGCCGATACGAGTCGCAGAAGAGGAGGGACTGGAACACGTTCCTGCAGTATCTGAAGAACCACAAGCCGCCGCTCACGTTAGCGAGGTGCAGCGGGGCGCACGTTATCGAGTTCCTGAGGTACCTGGACCAGTTCGGTAAGACGAAGGTGCACGCGAATGGGTGCGCCTTCTTCGGGCACCCGAACCCGCCAGCGCCGTGCGCGTGCCCGCTCAAGCAGGCGTGGGGGAGCCTGGACGCGCTGATCGGACGGCTGAGAGCAGCCTACGAGGAGAACGGAGGGCGACCCGAGTCGAACCCTTTCGCGGCACGTGCGGTGAGGATTTATTTGAAGGAGGTGAGGGAAGGGCAGGCAAAGGCAAGAGGGATCCCCTACGAGAAGAAGAAGCGAAAGAGACCCACCACCAACACGACTCTTGTGGGGCCTAGTAATGATGATGGTGTGAGTGGGCCATCCTCTTCTTCATTGGATGCTGCTGCTACTCTTCCTCTTTCTCTTCCTCCTGGAGCTGCTGTTTCTAATGCATCTGATTCATCATCATCTGCCGCCGCCGCTGCTGCCTCCTCTAGTGATGTATAGAAAACATTTCATCTCTCTCTCTCTCTCTCTCTCTCTCTCTCTCTCTCTCTCTCTCTCTCTCTCTCTCCCTCATCTTGCCTTTTTTTTTTCCATGTTGTGCTGAGTCTACTATACTAGCTTCATATCAATTATCAATACATATAGATATTGCATAATTGCAATTTGCTGTAGTTTTTTTTTTTTTTTTTCAAATTCTTGGGTCTTTTTGTTTGAAATCAATACATGATTGTGGGGGGTGGCATTAGCTATATCTATTCAAATTCAAAGGAAACCCATGTAATTTACTTGTGCTTTTGTTGTTGGGGGTGGTATAAGGATGCAATCAAATCTACCCTTGGAAGGGGAGAAGCCCTTCTGACATCTCTCTCTCACTGTCTATTGGTGATCGATTTCTGTTTACACGTTATTAATGAAAAATAACCCATCTTCTTCTAGGGTTTAGCTACTGTCTCTTTTTATCTTTCTTGTTATTAAAAATTAAGGAATAGTAAAAAAAAATAATCATGACTATTCTAGTTAACTACAATTATTTACAACACTAACTACTTCACTTCCTTCATGATTACGACCGGTAGCCTACGTTACTTATCTCTCTCTCTCTCATCACAAAATTAGGGAAGCACTAGAAAAAAATACCAGCATGTTACAGTGAAATTCTCCGTAGGGTTAGACATTTTGAACATTTCTTGTTTACAGTGGGAGAAGTGGTTAAAAACACTAAAGAAGAAGCGTATTCTCCTTCTGGAGTTCAGATTTCTGCCATTTTCGCTGTTAGAACTTTTCAATTGGAATTGGCATTCATCGCCAAGAAGATAAAACTTGACATTTGCATCTAAGTAATATTTAGTGATGTTGCGCATGCATTTTCTAAAGAGAGAAGAGGCACATCCTCAATCTGAGATGCAAGTGA
Organism: Cinnamomum chago; assembly: GCA_038049695.1. Classification (NCBI taxonomy): domain Eukaryota; kingdom Viridiplantae; phylum Streptophyta; class Magnoliopsida; order Laurales; family Lauraceae; genus Cinnamomum; species Cinnamomum chago. Next base: position 10,695,632 of record CP142453.1, on the reverse strand, counting down.
TCTCTCTCTCTCTCTCTCTCTCTCTCTCCACCTATATTTATTTGCTAAAATCATTAATTATCCTTTTACCTTTAGTAACCATGATTACACTCAACAATGACTTCAAGGGTGAAGTCGAAGAAGTAGAAAAACTCACAAATGGCCATTCTTCCCTTTAGTAGAAAATGATTATCCAGCGATCACCTTAGTAAATTAAATCTAGGAAAGTGAGGCTTTCTCCTATCTCTCCGCCTTCTATCTTTCTGTCTCACTGCTTTAATGTTTCTTGTGTCAAGCTCACTTTATTATTAATTTCCAGGAGTTCGGCATAGAATAGATAGAAGAGCCCCAAGCGATAGCAAAAATGTATGTGTACAAATAAAAATTTAATACTTCATCATGATTAAATAAAATACAACTGCGATCTTTTCTCCTTGATTTAACAAATTGCATTGCTCTCTCTACTTATGTACAAGATAAAACTAATATCCCTCCCCTCCTTGGATTTGTATAGACAAGTTAGCATCAAACTGATTGGCACGCCCTGTTGAGTTTAATTACATTCAAATTGTGAAATAATTAGACTTTGAGATCATAAATCACATTGGGATCATCTGAATAGAGTGAGATGTTGGTCATTTTTATCGTAATTTAATCAAAGGCGGATAACATCATATCGGAGTTAAAAAAAAAAAATTCCAACCATAGAGCCTCCCAGACGAAGGTCACCCTATACCTGATTGAGCTTCTCTGTCTCTCTCAAGCGTATTACTAAGCCTTTTTTTGGTAGACCTCTAAAGCTTCTTTGTAATTTTCTGTTCTCCAATTCCTAAGCCTGGTATGTGTTTCTGGGTTTCTGTTTTTTCATCTCTTTGTTGTTGCTCCTTGTGCTTTTTTTTATGGGCTCTCTACCTCTGTCTCCCTTCCCTCTTTCTTTTAATACAAATTGCCTTTTAGCAAAAAAAAACATCATATCGGAGTTAAATTTGGATGTCGGGTTTGGATTGATTAAATGTAGATGCCATTCTACAGAATACTAAAGGGCTTTTTTTTTTTTTGTGGGAGATCCAGTTACCCCTCTCACACTCACAACCTCTATGCCTATTTTTGGCATGGATCCCATTTTGGCACTCATTCTACTAGCACACACACCTTTGGATTGAATATCTACAAAAACGATGGCCATTTACACATGATCAATTAGATGTTTAATGCGTGTTCAGTTTAATGGTGGGCTCAACTTTAATTAAAGTGAGATTTTGTCTATAATTAATTACAAAAAAAGACAACAGTTTTGTGTAGTTTGTGGTTTAGAGATAGGGCTCATTAATGGATATATATATATATGTATGGGAGATGCTCCTATAAGAGATATCTCTTACTTTATATGAGAGATAGGGGTGAGGGCCTTCACATTGAAGTTGTTGGAATTTGATATGGATGTGAGAGACCCCACCCTATCTCTCATATAGGGTAAGAGATATCTCTCATAGAAGCATCTCCATATATATATATATATATTAGGCCTAAATGATTTTTTGGGGCCTACTTCAAAGGAGCTGGATTTAGAGGAGGGAAAACCTTAACGGCATTTAGTCAAAACCCTCAAACTTGTTAAGGTATTAAATTGGTTTCCTCAGTTCTCTTTTCTTACATCTTTCTAGAAAAAACATAGCTTGCTGATGGTTTACTCTGGGCTGACTAGGCGTGCCAAGGAGTGGATCAACTTAACGATTCACAGATTAACTAGTATTAGAGAATATTGGATATTGAAAGAATGAATTCATATTAGATTAGATTATATTATATTTGGGTTATATTGGGAATAGTTGTTAAGAAATTTAGGGTTAGTTTGAATTTTGAAGTGTTCTCCTCATGATGTGATTAAGTTTCCTACTTTGAGTATTGTATTCTTGTAATAGCTATTAATGAGTAATGACACCAACTTAGAGATTTGGCAATACAATTGAGACAATTGCATCAATCTATATTAAGTCTACATATGAGAGAAATTGGTAAAAATTAAAAAAAAGAATTAATGGAAAAAAGTGGAGATTAGGAAAATGATCATAATTTTGATAAATCATTGAAGTACTGGAGTTAATTATGTGATTTGACTTCTTGAACAATTGAAATTCAACAAATAACAATGCTAGGTGTAAGATCATCTCTTTATATCTTTAGGTTTAAAATGTCAACATGAATGATTACTTTTATATGTAATTATTAATTAAAAAATGAAATACGATTAGCAACTTATTGGCTATAATATCTAATTGCATGAAGGTATACTTAAGTTTCATAGAAGGTTGCGGTCTCCTCCTTTATCAGTAATTTGCATTCTATTGATTCATCATTTTTCATTTTAAATCTTTCTACCCATTAAAACTGACTCTTTGAATTGCTGATCAGTTGTCTCTAGTCCTTAGCCTTCCAGTTCATGTCCAATTTACTAACCAACAGTCGGCAACCTATTCCTATATTCAATATACCAAAGTGAATAGAGTCTAATGGTTTATACAATATGTTTTTTTATTTGATTAGGAGTTTTAGCTAAAGAACCTTGTAGGCGGACATCAAAAGTCATATGCTTTCATACACTCTTTCTCAACTTGCTAAACTTGAATAACATATAGCTTTGCATATCTCACCATCTTAACCATTTAAAATGCTTGTATTAAACGAATCGGTTACTTTTAGGGCTTTGACATGAATTCATTGCTGTTTTTTCATCATCATTACAAGATTGTGATCTGGTTAATTTGGAAATCAGGGCTTACTTAGATTATATATGACTAGAGTTAATTTGAGATATTTCTCCATCCCAATTGTAGTTCTTTTCTGTTAAGTGATCATACCATTAAGCAAAATGTTGCTTAATATTATCATAATCCACTCTCTATCTATCTCTTCATGGGTTTCTTTAGAAAATTTGAGACTTGAAAAATACTGTTTTTGCTTTTGCTTATTGATTGATAGGAGTAGTACTCTGCATGTGCAGTCATCACTCCAGTTGCAACTAAATTTATCCCATGTGTGAATCCTTTATCAAAGTCAATTCATATTACACACTATCCTCTCCAATCCTCACTCTAAAAGGTAACTTGGTATGATATTAAAGTATATATTTGTTATATTTAATCAATCAAACAGTATATATCACATCGGTTATAATGTAATTATTTGGATATTGGCTATATAAAGAGGCCAGGTTGATGTGTGATCATAGGTATGCCGCATTAAGCTTAACTTTGATTTTCTATACTGCTATAAATGAGATAGATATAAATACATTTATAAATAGCTAGCAATTCAATCACATTTGTATGCCTTTTTTCTCTCTCTCTCTCTTGGTTTCCTCCCTCCCTCTCTTTTGCCTGTATTCCTGTGTTTATCTGTGTGCGTGTGAAGTACGGTGGTATCGGGAGGTATATATTAAAAGGGAAAGGTCAGACATCACGTGTGATGGGGCTCATGGCCAATTTAAGGTCACTCGAAATCTGAATCATTCATGTCTTGTCCTCATCCTCCATTGAAACTGGTGGAATGGTATATATGAGTATTTCGTACTAGAGAGAGAGAGAGAGTGAGTGCATTTTTCAATGGCTTTTTCAGAAGTGAACCGTAAAAGCAACAGCACCGTCTAGTCTTGTCTTCACCTACGGCTCGGTTCGATTTATATATATAAAAGGTCATGTTGAAAGGAATATGTACATAAAATATCTAAATACTAGGACACCACCTGCATAAAATAAAATATATGAGTGCTTGAGAAACGACGCATGTGGGCTCCTTGTCCCTGCACTCCAGCTACCATATTCAATCCATTTTGCATTACCACTTTTATGGCTCTATTCCTATGGTCATTAGTCATCTCCGTAATTTGGGACCAACCAAGATAATTTTAATTACCATAGAACAAAAGCAAGTATGCAATCCCTTTTGCAAAGGAAAGAATTGAATATGATTTGAGGAGTTTGTAAGGTGGGTGTTGTTGATATGATTCAATGATTAGAGAGTTCATTAAGGAGAGTAATGGGGGAAATGCTGATATCTTACTTACTTTTCTGTTAACATAAATAATGTGATAAAGAGGAATCGGGTGTGTCATCATGAAAATGGATCATCCTTAAACTATATAACTCATACCATTCGCTCAAAAATAAAGCTACCACTTTTGATTATTCATTACACATGTTTATTTGTCTTAGTTCTTTTAGTTGCTCTTGGTTATAAATTAATTTAGATCTAAATAAAAGTCTTATTTCTTATCTATATGCATGTAATCAGATAATTTGAGATGACATATTTAATTTTGAACTTTGTTGAGATATACACAGCTAGATTTCTAGTTACTTAGTTTTAACGTTCTCTTTGGCTGTACCTACTCACATTCATTATAGGTTTTTTCCCTCTATTAAATACTCCAACTTGCTTCCCAAGTCGTTAACCAATAGAGCAACAAGTAAGAATTAATCCCTGATTATTTCTATTGAGTGGTGAATGCCTCATTACTGAGCTATTACTAGTGGATCGGCTTGTCTTTGTCCCCCCCCCCCCCCCCCCTATTTATTGTTCACATGGCACAATGCAAGTTTAACTATCATATTATATATGTCCTAGTGGAAGTGGCAAAACGACCACACAACGCTTGATTGATTTGCCTCTTGTTTGGGCTACGTTGATTTTGTGTGATATCTTCTACTTTTTTATATTGAAAATAAGAAAATGTTATTATGAGAGTAATTCTTACACTACTATAAGAGTAAGAGGGGGGATCCTCACATTTAGACTATGGGCATTGGATTTGGATCCAATGGGTCTCCCCTTACTCTCATAATGCTGTGAGAGTTACTCTTATAATGCTGTGAGAGTTACTCTTATATGAGAATTTTCATTGAAAAATATATCTCATCATTGCTTCAAAACCACTAGAACATGTACTTCGCACATTTAGTTCCCATCCCCTTACTTTTCAGTTTTGGCCCTCAATGTTTCATTGTACTTCTTTATTGGTCTCGTGTTTATTCAACACCACATTATCAAACAAGAAGGGCACTAAGAAATTTGCCTTTGATCTATAATCACCTTGAGATGTTTCTCACAACAAATACAAATAAATTGATGTGGGTGCTCATTGGTCAGGCCAGTCCAGCCTGCATGAGGCTAGGCTTTGTTTTTATGCAGTAAGTGTGCCTAATCTTTCGCTCCATCATTGATGGGCCAGAACTGGGCCTATATATTTTTGAGGCCCCACTTAGCTTGACATATTTAATAAAAGGAGTATATTTGTATCGCAAATAGGTTAGGCCTGACTGCAATTTTCAAGCCTATGTTAATCACTCGGCCGCACTTAGATAAGCTACGGCTTGGGATCGACCCAGCCCATGAACACCCTTAATTATGAACCGATAAAAGCTAATCTAAAATAAGCAGCACACAAGAAATAGAAAAGGATTTATGTGGTTCACCTCTTAAAAGGCTACATCCATGGGCAAAGATGATAAAAGCTCAACTATATGAAGAAAGAAAGAAAGAATATATAATTCAGCAAATGAAGAAAAGAAAAAAAAAACAGATGCATATTGGACATCATGTGAAACCCAAGAATATTTAAACAAAATCTCTCACACAAAAAATATTCTCAAATTGTATCTCACATGTCCAGTACAAAAGATGTCCATGATCGAGACATTCCTCCAAATTCCTAATCTCACACATGCAATCACCCGAGAGATTCCTTTAATTAAAGGATTATCTTCTTAATTACCTATGTGAAAGTGAAACAGATTTTTAACATAAACAGAAGCTAAAAGTGGACCCTTATATGATTCTAAACTTAGAAATCTATCTATCCATAAATGGTTACTGCCCTTATTAGCTAGCAGTACTCTCTCTATGCCCCATCGGTGCATGAGGGCATGGGAAGATTTAAACTCGAATGCATTTAAAAATTACTCTAATATACTTCAACCATGCATTTTTATTTTTTACTTATTGTCAAAGGAGCATAATCTACAGGCATAAGGAATATGAAAATGAATTAAACTCAAGAATCAAATATATTTGTAGTTTTACAAGGGTAACGATCGACTAATTATCTAGTGTGATCCTGCGATCGTAGTGGGGTAGAAGCAATTATTATTAACATAAAAATAAAGAAATAGAAAGAAACGAGGCAAGGTTTAATTAAAATTTTACCGCCACTGTGCGTTTGAAAAGAGAGACAGTGGACTAATACTCTCTACTAATATTCCGCATTTTCTTCACTTTGCGTAAAAAAAAATTTTGATGGGATAGAATAGGAATTACTTTTCTACGGCATTAAAGAAACAGGAAATCCCAACGTTGCGTTAATGCATTTGTATATGAATATGAAAACTTCCGAAAAAAAAAACTAAAACAAATAAATTTGAGGTAGGACAATTTTATTTGAAATGTTCACAATAAATACACAACATATTTCTGTTTGTCTCTATATTCAAATTCTGAATATTATTTTTCAAAGGATTTTGTGCTACTCAATGTCTTTCAAAAGATATGTGCATGAAATGCATTTTTAAAACTCACACACATATTAGTTTTATATTTATTAAGTATATATATATACTAAAATCACGCACCCATACCAACTATATATCTAATCAACATGAAACCCGTTTCTGCTCATTTTTGTGGAAAGTGAGATGCCTTATCACTTAATTATAAATATAGGTTGACAACATTTATCATATTTTGATTGGAGTCGGTAAAGACCACAGGGGAGGATCATGTGCATATACATTTTTGCACAATTAAGTGCTTTGCCAGTACAAGAAACCTAATACCATTGAATCATGTCATCCATGTCATTGCCCACAACATTTAATGTTTGCTACAAGTTATCACAATATTCCTCTGCTGTATATGAGAGAGATGGGTGGATTTCCCTAGTCTTAGTGCTCATTGGTCGATTTCATCATTCAAGCTGCTAGGCTATCATTTGGAATTTAACTTTCATATCATATTCTGAATTCCCTTTCATTGTTTTCATGGTGGGTCCACCCTTTTAGATCTGGTCAACCTCGTGAGGAGTTTATTCAAATGATTAGATGATTGTTCCATAGAATTAAATGCTTATTTTAATATATACTAGACAGCTTTATAGCTTAAGATTGCTTTCTTTTTTCTTTTCCTGATTAGACAATTGCACATGAAGGTAGTGGCTAATTATGTTAGCATAGTCAAAATATGGTTGAGATTGCAGGCGAGAGGGTTGTAAAATATTGTTGTTGGCACTAGATCTGCAAAAGGTAAACTCTATATATAGGTTGATTGATACTTGGGCCTATATGTCTTGGCCCTCTTTGGCTATTGTGATCTGTTTGAAATAGAGCTGATTTAATTAAATCCTTTTTGGTTATATCTTCCTATAAATTGACTATTTCGCATGTCTGATTTAATTATAAAAGCAATCCCAACGAGTGATAAAAGTTATTTGGCAAACTTGTCAAAAACAATAACAAGTTTCTCATTGTATTAGACATTTGCATCTATTTATACTCTTTTCTTTTTAAAAAGTAGCAAAAGGCGTTAAAGCTAATTGAGATTGAGATTGATATATGATTTTTAAAATAGTCTAAAACCACATGTTTGAATCAATTTAAAATCACACAGATCCAAAATAAAAAATAAAAAATCGTGAGTCATTGTTTATAATTGCTTCGATCTAGGGTGTTTTTGTGATAAAATAGGTAAAAATAATAATAATAAAATAGAAGACAATGCTAGTGAAAAAGAAGTTCCAATACAAAAGAATTGATATCGGTCATGATCGAAACTAATAAAGATCGATTGATACAACTTGGTTAAGGTTGCATTTTTATTCTCAAAACAGTGACTAGGCTAGAAAAGGATTTGAAACATTCCTAGTGTTTCCAATTCTAGTTTTTGTATTATCTTTTGTTTTCATTATGCTCTACGTCCAGGAGGTGGGGCCTACATCTGAATTTCAGACATTATCGGTGATACATGTTCTAGATGCGTGGTGCTCATATGCTATGTGAGGCGGGAATCTTCCATTGATACAACTAGTTTCATGATTTTCAATAGAAAATATTAGTGACTGACACTTCCAAGGTTTGGACAAGTTGGTACTTTGAACATAATGTCATACTCTTTGCCGAAATCTAATGGAAATGGCTCTGTTTGTAAGCAGCAATTTTTTTTCAGTGTTTTATTTCCCCAGTGAAACCAATTTTCAGTGAAAACAAAAACTAAAGACTTTATTTTGAAGAATGTTAGGGCCTGTTTGGTACGATTCTAGGAATGTTTGGTTATGATAATGAATGAATAAAATTTGTTTGGCAGGCAATTTCTATCCTTTTCCGCATGGCTATAAAGGCCTTCTCTCTGTCTCTCAAGATATTCTCTCTTACAAAATGTCTATCAAATAAGTTAATTTTTCTTCTTCATTCATTCTTTTTTTTTTTTTTGATAACGTAGGGTTCCCAGCCCTTTGGGCTAGAATAATCCCTACGGGCCCAGGAGAGAAAGCCGGGTAAAATTCCCCTGTGGCCCCAGTGTGGTAGAGCAGTTTCGAACCCACAACCTCCGGGTGCAAACCGTAGTCCTAGGCCAACTGAGCTACCCCGTGGGGTTTTCTTCATTCATTCTTAGAATGCAACTTTCGTACAATGATGCTACCCTAATAGCTTCTATTGTTTTGTTCATGGAGTCTCTTTGTGTGCAGAAATGTGTTGGTTTCTCTTCTTTGAAAAAATATATTCATTCTCCATCATTGATAATATTTTATTTATAAAAAATTTAAATCACTCACAATAAATACTTCCGCTTATTAAATTCACGTCAAATTATATTTTAACAAGAGTTGAATCCACCATCAAACTAATAATCATAAAATTCTTAATTTTTATGATATTTTATCCATATGTTTTACCGAAACCAAATCAAAGTAAAATTTGAGAATGCACAAGAGGAGATTTGTTGTTTTTCTCACAAGAACTCCAAATGGTGAGGTACACAAACTTCTCATGAGTTCCAGCATTATAGAGGATCGTGGTTCATTATAAAACCATGCCAATTGGTCTCTGACCCAGTAATGTGGTTGAGGGTTAGCCACATGACTAGCCAAAAGGAAATGAGTATAAAATTTGTACAGTTCATGCACCAAGTCATGCCATTTGATGTCCACCACAAAAATCATGTTGACAAGACAATTCAAACCTGCAAGCCATAAGATACCCAGATGGGCCCATGGCCTAGAAATTATGCTGATAAGACAATTGGAACCATCCCATCTGGAGACTTTTGCTCCCTAAGTGTCCATCATTATCAGCTTTGTCTTTCGGTAGTCAATTATTAGCCACATGGTTTAAAATTTCGGCCTGGGTCGCGCTTCGGTCGGTCCAAAAAACCGATATGATATCGATATTGGTTGCGGATATCGATTTGTCGCAATCGTTTTAGTATGAATTTTTTTTTAATAAAAGAATTATAAAAATATCCAAAAAATCCATAATATTAAAAAATGATGGAAAACAATATTTTTTCCATTAATAGCAACAATAAATCAAAATCTCGGTCACCTTAAGTTATGAGTCCTGTTTGTGTCACAGTTCGCTGTCTTCTCTAGTATTTCATATAATGTAACCATTATTGATGCTCATGATCAAAAAATAGATGTGAGATTTGAAAATATGCAAGATGGATGTGTGATGGAGTACAGCTGTTGCTCTAGGGACTAAGGAGATGAGAGGAGAGATGAAGATGAGAAAAAACATAGAAAAAATAGGGTTTTGACACTTTTTATGAGATCTCGGCCAATATAGTATCGACTGAGATCTCGGAAAAACCAAGATGAAGGATATCTCAACCGATATGTGCAGAGATATTGGCAATATTTGACCCCGAGATATCGATATCTCAGGCCCATATCGGATCGGTATGAGCCAATACCAGTTTATATCGGCCAATATGTACCGATATCGATCGATTTTTTCAACCATATTAGCCGCACATATATAGTTCCATCTATAAGTAGGGGTGTACACGAATCAAATTGGTGCGGATTGGGCCAAATCTGTCACCAAGCCGTGGCTGTTAAAATCCGATCCGATTAATCAGTTCAATCTAATGTTAAAAGAAAAATATCAAACATGTTATAGAAAAATTACATTTTGACCCATAATTTTTTTTTTCTTATTATACATTTAGACATCTTAATTTATATTTAGACCCCTTATATTGTTTTTATTTATATTTAATGTCAACGGATCGGATCGGATTGAATCCGCGGATTGAGGGTGGAATACACCATCGATCCGTTGCTAACGGATTACAAAATTCTCAATCCGTCACCAATCCGTTTACCTTCGAATCGGATAAAAATCCATGGATCAGATCAAATTCACGGATCGACAGATTTTTTGTGCACCCTTATCTGTAAGACCTTTTAAAAGAAGGGCACATATGATTCAAGGTCTATACTATACTACACTACAATACCTCGTCAATGGGTCCCCTCTCTTCTTAAATGCCTTAACCTACGACCAGAGCGCTCAATACATTCACTTCCATAGTTTCATTACTACTTGCTCCACCCCCACCCTCAAACTCATTACACTCACTTCCATTCCATAGTTCCATTTACTCACCACCACCACCATCACTCCCCCACCAAAAAAAAAAAAAAAAGAAGCCCTACTCACTTCCATAGCATTTTAGGATTAAAATAAATTAAATAGGAGGCTACTGAGCCACATCCAGATCCGACAGCCTAAATCAATAAATGTTGTTGTTTAATTTTGGTATAGGCGGGAGAGTAAAAATAAGAGAGGACCTCAAATGATAAATGTTGTTGTTTAATTTTGGACTGAGCGGGATATTGAAAATAAGAGAGGGTCTTTTTGCTTTTCAATTTTTATTGAGTTTTGACTCTTTTTAGGCCGTTAGATCTGAATGTGGATGCAAACGCTTTGATTTCTTATTGATATAGTAGTGCGAGATTTATTCTTAAAATAGCATTTTCCTATATATTTATATATAAAAATCTAGAATCATTGAATATAAAGAGAGAAAAAGTGAGACTTTGCTCAATACTAAAATATGGTTCTTGATAAAGAAATCTACTCATGGCCAATACACGAGTACAGTGTCCAAATTGGTGTTTTAATTGTTGTACTTTGTGGTGGCAGTGGCACCCACCTTTGACCTTACATAAGTTGTTGGGCCAACCCCAAAATGCTCTCCTCTCTCTCTGGATCCGAATCCATGAGGAAAAAAAAATATTTTCCTCTTGAGATAAGTCCTAACTTGAGAGAGAAGATACATGCCATGGTCTCCTAAATTCCATCATACCACTAGAAATTTTTGTCATTTTAACATCGAGCATTTCATTACCCGAAAGCTGTAGATCTTGCGGAAGTATGCATCTAAATAAGTTGGCCGCTACAAATGCGATAAGAAAGCAGATAAGTCGTGTATGATTTTTTTTTTTTTTTGATAATGTAGGGTTCCCAGCCCTTTGGGCCAGAATAATCCCAATGGGTTCAGGAGAGAAAGCCGGGTAAAATTCTGTTATGGCCCCAATATGGTAGTGCAGATTCTAACCTACAACTTCCGGGTGCAAACCGTAGTCCTAGGCCAACTGAGTTACCCCTCGGGGTTAAAAAGTCGTGTACGATTCACTCTTCAATATCTAAAGATGGGGATGGATACCTTGGACATGGAATATAATGATACCGTAGGGTTGTAAACGGGTCGGTTCCAGTCCGGGTATATGGCCCGGATTGGAACCGGAACCGTTAAGGAGAAGGTGGAATCGGATCCGGACCCGAAATCATTTCGGAATCTGTTTCTTGGCTTCGGAACCAAAACCAGAGCCATATATGAGACGAGTCTGGATCCGGGTCCAAGTTTAAGTAGAGAATGATATTTATAAAAAAAAAAAAAAAAAAACATGGTTTTTAGGAGAGATTTTCGAAAATTGAGGTAATATGTCGGGTCTCAGGTCCACGGATCCGAACCAAGGTGGAACCAGACCCGGACCCATTTACTTATCAGGGCCTAAATAAGGACCCAGACCCAGTTTTTAGCAGGTCAGAACCTCCGTGTAATTGGAGAATCGGGTACCCATTTACATCCCTAAATGATGGATAATTTAGATCTAACGGAATGAAGAGGGATTTTTTTTTTTCCTTCCATTATTACTGGATATGAGTATTAGGGATGATATCTTTTGATTGCTTTTCAATTGCTATAGACTCTTTGTGAGGAGTGTCTTTTTGTGAGTGGGACCCACCTACATGTAAGCACAAGTGGGCCCCATAACGAATGCCGACATAACCTAGCTAAGGAGGTCGTTGTTTTCTCTTCACCATCAACTTGTAACCCATAGAAGGTAAGGCTTTTGTTTTCTTTTTCATTTTCTCAATCTTGGATTATTCATGTAGATAGAAGGAGGTTGTTAATCTTCTCCTTCTTCTTCTTCTTCTTCTTCTTATTCTTACTGATAATCTGATTACTGATAATCTGATTACTACCCACCAAATTAATCCAAAGAGTTAATCAGCAGTCTCTATAAATTACCAAATTGGGCACCCTATCAAACTAGTTAATTTTTTGTTTTCATCAACAGGCCTCAAACCTGAACCCTTGGTAGAACCCTAACTCAATTGAAAGCAATCTTCAGTGGCCCAGAGGTGGATGCCCTGCACACAAAGGAATGAGCATCTTTTTTTTTTTTTTTGTATAATGTCCGGGTCACTGATATGGAAAAAAACGTAAGGGCTCCAGACAAACAAAATGAAGGGCATGAGCGTACAACAAAGGGTGGCCGTCTCAATTGACTAGGTGTCAAGCTAGTCGCCGACAGCATATCTGACCCTGGATTTTGAAACATGACTGATGCAAGCTGGGCCATATTACTATTTACTTCCATTACCTTCCTGGTGTCTTTGGTTAATACCCCTGCAACAACTATTGTCCTTTATCTTAGGCCTGTTTGTTTTGTGGGAATTCTGGAATCCCTCTCAGCCTTTCTTTGAATCTTTGTAATTCAAAAATCTCAGGCCTGATTATTTACCTAAATTTACGAGACTTTAGGATTTTCTTTTTACATGATGTGACATAATATGACATTTTGTCCCTTTACATTTGAAATGCTTGTGTTACTTTAATCAGAGTTTCAAATTTCAACCTCATAAGTCCGTTTCTTTACTAAAATTCATAGAATTCATGTTTGGTTGTTGTCTGATAATTTCAAATACTAGTATTTGAAATGCTGTTAAATTATGGAATTCTAAATTCGTTGTTTCATTTATAGCCTGAATTCTTGCCTGAACTCCCGGAATGTCGTCATCTCTCTCCCGGAATTCTTGTGTCAAGTGAGATTTCCAAATCCTCCTTGTTAAAGTGGTTTTTCAAATGCTAAGTTTTTTGAGATTTCAAATGTCTGGAATTTAAAATGCCCAGGAATTCTGGTAATGAAACAGGGCCTTTTGAATTTTTGAAATTCTACTCTCTATACATTTTGTTTGAATTTTATTGGAATTTTAAATCCTCAATAAAAAAGAGGGATTTGAAATTTCACTTAAGGGGACAACTTTTGGAGAATTTAAAATTCTCTCAAACATAAATTCTTAGAATTCTGATAAAGAAACATTGAAAACTTTTAAATGCGCTCTTAAAATTAAGCCTTTTTTTTTTGGCATAATTCCCACAAAATAAACAGTTCCTTCTCATAAAAAGGACAGTAGCTGTTGGAGGGACATTAACAGGTTTTAAAGGTGGGAACCATCTGATTTCTAAAGTTGGCCCCACCAACTAATTTCTAAAGTTGACCCCACACTGCAATGTCTTTGGCCTCATGTAATTTAAAGATGCGGGCCCACATTAAATCATTATTAAAGATTGAGTCAGGATTCTCGATTGCCTTTCCTTCAGGGTGATCTTTAGTGGACCATTCAAGGTGAATTACATCAGTTGAAAACACTACACAAATCATGTGACGTTGTTTCCTAGCAATTCAAAAATTCAAAATGCCATGTTTTTAATTAATAATATGGCAGACCACGAGCAGCACCATCACCACGAAACAAAGGCTAGGATCCGGACTTGTAAAGGTTTGCCACACGTGTAAATTAGAAATTTGAGCTCCATACTTTAACTCATGACCGCGCCGCACAATGTAATTTATAAAGAGACATTACTCCCACAACTACCTTTTAGATTTGACATTTGGCACTGGTTGGTTTAAGCATTTCTCATAAAAGTGTTCGTGCTGTAGGGCTGTACGATATCATATATATTTTACTTTGTGATATCTTGGTCAATTTGGAAACTCTAGTAATTGAGTTAAGTAAAGTAATATTAATTTTGAAGAAAGAATAAAATATAAGTGAGTTATGATGGTATTTTATTTTTAGTTGTTTGTTATTGAATCTTTTTGACTTTTTTGTGAAAAAGTAGAGTCTTTTTGTATTTTAGTGGATAAAGGTAGTTGTTTTTTTACTTTTTGTATAAAAAAGATGGAAGAAATTTGAATAAAGTGCATTTGATGTGACATCTTATCTGGAAAATAAAAGTTCTACTTGACTTTGATTGTATTAGTAAAGTACCAAACGGGAGTTGTGCATTACTGTACATATCACTATATACAATATTTTAGGCCTTGAGATATCACACCGTTATAATATGAACAAATCTTTAAAAAAAAAAAAATCTAAAACTTCTACTTTGCTAGGGTAAATATTAGGTCTACTGTTAATCTGTTATGGTCAATATCCATTTATAAATGAGTTGGGGATAAATCTAATTACCATGCAACCGTTGTCTTCTCCAAGTACAAGAGGGGTTGAATCATATTGTCCTCAACGGTATGCTCTCGAAGGTAACCTTTATTTCTACCCAAATAAAGAAAAAAAAAAAAAGATAGTAAACAGTGTGAGTTTTACGTAGAGCCTAAATAGTTTTAATGGCCCAAAGGCTACTAAAACTAGAAGATCAAGGTCATTTAATATTCCTCATATATATATATATATATATATATATATATATATATATATATATATATATATATATATATATATACACGCAAGATGTGCAACATTGTAATAGAGATGGCAATGTCTTGGGTTTGGAACGGGTTAGGTCAACCCATATTTCCCGAGCTTTTAGTTTCCACAAGATGGGTTATGAGCCGGGTCAGAGTTATTGTGGGTTACTGTGTAGTACGTTTTAAGTTCGAAAAACATTTAATATTTAGAATTGTTTTATATAAATTTTATTAATAAGTACATTGATAGATCCAAAATGTAGATGAAGTGTGTCTTTTTGGATAGTTAAATAAATAACATCCGGAACCCAACTCAAATGGAAATCTATAATTGCATAAAACACCCTCCTCAAGCCGTCAAAGCCACCACAATTTTAAGAAGATTAGAATCAAACAGGACATTCTCCTATGGACAGGTTGGAGTTTCAAAGCTCCCCCACCCATGACAAATTATCATCTATTGTTCTAAAACCTGTTGATGGCTCAACACTTGAACCACACAGATCAACAGTTAAAGTAGTTTTAAATTGAACCATGATATTAAGACGGCCCCTTATGAGAGATTTTAGTAGTCAATGGGGGATTTCAGTTTACCCATAACCATCCATTTCCTCATTGAGTCCTATCATAATATGGTTATAATGGTCCAAATAATAAAAATATTAAGCTGCATGGTTTAAATAAATTTTTTTGGAATTATAACACTGGACGTGATGCACTATGACCTGCTTAACTCTGTCGTAGAAGAGAGCTCCAAAATCTGATGGAAAACTTTTTTTTAACTTCTATATTATTTAGAGAATCTCAAGTTAGTGGTGGCAGTTCTTACTCGATTGTTCGGGGCTCGAATCCTGAGTACGTCACCTTTTTCCTGCTTATGCGGGCTTCTTTCCTACTGATGTGGGCCTTCTTCCCGCTTGTGCGGGCTGTCTCTCTGTGTGAGTACAGACTCTCTCTTAGGTCCTAGTCCCCTTGGCTAGGTTATAGAAAAAACTAATTAAAAAAAAAAAACCTTCTATACTGTTTAAGGTGTAGAAAAGGGCAAATATGATAAGATGGGAGAAAAATGAGGCGTCATTGAGTTTTAGTTGAAGGCTTGAAGCTGAAACAATTTCAACCAAAAAGTTGTCCTACCATGGCAGCCTTTTAAAGCCATAATGCATGACCCGATCAAGATAGGATCAGATGATCCGCTTGGATCTTGTACACATGCCATGTGTATGATTAGGAAAAATAAAAGAAAGAAAAAGTGGAAACTAAATCATGTTACCGTCCATGGTGTCATATTTCAATACTGTGAAGGTGTAAAAAAAAAAACCTGAAGAAACAAGATTAATGTTCAAGATAAGCTACATCAAGACTCTTTTTTCTGCATCTTCTTATTTGAATTGACTAACTGGATATAATGGGTGCAACGTGATACAGTAGAAGGTTCTCTCAACCAACCTACCACTGGTGGATCTCCAGTGCCCTTTTTCTCTAGCGTAAAATGTAGAGGAATGTGAACATCATTGTTAACTGTAAACTTACGGAACAGTAGGCCAAAAAATTAAGAGTTTTACAGGCAAGACAAAAGAATAGTATTTATGAAACATTATACAGTAGGAAAGAGTGCACCTTCCCTCAACTTTCAGAACCCCCCTCCACAGGACGCCATAAGCCTTTTCTGCAAACGAGGAACTGCTGCTTGTGAAGAGTGGTATCCCAGTGCAGTGAGCGCATGATGGGATGCAGCCTCTCAATCATTGGCATTGTATCTTGGAGTAAAACCCATCCACCTGGTCTTAAAATCCGGTCCATTTCCACTACAACATCCATGATGTCACACCTGCCAAACAGAAAAACCTTAGGACAAGGTACCTTTCAAGCACTAGATGAAGATACCATTGGCAGCCAGTAGTTATACCTCTGCGAAAGATTTCCAAATAGAAAACTGGAATGCAGGAGATCATAAGTTCTTGGGTAGGTGTTGAAGGGCTCGCACCAATCATGATAAATTCCAATTAACCCTCTGTCAAAAATAACAGGTAGCGTATCTGGTCCATTGACAGGCACAGTGTTCATGACCCAAAGAGGTTCTTTTAGAAGTGCGGCAGCAAATCTGGTAAGATGTAGATGATCACCACTAAAACCAAAATACACTAGAATTGTGAAAACGCGCCACAATTCCTTTAAAAAATAATAAGCATTTTAGATCATGTCAACAAATGAGGAGGTAAAGAGTAATTTACATTATATGGGTGCATTACAATTTTGTAGATACAAAACTACAAAGTGATCTTTGATAATATTATTAAAAAAAAGGACAAACAATGAGCCAAGACATTTGGAGTTAAGAGGCTTTTAGCAGTGTTCTAAGCTCTTTTCTTTTTTTAGATCGGTCTGTTCTGACCTTTTTTTCACAATGAAAAAGAATAAATTTTCTATGAACTCCTTTTTAAGTACTTCGATTCTGCATAGAAAACTAGTACAGAAACCATACATTTCTGCTTCCTCAAATTTAATTAAAGATGGGAAAAGGTTGAACTTAACATGTTAATTATAAAGCATATCTACAGGGCTATTCGATCACATCCTACATATATCCATTCCCTACATTCCTTCCTAACAAAGAAAATGCAACGTTGTGGAAGTTACATGAAGGGAATCCAAAGACGAAGTAGCCACTACTTTAGGAGATTGATAGAATTTGTATTGTTCTTTTGAAAGGACACATAAAGCAGTACATCTGTCTGGAGTAGGAATTTGCTTGTCCATATCAATGAGTAAAATATAAGCTCAAAGAGAAGCCAAATTTTTTTTTTTTTTTGTTTTTTCACTTTTTGGGTAGATGAGAAGCCAAGACTTATGAGTCCTTTTTGAAGGCACTCCCTCACACAATGCTCCATTGTGCCTGTCCTTTTGGAGTTTTCTCCAATTGTCACTCAAGAAGCGCCACTAGGCTCGTTTTATCCTTTAACAAGGTAAACTATCTTAAGGTTGTCCAAGGACCCCAATGCAAAATATGTCGTGGGTCCATACCGGATGTAACAGTGATGCAGCTAAGGGGCTGATGATGGGTTGACACATGGCCAGCTTTTGCTCATCAAAATTGGTAAGAGACTAGTGCAAAAAATGATGGGTGGATAGGAACACAAACTGCGGCAGGTTGTGAAGAACTGGAAATCGCCAAATTTGGGGGCTGGACTCACAGTTAAAGAGGAATCACTTCAATCCAAATGCATAATGCACAATCACAGGATGGGGACCCCAAAAATATAACTGGGAATCAAAAAGGAGACACGAGGTGGGAAGATTCACTCAAGTCAACTACAAATAATCTCTTATGGTGAAGGAATTTTCAGAGGACATCACTCGGCTTCTTTGTTTGGGTGTGGGTTGATTCTGTGGAAACTCATTCCTTCTGCTATTTTATGGTCGGTGTGGAAGGAGAGGAACAACAGTCTTTAGAGGATCAGTCTTCTTTGGAAGAGTTGCCGCATTTGGTAGTGGTCTGAATTGCAAAACGGGCCTCTTTCAAAAGCGAATTTGACAGTCTAAGGGTAGATGATGCGTTGCATAATTGGGAGGCTTCATTATCTCACGGGATTAAAAAGGTAAAAAAAGGTGGTGTATTGGGTTCCTCCTTTGAAGACAATTTAAAGTTTAATGTGGATGGAGTGGCTAGCAGAAAACCTGGGCCGGCAAGCATTGGTAGGGTGCTTCGAAATAGCGGAGGTTTCACGCTAGCTATCTTCTCTATGAATGTGGGGTGTATGGAATCTTTTGAGGTGGAGATTTTAGCTATTCCATTTTATGTCTCTTCTTCTTTCACTTCTAAGTTAGTTATGGAAAGTGATTCTCTTAATGCCATTTGTGGGTGTCATCTTCAGCTATGTACCCTTGGAGATTTCAGTTTTACTCAAACGAGATTAGAGCCTTATCGTCTTCGATTCAAGTGGCTTTTCAACAAGTCAAGAGGTCGACACCGATCAAAAACAGAAAAGAAAAACATGTCAGGAGGTCAGCAAGTGGTTTCGCCAACTCGTTAGCAAGGCAAGGGGTGGATAGGTCTTGTAATTTGGTAGCTTGAACATGTAGTTCCTTTTGCTTTGTGTTTGTGCTTGGTATAAATATGATGCACGGATACTTCAAAATGGGCAATATATCGTATCCGATACTTCACTTTTTATATGTAAAAACCGTGTGCCTGCCATGTCTATCCATGCCGTATCTTGGCATCATAGGATGCTTCTATACCTTTGAATCCCTGCCTTTGGTTGTATGTTCTTTGTTCCTCCTTTAATATAAATCGTCGTTACCAATATAAAAAAAAAAAACCTAGTGGGGGAACTCTCAGTTGATTTTGAAATAACGAATTTCTGATTCGGTACAAAGGTCATCCTGGTTGAGCGCAACTAATTAGAAATGGCCCTAGTCACATACAGTGGGAGTTTTGAAATTTTCTTGCAGGGCTCATCATGGTGGTAGGATCCAGTATCCAGATTTTACATCAAAATGCACATGAGATAAATATAGAAATTCTACCAAAACAGAGAACGAAATAGAAAATTGTTTCAGGACTTGACTGTAATTAATACATATAGCACAAATTTTATAGTAATTGTCACAAAGTTTATAGTAATTGTCTACGCTCGTCAAATTGTTTTCTACTAAAGTTACATTATCCAATTCAGCATTGTGAGTCAGTAAATTCCATTAGATTTACGTAGAAGATGGATTCTTTCCAAGCATCATATAAAGAAAAAAAGATTTGCCAACTTATATGTCATAACTTGAGATCGTACAACATCAAAAGCCTAAAGAATATAAAAGAACTAAAAGCAGGAAAAGCAATAATTATCAACAGGATTTTATATCCAAAAAAAAAAAAAAAGTTAATGCAACGGCAAATTGTCATACCCTCCATAAGCAGCGTTCATGTCCATTACATTCCGAATGGCAGTCCAGTTGATTGCAAAGCTATGAAAGTAAGTATCTGATACCAGTGTGGACCAGTTTTTTGTGTCTTCGTAAAAATCTTCTTCACTGTATCCACTGTAAGGTTCTATAGAGAAACTTGAAGGTTTGCTGTTAAGCCTCTCCGGCCAAGGCTTAGGCCAGTTGTTTCCAGGATCTGAATAAACTTCTGGAATTTGTGGAAGACAACTGTCAAGTGGTACATACCTATCCTTGCAAATAATGGCAAACACAATCATGGTAGGAATAAATAATGATGAAAATGGACAGTATATCATTGTGACATCCAACGGAATACCATGAAGTTCGGCGTACAGATATTTTATCACACAAAGTAGGCTCTTCTACTTTCCGTTCCCTGTAGCATGAATTTGAGACAGGCTTCTGGTATATCACCACTCCAATTCCATTTGTGTCTACCGTCTTCACCACCGTCTTCCAACAAATAGATTCTGTCAAAGTTACCATAGCTGCAGGAAATAACCAAATATCAACAATAAGGTAAAAAATATATATATTTCTAAAATAAAGAGAGTTTTTGCTGGCTAGCTTATAAGAAACCTTAAATGATTGTTTATGCAAAACCTTGGCACTATATAAAAAATATAATGGTGCAATAACTTCGAACTTGTGCCAAACTTCATTTTTCTTCTTACATGAATTAAGTTTCACACCAATATCTGATTCATATCAGCTGCGTATAGGGGGAAGCCAATACACCCTTCACAACCTTTTTGATCCTTGCTCAATCCTATTCAGAATCAAGGGATAAAATGAAGGATAGATCTCATCTCTCTAAAGCTAAAGGATCTTTTGCCTAATGGAATTTCAGCTATAAAAGGTGAATATGTTCATGAATCTCCTAATGGGATGGGTTTAGCTCCAACTGGCCCTAGCAACATGAATATCCCTCCTAATGAGGGAACAAGTGTTGAATTGCACTTATATTAATAGCATTAGCAATATGCTCAATCCTATTCAGCTATTTAATGAGCTGGTCACAAACCATCTCAAATCTAAAGATTCTAAACCCATCTGTGAGTTCTGAATGCTGGGAAGGGTTGAGCCCGACAGATGCCCAATCCAATGATGAATGGAGTTCATCTATTATGACATCAAGTGACTGCAATTTCTAGTACTTCCTCTAAAGTGAAAGAAACCCTTTTGTCTTCTTCTAGCAAAGAAGAGGCTGAGAGTATCCATCATGGAGATAAGGCTTGCTAGAATGAGGGGAATAATGGGATGATTACAAATTTATTCACTTGAAAAATAAAGATGGAAGGTCAAGTTTCAGGGTAACTGAAGGTCATTTGGTGCAATGGTGGTTCATACAATGGGAAGCCCTGTCATATATTCCTATCAGATGGAATCTAGATGTCACGATTCTTGTTCTAAAAGAAGAGATGCTGAGTTCCCCACAATATATTTTTCAGAGAGGGTTGAACAGAGAATTTTTTAAATTAGCTGATATAATGGGTACTCCTACTGGAACTTGGAAGTAAAGATAAAATTCTTCAGAAGAGGGTAAAATATTTTGTTCATAGTAATAGTGATTCGGATGATAGTGAGGATGATTTTCATATGGAATACATTCAGGAAATAGTTAGCATAAAGAGTTGGCTGACATGATTAGTGACAAGGATAATTTTGGTCGGAATTAAAACCCACCAGACCATAGCATAGCAACACCTTAACCTCTCCCGATCAATCCAATAGACCAAGTTGCTAGCTTGACCCCCAGATTCTAGAGACATGGAGATGGATAAGGTAGGGGTGACTCTGAATCACTTGCACTTGATCTACCTTTCATGGAGTCCTCTAAGGTCCTTGGACCCTAAAAAACCCATTCAGATGGAAGGAGCCACAGACTTCAGCTTAACCCCAATAAGTGCACCTTTGGAGCTATGTCCGAAAAGCTCCTTGGGTTCATTGTATAGTTATCCAGATTGGAATTGAGTTAGATTTAGATAAAGTGAAGGCAATCATCTAAATGCCACCTCCAACAACTGAGAAACAAATATGGGGATTTTTGGGGCAAGTTCCATATGTTGGGGGGACTGTGATAATGCTTTGTCTTTAAACAATAACTCTAATCATATCATCATATCCAGGGTGAAACCGAGCATATGATGAAAGTTGGAGAAGTTTCAGAAATTTCTGTCAAAAAAGACTCCTTGAGCAGGGATCAAAATGAAAAGCTAAAAGGTAAATGTAAGGAAGATTTAAAAAGGAAAAAGAAAAGAAAGTCCATAGTTTGATCAATTATGAATTTATGATCGGCCTAGTTTTTTTTTTTTTTTTGTGAGTCATCATTTCAGAATAAAGGAAAAAAAAACATTTACTTTCATTTCATGAGAGATAGAGTTCACACATCACATTTCAGATCAAAAAATAAAAATCATCATCATCAGAGCCATGTTCCTCCAACTATGTTGGCGGCATCGGCTCAGACAAAAAATAATAATAAGTGGAGAAATACGGCATGAAAGTTTAGTGAATTCTTCTTGCATCTTTTTCCACACACACACACACACAGAGAGAGAGAGAGAGAGAGAGAGAGAGAGAGAGAGAGAGAGAGAGAGAGTTTCCAGCTATCCAAGTGGTTGTACTTAGAGTCCTGCAATGTCACATACTTTTCATTCACAAAGATGACACTGCAAACACATATTATAGAAAGGAAATATCTGAGGAGACAATGACATTATGTGCATTGCTATTGTAAGAACACAAAAAGACAGGATTCAGACCATTCCAGACACTCTGATCTCTTGAATCGTCACGATAAACTGGTGTTGCAGACCAAATGAAATATCCTCCAGGCCTAAGAATCCTGTTAAGCTCCAACAAGGGCATTCCACCTAATTTGAACCAAAGAAACATTAGAACTAAAGGAACATTGCTATCAGTAAATTAGACCCATACACTAAACCCTTGGGACAATTAATACAATGAACAAAACAACGGCATAACAGGGTTTTTTTTTTCTCCAACACATAAGAAAGGATAAGAAAATAACCACAATTTAAGTACAAAACCTACCATCTGCATCCCAGTGGACCCTGCATCGTGCACAGTGCACTGCATCATAAACATTATCAGGAAAAGTAAGCTTCTGTGTCCCAATGACTGAGAGAAAGGCAGGAATTCCTCGCTCAAGAGCAAACTGTATCTGAGCTTCATGTTCATCCTTTGGAGCAAATGACATGGTAAGTACACCTTTCTCCATCAAGTAGCCACCAAAGCTGGCTACACCACAACCAACGTCCAAAATAACTCTGGTGTGCTTCCCCCATTCAATAGATGGCAAAATCTGGCGAGAGCCCAGAAATGAGTCATAGTAAATTACTTGTGACACAAAAGTTATGAAGTGATTTTGATAAGATATCGCATTAATAGCAAATGTTTCTGACGTATTATTAGACCACACTAGAAATATGTAAATAGAACATGGAAATCAACAAAATGGTAAAGTATATTTTTATTAGTGAATAGTCTGATGATGTATAAATAAGATCTATTAATTAAGTCAACTGACTCTGCTACATAGCAGCAAGCCATCAGCTTTAGCATAGGGCTCTTTTGAAGTGAACCATGCCCTGCTGCCTGCGCTCTGAAACCTTGGAGAAAAGCTCAGGCGAAAGGGAGTAGAAGACAATGAAGAAAATTAATTTATTTTCCTTGTTAAAAATCCATGGTCAGGTCCCTTGCTAAAAGCCAATTCAATTAAATGCATTGAAATGGTTGCAAGGCTTCTCATGTGCCCTGTGAAGGTTGGCAAAGTAAGGCTAATGAGATTAGTTTGATGCTCCAATCACTTGATGTTACCTATGGCATATTCCAAGTGACTAGAATGAGGAGGCTGATTCACTAACAAAAGCAGGAGTCTTGACATGATTTAGAGAAAAGCATTTCTTTGGCCTTTTTTATTTTGATTTCATGTAGCAACCAACAGTATCAATAGACAATAATTGACATGTATAGATCTTTTTTGTTCTAATAGACTCTTTATAGTTGCTTCTAGAAAGAAGCAGATCAAGTTTCTCTAAGGAACAGCGGGGAGAAGAAAAGAGTTTACATGAAAAGGCATAAACATTTTCTGTGAGCTTTTGAATATATTTATCCCCAAGGTAATTAATTTTCCATTTTGATTGTCTAAGCTAGAATTACATGATTTGTGGATTAATTACAATAACAATTCCTCCTCTCGCCCTGATAAGAATTTTGGAGCCTGGAATGATATCCAAATTACTCAACTGTATGGATTTCAGAGTGAGGAACCAGTCAGTCCTGATTTTTTAGTGTTTCCACTGCAAGAGGAATTCCCAATAGTTTCTGCTGAGGATAAATGTATAGCTGTTCCTTTCATTGTGGTCGGTTATTGAAATAAATCAGTTTTGGTGTTTTCTCAGCATCATTAATATTAAAGAACAGTACACGAATCCCATTTTATTTTATATTTTTTGATAACATGAATCCCATTTTATTAAAAACAGTGCTCACACAAGAAGATCCAGTGATGGGGCTTCGGCCTATGGAAAAGTCCATGAGGAAATTCTCTGGAGACAACAATGTGGATCCATTGGAAGGATCAATGTTGTCTAGCATAAGGCTGAAAGTGAACTATATGATGGGAACTTTCATGAGAAAAAGGTATTGAGATTGAAGCTCCAAATGCTAACCCTAAACTCAAATGGGTCAGAACTCAGACAAGTTATGTGGTTGACTCTAACCCGACCTACTTAAATAGGTGTCATGTTTTCGTGCCCATGACCGACCCATATCCATTGTGAGTTGGGTTAATATGGTCCAATCCAGATTGGATACAGGTAGAGTTAGCGGGTGGGCTAGGTTTTGCCACCCCTCGTAACGCCACCATATTCCCATCACTGGGTGGGAACCACCCATAAAAATGAGTGCATGGTATAAAATGATGGCAGTATACTTAAATGTGATCAACTGTTTTTCATAAAATGAATTAAATAGAAGGGTCAAGAGAATAATAGGTATTGGAGGAGGATGTAGTTTCATCATATACTTGACCAAAATTTATCAACTGTGAATTGAGGGGAAGCGGATAGAATTATCAAAAGTTTGGGGGTGATGATGTAAAAAGGCAGAAAAGGTAGGGCGTTATATATGAAAAAACCCAAAAAATAAAAAAATAAAAAAACAGAATGTAAGGAACCTTCATTGATCGTGCATTCCAAACACATAATGGGTTTTTACCAAAAATAAATAAATTACATAATGGGTGATATTTGGTCGTTTGTTTCATCTAAGAAAGCTCTATCTTTTCATTTTTGTATTTCTCTTCACTGATCACTCCCCTTTGTCAAGTCATCCTTTCCAACATATCACAAAAGCATCTTCAAATATAGAATTTGGAAGTCAATTAGACAGACGATAATATTAACATTAGAGAATATAAGTGTTTTATACTCAATACCAATTGAATGACAGGGCAGGTATGAAATGCAATTATCTCAACTTAGAATCAGACCGGTAGATTCTAAATTTAGCCAATAAACATGGTACCCTTTCTATAAATTGAATGTAGCTTGTAACTCCTTCCTTAAATTGAGTTCCACCTCCAGGGAAATTAAGATAGTCTCCAATCTTCTGCACCCAGTTCTGGTTCTTCTTGTACTCAACAAGTTTTGGATGAGGAACGTTGTCAAACCAAATCTGGAAAACAGAAAATTGAAATCACAGTCATCATAATTTTCTGAGACTCTGAGTCCTAAAAGTAACAGCATTAGATCAGCTAATATAAATCATGTTGGCATGGCTTAAAGGCTTATTTATAAATATGCAGATGTTTAGATCATAATGATGGGATCACATATATCAAGGTCATTAAAAATTGGACTAGGTGACACAAGAACTTCACTACTGTCATAGATTGGAATATGTTCTCCTAAGATCGGACTGCATGTGCAGCCCCAAGAGCTGGAGTGCATATGAGCACTATGCCACAGAGCAAAGCTAAAACGGAAGCAACTCAATTACAAAATTTAGCACTACCTAACTGACAATTTCGACATAGCAATTTTCTAGATCAGGTAGAAACCAATGCGATTCCAACTGCACTCGACAATCCAGAAAACAATTATTCAAATTCCCAATGTCCAATCAAGTATATAAACTGAATTTCAGCCAAACAAGCAGAAGAAAAACTCAAATTCCACAACAACAACAAAAATAAACTAATTCAAGAACCAAGAATCAACTGACAGATTGAGATATATATATATATATATATATGTTTACAATTACAACAAAATCATACAACCGACGCTTACCAAAGTATCAATCTCACCATGTCCCTGCTCTTCGGCCACGGAACGGGAAACCGATACCCAATCGGGAGAGGAATCAAGCATCTGAGACTCGGATTCGGGCAATGCCGCTCCCGATGCTCCATTCTCCTCCGAGACTTGAGCTCCTTGATCGCCCTCCAATTATCCAAGCAAGGAATGTAATCAACGGCTCCAGCGAACTTGCAGAACTTCCAATCGATCAGATCCGTGGGAGCTGGGATCGAGTCATCCCTCCGATCTTGATTCTCGATCTCATCTGTGACAGATGGAGCATAAGATTTAGGAATTCTTGAGGAGATTTGTTGAGATCTTTCCAGATCTGAGAGGGAGAGGGAAGAGAATCGATTGGTGAAGACGAGGATAGAGCCGCAGAGAAGAAGAACGAAGAGAGCCAAGAGGAACGGGTACTTTCTCTCCGAAATTAGGGTCTCGAAAGATGATGCCATTTCCTTTCTTTCTCGAGCTGCAACAACAAGAAGAAGAAGATGATAAAAAAATGGCGGGTAGAGTGTAAAAAGAATGGGGAGACGATAGCGTGTCCCTCTTTCAGTAAGGGGTGTATACGGATGGGGTCCGTCACCAATCCAATACGTACAATTTACGATTTAGAATCCAACACCAACTCGTGTCGGTTATAATCCGATCCGTGGAGTTCAGGATCGAATCGGTTTAATCCGTTCAATTTAATGTTAAAAGAAAAATATTAAATATATTGTAAAAAATTACATTTTAATTTATAATTATTATTTTTATTTTATATTTAAACATCTTAATTTATATTTAGACCTTATATATTTTTTATTTATATTTAATGTCAACAGGTCGGATCGGATTGAATCCAGGGATTGAGGGTGGAATCCACCACCGATCCGTTGCTAACGGATTATAAAATTCTCAATCCGTCACCAATCCATTTACCTTTGGATCGGATAAAAATCTGCGGATCGAATCGAATTTACGAATCAATAGATTTTTTTTGTACTCCTACCTCTTTGTACGTGTATAGTTTTTAGTTCTTGTAATTTTTGTAAAGCAGTTGTGGTGTGAGAGTTGGAGATCCGATAAGAGGAGGAAAAAGCGCCAATATGAGGACCATCTGGTGGCATCTTGGTCAAGTGGCCTAGTGGATGGATAGTTTGAACCTAGATTGTATCATTCAATGTGTTGCTTGCATAAAAATTAGTCACATTAGTTTTGATGATAAGGGTTGAAATTTCAAACATTATAAGGAACAATTGAGAGAAAAGACTTTAATAAATATTCTTGAATCTCAAGATTAATCCTTAATATATGATGTCTCAGGAGGGCCCCTTTTGCCCTTTTGGATGGGAACTAGCTTCAACTCAAGTGCATGTGAGTTAGACAGTGTTTAGCAGTGTTTTCAATAGAGGCATGCCAAAAGGATGCCCCTGAAAAGTAGGGGCAGAAAATAAGAGGTAGATGAACAGTAAAATTTACTCTCAAACGCTTTAGTCTAGCCTCTTTTTCTTATGGCTTTTTTTTTTAATGGCTATATTTTGAAGGGGTCTATAAAAAAGATTAGAGATACTAAATAAGCCCTAAGTGATAAAAACTAGAAACAGAGAAATCGTGAGATTTGTAAATATGTTGGCTATTTCCAGCCTTTCAATGTCCAGAAATCTTTATTTTTTCCAAGCATTATTATAAGGTTTTATTTGTTTGCATTAAAATATATAGGAATTAAATACACATGTTTCATTTGGTTAGTGGTTAAGAATGAAGATATAAGGTAAATTGTAGGGAAATTTCAAATCAGGATTAAACTTTTGAGCATATTTCAAATTAGGACAAAAAAAATAAAAAACACTACATTTCAAATCAGGGCTTAATTCTCAACTTTTCTTTTAGATCAAGACAAACCGCCGGAATGGGTAGTTTCCGGTGATTTCTCAAAAACCCAAAACATGCCCTTTTGGGGCTTTATGTGTTAGCGGTTTTAGACATTTGGGTTTTGGGTTTTGCCTCTTTCGCTTTTCTTTCTCCATGCGAAGGAGATCGAGTTCAATCTTGCGGTGAATGTCACCCTAATTAGTCATATCTTTGGGCCCATTGCAGTTGCATTTCAATGGTAGATGGGTTGATCCGGGCTTCATATTGAATTCTTGGGTTTTAGATGGAAGGATGAAGAAGGAAAGAGGCAAAACCTCAAAATCCAAATGTTTAAAACCATTGCACACATAAAGCACTTTTTTTGGGTTTTTGAGAAGATAAGGGGAAAAAATCATTGGAACTGCCCATTCTTGCATTTTGTCCTTATTTAAAAGAAAAGTGGAAAACTTAAGCCTAATTTGAAATGTACTTTTTTATTGTCTTGATTTGAAATGTGCCAAAAAGTTTAGCGCCATTTTGAAGTATTTCCATGAATTTTTAAAAAGTGATTATTAAAAAACCTTTTCTTTTAGGAAAATATAATAAAGAAATAGAAAATGAATAGCGAGATGTTGTCTGGTTAATTCTTTTTTTTTTAATCTATTTCCCTAAAAAATCCTTTTTATGCTTATTTTTTAAAATTAACCTGTGATTTTCATTTTTAACTACTTATGGTAGGAAAGCTATATATTCATTTCCTATCCAAGGGTGGCTCATGTTGCCAAGTGGCCTTAAATTTGAGAAACATGAGACATCCCTGTGGCAAGAGAGTCTCATGTAGTTAAGTTGCTAATCAATACGTTCAAAATACTTAGGCAATAGAGGTGTAACAAATTAACTAATTAACAACTCATCGTGTCTACCTCGACTCAAAATACTCGCAACGATATTGGATCTGCCCTTTTTTTGTACGTGCATGCGCTTGTATTCAAGACATGGCGCCGGACCTACATGTTTCAACGCAGGTGCGGTCATTAGATAAATTTTCAAACTAACACCTTAAAAAAATTTATTTTATTTTTTAACTTCATCATCGCCCGTGCCACTAAAATATAAAAATTTCAGGTCCACCATTAGTTGTGTAGGTTCATTTTGGCTGCTCCACGTCTCTGGATGCTTTCTTCTTCTGGTGATTAATACAATTACCCTTTTCAAGAAAAAAAAAAAACACAATGCCTTCTGCAAGGATGGATCCCTGAGAAGCAAGTCTATCACATGTTGTGTGACTCACCTATTTGGCCAAAAAAAAAATACATGGAGAAAAAAAGAGCCCTAGCTTTCTTTTGGAGATGTTGCAGGGATTGAATTTTCTAGATGCCGGAATGCATTTAATCCACTGTTGTGATAGCTAGACACTTGTACAAAGCTCAACAAATTAATGTCGGCCGAAGCGACACTCTTATCAATGCTCAAAAATATCACGCGACAAGCGACAAGCACATTATTGCCTTTCTAGTTTCTACAAAAAAAAATTTCCATCCTACGTGGGGACCCTGTTTTCAGTCCACCACAATACCCTTTATCATTAGTCCACCACAATACCCTTTTATCATAACTCATAAGGTCGGCAAGTGCAACTAGGGATGATCTGGCCTTGTTTGTGGTTACGGAGAAAGACGCCTCGGCCTCGCCACTTAGCTACCAATGATAATCTTAGCACTAGGAATGTAAACCGTGATAATCTTGTTTATTAAGAAATATCTCAAAGAACAAATTAGTACAACAGCACCTCTGTTCATATCTTAGACTTAACAAGATAATCCCACTTACCTCACTGGTAACCAATGGGGCATGATCTCATATGTGACTTCTTTTCACTTGTGTAATCTTTTAATTTATATGGTCTGTCTTTCCGTATGCGTGCGTGCTCGCTTTTGATTCCAACCCGCATGGTGGGGTTACCCAAAAAAAAAAAATCATATCCTGGACGTATATCTGTATCTTAACATCATAGCTAATAGGGCCTTGCATGGTTGATACAAGTCACTACCGCTCTGCTTTAAAACCCAAAACTCAGGATCAGACAGAAAATCCTATTCTGTTTGATTCATTGAGCCTGTCTAAGTTCTCAGTTAGTCAGGACTTTGAATTGGCTGAAGTGAACGCACTGAACCTGCTGATATTTTTTTTCTATAAAAATCATCATAATCATTATTATTATTATTATTGTTGATGTAAATAACTCACTGAGTTTTTAATCCAAATTGGTTGAACTCACCCAACTTGTTGGACTAGACAGCCTGTTAAGTCAACTCGATGAGTTGGAGACTTTTTCAAGTTCTAAACTAATGTTAAATCAGGTATCCGCTCGGCCTTGGGCTAGGGCATAAATTGCTGTGATCTAGGGCCAGAAAACACGCAATAGAGAACAATCAAGCACACCACAGACGATGCATGATTTATGTGGTTCAACTTTTCGCCTATTTTCTATGGGAGAAGACAGGAAGAGTTTCCAATATGCAATCAGAAGTGGGTTACAAGACTAGGGCATTAACCACTATTTATAATATTAAACCGCAAAACCCTGGTACACCCATATTTATTGGGTCGATGTCTTGTATTTCGAGTTTACGAGAGTGGTCCATTGGATCGGGTTCAGGGTCAATGGTATTTTGGTACTCTACCTTGGCTTTCATGTAATCTATAACTCTGTACTCTGAATAGAGTAAAGATGTGAGTATATGCTCTTTATTTGTGGATGTAGGTGGTTTTGCCGAACCACGTAAAATTCTTGTCTCTCTTGTGTTGCATGTTTGTTCGATCGCTGGTTTCGCGCTTTTGCATGCACGCGCAAAACATAAGTTTTGAAGGCCAACGGAGTTTAAACCCGGTTCATCCTTTCGCCTCTGGTACCCAAATCGCATGCTATCGTGTATAGAACGAAAAGAATAATAACAAAATCATATGAACTTGCTACCATCATCCTTGCCCAACCAAAATTTATACAATCAGGTTGGAATTTTTTTTATAGTATCGTCTTCATAGAATTGAAAATCTATAACTAGCTCTCATGGTAAATGGATTACAACCTCTCCGAAGATTTGGCCCAGGATAGACCGTTATGGAGAGACAAAATTCATATAATTGACCCCAATATAGTTAGGAGTTGAGACAAAGCAATGATGATCATGATGATGATGATTTATTAGATGATTCTTACCATCTAATCATGGTTAATGAAAAGGAGATGGTTGAAACTTGAAACCAGTCATATTAATGCTAAAATGGTAATCAAGACAATCGAACTAGTGAGCCTCACCTTGGATTGCCCATTCCTCTCAACGCTCACTTCCTCAGCAGAACATTTTCCATATCTTGTCGCAGAACTCTACCCAAGACACCACTCATGCTTTCCATATTGCTTCAGAATCTAGCTCCAGCTCTTGCACACACATCCCTTCCAATTCAGTTCTTGATTCATACGTCAATGGTGTAGATCAAATGCAACAAAGTTCTCAAAATTGTAGAAGTTGTTTTCCCTTGAGAATCAATTGCTTATGGCCTTTTTATAGTTTTTCCCAAGAATGTATAAGGAAGAATGTAGAAAGTATAGAACATAAATCACGGCGACGTCAAAGACCAAGAAGCATGGTTTTGAAACTCAGCTGATATGTATAGTTTCAGGCTATGATCAACTCTGAGTTCCACGGAGCAAATTTAATTGTTACGTTCTGTTTTATTATTTTAGTTACATCTCAAACACCCTAAAACCAGTTGAAGTAGAGATTTGTCAATTTTTTTTTTTTATTTCCTGAAAAACAAGGTCAGTTCAAGGCCGATGCATCGGCCAACACATCAAAGGTTTCGGCTTTGCCAATACAGTGTCTGAAAAGTGTCAAAATTATGTTGAGAAGCCAAATCTAACTAGAAGCTATATTGTTTATGCAAGGAAACTTGAGAGAGGAACTAGTTATGTACCGGCCTTTTAATCTCCATCTGACTCACTGAAACTGCTGATGAGTGTGTGGTCTCTTTAAAGTAAGATACTCGTTTGAATTGGTTCAATTTCTTTTCTTGCGTCTCAATGGGCAATGCTTTGCAGGCCTTAGGCAAATCTCCTTT
Organism: Cinnamomum chago; assembly: GCA_038049695.1. NCBI lineage: Eukaryota > Viridiplantae > Streptophyta > Magnoliopsida > Laurales > Lauraceae > Cinnamomum > Cinnamomum chago. The sequence goes on along the minus strand of CP142453.1, from coordinate 10,663,367 downwards.
GTAAGCTTTACAGACGTAAGCTGCAAAATTTTGATAGTCCTGAAAAAAAGCAGTTTAACAGATATTAGTGACCCATCGAAAAATAGTTGCACAATAAAAGGTCAGTTGGATGAATGGGCCAAAGTTAAAATAAAAAATAAAAAAATGGCAAGTTTAACTTTGTACTGCCTGCTCATAGCCAAGAAAGAGACCGTTGTATAGAGCATGGTGAAGAAAAGAACAGCAAAAAGATGAGAAGGGCCAGCAGGCTGTTGTGTGCTTAGCACTCTATGACTTTTTGAGACACAAAAGTCCTAGAAGTGTCAATCCACTATTGGAGTAGTGGTTGGAACAACCAAATGGGGAAGACCTGGTAAAGAAAGAAGAAACTTGCTAATGAGGCAAGTGGCAGGGCTAGCAAAAGGAGGGCTAGATACAATCCTCTCTATCCACATCAATAATAGGAACCCAGTCCATCCAATATAGAAAGTACCAAACTTCCAAAATAAACTTTAAAAAAAAAAAGGTCCACTGGCCATGAGACCTTTTGCATGCTACACCTGCATAGATCATGTGTAAGGCTTGCACAATACACATATTGCAATGGTGGGCCCCATGGGACACACCAGCTAGGGCTGGCGACAGGTCAAATGGGGTTAGGTTGACAATTGTGCTGCCTACACAAATGACACTGCCCACCTCCACTTGGGTCAGCCATCCCCAGCCATTAGCCCTCCGCCTGAATCCATCGAGTCATGATCTGGAAGGGTTAATTTTTGAACACCATCCAATCAGGCTGCATCACAAGTGTTTAAGAGAAAACATGGTGAAGTAAAGAGAAACTTGACCAAAGATCCATGTTCAACATATACAATGTGCGCCCTGACTCCTGAGGGAACCTTCCTGAAATCTTGAGCAGAGACATATTTAAGATGGGATCCCACATTTGAATAGCTCAGGTATAGTGCATTGTGAAATGTAGGAAGACTATAGTATTCCAATTACCAAAAAAAGATCAAATGGAATTAAGAATACTGTTATTGCAGGCAGCCTTTGATAAAACAACACATGCAAGAAAAGAACACAAGTTAAATGGACAAGTTGAATGAAAATTTCAGACGTGTAAACTAACATTCGAGGAACAGACCTCATAAAGTGGTTGCCCATCCACCAGCACCCAAGGGACATACTTATGAGGAGGCTCAAGAGCATTGGTTTCTGCAGCATATTGTAGTTCAAGCTACACAAAAGCCATAGAATTGCAATGTCAAACCAAGCAAAACACAGGAAAAAAAGAAAAGAAAAGAAAAGAATAAGTAATACAGTAAAAGTTATGGAATGGCAGAAGTAGCAAAGATCCAAGTTACCAGAATCAAGCCAAGTGAAGCAAGAGAATAGTAAAATAGAGACATTATTGAAGTTTGGAGCTGATTCTTACAATATTAGGATTTTCTTACCCTTCCGAACATGAAAATGTCATAAAAAAAAGTGGTAAATGATAGAAACTTCTGATACAGTTACAATAAAATTGATGATTAGTCGGACTTCCAAATGGACCATTGATTTGGAAAACATGGAAATAGAATTTGGCACTAATCATTTTGATAGTGCTACCAGTTCCAAATGGACCATTGAGTAGGAAAACATGGAACTAGCATTGGGCACTAATCATTTAGATACTGATATCATTATCATTGCAGCTTCAAATTTCTTATAACAATAAGCACAGAGAGAGAGAGAGAGAGAGAGAGAGAGAGAGAGAGAGAGAGAGAGAGAGAGAGAGAGAGAGACCTTTTTCCCATATCCACTGTTGTAGCAATCAACAACAGTTCGTGAGTCCAACCCAGTTTGCTGAAAACAGGATTCCCACTGAGCAAACTTCTGCTCCACGACTAAACTCTCAACACAGTAAATGAAAGCAAAGTGCTTATGCTGCATTCCAATTTCATGAGATAAAAGAAGTTTAAGCTGAAGCAAAATAAAGCTATCTCTTTTCTAGGTAATATAAAAGTATAATTCAACTGCAGATTAAGATATGAACTTACCCAACATTATACTAACTAGATGACATTATGCCCAATGCACAGATCATGAAGGATAAACATATTTTGAAGTACATAAGAAAAAAAAATTTATCACCAAAATATCTAGTATACAACTATTCCCTAACCTTTTTCATGCTAGAAAAGTAGATGGAACAACAATGCTCATTTTTAAAAGAAGCTAATGACAAAATTAAAGATGTCATGGTAGGAAAAACTCAAAACGCTACGCATGGTGCTTTATAGTAATCATTAGTAATTGTCACCACTTTACCGCGACAAATGAAGCATACATCATACTGTGGTCTAACACTTTATTCTATAGAAGTTCAGAAATTGATGGGTAGAGCTTATAATATATAAATAGACTGGGATGGTTCTCTGATAAATATAAATGACATCTAATACGGACAACATTGTTTCTGTACGCATTGCACAATATAAAATTGTGCAAGTTAAATATCATAAACGAAAATATATAACATAGAATTATAGCTAAAGTTCTCTCTCAAAGGAGCTCTGATAAATTTTGTGAGGACTAAATTGTTGGCTTTGACATTCCATAAGAGAAGCTATTAATTGTATCTCATAGGAGAAAACACTTTGACTAACTCAAAGGTCTTTATAAGGTCATATTTGTGTCATGGCAAAGACACCCAGGAGAAAACCAGCAAAAGGGCTAGATGTCAACTAACAAACAACACATCCTTCAAAGAAAAAAATGCGGTAGACTAAAGTACTCCATGTGTGTGTGTGTGTGTGTATAAAAGAATGAAAAGAACTTTCAGGAGTTTATATTCAACGCAAGTGGTTATAGACCAATGGCTATTTCAAAGCACTTGGTGGAAAGTTTCTGGATTAGGTGATGACCAATTTATTAATAGCATTCTTTCAAATTGTCGTCACACAAACACAGCTTCCAACTAATGGCATATGGATTTTAGCAGCATGCTGGTTCTATGAAGACCACATACAATGTTTTAAATACATGTCTTTAGGCCCATTTGCGACAGGTTAGAGCAGACAGCGAAAAGCAGAGTTGGCACATAAGGCCTTTTGTCTTGTACACAAAGAAGAAGACCCCAGTTATCTGCAACTGGCTATTAAACCCAAAGGATGAACAATAGTGGTTAGCTAACCACAATGATTAATAAAACCAGAACATCCAGTGTTTGATGCTTGGAACAAGACCATAGTGAGTTTTGATTGAAGCCCAATGGGGCTTGGAATAAAAGTAACGCAATCATGATGAAAACAATTAGATCTTTCTCACCTGCACAATTTACATGAAATGGTGGTCCATTGATAACTATTTAATAAATGCCAGGGTGATACTGCAGTCATGTGGGACTCTAGTTCTCTTTTCTAAGGCAAGAAGAGTTTCCCACTCTTGAAGGATGAAAAGAACCTAACCTCAATAATTCATTAAATTTTACAGGTAAATATCTTATTATTTCTTATTTCTGATTATTTGCTAAATTTTCGTGCAAGCAATTTTGGAAGACTCTGTGCTCTACTGTTGATTTGTGTTTTTTAATCACACTTCAATTTATCTTGCATAAAAATCGGTAATAGAGAAAATCATTTCTATTCAAATTGAACTTATTCAAAGTTTCCATGGCAGCAAAGGAGAGAGAATCACACAATTCTGTGTATGAAGAGAAGTGACACTAAAGATAATTCAGCATCCGAAAGAAGACTTAACACAAGCTCAAAGTGCATACACAACAAGGTTGGTCAAGTTGAATGCGATATGGTGGCAGAATCTGGAGAGAAGATTATATTACTATAGGATAAGCAAAATCAATAGTCAGAACAATTCCAGGCCGAAAAGGTGCAATTATATTACTGCTAAAGAGAATTATTTACATTTATACCTAAGGTTCATCTGGCAATTATTACATTGAGAGCAGCTAGCGCTCACGCACTTGAAAGAAAAACAGAACAAAGAAAAAAAAAATGCAACCTCCTCAGGGCCTTGTTAGTTGTTAGTGATGTCTTCTAATCTTTTTTCCGTAATGAAAGACTTAGTTGCATGTCAGTTTGGCATTGACTCTCTAATAAACGGTCAATTTATGTAATCATCTAAAATGGTCCTTTATAGGTCTTCCAGTTGCAACATAGGAATTTGCAGCCCTGTGTTGAAATACTCATAATGAGAGGTAGCAACCTCTTCATGGGTATACAGAAAAGGTAGAAGTTATCCAAATTCATGTTTTGATCATGGTGAATCCCTTATTTACTGTTACATCTAATTGTGTTCATTGAGAATTAGTCCTTTGAATCAAGGTTAGATTGAATTTTATATATTTGAATTTGATTCCACTTCTTCATCTGATTCTCCCTTGTATAAATTGGATGACGCTATAATGAATTCTATGAGAATGTAGCATTTAGAATTTATACAGTTTTATCCCCCCGGCCCTCCTCATTTGTTTATAATCATAATTGGGTGCCTCTAACCCAATAATCTTCATACAAACTCACGAACTAACATGATTCGCCAGAGCATGACTGCCTATGGCCTATGAGAGACAATCAAAAAGAGTTTCCACAATGCCACATTGCCACTTCTAAATGAGATTATATAACTCCATTCTCTTAATACTGACAATAGAAACAGCAATGTCCACCACTCAATTGTAGCTAGTAATAGAGTAAGCTGTGATTAGATAAGGAAATAAGAAGCATCCAGATAACACCTAACACCAGCAGAGGCATGTGACAAACATTAATAGAAAAATTACTTGTGACACTTTTTCTGTATAATTCTAGGAGGAAAGAAAAAGGATTGGGCCTCACCACATCAGGAAAGGTATTGATCACACAAGCTTCCACAGTGTTGAGCAAGCACTCATATGGACCATGCTGTGAAAAGAAAACAACAAAAGAATTCCTTTAGCATCAACAAAAGCAGCTGGAGCCACTGCTATCACCTATATGCTAAACCTTTGGAGTAAGCAAGCTTAAAAAAAAGTTGATCTTGCTAAAGGGCCTACCACAATCAAAGTTGGTGGGTCACAGTCATTGGATTAAGGAGGCAGTTCCAATGTTCAACAATCATACTGTCTATAATAATTCACTTACAGTGAAAATTAACAGGCTCCCCAGATTTATCATTCCACAATATCCTAATTCAAGACATTCTAGTAAATATTCTACTGATGTCAAGATGCAGCTTGAAAGATAATAAAGCTAAAACATTTTTAGCCATCTTCAACTTTGTTGAGGCACCTATCCCATCTATTTAGGATCAATTGAAGAAGATTCTAGAACTCTTCTTCAATTTTGTATCACAAAGCGTGACTTCCAAACACCCACACAAAATTTAACATATCAAGAAAATTATACATTCAACTAAAAGTATTTTTGGAGGTGAGACGCTTAGATGGATCTGACCTCTGAACTAATAATATACACATCCTAAATTGATGTTAATTACCATCTCAATGACTCTACGGATAGTAATGTATGTAGAGGATCTCTACAATCTACATGTTGTTCATCTAAAGAGATGGAAGGAGACCGACCCACTTTATTAAATCCAAACCGCTAGAATTCACATTCTCTTCTCTCCCAATGCATAACACTCGGGAATTTCACCCCTCCCACTGAAAGTGGCCCACAACATAAGTACCCGAAAGTCCAGTGGGGGCCCACACACTGGCAGGAGAAGATCCAGTAAGAAGGGGCTCCAAATTCCATTTTTTTACCCCAACGGAGATGGAAGGCCATACTAGTTGTGGGCCGTAAGATTATCACCCCGTGTGGCCTCCATCTACGGTGGAATTCCTTCAGACTACAGTTTCAGATAGCCCCAGAGACCACCAAACCGTCCCCGTTTCACCCCCACCCCCCCCAACACGAGACATTAATGATCTTAAATCTACAACTACCACTCCAGCGATAAAAGGATTATTAAATGACAAAAAAGTCCTCCTCCCTCACAATCACTAGAGTCTATGTTCCTGAGAGAAATGAAGAAGAAGAAGAAGAAGAAGAAGAGGAAGAAGGAGAGACCTGGCAGGTGATGGTGTTGTTGGAATCGAGCCTTGCGTTTCCATAGGGGACGAGATTGAGTTGGATTATGTCCAGGAGCCCATTTCTGAGAATGCTGGCCAGATTTTTGACAATGAAATTGGAGCAGTATGGGCACAGAGTCTCGTAATACAGACCCAGCTCCACTTTCCTACCTCCAGCTGCTTCTCCAACCCAACCGCTTTCAAACACACTAATGCTAATGTACACAACCAAAATAGATAACACCACTCGACACAAACCTCCCATTCTCTCTCTCTCTCTCTCTCTCTCTCTCTCTCTCTCTCTCTCTCTCAAATCTCAATGGAGTGGCTTTCAAGAACTGAGGAAAAAGGGTATGAGAAATAATGAATGGAGGAAGATGGGAATCCAGACCTTTTGTTTTTAATCTATATCTGTAGAAGAGGTGGGCAATGGGCATTACTTTTCCGCCAGTCAATTTCTAGAGTAAGTGCGTTGCTGTACACTGTTGTGTAAATCGTTGCCACACGTCTTGCTGGAAACTCCGCTATGAAAAGATGACAGTATATGGTCCTAGGATGTACGATTATCCATGTACATGCCCCAATCATCATCATCATCACCACCATCATAGCATCAGCATTGTCCTATCTATGTCACGTCATCTACGCGAATTTTATATTCCCATTTTGATATGTTTTTGTCAAATCCTCACCTAAGTTGGACTTCTTTTCTATCCATTTTTATTATTTCATTCAAGCCCTTTTGAGCATGACCTATTTCTTAGTGGCCATCAAGTTTCATTATTGACAAACTTTTTCCTACGGTCGTTATCGGCCCGCATTGGACATGGCCAAACCATATGTCCGAGTCACTGTCATTAGTGGCGGATTCAGGATTCAAAATCACTGGGGGCACGATTAAGTAGTAGGGGGTCTGCCCCCTGGAATTTTTTTTTGGATTATTTATATGATTGCAAATGATTTTTTCTTCTTTTTTTCTTCATGCTTGAGAAAAAATAATACGCAAAAAAAGTAGTGGACCTTTTACATACACTATCAGTAACTAATACACAGAAAGGTGCATTCAAAGACAGATAGTTTGTAGATTCCACTGCATTGCAAATCATGCCTAGCAAGGACAAATAGTGTGCAGATTTACCCCAAACATTTTATATGGAACAAATATAATATAATAATTTCAAGCAATAAAACAAGACATATTTATTTATCACAATTGTTCTCTACGAGTTTTCAGTGGGGGGGCCTGGTTCAATGTCACTGGGGGCCTAATTGATTTGGGCCTAACTTAGTATACATAATTTTTTTTCCCAAAAAGTCACTGGGGGGCTGGGAACTACCTCCGCCTCTGCATACTAATTTATCTTAACTGTTTTCAGCGATGACTGCTGTTAATTTTCATTAGTATTAGCTCTTGTAGGAGACTGAGAACGCGGTGATGCTACAAGAAAGTGATTAAAACAATCAAAATTAGGGAGGACAAGAATATTGAATACCTAAAATTAATATTGGGCTACAAAAATCCATTGGGGAGCCCAAAAAATTCACTGGGGGCCTTATGGAAAAAATTAGTGGGCCCCACCAAAATTATAATTGAAACTTAGAAATCCACTAGGGGCCTGGTTTCATACTCCATCCGCCTCTGACTGTCGTCGTATAAATAAGTTCCATTTTGCTGAATCGGGGCGTCAAGTTGTGGAGCCTTTGATCATGATGGTCCCTTAACCAGATGGTGGAGTTGCTGATTTTGATCGTGGATCATAGGGCAAATTTGTTTGCATGGGGTGGAGTGAAATAAAATTAAGAGTAAAATCAAGAAATTTTTTTATAAAGAATAGGGTTTTTTTTTTTTTTTCAAATAGTGCACTTTCAACCGGCTCTTCTTTCTTTTTCTTTTAATTTCATTCCACCCCACCTATAAAACAAACAAACATGTGCATTCCAAGTTAAACAATCAAATTGTGTATGGAATGAATAAGGCTATAGCGCAGGATTAAGTACTACTAAAAGCCTCTTTTTAGGGATAATTATGGTTTAAATTCTCGACCAATGAATTGAATCTAAAAAATATTTATGGTCAAAAGTCGTTAAAGTTTAAGATCGTTAAATTAAGGGTTAAGATAATCTAATGATGCTGGTGTTTTGGATAACCCTTATCCATAAGAAAGACATTCCCATCTACCCATGTTCCCATAGATTGATATGCATCTAAATGGGCTCCATCTGCATATCAACAATATGCAGTCTGCTCAGAGTCATAGGTGAAAATTTCCCATGATTCATATAACTGTCAAAGTTCAGAGTGAGAACCTAGTGCCAAGCCAGAAAACTAGGTCTAGGCCCATGGGCCTACAGCCCAAACTCAGTCTCATGCAGATGCAGGCCACAGACGGGCAGGGCCAGATTCGACAGGTCCATGAACAAACCTGACTTTTATGATGGGGACCACGAGGCCCACCAAAGCCGTCAGATTTGTGGGATGCAGATTTTCCATTGATCCAAGTCATTTATCCATCAACACATGTGCTTTCAAAAAAAAAAAAGGCCAAGTCAGAAGATGATCAGATCGAAGATTTCAAAGCTGATGGTTCATCCATCTGCAAGTAACCTCCCTCATTTTCCTCTCTCAAGTGCACTTTTCCTTCCACTTTTTTTTAGAAAATAGGGTCTGATGGCTGATCTGATTCTTTGGCCTCCATCCAAGCCTAGCCATTGTGCCTTCTGTCTGCACCAAAAGGCTAGAAATAGCTGCTTAAAACAGGGGGATCAGTGGCAGTTTTTACTTATTTTGGAAGTCTTCAACTTGCTCGGCGGCATCTTTACCAAAAGAAGAAAAAGATGAAATGCAAGAACATAAAATCCTTGGCCTCAAACATTGGTTGAGGTTGGGTTCTCAATGTTTTAACTTATCTAATCAAAAGAGATTCTCCTTTGAATGGTAGACCACTTCAGTTTTGTGTGTGTGGATTTTTTTTTCTTTTCCTCCTTTTGGAATCTTTTAATTTTATTTTGTGCTTTATGGCTCTGACCAAAATGATGGGGTTTTGACATAATAGTCATCTTGAATCGGGTTTTTCTAATTTCATGACTGAAATTTAGATAATGTCATCATAGTCACTTGACTTTAATCAATATATATATATATATATTTGCATCATATCCCGTGATATCATGGGATTACCGTGATATCATGGGATAACCCCATGGTACCATGTGATTTATCATTTCAGTGTCATAAACTTTCTGCAAGTAAATGATTCGTTTTTTTACACAACACGAAAAATGACATTTTGTGAAAAGTAAATACACATGTTATCACTATTTCTCAGGTTCTATCATTTGGAAAAAAAAAATCCTAAGATGTTGCATAAAAACCATGACATTATGGGACAATCCCATGATAGTATGGAATCTGGGGCAAAAAAGTTTTAAAGAAAAAGTTGACCGAAGTTAAATGACTTTGATGACATCATTTGAGTTTCGGTCATAAAATTAGAAAAATTGTGTTTAAGGAAGACTAAGATGTTAAAACCCCAACAATGATTATATGTTACACGACTCTTCTTTGTAGAGAGAAAGAGAGGCATTACTTTCTTCTATCTAGTTTTTAATAAGATGTGTAGGGCATGTTTCTTTCACCAGAATTTCAGCTAAAAAGGTCTCAAACGACCTTTTGGAATTCCTGAGATTCCATTCTCTATCTATTTTGTTGGAATTTTAAATGCTTCACCAAGAGAAGGGATTTGAAATTCCACTCTAGTGGATAACTTTTGGAGAATTTGAAATTCCTGCATACATACATTCTTGGGATTTTGGTAAATTCTTGGGCTTTTGTTGGATTCTGGTAAATTCTCAGATTTGTTGGACTTAGTCAACTAAAACATTGGAAAACTCAAAAGTCTTTACGAATAAAAATAAATACTTTGCTTGGTCAACACAGACTTCAAAAAAATTGAAAAGAAATTTAAGTATCAAGCTTATCTTTCAATAGTTTTGCTCTATAAATCATACCCAATTTATATAAGCAAGAGAATATAGAAAGATTATAGTGTGGATTAGAAGTTGGATATCACCTTAATTAGATCATTATAACTCCTTACAATTTTGGTGCTAGCCATCTACAAGATCTCAGACTCCAATATGTTAAAACGTCCCATTCTAACATAGAGAGACTATGACTTGTGCTCGATTTTTAATTTCAACCTTCTGATTTTTGTTAAGTAGTGATAAATATTAGATGATTGATAGCTACAAAACAGTAGGTCGAATTAAGAAACAAACACAAACTACAGTTTTTTTTTTTTTTATGTTTGTTGCCACCAGCAGCTTCAACCTACTGCTGTCTGTTGATGCTTTTTATTTCAACTTATTGCCAGCACTTTACCACTCCTTGACTTTTACAGGACACCACCTCACGAGAGCCTCTTTGTTTAGTGGAATTTCTCATATAGAAAATCACCCTGTTACTGCTGCATAGTAGAAATTATATGAGTCAGTGATGATTAGCATGCATGTAGGTCAAGTGGCTTAACCCATACAGATGTGACACCTAACTAGCATGACTTCTGGGCCAAACCCAAACCAACCAAATGCTATCCCCATAAAACTATCAATGGACTTTTGATCCATGACTGGACTGGGCCATCTGGCCCAGATCCAATTGTACATTTTGGGTCATGTTGGCCTCGAGTCGGTTTCATCATTAGTATAGTATTCCAGAATGTCGGGTTTCTGAATCTTGCCTGACCTGATCCATCGGGTCCAAATTTGGAGCAAGACCCAGCAGTTTTCTTATGACAAGGGTCCAGTCAATTCTTCCACCCGATCAGATTTGAGCCTAGATAACCTAGTCTCAACTTAATATTTGTATAAAAAAAATTTATAACACAAGTCCCGGTCTTTTAGGCCAGAATAATCCCTACGGATAGGGGCGGACCTAGGTGTTGCCATGTGGGTCGCACCCACAATGTTTGGAAATTTCATTAAAAAAACTTAAAAATTAATTTGTATTATTTAATCTCTTAACTTGACTGTTGCAAGTACATCCCAAATGAAAACCATGGATCCACCCTTGCCTACCGTCCCAGGAGAGAAGACAGAAATGTCAACACCCCAAAATTAATAAGTACTTGTAGATGAGAAGACAGACCCCAGTAGGGCCAATACCCTCTTTTTTGCAGAATGCCATGTGCTCCTCAATAAATCAATAGATGAGACTGAGAGACTCATGTAGTTTGTAAAAGGGACCGCCACAACCGACTTGCATGGATATTTCCCAAAAAATGTATCTTTTAGAATGCAAAAGATGAAGACAGCATTGAAACGTGGAGTCTACCAATAGATTCATCGAGACATCTCTCCAAACGAGGACAGTTGTATTTGTGTCTCTCTCTTGCATACACATAAATATAGCTCAAGCTTATTGGAAAGACTAACTTCACTTTGCAAGTTGTAACTGAAAAATATCAGAGGTCAAAAGCTATGGAAGATAGCATAGAAGAGAGTGAGAGCTTGGTGTCCCATTTGAATTTTAACCCAAAGGAAGATAGTGATAAAGTGAAAGCAGAAGATGGGAAAGAAGTGAAGGCAGGGTTGCATGATGAAGAAATGGGAGTTGGCAAAGTAAAAGAAGAGAAGAAAGAGGGAGAGGGAGAGGTGGGTGGAGGTATAATCAATCAACTCATCTCCAGCTTCCTTAAACCAAAGGGAGAAGAAGATCGTGAGGGAGAAAGAAAGGGAAGGTCGGAACATGAAGTGGGAGGAGTTAAAGAGGTAAAAGAAGAGAAGAAAGAGGAAGGGGGAGTGTCGGGAGGTGGTGCAATCAATCAATTCATCTCAAACCTACTTAATTCAAAAGGAGAAGAAGATGAGGAAAAAGGGAAGGTAGAATGGAATGATGAAGAGGGAGGAGTTGGACAAGTAAAAGAAGAGAAGAAAGAGGAAGAGACTGGTGGTGTCATCAATCATCTCCTCTCCAACTTACCTGTCTCCCTTCCCCCTGCCATTTCAGGTCTCTCTCTCTCTCATGAATCCTTCCTTCTGTCTTCATTCATTATAGTACTATGCCATCTTTTTTCAGTTTTGGTATTCTAAGAATTAGGTCCTCTAATAACTAACATTGAACCAACAATGTCACAAATAAAACACAATCTCTAATATCAACTGTTAATATTTTTTTAGTATTACATTTTGAAAAATTGGTATTGTTATATCATTCTATCTTAGAAGACATTTGGTGTGTTCATTGTTATTTTCATTTTGTCCTTTTTGCAAGTCTGCTACATGATATATTTGATACATTTGTTGATATGAACAAATGATTTTAAGAAAATGTCTAATTTGAATAAAAAAATGCAGGGGTTGGATATGATTGGTCAATTTCAGTGGTGGGTGATGCAGATCATTTCTTCTTTCTAATTGTTTGATGTGGGCTGTTGTTTTCAACTGCACATTCAAGGCCCCAAGCCCAAGAATTGGAAGGTCCAATTTCGCATTTGTGGCCTACAACTACTTTGTTAAAATGAAAAATGCAGCCAAAAAAATGTGCCCACTGGCATTTCCAATCAACTGGCCAACAAAAAAAAAAAAAAACCCAAAACTGTGACTTACTGATCATTCATTTACCCACACACATGGACTCATATTTATTTAAAAACAGAGTTCCCTGCCCTACAAAGAACCAAACGGGCCATGCAAAAAGGAAAAGCTTTATTATGTCCTTTCTCCAATTTGAAGTGTGCAAATACTACTCTTCTTCTTCTTCTATAGTTTTTTCCTAAGTGTACAAATACTCTTGTAGTTCTGAAAATACTTTTTAGTTCCTTTCCTACTGGACAAAAGTATTTTAAGTTTTGACCTGAAGTCCATACATATTGATAGTGTGTACATTTGTACAGATGATATTGTGCCAGAAACTGTTGAGGCCTCACTTCTTCTCTCTATCATCGAGGACTAATGCTCCTGATTGAAGATTTACATTCGAGTAATCAAAGAAGTAGATATGATGGGTGCTATTTATTTATCTTTTGTACATCTTTTTCAGAGAGATTCACCAAGGTTTTGACTAGTGGTGTCCATTTGTTGTTTTGTAAATGATAATCATCAGGTTTACCTTTTCTTGTCAGTGTGAAGAAGGTTAGAGATATCTTAATTTAAAGTGATGATGCCAAAAAGTGGTTTCGGGCACCACCGGTCAAGTGATATGTAATAAATGTGAAAGTTAATGAAGAGAGAGAGAGTTTATAGTGGTTCGGTCTGGATGACCTACGTCCACTTCAAGTGATTGCTTTATTGCTCTGGGGAGGAGATTACAAAGTAGTCAGATACAATAATGAGGTGTAGAATTCGAGAGATCTCTCTCTTCTCTGACAGGACTTCTCCTTTTATAGTCTTTCTCCAACGGGTGGGGAGATTCTCCAGAGATCTCCAATGATGTACGCTCCAGTCTGGTAGAGTCTCCCGCACTGTCCTCAACAGATGAGCAGGCAAGATCTCCTCCGCGGGACTTGGTAAAAGCAGGTAGGTGAAACGACGTGATGACTTTGTCATACTGTGGATTTGGATCCGGCCTCAATGGGTAGATCAAGACCTGAGCTTATCATGGACTAAGGTCAGTTTGACCTGACCCGTCGTCGTGGACCGAGCCACCTGGGCCTAACCTGTCATTGCGGACCGAATTATTTGGGCCTGGCCCATCATTTGCCCCTCAATGTCTCGCGCCAAAGAAGACTTTGAAAGGGAGATATTATTAAAATCCAAGCTTCTTCATGTCAAGCACTTTAAACCCTCTTTTAATATACGCCCTCCGCAAAGGGGGTCCGGGGGTGTCCCCCGGCGGTGGTCGAGCTGGCGATGGAAGTGCTGAACGGGGCAGGTGCAGGGCGCCCAGGCTGCAGTGCTTGCTGCGGGGCGCCCAGCCTGGGCGAGGAGCATGGAGGAGATGGGCGCCCAGCCTGGGCGAAGAGCATGGAGGAGATGGGCGCCCAAGGCTGCTGGCGAGACGACCAAGGCCAGACGGGGCGCCCCAGGCTGCGGGCGAGGCGAGCAAGTTGGGCGCCCCTACTGCGGGCGAGGCACACACCCGGGCGAGCAAGGCTGGGGCGCCCCCACTGCGGGCGAGGCACGCACCCAGGGGGGCGAGCAAGCCTGGGGCGCCCCCACTGCGGGCGAGGCACGCACCCAGGTGGGCGAGCAAGGCAAGGCGCCCGGGGCGGTGCAGCTGTTGGGCGAGCTGCTGCCGCGGGCGAGGAGCGCTGGGCGCGGGGAGCTCGGTTGAGGAGCGCTGGTGGGCGCTCAGGCGGGCGACCCTGCTGCTTGCTGCTGCGCTGGCTGCGCGTGGTGGGCAGGCTGGGGCGCCCCTGGCACGGACGACGAGGCAGCCTGGGCGAGCTGCTGGTGGGCCCGAAGTGCTGGGCGCCCAAGGGCTGCTGGTGGGCGCCCGAGGTGCTGGGCGCCCGAGGGCTGCTGGCGGGCGCCCAAGGGGTGCTGGACGCCCAAGGGCTGCTGGTGGGCGCCCGAGGTGCTGGGCGCCCGGGTGCTGGGCGCGACTCCCGAGGTGCTGGGCGGCCAAGGTGCTGGGCGCCCGAGGGGTGCTGGGCGCGACTCCCGAGGTGCTGGGCGGCCAAGGTGCTGGGCGCCCGAGGGGTGCTGGGCGCGACTCCCGAGGTGCTGGGCGGCCAAGGTGCTGGGCGCCCGAGGGGTGCTCATGCTCCTGGTCGGGTGGTGCCCGCGGTCTACTCAGAGGAGGGACTGGGCGCCAAGCTGCTGTGTGCCAATGTGTTCGAGCACATGGGTGAGCAGGCTACTCTAGTCCATCAGGCACCAAGGGATGCTGATCCAGGCGGTCATTTGGCTCATTTGGCTCATCTGGGCGGTCAGACAACTGGGTACGCTAATTCAACGTAGTCCCCGAGTTGCAGATGATCTGGTGAATGAAGTAGACTGCTTGCGTGAGAGCAAAAATAGAGTCTGGGGATTGCTCGTGAGAGAGCTTGAAACCGTGCTTTTGGCGCCCCAGGAAAGAGCTGCTAAGCTGGAGAAAGGCTACCTGTTTGAGAACAGAGTAGAGGTAGGCTAAGCTTTTTTGGCGACCCGTGAGAGAGCTGCTAAGCTGGAGATAGGCTGCCTGTTTGAGAACAGTGCAGAGGTAGGCCAAGCTTTTTTGGCGACCCGTGAGAGAGCTGCTAAGCTGGAGATAGGCTGCCTGTTTGAGAACAGTGCAGAGGTAGGCCAAGCTTTTTTGGCGACCCGCGAGAGAGCCGCTAAGCTGGAGATAGGCTGCCTGTTTGAGAACAGTGCAGAGGTAGGCCAAGCTTTTTTGACGACCCGCAAGAGAGCCGCTAAGCTGGAGATAGGCTGCCTGTTTGAAAACAGTGCAGAGGCAGGTCACGCTTTTTTGGGCGACCCACGAGATGATTCACCTCGCCTAGACCTGTTGATTTCCTCAGCGTTCATATATTTTTGAGCTTTTGCCAATAGTTCTGTCATGCTCTTTGGTGGTCGCTTCATTACTGAAAAGAGGAATCTGGATGAACGGAGGCCTCCCAGAAAGGCGGTCATGGCGACTTTGTCATTGGGCTCCTCGACTTGGAGGACCTCCTCGTTAAAGCGAGTGAGGTAACTCCTCAGACTCTCATCTCGGTCCTGTTTTATGCTGAGCAGGTGGGCGGCAGGCTTCTGGGGGCGGCGTCCTCCAATGAAGTGCGACACGAAGGACTTGCTTAGCTCTGCAAAGGTGGAGATGGAAGCTGGGGTCAGACTGGAGAACCATTGCCGTGCGGAGCCCTTTAGGGTGGTTGGAAATGCTCTACACATGATCTCATCAGAGATGTTGTGGAGTTGCATTAGAGTTTTATAAGTTTCCAAGTGATCCAGCGGGTCCTTGGTTCCATCAAAGGTCTCCATGGTCGGCATTTTGAATTTTTTGGGGAGTGGGTAGTTCGCCACGGAGGGTTTGAACGGTGTGTCCGTTCGTTGCACCAGGTAGTCAATGGATTCTGGTACCTGTGCCTTTATGGCATTGAAGACATTGCCAATCTGATTTTGCATCTCTTTGAACTTCTCATCCCAAAGGTTGGGAGCTTCTCTGGATTGACCTTGGAACTGGCTCTCGTCTTCCAAGCTGTAATTTCCACTTCCCATCTCCTGGAAATTAGGATCCTCATGATTGGAAGCAGAGGGAGGAGGTGGAAGTCCACCGCGATTCGACCCGCCCGGGGGAGGGGGTACGTCGAGATGAGCGCGGCCTTCAGGATCAACCAGTAGTCTTCCGTGTGGGACGACCAGCGGAGCTCCAACAGATGTCCCATGGGCGTGGGCATCATGATGACGGGCGCCCAGGGCGCCATGAGGATGGGCGCCCTGGGTCTGGGCGCCCAGCTGCAGTCCTCGACCCCCCCCGGGCGCCCAGGTGATGGCGGCCTCGGTTGGCGCCTCGGCCCCGGGCACCGTGTGGACGGGCGCCCGGGTGAGGTGCCCCTCTGCGTGGAGCTACCAGTTGCTCCGAGAGTGGTGCTTCTTGCGGTCCTGCACCTAGCGCTCCTCCCTGACTCGCCAGCATGAGCTGCAGTATTTGTTGGTTTTGAGTTACCAACTGCTGCATGGTCTCCAGCATCTGCTGGGGAGAGGGAGCGGGAGCATTCGGTGCAGGGTTGGTCGGTGGAGGATTACCCTCGCCCTCGCGCGAGGGGTTACCATCTTGTCGCCTTGTTGACCTGGTGATCGGCATGACTTTTTGAAAAAAGAGAATTCTTTTCGTTCCCACAGACGGCGCCAAACTGATGATGCCAAAAAGTGGTTTCGGGCACCACCGGTCAAGTGATATGTAATAAATGTGAAAGTTAATGAAGAGAGAGAGAGTTTATAGTGGTTCGGTCTGGATGACCTACGTCCACTTCAAGTGATTGCTTTATTGCTCTGGGGAGGAGATTACAAAGTAGTCAGATACAATAATGAGGTGTAGAATTCGAGAGATCTCTCTCTTCTCTGACAGGACTTCTCCTTTTATAGTCTTTCTCCAACGGGTGGGGAGATTCTCCAGGGATCTCCAATGATGTACGCTCCAGTCTGGTAGAGTCTCCCGCACTGTCCTCAACAGATGAGCAGGCAAGATCTCCTCCGCGGGACTTGGTAAAAGCAGGTAGGTGAAACGACGTGATGACTTTGTCATACTGTGGATTTGGATCCGGCCTCAATGGGTAGATCAAGACCTGAGCTTATCATGGACTAAGGTCAGTTTGACCTGACCCGTCGTCGTGGACCGAGCCACCTGGGCCTAACCTGTCATAAAGTATACTCAAAATTTAGTTCGGGAAGCTGTTTGTTCATGTAATTGTATTTATAGAAACTCTAAGCCTGTACTTTTATTGTACTTTTATAAGTGATTAAAAAAATGAAGAATAACCATCAAATAACATTCCCTTTAAGAGAAATTGCATCAAGAGAAAATGGAAAATGGATACCCATCAATCACCCTAGTACTTCAAATCATAGGAAAGTAAAGATCCTATTTACATCGCCATTGTACCATTCACCCCTGCCTCTTTAATACTTTTTTGATAGAGCTCATTTGACCATGATTTCCTACATAGTGTAAGCAAACAAAAATGTTTTTGATGGTTATTATAGTGGACTGTTTGGGGAATTTTGCCAAGTTTGGCAACCTAATGTGTTTTCCATCTTCCTACAAACCCGCAACCACTGTGTTTCAAATTTCTCATATTATTTAGGGTCTCGATTGAAATGGTATTGCTAAAATGAGAGGATGGGACCAAGTTTGCCACTATTGGACATGGTAAACATGTACCAGCTGCGAATCCATTCAGTGCTCTCCAAATGGGTACCACCAAGATGGTTTTATGATCTCAAAACTCTCAATATCTTTCTATTTCAATGACTTTTTTCATGCATTTGATTTCTGATTGCTTTTGCAAAATTTGAAGTATTCATCTGTAGGCAACAAAACTAATTAGTGGCTAAGATTATTTAATCAGTTCAAAATTGGATTAACAAATGTTTTGTCATTGATTAATGGAGGTCAAATCATTTAATTAAAAACACGAATTAATGGGATTAATGATTGACACTTTTGTTGGTCTCTTCCTCAAGTGAATCATCAGGCTCCAATTTATTCATTTAGGGGCCATTTGCTTTTTACACTTGGGATTGGAAAATGAGTTTATTTATGCAAATGTTACCAGATGTGAAATTCATTATTATATGCTTGTCAAAATCACTATTTTCATATGAATAAATGAGTACATCCATTGTTTTAAATGTATTTAGATGTTTTTAGACGTAGATCACTCTCTAATATGAAAGTGGATCCATCTCTAATCAAAGCGAAATTTGGCAATGGCTTATTCAAGAGGGGGGCATTTATCTTGAAAAACTTAAGATGGGTTCAAGGATTTGGAAAACCTAATGGGAGAGAGCATTTGGCCCATTTATTTGTGTGGAGTTTGAGTTCATATTATTCCCTGTCAAATGGGCTCTAAGTAATATTAAAAGGAATTATGGGGTCAAACTACCAATCCATCCAAGCCTAGCAACCAATAGGAAACCCCCTGATAGTCACTAATTCCAATTATTAGCACACATCCGAATGGACTAAACCGTTTGATCAATGTTTGAATATTTTTTTGAATATGAAGCCATTAAATTTGTGAGACGGATGAAAGTGTTAGGGGATTGGGTTTGGGGTCAAACTTGATACTTGGAGTGGTCTCACATAGATCTTTTCATCCCCCCGGTTCCATCCCCAAATGGGGCCCACAATTGGGCCCCACAAAAAAGTTCTCATATAATATTTGAGAACTAGTTCTCACCTGAATATACGGTAGATTAAAAAGTGACGAGTGAAATATATAACGTGTAAATGTGGATGGGACATTGACTTTCCTAGCGCTTGATTTACCATAGCGATGGTTTTATTTCTTAGAATTTATTTTCCTTTAAAGAGGTGATTATTCAATGGTCATTTTTTAATCTTCATTTTTGTTTTTCCAATGTTAACCACTTCCTAAAATACATGTCCTAAAATTCCTAGGAATTCAATTACACTGAAATATTTGGGCCTTTGGTTCAGAATTCCTTGTCCACGAAACCTAGCACCATTCTCATTGTCATGTATTTTAAAAGTTGTTAATCCATAAATGACACTAGTGACCGTTTTGACAGATGTCTCTATATAGGTCAATGGCCCCTCCGAGGAGAACTGGTAGAATAAAGAGAACATGGATCCCAGTAGTAAGAAGAGGGAAAATATTCTACTGACATCCTTTGAATACCGCCTCAGGGACAATCTGGTTGCCTTGTGCACAGTTGTGCATATGGCTGGTAAACTTTTTCCTCAAGAGAGATTTAAAGAAGTGGAATCTATCAAAGGATTTGGCTCCGCTTTGATGACGATGATAACGATGTTCATATATTACTTTAATAAGAGTTCAAAAAATCCCTTATTACCGTTTCACCAATATATGTTGTCAATTGTTATTCAGAGGGCGTTCTCTAGGTGTATCCTAAACCTAGATTTAACAGTAGCTCTCTAGGTGTATCCTGAACCTAGATTTAACAGTAGCCTTGAATTCTGATGATTGTCATGACAAACAAACATGACTCAACACAAAAGGGTGAGCATTGTTAGGTATATCTTCATTTACATGCTAAGTTTTTTTTTTTTTTTTTTTTTCCAGTGAGCATGCGTGAATTTTCATTCCCCCGCCGTTCATGAGAGGATTCCTTGTCATGGAGATTGAAAGTCCAGCAACATGTGTGCAGAAATTAGACCCGCAGCGGGAAAAGAAGTGGTACCTCTGAATATTTGCATGGTTGTATTCTGTCTAGGGCATCTTTTAGGGTTTTTCAGAGAGGGGTTTTGATGGTTGTATTCTGTTCCTTTGGTTCTCATTTTCTGTTCATTTTACTTAATATAGTTATTTGGTTCAAAAAGGCAAAAAGAAAAGGACAACTTCCATTAACAGCTATACAAAAAGAAAAGCAAGCAAAAAAAAAAACAAGGAAAAAGAGAGAACCATGGAATAATGCTGTAACCTGTTCTTAACAATAGAATATTCAAGATAGTAAAATATTCTTTGAATGGTAATGGATGATTTTATTGAACATAGCTAAATTTACCTTCCACTTCCTAGCTATTAAGTCTCTACTTATATTTTCCCATCCTTTAAAGACCGACATAAGAAACAAGTTCTCCACATGGAACTACACCAAAAGCCTATATCACTTCTTTCTACTTTTTACCCTAAGCTACGACCTCAAAAGGATAGAAACTAAACCCAAGATATGGTAAACCAGTGGTCCTTTCTTCACTTTTGCCCATCCTTTAAACTGCAGGGGCTTCATTGAGAAGCATCTGATCAAAGTGCCATACTCCTGCAAACCAACCAAAGCAATTGCCATCAGTTAATGCTAGGGAATAATGAAATCATCCTCATGATCAGAGTCAATACTTGCTATATAACAAGCTTGAGGTCCCAGACACATGATGGATTGGTATAGAAATAAGCCCAGCAACATTAGTAGGACAGCTTGTGTACATGAAACTTGGATGAAGTTTTTTTTGACACATACTGCGCGCCTAATGAGAAAACCAGCCAATTAGGAGTCTTAAGGATCACATGGAATGCAACCTGCCTGACAAATGGCCACACATTTCACCAAGTTGGCCACTATGGGGCAAACCCGGTGCATGATTTCACTTTGTGCTTCTTGATCTACAGAAAATATGAGGCAATTGCGAAGGAAATCATTTCCAAATCTTATTCTTACCGTGCCCTTTGCCGACCCTTCTCAGCTGAGCAACATATTCAGAAATCTTCTTTATGGCTTCCACCTAACAGAGCGGTTAAAGTGAAACTAGTGAGCTACTTCATAGCATTTTGGAACCATCTAACGAAAAGTTAAAGTAAAGACTCCAAGCCTAACCAAACAGGACAAGAAGGCTTTACCTGCTCAGCTAAAAACTCGCCTTCAATGAAGTCTGTCATCTGCACATCATGGCATCGTTCTGCCACCTGTTCAACAAAAAGGTGTCGGCAGTAACACCAACATGAGAGAGAGAGAGAACTAGCTTTTAACCAAACATTAAAGCAAGTTACTATGAGTAAGGTCATTACATGGTGCAACTTCAGAAGCTTCTGGTTTGTCAACTTCTCCAAAGAGAGAGCAAGCTCCATGGCTGAGTCCAGAAATCAAATGAATTAATGCATTATTAAAAAGATAAAAATACAGACATATGAACTACAGTAGCTAACCCTAACATCCCTCCCCTTCAAACCAACCCCCAGGCCCCAACAACTAACAGAAAGGGGGGAAATAAGAAAAATGAGCAAAAGAACACATGACTGCATTAAAGAGCCCACTGAGATATTCCACTTTTTAGAAGGATGGGATAAACCCGCTCAAATCTCAATCCCAACATGCAGTGACCACGATGTTGGTTTTGGGGAAGGAACAGATAGGGCACTCTAGATGGTCTAAAAGCATAATTTTAGCACTTGCTCATTATGTGGTGGTTTAGACTTTAGACCACTTTAATGGAAAATGAATCAAGGGAAGATGTGAAATGAACACCCAGCCTGGCAAGTCATCACCCCAGAAATTCAAATCCTATGACAGTGAAGGTCCCGTCAACGTTGCTACTTTATATCCTTTGCCCCTGACCTCATAGTATTCACACTTTACCTCTTTAATAATCCTTTAGTGAAACTCATTAGACCATGACTTTGTATGTTTCAAATCATATGTAATCAAATGCAAGCAAACAGGCCATAAAAGAGCTTTATTTCCCTGACTTTAAGTCACATTCTCCGGTTATGAATTCGTTTCATTAAAAGGATAAAAAGGAACATTGACCTCATGAGAGCTTCATTGCATCCATCTAGGGTCAACTGTACGAATTCTAATTCTCCACTAAGCCCTCAGAACTAAACACCTTAAAACCATTAAGAACCAAGGACTTTCAGTTTTGTAATTTCTAACTACTTAAAATTTTTCAGTAAGTATGTAGAGAAAGAAACTGATATATAATGACTTGAGGTCTTTTGACCATTTTTTTTCCAACATTAGGTAACAGTTTCAGCATTAACAAATGCAGGGTCCTGTGCATAAATCTGAAGTTGCCACCACAAACACCAAGCTGAATGTTAATCGGAACCACCTTGTTTTTTTGTTTTTTATTTATTTATGTAGATCACCTTTACATCTTAGCCATATCCCATCAATCTGACTTCGGCTAATAAGAACAGCAGTCAGTATTTATGTTAGATTAAACAGAAATTATCTACGTGAGATATAAAGCACACACCCAAATCAAGTCGTTCAGAACCATATGTTTAGAACAAGATTTCATCGAGTTCCTCAACTAAATTATGTTTGAGCTTATAAACATGCATGCATTCATATGCTAGGCAAGGACAAGTTCGACCATTCATTCATTTGTACATGCATAAACACGAACACAGTGAAAGGCCAGAAATGTCAAGACTCCATAAAACAGATGAACTGACACTTCAGAAATCAGAAGGGACCTTCTTTCTCTGCTCATCTATTTAATGAAAGTTGAATTTGCAAAGGAAAGAAGAACCAAAACTGAAAAGAGTAACAGCATCTTCTTTTTACCAAAACTGAATTTACTAAAATGAAAAGAAGAACCAGAAAAGAAAACTATAAATTTCCTTTGAAGTTGTGAATCATGCATTTGCATTAAGGGAAATAACAATTGCTTAGAAAGTACAATGGTCGAAATAAAAGCTAAGTTTTAGTGACATCTTAAATCAAAATCAGGTCTTATCCAATTTAGGATCTTAAGAGATCAATTATCATAATATACCCCTATCTTAGCAGAAACCATCCCGAACTCAAAGCAGCCTAAAAGGCAGTTAAAACACCTTTTTTTTTTTTTTAATTTGTGGAAGCATATAGTGAATTTTATGGGAACGTAATGGGAACGTAATTAACCACATCAATTTAAGCAGTCTTGAACCCCACATGTTACACACATCCAATCAAGTGCAGAACACTTTCATGTGTTATGACCATTTGAGAGAAGACAGCTGATTGATCTTACCATACAATGCATCTCCCTTCTCAACGTGATCAAAGTCACATAAAGGCATCACAATACACTGCAGCTTCACTCTTCCACCACGCTTGTTCTGGTAAAATCAGTACAAATGCTTTAGCAATAGGAAAGACAACACTAATGCTAGAAAATGTCTACCTCAAACAACATAAACGGCATGTTCTATAATAAAAGGGGGTTGAAAAACACCTGGTATTCCATCAGTTTCTCTGCATGCTCTCTTTCCTCAGCACTTGACTCCTTGAAGAACCTGAAATTAGAGGGTGAACAATTTATCTTGAGAACAAGGAATCTAGGAAAGAGAAGTGATAGAGCTTCTGGGTTTCTCAAGCAATTACTTGGCAAGGCCTTTGAGGGCAACATTATCCCGGTCGAAGTAGGCAAACAACGCATGATAGACGTACGAAACGTTGTACTCAACACTGCAAAATTAAATTAGAATTAAAAAAAAAATCCACAACTTAGAGAACAGAGGAGCTTAATGGGAAATGGAAAAACATGAAGATTACAAAAGAAACACAAGGAAAACAGAGTCACTAGGGTCTAGGGGCATGTTGGTGAGCAAAAGTGATCTGAGGCATTTGTTTCCACAGTGATTCCACTTTCCGCGAAAAGTGAAGATTTTCAGCTTCTATTGTTTGGTCTAGTGAGACACTTGTTAGACGTGAGTGGTCCTCCTCACCACATGTGCAACACTGTCGGGACCATGGTTTAAGCCCACTAATTTAAGTTACTCTCTCTTTTTTATTTTTACTAAGTTTATATTTATTAGATTTCTTAGATGAGAAAAAAAATCTATCTGGGGCTTATCTATATAGATATAGTTTTCCGGTTTCCGGACGAGTTGTTTAAGGCATAAAAATAAATCCATAGGTTAATTTGAATTGCAAACCATATCAAATCTAACTACACTTTCCATTGTGGAATGTGACTTACACTTCTTGTGCAAGAAAAACTGCATAGCATGGTCCTCTACCTCTCTTACTAATACAAAATTGCAAAAAAAAAAAAAAAGGCTTTCGTTGCTGCAAAAACATTAAAGGGGGTATAAAGGAAATCATTCGCTCTGGAAATCATTTTCCTTTTCCCTGGGAAAAAAGATGCTTCACACAAACATGCCCTAGATTGAAATGGGAAACCCATACAAAAACAGAGCAAAAGGAGGCAAAAAAGACGAAGAACCATAAAGCCATTTACAAATAACAATAACAAAAAGGCTTTCACCCAAAACGCAACACTAACACAAGAAAACAAAGAACAGAGTAAAAGCAACAACGTTTTCCAATACCAGAACCAAATCCAGAGAAACCAAACGCAGAAAGGCCAAAAAAGAAAACACCCCAGAAAAGTTATCAAAGAGACAAAGCTAAGGAAGTAAGAGAACCCACTTGATCTGCTCGTTGACGGAAGCCTCACAATCAACCGAATACCTCTGACGGGCGAGCGAATCTTGTGGGGCGACAGGCACCATTTGAAGTTCCTTCTTCACTTCTTCAAAGGGTTCAAAGATGACACCCGTAAGAGGCTTATTATTGGCCTCCTTAGAAGCCATGACCACCATCCCATCTCCTCCTTTCCTCTTTGAAATGGGAAAAACATGGGATAATGAAGTAGAAGATGATGATGATGATGGAGAAGAAAGAAGAAGGTTCTGGGCTTCTGAATGTGCAGAAAGAGAGAAGGCAGAGGCAGCTCTCAGAAGCATCTTTTCTGGTTTTGTATTAAATGAAAGACAAAGAAGCAATGAAATGAAAGAAACTGAGAGAGAGAGAGAGAGAGAGAGAGAGAGAGAGAGAGAGATTTGAGAGAGGAGCGTGTGGTGAGGAGGGGATGATATAGAGGTGAGAAGAGAGAGTCACGGGGTGGATAAGTTTGATTTGGGCCATTGATATGTCGACACGTGGACGGACAGGATTGAGATTTTGATAGAGGCGTGTGGCGGGCTCGCGCTTACCACAGGGGAGAAGAGAGAGTCAAGGGGTGGATAATTTTGATTTGGGCCATTGATATGTCGATACGTGGACGGACAGGATTGAGATTTTGAGAGAGGCGTGTGGCGGGCTCGCGCTTACCATAAGATAGAACTTTTCTTATCCTGTGGAAAGTGATAATCAGGAAGAAATATCCATGTGCATGCCTGCATGGTGTGGAAGTGTCCTCTTTGTACTCATCCCAAACTGTGCTCCCCCTCTAGATAGGTGTTCTAACTTTTTCTTAGAATTATTTTCATGGTTTGTTTCTTGCATTCCGGGTTAATTGAATCAGTTGTTATTAGGATCTTTTTGGGCACAAAAGGATTCCGTAACCTAACTTGTAACCCTAATGTCGAAGAGAAAAGAACGGATGAACGATTACCAATGATGATCTCTTTCCATGGATGTATGTAGATGCAATTGCCACAAATTTTGTTGTGTTTTTGTGCGTGATTGCTTGATTATTTATCTATGCATCATGATTTTTGTATTGATTGTAGATTTTCTTTTACTGTGCCAAAAAAAGACTTTCTACTAAGTTATTGTGATCCTCTACATGAGAGGAGTAACAATTTGGAAGTAATAAGGTGTATGCTTGTTTTTTTTCAGATTTAGACTGTCGAGAAGTGCATTGTTCCATCACGTAACTCTTAATTATTCAATCATCTTATTTATGCAATTGATTTTTCTCAACATCTTTTCCATTAGAAAAACTGTTTAATTAGATGGTTGATTGGGCAATCTGGATTAGTCCAGTTGTGCATGATGGGCCCAAACCACTGTTCAAGAACCACTTACTTGGGCTGAATATTTGTAAAAACCAATCAAGATTTGCCTATTGTTTTTTTATTAAACCCAATTCTCCTTCGAGTCACACAGGTCTTTCATGGAAACATCCTGGAAAAATCTTGCTTTTAGTTTTTTCTTCCCACTTGTAGCTGCTTTTTCAATGCCCCCAAGTCAAGTGTTACGACTAAGATGATAACCACAAATATTTTCTTAAACAATCCACACCACTTGGGTTAGAAGAAACGTGGGCTATCTTCATTTGAAAATAGAAATGTTGTAAGTTGACCCATGAGAGGGGTGAGGGCTCTCCAGATGGATCTTCTAGGGATGATGAGTGAGACAGTGAAAAGAGTTTTTCTTTGCTTGACCACTATTCATTGTCATTCATTTAATTGTGAGGTTGTGTTATTTTTGTTGTCGTTTTCTTCTCATATAAAGATGGGGACAATAGAAGCCCAAAAAATAGAGATTAAAAAAAATTAAAAAATATTATTGTGGAAGAAGATCAAGAACAAAGTGGTCCCATGGCTTGTTAAGAAAGTTTGATGCCTATTTTGCAGCACAAGCCATAGCCACAACAGTGGCATCTTTGCTTTCACACTGGAAACTTCCATGAAGTGGATCCAATGAACATTAGACTCCTGTTAGATGACGGCCCAGTATGTTATTAGTTAGTCCAGAACAGACCCGTAACGCAAGCTCTTGTTTGTGTGTCAAGGAAGTAAAAAAAAAAAAAAAACAGGCGTTGCCATCAACTGAGAACCAGAACCAGCTTTTTCTTCCAGTCCCAGTCCACTCTAACCAGGCTTTGTAATTGACTGCCAGATATATGACAGAAACATCACCCTATGGCACTCCCATGTCTTTATGAATCTTTTTATGATGCCCGAATCACAAGGGAATATTTTATGGATGAGTTCATGCATCTACACCCCATTTGCAATCATGGCTCCCAAGGAGCTTTTGGCCTTATTATTGGAGCCCACCTGTCGGACCTTGTCTATTTCTCTTTAAAAAAAATAACAAATAGCGTTTTCAGTCGGTGAGGTTTGAAACTACCCTGGATCGACCTAAATAAACAAAAAAATGGTATATGATCTTGGTATTGATTATAAGTTTTTTGGCAGTTAGATAAAGTTAGATAGAAATTTAAATAATTGGCATCTGGTTGTTGTGAATGTGCGTATTTTGATTTTGA
Organism: Cinnamomum chago; assembly: GCA_038049695.1. Classification (NCBI taxonomy): domain Eukaryota; kingdom Viridiplantae; phylum Streptophyta; class Magnoliopsida; order Laurales; family Lauraceae; genus Cinnamomum; species Cinnamomum chago. Next base: position 10,636,269 of record CP142453.1, on the reverse strand, counting down.
AGATGTAGAATGGAAACAACTTCTCAATTGCCATCCTGTGGCTGCCGATAGCCTCTGTGAAGGAGAGGGTGGTGGTAACGGGGTGAGTTGGGGGCAGGAAGATATGAATAGACGAGTTAAAAATAAAAAATATAAATAAAAAAACCTACAAGTTCATGTAAATCTGATGGCTAAAAGGTCGATAATTTACATTACAAGAAAGCAAATTTTATCCAAAGTAGAAGTTTTCCCATAGAGGAACACAAATCATGTGAAGACTAGGCATTAATCTTCAACCTAATAATATATAAATCCAAAAAGAAAAAAAGAGAAAGAAATGGCACATCCATTATCTGATGAAAAGATATTGCAATCATTTTTTTGTTCCTTCAGAAAACTGTTCAAGATTCAATCACGAGGATGATAAGCAAATACATTCTGTATGTATTACTTATAAATAGAAAAATCACTTAAAAATCTACCTGTTTATAAAGGCATAATGCCAGTCTTGAAAATGTTTGTAAATAATTGGACATAGAAATACCCCTGAATATTCTTCCAAAATTTTATACATATATATTAAAAAATATATATATATATATTAAAAAAAAAAAAAAAAAAAAAAAAAAAAAAAAAAACTCAATAGAACCTGGAGACCCTGGAATGATGCAGCACTTGGATCCAAAGTACCAGAAGAAAACGGGTATTACTGACAATCGATGGTCACGGCACTCAACAGTCTTGTTACTATTTATTTGCATTCGCTCCCTGTATGCCATATGCACCATGTGAAACAGCTCCAGGCCCATATTGAGAGCCATTCTCAGCAACACCCTGAACAAGAATATAGAACATGTGATATTTAAGTTAATAAACCTGCACATTAAATTCTCTTAAAAGTTAGAAAGTGATATTCGACACAGCATTTATCTAAGTACATGAGACTGGGTGTCATATGCTCCACGAGAAACAGCTCCATACCCATATGGAGAGACATTGTCAGCAGCATCATGAACCTGAAACAAAATACAATCCATGTAATATAAATATAACAAGCACTTTGATTCTTGAAAAGAATGCTGTATTAAATAGCTGTTTATCTATATACATGAGCTCGTTGCATGTCATATGGACTACGTGGAACAGCTGCAGATCCATATTGAGAGATACTGTCAACAGCACCCTGAACCTGAAACCCAAATCAGTTGTTATCAGTATGTAAACTGCACATAAGTTCTCAGAAAAACACAAGGTGGAATTAGTCAAGCTTTTTTCTTTTTTCTCCTCCTATGCACATGAGCATGTTGTAAGTCATATGCACCATTTGAAACAACTCTGGATAACTTTGAGGACCATTATAGGCAGCAACCTCAGCCAGATACAATCCATATAAGAATTATTTTTTTTTTAGATTTTTTTATAAAAAAAAAAAGATGGGGCCAAGGCTATGACGAATATGAAGATGATCGTGATTTTAACTAATGCCAGCTGCTAAAATATGTCTTGCAGAACATCTATTTCCCCGAAAAAAGAAAAAAGAAAAAAAGTGATAATGTTCAAGCACATCACTGCGTACATGACTTTGTTGCAAATCATATGCACCATGTGAAACAGCTCCAGACCCATATTGAGGACCATTTTCAGCAGCACCCTGAACCTGAATATGAATCATCAGATACAAACCCATCTAACAAGTACATTCTATTCCCTGAAAAGTAAATTGTGATATTAATTGCTTGTCTTTATACTTGACTTTGCGAGTCATAAGTGCCATGTGAAACAGCATCAGATCCATATGAAGAGTTGGTTTCAGCAGCACCCTGAACCTGAAATGAAAACCATGTGACATCGATCATCTAACAAGCAAATTCAATACTTAACAATATCATATATGTCACACTTTTGACACTCAAAACACACATCCAAAAAGAAGTAACCATGCTCCCTAATAAACATAATTATATAGAATTAAGATTATAAATATATCAGTATCACAGATTCTCATTAGTTAGTTTCTGGCATCATCTTACAGCTGAGTTTGCTCCGTTCGAGCAAGTGATGAATGGAATTAGACAGAATTAAAAGCATATCACACATCATTATGTTAGCTTCTCTTTGGTTTGATTCCGCCATCTCTTACATCAAAGTTTGCTAGGCCATGTGATCAGTGAAGTCATGTAAACAACCCATTGGTACACAACATAAGTTGTGGTCATGGCCCACTAGATTCATGCAACTCACTGGAGAGTTGATTCACATGTTTGGCTGATTGTTGGAAATACCTTTTAAGAAGTTGAAGACATGAACTCACTTGAGACTTGAGAGTTGAGTCCATGTTGCAACTCGTTAGATTCATACAACTCATTTGTAGACAGCACAAGTTATGATCATGGCTTACTAGATTCATGCAAACCCGTCCTCTCCCATCATTCTTGGATTGGTCGAGCAAAAAACATGAAGACATGCATTTCATGTAATGACAAAAAAATGACGAAAATTAATTAAGGCTCTTAAAGTACGGGTTGGCATGATCATATGGTCCCCATTATTTACACACATCCAACAGACCTTTCCATCCCCCTAACCCATATCCACTATAGCCCAAATGGCAGCTATGATTAGCTCAAGAACAGCCTGGCCGACTGCCCACTCTTGAACAAGTACATAAGGGGTCTTTTGTTTGCACTCATTTACATATGTAAATGATACGCATGCATTATCATGTTTGTTTGCCCTCATTTACGCATGTGATGCGTAAATGAGGTGTGAAAATGGTTTGCAAACAAGGCCATTTTCACACCAAAATAAGTGTGAAACTCTCACATCTCCCAGTTGCAAAAGGGCACAGTGCATGCTTTGCATGGTGATTACATTTGGTTATCCAATTGGTCGTAGTCGTAGGATCAAATCCCATTGACCACTTCTGTCTCTTTATTTCCCTCCATTCATGTAGGCCCCATATATGTGATCCAAACTATTCAATTTGTCTATTGCTAATAATTCCCAAGACCTTTAAGCTGATTGTCCTAAACCTTCATAGATTTTGTAGAAAACATCCAAAAAATTTCCAGCCTATAGATCTAATTTTCTACACTTCCGCACGCATCCAATTCATGATCCAAACCATTCAGTATTCTCATATTAGCGATAAGCATCAAGACAGTTAGTTTCATATCTTATATCTTCATGGATTTGACATTTTTAAAAAAAATGTCCACAACATTCAAACACATCTAAAACCATTGGATGTACTCATTCACTCATGTGATGTATTTCAAATAGCAAAGTATTTCACGTGTAACATTTGCATATGCAAAATCCATTTTCCTATCCCATGTGAAAATGGCAAACAACCCCTAAGCTGTCTTCTCAAAACCGGCCCTTATATTTCCTTCTTTTATTGGGGTGTGTGGGTGATAGTGGCCCTTATATTTCCTTCTTTTATTGGGGTGTGTGGGTGGTAGTGGTAACATCTCTCTCTCTCTCTCTCTCTCTCTCTCTCTCTCTCTCTCTCTCTCTCTCTCTCTCTCTCTCTCTCTCTCTCCCCTTTGTTCGGGTGAGAACTGTTCTAACGGACCCTAACCATAGGGCACATCTAGGGATGGGACCAAGGGGGATGGGAAAGATCTGTGGGACCACCCCACATATCAAGTTTGACCCCGATCTCATGCCCCTAATGCCTTCATCCGTGGCCCACAAGTTTAATGGCTTCGTATTCAAAAAAAAATCTCAACCCTCCATCCAATGGTCTAGTCCATTCGGATGAGTGCCAAACCTAAGGATCAATGTTCTATCAAGGGGGTCCTTGTTTGTGCACGGTTTGGATGGGTTGGTAGGTGGGCCCTTATTGAACTAAGCCAACCCTAGATTGATGACTTTAAGCTAAGATGATGATGATGCATACAAATATATTACTCAAATTAAGTCATTCTTTTATAAGCATCTATTTCATACCTTCCAATAGGGGCCCAACATTCAAAAATCCTAGCCATTTACATTCACCTGCCCCCATGAATTAGTAGTCAACCTAATTTGGGATTAATCATGACAGTTAAACCACATTTGGATTTAAGCACACACAAATATATATATATATATGTATATAATTGAGCTTTTTTCGTTAGTAACATTAACCCACACCCAGAAGGTTGCAATAGCAAGCACCTTCCACCATGCCATCGGGTCCTGTCAAGAACATATATATATATATATGTATGTATGTATGTATATCTTACAATTAGAGAAAAACAATAATTCTTAGCTTTCCACAAAGGTTGGAAATTACAATACCTTTCCAAATAATAATAATATTTCTTAGCTTTAAATTGAGGGTTAGAATAACTAATAGTAATATCTGGCCCACCCCTTTATTGTTTATCCTCATACCCCCTACACCCGTGAATTGGATGCATCCTAGATGGGCCCCATAGGAAGGGTGAACTTTATAAACATATCCACGGGAAAAAAAAAAAAAAGCCACACACACACATTATTCCAAACAAGGAAGATGATGGCTAGAGCAAGGAGGGCTAGGAAGGTCACAAATGAGGGGAAAAGAAGAAGGAGAAGGAGAAGAAAGAAGACCATGCCAATCAAGCAGGGGAGGGGTTTGGTTTAAATCATCTTAACTATTGATTTGAGGGTCTCACAATTTAAGTTTTAAACATTAGACTTTTTCATGCTAAACTCTAACAGTGGATGTCAGTCTGATGAGTGTCAAACTGAGTTCCAAGTCATTGGGATTGTGAATGGGGACTGACCATAGTTACGTTGGGGATCATAGTTGGGCCTGGGGTTGCTGTTTGCAAACATTGATCAAGGTTTGACCCTGATAAATTTATGTGCCTGCGCACATCAAATAGATATTGTCGAAAGGTTAAAGAAACTCGATAAATACAATTTATATATAAAAAAAAAGTATTTAAGAATCTAGATACGCAAACTGTGGGCTCCACACGTGCAAGTCCCATTGTCGAATCATTCCAGATTATCTCTCAAATGGGTCATCCCAGCATTTTATTTTGGGAAAGACAAAGAAGCAACAAATAATAAAATCATAAAATAAAGAAAAAGAAAGAAAAACTAGTGGAAAGATATAAGTTATAATAAAAATTCAGTTTTCGCACATTTAACAAAATCTGCACTGCAAATAACTATTTCTATATGCCAAAAATTCAAGCAATTAAACATCCACATGCACGGACACACATGCGCACACACTTACCACACATGTATCTGAATGATTGAAACATAATCATATTTGCACTATTATTTTCCAAAAAACAAAAAAGTCAAGTCACCAAAAGGGAGGAATCCTTGGAAGCTGCACAATGTTAATAAATGAGATAACAGAAACGCGTTTAAAACCATATAAAAAAGAAAAAGAAAAGGAGGTATGTTTAACCTTAGATGTTGAGTTCCTTCCATCATGCTTTCAAGGAAGCTAATGTAGTTGCTAACTCATCATCTAAGTAGAGGGACAACAAGAAAATTTTCTAGACCCTATGTTTAACATTAACCCACAACCTAAAGGTTGCAACAGTGAGCAACCTTCCACTGTGCCACGGGATTGTCTTTTCTAGAACCTATGTTGAAACAGTGAGCAACATTCCAATACCTTGGCTCAAGAATTAGTAGGATGGAGAGATTGAGGAAAATGTAAAACATAGGATAAGAGCGGGATGATTGAAGTGGAGACTTGCTTGTAGAGTGCTATGTGATATTGTGACCAACGCATTCCAACAAGATTCAAGGAAAAATTCTACAAGACAACAATTAGATCAGCTATGATTCATGGAACAAAATGTTGGCCAATCAAGAAGCAACATATGCAAAAAACGAGTGTAATAAAGATTGAGAATGTTGAGATGGACGTGTGGTAAAAATAGGAAAGATAGTATCAGAAATGAGCGTTTTCGAGAGCATTTTGAGGTGGCATCAATATAGGACAAATTAAGAAAGACTCTTTTGAGATGGTTCGAGCATATCCAAAGCAGGCTAGCAACGGCACTATTAAGGAGAAGTTTTTCTATGCAAGTTGATGTCCCACCAGGGAAAGGGGTTGGCCAAAGAGGACATGGATAGAAGTAGTAATCATAGATATGAAGAAGTGCAACCTACAGAGGACTTGGCTCAAGATAGATTGGAATGAAGAAAAATAATTCATGTAGCCAACCCCAATATAGTTGGGACAAGGCTTTGATGATAATGATGTTGTTTACATTTATCGTTTGTTCCTCTTTCTTGTATCTATAGACTGGACTTTCTCAATATATTGCCCTTAAAAAAATGGAAACAATGTTGAGTTCCATCATATTTTGAGGAAAGTTAATGAAGTTGACGATTCATTAGCATCTTAAAGTTTAGATAAGTTTTGTGTATCTAGGTCCTATGTTGTTTTTTGTTTTGCTTTGTTACTTTTTCGTGTATATGAAGGCTATCCTTTCTCATCATATTGCTTCCATACCAACGACATATCAATTCGTACTATTTCACTTTTTTAATGAATTATTAAAGCAATATCAAACAAAAAGAAGAAAAGATTAATGAGTTGTCTCCATCCCTTGGCTACTTTAGTCTAGTCCTAACCACGAGTTGGCGAGTCTATGCTTGGTTACATAATTCTTTTAATTGATTTAGGGAAAAAAAAGAGCCTTGGATATTTTTCCAAATACATTATATATTGTAGGCATAGAAATGGAATACATATCTTAAAAAAGTTGCAGGAATAGAAACATAATATGAATCGAAGAAATGGTGTAGGCATAAAAGTCTTGAGTAAAACACTAATATATAAAATAAAAAAAAGAGAGAGATCAACACCCGAAAGTATAGTTACAAGTGTTGAAATCCGATATCAGTATGAGGTTGACCAATTCGACAAATCCTAAAACCTCAGATTTTAGGATTTCACATAATAATTAGTTAACTTAATGTAAATGTTTGTTAGGAAAAATAGCATTATGGATAAATAATAAATAAAATTATTGTACAAATCTAACTCAAAACAATGAAAAAACTTGTAAAACTCTTAAATGGTGATGATGTAACAAATATTTTGATAGTTTAGACTGGATTTGAAAAGAAGAAAAGATGTAAGAATATTTTATCAACTACAAAATTAAGTTTAAGTAGGTACTAAATGAATCACAAAGAATGTGGTATGGTGTCCTGTAAGATACTTGTCCGGCACCAGTATATTGCCCGTTGCAAAGAATTCGTGCGACATGGCTAGACACATACCTGATACATACTATAAGAATCAACATATGAACTTCCTCCATACCCCACTTCAGGGTTTCCATATGTTCCAGAATCCATAGGACCTGAAAAATGTCAAACCACAAGCTACTGAGAAAGATGAGATGAGTATTGATCCATCAAAAATAATCTAATCTATACAAGAAGGAACTATAAGATCCAGACAGGCGTGTAGCTTGTTAAGGCTCCAAGGTAAACCAAACCAAAACTGGATATTAATAGGGACATATCCTATTCCTATTCCTGGATATTCACACATCAATTACCCAATTATTATTATTATTATTATTATTATTATTATTATTATTATTATTTATTTTATAACAACAATGATTTATTTTAAAAAATGAAAGGAAGCAAGGATACAAGAGATGGGAACAGAGAAGACCAGTATAAGAGTATACACTTGGGCCTGGGGTTCCATGTAATTGAACTCCTAAGAATTCTAAGACTTGATATTCGTAAAGTGGTTAAAAATGAAGAATCAAAGGTGAATATCCAAAAATGACCATCAATAACATCTCTTGCAATGGGAAATTGAATCAAGAGGAGATGTGAAATGAATACCCAGCCATCACCCTAGTATTTTAAAACCTAGGAAAGTAAAGGTCCCATCTACAACTCTACCTCATATCCTTCGCGCCTCACCTCTTTAATAATCCTTCAGTGGAGTTGTCCCTGTTATTGCTTAGCTAGTTAAGGATGTGTCATGGTGCATGAGTTCAGATCCCTTGTAAAGAAAGAAAAAAAAAAAAAAAAAAAGGAAAAAGGGACATTCAGTGGAGCTCATTTGACCATGAATTCCTATATGTTCAATCCTCATTTTTTTATAAGTAAACAAACATGCCGTTGAGGCAATTCAGTCAATAAAAGCCACAAAAGGGCAAACAGATCAACAGGTTAGGATGATCTGATGATTGATTTTTTTTTTTTTAATGCATTCTAAACCATTAAACTTGAGGCCTACAGATCAACGGGTTAGGATGATCTGATGGACTTTAAATTTTGCACACATGCATGGGTTTATATATATATATATATATTCCAAATATGTATTTATATATATAATTTCCTAACACGGTTTAGGCCGGCTATAATACATAGAGTGTTATTTGCTTAGGTGAAGAGTAGGCAAGTACATAATGGTGCCTACCTGGGAGGAGAGGGTGAGGACGGGAAAGCCTATGTTAGGATAAAGGGCACATCCATTACAAATCATTAGGATCTGGGCTACGATACCTAGATACTTCAAAATAGGCAACATATTGTGTCATATCTTATCCAAATACTTCACTTTTTTACATGCAAAATCTATGCCCTTGACATGTCTATGGCGCGTCCCTATGTATCCATGTCTATCTTGGCATCATAGGATCTAAGATGGTGAAAATGTGGCCACCCCAAAATGGATGACTAAAACTTTCCATGGGTCAAATCCATAAGTGATCACATTCTAGCTGAGAGCCAACTTGGGCCTGGAGGCAATTCAAGGGAACAGTGACGGAGCCAGGAATTTTTCTTAGGGGGGCAAAAGTTTCTCATAGTGAGAAATTTGAGAAAAAATTAGAAACTTTATTACACTACACCTCAAAACTGTTATTACATTATAATGGGTACAAAAAGTTAGGAACTAGTTATTAAATTATACCCCAAAAATATTTTTAAAAAAGATGAATCTAGATTGCTCTTTATATCCAACAATGATAAAAATGGGTACGAAGACTAGAGAAGAATTGTAAATTGGATAACCATAGCATTTTTACTCATGATGTGATTTTAATTAAAAAATAAATTAAATATTTAATTCAAATTAAATAACTATCTAGATCATAATATGGGGTTGACGTTTATAAAAAAAGTCATGATCTTTGGCCCATTATTTAAAGCCCAAATCCTTTCCAAAACTTTAATAAAACCACTAACCTTGATGGAACCTTTGACATGTAATTAGTATAAAAAAAATAAAAAATAAAAATTTTAAGCACCTCTATTTATAGAAACCTGAAACTTCTTATTTAGGAATTAAATTAGATTTAAGGTAATCCATATTTTGAAGTAAAATGTTAAAACCTCAAAATGTGATAATAAATTAAAACAGCTGTGGTGATTTTTTTTTTTTTTTTTTGATACCCCAGCTGTGGTGATTATGATTTTCAAACTTTGAGAGGAGTAGGATTGTAGGCTCAATAATGGGCAAAAAAAAAAAAAAGAATAACGAGAGAAAAACCACAGCATAATGCATACCTTATTGGTGATTTGATGAGTTGTCTTTTTTATGAGAAAAAGGCCAAATTCCCCTCATATGTTTTAGAAGTTTCATCCTTTATTGAGAGGGAAAAAAGATTATTGTGGAGCAAAACTGAGAGAAAGAAAAGTTGAGGAGGGGCGAAAAGGATAGGATCAAAATATATCTATCCATATCTTTCTCCTTATTTAAAGGGAATGAATAAGTTGAGAGGGGGCAATTGACCCCTCTCAACACTATGTACCTCCATCCCTACAAGGGAATGTTAGGACTCAAGAGGGGAAATGGTGAAGAGGTCGACTTTGCACGGACTCTCACCATGATTTTCACTTAAGCGATGTTGCTCAGGTGATCATCGACTCAATAAACAAATATTGGAGTATGGCCCATAAAAAACTTCAACCTTACCCAATTACTAATAGAGATCATAAAAAGGGCCAACTCGAATTTCTTGAGTTGGATCGACTGGGTAACTGATTAATCAGACCCCTTTTACAACCTTACATAGGATCATGGTCAGTATTATAGATTAATGATCTAAATGGCCCATCCATGGATTCGGGGATAGAAGACATCCTAGATATGACAATGATGCTAACATTCCCTTGAAGAATAACCAGTATCGATTCTCTCAATTTAAAAACAAAGGACAACCTGAAATTCTAGTTACCATCCAATAAAAAAAGGGGGAACAACGGACAATTCCATGGCTCCTTTTTTCCATGTCAACCAAAAAAAAGTACTAATCTAGTATAAGATATACCAGCACCAGGTTCCTTCTACATTTCATCCTCCATAATGGGCAAATCATTCAAATTTACTTGGTGCCGGACAGTTCTGAAAAGGAAAAGCGTCCGGAATAGGATATATGAGCAGTTTCATTCAATTTCGGATGAAGCAAGGGTGACTCATCCTGGTTCATCCAAAAATCAACCAATACTGAGTGAGTTGCCCCGAGCAACTTGTCTGATGGGTTCAATACGAGCCCAAAACCCCTTTAACATGTTCTTTTGCGTCATCTTTCAACCCTACTTCATTTGCTTTACTTCCCCTTTCTCATTCCCCGCCTTTTACATCTCTCGAGAAGTTATTGTGTGCTAGAAACTCCCTTGCAATTGCAAGACAAGATTTCATCATCTTCCATGATCTTCCTAGGGTTTTGATTCTTCTCTCTCATTCCTACATTTTCTTTCTTCCTACCTTTCATTTCTTACTGTTAAGGCTTATAAGACCTAGGTCTACCAAGTACCAACTCTTGACCTAAGAATCAATATTTCAAGCTCTACTATTGAGAACTAGACATGAACACAGAGTTTATTATTATTATTTTTGGTTAATGGGTGTTCTACTTAAAAGAAAACATACATTAAATTTTACACACTTTAAGTATTTAAGGATTCCTCAATTAGCTATATGAAGCCATGAGCATCACGTCAATGTTCCACAAGACTATAAAAGTCTCTATATTTAAGATGAGATAACATGCCAAGACACTCGTGGTTGACTGGTGTTGGCACCTTATTATCACACATATGCCTAGGGAGGTCCTCAAGTTTAAAGTATCACACCAGACTACTTGTCCAACTTTGCAAAAAGCTAAAAAATAAATAAAACAAAAGATGATATAACACTTACATATCTTATTTGGACATTTTACCTGATTTTCACTCTCTCTTATTATTCTCTCTTCTTTTTTTTTAATCTTTTAGTAACATTTTAAGACCGGCACACCCATATGGTCCATGACGGACGACAATGATTTGTCCTGGTCAAAACCAGCACTACAGTTGACTATACTGCCTCCAATATTGCTATTAACAATGCCTCATTGGAACCTTTAGAGCCTAAAGACTTTGAAAATACCAATCTCATTGAATCACAACTGTCTGGAAGAATGCCTCCCTTACTAGTTTTCCTGCCCCCACACCATCAACATTAAATCTCAAGCACCCAATGCAGAGTACTCATTCTTAGAAAGAAAAAAAAGAGAGAGCCCACTTCCTCTTTGTTCCATACCAATTTTAGGGGTATGTCCAATTTCTGCAAATACCATCAAAATTGATATGCCAGAATTCGTTCCCAACACCAACCCTACTTTCACTAGTACTTTTTTTTTATATTCAAAATGAGATCCTTATCATTCTTCGTCAGAGATCCTTATCATTCTTCCTCACTCCTAAAAAATCCCTTTTTTTTTTTTTCTTGCCATACTGCCACACCACAGAACTGCCTTTTGTGGGGACTTTCCATAAAATGATGGTTGCTTGCACCATCCAAGAATGTTATCGCCCAGAAATCAGACTGATCCAATGATAGTAACCATCAGTTTAAGATGATAATAAAACATCGCTTTTGGGGCCCAAGAAATCTAGCTTAATATTTAGGGTGATTAATCCAATTGAATACAACTCCAATCATAATCACGTTTCAGTGCATACCAATTCAAAGATTGTAGGTTTGTGTAAGTGGTATTGACTGAACCCACCATGCCACACCTGAAAGGGCACCTTAAAAGACTGCCCACTTGCAAGAGGTCAGGACCCTAAAGTTCCTCCTGCTTAAGTAAAGGATCATAAAAGAACATTTTGATATGCACACGCAGAAGCTTGCATATCGAGATGGAAGTATCTATCAAAATGACACATAATTGGGTTCAACTCTATAACAAGCTAACTGAGAGCACGATATACAGGCAGTCAAAAGGAATACCTGGATTTGCTGCCGCCGCAGCAGCAGCTGCTGCCCTGGCTCTTTTCTCTGCATTAGCCAGTTCAACCCTTAGTTTTTCAATCTCCTGGGCCATGGAAATCATGCTCTTCTCCATTGCCTCACTTTGTTCAAGGTTATCGGCATGTGCTTTTTTCTCATACTCAACAGCTGCCCTGCCCGAATATAAAAACAAGAATGAAAAACTGAACAAGAAACCTGTAAAATGAAAGCAATCTGAATGTACACAGAAGAACTACTTGAAGTAAATCCATATGATAATTACAAACTGAAATATATTTTAATGAACAACCTGCCCCTCTGGATCTCCTTCTGCATCCCCTCAAGCTCAGCCTGGATATCCGGAAAGTGCTGCAACTCGGAGTGTGCATTTGCAAGATCTGCAGTAACCGCCTGCAGCTGCAAGGAAAGCTCACGGCGAGCCGCGGAGAGCTTCTGGATATCAGAGCGGACGAGTTCGAGCTCCTCGGCGGCGGCATTGAGAGAGCGGAGCTCGGCCTCGAGCTCGAGGGATTGTTCGTAGATGTCACGGATACGGGCGTCGCGATCGGCCTTGAGGTCAGTGGCAACGGCGGAGGAGCGGCGGAGCTCGAGGTCGGCGGCGGAGAGCTCCTGTTTGAGGGCGACGTGGGTGGCGGCGAGGCGCTGATTGTCGAGGAGGAGGGTCTGGAGGTCGTGGTGCTGGGCGGCGAGGCGGTCTTCGAGGATTTGGGAGGGGTGAGGAAGAGGGTTAGGGTTTTGGAGGAGGGAGGGATGGGGAAGGATTGGGGGTTTGTAGTCCCTGAGATTCAAGATATGTGGCGGTTTGGGGTTTCGTCCCGCCATGCCTGATGCCTCTGTCTCTCTCTCTCTCTCTCTTTTTTCTGTCCCTCGCTCTCTGTTTTTCTACTTGGTTTTGTTTGGCTATTTTGATCATCGGTTGATTTCGATTAGGGTTCATGGACCATGTGGAAGGACACTAGGGTGGCAATCCGATTACCAAAAAGTATCGACCCAAAAAACATGGGGTCTAGATTGTATTTTAGATTTCGATTTATAAACAGGTTGGGTCGGAAACCCAATTTAGGTTTCATTTGATAAATGAGTTTGGTTCTGAATCCATGTAGGTTCCGACTCGTAGACCCAACATATTAGCCTTTGATATTGTAAATTATATTTTAAGGTAAATTTTTTTAGGATATCTTTTTTTATATATAATACTTAGAGGTAGTAAATTTAATGCACTATTATAAGTTAAATGATATACTTATTTTAAAAAAATAATACAAAAAATGAAAAAAAGTTTAAACCAGTTTTGAAACTAGATCCTCTCCTCTAGATGGACCCAATACCGGAACGAGATCCGAGTTTTCCTATCAAAATTGGGTCATAAAATACCACACTATACGTTGCTTATTTTGAAGTGTCGATGCATCATAGGTGGTCTCGAGCAATTGATCCCGAAGTAGGGAGATTGTCTCATAAGTAGTATACCGCTCAACCCTTAGCCTAGGACCACATTTTGCTCCGGAAAGTTGAGGGCTCGAAACTACTCTATTACACTGGGTCACAGGAGATTTATCCAACTCTCCCTAAGTTGTGCACCACTCATGACTCACCCATCCAGGAAAAAAAAATTGCTGGATCCTCGCTTTTTTTATCTTCTGGATTGGGGATAATAATCTGTGGCCGATCCCTTTAATATGTGCGAACTTGTGAATTTGAACTGGATTTTAGCTTCAGCAGTTGGGACGTCCAGCAACAATCCATGTTCTAAATTTGAAACTGTATTACTTCGTTTGAGTTGTTAGGCATGGATGGGGATTTCTAAGCAAGGAAGAAGAGAAAAAAGCAGAAGCAAATTGAATTGAAGCAAAAATAAAACATATTGCCCGAAATTACTAAAGATCATAACAGAATTGCAATCACAATGAAGATGCAGAAGATGTATATACTGTCCGGAAGCTATAGAACTGATGGCATGATAAATGATATTTTTACAAATATTAGTACAAATGTCAAAAACCATCACAAACAGTGGCGGAACTGTGTAGAGGCCCGGGGGGCCAGGCCTTTGAAAAAGTTTTTTTTTTTTTTTTTTTTTTTTTTTTTTGAAAAAGTCTTTTAAAACACCAAAATGGCCCCCCCTCCCAAGGTTTTTGGATTTTTTTTCTAAGTTAAACCCCACCCCACCCCGGCCCCCACTCCCAACCCTTTTAACTTTCGAAAACCTCTCCAGACTCCAATCTTAAGCCCTAACCCTCTTCAGCTCTTCCTTCTTTGTTTTGTTCGTCTCCTCTTTTTTTCCATTAATCTCTCATCTTCAGTGGTTAAAATTTTACACGCCGTCTTCTCTATGTCCAGCATTTTCAAGGAACAAAATCATAGTTGAACTTATAACTATGTCAAAAAGAAAACTTTAAAATATGATAGTTATAATAATTGGTGAAATAAAATTTTATTCAAGTTTTGCCCCCCCCCCCCCGTGGGGGATGGAGTTCTTTGTCACTGGGGGCCTGGGCCCCCAGTGACTTTTTGGGGAAAAAAGAAAATGTATAATAAGTTAGGCCCCCAGTGACCTTTTGGGAAAAAAAAAATGTATATTAAGTTAGGCCCCCAGTGACATTGAACCAGGCCCCCAGTGACATTGAACCAGGCCCCCTAATGAAAACTCGTAGAGAACAATTGTGATAAATAAATATGTCTTGTTTTATTGCTTGAAATTATTATATTATATTTGTTCCATATAAAAGGTTTGGGGTAAATCTGCACACTATTTGTCCTTGCTAGGCATGATTTGCAATGCAGTGGAAATCTACAAACTATCTGTCTTTGAATGCACCTTTCTGTGTATTAGTTACTGATAGTGTATGCAAAAGGTACACTACTTTTTTTGTGTATTGTTTTTTCTCAAGCATGAAGAAAAAAAGAAGAAAAAATCATTTGCAATCATATAAATAACCCAAAAAAAAATTCCAGGGGCGTTGCCCCCGGAACCCCTACTACTTAATCGTGCCCCCAGTGACTTTGAATCCTGGATCCGCCACTAGCCCCCCCCAAGATAAAATCCTGGCTCCGCCCCTGATCACAAATGTTACACCTTCAATGAGGTATCAAACGATTATCTTCTCAATGGAGAGCCTACTGCCTAGTTTTCTGAACCATCACAAATGTTACGCCTTCAATGTTGCCGCGCTTTGTGCCAATCCACAAAAATGAGAAGAGAGCATGGAGCACTAGTACAAGCATACCGCCATCACAACCCAAGGCTGGCTTCACATAAGAACGATCGTTGCAGTTCACAGCCATAGGCACAATATGCCAGAAGAATGATGTTGATAATTATTCCAACAGATAAAATTAAGTTTAACAGAGATTATCGTTATAATCTTTCACTGAGAAATGCTCTAACCATTGCTTTGGAGCAGCTGGATGAATGGCAAAAAGGCAAGCTATAAATTTTTTCTCTGAGCCCACAATAACAGTAGAAAGTGAATAGTGCCTCTTTAGCAAGCCCTTTTCCCTAAGCCAAGTAAGAATTTTGTATCTGGGTTTGATCCTCTTTTCTAAATCATAATATAGATATGAAGGGAATGCATCAAGATGCTCTAAATAGTAATGCAAATCATTGAAGAGGAAGTTCACCTTCTGTTCCAACATTTCTGTGTTGGGATGTTTTTATCATCTTACAGAGGCTAGAGTGCTTGATCCCCATGAGAATGAGGCAATCGAAACGTTCCTCTAACTGACTCCTTGTTCCGTGTAAGTGGCAAGATCTCCACAGTGTTCAAATTGTTTCCAAAACCAATTGCTAGCAAGAAATCTAGCTTTCCAAATGTGTGATGCTGCTTCGTCGAGAATTTAATACGCTCTATGTCATCTTGAAAGTCATCCTTCAATTCCTGCTCTGAACTGCTGTTAACAAAACCAGATAGAAGATGATGGTTCCCATTCAAAATCTTATCAGCAAACCAGTCGTGAAGATCTAAAGCTTTCATTGTCTCAGGCAAATTTTCCACCCTATTCTTTCCCAAAACATGGGGACATTCAACAGTGATCACATTCAACTTCTCATTATCCAACCCAATCTGTTTCAAATAATCACATATATTAATTACAGGACCCTCTAAATTGAAACTCAAGATCTTGGGATGTCGGAGAATTAATAAACCATTATCCTCCTTTTCCATACCCAATCTGCAAAAGAAGTCCACCTTTTTCACGAAAACCTCTTCTGCAAATCTAACAAAAACATCACAACTCCTACCAATCAGCTCCCCCATCATTTGCTTCTCACAGCCTAGATTGTAGAAAACCATAATTTTCCTACAAATCTCATAGCAAACATCTACATTGTCCCCAATACAGCTAACAAAATTGAAATCATAAAAAACCCTTTTCAAAAGACCAAGCAGCACTTCAACCTCACCACCAGATTTGCTGTTTCGGCCCAAAATGGAAGGATAGGCCAAACAGATGCCGATCACCAAAACTCTATCAAACCCAAATGCTTCAAGTTTGCAAAGCCGTTTCATCAGTTCTATTGGACTCTCATTGAAAACTGAAGCCTCCTCCTTGTAAATCCTCCCTAGTTTATCCCAAGGGAAGCTATATTCCACAAGTTTGTGGACCACAGGCAGAAGATTTTCATTATCTTCAGATAGGAAGAGCTTGTGGGGAGGCAAGAATGCAGGGATTTCACAAGGAGAGAAGCCAATGCTCTCAAAAAATAACTCAAATTCATTGACAGGGTGGTAGCGGAGGAAGCGGTGGAGGGTTTTGGATACATTGGAGATGGAGAATTTGAACTTTGAGAGGAGGTTTAGAAGGGATGAAGGGCAGTTCTTGCTAATGTGCTCTGCATGGGTGAAGGATAAGCAGCGGGTGGAGTGAAGGTATTCAGTGAGGGCCTGCTGGGCCTCGTGGATGGCACGATCCCGCTGCTGGGAAGGGAGTCCATTGAGAGAGTGGATCAAACAGCTATAGATGGAACTGCGGAAAGAGGTAGATGAGAAGAAGAGGAAATGCATAGCTTAGGATTGTAATCATTAAGGATTTTTTAATGTTATGTGTTGTAGCCTGATTTAGGGGGTCTTGAGCATGCTGGTGGGATACTGATAAGCAACAATAATATTCCATAACAAGCTGGCATTTTGTATTTGTTAAGCATCAAACAAGTTGAATAGTGAGTTAGTCTTTGCCAAAACAAAGCCCCATCTTCTGCCATTTCCCCCCCTGTTCATTGGGCTTCCATAACTGAAACTTCCTCAAAAGAAGTGAGAAGCTTAGAACTGTTGGATCAGTCAGGTTTTCCTACTAAAATCCACAGTTTTCCTTCTCAACTGCAAAAAAACATCAATGGTGGAACAAATTAAAAAAAAAATGTAAGCCAAGCTTTTATCAGTAAATACGAGTATGCCTGTGACTTTGTGTGTGTGTGTGTCTGTGTGGAGGGGTTCTCCTCAGATAGAATGCCCATGGCCTTCATGATCAAGAAACTAGTGGGCCTACCTAGAGGAGGGGTCCAGCCCCCAGGTTCTCCCCAAAACCCATGCCTACTGGGGAAAAAAAGAAATCAACAGTGGAAAAGTTTGGAATTGGATGTCAAACTGAGTTTGGTGGCAATTCACAGGGAAGGGGAAGGATCAAAGAGGTGCCCCCTGTGGGTGTTGCCCACAAGGACTCATTCAGAAGAAAAATATCATAACACACACAGGTGCCCCCTGTGGGTGTTGCCCACAAGGACTCATTCAGAAGAAAAATATCACAACACACGCACGCACACACCCAGAGTGCAAATTTTGGCCAAATCACCTCAATGCATGTCGATCACAAGGTAGGGTGTGATTTAAATAGGGGCCAAATATCGGTGATCATAACCATCTACTAAAAATTAAAGAGTTTTATATGTACAGCAGTAACAGATGGCTATGGTCATCTGACCATGCCAATAATTTGGCCCGACTCTAATCTGGATTAAAAACTTTCAATCCAACTCTAGTACAGATTTCATCCTTTCAAAGGCAACAAAAAGTTCTACCACTTCACCATTAAAGATTCTTCAATTCCTTTATTTTTCCTATTTCATAATAGATGGACAAAGGCAACATTTTTCTTAAAACAACCTAGCCTTAAGCCACATAGGGGCCCTATAATTACCCATCCATGATGATTTCATAATAGATGGACAAAGGCAACATTTTTCTTAAAACAACCTAGCCTTAAGCCACGTAGGGACCCTATAATTACCCATCCATGATGGATTCAAAAGAAGGAATAACCCATGCCACACAATTTTTTTAGAAAAATGTGACAAGGTTGTACACACAAATTTGAACGGAAGAATAAATGGTCCACAAATTTGAACTAAAGTAAAGATTTTGATTGTTGTAGCAATCCAACAAAAAGATTTGACACTTGGAAGGAACAAGCAAGAACCAAATAGATTCCAAGTAAATGATATATATATATATATTAACATTAACATGTTGACTGACAAATCATGTTAAAAAGAATAATGTGCAACAAAAAAAAAAGGATCAGCCCAACAAGGCGAAAAACCAAAATCAAATTAATAAAATCTAACAAATAGTTCAACGGTTTTCCCTTCAGCTTCTTCAAAGGCCTGACAAAGAAACACCCAAAAGTTCTTTTTGAACTTTCACCCAAGATATTACTTTTTGAGCCTTCATAGCCATTTCACTAAGGGCCCGTTTGATAAATTTACTAATAAAGTCAAGTTAAGTTAAACATCCCATCAAAAACACTTTTTACAAAAATTCCCTCTATCTTTTTCAAAAAAAGTCAAAAAGCAACTACATTTACTCACTAAAAGACAAAAAATCTACATTTCCCCATACAAAAAGTCAAAAATATTCCATTCCAAACAACTAAAAACAAAATATCATCATAACTTACTTATATTTTATTCATTCTTTTCATTTCACTTCACTCCACTTTATTTTAAAAGTAAATTACCAAACGGACCCTAATAGTATCTGACTTGTTAGTGGATATGTTACTGTTCCTTTCCAACCAAACAGACTGACAAACTGCTGGGGTAGAACAATTTCAAAGAATGGCTTCACATTGATTAATATACCCAAATTTCCAACTTTCTATTAGCTTCTAAAACATTCAAGACCAAACCAAAGAACTCTGAGCAGCCCAAAACTCCCTCAGTTTGGCTAATGCAAATCTCAATTTGATTTTATTTACTCTGTAGTCTTCCTAGTGATTTGATTTGATTCATTTCTCTACTAACCATATTGTGTGTATTATGAAATGCTAAATCACATCTTAGTCGCATATGCAGTCAAGGAGCAGTTTGGTCCCTATGATGGTTTCCACAGCTATCACCCAATGGATAATAAATTGGGGTTGATCAAATGAGAATCAAGAGAGTAGAAATGAAATGGAATATGAGAGAAATCTGCTTACCATGGTTGGAGGACGATGGATATGGAATGCATTGGAAGGTGGGTTTGGTCCTTTTGGAGGAGTGCGGCCTCTCTCTCCGTCGTAAAACCCTAGTGGAGGGAAAAACAAATAGTACATAAAGATCGAAAAACCGTGCATCATGCGCCTGTTTTTGTTTTTGTATGGACTCTCGACCCAACGGACTAAGCCCTTATCTGGGCCACCTAGGATGAAAAGGAGTCTCCGAAATCTGAATACCCCAACGATTACGGGCCCAAGATTTACACAATATTTTATTTTGAAAGATATATTTAATTTTTTAAAGATTTGGACACTTTTTTGTTGTTGTGTTTTTTTTTTTCTCACATTTGGATTGGGTGGACTTTATGGGCCCAATACAAATCTTAATCGATAGGGCTATCATACGAAGAATGCAATCGACTTAAATTATATGTGCATACAATTAGAGGTGTCAAATGTGTCGTGCCACGAATCAGGATCATGTAGTGCTTGAATCTTGTTTGGGCCTGAACCATGCCATTCGTGTAGGACTTTCGTACTGAGTTTTGTCGAGCTTCCACTTTTAGGGTTATAGTCTAAAATTTTAAAAGATACACACAAAAAAGAGTACACATACAAATTTAAATGGTTCGGTCAAACTTGACCCACTCCACTGAAGAGAGAACCATTTAGATTTTTCTAAATAAAGGTTTTTCAACATTATTACCTTCGGAACCTTTAAAATTTTAGTACACAATTAAAAAATGTACAAACAAGTAAAAGACTATATTTTTTATATTTATACTAAAGAAAAAGAAAAAAAATATTTGTATTCACTTCATCGTGCCATGAAACGGGCCATGCCTTATTGTGCCTATGGGGTTGGGAATCAGGCCCAACATGGCCCGTGCTTACGGGTTGGGCCAAGCAGTGCCTAGGCCTGCTGATTGTCGTATCGGGACACCACGGCCCATTTGACACCTCTACATACAATAGAAGAATATAAAGGCTCTATTTTTTTAGTGAAATTTCTGCCAGGAATTCACCGTGTTCAAGAATTCCTGGACATGATGTGACATGCTATCCCCTGAAATCTCTAAATTCCATGTTTCTTCACTGGAATATCTGGATTCCAGCCACGTAAAATATCTCTTTTGACCTTTGGAAATTCAGGAATTCTACTTCTTTTGTATTTTGGTGGAATTCCTAGATGCTCAAGCCCAAATGAGCATATACGAATTCCACTATGTCTGGGAATTCAGGAACCTGAAATTCCAGCAAAGAAACAGGGCCAAGGAGTCATTAGTAAAGTCTAATCTAATTAATAAGAGCTAATTAGATCAAGGTTTAAAATAAAAGCTTTAATTCTCAAGTTCTAACTTGCAATTAAAGCATTTGGTAAAATTATAAAAAAAGCTCTTATTTCATGACATAATCAAGGCCTACCTTTTAAAAATCATAATGTAGAACAGAGCGTTTGTGTCATTTTGCATCTTTTATGAGGTGATTTTTGTAAATTTTGCTTGTCCGCCTCCATCAACTTTAGCTAAAAAAAACTGTCAAAACAAAAGATCCTCCATCTAGCATTTTTTTAGGAGGTAAAAGCTTTAATTTGTAAATTAGCTCTAAAAATAGAAAATACAATTAGGTGTTTGTTAGACGCTCTATTACATAAATAAACTCTAATTCACAAAATAAGAATTTACTTTTAGAGTTACTAAATGCCCACAGGGCATTTTATAGGCGTTAACCTGTGAATTCTATCATGCAGATATCAAGACCACCCATATTAGAGTCTTAGGCCTAGTTGCTTTGCTGGGCTGGAATTTCAACCATTGTCTTGTCAATTTTCATCCATTTCTAGGTGGTGGATCCTATGTAATGACCGCCCGTGGCCATATAGGCCATGTACCAAGTATGGCTTGGCAGTATTCGGACCCACCTCTGGTGATCATGCTTCAGTGTCCAAGACCCAATCCAGGTGGTTCTCTATTCCAGCCCCTTTGCATCCCCAAGACAGCTGTCTAAGACCCAATCCAGGTCCTCTATATCCCCAAGACAGCCTATTTTTGGTGCACCTTAACATGACTAATTCAGTTCATAAGGTCCAGACCATCTGAACCCGGCCTTGTTTTGTCTATCAAAAAGTCTATATGGACCGACTTCAAAGCCCGGATTTCAGACCGATCCCAACTGGACGCTGAGCTGGACTCCAGCTGCGATCTCCTTTTGAAGACTGAAACATAAAGAAGATGGAAAGCCCGCTGAAATTTTTTCACTCGCCCGCTATCCCCCATCAACTGGACGCGACCCTCTCTCCCCATCAGCTTACTCTCTATGTCTCTCTCTCAAACCAAACCAAACCAAACCAAACCAGGCATTTTCTCACTAGGTGGGGTCGGCTATATGGATTTGACGACGCCAATCAAATCTGTTTTAGGCCATGTCTTCCGTTAGATCCATGCAGGCAATGTCATGTTTAATAGTTTCTTTCCAACTTCTCTTGGGTCTCCCTCTCCCTCTCCTACTCCGGGCAATCTCCATGCTTTCACACCTTTTAACAGGTGCCTCCGTTTGACGCCTTCTATCATGGCCGAACCATCTCAGTCGATTTTCTCTCATTTTATCTTTAATTGGTGATATTCTTACTTTGCCCCTAATCTCCTCATTCCTAGTCCAATCTCTCCTTGTGATCCCGCACATCCATCTTAGCATTATCAGCTCTGCAACTTCCTTCTTCTTAACATGATTATGCTTTACTGCCCAACACTCTGATCCATATAACAACGCTGGACGTACCACCACCTTATAATACTTTCTTTTAACCTTGAGGGGGACTTTCCGATCACACAAGACCCCCGAAGCACTCCTCCATTTGGTCCACCCGGCCTAAATCCTGTGACTTACATCAGTATCAATCTCTCGATCCTCTTGCACCATAGATCTAAGGTACCTAAAATTTTTTTCCTCTACAATTTTTTGTGTGCCCAAACTTACTTCTAAGTTACCAAGTGTCCTGCTTTGACTAAACTTGTATTCCATATATTCCGTCTTGCATCGACTTAGCCTAAACCCTTTTGCCTCTAACGTTTTTCGCCACAATTCTAGCTTAGCATTCACTCATTCTCCCGTCTCATCCACTAAAACAATATCATCTGCAAATAGCATATACCATAGAATTTCATTCTGAATATGTCTTGTAATCTCATCCATAACTAGGGCAAACAAGTACGGGCTTAACGCTGAGCCTTGGTGTAGACCAATCGTGATAGGAAACTCTTTAGTCTCTCCGCCAGTCGTTCTTATAGATGTCACGGCTCTGTTATACAAATCCTTTATCGCCTCAATATATACGACACACACTCTTTTCTTTTTTAGTACTCTCTATAGAATCTCCCTATGAACTTGGTCATAGGCCTTCTTCAAGTCAATGAACACCATATGTAAATCTCTCCGACCTTCTCTATATTGTTCCATTAACCTTCTCAGGAGAAAGATAGCCTCTATGGTTGATCTCTCAGGCATGAAACCAAATTGATTCTCTAAAATGTTGTTCTTCTTCTTAGTCTTCTCTCAATAACTCTCTCCCATAATTTCATTGTATGGCTCATTAATTTAATCCCGCGGTAGTTCGCACTGTTCTGAATATCTCCTTTATTCTTGTATATGGGTATAAGAATACTTTTCCTCCATGCATCAGGCATCTTCTTGCTCTTTAGCACTACATTAAAAAGCTTTGTCAACCAACTTATGCCATCCTCCCCCAAGCACCTCCAAACCTCAATAGGGATACCATCTGGCCCAACTGCTTTCCCATTCTTCATCATTTTCAATACTTCTTTAACTTCTTCCCTACTGATTCTCCTATAGAACATATGATTCGATTCTTCCTTAAAAATGGTAAGTTGACCTAATTGTATGTCACTACTACTGCTATTGTTAAATAACTTATGGAAGTAGCTCTTCCGACGTTCCTTTATCTCCTCATCCTTTACTAATACCTTTTCATCCTCATCCTAAATACATTTAATTTGGCTTTAATCCTTGGTTCGCCTATCTCTGGCTTTGGCAATCTTGAATATCTCTCTTTCGCCTTCCTTAGTGTCGAGTCGCCTATATAGCTCCTCAAAAGCCTTTGCCTTTGCTTCACTAATTGCATTTTTGGTTTCTCTATTTGCTTCTTTATATCTCTCCAAGTTCACTTCATTTCGATCATTTTGTCAAGTTTTAAAGCACTCTCTTTTAACTCTTATCTTATCTTGGACGGCCTCACTCCACCACCATGCATCTTTTTGTGCCTGAGCACCTCCTTTGGATTCTCTTAAGACTTCTTTCCCTATCCTCCTAATACACTCTGCTACCTTATCCCAAATATTATTTGCACTCTCATTTACCGCCTAAACGTCTTCCTCTAGTACTTTTTCCCTTAATGCCAGTTGTTTATCACCTTTCAAGTTCCACCATTTGGTCATTGAGCATCTATACAACTTCTTTTTTCTAGTCCACATTTGTAGCTGCACATCTATGATCAACAACCTATGTTGGAAAGTCAAGCCCTCCCCCGGTATAACCTTGCAATCTTTACAAGCGAAGCGGTCTCTTTTCCTAGTTAAGAAGAAGTCAATCTGTGTCTTTGAGGAGCTACTCTTATAAGTCACCAAATGTTCATCTCTTTTCCTAAAAAAGGTGTTAGTTACCATGAGATCATGAGCCACTGAAAACTCCAAAACATCATTCCCTTCTTCATTTCTATTACCGTATCCATGTCCCCCTTGTACTCCTATATATCCATTTAAGTCGCATCCTACATGATCGTTCAAATCTCCTCCTAGGAAGACCATCTCGCCTTAGGGTATCTCTCATTACAAGAAGTTGCATTTTTACAGACGTTTTTATAAATTCGTCGGTAAATAGTGTTGTTTACCGACATATATAATTTCGTCGGTGAAAATTTATCTTTTAACGACGTTTTATATAAAACGTCGCTAAAATGTTGACTTTTAGTGACGTTTTACTAAAAAATTGTCTGCAAAGTTCAATCTTACAATTAATTTCCTTTAAAATCAAAGATTATTATCAACGTTTTAGAATTCGTCTATAAAATAGACTTTTAGCGAAGTTTTTTACTTTTAGCGACGTTTTTTTCTTCGGTAAAAGTATTTTTATTTTTATTTATTTTTCTTTCAAATTTTGCCGATAAAACAAAAATGTCGGTAAAAGTGTTTTTATTTTCATTTATTTTTCTTATTTTGCCGACGAAAAACAACATTGGTAAGAGTGTTTTTATTTTTATTTATTTTTATTTTTTATTTTGCCGATGAAAAAAAAAGTCAATAAAATCTTTTTATTTTTTACTTATTTTGCTTTTTTATTTTGCCGACAAAATAAAAACGTCAGTAAATTTACTATTTTTCCCTCCCCCCACCACCTCCCACCAAAAGCCCTCTCCCCCTCCCCTCTCCCCTCTCCCCTCTCCCCTCTCCCTCTGCTCTCGCTCTCTCTCTGTCTCGCTCTCTCTGCTCTCTCTCTCTATCCTCCCACCAAAAGCCCTCTTTTATCTCTCTCCCTCTCCCTCTTTTGTCTCTCTCTGCTATTTCTCTCTCTCTCTGTCTCGCTCTCTCTGCTCTCTCTCTCTATCTGCGCTCTGTCACTCTGTCTCTCTCTCTATCTGCGCTCTCTCACTCTCTGTCTCTCTCTATATCTGCGCTCTCTCACTCTCTGTCTCGCTCTCTTTGCTATTTCTCTCTCTCTCTCTCTGTTATTTCTCTCTCTTTGTCTCGCTCTCTCTGCTATCTCTCTCTCTCTCTATCTACGCTTCTCTCACTCTCTCTCTCGCTCTCTCTGCTCTCTCTCTCTCGCTCTCTCTCTCTCTCTCTCTCTCTCTCTCTCTCTCTCTGCCCGAAACCGATCGTCACTTGAAAACGGTCTCCCTCTCTCTCGCCGCTGCCTCTGCTCGGACCCTCTCTGCCCCTAATTTCCTCTCTCTTGCTCTTACCCTCTCTACCTCGCCGATTCAAGACTAATTTCAGAGAAGGTATACGAAACGCTATGAATGTCTGTATGGTTTGGTTTTCTTCTTTTTCATTGCAATTGATTCACTTGGATTTTCTTCTGTTCAAAATTTCAGGTATTCAAGCTGCTCCGAGGAAGCAGGCCGTAGCTGCAGCATTTTAGCTTTGTGAAAGAGCCACTTCTGGACGTAATTTTGGTACTCCTTTTTTAGTTTTTTGAATATGAATGGATTTTTGAAGTGAAGATTTTGTGATTTTACTTTTTGAATGTGTAATTGGGATCAATGTCTTGTTTGGGTTCCTGCCATTTTAGTTAATTTTTGCCATTTCTTGTTTCCATTTGGTGGGATGATATGCAATGAGATGGATTACACGCTTCTTGGCCTGTTTGGATCTTCAGATTACTCATTGTACCTGTAAATAGTGGAAGGCATAAAATAAATATTATAAGTAAATGCTCGTTATTGGAAGGCATAAATTTAATCTATAAACTGCATAATATGATCCCCTTTTTTTTTGCTAGAGGAGTTCATATATGATTCTTTTGATTTCAAGTGCGAAAGATTTATTTAATTTTGTAATTTTTTGTTTTTGAAAATAATTGACATCATGTTTGTTGATGATTCTGGTTCATCTGTGTTAAATTGAAGTGGAAAAATGAACTGTTGTAATCTAAGATCAACCTCAATACAGATAATAGCTTTTTACTCTCTATTGGAAAGGATCTTGTCACATTTGCGCTCATACTAATGAAACTAGAATTTTGTTAAGATGGATGGGTACAAATGTTTAAAATTCAAGTGAATAACATTCATGTTGATCACAGTATTGACATCTTGACAATCATTTTGTATTGGATGAGTTAATGCTAATTATTGCTGGTTGTCTGCATGTAGAAGTGCTTATTATCTTAGATGATTCTGCTGTCTTTCCCTCTGTTTTTATCTTTCCTTTCTTTTTTAGGTGCAGTTGAGTACAAGCTGTTTGTTGGATCAATGAGAAGACAAGCTACAGAAAGGGAAGTTGAAGAAGTGAGTTTTATATACATTGTGCAAACCTTCTTCTTGTATTGCTTGTTCCAGCATTTATATATTATTTTCCCTGTAAAGCATGCACGAGTGGTTTGCAGATGTAAAGGTTCCTGAATTGTGTGGATGAGTGTGAGAACATTGATGCACTGCACTATATATGCAACAATGCATATATAAGTTAAATAGAAACTGCTTGATAAATGTCAGTGACCACTGCCATCACCATCATCATCAAAGCCTTGTCCCAACTATATTTAGGTTAGCTACATGAAATCTGTTTTGCCATTTCAGTCCATCCTGGGCCAAATATCATGTGTCGCAGAATTCATGTTGCAGAAAAGTTTCATGCCGGCTGTCAACCTACCCGATGCAAAACTCTCCCCCCCTCCATCATCCAGGCATGGGACCAGCAGTTACAAAAACTGGCGGAGTTTAATTAACATTATTGATAGAAAAAGAGTATTTTTGGATGAGGATAGGATATGGCAGGTTCGGATTTGAGAGGGAGGGAGGGCAGGCAAACAAATACACTTTCTCTGCGGGGGTTTTGGGTCCGTTTATTTATTTATTTATTTATTTTTTGCGTGGGAGGGTGTTGGGGTGAGGTCAGCTACATGAAATCTGTTTTGCCATTCCAGCAAACAAACACACTTTCTCTGCAGGGGTCTTGTGTTGCAGAATTCATGTTGTAGTTGTGACAAACTCACGCACACTTTCTCAGCGGGGATTTTGGGTTTTTTTTTTTTTTTGGTGGGGGTGGGGGGGTTTACAACTAGTTACATGTGACTGTCTGTAACGAATGGATAAATAGGGACATGTTTATATGCTTTCAATTAACAATTGATGGATAAAAACACAAGTTTTTTATGCATATCTAAAAGCTTGACTTTGTCTTTCTCGTCCTCTTATCTTTTTCTTTGATTGGTAACAAGACTTGAACCAACAATCTAAGAGTAAAAATCATGAGCACCTTCCACTGTGCCACAGGCTCTTGTCATCTTTTTTCTGCTATTCAGTTCCATTTTAATTTTATCTGTGAAGGTTTCATCAAATTTCTGACCAAGTATCAATGGCAGATCTTTTCTCCATATGGTCGTGTTGAAGATGTCTACATTATGAGAGATGATTTAAAACAAAGTCGTGGTGCGTAATATCTACAATTTCTTGCCGATCTTTATCGTTATTTATTTCTAGAAATGATCTTATTCATGGTAACCCCCCTGTATTATTATTATTTTTTGCATATGTCATGGTGTGTAATGTCTATATTTTCTTGATGATATTCATCGTCATTTGTTTTTAAGATGTTCTCTTTGTTGGGAACCCTCCCCCGCACCCCTGCTCCCATCTGATATGTTTGTTTGAATGATCTATGAAGGATGTGGATTTGTTAAATTTTCTCATAAATGGCAGAGGCGGCAATAAGAGCTCTTAATGGAACCTATTTGATGAGGGTAAATTTTTTTTATTTTTATAATGGCAATTTTTAATTTCTCTTTCCATTGCTAAAGTGACCCTTCAAATCTTTTTTGCCCTATTCTTTTTGTTTAGGGTTGTGATCAGCCACTGACAGTACGCTTTGCTGATCCCAAGAGGCCTAGGGCTGGAGAGTCAAGGTGCCGACTCTCTCTCTCCAGACATTTATGTAGAGAGCCAAGCATATATTATATCATGTTGATTTATCTTGAATTACAGTGCCTTACTGCATGACTGTTCCTAATTTCCTCTTCAGATTTGGTCCTGCATTTGGGGGTCCTGGTTTTGGCCCTCGATCTCAAGAAACAGTGGGAGTCAGGTCAGTATTACATATTCAAGGAAGTTCATGCGTCCACTCTCATACATATTTATTTATAATTTCTCCTTCTGATTGGCTAGTCACGTTTGCACTGATATTTATTGCAGGCCACCACCCAACCTTGGTGACTCTTTGGGAGGGCGTTATCCACCTCACGCTTGGCAGCCAATGATTCCCAAGAATGCAGGGCCATCTAGCCAAGTTGCTAATACTTTTGGTGGTCATTTGTCTACGAGGGATGGTGTTGGAACACTGCCTTCAACTGCTGTAAGTTCTGCTGCAAATTGTTTAGTTATAGACTTGTGTTGATTAGGCTGTAAATGACCTGGGGCGGCTTATGTGCATGACCTGCCATTGGATGGCATTGAACCTTGTTTGTCCCATGGGTCTAGCTGGCCCTGTTTTTATATCCAACCTATAGTTCTTATTATGTGCTTGTTGATGCTTATGAAACTTATTTATTTTGGAAATCTTAGGCTGGTTCTTTGGGAGTCCTTGGTGGCACAACAAATGGTTCTTTTCAGGGACTTTCCGTTACACAATCTTTGACATCACAACAGGTAGATCCATATTCTTGTTTCTGTGACCTTATGCAATAATTCAGAAACTTGTAGAGTTGAAATCCCAATAAAGCCTCTTGGATTTCACAGTTCTATATGTTAATATCTTTGTCATGTAGACCACTACCCCATCGGCAGCACAAAATCAGCCCTTCGGTCAGAAATTGTCTCCGATGCAGAAACCACTTCAATCACCTCAACATTGCCATTTTTTTGTTATCATCGTGAAATTATGGTTTTGAATTTGCATCCACTATCAACTTAATTGCAGGCTGAAACAGACAGGGAAGCGGGAGGAAACAGGGGAGTTTCTGACAAACAGATTTGTTTGAAGGTCTTTTCTCTAATTGTTCTTAACATCACTTTGGTGGATTTGCCTGGAATTACGAAAGTTCCAGTGGGTGACCAACCAACTGAAAGTTTCAGTGGGTGACCAACCGACTGATATTGAGGCACGGATTAGAACAATAATTTTGTCATACATCGAACATGAGACCTGTAAAATTCTAGCTGTTACACCAGCAAATTCAGATTTGGCCAATTCAGATGCACTCCAGATGGCAAGGATTGCCGATCCTGACGGTAAAATCTCCAAATATACTTATATCACCAGGTCATTTACCGAAAGGAAAACTTAAAAAGAACTCAAGAAATCTTCTACAGTTCTATTATGATTTTCTATATGCTGTAATAAATTACTGTTTTTGCTTGACAGGTTCTCGAACTATTGGTGTTATCACTAAGGTCTGACGCCTCACTTCTTACTTTTTCATGTCACTTTAGTGTATTTTACTTTGCACCTTTTTGCTTATGGTGCAAAAAGATGATCTTTTCCTCTACTCTTAATCCTGTGAGATTATCTTGCTTCTTGATTGTATTGTGACTTGATTTAATGCAGTTGGAGAACCTTGATGATCAGGCTAATCAAAGTTCAGAGGCCCTCAGTGCCTAACTGCCTATATTTTATGTCATCCCTTAAAACAATTGTGACTTTACTCAATTGTTTTTTAAAACCCTGTTTGTATATAGGTAAGGGCTGTTCAGAACTCCACACCAGTGCCAACGAATGTGAAATTTCCCACTTCAGCCTGGCTGCCATTTTCAATGTTGTTTGATGCAATCCAGACAAGCATATCTCCTTCAGATAAGGAATTATTGGATGTCCACTATAATGCTTTCAAGGTATTGCTTGAGAAAAATAACCAGTGCTGCAGTCAACTCTTTATAGGCTCTAAACGTACCTCACAATAAAAAAGCATTTTTACATCCTTTTTTTTTTTCAGTGTAAAAAGATAACTAGGGAACAGTTAATTCAGAAGTTGAGACAGATTGCTGGAGATGACTTGTTGAGATCTACACTAAAGGCAATTCCAATGCAATGTAAGATGACTTCAACAAACATTCTAAAGTTAGTCTAGCTTGGTGTTATTCTTGACTCTTGTAGAGATATAAGACTTTTATAAGACTGCAGTAAGTTTTCAGCATTGATATATATTTTTATTTTCACGTGTTGATCCCACATGGGGATGTGATTTTCATGATTCTTTCAATTTTGATAGCAAGTGTCATTTAGCAATATAGCATTTATTTGTATGACAATGAAACTTGTGCATTGACAAAAACAGGAGAGAGCTTAGCGTTTCAGGTTTTAACTGTGAGGGATAAGGGTCCTCTAGGGGACAGCCTCTAGAGATTACCTGAAGTTATCACCAAACAAGGAAACTTGCAAATTTGCTAAAACAGCAATTAATCACATATTCATGGACATTCTGAATTGCTACAGGTTACAGAAAACATTAATTATGACCTGCTTTTGCCATGAAGCATATAATTTCTGCCTCTTTGTAAAAATGTTACTGAAAAGAATAAAAGAAACGTCTTAACTAATCAGGATTCCTACTAGTTTACTTTTAACAACTTGAAAAGTAATATATCTCTGACATATTAGGATTTTTTGACCAAAGGAAAGCACAGAGTATAAACAATTACAGCCAGCCCAACTATGTTTGATGATTGTTCTTTGACCTTTTGGATGTCATTTTGTTCTTATGTCTCTTGGATTTAGGAAAAGGTGCTTCAACTGCCTATGTCCTGTTGTTGTAATTTATGTAGTTAGACTGAATATTACTTGTTTGTGCGCATGCTCATTTATGTGCATGGGGGGTTCATTTCTTTTACTTCTCATCCTTTGTCTAGTAGTCCATCCGTTGGAAGCGAGGAATGGGTTCAAAAGTAAGTATTTTGCCAATATTTCTAGAACCCTATAAAGGTGATGTTGTGCACATTCCTTAGAAATGAATACTCAGGCTCGAAAACGGCTGGCCGGAGGTCCGGAATGGGAAACGACTCTCGGAAAAATTGGAAACCGGCATGAGCACCTTGCTCAAGGGTAGAGTAACTTGTAGGAACTGACAGTTCGCAGATAGGACTCTCGGTTAGAGAATTAGAAGCAAAAACATATGATTTTCCGACACATAGGCTTGAAAACGGCCCGTCGGGGGTCCGGAACGGGAAAAGGCCCTCGGAAAAATCGGAAACCGGCATGAGCACTTCGCTCGAGAGTAGAGTAACTTGTAAGAACTGACGGTTCGCAGATAGGACTCCCGGTTAGAGAATTAGAAGCGAAAATCGACGATTTTCCAACACTTAGACTCGAAATGGCCCGTCGGGGGTCCGGAAGAGGTTTAAGGGTATGTGAGGACCTATTCTATGTCAGCAGGTAGGGATGAAAGTGGGCCGAGCCGAGCTGGGCTTTGACAGGCCCTAGGCTCGGCTCTAGTATTTTTCAGTAGGCCCTAGCTCGGCTCGAGCTCGAGAGGGCCTCAAAAACTCTGGCTCGGGCTCGGCTCTTATTAAGTTATGAGGCCCTAGGGCCGGACTCAATGATATAACACTAGTTGAAAGAAAATATTTTCAGGAAAAAAAATCATATAAGAATTCAAAGAAATCTACATATGCAAATCAGAACAAAAAATGGTCAAATGCATGCATTCATCCCTTATTCTCATTCCCATAATTTGGATTGCAGCAATAAAATTAACTAAAATAAGAAAGACTCCATAAAAGCAAAGGGAGCCTAGTTCCAACACTCCATAATAGTTCAATGTTAATGTAGATGAGCATTATCAAATTCCAACAATAATACAAATCAAATTAAACTCCAATAGCATCATAGAATAAAATAAAGTATTCGGCTAGCATCATAAAATAAAGTCTCCAGCATCACCAGCTTCACCTATAACAACAACAATAGAGCCTTGTTAATAAATAATAATAACAACAAAGAAAAAGTTGTTCCAGAGTTAAAAGACTTAAAAAATGTCTTCCAGACCATTAATATACATGCATCCTCAAAGTTGTTTAGGGATTATTTATATTGGATTAAAATTAGTGCTTAAGGTTTAGGGTTTATGGATTATTTAGTGCTTAGGGTTTAGGGATTATTTATATTGGATTAAAACTAAGGTTTAGGATTTATGGATTATTTAGTATCATAGATTCATATATGTGTTATATACTGTATAGTGTACACATATATATAATATATGGATTAATATATGTAGGCCCTATGGCTTACTGCTTAGGTTTAGGATTTATCGATTATTTAGTGTTTAGGGTTTAGAGATTATTTATATTGATTAAAACTAAGGTTTAGGATTTATGGATTATGTTATATTATATATGTATTATATATTGTATAGTGTACATATATATAGTATATGTAGGCCCTAGGGCTTACGAACCGGGCTTCATCAAGCCCGAGCTCGGCCCGTTTAAGCAAACGAGCCTCCTACTAGGCCCTAGCTCGGCTCTTTTGCCTTTTGAGCCGAGCTCGGGCCGAGCCTATAATGGGCTGTCTGCGGGCAGCCCTAGGACGGCCCGGCCCACTTTCACCCCTATCAGCAGGGCCTTGTGGAGCAAGCTAAACAAGCCGGTGAGCCCTTCCCTATATAACAGAAACCAATTATGACTTCAATTCTGGCCTGATATTGACTCATCTTCAGAGCGAGGCAAATGTCAAAGCAGATTGATTGTCAAGGCTCGAAAACGGCCCGCCGGGTGTCCGGAACGGGAACCGGCCCTTGGAAAAATTGGAAACAGACACGAGCACCTGACTCAAGGGTAGAGTGACTGGTAGGAACTGAGGGTTCGCAAATAGAACTCCCAGTTAGATTGGAAACGAAAATATCGAGTTTTCCAACACTTAGGCTCGAAAACGGCTCGCCGGGGGTCTGGAACGGGAACCGGCCTGTGGAAAAATCAGAAACCGGCACGAGCACCTGGCTCGAGGATAGAGTGACTTGTAGGAACTGACGGTTCACAAATAGGACTCTCAGTTAGTGAATTAGAAGCGAAAACATTGGGTTTTCCAACACTTAGGGTCGGAAACGGCCCGCCGGGGGTCTGGAACGGGAACTAGCCCCCGGAAAAATCAGAAACCGGCACAAGCACCTGGCTCGAGGGTCGAGTGACTTGTAGGAATTGACGGTTCGAAAATAGGACTCCCGATTAGTGAATTAGAAGCGAAAATATCGGGTTTTCCAACACTTAGGGTTGAAAACGGCCCGCCGGGGGTACGGTACGGGAATCGGCCCCCGGAAAATCGGAAACCGGCACGAGCACCTGGCTCGAGGGTAGAGTGACTTGTAGGAACTGACGGTTCGTAAATAAGACTCTCGATTAGTGAATTAGAAGCAAAAACATTAGGTTTTCCAACACTTAGGGTCGAAACCGCAGAGGGTTTGGAACGGGAACCGGCCCTCGGAAAAATCGGAAACCGGCATGAGCACCTGGCTCGATGGTAGAGTGACTTGTAGGAATTGAGGGTTCGCAAATAGGACTCCCTGTTAGTGAATTAGAAGCGAAAACATCGAGTTTTCCAACACTTAGGGTTGAAAACGGCCCGCCGGGGGTCCGGAATGGGAACCGGCCCCCGAAAAAATAAGAAACGGCACAAGCACCTAGCTCGAGGGTAGAGTGACTTGTAGGAACTAAGGGTTCGCAAATAGGACTCCCGGTTAGTGAATTAGGAGCGAAAACATCGGGTTTTCTAACACTTTGGGTCGAAAACGGCCCGCCGGGGTTCCGGAACGGGAACCGGCCCCCGGAAAAATTGAAAACCAGCACGAGAACCTGGCTCGAGGGTAGAGTGACTTGTAGGAACTGAGGGTTCACAAATAGGACTCCCGGTTAATGAATTAGAAGCGAAAACATCTAGTTTTCCAACACTTAGGCTCGAAAATGGCCTGCCGGGGGTCCGGATCGGGAACGGGCCCCTGGAAAAATTAGAAACCAGCAAGAGCACTTGGCTCGAGGGTAGAGTGACTTGTAGGAACTGACGGTTTGCAAGGACTCCCGGTTAGTGAATTAGACCTGAAAACGTTGGATTCTTAACACTTAGTCTCGAAAATAGGCCGTCGGAGGTCGAAAACGGGAAACGGCCATCGGACAGCCCAGAAACTAGCACGTGTATCTTGTTCAAGGCTAAAGTAACTTGTAGGAATTGACGGTTAGTGATTCAGACTTTCGGTAAACGAATTTAGACGCAAAAAACGCCTGATTCTCAACACTTAGGAAAAGATTTATATATATATATGTTTATCTTTCTTTTATAATTTAATTCATTGAAAAGATTCTAATGTTGTTTTTGTCATTGTAGATTGATGGACGCTTTGGGGTCAGTTGCAGGATTGTGCGGTGTTTTATTCTTTTTAGTTTATTTGTATATATATATTGGACATTTATATGGAACTGTATTATTATTGATCCTAATATTTGTTTAATGAGATGAATGATTTGATGAAAAATGGCGATGGTTGTTTGTTTATTTAGTAATTTGTGTTTGCATGCATTTTTTATGTTGAATATAGGTACACGAACAAGTTTATTTTTTGATACAGGTGTATAAACAGGTTTATTGGAAAATTATATTGAAAAAATAAATATAATATTTTAAAAAATATATAATACTTTTACCGACAAAAATAAAAACGTCGGTAAAAATATTTTTTAATTTTTTATTTTTTTCCCGACGAAAATAAAACGTTGGGAAAAGTTTTTTCATCTTTTTTATTTTTCTTTTTTTTCTCTTGCCGATGAAAATAAAACGTCGGGAAACGTTTTTTCATTTTTTTTACTTTTCATTTTTTCTTTTGTCGACGAAAATAAAACGTCGGTAAACGTTTTTCATTTTTTATTTTGCCGACGAAAATAAAACATCGTCGGTAAAATTTTTTCATTTTTTTTTCTTTTTTTCTTTTGCCGACGAAA
The DNA here is from genome assembly GCA_038049695.1 of Cinnamomum chago. NCBI lineage: Eukaryota > Viridiplantae > Streptophyta > Magnoliopsida > Laurales > Lauraceae > Cinnamomum > Cinnamomum chago. The sequence continues at coordinate 10,600,993 of CP142453.1, read as the reverse complement.
ATAAAACGTCGGTAAAAGTTTTTCATTTTTTCATTTTCCTTTTTTTATTTTGCCGACGAAAATAAAATGTCGGTAAGAGTTTTTCATTTTTATTTTTTTGTTTTGCCGATGAAAATAAAACGTCGGGAAAAGTTTTTTCATTTTATTATTTTTGTTTTGCTAATGAAAATAAAACGTCGGTAAAATTTATATTCAATTTTTAGAAAAGTTAGATAAATTTACCGACGATTTAAAAGCATCGGTAAAACTCAAATAATCGTCGGTAAAATTCTAATTTTGGCCGACGGAAATAAAATTTCGTCGGTAAAACGTTTTGTCCACCACTTTTTACCGATGTTTGTCCGACGAAAATATTTTTGTCGGTAAAGATTTTTACCAACGTTTATTGGACTTTTGGCGACGAAAAATTTCGTAGCTAAATGTGTAAACTGTTGTAGTGTCTAGTAGCATTCCTTCTAAGTCTTCACAAAACTTCTCATTATGTCCATCACCTAAGCCCACCTGGGGGGCATAAGCACTAATTATGTTCACTATCTCTTCTCCTAATACTAACTTAATTGCAATATTCATATCTCCACATCGCTTTACACTAACTATATCTTCCTTTAAGTCCTTACTTACCACTATGCCGACCCCATTCCTCATCTATTAAGTCTTGTATACCATAACTTATTGCCAGTCCTTTCAATCTCTTTAGCTTTCTGTCCCACCCACATTGTCTCTTGCAAGCAAGCAATTGCGATTTGTCTCCTTTCCATTGTATCCACTACTTCCATAAATTTCTCAGTTAGGCTCCCAATGTTCGAAGTACCTAATCTCAGCCTTCTATTTTGGACTAGCTTCCTTACCCCCCACACTCATCCCAAGTGTGAGGACCCTTGCCTATTTAACACTGCACCCGGGTGTCGATGCAACAGTCCTTGCTCACTTATCACTGTACTCGGACCATACAGCGCGTCGCTAAGTAGGGGATGCCCCCACGAAATTTTATTAGGTCTCAAATCCATAAAGAAATCCGACTGAGTATTGTGCTGGCTGCCGGCTACCTAATGCACAACCCTCCTCCTTTGTCTGGGCTTGGGACCGACTTTCTGTCTCTCTCTGTGAAAAATTTTCCCCCTTCTTAGACCTAAATCGACCTCTCTCCCGCTTCTGTCTCTCTTCTCTCTCTCTCGTCGGTCTCTCTCAACGAAGCTTTTTGTCTCTCTCGCCTCTCTCTCTCTCTCTCTCCCTTTCTCATCGACCTAACCCACCCTCTCTCTGCAAGATCGATACCCCTCTCTCTGCAAGACAGACAGCGAACGGGATCTCCCTCTCACGGTCGTCTCTCTCTTTCTCGTCTCTCTCTCCCGGATGGATCTCCCCCTCTCGTCTCTCTCTCACGGCCGGCTCCCTCTCTCTCTCCCGGACGATAATCTCTCCCCCTCTCGTCTCTCTCACGGATTGCTCCCTCTCTCTCTCTCGAACTACTCCCTCTCTCGTCTATGCAAGTTTTTTTTTTTCTAAAAAAAAAAATGAATGATTGAGCTACCTTTCAAAGTACTATACAGGTTTTTTTTTTCTAAAAAAAAATCAACGAAAATGACCCTCAAATTAACTAGTTTTATAGATTGCTTTGTGTTTGGCTTTTGAGGAAGAACTCCTTAAAAAAGAAAAGAACAAGTTGCATTTTGGGTTGTTGTCATTTGGAAGTTTCCATCTTTTTTCCCTTTTCTTCTTCTGCATGGATTTTTGGGTTTTCTGAAGTTTGTAATTTGTATTCTTTTGACATCTTTGAGTTTGAAACCCATGTTTCATTTCTGGGTTTGTTTCTGATACTTTTATTTTTAGGGTGTTGGTTTCATGTTTTCTTGTTTGATTTTTTTGGTGATTGGGTTTTGATTTTTTATTTTTTTTCTTGTTCATTTCCAGTTGGGTGGTTTTGGCACTATTGATTGGGTTGGCTGCTGAAGTTTCCTTGAATTTAATATCGAAGGGAGGGAGTATAGAAATGCCCAAACAAGGTCCTTGTTGCCATTGTGGGATTAGTTGTGAGTCATTGCTTGTTGGAGGAATTAAATTTCCTTTTCTTTTAATGTATGTACGCTTGGAGGTTTTATGTTGTTCCAATTGGCATTATTTTCTGTTCAATTTGATTTTAGAATACTATGATTGTTATCTTACCATGTTGCTGGTTCAGCTTGGTCAATGGATTTTATTTGATATATTGAGACTGGATTGGATTGCAGTGTGGGTTTTCTAAAACTTGGGTTTTGCTGTTTTCAATTTTTTTGAGCTAATATGCTGATTTGGTGACATGGGTTTCCTTCATGTCATTTTTCTGTTAATATTTCCCCCCTTTACATACTGCATGGTTTGATGATTGCACTTTTCATTTTTTGTTTGTCAATAATGAAAACTTTTTATTAAAATGAAGGAAGAAACAATGAACATGTAAAATGAAAGAAGAAAAGGCAGGCATAAAAGCAGAGGCGGACTCCGGATTTTCGTTTAGGTGGGGCTAAACTTTTGCTAGAGTTTTTTCACATTAACAATAACAAAAGAAAAAATGAATTCCATAGTCACTATAACCATAGGCCAAATGGATAGTTACTATAATCAGTCACTGTAACCATTGGAAAATTGGCCAGATGAGTAGTCACTATGACCATTGGAAAATTGGCCAGATGAGTAGTCACTATGACCATTGGAAAATTGGCCAGATGGGTCACCCCCAAAGGTGCCTTGAAAGCTCCCAAACTCATCTGTAAAAGTGTTGTTAAGTGGGAAACTTAGATAGTCAGATTGTTTGGCAATTGAGGAAGGATTCCATTGGCAGGCAGTTGAGGAAGGATTCCAGAGAAACCACTCTCCATTGGTAGGGCCACAGGGGTGTGTTAGAAGTCTGAAAAAAGGGTCGTGCCAAAGGGGAGAAGTTCATAAATGGATATGGTGAAGGGTTAGGGATGATGGATTTGTTGATATTGGATGAGAAAGTGGACTCATCCATGTCCCTGCACCAGTTGGAATTGCATACTCAGAACATATTGCTGACAGAGAGAGCACTTAGAGGTAGACCTTTCACCAAGTTTCATTTTCCATACCTCCCTGTTTACAAGGAACATGTTCAAGTTTTTTAACGCCTAGCTGACGTTACTTGGCTTGGCAGCAAGGACTGTCAATATGGTAGTCTCAAATATGCTACATTAGCTACAGGGAAGGTCATCCTCTATTTCTCAATAGAAAGTTTACAGACAATAGAATATGCAGCTTTTGCCATTCACGCAATAGAGGTGTTAGTGTCATTTTTGCACAATCTACTGATAATCTGCCCGTATCATGCGATCTTATCCCTTGTATTGAAGTAAATTATGAGGTAGGAACAGTCAACAACAACCCACAAATCTCACTCATTCATAAATCAAATAAGAACACAAGATAAAAAAGCGTCAAGTAATGTAACAAAGAATATCATAAATAAAAATCCCTAAATCAAAACAACCCTAACCCTAACCAAGAAACAAAAATCAAACAAAAAGAACCCTAACTTCTTTGTGCAATGCCTAAAATAATGAATGAAATCAAAGAAAATAGGGGGAGAGGGAGAGAGATAGGCAACATAGAAGCCATTAAAAATGGGTGTCCGAGAGAGAGAGAGAGGCGACAGAGAGGGAGAGGGAGAGGGAGATTTACCTGAAGCTCAAAGATCCTCATAGATGTCCGACGAGAAGTACGAGAATTGAAGAAGGGTGCATGTTTAAAAGGAAGAGGGAAGGTCGACAGGAGAGTTGGGGTTTTTTTAGTTCCATCCCTTTCGACATGGGGCAGTGATTTTAGACATGTGGGGCTTGGGCCAAGGCCCAGTACGATTTTAAGAGGTATTTGTCGCCTTAGGTCACGATAACGTGCAAGCTGCAAAGAAGAGCCTACAGAGCAGGGTAAAACTTTCTACACCCAATTTGGTTAAAGATGAAGCCACTACATTGGTATCCTAAAAGTTTCCACATGCTATACATTTGTTTTCTTAATGCTGAACTATCTCATTGAGATCCTTTTTGCTTGACCTTTTTCTGGTCAATTTCTTTTCAAGAGGGTATAATTTTCTGTTTTATTTTATTATTATTATTTTTTTACTTTCCGTTTGCAGGCTTAGACAACAAGGAATCCACAGAGTGAGACGAAAAACATATTGGAGAGCATCTGTGGTGATGGAATTCACTTCGGGCATTTGGAACACTTCTTTTAGCCCTTTTGATTTCAGATGATGTAATGTTCAAATAAATGTAATCATCCTAATGATGTAATGGATTTCATGGTAATGTAATTTTAATGTTGGAATGAATTCTGATTTAAATGTGAATGGAGATGTTATGAAATGATGAGAGTTTATATTTGTTGAGAAGTTTTGAATTTGGAATATTTTGTGAATTTTGTGACAATGGTTTTCTTCTGTTAATAGAAAAGGAAGAACAACATATATAATTACATTTCGTGCATATATAACATAGAAAAAGGAAAAACAGAGAGAAAAGAAAAACCAACACAAACAATTAGAAAATAAAAATCTATTCTAATTACATGAAAACCACATCACAAAATATGAGATTAAGATGGGAGATCTTAACATCAACCCACATTAAAATGATAGTATGAAACTCGGCAAGGTTTCAAGGTTTCAGCAGATCAGAACCTAGTGTGTTGGAAAAGCGCGCGTGTAAAATCAACCAAACGCGATTGATTCCTACCGAAATAATGCAGATTTGAAGTTTATAATATGCACTATGAAACCCCAGAATTTCAGCCAAAAAATCCCTCGGGAAGTAGGCTAAACAGGGGTACTCAGCAAGGTTTCAGCCGATCTGAACCCACTTCGTTGGAAAAGTGCGCGAGTGCAAAACCAGAAAAACGTGATTGTTTCTAATCGAAACTTAGCAGATTTGAAGTTCATAATATGGTCTTTGAAAGCCCAAATTTCGTCCAAAAAATCCCTCAGGAAGTAGGTTAATCAGTGCCCTAAACAGGGGTACTCAGCAAGATTTCAACAGATTTAACCGATAGGATAGGAAAAATGCGCTAGTTGAAAATAAGGCAAACACGATTGATTCCTACCCAAAAATTGTAGATTTGAAGTTCATAATATGGACTTCGAAACCCCCAAGTTTCGTCCAAAAACTCCCTCGGGAAGTGGGTTAACCAGTGCCCTAAACAGGGGTACTAAGGAAGGTTTGTGTAGATTTTCTTAACCGAGTTGAAAAGGTGTCCGAGTTGAAAACATTGCAAACGTGATTGTAATTAACTGAAAAATAGTATATTTTAAGTTCATAATACGAACTTCGAAAGCCCCAAATTTCAGAAAAAAAAAACCTTTGGGAAGTGGGCTAAAAAGTGTCCTAAATAGGGGTACTCAGCAAGGTTTGTGCAGATTTTCTTAACCGGGTTGAAAAAGTGTCGAATTGAAAACATTGCAAACATGATTGTAATTAACTAAAAAATAGCAGATTTTAAGTTCATAGTGTGGACTTCGAAAGCCCCAAATTTTAGCAAAAAAAAACCCTCGGGAAGTGGGTTAAAAAGTATCCTAAACAGGGGTACTCAGCAATGTTTATGCAAATTTTCTTAACCGAGTTGAAAAAGTGTCCCAATAATCGATTCTCAGATTATCTTCCCTCTTTCGTAAAAAGCTCTGTTTGATGGTGTTTCTCTGAAAAGAAGAACGATCTCATTGAGATCTTCTTTGCTATAATTTTTTGTTTTTGGCTAATCTCTTTTCAATAGGCCATTCTTTTCTGGTTTATTTAATTCTTATTTTCTGTTTACAGGAGTCCACAAAGTCAGAAGAAGAGAAACATATTGGACAACATTTGCTGTGAAGGAGTTGATGATGGGCATTTGGAACACTTCTCATCGCTATTTTTTTTTTTTTCAAATGATTTGATGTTCAAATAAATGTAATTCGAATGATGTAATGGATTTCATGTAATTTTAATGATGGAATGAATTTTGCATTTAAGTGTGAATGGAGATGTTGAGGAAATGATGGGAATTTATATTGGTTGAGATGTTATGAATTTGGAAACAAACATTGTCGAATTTTGCAGAATGTGTTTTGTTTGTGTTGAGATTCCTTACTGCATAGAGTTTAACTGTGGAGATCTAGCTAGAGATATTCCATGAATTATGTTGTAAGTTATCTATGATTACAGTGACAGGGACTCTATGGAGTCTACGGAAATGTCCTGATATTTTGTTAATTTTCTAGATTTTGTGATTGGTTATTGCAGTGATTGGTTATCTTCTTTTGATCCCACTAGGTGCCCGTTAAATTTGTGAACATGAACACAACCATTCACATTTAGAACCAAACCTGGTTTTGCCTATCATATTCACATTCAACATCAACTATAATTTATTCATCAAACATCCAAGTTGTGCATTAAACAAAATCATTTTTATCAATCAATGCCAATATGCCATCTTCAAGCACTAAAGTCTTCTTCCATTCTTCATTTATAGATTTGAGTTTTTTTTTCCCATGTTTCAGGTTTGAACCCTTTCTTCGCATATTGAAGCAACCCATAGTCATCCACAACACATCAAATGAAGCCCACAATAAAATTTTATTAACAAATTTATTAACAAAAGAGCATTGAATACAACCGTAAGTTAGCCAATAATGGGTAATGACCAAGATTTAAAAAGTTCATCAATTCATCATTCATCTTCCATAGTGTCTTCCAAGTTCGACTTTGTTGAATACATTAAGTCAGCCAATAATGGTTACTGAACCAATATTTTAAAAAATCATCAATTAATCATTTATCAAGACTCCACTCAAAATCCTCTAAGGCGCGCTCTCCAAGTAACCAACATGAGCTGAAGTCCTCTTTGAGCTCTCAGAGGTGGAGGAAGACTTTCACTCTACATAGCATAGAAAAGAAAAGAAAATTCAACACAAACAATTAGAAAACAAAAATCCATTCTTATTACATGAAAACCACATCACAGAAAAAGAAACTAAAATGAGAGAAATTAACATCATCCCACATGGGTTTTCTTCTTTCATTTTACATGTTCATTGTTTCCTCCTTCCTTTTAATAAAAAGTTTTCATTATTGACAAACAAAAAATGAAAAGTGCAATCATCAAACCATTCAGTATGTAAGGGGAGAAAATATTAACAGAAAAATGATATGAAGGAAACCCATGTCACCAAATTAGCAAATTAGCTCAAAAAAATTGAAAATAGCAAAACCCAAGTTTTAAAAAACCCACACTACAACCCAATTTAGTCTCAATATATCAAATAAAATCCATTGACAAAACTGAACCAGCAACATGGAAAGATAACAATCATAGTATTCTAAAATCAAATTGAAAAGAAAATAATGCTAATTGGAACAACATAAAACCTCCAAGCGTACATATATTAAAAAAAAAGAGGAAATTTTCCTCCAACAAGCAATGACTCACGTGTAATCCCACAATGGCAACAAGGACCTTGTTTGGGCATTTCTATACTCCCTCCCTCCGGTATTAAATCCAAGGAAACTTCAGCAGCCAACCCAATCAGTAGTACCAAAACGACCTAACTAGAAATGAACAAGAAAAAAAAAATCAAAACCCAATCACAAAAAAAATCAAACAAGAAAACATGAAACCAGCACCCCAAAAATCAAAGTATCAGAAACAAACCCAGAAAAGAAACATGGGTTTCAAACTCAAAGATGTCAAAAGAATACAAATTACAAACTTCAGAAAACCCAAAAATTCATGCAGAAGAAGAAAAGGGAAAAAAGATGGAAACTTCCAGATGACAGCAACCCAAAATGCAACTTGTTCTTTTCTTTTTTAAGGGGTTCTTCCTCAAAAGCCAAACACAAAGCAATCTATAAAACTAGTTAATTTGAGGGTCATTTTCGTTGATTTTTTTTAGGAAAAAAAACCTGTATAGTACTTTGAAAGGTAGCTCAATCATTCATTTTTTTTAGGAAAAAAAAAAAAACCCTGCATAGACGAGAAAGGGAGCAGTCTGGGAGAGATCGCCGTCTTGGAGAGAGAGAGAGAGGGAGTCGTCTATGAAAGAGAGACGAGAGGGGGAGCCGTCCGGGAGAGATCACTGTCTGGGAGAGAGAGAGGGAGCTGGCCGTGAGAGAGAGACGAGAGGGGGAGATCCGTCCGGGAGTGAGAGAGAGAGACGAGAGAGGGAGAGACAACCTTGAGAGGCAGAGACGACCGCGAGAGGGAGAGGGAGATCCCGTTCGCTGTCTGTCTTGCACAGAGAGGGGAACCGATCTTGCAGAGAGAGCTTCGCAGAGAGAGAGAGAGGCGAGAGAGACAGAGAGCTTCGCTGAGAGAGACGGGCGAGAGAGAGAGAGAGAGAGAGAGAGAGAGAGAGAGAGAGAGAGAGAGAGAGAGAGAGAGAGGCGGGAGAGAGGTCGATTTAGGTCTAAGAAGGGGGGAAATTTTTTAGAGAGACAAATAGAGTAAGCTGATGGGGAGAGAGGGTCGCGTCCTGTTGATGGGGGAGAGCGGGCGAGTGAAAAAATTTCAGCAGGCTTTCCATCTTCTTTATGTTTCAGTCTTTAAAAGGAGATCCCAGCTGGAGTCCAGCTGGGATCGGTCCGAAATTCGGGCTTTGAAGTCGGTCCATATAGAGTTTTTGTTTTTCTATATATTAACTCACGGCTGGACCCACTCGTCTCATTGGTCAATGAGAGTGTCTCAAGCAATGGGTTTCTTCCCATATTCATTAGCTCGTTTTATTTTTACTAATAAGATTCTTTTGTGATCAGGTAAGTGATGATGGGGTCCATGCACATGACTCTCTCCAAGAGGTTGGTTGCTAGCTTAGTCTAGATCTTCTTATTTCCACTATGTAGGATCTGGGCGAGGGCTCGACCACAATTATGACCGCTCAGGAGCGAAGGTGGACGTTGACCTCAACAATCCCTCCCTCAACGGCACACCCGCCGCGACTCCTGCTGCGAACTCGCAAAACGCGTGTCCCGTGACTCGAACACCCGACCTACCAGGCTCTGATACCACTTGTAGGATCTTACACCCTATTGAGCTACCACTTATCCCAAAACCAATTGGTGATAGGAAACGGCACAACAATAGTTTTATGGTGAGGGCGAGGGCTCGACCACAATTATGACCGCTCAGGAGCAATGGTGGACGTTGACCTCAACACACTAAGATTCCGTGTTGTCCAAATCCAATGGAGATGCTCGCTCTAAAGATGTCGTTTTCCACTCCTGAGTCCAAAAGCCTACCTAATGGTCAAAGAACACATGGATAAAGATTAAAGGCTGCCATGACTTATGGAAATGTTTGAAGATAAAAGGAAGAATTAGTTATGAAGATTCCAAAGAATTGCTTTTCACTATTTTCATTTAAAGAGAGAACCCATTATTTTTATATTAGTTCTTTAATTCCATGAGGCTCGACACTCCTCGTTGGGTGGAATCGGGTCGGTCCACTTTTGCGACATGCATGTTTTAGAGCCGAGTCATTCATTTGAGACTCGAACTCATTAACTCTGAAACCATATTATAATTTCTTAGCTAATCCTTCCTATCAAGACTTTAAGGCATTTGTAAGGTAATGGAAATACTTTTCACCGTATCTTTGGGATGATCATTTCTCTCCCCCATTTACTTCCTTAAATGTACGAATAGATTTTTGGGCCTCTCTGAGGCTTTATTGGAAGAAGCAGTAATTTGGGAGTCTTTAAAAATTCTCAGTTGTGACTTTTCTCCATGGAATTTTTTTCTGGGCTTCTCTTAGTATCTTTGAAGACTATTCAAATGTTGTTGACTGCAACAACCTTGCTTTGTTTCACGCCACCAAGTAGTGTTCATTATGGGGCATAAAATTCTTTTTCTCCATCTCGATCAAAATGGTAAAATGCAAAATACAATTCTAGTTCTACCACTGTCTTAACCACTTGAATGTTCTACTTAAAAGAAAGAAAAAGACCTGGCTAGCCTTGCATGTAAGTCCAAGTCGTCATCTTTTTCTTTTTCTTTTAAATTTCCTTTTTTTTTTTTTTGCGTGAAGACGGATATAGTAGTCATTTGCGACTTTTCTCTGAAACGGGCATGTCTACTTTGGGCTCGTTTTTCACAGTGTGCATCAAATCATAGCATGGAAAACGCCCTTTACTATGATCACAGCAACATGATTTTGTCCACGGGATTCATAAATTTTGTGGGCATCCTCATGTACGAGAGAGACGACACTGATCACTCATATACCAGTTTAAAAACGTAAAATCACTTGGTGTTATTATGTTTGTAGACTTACATCGTGTTTGGATAGATGATGAATTGAATTGAGGTGATGGTAAAACTTCCATTATCCGGACAAAAGAAAACAAAAGGAGTTATATCAAAAGTATATAAATTCAATATTCCCTTCTTTGATGACATGTCAATGGTCAATTGGTCGATCATTATGTGGTCCGAAATGGGTTACTTTAATAATTATTATAACTATTATCATTATGGGTTCTTCTTTTTCTTCCACATCATTATAATTATTTTGAGCAGTTTTAAACTGTTAATCATCTTTAATTTCTCCCAAGCCTATCAGATTCTGCCGACATAACTAGGATAAGAGGATCCAAACAAGCCATACACATGAGTCTCCTGCTGCCGTCTGCCATCCGACACAAGACTCAAATTCCACAAATCTCGACCGTGTCCAATACTCTGTAATAGTCACCTGCCCATTCTTTATTATATACCCTCCCGACCTTGTAATGGCTGCATTCTTCCCTCTCAATTCAGCCCCACTTTCTGTTTACTACTCATAAGCCATAACAGCCTTTTGTACCAATCTTCTCCAATGAAACTTGCACTCTTTTTTCAATTCCTCTCCATTTTCTCAATCCTTGTTTCAACAAACCCAACTTCTGCCCAATGCCTGGACGACCAGAAATCCTCTTTGCTCACCCTCTTCGGCTCTGCCCACCCGCCTTCTTGGACACCCAACACCGACTGCTGCATCTATTGGGAGGGCATCACGTGCGACGGCTCCACTGGTCATGTGACGGGCCTAGGCCTCCCCAACCATGGGATCATGGCCTCAATCAACTTCACCTCCTTAATCTCCTTGTCAAGTCTCAGAAATCTCGATCTTTCTAACAATAAATTCGACTTCACTACCATCCCAATTTCTATTAGTGCTCTCTCGAATCTGACCCATCTCAATCTCTCCAATTCAGGCTTCACAGGCTACGTTCCGGTCGAGATTTCGCGCATCAAGAGTCTGGAATCGCTTGATCTCTCCTCTCAGCCCAACAGGCTCTCTTCTCTTCGTTTTAGCAGTCCTGATTTTGAGTATGTAGTGGGGAATCTTTCTGGGCTGAGGGAGCTCTATTTGGATGGTGTGGATATCTCTTCTCGTGCGCCCGAATCGTTGGCGGGTTTGGCCAATCTCAGGTCCCTCCATCTCAGTTCGTGCAGTTTGAGTGGAGCATTTCCTGTGGAAATCTTTCAGCTGCGGAATTTGGAAACTCTAGACCTGTCGAATAATCCGGATCTCACAGGTTCTTTGCCCGAATTTCCTCAGGTGAGCAGGTTGCAGATCTTGTCACTTTCAGGCACGGATATTTCTGGAGGATTGCCTTCTTCTTTTGGGAATCTCAGGCACCTGCAGAAGTTGGAGCTTCGAGGTTGCAACTTCTCCGGGACGATACCCTTGTCTTTGGGTGGCATCTCCCAACTACTTCAGCTGGACATTTCGTACAACAGCTTCAGCGGTGAGATTCCGTCACTTGAGAACCTTACACAACTTATACGCTTGGACCTTTCGGGGAACAGTTTCAGTGGTGAGATTTTGTCACTTGAAAACCTTACACAACTTGTACTCTTGGACCTTTCATCAAACAGGTTCAGTGGTAGGATTCCATCCTTGGGTTCCTTGAAGAATGTGGTTGAAATAGTCCTTTCAAATAACAATTTCTCAGGTGGAATGAATTCTTCTTATGGAGAACATGGCCTTTTGAATCTTACAGAATTAGATTTGCGAAACAATTCACTCAATGGAAAGATCCCGTCGTCATTGTTTAGGCTTCCATCACTGCTCTACTTAGATCTCAGCAAAAACCATTTTGATGCACCAATTGATGAATTTGCTGACACTCTTTCACCATTGAAGTCGCTCGATTTGAGTAACAACAAACTGCAAGGACCGATTCCAAAATCACTCTTTCAGCTCGAAGGGTTAAAAGTGCTCATGCTTTCTTCCAACAATTTCAATGAGACGATAGACTTAACCATATTCCAAAATTTCATGAATCTCTCTAGTGTTGATCTCTCAAATATTAACTTGTCAATTAATGCTAGTAGAGGTACCGACACCTCCTTTCCTCAAATTACCAGCCTGACATTGTCTTCTTGCAACCTTAGGGAATTTCCTGAGTTTCTTAGAAAGCAATCAAACTTGGATTTCCTTGACCTTTCCAACAACCAAATTGATGGTGAAATACCCAAGTGGATATGGAAGGTGGGAGATGGGTTAATGAATTATCTGAACCTTTCTCACAACATGCTATATGGTCTCGAACCACATGCTGTTGATCTCTCCTTGAGTAGGTTACGTGTTCTCGACCTTCATTCCAATAAGCTTCAAGGGACGATGCCAATACCACCACCCTCCATTTTCATTCTAGATTACTCACACAATAACTTCACATCGATCATCCCAACTAACATCTCTCTGTACCTTAATTTCACCATTTTCTTCTCGCTCTCTGAAAATAATATCAGTGGGGAAATTCCTCCGTCCATTTGTGCTGCTGCAAACAATTTAATAGTCTTTGATCTGTCCAACAATAACTTGAGCGGCTCGATTCCTCCTTGTTTGGGTCAGTTGGACAATCTTTTGGTACTGAATCTTGGGAAGAACAAATTTCGTGGTGTCGTTCCTCAGAGTTTTCCACATGGGTGTAGCCTAAGGACACTCAACCTTAATGGAAATCTATTAGAGGGCTCATTGCCGGAATCGTTGGCTAATTGCAGACAGCTAGAAGTTCTAAACATAGGGAACAATCGGATAAACGATTCCTTCCCATCTTGGTTGGGGACTTTAAAGCAATTGCGGGTTCTTATACTACGCTCCAACAAGTTCTTTGGTCCCATTCAACGCTCAGAAGACCAAAATGCTTTCTCACGGCTGCAAATCATTGATGTATCTTTTAATGGTTTTACAGGAAATTTGTCCTCAGAATACTTTCGAAATCTGAAGGCAATGATGGATGGTGAGGTTGGACGGCCAAGTCTTAGAGTTGATTTCTTGGATCTAAATCCGCAGTACTATCAGGACAGCGCAACAGTTGCTATCAAAGGGTTAGAACTCGAGTTTTTGAATAGCCTATATTTATTGACAGCGATAGACCTCTCAAACAATAAATTCCATGGAAGCATTCCTGATGACATTGGGAATCTCAAATCTCTTAACGATCTCAACATGTCTCATAATGAGTTCACAGGTTCAGTACCATCATCATTTGGAAATCTTATGCAGCTTGAATCGTTAGATTTATCAAGAAACCAGCTATCAGGAGAGATCCCTACAAACCTCACAGCTCTGACATTCCTCGCTGTCCTAAACCTCTCGTACAACCGCTTAATGGGAAGAATACCACAGGCCCGGCAATTCCTTACCTTTGGAAACGATTCGTTTCAAGGTAATGCAGGATTATGTGGGTCCCCTTTAACAATTAACTGCAGCTCACCATCATCACCGCCGCCCGAGTCTACAAGTTCAGGATTGCAAGCTCAAAATGACTTCAATTGGCAATACATATGTGTAGGATTGGGATTTGGCTTCGGTAATTGGATGATTATGGGCCCAATTATATTTTGGCGAAGAGGTAGAAGGTGGTATTACAAACATGCAGACAAAATGTTGGCTATGGCAATTGTATGGTGGGACATGTACTGCATGTCTATGACTATACTGAAACAGAAAGCATATGATCGAGTACGCCACGCCCTTCTAAGAGGATGATGATGGGGCACTAAACATGTGCTAAGGCTCGACAGGAAAAAAATCTGAGCTGGTCTGAAAGACCTTGCATAGTGTTGTCATTTATCATTTTCTAGTACCTGTGGGTTTTTTTTTTTTTTTTTTGTTTTTGTTTTTGTTTTTTTTTTTAATGTTTTGGCTTTTTATCCTTTTTGAACTGTAATCTTGTTTGTTTGGATCAGTAATGTTTCTCTTCATTTTACAGTTGGAAAAGAATGGCAAAAATTCTAAATGTGGCACTCTCTCTGACTGACCATTGGCGTTGTGGTAACGCTGGCATTTACGTTCTTTTAACATTGAAAAAAGACTCACATTACGTCTAACCAGAACGAAAAAAAAAAGTATAAAAAAAAGGGCACTCCCAACCACCTAAATTTTGCTGGAGGCTAATACTATATCAACCTAATAGAATTAGTGGTTAAGATTGCCTATCAGTGGCCATATCGATTAATTTAAGGAGATCATATTTCCTTGATTGCAATTGGAAGATGGTGGGGTTTTGTTTGATATATTAAGAGTACAAGTTTTTAACATCAAACAATAACTTAATTTGGATGTGCGTTAAATGACAGAAAATTTTGACCCACTTATAACCATAAGGTAATGATAAAAAATAAATAAGTAAATTCAAATGGCTTATATGATTCCTAATCTCCATACTTGAAAAACATCTATTAAAGAAGAACTGTACCATCAACAATAGAAGGGGGTCCTGGAGAAATTATTCACCTTCCAACTTACATATTCATTGTTTTTTCAATCCGTAACGGTAAATTATATTAAAGACTTAAGAAAGATACGATCATAGAAAAAGGAGAAAAATAAAGCATGTGAAGGATTTAGAGCTAAATACCCATGAAAAAATAACAAATTACAAAGGAGTGAAGAAAGGCTACTTCTCTTTATACCCCCAGCTTAGCCTAAACATCCAGCATGCTATTTGCTGACCGACACACATGATAAAACACAACATTCAAAGATGATGACCAAGCATGGATATTATTGAAATGGAAATGGAGTTTCCATAGATACTTTTCCAAACAAGACATCCAAGAAATCACATTTAAAGAATCACTTTCTCCCACTATATGGTGAAAATTATTTGAGGCACAAATCCTTAAAACTTTCAATATATCTAACAGTTCCACTTCATTAGATTTCTTGATGCCTATATTCTTTAATAACATAAACAATATCTCTCACCTGTGGTTCGTTAAGATGTCATCTATACCTGCATGTTTTAGTTTTCCTCTTGCCTCACCATCCACATTAAATTTAAGAACATTAAAAGAGGGGAGAGACCAAGTGACGTTATGTTTGGTTGGGCTTCTTTAGCGAAAGAAGTGCTTTCTTAAAAATAATTTTCAAAAAGGCACTTTTTCACGGTAGCTTTTCAGTAGAAGAGGATGTTTGGTTAGTGTGACTTTATATCGACTTTTTAAAAATAGAAAAGCATCTGAGGTTGTTTGGTTAGAAATAAAAGAAACTGTTTTTAGTATTTAATAATTGCACAATATAGGTAAATAAAATGGGCCAACTTACATACCTATCCTCCTTTCCAAGAGTTAAAAAATACTAAAAGGAGTGGGCAGAGAGGAACACCCGCTGGATGAGAGAGGGATGAAATTATTCATCAAGTCATATGTGAACATCAAAGCCACTTCAAGATATGAGGTCTGGAATTGTATGGTTCAAAATTTCTTTTTTTGTTTTTTTTGTGACAGTTACAACTTTTTTTTTGAATTTTTTTTAAAGTTTAATTGTATGGTTCGATTTTCTTTATTAGTTGGTCAAAATTCTTACTTCCGTCAGAGGCCGAAATCTAGGAGCTCTTCCCATTGAATTTAATCACACAAAGATAGCCTCTTGCCAATTGGCTCAGGCCCTTGGCATATACCATGAAATCCCATATTTCTTGAAAAAAGATTGCCAAATGCAAAAGATAATGTCACATTCCGGACCCGAGAATCCCTTGTTTAGGGTGGTTCCCAAGGTGTGACACGCGTACTCCCGTGAACTCGCACCTGTTCCGGACCAAATCCGAATTCACGAAGGAGAAAATTCCACATATACGTGTGAGGATTACTCACTGACACCTGTCAATGCACAATTATCTGCGGAACATGTACAATATAGCAATCAAAGCCGTGATCAGTCCAATAACCAATCTCTTATATTACAATTTCTCTTTAACAAAACTAATGATTTAAATATCTTAATGCATAGTACACCAGTACTCTAATGAACAACTACTAGATGCTTATGTCAAGGGAATAAATTCCTAATACAATGCGAAATAAAACTAGTCAAATGCATTACCTTGAACTAAGTGCAATTAAATCACCTAGGCTCAAACTCAAGGTTACCCTTCTGATTCGTACTCCGACAGTCATAACTAACCGTTAAGCTTACCAATTAATCTCACATTTGAATGGCTAAAAGTAACTCTCTTTGGTGTCTTGAATCCCTGTGACACCAAGAATAGTATCTCAAATACAACGATTTGGCAAGTATAGGCATTAATAAGAAATTACATAATGTTGCAACTTTGAATTTAAGACAAGTAGATCATTGGATAGCAATGATAAGTATCAGCTACGCAAATTGTGCAAAGATTGAATAATTATGCTGATGAATCAATAATGAGAACCATACAAATTTGGCTACTACTTTAAGCTCATCCTCTCAAAGAGAGCAAATCTAGTTGGGATGTCACTAGTGGCCCGGCCAAATGCTAACTGGCTACCCGGTTCTGGAGTTCCGGTGCTCCAAGCGACTTACTGCAGTAGTCTCTCAAATACGAACCCAAGTGCTGGCCCCGTCGGGCGTCACAGGGTCGAAGCTAAGTAGTGCCGACTCAATCGAATCAAACAAATCAAATTTATAAGTGGATTTGAGTGAGTTTATATTTCAACTGTCTATAACCAAATCAAATGCTAATCTCAAATCATGATATACTTACTCAATCCATACTTACTCAATCCACACTCAATCCACATTTCCAACAATTAGAAAATTGGTATATAATACTGAAGAATTTCGAAAGAATATAATAATTGGACCTCAAGGAGTATAGATAATGCAATAATTCTACTAACTGTGATTGATATACAAAATGACAATGTACTTCAATATGAAATGCAATGATTTAAGGAATCAAGAAAATTTACTAACCATTTCTAAACTATTTATTTTAGTCTTTCACCGTCCAATACAAGGTAAGTTTAGGAGAATCAACGTATTACTATTTTTGTTGATGTCACTATGTATGAGAGGTACATTGAGTTTCTAAACTAACCCTCTTGGCATAGTGTTAGACTAATCAATATCCATTAGACCAATTAATAAGGTTAACGGTTCCATTTAAGGTCATAAGATCTCAAAATTCCTAAACTCCTATGGAATAGGGTAGGCACCTTAAGTATCCATTTGGAACATTTAAAGTGGGTTAAGATAGGTTAAGGACGATAATCCACCCAAAGATTAGGGTCAAAAAAGGCCCAGCTACAGCATTGGGTTCGCTCGAGCGGACAATGTTCGCTCGAGCGGATCCTTTCCAGGGAGTTGAAGGTTCGAGCGCCCTTATTTGTTCGCTCGAATGGTTTGTTCGCTCGAGCGATGTGTCCAGTTCGCTCGAGCGAACTATCCAGTATCCCATTTCCGGATTTCCCTTCCCTTCCATTTCTCATTTCTCATTCACTTACATCTTTCCTCCCACTACTAAACCTGCAAAGAGAATGGAGCCTTCATGCTCCCATTCATCATCTACATACTAATAATTCTCCCAATCACTTCTATTAACTTGAAATCATTCCAAATCATTCATTTACCAAATCATTCATTTAATAAGAGCTAAAGCATTGAATAAAGTATCATTGAGTCAATGAAATTAACAAAATGTAAATCCATATTATGCATATACTTGCCTCAACTTTAAGCTTTCCAAACTCTTTCTCTAATCTTTTGCTCAAATTACCCAAAATCCCCAAATGTCAAACCCTAATCACAAAACACATGGAAAATGCTAATGAATATGCAAATATGACTCCAATAGAGTCCCTTGACTTGATTTCAACTCAAGAACACAAAGAAAGATGGGTTTGATTCTTACCTCAACAAGAAATCCGAAAATGAAGGTTGGAGATTATGATTCTTGTCAAAGATTGAAGGTGAAGAAGGTGGAGAAGATGAAGACTCCAAATCCTTGTCTCTCAACCACATGCACAAAGATTTTGAGAAAAGGAGGAATGAAAAGGAAAATAATGGGGAAGAAGACTCTCTCTCTCACTCTCCCTTTCTCAAGATGCAATTAGAAATGAATGATGAAGATGAGGATGGGTTCTTTTAAGGGTGTCTAATTTGCAAGGAAGTCCAGTGGTTTTATGTATTTCCATAATGAGTCAATTGATGACCCACTTCATCAACAGTTGATCAAATGAAAGAAAGCTTAATACGAAAATCGACGTGCTCAGCGAGACACACGCGATGATGTCAAAATGATGTGCGTATGATAAAATTGGGGAAGATCATAATTTACATAAACTACCTTAATTAGTCACTAAGTATGATTAAATTAACTAAAACACAATTAATTAGCATTAAACAAGATTAGTTCGGGTTGGGGTGTAACATTATTTGTAACGCCCCACCCTTCACACATGCATGATATTGTCCGCTTTGGCCCTCGTGCACGCGCGAGGACTTCCCAGGAGGTCACCCATCCTAGTACTGCTCCCGCTCGAGCACGCTTAACCTCGGAGTTTTTACGTTTTTCCGGAGCCGCACGGTTTTAAAAGGCCTCATGCAAGGTAAGGGTGTAAACTTTACATATAACCCCATTCACTTTCCTCTCTATAGTCGATGTGGAACTCCGGAGCGTCACAGATAAATTCACAATGCATGAAAAAGTGGATGATAGATTGTTCTTTCTTTTCACATAAAACACAAGTGTCCAAATTGACTTCAGACATTATCCTTATTCTTCTTAGATTGTCCACAATTGAAGTCTTACCAGCATCCAATAAAAAAAAATACCTCAACCCTTGAATTGGTCACACCACACCACATGTGAGATAAATGAGAATGACCCACAAGACTAAGGATGTTGACAAACATTATGATGGCTTCCAATATCCTGATACCAGTATTCTAAATCAAATCCAGACTTTTAACCAACCGTCGAAAGGGTGAGAGATGCCCACAGAATTGACACTCTCAACATTTCTCTCTGTGGTCTTAAACCTTTCGCAGAACTGCTTAGGGGGAAACTGCCACATGCCAAATAATTCCTCACCTTTTGGAACGATTCCTTTGAGGTAATCCAGGATTATAGGAGGCACCATGGGAACGGCCTAGAAGAGAAAATTTACCACCACGGAAAGATTTTGATTGGAGATTCATATGCATAGGATTGGGATTTGGCGTAGGTAATTGGATGGTCATGGGTTGTAAGGCCGAAAGTGCCAAAAGTGTGCCAGAGGCAGAATCACACTTCGCTATAGCAAGGGTGAATCTCGCTACAGTTAGAATAGTGCAGGAAGCCCACTTTGATCCAGACTCTAAGTAAAAATATGAGATGAACTAATATTTTCAGTGGATTATTATTAAGAGTCTTATGCACGGATTTAGGGTTGTATATTGGGTGTTACTCTCAACCCAAAGAGATACAAATCATCTCTTAAGTTCTAAATTAGAAATCTAATTGAGAGAAATCTTCTTTAGAGATTCATTAAAGAGTTGTACTGCCAAGTACTCTAGAGAGGCATGTTCTTTTGCATCCCTTATAGAAGATCATCTTCTTGCGTAGAAGATTTAAGGAGTCAAGCGCTGGATTGAGTCTGTTGCAATCAATGGTGTGAAGTCGTTGAAGCATGAAGCGACACAATGTAACTTCAGTCCTTGTAATTGCGACACAATGTAAGGGATATATATCTGGAGAAGAAATCTGAGTTTCTTGTAATTGCGAGATTCATAGTGTTTGATTGTTGATTCAGCTTAGATCCGTAGTTTTTTACTCAATTAGGGTTTTTCATGCTAAATCTGGTGTCCTTGTGGTGTGTGCCTGTGATTTTATTTCCGCTGCGTAAATTATTATTTTTTGCACACTATTAGACTGATTTATTAAGTGGACCAATCTAGAGATCTCATAGACTAAACTATCATGGGCCCAATTATATTTTGGCCAAGAGGTAGAAAGTGGTATTACAAACACGTGGACCAGATCTTGGCTATGGCAATTGTATGGTGGGACATGTACGGCAATTCTCTGACTACACTGATACAGAGAGCATCTGCTCAAGTATGTTACAATTTGCACGCTTATAAGATGATGGATGATGGGAACACTAATTTTCTTTTGAGGCATGGAGGGTTAAAAAAAAAGGGTGGAGTGCACTGAAAGGTCGTTTATCATTTTATTTAGTTTTTATTTGGATCAGTAATGTTTCCCCTATCTTAAGGTAGGCAAAGTGTGTGTCTAGTAAGAATTTTAAATGTGGCACCCTATCTGATTGATTGTTAGTGTAATGGTAGCTATGACATTTACATTGAGGAAGCAGAAGCAGCTTATCAACAAGGCCAGCGGCATGTCTAACCCCTCCAAAAAAAAAAAAAAAAAACTACTACTACTACTACTACTAATAATAATAATATATATATATATATATATTGGCATGCACTCTCAACCACGTAAATTAACCTAGAGGCTATCAATCTATATATCTATTGGAATGTGGTTTGCCTTCGGTTAACCACGGGCTCTAAACTACGAATCTTAATTTTAAAAAATATCTCAAAACAGTTATCAAAATCTCCTTTCATTGCCAACTCTCCTCCCTCCACTATATCCTCTCTCTAGAGTAACTGGCCCCATAACTTCCTCAAAAAAAAAAAAAAAAAATCTTCCCACTATCATCTCTTCAAACATGCCCTTACTTAAATTGATCAAGTGGTGGGTCTAACTTTGATTGAAGTGAAATTTGGGCAAAAACTAATTCAGATAAAGATTTTGATTTTGAATGGCATGGATTTAATAAGGGGTCCACTATTTTTTGTAGTGAATAAATGGAAAACGAGAAAAGAAAAAAAAGAGAGAGAGAATGATGTGTTTTGTGCATATTTTTAATTGAACTGGGCCCACCTGTTTTGGAGTAAGTTTTGTTCTAGAATGAGTACATGGGATAGTGACTTTGTACTGTTTGGATTCCTCATTTGGAAGTTGGCCCCACCAATGAATCCCGTCAGTTGCATTGAGTTTGGTTGTCATGGTAAAGGTGTGGCCCACATGCAGATTTGAATGAGTGGGCCGCATGGGTAGGCCAGATTGTTAGTAGGGGAGATTTTTGAGAGGCCAAACCAATGAATCCCGTCAGTTGGGCCCACCACTTAGACACAAACTATTTGAAATCATCATCACTTCTTTTTTGAGGGCTGGACTAAATTAAAGTGGGGTCCACTCTCATTGGATCATATGTAAAAGATTTGACTAAATGAAAAAACAAAAAAGAGAGAGGGAGGAAATATGTGCAGGAGGAAATATGTGCGTTTGTGCATAATTTTCATTGGACCGGGCTCCACCTATTTTGGAGTAAAACTTGGCCTAGGATGAGTACATAGGATAGTGACTTTGTATGGTTTGAATTCTTCAATTGGGCTTTGGGCCCCACTTTCTTTTGAGTAAAACTTCGCCTATGATGTATATATGGGATAGCTACTTTGAACGGATTGCGGACCACTTACTTTGGAGTAAAATTGGTTGGAATGAATTCATGTTATAGAGGCTTTAAACCGTTTCAATTAATTAATAGTACTGTGGGCTTCACTTGCTATGGAGCTAAATTTGGCCTTAGATAAACTCATGGAATAGTGGTTTTGAATGGTCTGGACTGGGCCCAAACAATGACTGAAATTTGACTAGATTTTATCTCAAAAAATTGGTGAAAATGCTGGGTTACAGCCAGATTTCGATAGCAAATGGGTTGAGAGTTTGGTCAAGTCTAGAACTCTAATTGGGTAAAAAACCACACCAAATAGATAGATGTAGTGGGCTGAAACATAGACTAAAAGAGTCCTCATTAGACTGAAAATTGGCTCAACAAACTACTATAAAAAAGCTAAAAATCGGATCTGTGAATAGACTTAAAATTACTCCAAGTTTGGTTACAAATAAGATTTAGTTACAGTGGATTGACTTAAAAAAAAAGGGGGGTTTTAATGAATACAGGCCCGAACCCTTGACTAAACAGGCTAAAAAAAAGAAAGGCCAAATAAAAATGGGTTGAGGTTGAAGACTCAACCCAAGTTTTTCCTTAGAAAGGGGTTAAATTAGCCCAAGTATCGCTTTAAATGGGCCAATAAATGAGAGCTATAAATCTGTATTATGGGCCTAAGTGTGACTGTAAAGCAGCAATACATAACCAAAGGTGAAGCTACAAAGGTTAAATATGGTCACAAATGGTGACTATAAATGGCTTCAGACCTAGCTTGAATGAGGGTTGAAAATAAATCGGGTTACATGAGACATACAGGTTGGGCTTGACTAAACATGTACCCTGAACCCATAACTCCGATTCATTTAGAACATTATATATGTTGGGTTTTCAACAAATGTGTTAAATTTATCCAAGCAGAGAATGAATTTAGATTCTAGCTTGATTGTCTACATTGGTCTATGGTGGGATTACAAATGGGTTACAATTTGATCTAAATTGGTTTCTTTAAATGGGATAAGACTTGACCCAAATTGTATTATCTAAATGGATTTCAGTTCAAACTGAAATTGCAAACTGTCTCATTATTGGGTTACAATTTACCCAGATTTCCCTTAGTAAACTCTCTCATTATTGGCCTGAAAGGGACTGAAATTGGCCAGAGTTTCAGCTCATTAGTGACAAATATATTGGGTCTAATTCAGGCTAGATTTTAGGCCTAAATAAGGCCAAATTTTGGGTCTAATTCAAGATAGAATATTGGGTCTAAACCAGACCAGAATTTTAGGTGTAAATCAGGCCAGATTTTGGGTTTAATTCAAGACAGAATATTGGGTCTAAACTAGGCCATATTTTTGGGTCTAAATCGGGCCAGATTTGGGTCTAATTCAAGACAAAATATTGGGTCTAATTTAGGCCAAATTTTGGATAAAAAATCCGGCAATAATTCTGGGTCTAACTCAGGCTAGAATTACAGATTCAAGTTAGTCCAGAATTAGTCCATACTTATAATTCTAAACCAGTTTAGACTTAATTATGGGTAAAAAAACAAGCCAATATTGGGCCAGAATTACATGCCTAAATCAGGCCAGAATGCAGCCTAATTTAGGCCAGAACATGTCTTTTATTTATTTATTTTTACACGTGCCCGGGTTTCATCAAACTCCATTTACACCTTACATAAAGAATAAAACATCTGAAAAAACACATAAAGATCAAATTAGCAACAAAAAGAAGGACTCAAAAGTTTACTAATTAATAAATTTAGTAAAAATAATTCATTTAAGTTTGTGCATTTGGTGGTTCTGTGGTATGTGCATAGCACGGGGTTTTGCCTATTTCAAGCTATGGGAATGTTGCATGAGCTATAAACAGAAGTCTATGAAGTCTATATTATTAGTGGTATTACTAATTGAAAATTATGCAGGAAAAATAAAATACTTTATAATTTAGAGCTTATTTACATATTAGAGGGTTTGATAAAACTCTACCCTTTTTTTTTATTTTTTTATTTTTTTATAGAACTTATTTACAAATTAGAGCTTTTGCTTCTTAACAAAATAAACTAAGGGGCGCTTGTTTTAGCTAAAGTGGAATGGAGATGGACAATGCAAAATTTACATGTGTATTGGAATTTGGATAAAAAAAACCTCTCATAAAATCTTCAAAATGACACAAATGATGGGCCCCACTTACCATCATTACTAAAGGTAGGCCCAATTATCTTATAAAATAAGAGTTCTTTCATAATTTTATCAAATAGACTAATTATAAATTACGATTTAAAAATTAAAACTTTTATTTTAGATCTTAATTAAATTAGCTCTTATTAATTAGACTAAACTTTCTAAACCGCCCGGATGTTCCAGGGAGGAGAATAATCTCCCAAAGTGGTCACATCAAGAAGTTTCCTGTGTGACAGCATGTGGGGTTCAGCCGGACCGATCCAACCAGATAAGGGGTTGGAAAGATCCATTCATTAATAATAGGCCTGGTTCTGGACACTATAGAGTATAGAGTCATCTAATATCTACATGGTTGAAAATGCTAAAGGGGCGATATGGGCCCAGCAAGTGGGCCTGTTCAGAGCCTTGCCCAAATTGGACATCTCTTAAACCTATTTAATGGGCTTGGGCCTGATTGTATCAGTATGCACCTAAACCATATGATTAAAAGCCTAACTTTATGCTCAACTTGCATGACCTATAAGTTTAACATGAAGGGCAATTTCTCACAAAGATGGTGGGACAGGGCCATCCTTAGATGTCTGTGTGATAAGGAGAGATGAATTAGGTCGGTCGAAGACCCAACCCAGATCTGGGCTTGCTGGACCACAAATTAACTTCATCCTGTTATGGTTATTTTAATTACTGTATGATTTTATCAAGTCCGAAGATAAAAATAGGTAATTTAAATGATATTGGTGATCAGGGAGTACATCTATTTCTTCTGTAAAGTACCAAGGGATAACTGTATTTCCTTATTTTCTTTTATTACTGAGAATTCTTCTATAGTTGTTCATGGCCAGGTCTGTGACGTCTGTCTAGCGTGAATCTTGTCCAAGCCAAGCTCATTTATTTATGGGACTTAAGATTTAGGCCAAATACAGCACCTAGCCTGAAAATAGGCTCAAGCCCATTAAGCTTTGTACATGTATATATGGACGTTTGATATGTGAAATGGGATATTTTTACCTCTGCTGTTGCAAATATTTGCAAATGTATCTGTTAAGATGAAGGGGCTAGGGCATGTTTGACATCATTCTGTGAATGTTTTATTGTAAGAATTAATAAAGAAAAACCTATTCTACTGGCATTTTGTGAGAGAGATAATGTAGAGAGATGGGAGTGAGGAGGGAGATAAAAAAGAGGAGAGATTTTATAGTAAAGAAAAAGGAGAGAAAATGTCATTCATACTCATAATGATGATAAAAAGGCCTTAGGATGATCGGATTGGGTTGGTCTCTCACACATACCAGCACTCATTAGAATCTTGGGTAAACATAGGAAATTGTTGTGGGGGGGGGGGGGGGCATCCTCCCCACCCTTCATAATTGGCACTCATTCAGGTAAACCATATCATCATCTCACCTACTTCACTATAACATTTTCCTATATGTATGTAAAATTATTAGGCCCATCGAATCATATTAACCCCTTCATTTAAGGCCCACAAATTAACGAGAATTGACCATCACTACCGACAGGGGTGGACCTACACATAGGCCTTGGGGGGGCCTTGTTTCCAAAATTTTAATTTTTACCACTAAATTTTTTGTAATTTTTTATTTTGACCCCTAAATTGTTAAATTTTACTTTTAATAATTTTCATTTGGCCCCCTCTAGTTCCATTTTCTGGGTCCGCCCTTGACTACCGTGGTCTAATTCATTTGTTTGCATTCTTTTCCATACTCAGGTGTGTTTAAACTCATTTTTGTATTGCACGTGGTAAATGAAGTACAGTAGTGGTGTACAAACGAGCTCATTTTTTATGTAAATTTTCACCTGGCATAGTGGAAAGTACTCATTATTGTAACATTGAGGTTATGGATTCTAGTCACATATTCTATAATAAAAAAAAAGAAAAAGAAAGAAAAAGGAAAACCTTGAGGTTGTGAGTTGTAGTCATGTTACTACTGTTAAAAAAATAAGTTGTTTAATACATTTACTCATGTGAAAATGGTGTTTTTAGGTATTGTCTTACGCATGTACATTTCAAATGTAAATCCCATTTATATATATATATATATATTTATTTATTCGTAATGGTAAATTAAATTAACGATAAAGCGACAATATAAGAAACTTTCCAACAAAAAGAAGAAACAAAAAAAGGAGTTGGTACGAAAGCCCCTTGTCTATGTACTAAGCAGAATAACTCTATGCACCCCTTGTCTGGTTAGAGAGTCTGCCATACCATTTGTTGACTGACAAATATAAGAGAATGAAACTTTACTCGAAAAAGATAAAGCCTTAATCTCATTGAGATAATATTGAAATATCCAGAGACCCCTCTCCACCTTAGACTCCGAACAACCCCCGAATCTTTAATGTGTAACATCAAACAACCCCTGAATCTTCCGATTCAAAGTGACATTGTAATGGCCCACCCATGGTGAGTCCATGTGCTAACTAACATGTTTATTTCCTCACATTGATATAGACATTTGGATATGAAGATCAATGGTATGTTTATGAGTGACCAGGTGAAATGGTTGCAGTTAAATTCGTGATTAATGTTAGTCGAGCTCGTGACATTCTAGTAGAGTGAACCACATAAAAGGCCAAAAGACAAGTCCAAATTTGCAGATTTTGGGAATCAATGAATCTTCCAACTGATGATAGGCCCACATTGTGCTAAAGCCCAACCTACCCCAAAATATAATTCATTGAATCAATTCACTAACTGTAATGGGTTTTCTCGTGATATGATTTAGATGTCGACTCATGATATTGTTAATCAAAAGAAATCATGGAATCAACTCCCTGTTTGGCATTCATGTGATAAAAATTAGAAGGTGTCTCCTTTAATTTTATAATAACTAGGAGTTTTAGTGGTCTGGGCCAGGCCAAAGCTTGTTCAAGTCTGTCCCATTATTTATTTGTCCTAATAATGAGGATATGGTCCCATGGGCCTGAAATCACCCAGCCCATCTGCAAAACATAAACAACCCTTTGTGAAATATGTCGGGCCAAGTCGTTCCTTTAACCATGTAAAAGCCCAAGCCTGGTTTATGTGACAGCCTGGGTAGAAAATTAGATCCAGATGCCGCAGCCCAATGCAGACTGGGCAGGGTTGATTTGGCCAAATGCCAAATACAGAGAGAGAGAGAGAGAGAGAGAGAGAGAGAGAGGACCCCTTCTCTTTCCATCTCAAGGGGTAGCTCAGTTGGCCTAGAATCACGGTTTGCATTCGGAGATTGTAAGTTCGAAACTGCACTTTCATACTGGAGCTACATGGGAGTTTACCTGGCTTCCCTCCGGCTCAGAAGCTCACGGCCAAAAGCACAATATGCCAGAAGAATGATGTTGATAATTATTCCAACAAATAAAATTAAGTTTGACAGAGATTATCGTTATAATCCTTCGCTGAGAAATGCTCCAACCATTGCTTTGGAGCAGCTGGATGAATGGCAAGAAGGCAAGCTATAATTTTTTTCTCTGAGCCCACAATAACGGTAGAAAGTGAATAGTGCCACTTTAGCAAGCCCTTTTCTCTAAGCCAAGTAAGGATTTTGTATCTGGGTTTGATCCTCTTTTCTAAATCATAAAATAGATATGAAGGGAATGCATCAAGATGCTCTAAAGAGTAATGCAAATCATTGAAGAGGAAGTTCACCTTCTGTTCCAACATTTCTGTGTTCTGGTTGAGGATGTTCGGGGATGTTTTTATCATCTTACAGAGGCTAGAGTGCTTGATCCCCATGAGAATGAGGCAATCAAAATGTTCCTGTAACTGACTCCTTGTTCCGTGTAAGTGGCGCAAGATCTCCACAGTGTTCAAATTGTTTCCAAAACCAATTGCTAGCAAGAAATCTAGCTTTCCAAATGTGTGATGCTGCTTCGTTGAGAATTTAATTTAATACGCTCTATGTCATCTTGAAAGTCATCTTTCAAATCCTGCTCTGAACTGCTGTTAACAAAACCAGATAAAAGATGATGGTTCCCATTCAAAATCTTATCAGCAAACCAGTCGTGAAGATCTAAAGCTTTCATTGTCTCAGGCAAATTTTTCGCCCTATTCTTTCCCAAAACATGGGGACATTCAACAGTGATCACATTCAACTTCTCATTATCCAACCCAATCTGTTTCAAATAATCACATAGATTAATTACAGGACCCTCTAAATTGAAGCTCAAGATCTTGGGATGTCGGAGAATTAATAAACCAATATCCCCGTTTTCCATTCCCAATCTGCAAAAGAAGTCCACCTTCTTCACGAAAACCTCTTCTACAAATCTAACAAAAACATCACAACTCCTACCAATCAGCTCCCCCATCATTTGCTTCTCACAGCCTAGATTGTAGAAAACCATAATTTTCCTACAAATCTTGTTATGATCTAGGGCTACGAGAACAAATCAATCACGCACAAAGAACACGAGATTTACGTAGTTCGGCTTTTGGCCTACGTCCACAGGGAGACAAGAGAATCACTATGCAATTAGAATAGTTGTGTGTACATCATAGAGACTGTGAATCTCTATTTATAATATCAGCACCAAACCCTGTTACACCCAAAAACTACTTCTAATCAGAGTACAACTTGGGCAATCCAGGAGCCCGGTTAGCCAAGACTTCCTAATTAATAGTGAGCCATACTAACTAACAAATCTCCACCTTGGCGAACATTGAAGCTGATCCTCATACACAGAACACGTCTCACTGTCTCCACCTGCCCCTGAGGGCACTCAGGTACTGACCACATTGATCAAGTCTAAGCAATGCTTGAACTTGGCTGCTGGAATAGTCTTGGTTATCATGTTTGCTGGATTATCCGCCGTAGCAATCTTAATCATTGCAATAGCACCCTCGGCGATGACATCTCGAATGAAGTGTGCACTAACATCAATGTGTTTGGTCTTTTCATGATACTTAGAATTGTGTGTCAGATCGATCGCACTCTGACTGTCACAGAAAACAGTTGCCAGCTTCTGTTCCAATCCTAAATCTCCAACCAAGCCTGTCAGCCAAATAGCTTCCTTCACTGCCTCTGTAGCTGCCATATATTCTGCTTCAGTGGTAGACAAGACATCTTTGGATTGAAATGCTGCCTTCCAACTAATGGCACCGTTAGCAAAAGTGAAGACATAACCTGTCAAGGACCTTCTTCTGTCTAAATCTCCAGCAAAATCTAAATCAACATATCCAATAACACTTCCAGAAGTGTTGTTGCTTCTGTCATACACTGCCCCAACATCATTAGTACCTTTCAAGTAACGGAGTATCCATTTCACTGCCTGCAATGGGCCTTCCCGGGGTTATCCATGTATCTGCTAATACACTAACCGCATGAGAAATATCCGACCTCGTGCAAACCATGGCATATATGATACTCCCAACTGCACTAGCATAAGGAACACGAGACATGTGCTCCACCTCTTCCTCAGTTTGTGGTGATAAAGCAGTGGAAAGTTTGAAATGAGCTGCCAATGGAGTGTTTACAGGTTTCGAACTTTGCATACTAAAGCGCTCCAGAACCTTCTCAAGGTACCCCTTTTGTGACAAAAATAATTTGCCCGCTTTCCGGTCCCTTCGTATCTCCATTCCAAGAATTTTCTTTGCAGCACCTAAGTCCTTCATCTCAAACTCACCATTTAACTGAGCGTTTAACTTGATGATCTCAGACATGTCCTTTGCAGCAATCAACATATAACAACAAATAGACATACGAGTCATTTGAGTGCTTCTTGTGATAGACACAACTGTCGTATGCACTCCTGCAATAACCGTTTCCAACCATAAAGGTATCGAAACGCTTGTACCACTGCCTAGGGGACTGTTTCAGGCCATATAAAGATTTTTTCAGTAAACATACGTGGTCTTCCTTTCCATGAATTTCAAACCCCTCTGGTTGATGCATATAGATCTGTTCATCTAACTCGCCATGTAAAAACGCAGTCTTGACATCAAGCTGCTCCAATTCTAAATTCAATTTAGCAACCATAGCAAGTAACACCCGGATAGAACTATGTTTCACCACAGGAGAGAACACTTCATTGAAGTCAACACCCTCCCTCTGAGTATAGCCTTTTGCAACCAGTCGTGCTTTGAACCTAGCATCTTCCACCCCTAGAATTCCTTCCTTTTTCTTAAAGACCCATTTGCAACCAACAATCTTTTGGCCTTTTGGATGTTTCACCAGCTCTCAAGTTTGATTCTTGTGAAGAGATTCAATCTCCTCACCCATGACTACAACCCATCTTGCTGATTCTTTGTTAGTGACGGCATCCCGATATGTAACCGGCTCTGACTCAATACTTTCAGCTGTATTAAGAGCGTAGGCAACAATATCTTCATATCCGTATTTCTGAGGTTGCTTAATCTTCCTCCTTTCTCTGTCCCTGGTAAGCATGTAATCATTTAGAACTGTATTTTCCTCATTTGAGCTTTGCATCTCCTCTACATCTTGTCGAACTGGGATATCTGCTTGCACCTTATCCTACAAGTTTCCTGAAGCTTCCTTCTCAAGCTCTACCTGTTTACTGACACCACCGTTTTTATCCTCCACCTTTTTACTGACATTATTTTTGTTTCCAGCATCATGGCACTCCTTCGATTTGAACATAGCAGACTCATCAAAGGTCACATCTCTGCTTATAATGCATTTGAGAGATTTCTCATCTAGGCACCACAGCCTATATTCTTTCACACCATTTGCATATCCTAAAAATATGCACTTTCTTGCCCTTGGTCCAAGCTTTCCATCATTCACATGAGCATAGGCAGGACAACCAAATATCCGCAAGTTGATGTAATCAGTAGGAGATCCAGACCATACCTCTGTAAGAGTTTTACATTCTATAGCTGTTGATGGAGACCGGTTAATCAGATAACAAGCTGTGTAACAGCTTCCGCCCAGAACTTCCTTGGTAACCCTGCACTGGAGAGAATGCACCGGGTCTTTTCTAAAATGGTTCTGTTCATTCGTTCTGCAACTCCATTCTGTTGCGGTGTATGCTAGACTGTGCGATGTCTCACAATCCCTTCATTCTTGCAGAACTCATTAAAAGCACTGTTACAGAATTCCAAGCCGTTGTCAGTTCTCAAGCGCTTGATTTGTTTACATGTCTGCTTTTCAATCATAACTTTCCATTGCTTGAACTGTACAAAAGCTTCATGTTTGTGCTTTAAAATATACACCAAGACCTTTCGAGAATAGTCATCAATGAAAGTCAACATGTATAAACCACCACCAAGAGATGGAACACAAAAGGGACCCCAAAATCAGAGTGGATGTAATCCAAAGTACTTTTGGTCAGATGAACAACTGTCCTGAACTTGACCCTACACTGCTTTTCGAAGACACAATGCTCACAAAAGTCCAGCTTTCTTGTTTTCTGACCACACAGCAAACCCTGTTTAGTCAACTCATCCAAACCTCTCTCACTCATATGCCCAAGCCGCATATGCCATAACTTGGTAGTTTCTAAATCTGAATATGAGGACGACACAGCTGCATCACTTGTAATTGTACTACCTTGAAGAAAGTAAAGGCCATTCTACTTTTGTCCCTTCATCACTACAAGAGCACCCTTCGAAATTTTCATAACTCCACCTCCAGCTTTGTAGGTACAACCGTTGGAATCAAGCGTACCCAAGGAAATCAGATTTTTCTTCAACTCTGGAACATGCCTAACATCTGACAAAGTTCTCACAATACCGTCATACATCTTAATTTTGATTGCACATATCCCAACAAACTTACAGGCTGCATTATTTCCCATAAGCACTTTACCACCATCAATCGATTGATAATTGGTAAACCAATCTCTGTAAGGACACATATGATAGGAACACCTTGAATCAAAAATCCACTCAGTAACTGAGCTACTAACAGTAACCGAAAGAACTTCTGTACCATCAGAATTACTCTCTGTTGCTTCGGTTGCAACTCCGGCAATTTCTCCAGAATCAAATTTCTCCTTTCCTTTTCGCTCTGGACAATCTTTTCTAAAGTACCATTCCTTGTGACATTTGAAGCGCTTTAATTTTCTATTTTTTTATTTTGACCTAGATCGGCCTCTTCTATTATGCTCTCTCTTCTCTGTTCTGTCACGCGCTACCAAACCCTCACCAGAACTGTCAGTGTTTTCAGTTGCGACCTTTTTCTTTAACTCCTTAGAGTTCAAGGCTGACTCAACATCTTCCTTAGAAAGAGTGTCTCTACCATACATCATGGTATCAACAAACTTCTCATTGAGGGTGGTAAAGAGCAGAGCAACATTATAGCTTGGTCCTCATCATCAATATGAACATCTATATTTTCAAGATCCAAAACAGCTTTCGTAAAAGAATCAAAATGGGTTGAAACAGACGTACATTCCTGCATTTGTAAGGTGAACAATCGCTTCTTCAGGTACAAACGATTTATGAGGGACTTCATGATGTACAAGTTCTCCAATTTCTGCCATATGTCAGCAACAGTTTTCTCCTGGACAACCTTTCGTAGTACACCATCACTTAGAAACAGCAAAATCTGACCGTACGCCTTCTCCAGCAACTCATCTTTCTCTTCATCTGACAGTTTATCAGACAAAGCAGTCTTTCATTTCAAAGCTTTCTGCAAACTATTCTGAACCAGCAAAGCATGCATCTTCAAACGCCATAGACTGAAGTCATTGTTTCCGTCGAATTTTTCAATCTCAAATTTAGCAGCCATTCCATGGATTTTTCACTACCCCTGCGTAGATCTCCTCGAGACGAGTTTGTAGGTTCAAACGGATTTCAAATCGGACTCCGGATCGTCAAGATATCGCGAAAACAATTTTCAACCATCGATTGGTCAAATCTGCCTTTGACCGTACCGCGCTGATGTCAGCGATGACGTTAGCGCCTTGCTGCTGCTCCTGGGCCTTGCTGCACGCGGGTCGGGTCATACCTGGACTGGCCCGACCTGGACTGCACAAAGAATGGGTTCTTCTGTTAACGGGTCGGGCTGACCTGGGTCCAACCCAGAAACAAACCCAACCCAAAAAAACCCAAAAGTAGTCTTCTCCTTCCCCAGGTTCTGTAACAGAACCCAATTTTGTTCTGAACTAGAACTTTCAGTAGTGACTCCCGTTCTTCTTCCTTCCTCGCTCCGGCCACGGAACGACGGCAGCACGGGGTCCGGTGACAGGCAGCGGCAACGGCGACCAAGATTCCTGCGACACGCGGCGGCGGTGTGGAATTCCTGCCGGAAAAAAAAAAAAAACAAATCACCTCTTCTCAAATCCTTCTCTGTTTTCCTTCCTCTGCCACGGACGCTTCGGCGTAGCAGCAGTGATTAGCAAGAAAGAATCAATTCCGTCGATCAACTTCCTAGTCAGGCGCAGGCACAGAACAAGCACCAATAGCGCAGCGGCGCTTCTCACCCAAATCGATTTCTCTGCAATCCAATATCACGTCCACCCTTCTCCGATTAAACCCTCTGAGATCTGATCCGTCGAATCTCTTCCGATCATGCCAAAACGCTTTGATACCAGTTTGTCATGATCTAGGGCTACGAGAAGAGATCAATCACGATGTGGTTCGGCTTTAAGCCTACGTCCACGGGGATACAAGAGAATCACTATGCAATCAGAATCGTTGTGTACATTAAAGAGACTCTGAGTCTATATTTATAATATCAGCCCCAAACCCTATTACACTCAAAAACTACTTCTAATCATTCTAATCACAGTAAACTTACTAATTATGCCTATTTTTAATCAGAGTACAACCTGGGCAATTCAGGAGCCTGGTTATCCAAGACTTCCTAATTAATAGTGAGTCATACTAATTAACAAATCTCATAGCAAACATCCACATTATCCCCAATACAGGTAACAAAATTGAAATCATAAAAAACCCTTTTCAAAAGACCAAGCAGCACTTCAACCTCACCACCAGATTTGCTGTTTCGGCCCAAAATGGAAGGATAGGCCAAACAGATGCCGATCACCAAAACTCTATCAAACCCAAATGCTTCAAGTTTGCAAAGCCGTTTCATCAGTTCTATTGGACTCTCATTGAAAACTGAAGCCTCCTCCTTGTAAATCCTCCCTAGTTTATCCGAAGGGAAGCTATATTCCACAAGTTTGTGGACCACAGGCAGAAGATTTTCATTATCTTCAGATAGGAAGAACTTGTGGGGAGGCAAGAATGCAGGGATTTCACTAGGAGAGAAGCCAATCTCTCGAAAAATAACTCAAATTCATTGACAGGGTGGTAACGGAGGAAACGGTGGAGGGTTTTGGATACATTGGAGATGGAGAATTTGAACTTTGAGAGGAGGTTTAGAAGGGATGAAGGGCAGTTCTTGCTAATGTGCTCTGCATGGGTGAAGGATAAGCAGCGGGTGGAGTGAAGGTATTCAGTGAGGGCCTGCTAGGCCTCGTGGATGGCACGATCCCGCTGCTGGGAAGGGAGTCCATGGAGAGAGTGGATCAAACGGCTATAGATGGAACTGCGGAAAGAGATAGATGAGAAGAAGAGGAAAAGCATAGCTTAGGATTTTAATCATTAAGGATTTTTTAATGTTATGTGTTGTAGCCTGATTTAGGGGGTCTTGAGCATGCTGGTGGGATACTGATAAGCAACAATAATATTCCGTAACAAGCTGGCATTTTGTATTTGGTAAGCATCAAACAAGTTGAATAGTGAGTTAGTCTTTGCCAAAACAAAGCCCCATCTTCTGCCATCCCTTCCCACCCCCCCGGCGGTTCATTGGGCTTCCAAAACTGAAGCTTCCTCAAAAGAAGTGAGAAGCTTAGAACTGTTAGATCAGTCAGGTTTTCCTACTAAAATCCGCAGTTTTCCTTCTCAACTGCAAAAAAAACAACAATGGTGGAACAAATTAAAAAAAAAAAAAGTAAGCCAAGCTTTTATCAGTAAATATGAGTATGTCTGTAACTTTGTGTGTGTGTGTCTCTGTGTGGAGGGGTTCTCCTCAGAGAGAATGCCCATGGCCTTCATGATCGAGAAACTAGTGGGCCTACCTAGAGGAGGGCTCCAGCCCCCAGGTTCTCCCCAAAACCCATGCCTACTGGGGAAAAAAAGAAATCAACAGTGGAAAAGTTTGGTCTACAAATTTGAACGGAAGAATAAATGGTCCACAAATTTGAACTAAAGTAAAAATTTTGATTGTTGTAGCAATCCAACAAAAAGATTTGACACTTAAGGAACAAGCAAGAACCAAATAGATTCCAAGTAAATGATATATATATATATATATATATTAACATTAACATGTTGACTGACAAATCATGTTAAAAAGAATAATGTACAACAAAAAAAAAAGGATCAGCCCAACAAGGCGAAAAACCAAAATCAAATTAATAAAATCTAACAAATAGTTCAACAGTTTTCCCTTCAGCTTCTTCAAAGGCATGACAAAGAAACACCCAAAAGTTCTTTTGAACTTTCACCCAAGATATTACTTCTTGAGCCTTCATAGCCATTTCACTAATAGTATCTGACTTGTTACTGAATATGTTACTGTTCCTTTCCAACCAAACAGACTGACAAGCTGCTTGGGTAGAACAATTTCAAAGAATGGCTTCACATTGATTAATATACCCAAATTTCCAACTTTCTATTAGCTTCTAAAACATTCAAGACCAAACCAAAGAACTCTGAGCAGCCCAAAACTGCCTTAGTTTGGTTAATGCAAATCTCAATTTGATTTTATTTACTCTGTGGTCTTCCTAGTGATTTGATTTGATTCATTTCTCTACTAACCATATTGTGTGTGTTATGAAATGCCAAATCACATCTTAGTCGCATATGCAGTCAAGGAGCAGTTTGGTCCCTAAGATGGTTTCCACAGCCATCACCCAATGGATAATAAATTGGGGTTGATCAAATGAGAATCAACAGAGTAGAAATGAAATGGAATATGAGAGAAATCTGCTTACCATGGTTGGAGGACGATAGAGATGGAATGCATTGGAAGGTGGGTTTGGTCCTTTTGGAGGAGTCCGGCCTCTCTCTCCGTTGCAAAACCCTAGTGGAGGGAAAAAAAATAGTACAAAAAGATCGAAAAACCATGCGTCCTACGCCTGTTTTTGTTTTTGTATGGACTCTCGACCCAACGGACCGAGCCCTTATCTGGGCCTGTTAGGATGAAAAAGAGTCTCCGAAATCTGAATACCCCAACGATTACGGGCCCAAGATTTACACAATATTTTATTTTGAAAAATATATTTAATTTTTTAAAGATTTGGACACTTTTGTTGTTGTTGTTGTGTTTTTTTTTTCTCAACTTTGGATTGGGTGGACTTTATGGGCCCAATACAAATCTTAATCAATAGGGCTTTCATACTAAAAATGCAATCGACTTAAATTATATGTGCATAAATCTAGAGGTGTCAAATGTGTCGTGCCACGGACCAGGATCATGTAGTGCTTGAATCTTGTTTGGGCCTGAACCATGCCATTCGTGTAGGACTTTCGTGCTGGGTTTTGTCGAGCTTCCATTTTTAGGGTCATAGTCTAAAATTTTAAAAGATACACACACAAATTTAAATGGTTTGGTCAAACTTGACCCAATCCACTAAAGAGAGAACCATTTAAATTTTTCTAAATAAAGGTTTTTCAATATTATTACCTTCGGAACCTTTAAAATTTTAGTACATAATTAAAAAATGTATAAATAAGTAAAAGACTATATTTTTTATATTTACACTGAAGAAAAAGAAAAAAATATTTGTATTCACTTCATCGTGTCGTGAAACGGGCCATGCCTTGTTGTGCCTACGGGGCTGGGAATAAGGCCCAACATTGCCCGTGCTTACGGGTAGTGCCAAGCAGTGCCTAGGCCTGCTGATTGTCGTATCGGGGCACCACGGCCCATTTGACACATCTACATACAATAGAAGAATATAAAGGCCCTATTTTTTTAGTGGAATTTCTGCCAGAAATCCACCATGTTCAAGAATTCCTGGACATGATGTGACATGCTGTCCCCTGGAATCTCTAAATTCCATGTTTCATCACTGGAATATCTGGATTCCAGCCACGTAAAATATCTCTTTTGATCTTTGGGAATTCAGAAATTCTACTTCCTTTGCATTTTGGTGGAATTCCTAGATGCTCAAGCCCAAAGGAGCATCTAGGAATTCCACTATGTCTGGGAATTCAGAAACCTGAAATTCCAGCAAAGAAACAAGGCCAAGGAGTCATTTGTAAAGTCTAATATAATTAATAAGAGCTAAGTAGATCAAGGTTTAAAAATAAAAGCTTTAATTCTCAAGTTCTAACTTGCGATTAAAGCATTTGGTAAAATTATAAAAAGAAAAGCTCTTATTTCATGACATAATCAAGGCCTACCTTTTAAAAATCATAATGTAGAACCGAGCATTTGTGTCATTTTGCATCTTTTATGAGGTGATTTTTGTAAATTACAAAAATAGAAGGATCCTCCATCTAGCATTTTTTTAGGAGGTAAAAGCTTTAATTTGTAAATTAGCTCTAAAAATAGAAAATACAATTAGGTGTTTGTCAGACGCTCTATTACATAAATAAACTCTAATTCAAAAAATAAGAATTTATTTTTAGAGTTACTAAATGCCCACAGGGCATTTTATAGTCGTTAACCTGTGAATTCTATGATGCAGATATCAAGACCACCCATATTAGAGTCTTAGGCCTAGTTGCTGGGCTGGAATTTCAACCATTGTCTTGTCAATTTTCATCCATTTCTAGGATCCTATGTGGATCCTATGTAATGACCGCCTGTGGCCATATAGGCCATGTACCAAGTATGGCTTGGCAGTATTCGGACCCACCTCTGGTGATCATGCTTCAGTGTCCAAGACCCAATCCAGGTGATTCTCTATTCCAGCCCCTTTGCATCCCCAAGACAGCTGTCCAAGACCCAATCCAGCTCCTCTACATCCCCAAGACAGCCTATTTTTAGTACACCTTAACATGACTAATTCAGTTCATAAGGTCCAAACCATCTGAACCCGGCCTTGTTTTTTCTATCAAAAAGTCTATATGGACCGACTTCAAAGCCCAGATTTCGGACCGATCCTAGCTGGACGCTGAGCTGGACTCCAGCTGGGATTTCCTTTTGAAGACTGAAACATAAAGAAGATGGAAAGCCCGCTGAAACTTTTTCACTCGCCCGCTATCCCCCATCAGCTGGACGTGACCGTCTCTCCCCTTCAGCTCTTTCTCTCTCTCTCTCTCTCTCAAAAATTTTCCCCCTTCGTTGCTGAGAATGTGTTCATGACAGAATTGACCTAAGCAAGTGGCATGACCCAATGATGGCCCATTTATAACCCAAAACATACAAGTATTTAAGAGTTAGATAAGATTAGGTAATTAATCCATTCAGAACCCGATCTGCCTCATCTAAAAGTCTTTCTATGATAAACAGAGGCTCAATTACCCACTGATGTCAGTGATCAGTTCCTGAATTGCCCAGATTAAACAAATTTCTTAGACAAATGATTCAGAATAAATCTCTAATTAGTATTTCATAGCTCAATTCTTGTCAGAACCGTTGGATAGATTAAACTAGGTATGTAAAGAAGTTTCTCATCGGTGGTGAAGATCCAGGTTTGCCGATCTTGACCATTAGAAACATAAAATGATGATTCCGGGCACCACTCTTACTCAGATCTTTGATCCACTTACTATTTATGTTCCTTTAATAAGTTCTATGATCTTAATGGAATGGATAGCCTGATTTGTGGCCGAAGATTTTAGATTAAATGTAACTTTTATGAAATTATGCATGTTTACTGTTAAATGTGAATTTAATTCTAAATCCTTGGTTCCATTGATTTTTAAATCACTACTAGAGTATTGAGAACTTCGAAAGATCCACCCTGTATATATTGATTGAGTTGTAATTGACATTTATTCAACGGGCATTCTTTTTCCCATAATATTCTATTCCTAAGTACAATGTATGGACTGATTGGATCATGATCAAAATAAAAAAAATTGCTAGTTGCATCTTGGGCCTTGTTTTGGTTTAAGATTCTATGTCGTTGTGATTCTCTCCTCACCATGAGATTATGAGATTCAATATGATAATTCCACAAATGCTCGACACATTAGAAATGTGGTATTTTAGGATTTAAACAAAACTATGTGAGATGATTGATATGTTAAGGCTTTTCTTATGACTTGAGTTATCCAATTGTTAATAGTTGTTAGAGCCTCTTAATGTATACATTTAATAATGTGAAGGTTTAGACTTAGGCATTAAGCGCCATGGGTGGGTCTATGGCTAATATATGACTCGAAGTGGTTATAGAGTCTTGAGAATGGCTCTATGGTTGATATATGACTCAAAAGTGGTTATAGAGTCGTGAGAATGGCTTTATGTGTTAGGCTCCGTCCCGAGTTAATTACGATTAACTCTAATTAATTGAACTTAAGGCTAATTAAGCCGGTTTAAATGAACTAATGGTGATTTATCACCAAATGGACTTGAATTAGCCTAACCATGAGTTGTTTAGGCTTAATGAAATAGTAACTATGATTAAGAAATGATTAGGAAATGAATTGAATGAAATTGAAGCTTAATTAAGCAAATGAGGAATTGTGTATAAATACGGATTTCTACGTATTTTGTCGGATTCGGAAACTCTGGATACCAGCATGTGTATCTCGACGAGTACGACGAATTTCGTAAAATGCGTGAATTGATTCGACGAATATTGGATCAAATGGACCTTGAATTGACTCAAAATGTAAATGAAGGAAATTAAAGGGGTCTAAATGCAAAAAGATCTCTTATATAACATAAGAGACCTTCATTCATTTGATTCAAACCCTAGGCAACATTCACTGCAGCCGTTTCTTCTTCTTTCTTTGATTTTTCTCTTCCTCAAGTGAGAATTGGAGGTGACTCAAGTGAAAGGAATTCATCTTCCACCTATTCTACATCATCTTCTTGGAATTGTTTTGGAGTTTAAGCTTCAAGTGAAGGAATTTCATCTTCAAGCTAAGCTGATCAAAGGAGAAACTTCAAACAAGGCAAGTTATACATATGTTTATGATTATGAAGGAGTTTGCATGGTTTTTAATGGAAAGGTATGCTAAATCAGCTATTAGGTTTATTTATGGGGCCATTTATGGATTGTGAAACCTTAATTAGGTTATGTAATTTAATAGAAATTAGTTGGAATTATTAGCCTTCAATTTCTTTGTTAAATTCATGTTTTAATGGTTAAGTAGGTTCAGGAGACATCAGGGAGAAAAAGGGTTGAAAAGCTCTTCGCTGCACTGCATATAATAGAACCTGCGTTCTGTTACTGCAGTGTGGCCGGTCAACCGGCCAGCAGGGCCCGGTCGACCAGGTACATAGGATCAGGTGCCTTGGAGCCTGATCAACATTCTGTTCCGAATTTCCATTTACAACTGCAGGTCGACCCGGACAAGGCCTAGGTCGACCTGGCCCACTGGAAAATGTCTGGAAAGTGTAATTTAAGTCCGACTTCCGGGATTAAGAGTTTAAGCTTAGAGATTGACCGGTGAGTTTTGGATTCTACGAGAACCAAGATCGCTTAAGAAGTCATAAATACTTCTCGTATAGTTAAGATGAGTCGTGAGGGAAGTATGACTAATATTAGTGATATACCTCCATAAGTGTTAACTAGGGTTATCCTAATGCATAATTATATACGTAATGTCATCTATAGTAATCTTTGCATTAATAACCAAAGTTACACTTAGAAGTTGGTTAAATGGTTCGTTTAGGATTAGAATGAGATGAATATGAATTATTAACAGGTCTGGCACTACCTAGTGGTTTCCGAACTCATTATTGAATTTAAATGAATTAATGGATGAATGAACAATTACGAAAAGTAACTGAAATGACTATTCCTACTGCAGTAGAGGGGATTGGGAGCGTTCGGAGCTTCGTGTGACACCAGTGATCTTTGATCAAGACACTGAGAGATCTCACCGCATTGGACCGAAAGGTCATAGGACTGACGAGTCCTAATCAATGCTAAATGTAAGTAATTGAATGAATATGAAATGAAAAGTCAGAAATTGGACCGAAAGGTCATTGACTGAAAAGTCATACACTGGACCGAAAGGTCATTGACTGAAAAGTCATACACGGAAAAGCCATTAATAAATATGGAACCTAATGAATAAATAAACATGAATTGCTTCCTTTTGGAAGAACAAAATGGAGTTGAAACTAATGCTAGTGTAGTTGCCAGTATTATTGTCATTATTAATGATATTTATTATGGATTGTTGAGCACTGTTAAACAATGAATTGTTAGAAATTATGAATTGTTATAAATGTATGTATACCTTGTTGAACCGTCGTGTTCACGGTATTACTGATGATATTACAGGCTCAGTTGCCCGTGCCGGTCCCTCCGAGACCGTCCCTCCAGCGGAGGAGGCCTATTCGATACCTCAAGGAGATCTAGCCGAATGGACATGATCTGAGAGAGGATAATATAGAACCTTTTGGGAACTTTTTTTATAAACTTTTTAGTATATTCGTTTTGGTATTGTAGGTATTGTAATGACGTCCCCTGCATTGTATTTTAAATATGCAGTGGTTGACTATAGTAGAATTGAAATGATGTAAAGTAACTTTACTGGTCAAAGTAAAGTATTTAATTCGTTTTGATTAAATGGTTGTCAATGTATATTGTTTGTATGTTCCGCACAACTGTACATTGACAGGTACGTATGCAAGATCCCTTGTAGACTTCGTTGTAATTTCGGTTGAACGGGATTTACGGGAATAAGTATGATTACCATCACGACCCAGGGGTTAACCCGAATGACTCTGATCTCGGGTCCGGGTCGTGACATTATGGTTGATATATGACTCAAAAGTGGTTATAGAGTCTTGAGAATGGCTCTGTTTGAGATATTACGACGAGTGTTTGCAGGCCATGGGAAGGTGGTTTACACTTAATATGATGACACAAATAGTTGGTGGGTCCTGAGTTTTGACCCCTACTTGTGAGGGCCTTAGGTCCACTTTATGATCGCGGGCATGAACGTTGTGCTTCGCGAGAACTATGCTCAAAGACTCCATGGAGCTATTAAGATA
This sequence comes from Cinnamomum chago, assembly GCA_038049695.1. Lineage (NCBI taxonomy): Eukaryota > Viridiplantae > Streptophyta > Magnoliopsida > Laurales > Lauraceae > Cinnamomum > Cinnamomum chago. The sequence goes on along the minus strand of CP142453.1, from coordinate 10,559,035 downwards.
GGCCGCAGGAACCTACGAGTCTAACTGTGAACACTTTACAAATTTTCGTTCAAGTGATGTACCTTGACAATTTAATTGCTCAAATTGATTGTTATAGGCGTAATCTATGATATTATGTCCACAGTTTGATTAAAATGCATAATTTGTGAGACTCGTATGCAATTGTTCTAGATGCAAAATTTCCCTTATTTACATTGATTTTGTTAGATTCGATTCACTGAATTGATCTTATTATTACATGACTACTGAATAGAAATCATTGGTTTTATTTCTACATGATCTTTTATTTTGTACATATTACTTTTCCAAATTGAGTCATGCACACTAATCATATGGACCTGATCTTACTATTTTATTGAATTTAGTCATTCACAGTTCCCCGTCACCTTCAGTCATATTGGATTGCTTGCTGGAGTGTGGTAGCTCATTTCATTAAAAAAAATTAAATGAGGTGGCTTAAGTGCATAATGGAAGGGCAAAGAGAAGGAATAGTATAATAAAGATCAAGGTTAGGGGCTTTATCTTTATAGTTGAACTTCCTTTTTATTTTTAGTGTCATTTCCTATGAACATATGTCCAAGGAGTTAGTTGAAAATCCTTGGTTGTAATAAATTCCTTTCTATTGATGTTTGGAATAAGTAGTCTCAGTTATTGTAAATAAATTTGTAATTGGTTTGAATCATAGCTACTATGAGATTCAATTGATGTCATAACTTCCCAAGTACCTCGTGTGTGATCGCCTTCATGCCACGTATTGAGACACTCAAAAATCTCGAGTGTGACGAGGGATGGAATATATTTATCTTGGACAGTCTGAATTATTCCTGTGCAGGCCGCAAAATAGTGTTGTACATTTTGCATACGTGTACCAGCGGCGATAAAGCTTAACTAATAAACAGCTTCTGTAGAGCTGTGTTTTTCTATCTTTCTTTATTACATTTTTTTATTATTGTTATGAGGCAAGGTTATTCGCTTTCATACAATTAAAACAAGTAGTTAATCACACGACAAGCTCTCGTTCAAGCCTTCTGTGGCTGTCCTAGTCATATTTTAATAACTACAAAATGTAAAAATCTCCCGGGGCCTCACTTATTAAGGAATATGAATAGCTCAAAAATACACTTTTTATTTTTTGTTTTATAGAATAGGGTGAGGTTTTACTTGAATTTGAGTTGGCCCCTCCGCAAGACTAATCTTGTATAAAATATCTAAATAAAACAAAAAAGAGTTCATATCTTTTATACGGAATTGGTTATATCCACAATTTTATAGTGTATCAATCATATTGGAATAAAATTAAGTCATTCCCCGTAAGAAATGTGAAGGCATTCATTTATAATGATTCAGGTCTTCAATAGGTGGGCTCTACTTTATAGTTTCACTTCTCTCAATGATTGGAAGTGCGAGTGATCTCGATTAATGAAAAAAAAATGTCAATTGTTAATTGTTCTTCCCTATCATGCTTAAATAAAGAAAGACAAATTCAGCTTCATGCCTTTTTACGTTTTTTTCTTTCAACTCCAAAACGAAAGTGCTTAAAAATTATGACAAACAGAAAACATTTTCAGTTGAGGGGGGCCTTTCTTCCCAAATAGAGGCTTGTTTTAGGGCCTATTTCTCTACTATAATCTGTGCTAAAAATTTGTCATGTTAGGATTTATTTAAATATGTGATGACATTTTGCTCGCTGCCATTTATAAATAATTTTATTTTTTTGATGAAATTATAAAATTTCACCTACCAAAAAGATCTCAAACCACCTTTGGAACTTGGAAATTTCAGCCCCAACGCATCCAAAAACTCCACCCTACCTGAAAATTTCAAAATTCTCCAAACCCATGAATTCGGGTAAACGAACAAGCCCAATCATGCATTGGTTTTTTTTTTTTTTTTTTCCCCACGGATGAAAGAAACCACTTATTTCACTTGTCTCTTTCCCACCTGATGGACTTCTTTTTCACCACTTCTTTTTCCCGTGGATAGGGGGACGACTGGTGAAAAGATAGGTAACAACTCGTGAAAAGATGGCATGTATGTTCCCCAGCTGGTTGATAACATTTGAAATGGGGATCCGGATCCCTTGTTTGGACCAAACAGGGAAGTCCTATTTGGTCCAATCAAGAGGTGCCAGATGGGAAGGAATTTTCTTAAGAGACATCTCTCCCATGTGGCACTCCCTTATTGGTCCAAACAAGGTTTTCCTGTTTAGACCAAACAGGGGATCCATTTCCCTTCAAGAGGTATATTTCAAGCAAGAGGTGCTCAAACCCAGACAATGAAGAGACTTCCAAGTTGGTGAAGTGCGTCTTCAAGCCGGAAACAAAAAAAAGTGAAATTGCTTTCAAGGAGACCCTTTTATGTTATGAAAAAACTCTATTAATTGAGTTCTTTACATATTTGTTTAGGAATTTAGGAGTGGTTGGGATTCTTAGATTTAGGGCTTTATTTTATTTGCTAGAAGGATTATTTCAAGTGTATGGATGGCTGCAATTCTCTACTTTTTTCTTTTTTTTTGAATGTTAATTCTCTACCCTTTTCTCCATAGGTTTAAATTTTTTTTCAAGGAACTGAAGATATCTAAGGTGGGTTTTAGTGATGAACAGTGAGTAAATCCCTTCTTTTCTCCTTGAAAGTGGATTTTCCGTTGATTGAAGATCAGGATATCTAGGGCTCAAAATGGATCGGATTTAGCTTCAGTTGACTTTAACATGGGTTGGACACATCATTAGATTAATGCCAATGTTTTTGGATTTTTATTTAACTTGTACAAAATATGTGAATTTCTGTAATATTTTACTAATGTATTTTATATGTGATTAATATAGTAGAATGCCCGACTCTTATTGTATTGAAATTTGATGGGAGTGCAAGTATTGAGGTAGGATGCTTTTAAATTTTAATCAATGAAACCCAATGTCATCAATTTTAAATGATTCCAGCAATTAGAGGTTATGGACTCAAGAGCATGTGTACTTATTGGCAATGTTTTGATATCGTCCTTTATTATAAGATGTTATCAACCGCGGAGAGCGAATCTTCAGCGGCATACAGCCAAAAGGCATACATTTCATATATGGCCCGGTTAGCCCGATTAGGTTTCAAAAGAAGTAAATGGCACACAATCTTATCTATATTGACAATTTTACCCATATTAATCACATATCATTTAGTTAACCAAGCTGAGAGCTAAACTGGGCTTTTGATCAATCTCCAGTGTTTTTATAAAATTTTTGACCTAATTAAATTAAATTACATGCACTCATTTTATTTTAGCCTGCATAAAAGAAGGGTGTTTTCAACAAGTGACTTATAATTAATTTTAAATGATTCAAGCAACAGCGGTGCTATGCCGTCCGGGCTCTGGAACCCGGGGTGCAAAGACTTTTTGTTCAAGCAATTAGAGGTGGTACTATTTGTCGTTTGTCGTTGTTCTGATCCTGCCAAGTGGTTGGTATATGCGAATGTTAGGAACAGTAGTTTGGGACGATGGACCACCATCCATTTCAAATGTTATCAACTTGGGGAACATACACGCCATCTTTTCACGAGTCGTCGCCAATCTTCTCACCAGTCGTCGGCCCCTACCACCGGAGAAAGAAGTGCGTGGAAAGATTTGCGTGGTCCATCTTTTCACGAGTCGTCGCCAATCTTCTCACCAGTCGTCGGCCCCTACCACCGGAGAAAGAAGTGCGTGGTCCATCTTTTCATGAGTCGTCACCAATCTTCTCACCAGTCGTCGGCCCCTACCACCGGAGAAAGAAGTGCGTGGAAAGATTTGCGTGGTCCAAAAGAGACAAGTGAAACAAGTGGTCATCTTCATCCGTGGAAAAAAAAAAAAAAGAAACAATACATGATTGGGCTTGTTTGTTTACCCGAATTTATGGGTTTGGTGAATTTTGAAATTTTCAGGTACGGTGAAGTTTTTGGATGATTTGGGACCGAAATTTCCAAGTTCCAAAGGTCTTTTGAGATCTTTTCGGTTGGTGAAATTTTATATTTTTTATCTAAAATAAATATATTTACAAATGACACATCATGCTTAACTAAATCCCTACATGACGAGTTTTTAGCGGAGGTTCTAGTAAAGAAATAGGCCCTAAAACGACCCTCTATTTAGAAAGAAAGGCCCCCGTCAATTGAAAATGTTTTTCATTTGTCGTAATCTTAAGCACTTTTGTTTTGAAGATGAAAGAAAAAAAAAGGGGATTACCTGAGAAATCACCTTAGATGGCCACTAAACAAGAAAAGCCCCAGTAGTTCATATGATACGGAAGTGGTCCGCTGTGACCACGTTGCACCTTTTGAAATTTATTTGCGTCTTTTGAAAAAAAAATTCATTTTTTAAAATTTATTTGAATCTTTTAAAGTTTATTTGCGTCTTTTTAAATTTATCTGTGTTCCTTAGAAGTTTATTTGCGCTTTTTAATTTTATTTTATTGCTTTTTTTATAAATTTATTTGTTTTTTTTTAATTTATTTATATTTTTTAAAAATTTATTTAAAATTTTCATTATTGAGATTTTAATTAATCGTGGCCAATCAAATGGTTGTTGACCATTATTAATGGCATATCCCACTAATAATGAAATATCATTTATCTTTAAATAAATAAGAACTTTTAAAGAAATGGTAACTAGGACATTTTAGGTCTTAATATTTGGAAAAAAAAACCCTATCACACTATGAAAAAAGCTTGTGGATCTAAGACAAGAGAGTGAAATGTGCCGAATGCCTCTTTTTTTTTTTATTATGATATGTTGATATTTTTATATTTTTTGTTTAGAACTATTCACGTTCCCACATGACGGCCAAACGGCGTATGTATACCGATCTTTTTATACTTCATTGGGTTGGGTCCATTGTTGTTGTTTGGGTTGTGGACTAATGGAAATTTTGTTTTTTGTTTTTTTCAGTTCATTGTCCAACAATGTATTTGTACGACTTAAAACCTATTTTTGATTAGGTTTTTATTATAAAAAGAAAAATACAAGAATGCATGGGGAAGTTGGGATGCGCCTACTGAATAATTCTATTGTTTTTTGAAAAATGTTTAAAGTAACATTTATAATGAATGTTCTTGCCGGGCTTTTTTTTTTCGCTAGTATTTATGCAAGTAAATACGTTAAAAGGCGTGCAAAGGTTAAGAGAAGAATTGAAATAAGAGTCCGGAGTGCCTAGCTTTTGGAAAAGCTGTGCATGGTTCAGATGTTGAAACTTGAGAGGGGGCTGTGGGTTCATGATTCATCCATCGTACATATTCAGTTATTCGGTTGAGCCTATGCTTCCCAAAAAAAAAAAGACTCCTCCTACGTGCAAGATTCTCTATGTTTAAAAGCCTTTTTATTTTCTTTTTTCCTTGATTGAGCTCTTCTATTTCTATTTCTAGAGCTGAAAAGAGAAAGCATGAAGCCAAGTTTTGTTTATTTAATTATTTAACTTTTTTTTTCCAGGCGGAGAAGAATCTTCAAAATTACATTCTTTACGGCATGCTTATTTATTAAAATCAAGGGAATTCCTCCCTGAAAAAATTTTAAATTCTCAAACATGCGTAATTTCTAAATCCTCATTTGCACTTGATCATCCAAACATTTTTCCAAAAAATGTAATGAGTCGGAATTTGTTGAGTTCCAAAGGTCCCGTGAGAATTTCAGGTGGTTGGAGTTTTGGAATTTTTTGGAGCAAATTCCTATAATAAACCCCAATAAAGGAATTGCCATTAATTTCATTAGTTAAGATCAGCCATGCTTCCTACAATTGAGAGAAGCGAAATTACAAATTGGAGCCCATCTATTGAAGATATGAACCAATAAAAGTGAATGCCCCCTCTTCTTCTTTTATTTTATTTTATTTTATGGGGTATGATCTAATAATTCTACTCTAATAATAATCTTGCTCTAATAATGATGGTCCACACTGTAGAATTAAGAATGTCATTGATTATGCATCAAAGATATAAAGCTTTTTATTGATATTTTTCATACAAGCTTGATCTTTTGTGAGGCGAGCCAATTTAAATTTGATTAAAACTTGACTAAGGTCAAAGAAATGTGTTTTAAAGATTCAAATTTTTTATTATGTGGGGCCTACATCTTAATACTTGTCCTTGATTCCAACACATCGACATGGTCTCTTTTCGTGCTCTACTTTTCTTTTCCTCTTTTTCGATGGAAACAGATCGTTTGGTCCCAATAGGGACAATCAGGGGTGCCACATTAGTTGAGATGTCACATTCCAACTTTAAAAAAAATCACGGAAATGGATCCCGAAAAACCCTGTTTTGACTAATCAAGAGATGTCACATTCCTTCTTCTAAAAAAAAAAAAAAATCTATCTCCTTAAAAAATTTACTTTTTCCATGTGGCACCCCATGATTGGACCAAACAAGGTTTCCCTATTTGGTCCAAACAGGAGATCCGAATCCCGCTTGAAGATCTTTTTAATTGATTTCAACTTAAAGAATCCTTATCCTTCTTTAATAAAAAGAAGAAACATGAAATGGGTTAGAAACCCTGTCTTATAATAAAAGAAAAAAGAAATATGAGCATCCCTAATTATTGGGACCGTGGGTCTCCAAATCCAGGGGCGGACCTAAGTGTAATGACACGGGTGCAACTGCGCTTGTGCGATTTTACAAACTCCTTAAATAATATCTTAAAATTTTTTTTATTTTATTATTTAACTTCTTAACTTTGCCTTTACTGCGCACCCAAATAAAAATTTTGGATTTGTCTGCTTCTGATCCCAATGACTCACCACAAAGTTGTGGACTCCGACCTATCCATGGGGACCAGCTCAGCATAGTTCTTGCATTTGGAACCTGGTTTGTACCAAGTTTGTACCAAGTTCAGGTGGATCCAAGTCTGCCAACATGTCGTCGTCCATCATTGGTCGTATGTTTCGATAAATTGGATCCTTTTTGGCTTGATTATCAAGGCCAACCTCATCCATTTGGCTTTAGGGACTGCGTTAGATCCACAGAAAAAATAAAAATAAAATATTTTTAATTTCAACTTTAGGATTCATCTTAAGCTCATTGTGACCACCCAAGATCATATTTGAGCCCCTTTCTAGTATTGGGCTCGAAGTAAGATGTATACAAATCTATGTGAACGATAAAATAAATCCATTAATGGAGGGATTTACAACCACAAGATTCATGAGATGTTAGCCATCTATACGGCTATACCTTGCAAAAGCTATTTTAGCATTCAAAAGAAAAGAAAAATGTTGGCCACTTCCTCCAATGTCACAAATATAGATTACACTTGTTTGGAGCCTTCAAACCTTTTCTTCTTTCTACATCCGTATGTAAGAAGTCTTAAAAATCTATCAATAAATCATACCTTCATATTAAGCCATAATATTTGATGATTATCTGAAGCAGAAAAAAGATAAAATAATAGCTCAGCAAGCAGGGCGGACCCATTAACTTCAGCTTGGGGTTTTTTTTTAGAAAACACATAGAGTAAAGGGGTAAATGTGTAAAAAAATAAATTAATTTTTAAAATTTAGGGGGATTTTTGTTTAGACTTATAAATTTATTTGAGGTATGGGTGGGGATTCGGCTCCCACGTCCTTTTATCCGGGTCCGTCAGAGAGCAAGTGTGCATGTTGCGGTTCGTACCACTAACGACAAATGGCTGGGCATAATTGCTGTACGTGTATCTACTTGAGGTACGAGTCGTGATTCACAAGTCATGAGACATGACGCGTGAAAATCCAACTCAGCAAAGCACTATATCGAAAAAGAGAAAGCAGAGAACGAAAGGGGACAAGACAACGACCAAAGGCTTGGAATTGACGGGGCACGTATTGGAAGGACCCATTTAGTAACTTTACATGTAAAATAAAGTAGGGTAAGGCATTAAATTAAGAGAGTTTAACTGAAAAAATCTTTTTAAATTCGTTAAATGCAAGAAACACGATCAATGCCTTATACAGACCATGGTAGTACCAAAGGCCCTATTTCATCTCGTTGGTAAGTCTTGCTCCTTTTACCTTAGAAGGTCCCAAACTCAAAACTCTTTTTTCCTATTTTTGTTTTTTTGCCTATTTTATATGAACAGAGTCTCATTTTCTCCGAGCAAGAATTCATTTAAGAAGGAAAGAAGCAGCAGGACTTTGCAGATCCCTTGATTAAAAATGGCAAATCGATGAGATGAAAAGTTCATCAACGACGCTTCATCTTTCTTTACCATTCTCATAACCAAATATTCATATCCAAGTCTAAATCCAAAACCCTTATATCTTATCCATACAACATATGTAACACGCACCCATTTTAGTATTTTTCATTTAAGTACTTTTCTTCATACTATTACTATATATTTCTTTTTTTGTCTCTCAGAAAGAAAAGGAGAGCAGGAGAGACTCGTCTTCTTGATAGTTAATCCTCTCATACTTATGTTAGTGCTGTGGTCGTGGAGTAGGGATATCCCAACCCATCCCTGCCTGTGTTAGTGCTATGAGCAGGGATATTCCCACCCATCCGAGCCCAAATAGAGTTTTATAAGTATGGATACTGCCAGCTAGGCGGGGACAGTGCTACAACAGACACATTAGACAATCCATATTCACACATAACTTCCACCTTCACGTCCATTTTTATGTGAGCAAATGTTGATGCCCAATTCTATCATCTTCTGTTACAGCCAAAGCCTCATTTGTATTACTCTTTTAAGTAGAAATGTTTGGACTCCATTAAAGAAGTTGGTAGTCTAGATTTACTATTTTTACATTTGATTAAACCTACAAGCATAATCTTTACACGTGTTTCAGTTTTACCTAAAAAGTTGATGTAACTACTTATTAAAGCTTCTATCTCCTTGATGGATAATTAATATTTACTCAATTAAAGACGTGGGTAGTCCACATTAACTTTCTTATGATAAAAAGACTCTATTCCAATAATACAAATGAGCATTGGCTTTTACTGTAATAGAAAATGAAAGAATTGGGCATCAGCTTTTGTTTACATAGAAATGGTTTGATATGGTAATGTGCATGGGCATTGACTAACATCGAAATGGTTAAACTTTGAAAATAGTTTCCGAACTCTATCAATTACATACATATGGGCATTAGCTCAATAAGGAATGGAAATTTGGTCATAATTCCTCAAATGAGAGATATAATTCTAAGAGACATCACCCACAATACTTTAGTGGGCGGGGATATCCCTGCACACAGCACTAACACAAGCAGGGATATCCCCGTTCATAGCACTAATTTGGGCGGGGATATCTCTGGCTCAACTGATACCACTCTGAGAGATAACATTCAGGAAGGCAAAGTTATTCCCACCCATATGAAGACCGGAGTTGCAAAACCTTTTTTTCTTTTTCGTTCTTCTCCCATCTTCTTCTCTCTTTTACGACATTGTAGCTGGATACAGCAAAGAAAAAGTCAGTACTGAAAAGAGTATAAGTGTTAATAGATGGTAGAAAAAATATAAATGAGTATGACAAGCCAATCCACAAGTTGTAACATGTCACATGGATACCATGTAAAAGGACTACCCAGATTTTCGAACTGGGGAAATCCTACGGCCATTTGCAGAAACTACTAGCCTCCCTCTAGGGTTGTAAACGGGTCGGTTCCGGTCCGGGTCCATGGTGGACCCCCAAGTTTCGTCCAAAAACTCCCTCGGGAAGTAGGTTAACCAGTGTCCTAAACAGGGATACTTACCAAGGTTTGTGCAGATTTTTTTAACCGAGTTGAAAAAGTGTCTGAGTTGAAAACAACGCAAACGTGATTGTAATTAACTGAAAAATAGCATATTTTAAGTTCATAATATGAACTTCGAAAGCTCCAAATTTTAGAAAAAAAAAAAAAAAACTCTCTAGAAGTGGGCTAAAAAGTGTCCTAAACAGGGGTACTCAGCAAGGTTTGTGCAGATTTTCTTAACCGGGTTGAAAAAATGTCCGAGTTGAAAACATCGCAAACCTAATTGTAATTAATTGAAAAATAGCAAATTTTAAGTTCATAGTGTGGACTTCGAAAGCCCCAAATTTCAGTAAAAAACACCCTTAGGAAGTAGGCTAAAAAGTGTCCTAAATAGGGGTACTCAGCAAGGTTTGTATAGATTTTCGTAACCGGGTTGAAAAAGTGCTCGAGTCGAAAACATCGCAAACGTGATTGTAATAAACTGAAAAATAGCAGATTTTGAGTTCATAGTGTGGACTTCGAAAGCACCAAATTTCAGCAAAAAAAAAAAAAAAAAACCCTCGAGAAGTGGGCTAAAAAGAGTCATAAACAGGGTACTCAGCAAGGTTTGTGCAGATTTTCTTAACCAAGTTGAAAAAGTGCCCCAGTGACCGATTCTCAGATTATCTTCCCTCTTTCTGTAAAAAGCTTTGTTCGATGGTGTTTCTCTGAAAAGAAGAATGATCTCATTGAGATCTTCTTTGCTATAATTCTTTTTTGCCCAATCTCTTTTCAATATAGGCCATTCTTTTCGGGTTTATTTAAATCTTATTTTCTGTTTACAGGAGTCCACAAAGTCAGAAGAAGAGAAACATATTGGACAACATTTGTTGTAAAGGAGTTGATGATGGGCATTTGGAACACTTCTCATTGTTGTTGTTGTTTTTTTTTTTCAAATGATTTTATGTTCAAATAAATGTAATTCGAATGATGTAATGGATTTCATGTAATTTTAATGATGAAATGAATTCTGCATTGAAGTGTGAACGGAGATGTTTAGGAATGTAATTACCCAAAGCCTACCTAATGGTAAAAGAACACGCCTTGCATGTAAGTCCAAGTCATCGTTGTCTTTAGGAGTCATCTGCCACTTTTCTCTGAAATGGGCATCTCTACTTTGGGCCCCTTTTTCAAAGTGTGCATCAAATCATAGCATGGAAAACGCCCATTGCCATAATCACATCAACATGATTTTGTCCACAGGATTCATAAATTTTGTGGGCATCCTCATGTATGAGAGAGACGACACTGATCACTCATATACCAGTTTAAGAACGTAAAATCACTCGGTGTTATTACGTTTGATGTGAGATAAAACCTTCATTATCCGGACAAAAGAAGACAAGAGGTTATATCAAAAGTAAATAAATTCAAAATTTCCTTCTCCTAAACTAAGAAGATGACATTGCAATGGTCATTTGGTGGATCATTATGTGGTCTGAAATGGGTTACTTTAATATTTGGTCTTCTTCCAGTTCATAATAATTATTTCGAGCAGTTTTAAACTGTTAATCATCTCTAATTTCTCCCAAGCCTATCAGATTCTGTTGACCTAATTAGGATCAGAGTTTCCAAACAAGCCATACACATGTGTCTCCTGCCGTCTGCCATCCGACACAAGACTCAAATTCCACAAATCTCGACCGTGTCCAATACTCTGTAAGAGTCACCTGCCCATTCTTTATTATATACCCTCCCGACCTTGTAATGGCTGCATTCTTCCCTCTGAATTCAGCCCCACTTTCTGTTTACTACTCATAAGTCATAACAGCCTTCTGTACCAATCTTCTCCAATGAAGCTTGCACTTTTTTTTCAATTCCTCTCCATTTTGTCAATCCTTGTTTCAACAAACCCAACTTCTGCCCAATGCCTGGACGACCAGAAATCCTCTTTGCTCACCCTCTTCGGCTCTGTCCACCCGCCTTCTTGGACACCCAACACCGACTGCTGCATCTATTGGGAGGGCATCACGTGCGACGGCTCCACCGGTCATGTGACGGGCCTAGGCCTCCCCAACCATGGGATCTCCTTAATCAACTTCACCACCTTAATCTCCTTGTCAAGTCTCAGAAGTCTCGATCTTTCTAACAATTCCTTCTTCGACTCTTCCATCCCAATTTCTATTAGTGCTCTCTCGAATCTGACCCACCTCAATCTCTCCAATTCAGGCTTCTATGGCTACGTTCCGGTCGAGATTTCGCGCATCAAGAGTCTGGAATCGCTTGATCTCTCCTTCAATGACTACGAAATTTTCTCTTCTCTTAGTTTTCGGCGTCCTGATTTTGAGTATGTGGTGGGTAATCTTTCTGGGCTGAGGGAGCTGTATTTGGATGGTGTGGATATCTATTCTCGTGCGCCCGAATCGTTGGCGGGTTTGGCCAATCTCAGGTCCCTCCATCTCAGTTCGTGCAATTTGATTGGAGCATTTCCTGTGGAAATCTTTCAGCTGCGGAATTTGGAAACTCTAGACCTGTCGAACAATTGGGATCTCACAGGTTCTTTGCCCGAATTTCCTCAGGAGAGCAGGTTGCAGATCTTGTCACTTTCAGGCACGAATTTTTCTGGAGGATTGCCTTCTTCTTTTGGGAATCTCAGGCACCTCCAAATATTGGAGCTCCGACGTTGCAACTTCTCAGGGACGATACCCTTGTCTTTGGGTGGCATCTCCCAACTCCTTCATCTGGACATTTCGTTCAACAGCTTCAGTGGTGAGATTCCGTCACTTGAGAACCTTAAACAACTTGTACTCTTGGACCTTTCATCAAACAGGTTCAGTGGTAGGATTCCATCCTTGGGTTCCTTGAAGAATGTGGTTGAAATAGACCTTTCAAATAACAATTTCTCAGGTGGAATGGATTTTGATGCACCACTTGATGAATTTGGTAACACTCCTTCGCCATTGAAAGAGCTGGATTTGAGTAACAACAAGCTGCAAGGACCGATTCCAAAATCACTCTTTCATCTCACAGGGTTAGAAGTGCTCACGCTTTCTTCCAACAATTTCAGTGGCATTGTAGATTTATCCATGTTCCAAAATTTCATGAACCTCTCAATTCTTGATCTCTCAAATAATAACTTGTCAATTAATGCTAGTAGAGGTAACAACACCTTCTTTCCTCAAATTACCAGGCTGATATTGTCTTCTTGCAACCTTAGGGAATTCCCCGCGTTTCGTAGAAATCAATCAAAGTTGAATTTCCTTGACCTTTCCAACAACCAAATCGATGGTGAGATTCCTAGTTGGATATGGAAGATGGGACATGAGTTAATGGATCATCTGAACCTTTCTCACAACATGCTATATGGTCTCGAACCACATGCTGTTGATAGCTCCTATAGTAATTTTGTAGGTGTTCTCGATCTTCACTCCAACAAGCTTCAAGGTTCAATTTCAATTCCACTTTCCAACATTAGGATTCTAGATTACTCTCATAACAACTTGACATCTGTGATTCCTACTAACATCTCTCTATACCTTAATTCCACCATTTTCTTCTCGCTCTCCAACAATAATATCAGTGGAGAAATTCCTCCATCCATTTGTGCTGCAAAAGATTTATTGGTCCTTGACCTGTCGCTCAATAACTTGAGCGGCTCGATTCCAACTTGTTTGGGTCAGTTGAACAATCTTTTGGTACTGAATCTTGGGAAGAACAACTTTCGTGGTGTCATTCCTCACAGTTTTCGACATGGATGTAGCCTAAGGACACTCAAACTTAATGGAAATCTGTTAGAGGGCTCATTGCCAGAATCGTTGGCTAATTGCACAGGGCTAGAATTTCTAAACATAGGGAGTAATCGGATAAACGATTCCTTCCCTTCTTGGTTGGGGTCTTTAAAGCAATTGCGGGTTCTCATATTGCGAGCCAACAAATTTTATGGTCCAATTCAGCGGCCTGAGCATCAAAATGCTTTCTCGCAGTTGCAAATCATTGATGTATCTTTTAATGGTTTTATAGGAAATTTGTCCTCAGAGTGCTTTCGAAATTTGAAGGCAATGATGGATGGTGAGGTTGGGCGGCCAAGTCATCGATTTGATTCCTTGGATGCATATAAGCAGTACCATCAGTATAGTGTTGTAGTTACATTGAAACGATTAGAAATGGAGTATTTGAATATCCTAACCATCTTGACCTCGATAGATCTCTCAAGCAATAGATTCCATGGAAGCATTCCGGAAGAGATTGGGAATCTCAAATTTCTTTATGCACTCAACATGTCCCACAACGAGTTCATTGGTCCTATACCATCATCATTTGGAAATCTACTGCAGCTTGAATCCTTAGATTTATCAACGAACCAACTGTCGGGAGAGATCCCCACAGAGCTGACAGCTTTGACATTTCTCTCTGTCTTGGACCTCTCGCACAACCGGTTTAGCGGAAGAATACCACAGCGCCAACAATTTCTAACCTTTGGGAATGATTCCTTTGAAGGTAATCCAGGATTATGTGGGCCCCCATTGTCAATGCAATGTGAGAAACCACACGAGGCCGAGGCACCTGGGGAGCCTACCAGTGCAAATTCGCCATCACGAAAGCATTTTGATTGGAGATACATGTGCATGGGATTGGGATTTGGCTTCGGTAATTGGATGGTGATGGGCCCACTTATATTTTGGCCAAGTGGTAGACGGTGGTATTACAAACATGTGGACAAAATCTTGGCTATGGCAATTGTATGGTGGGACATATGCGGCATGCGTATGACTATACTGAAAAAGAGAGCATATGATCGAGTACGCCACACCCTCCTAGGAAGATGATGATGGGGCCACTAATTACATCTCAAGGCTTGGCAGGAAAAAAAAAATCTGAACTGGTTTGAAAGACCTTGTACAGTGTTGTCATTTATCAATTTCTAGTACCTGTGTTTTTTTTTTTCTACATGTTTTGTCTTTCTATCCTTTTTGAACTGCATCTTTTGTTTATTTGGATCACTAATGTTTCTCTCCATGTTAAAGTTGGAAAAGAGTATCTGGCTTTCTCTCCTGGGCCCGTAGGGATTATTCTGGCCCAAAGGGCTAGGAACCCTACGTTATCAAAAAAAAAAAAAAAAAAAAAAAAAAAAAAAAAAAAAATAAAAATAAAAAAAATGACTTAATTTGGATGAGCGTGAACTGACGACAGAATATTTTGGACCACTTATAACCATTAAGGTAATGATAAAAAAATAAGTAAAATCCTACTGGCTTATATGGTTCCTAATCTTCATACTTGAAAAATATCTATAAAAGAAGAACTGTACCATCAACAATAGAAGGGGGTTGTGGAGAGAATCACCTTCCAACTTACATATTCATTGTTTTTTTTTTTTTTTTTATAGTAACGGTAAACTATATTAAAGACTTAAGATTGGTACAGTCATAGAAAAAGGAGAAAAAGAAGAGATAAATACCCATGCAAAAATAACAAATTACAAACGAGAAAAAAGAAAGGCTACATCTCTTTATACCCCCAACTTAGACAAGACATCCAACACTATATTAGTGTATTGATGGAGTTCAAGATATTTTAGAGATATATTATCTTTTTTATAAAGAATGTCTCAAAGCATATATGATATTTTCAAGTGTATGTTAGTGGCCTTCAAGGGTTTAGACAAAATCTTATAAGAATAAATCTCACTTTAAATAGGTAAAATTTCAGGAAAAGGAAAATTTATAATATTAATATTAGATAATTTTAAAAAATTTAAACAATTTAACAGTGCCCCACACCCCCACACTTATAAAATATTTATGCGGGGAGATCTTTTTATTCTATTTTGGGAAAAACGTCATGGTCCCTAGGAAGACCGATGTTTTGAGAGGGGCCTGAGTTTTGAGTAAATAAGTCAGCATGGTTGAGGTTTTTTTTTTAAAATATTATTAAAGGCGTGGAGGCAACATAGATGAATCGTTCATATGCTTTTTACCATGTAAAATAAATGAGTTTACCTTTTTCTTTGTAGTCAATCCATAATTTAATTCATTATGTTTGTAGTTGTACCACATCGGAGCGGGGCCCTGCTGGGCATGTCGGGGCGAGGACGCGATATATAACATACCCTGAATTGCGGGGCGGGGACGGGGCAACCCAATTCTGCCCCCGCCCTGCCCCGTTGCCATCCCTAGTCATCTATACCTGCAGGCCTTGGCTTTCCTCTTGCCCCATTATCCACATTAAATTTAAGAATATTAAAAGAGGGGAGAGACAAAGTGACTAAAGGTCTCTTCTTAACGCATCAATTTCTCAAACAAGCTTCCAAATTATTTAAGATATTATTCATGTTCAAGTGCTCCAACTCTTTTTTAATACCCGCCCATTTTGCTATTTTAAGAATAATCGTGAAAATAATATTTTTCGTATCTTTTGACTTGCAATTGAAGATTCTATTATTCTTTTCCTTCCAAAACAACCAAAGAATAGAGAAATGAATCAGTATTCATAGGATTAGGCCAACCCCTCTGAAAGGACACAACCTCCAAGCTTCTGCCAATTCGCTCAAGTCCTTGGCTAGGGCAAATTCATAGTGCATGAACAAGTGGATGATAGATTAGTCTTCCTTTTAACATAAGACATGAGTACCCAAAATGACTTCAGACATTATCCTTATTTTTTTTTAGATTGTACACAATTGAAATCTTACCCACAACCGGCAACCAAAAAATTACCTCAACCCTTGTAGTACCCAAACCACACCACACGTGAGATAAATGAGAATGAAACCCCCAAGACACAAACATTATAATGGGTTCCAACTTCCAATATCCTGATACCAGTATTCAAAATCAAATCCAGACGCTAGATTGTGCCTTTTTGACCAACTGTCGAAAGGGTGAGAGATGCCCACAGAGCTGACAGATCTAACATGTCTCTGTGTCAAAAACCTCTAGCAAATCCACTTCAGGGGAAAAATACCACAGGCCTTTAAAAAAAAATAAACTTAAGGGGTGTTTTTTTTTTTTTTTTTTCTAGATCTTTTTTTTAGCTAAAGTGGGATGGAGATGGACAATGCAAAACTTACATGTGTTTTGGATTTAAAAAACAATCCTCATAAAATCTTCAAAATGAAGCAAATGGTGAGCTCCACTTACCATCATTACTAAAGGTGGGCCTAATTATCTTATAAAATAAGAGTCTTTTTTTATAATTTTATCAAATAGACTAATTATAAATTAGAATTTAAAAATTAGAGCTTTTATTTTAGATCTTAACCAAATTAGCTTTTATTAATTAGACTTGACTTTCTAAACAGCCCCGATGTTCCAGGGAGGAGAATAATCTCCCAAGGGGGCACAACAAGAAGTTTCCTGTGTGACAGCCTGTGGGGCTCAGCAAGACCGATCCAACCAGATAAGGGGTTGGAGCGGCCTATTCATTAATTATAGGCCTGTAAAAAATAGGCACATTTAACAATTGGATTGATCGATTAAGGACCTAGAAATTTATTCAACTGTTTTTTTTTTTAATGTATTTCTCTTTTTGATAATTAGGGACAAATTAGGGTTTTTTTTGGCAATTCATCTTAACAGTGACTGCATGGGGTTGGGTTGGTCATAAGTGGGCCTAATATGGGAGGTGGGCACACCTGTGAAGAATGTCTGGCAGATTAGGGTAAAAGTCGGATCATGTTACAAATGGCTTGGGTGTGGTCTGGACCAAATGTTACATTCTAGAGTCCGGCAATTAGGCTCTGGTTCTGGACACTATAGAGTATAGAGTTATCTAATGTCTACATGGTTGAAAATGCTAAAGGGTGATAATGGGCCCAGCAAGTGGGCCTGTTCAGAGCCTTGCCCAAATTGGACATCTCTTAGACCTATTTAATGGGCTTGGGCCTGATTGTATCAGTATGCAACTAAACCATATAATTAAAAGCCTAACTTTATGCTCAACTTTCCAGACCTATAAGTTTAACATGAAGGACAATTTCTCACAAAGATGGTGGGACAGGGCCAACCTTAGATGTCTGTGTGATAAGGAGAGATGAATTAGGTCAGTCGAAGACGCAACCCAGATCTGGGCTTGCTAGACCACAAATTAACTTCATCCTGTTGTGGTTATTTTAATTACTGTGTCATTTTATCAAGTCCGAAGTAAAAATAGGTAACTTAAATGATATTGGTGATCAGGAAATTGAGGGGGCTCTAATAAATTTCCACAATTTGTAGGGGGTATTTCCAAAAATTTTAAAGCCTTTCAGGTATGGGTGGGGGCTTCAAGCCCTAGACCCATATACCTGGGTCCACCCCTGCATAGTTGGCACTATATTCAAGTAAACCATATCATCATCTCACTTACTTCACCCATCTCACCATAACATTTTCCTATATGTATGCAAAATTCTTAGGCCCATCGGATCATATCAACCCCTTGTTTTGAGGCCCACAAATTAACGAGAATTGACCATCACTACCGTGGTCAAATTCATTTGTTTGCACTCTTTCACATACTCACATGTGTTTAAACTCATTTTTGTAATGCACATGGTAAATGAAGTGCGGTAGTGGTGTACAAACGAGCTCATTTTTTATGTGAATTTTCACATGGCATAGTGGAAAGTACTCATTATTGTAACATTGAGGTGATGGATTCTAGTCACATTTTCTATGATAAAAAAGAAGGAAGAAAGAAAAAGAAAAACGAGGTTGTGGGTTGTAGTCATGTTACTACGGTTAAAAAAATAATTTGTTAAATACATTTACTCATGTGAAAATGGTGTTAATTTCCAAGTATTGTATTACGCATGTACATTTTACATGTAAATCCCGTTTATATATATATATATATATATTTCTTTTATTGGTAATGGTAAATTAAATTAAGGATAAAGCAACAATACAAGAAAATTTCCAACAAAAAGAAGAAAAAAAAAGGAGTTGGTACAAAAGCCTTATATCAACACAAAAAACAATAAAACTAAGCAACAGGGGCCACAAGCGGAACAACTCTATGCACCCCTTGTCTCGCTAGAGAGTCTGTCATACCATTTGTTGACTAACAAATAGAAGAGAATGAAACTTTACTCGAAGAAGATAAAGCCTTAATCTCATTCAGATAATATTAAAATATCCAGAGACCCCTCTCCACCTTAGACACCTAACAACCCCACGAGTCTTTAATGTGTAACATCAAACAACCCCTGAATCTTCCGATTCAAAGTGACATTGTAATGGCCCACCCATGGTGAGTCCATGTGCTAACTAACATGTTTATTTCCTCACATTGATATAGACATTTGGATATGGAGATCAATGGTATGTTTATGAGTGACCAGGTGAAATGGTTGCAGTTAAATTCGTGATTAATGTTAGTCGAGCTCGTGACATTCTAGTAGAGTGAACCACATAAAAGGCCAAAAGACATGTCCAAATTTGCAGATTTTGGGAATCAATGAATCTTCCACTAATGATAGGCCCACATTGTGTTAAAGCCCAACCTACCCCAAATAATAATTCATTGAATCAATTCACTAACTGTAATGGGTTTTCTCGTGATATGATTTAGATGTCAACTCATGATATTGTTAATCAAAAGAAATCATGGAATCAACTCCCTGTTTGGCATTCATGTGATAAAAATTAGAAGGTGTCTCCTTTAATTTTATAATAACTAGGGGTTTTAGTGGTCTGGGCCAGGCCAAAGCTTATTGTTCAAGTCTGTCCCATTATTTATTTGTCCTAATAATGAGGATATGGTCCCATGGGCCTGAAATCACCTAGCCCATTTGCAAAACATAAACAACCCTTTGTGAAATATGTCGGGCCAAGTAGCTCCTTTAACCATGTAAAAGCCCAAGCCTGGTTTAGGTAACAGCCTGGGTAGAAAATTAGATCCAGATGCAGCCCATTGACCTAAAACAAAGCCCAATGCAGACTGGGCAAGGTTGATTTGGCTAAATGCCAAATATATATACAGAAAGAGAGAAGACCCCTCCTTTTTCCACCCCAAGGGGTAGCTCAGTTGGTCTAAGACCACGTTTTGCACCCGAAGGTTGTAGGTTCGAAACTGTACTTTCACACTAGGGCTACAGGGGAGTTTACCTGGCTTCTTTCTGAGTCAGGAGGGATTAGTCCAGCCCAAAAGGTTGGGAACCTCCGATAACAAAAAAAAGAAAGTATTTGGAGATGAACTCACCCGACATTGAAAATACGGAGGGATATGTCATTGGGTGTGAGGGCGTGAGTGGGTTCAAGTCTATGAAAACTAAAGAAAAGAAAAGGAAGGGTGGGAAGATGAGAACCACAAAATGGACGAATGGAACTTGCTAATTAATATAATATTCACAAGATGATGCAAATTTATCTCTCATTTTCCATGGTAACTGCCAATTGATTTTGACCAAATTTGATTCTCTTCAACTTATATCCACTGCATTTGAAAGTCTCAAAACTAAGTTTAATATTCCTTTTTTTTTTCAATGCCCCAAATTACATCCCAGGCTAAGAATTAATCCATCGTTGGTTTAATGATCATATCTAAAATATAATGTTACAGTTCCCACACATGATTGACCCAACGGCATATATTACTCGATTTTGACTGTAAGTAGATCCAATTCATATCCTGAGGATGGTATATGATCTAACTGGCTTTAATCAACTGCAGGTGGGCCACACATCGATTCAATCAGATGTTCAGATGATGTCAGCACCATACTAGCAACAAGTCAACAACACAAGATCATTTTTTTCTTTAATTTAGAAGATGTCCTACTCTATGTAGCCCACTTTCATGAATGACAATCATGGAGAGTAGGGGAGATGTATAGTTTGGATGTGGATTAGAGCTCGGCAATACAGATGGATTAGATGGTCTCAGGTCCTGGTTTTAGGGCCTCAAACTTAAGTAGCTTGTTTTTCATGAAAGTGGGTGACTTCCAATTCACACTGACTGTGATTTGGCTGGACTGATAATTGGGTGGGCCCACTATCTAAATAAGAGAGGGACAAAAACTTTTTTAGTGCTTTACAAGGCTTAGAAAGGAAAAAAACGAAAAATCTTAGCCTGCTATCATTGTAATCAATTCTTGCGGATTTCATTTAATGTTCACAATTATGTTGTCAAACTATCTACTCATGATAATTCTGACCCACAAAAACTTGAGGTTGTTTAAGAAATATTGAACATTTTGTCTCTCAACACAAATCCATCGAATTCTGGCAGGCAAACAGGACAAGGGGAAAAGAAATGCATCAAGTTCTATGGTTAAACAGGAGATGATATTTGGGTTTCATAATTTTTTTTTGTCCTTCGTTTTTTTTTATTTAAGTGCTTTATTTAGATTCCATTTGAATTTTGAATATGAGATTTTATTGAGAAGAAAAGGAACGCATATATATATATATATGTTTTTTTTTTCCCTTCTTTGGGCTACCTGTATGATTGGGACCTTTGAAATTTTCTTTCAAATTTGAATTTCTAAATTAAAAGATGCTGATGCAGTAGCACTACATGGTGAAGTAAAAATGCTCTTTTCATGAAGAAGTGATTTTCTAAATTATGGTAGGTTTCTTTCTTGTACTTGAGTTCCTAAGAATTCTCTGACTTTTTATTTTTATCCTCAGTCAGAAATAATGAATCAAACATGAATATCTAAAAATGGCCAACAAACAACCCCTTTTGATGAAAAATGAATTAAAAAAATATAAAAAATGAATATCCATCCATTAGAGTAATTAAAATCCAAGAAAAAAAGTCAACATTCCATCTCTATCCATCTCATCTTACCTCATATCTCATCTCACCCCATATATTCTACATCGTTACACCTCTCTGATAATCCTTGGGTATAGCTCATTTGACCAAAAGGGCTTTCATACATAGTTCTACTCTGGTGGCCAACTTTTGTCCTTTCTTATTGTGAGGTTACATGCAACTTACCTAATTAATATTATGTTGTGGTCTAAGGGCTCCACTATAGAAAAAAAATTGATAAATTAATTATTTACAAAAATTAGCTTTTTTTTTATCATGTAAGTACTTATTGTTTATATAGAGAAGAAGATGCATTACCACTGTACCATCATAAGCTAGCAAGGAAAAAAAATCGCCGCTTTTAATTTACGTCCGAGGGAATTTTGGTTAAGCTCTGTTGATCACCATCAACTCTGATATCCATGGATTGTTTCTTATAATATTTTTGTAACCATGTCCATTCTCTAATTGAGGTAGACATTATTTGTTGTATGCTCAGAGAAAATTAAAGAGGCCGATAAATGTGAAAGTGGTGGATGTTGTTTTGATTTAACGGCTGACTACATTGCTTGGGGTGGAAGTTAAAAAGATGGCTAATCTACAAACCTTCTTCTATTTTTCATTAGTCCAGTGTTTAGCCATCCTTCAGGTAATGGTGGGATTATATTGTTGCACTATCAAACTTTTATTTTTAATAAAAAAAAGTCATTAAAAATGAAAAAAAAAATTCTTTTTTGCTGAAAAGAAAAGCTTTTATTTCTTAATAAAACATCATCATTTACTAAACAACAGCTCAGCTACCAATGTATTTGGAATTTGGATGACAACAAGACCCAGATCAGAGAGGGACCCATTTCACAACAAAGATAAATGTACTCAAGCCACATGTTAACTCATCCTATTACATTAGAAGAAGGCACTCTTAAGTTTAATTCATCCATAAGCAAGCAGATTGACAGACACCCACCTCTTTTAATTCACCGTCCTAGGAGAAAACCATGCAACGGAATCGAATCTTCCAACACCAAGCATTGAATGTGCATTGGAGCACACATGTTTTTTCTTCTAAGATAGAGAAAGATGTCTGTTTTTCTTTCTTCTTTATTCACCTCTTCTTGTGCTTAGGGCTGGAAGTACGCGTTTTAGAAGGTAAACAGGAGTGAATTTCAACATCAAGACCAATCCTTTTTCTTATTTTTTAGAGGAAGCTTGAAACAAACACAACATGGTAATGCCCGTGACAACTAGGAAATAAGTGCTGTTTTTCTCGGAAGAGAAGAGCAGATTAGATACATGTGATGGGCATTTATTGCAAGGGAGTGGGAATACGACTTGGTTACTACAACAAACATTTTCATTTCCCTCTCTCTAGAAATGGGTCGGCTTTTAATATTGCTTAGACCTTAGTTTCATGTCAGATCTCATTAATTAGTTGTGTTCACTTGTTTGCAAGGATTGTTGTTAATGGACACCCCCACATACTAATCATTCATCTTTTCCATTTTTTTAATATTTCGTTTATCTTATAATTAGAGAGGTATAGGATTCCATTCCATGCTTATTATTACAACTAGAAAATGTTAAATTATTAAATTCTCAAGGTCTTACTATCAATTGAGTAAATCAATTCTGCTTTCCATATACATTTTGCATCAGTTAAATACACATAAGGGATAACAAACAATTGTTTGAAATCCTAAAGTATAGAGCAGTTTGAATCTGCTTCCTAATTCTAAGGAACAACTATTCAAAACAGAGAAACTAATTGCTGTTAAAGTTTGTTACAATCCGATGACTTATGATATGCCCCCTCAAGATGGAGCTCGAGATAAAAGTCCAATCTTGGATTTGAGATCAAGAAAACGGATACGGGGAAGAGGTTTGGTGAGTGCTTCTGCAAGTTGATCTGCAGAGGATACATGAGCAACACGAAGGACACCATTTTGTACTTGGTCTCTGATGAAGTGATAATCGATGGCAACATATTTCATTCTGGAGTGAAACACAGGATTGGAGTAGCACCAACATTGTCACAGTATAAGACTGGACAACAAGGTAGTGGAACACCAAGATCAGTTAGGAGATAGCAAAGGAAGTTGAGCTGGTGTCGAGGATGGTTGCAGGGTCAGACGCAGTAGCCATGAGTGCTGATGAACTGGGGGAAAAAAATGAAAATGGATCGGCTTATAGCTCTGATACCATATCAATTGAGTAAATCAATTCTGCTTTCCATATACATTTTGCATCAATTAAATACACATAAGGGATAACAAACAATTGTTTGAAATCCTAAAGTATAGAGCAATTTGAATCTGCTTCATAATTCTAAGGAACAACTATTCAAAACAGAGAAACTAATTGCTGTTACAGTTTGTTACAATCCGATGACTTATGATACTTACTAGGTCTAACTAAAAGCCTGTTAGCAACAACTTAAAATTTTAAATAATTGAGAATATACTTAAGAGCCAATCCACTGATAGCTTAATGGTTAGGCATTTCTCTCCACGATAACAACTAAGATTGATCCCAGGACAATTGTGTTGGTGAGGGGTCCAGGATCAATCCTGGATGTCTTGGTAAGGGAAGTGAGTAGTGTGGGCGTATGAGTATTTACCGTAGTAAACAAAAAAAAAAATTGTTATTTGGTTTGTCTTGCGATATTATCCTCGGTATTTTCGAAATCCTGAGATTGGTGACACTGGTTTCAAGATTTGTGTATGATTCCTCATCTTCCATTTAAATTGGTATTAAAGTGGTATGTGATTAGGTGTTTGGATGTCAATGAAGCAACATGAGCACGAGTTAAAGTCACTCGACGTGGGGAATCCTAGTTTTCGCGTTTTGAGCTGTCTCTGGTGTACAATGGCTGACAGAATATGAAAACATGGAAATAGAGAGGCAGTTTCTTTAGGTTTGGTAGGCATATGATTAAAACTCAACGCTATGACATTGTCTTGGGGTTAGAATACTGTTTGATAGAGACGAATCTAAGTTTCAAATTCTTTAATCATTTCTTACTATACTGTTAGAAAATATGTATATGTTATGTGTGCATCTGTAAGTGTACACATGTGTGCATGTGCACAGGCAGGCGTGTGAGGGTACTTATAGGTACATGTCGAGGTTGTTTGGAAGAGATTAATTACATTAAACTCATCGGTGAGTTACAATTTGCTTAAATTGACACTGTTACTGATCATGTTCGACCAAAGAGATTACTTTTCCTGTTTCTTAATAACCCATGTTAAGGATGGGTTTTTTTCATAGGAATTCATAGTCAAATAAGCAAAGAAAAGGTTATCAAATAGGTGAGGAGGGCATGGTTTAAAGTAGCAATGTAAATGGAATCTTGACTTTTTCAGGATTTGACTTACTAGAGTGGTGACTAAGTAATCATTTATCTTCCTTGAGTCCATTTTTATTAAAATTAAGAGATTATTTGATGGACATTTTTAGATATTCACTTCGAGTCTTCATTTTTAACTACTTATAAAATTATAGGTAATTGAGATGTAATAAGTGGGTGTACTTTTACCCACATGCTATCTAAATATTGAAGCATACAAATGCCCCCTTCACGGCCCCCACTAAAAGTCTTCTCACCATCGTCTAATCATTGTATGCTATTAATTTTTTTTTGTACAAAACTTACCAAAAATAATAATAATAATAATAAACTGTGTGTGCAAACAAATCACCCATTCAAAACTATGTCATAAAAGAAAAGAAAGTCATGCCATCAATGTCTCATTAATGAGTTCCATTAACATTGGAGACACTGGTACACATATACATGTAAGAAAGCAATTCTCAGATGCCAGTGAACAATTACACATATACGACACATACATTCAGATGCCAGTCACCAATTAGAAAGCAAAATAATGGGCAGAAAATCTACACTAACTGGGTTTTAATTGGTTCAAAAACCCTCATTCATAAAATGGTGACACTTGTACCAGTTTAGGCCAATTTTTCTTTCAGAAACAATAGTCCAGAAACAAGATATGGAGAACCTCCATCCTATCGCCCATCATTGTAGTCAATGTGAATGTGCACCAATGGTATGGTATACATCATTTATAAACAAGACCTTTGTTTATAAAGAATGTTTATATATACATGCCCCTTAATAGAGAGGGAGAGAGGGAGAGAGGGAGGGAGTAGTTGAAAGTTTGAAACAAACATTCACGTCGAGCCCTCCTCCATCCGGGTCCCTAGGGTTAGGGTTTGCATCGTTTCCAACCTTGTCGTCGAGCCCTAATTACTACTCCTACTCTCTAGATAGATAGAAATTGAATGAATGAAAGATGGGGTTATAAAAAGCAATAGAAATACAAGAATAGTCAAAATGAGGAACGTGGAAGCCAAAAACCCATTGCATGGAACTGGCAACACGTCTGTCTACCCCACAGAGCCTCTCGGCTGAAGTCAGAGTCAACCCACCGCAGACTTTTTTATTATTTTCTTCCTCACCCTCGGTTTTGCACGATTAGTCTTTGTTTTTAATAACTATATATATACTCCTTATCTAATTAAATGACCATTTTAACCTAGCTACTGTATCCAGACAGAATATTCTGATGCCTGTGTGTGATCTTCTCCTTCTCCTCTAAATCTCTGCACTATTGATTCATGGAATGGTGTATCTAGCGGGCTATTCATTCTTGGACTGGTTGGAATGGGTGGTCCAGTTGACATCATTTGTGCCGCCTGCATGTGAATGTTGGTTGTTAAGACTTATTGATAGAGATTTTAGTGACGAAACAGGATTCTTTCCCTTGTTTTGTTGATTCTGGACTGAAAGTATTCCATCATTTTGTTCACATTGTCTTATGAGGCCCACCTCACGTAAATTCAACCCTAGTACACCCGTTCCCCCTTTGCTTGGTACAGGTGATGGCCAAACTTCAACGATGATCCAAGTAATATTCGTTTTTGAAATGTTGAATTGGAACATCTTAGGGTGTGTTTGGTAAGGGGTTTTTCAGAGCTAAAAGTGATTTCTTTAAAATAGTTTATAATGAGCTACTTCTCAGCTTTTTTTAGCTGAATAGATGCACTCAAGCATAATCACTCAAAACCATGCATGGGCCAGCCGTATGAGGGCTCAGGCTTGGATTAAGTGATAGAAACTCCAAACCATACCCCAGCTTGGCCTGTATAACAAGTGCTTGTAATTTAATTTAGTTAAAGTTATCTAAACAAAGACTAGAAAGCTCGAGCAACTGATAAAAAGCCCAGTTCCTTCCAATTAACTAAATGGATGGGCTTGGGCAAAATGCAGGCCTGTGTTTCTAAAGTCGGGCAGAGTTTGAAAATCCCTCAACCCAGCCCGATAAGAGAGATTATCAGGGATTGATCTCCATTTTTTTTTTGTTGGTTAGGATTTATATAGTGAGTTGAGATTATAAGTGGAAAAAAAAAAAAAAAAAAAAAACAAAGAGACAAAAAACAGAGAGAGAAAGAAAGAAAGAAATTAAGAAAGACAAGAAAAACCACATGTGAATGATGATGTGTTTGAAAATCACTCATAGAAACTCCTCCTAGGTCCACCCCTGGTCCAAGGCATGGTTCAATCAAAGGTAAATATAATCCCACCCTGGGTATTTTAACTTAAGGCCTTAACCCTTCGTTTTATCATCATAAAAGGAAGCAAATTTGGCAAACATCTTTTAGTTCAGGGTGCCTAAATTCCATGGTATCAACAGGAATCAATCTCTAGTCCTTACTTAAGCACCACTCCCCTATCACTGAGTTAATCTAGAATTAAGGAACATTAAAACAAAGTAGCACAACAAGGCCAGCATGACTAGTCACGAGTCACAAGACTCGGCAAAGTCACATGACATGAGTCAATCGAGTTAAATACAGGATTCAACCAAGCAATAGGCTACCAGCAGTCTACACAGTAACTCTACTTCTTAGCGCAAGAGTGTAATCAACTGAAGCGAGAGAAACAAATGATAAGACCTAAAATCCGTCAACTGTCCCATCTCAATCTCATCGATGAAGAAAATAACACTTTTACATAAATTTCGTGATATGTCCGAGTCCAACACGTGGGAGATCGATACTTGTTTCATTTATGTTGTGCAAGACATGGACACGGCACTTATTTCTGATTCTGATAATTGTGAGGACAATATAGTCCTTCTCTCATTTCACTTAATATTATTCTATAGTTGTAGCCATCGACCTTAGCCCATGTTTGTAGTATAAATAAGCACACCCTCTCCTCCCCTTCAACAAATCTTCACCTGTAGCCTTTTAGACCCATCTTCCTCTCCTAAAATCTCCTTCTCTATACGACCCTTTCCAAACACAACTCCATCCCCCTCTCCTAAGGACTCAAATGGGAGGAAACTCGCCCTGTGCTTCCTGCAAACTGCTGCGCCGACGTTGCGCAAAGGACTGCATCTTTGCCCCTTACTTCCCTCCTGATGACCCACAAAAGTTTGCCATTGTTCACAAAGTCTTTGGTGCAAGCAATGTTAGCAAAATGCTTCAGGTCTCTCCCTCTCTCCCTCTCTCTCTTATATATGTGTGTGTTCATGAAATAGATGTGCCTGTGTGTCCCTGTATTTCTTTACGTAAGTCACTGAATGTGCCGCTGTGCGAATGGTTTGTGCCCATGAAGGAGTGTTTGTGGCACTATAAGCTTTTGTTATACTCAATCTTGAACAATTTCAGGGAACACATGGTGGTTTGTCCAATAGTCCTAATAAGCTGACCTTGTAAAACATAGGTTGATTTCATTCATGCAAGTTAGCTGGCCTTCACCTGATAGGTGTACCGAATAGAATATAAACATAACATGCATTTTTCTTCCTTACATTAAGCTGTTATTATAGACTTATTGGGTCATTGACTTAATTTTCCCTTCTTTTATAGGAGCTTCCTGTTCATCAAAGAGCAGATGCTGTCAGCAGCCTAGTCTATGAGGCGAATGCGAGGGTGCGGGATCCTGTTTATGGCTGTGTTGGGGCAATCTCGTTCCTGCAAAACCAAG
The DNA here is from genome assembly GCA_038049695.1 of Cinnamomum chago. Taxonomy (NCBI): domain Eukaryota; kingdom Viridiplantae; phylum Streptophyta; class Magnoliopsida; order Laurales; family Lauraceae; genus Cinnamomum; species Cinnamomum chago. The sequence continues at coordinate 10,530,634 of CP142453.1, read as the reverse complement.
TGTCCCAGTTGCAGATGCAGCTTGCGGTGGCCCAAGCCGAGATCTTATGCATTCAAATGCAGCAGGATCAGCCACCCTTACCTAATAACCCAATGGACCCAGATGAGAAATCGATTCTTCTTCCTAACAACATCAATAACCATCCACAGTTCATCAACTATGCCTCTTCTAGCAATGTAATTCAAGAGCCTCTTAAGAGGGAGTCCTTGTGGACATGATATGTTTTCTTAATGAAATGGGTTCAAGCGTTTTCACTTGCTATATTTCCATGATCAATTATTACTTTAACAGTGAAATTTTTGTGCGCTTGTGTTTGTGTGTGTGTGAGAGAGAGAGAGAGAGATGCTGAGCAAAATAGTTACATGTACGCTTTCCCTTCTTGGTGCATGTTGAGACAAAGGAGTTTTAATTCCAATAACGTGGCTTACGTGGCAGGGGTCCACACTAATCAAGACCGTCAGGATTCTGTAGATGGAGTTTAGCTAAAAAATCACAGTGATAGTCTGTCTTAATCATTTCCATTTGCTGTCATTGCACTCACTGAATTTGGGCGGATGAGAATCCCCTTAATAACCGTCTATATATTCAAAGTCTTAACAGTTACTTGTTATGGTGTTCATATTTATTGAGAGAGATTAGTAAAGTAATGCACAAAACTTTAGTTGCTTCAGTAGGAAAAAAAGAACCATCAGAGCTAGACTTTGGTTCATTAGAAGTAACTAAAATAAAGATGTAGAAGAGGAAGAAGAAGAGAAAAGAAGGGGAAAAAAAAAACAGAGAGAGAGAAGTGAACACAATTCTTGGGTGTGTGTATGAATTGGATGAATGGGTTGATAGGTCAACCCTAGCATGTGAGATATGGAGTAAACTAGTTTGTTGCTTGTAAAACAAACAAAACCCAAACTGATCAACGTGTGTGGGTCGGTGCCCTTTCCAAAACAAGGATTCACTTGCTATTCTCTTGCTGTATTTGTTTTGGTGTTCACGTGGGAAGAAGTGGTCTTTGTTTTGAGAAGAATCCAAACCTCACATTTTAGGGTTCAATGCTCCCTTCCACTTTTATGTCCAAATCAATCTAATATAAAGAGATAATAACACGATAGGAACACCTTACTTAAAGATTCCTCCATTATTTTTAAATGACCATCTAATTCCTAAGTCAAATTTTTGGGCTTTCTACTCTCTTTGTCATCCACTCTTTTGATCTTTATTTAATGATGAATATTGAAGTGGGGCAATATCAGCCGATCTCCTTTGCCCTTACCTTTGTCTTCTTCTTCTTCCCTTTGTCTGTGGCACTGTATTTTGGTAGTGACTATGAGAGCCCTCGTAATATAACCATCATTGAATAAAATATTTCTTCACCCACGGACGGCCATCTTCCTGTTGTGAACATGTAGGGCCAACCGACTAGTTCAGTCTTGTGTAGACCGGTCACTTCAAATCAGGTGTCGACAATTTCCAGGTTTACATTGTCTAGTCTGTTTGGATGTACGGTAAATTGAAGTATGGTAAGGTAAAGCATCAATTCAAAAGGGAATAAAATATAAGGTGTTATGATAGTGTTTTGTTTTTAGTTGTTCAGTATGAAATCTTTTTGACTTTTTGCATAGAAAAGTGGAGTTCTTTTTGTCTTTTAGTGAAAAATGAAGGTTGTTTTTTTACATTTTTTGAAAAATTTGGAAGGAAATTTAAAATTGTGTACTTTTAATATGACTCCTTGACATTTCTTGTCTGGATTCACTTTACTTCACTTTAACTAGTTAATTCGTAAACACGCCAATGGCAGATTTTCACCCATGAGCACACCACACAGTGTGCTCTGATTTACTAAAAGGCAAAATATTCAATATAAAGAGGTTTTTTCACCATTTTCTTTGGAGGACTCTTTCCGAATCTTCATGTCATTATTAGCTTATTTTAATTTAAAATTACATTAAATAAATGTAAAAATAATGTTCTTAATTGGAGATTTAACGGAAGAGACATATATAATAATCAACCAAAAAGGATTTGAGCAAAAATGAAATAAAAATATAATTTGTAGATTAAAGAAATTCACATATGGGCTTAAACAAGCTTCAAGCCAAAGGCAATGGTATCTTAAGTTCAATAATACCACTGATCTTCAAGTATATACATTTACAATAAATGTTGAAGTTTAATGGACCATAGTTGTTTTAGAACCCATCAAGTGTCAATTGATTTGATTTACGGTCAAAAGAGAGATGCGAGAGAAGTTACCACAAATTTGTTACAACAAAGTCATCCTCTTCTAAATAAAGAGTGATTTTTTCCATGCTTCCTTTTTATCCTATCAAATGGTAAATACCTTACTTTTAGCCACCTAATCTTGGTCTAGGGAAAAGGCTGGGGATGAGCCATAGTTTATCAACTCGATAGCTTGACTTGACTCCTAATGTCACTGTGCCAAGCAACATGATTACTTAGAATTAGCATTTGATTCGCCTGACTCGTGACTTAATGGATAGAGTTGACTCACCTGAGTAGGTCAAGTTAAAAACGAGTTTTAAAACTGGGCAAACAATAGGGCTGAAAACGGGTCAGGTAAAAAACTTGATCCAGCTGAACCAAACCCAAATACAACATGTTCAAGCCCAGGGCCAAACGACCTCCTAGACCAGACTATTTTAATGAGAGACCTAACTCAGACCCAAATATTACAATCATATATTGTCATAGTGGTAGTGTCGTATAATAATATTTTAGATAAGATGACCCCGTGGACCCAAAAGACCCAATAAGGATAGATGTGGTTGGACCCAAAAGACCTAACTGGGAGCCGAACCCGGACCCGGACCCAGACCCGGACAGGATCTGGCTTCATCCGCGCCGAACCCGGCTCCTGTACAGCCCCAAAACATTGATAACCAGTAACCACATATGAAGGGATCTTTGTAGCATTGAAGTTTGCACTAGGAAGATATTATATATCTATGTAATAGTACACATGAATGTAAAAGCATGAGTGCAATTACAATGGAAATTGGTGACTTTAGTTGATGAACCATTTCTGTAGAAATTGAGGTGTTAAGAGAACCTTCTTTGGATGAAAGCTACATTAAAAGACAAATGCATCTATCTTTCAATCTCGAACTGAGAGAGGGACCAACTAAACCTCTTCTTTCTTTTGAGGGCTCGAGGAACCTTGCTTGGGTTCAAATGTTATGTTCTCTTGCTCTCTTCTTCCTTTTTCTTCTCTTCCCTTATTAAATTAACTTAAGCAATCGAGACCTTGCTTTTACAAAAGATCCCAAAGTTGTTGTTGGTCGTTACTCATTTAATTTATAGATTGTTAAGATGCCCTTGCTTAGTTTATTTATATTTATTAACCTAACAGGCAGCAAGAAATTAAGGAAGAATAATACGATCCTCGAGTCGCGAGCTTGTGCTCGTAGGTCCCATTTTAGATGATCCGGATTGTTAATCTCATATAGGTGACCTTGATAGGGATTGTGGGCCCCCTCATAGGCCCATAAGATCAATGGTGCGGAGAATCGAACCTACTATATATATATATATCCCACTTCTAGCTAGGATCTATAAGGCCCTAGAAAGCTAGGCATATATATCCTATGGTCTGTAATAACTTATTTAAAATCAAAGTCAGTCTTATGATAATAATAATCAAATCTATAATCCGGCAGCACACCGGCGGATAGAAAGTGTATCAAGGGAGTATAGGAATAGGGTCGTATCTAGGGAACCTTTTCAACTGTAGGATATTAATATCAAGCTAAATATTGTGTTTAGAAACTTTCTATGTGTTTTATATACCAATAGCATTAGGGTTCACGTTACTTAAGGGCTTGTTTGACACTTTACTAATACAATTAAAGTCATGTAAAACTTTCATTTTTCAGACAAAATGTCTCATCAAATGCACTTTATTCAAAACTCCCCCTCCCTTCCCCCCACCCAAATCTTTTTCATACAAAAAGTCAAAAAGCGATACATTTAACCACTAATATACAAAAAAAAAAAAAAAAAAAAACTTCACTTTTTCATACAAAAAGTTAAAAAATATTCCATAACAAACAACTAAAAATAAAATACCATCATAACCCACTTATATTTTATTCTTTCTTCAAAATCAATTTTACTTGGTTTGACTATATTAATAGAGTTACCAAAGAGTTTTAGAATAAAGTGAGAGAGTATATAGGAATCTTTTTTGCAGAAGCATATATAATAATTGATGCATGGTGTACCTTACATATGGTACTTCGTGATGGGAAAATGTTCTCCTACGTGCGGACAGCATGTGTACTCCAATTGTATAGGTTCTATTCTATGATCTAGCATCAGGAAACATTTATGGTTAAGATGTCATTAAACTCTAAATTTTTTAAACCAAGGGCTAAGATGAGGCTGGCTGTTTTGCTTCCCCTTGTCCATAAGTGGACCTTTCCATCCGCACTCCTCTCATTAATAAAAATCTAAGTTGCCCCACAGAACTATTTATTAGCAATATGCAGTCTACTTGTAAGAAAAAAATTTAATATTATGTGTGGGAGATAAAATAATTAAGAAATGAGAATAAGAAATTAAGAATATATTTTAAAATTTTAAAAAGTAATTTTATAAAGCATAGAGATGGTAGAAAGATATCATTATATTATGTGTTATTCTCAATTTTTAGGTAGTGTCTAGTGATCGCAATTATTAAGGTTTATAACATTTTTCAAACAATATGTTTTAAACGTGGCATTTTCAAGACACCATTAGGGCATAATCGAGGCATATGATCAAAGGGTAATTGCTGATTATTGGATTGCGAATTGAAAAGGAGCAGGAAGAAGAAAGGTAGAGAAGATTTTCTCCCCTCGTGGAGATGAGCTAGCTATAGTTATCTTTTTCTTGTTATCATTACTTCCCATGTTCATGGGAGATTATTATACTTGACCTTCTTATTTAAAGTCATCTTTTGATGATTATGAATCTCATTTGTTTCACCATATTGTGACAGGATTCATTTGATGAAACCACAGAGGGGTCCACATCCCGTAATCCTCGCACAATGACCTGTTGGGGGTATCTTGGTTGGACCCACCAACCTCAACATAACTCGACCAATTTTTCCGAATTCAGGTTGACCCTTCTTATTTTCTAAATGAGCTTAATTAGGCTGAGCCCATTCTATCACAACCCAACCTAATCAAATGTCGTATAATTTTGTTCAAACCATTTTAACTTTCAATTTCGAATCAAGTTGACATTCTAAGTCAATTAATGAATGGATTCGGATTGAGTTCATTCTAGCAATTGCCCAAACATTTTGTAGCATCTTATAATAATATTATTACACAATTTTGGAAATAATATTTAAATATAAAAAAAAAACACATAAGACACCGGAGTGGAAAGGAGTGTCCCATCTCACGTAGCCACTCACGGATTGATACCTCGGTCGGTAGGTTGTCACACATGTACAATGCCACTTACCCAACCTAGCCAATAATAATAATAATAATATATAGTATATAGTCTAGTATATATGAATTTGACTGAACTTGGACCCAGCTATTAACTAGATTCAACCTATGTGCCTTGGCTCGATTATCAATTGGTTGGAAAACAAAAACTTCCACACAGCTTTTGGGTGGGGTCTCTTGAAAAGAGGAATTGAGGTTCATTGACATCTTTCCTTTGACTGTACGATGGTCATGTGTGATAGATTTTATTTGATATTAACTTACAATCATTACATTGCTAACCCTACTGCTAATCAAAATCTAGACACTGCATGTGTAACCTTTGAATGGTAAAACAAGAACGTCAAACAAATTGAAATGGCACTCCAAGATCATCTTCGGATTCTAACATCTATAATTAATTAATGAGGATGACTTTGATCCACTGTTGGTACCACTTTCATCGCTTACCTACTCTACTTTAGATTTGCGAGGGTTGTGTTCATTCTATCACTTAATCCACTAACTGGGTTTAATCTGAATTAGGGATTCCAAAGTACAAGTAAAAATATGGTAGCAAACAATGGCCCTCTGTTGGTTAGCAATTCCTTCGCTCACCCAAGTTGTCCAAGGTTTGATCCAAGCTGGGTCTCCTGGCCTCTTCCCACATGTGTGGGCTCTCTTTGTATGTACGTGTGTGGGCGAACTCTTTTTGTGCATGCAGGCTCTCTCATGGGGTTTGAGCTCCATTCGCTAGGGTACCCAAGAAAAGAGAGTAAAAATATTGTCATAAAAACATAAAATGCCATAATGTCGGATATAAATATGCTATGGTATATGTTTAGGACCAAAAACTAGCTAGGCCTTATATATTTGTCTACTTGTCTGTGTCATGAAGTTTTGATTAGTACTCTTTTTAAATATAACTATTTACGATTAGCATATATTTATATGAATTTATATGTGAGGATATGTGTGTCTTAAAAGTTTATTTTGGGAAAAAGTAACTTCCTTTCTTTTTCTTTTTAATTAAGCATATTAAATATTATTTCACGTGATGTTTTTCTTGAAGTTATATAAAAAGGTTTTCAGGAAGCAATGGTGCCGGCACTTGGCAGATAGTTGTGTCATTTGACTTGAGATTTGGAGACTTCTTCTTTCTATTTTATTCTCTATCTCCAGTCAATTTACGTATTTGAAAGAAGATTTTTGAATTAGTGATTAACGCCGCCATCTCCCTAATCAACAGTAGGGCAGGGGTAGCCATGGCCGATTCAAATCGTTGATAAAATAATTTAGCAGTAAAGGCAAAAGAATTGAAAAAATAAAATGCTAACATAATATCGAAAATCTCAATTATGTATTCCATCCAATTTTTCCCATCAACTAGTTATTAGACCTACTCCAAAAATTATAAAAGAAGAAGAAGATGAAGAAGAATTGTATTGCTCTCCATACTCATTAACATTTAACAATGGCTTCAGAAGACTACAAAAGAACTGACAATGGGTTGCTCAGTTGGTTGCAACCTCGCATGTTACCTAGCTACTGAGGGATTGATGCATTGGTATGCGACTATTTTCATATGGGTGGGCTTCTCTTCCTACTTTGTGGGCTTCCTCTCCCCAACTGTGTAGGCTCTCTTGGAGGCTGGGGTACTAAAAAAGAAATATAGAGTTTTAAATTACATTAGTTTAAAAAAGAAATGTACTTGAATCTAGAAAGAGATGAAGAAATTAGAAAGTGAGAAAGGAATGTGATTGAAATGTCCTTTTTTATAAAAATATAATATAAAACTGCCCTTTGAAAGACAAAATTATACTCTTCAATGATTGATGAATGGCAAATGATAAGCAATTTTTTTTTTCTTTTTGAGGAGGGACAAAGTGCATAAGATTAAGATTCAAATGATAAAATCGATTTCCTCCTATGATTACAAAGAAGATTAGAAAGTCCCTCCTGGAAAACTCCTTTTTCAACATAATCTACAAACTTTTACAATGTGTGAAAACTGAAAAGCAATATCCCATTTTCTCCATTTTTACTGTCTTTGACGTTGGACTGCTTCACCCAAGTACTTTTCAAAAAAATTTGATGGAGAATCACGTGGTTGGCGGGAAGGAATATATTCATGAGAAGAGATATTGAACCTCAGCTACAATTTTCAAACCTATGACTATGAAGAAAAAAATCCACATTCCCTTTCTTTTGAACTTCCCCTTCCCACACTACTCCTCGGAAGTTGAATTACGCCAAGTAGACCTGAAGTTTGGTGTTTAAAAATGTCACATAAGTTGCCTTAAACCAATGCCCAAAGAAGAAAACTTAGGGTTTTGTAACTTTGAAAGCTTCCAATTCTTCTATTACACGTTTATGTGTACTCATGGGGGACAAAGGGTGTAGCCATTCCTTGTAACCTTGCCAAGGGGGTGGCCATGGGCCTTTTTCAAGAAGGCTTGTCTAAGTCTAGCCCATTTAGTAACGGGCCTGATGTTCTGGCCCTGACCAGCCCATGGATCGAAAAGCTCGGTTCCGTCCTCAAGAGTCAAGATTTTCTTTGTATGGGTCCAACTAGAGTGGGTAGGGTCTGGCCCAACTCAATCCCCATCCAAATTGCAAGCGCGCAAACTCAAACCTAAATTCCACTTGAACAAATCAAACATAATAAATAAATAACTAGTATCCAACCTCAACTGTAAATTCAACACCCAAGTGCAGGTCCGGTCGACTAGGTCAAGTTTGGTGTCCATCATCATCATCATGCAAAACAAAAGACGATGCTTTTAGCAGCGAAAAAAATCACCTTTAGAAGCGGTGGAAAGAAAACCGCGCTGCCACCAATTAAAGACATTTTTCCCACCTCTAAAAGTCTCATTTTTTTATTGTAGTGATGGAATTTTCAATACGAGTTTTGTATATACTTCAGTTATGGCATCCAATTTAGGGCTTGTTCTTTTAGTTCTGATAAGAATTTGATATGTTGGGAATTTTTGGGATTCCAATATCTTTTCTTTTCAGTAAAATTTCTAACTACTCAAATACAAAAGAGGATTAAGGAATTCAACATGTCTAGAAATTCAGAAATTCTCTAAATAGGAATTCTTTGATTTCTAGTAAAGAAATGGCCCTAAATGTATTTTGTATAAAGTATAGAGTGCTAGTTTTCATTCTAATGAGGAAAAGTCTCCATTTAAACAATACTTTAAGGGTTGCTTTGTATATAATCAAAAGACTGGGGACAATTAGAAAATATAGAAGCTATAGTGTAAATTAAGAACCTTTGTTTCTCTTTACAAATTCTAAGTTCTTTCATCTTAGTGCACATTGCCTAGGTGTACAAGGATCTAAGAACTTATTTGTGCAGTAAGAGGATTCTTTGCTATGTGGATTTTTGTTTTCACAATAGAGAAAATTATCTTCTTACCTCTCTCCTAGGAAATCAAGATTTTTCTATCTACGAAATTCAAAGGAAAATATTACCATATCTTTTACCGATGTAACCCTTTGTCTTCACATATGATCAAATCTACTTCAGCCAACAACTTTGACATTCATATATAGCTTTTTCAAGACAGAATCAAATTGAAATCATTAACATTTGCTAATAAATCTTAAGAGCATGTTTGTGTACATGTAGCGGAGACGGAAAGCTGTGTCCTTTTTTCATGGAAATGTGTCTTCGATGGGAAGTGGTTGGACTCTTACTTCTACACAAAATATTAAACTTTTTTTTTTAGTTTTTGCAATTTGCTGATAACTTAGGTTACACCGATCAGAGATGTATGGCCAAAAGAGAAAAAGATGTTCCCTTTGGTCCCCTAAGATATCCTCGTATAAAATTCCAGGTCCACACTGGTTCGACATGGCCAGGATTGAGTCGGGTTGGACACGGGCACTAATAACTGTCAATTTTGAATAGTAAATTGTTGATTTCTATTTGTTGTATCATGTATGTTTATGGTAAGAGTGTGTGAACATAGATTTTAATTGGATGAATTTGAATCCCTTCTAGCTCGCTTTTGATTTGAAGGGATTTTTATAAGTAGGAACAATATATTTTGACATAGTTTCAAAAAGGCCTTTATATTTTGCATGTTTTATTAAAACCTCATTGATTAATATTTAAATTAGATAAAAATAATCGGTCCCTCCATTTTCTTTTCTTTTTTGACCAACTTAATCTTGAAAAAAAGATAATTTTAAACTGTAAACTCTGAGGATGAAAGACCAAAGGGCATGATTATTTGAATGGCTTAATATTATATAGTGCATAATTCACGTCTAAATGAGAGCCTTTACTGTTTTTTCTCACTAATTTATCCTTGAAAAAAACTCAAATGACTTATCAGTTGAGTTAAAAAACATAAATTTACCCTTTAAGATTTGGGGACCAAAAACCAAAGGCTATGATAATTTGAATGGCTTGATACAACAGACTTTCTAATCCACATCTAAGCCTTTCAATTGACATGATCCCTTACTCTTTTATGCATCTAGGTAGGCCCGCTAAAAGTAAATGGAGTTAGTGAAACTTGCTAAGATCAAATAAAAGCTATTCATATCATTTATCCATTCAGTTACTCATCATAGCAACACTTTATCACCCTATTTGGGAGTTTTTTCCCAGAATAGCACCCTCAAATAAACTAATTCCCATAATAGCACCCATTTGAAAATAATACCCAGAATAGCATCCTGAGCCTATGTGGCATAGCCAATCCTAATACATGTTAATGATGGTAACGGGTAATTTTTTGTCAACAACGGAAGCTGTCATACAACTAAACCCTTTTCTACGGAAAGTCTCTCGCACAGCCCAAGTTCATCGTCAATTCTCGCCCTAGCCTCTCTCAAGTAAGTCTGGTTGTTTTTTTCTCTCTTCAAATTTCTGACTTTGAATTCTATAGATTAAATGGATTGTTTGATAAATTTTGAGCATTCGGGTAAAATAAATTTTGCGTTGACTGCCGAATCGCATAACCGATTTATCCCTTCGATTTCCACCACTTCAGGTTTGATATTTACCCCTGTGTGGCTTTTAGTTTTCTTATTTTGTTTCTTATAGATAGACTGAATTTTTTTTTTTATATTTAGTGCTGCGTGTTTGGCCACGGACTTTTGTGGCTATGTTGTTGATGCAATTCAATACAAATATACACAAGGAACTTTTTTAATTCTTTACACATGTATGCTAGTGGTCCCAATTATATTACTACTGCACGTTGGCGATGGACAAAAATCTTGTGGTTGTCCCAAATCCCAATTATATTATATGGACATAACTTTTGTGATTTTTTTTCTTTTTTTGTTTTGCTTTCGTTTCATTTGGTTTTTGCTACTACTTGTGGATCTAGGTTTTATTTTGATTGTGGTTTTTGCTGCTACTTCTTGTTCTTTTGTTTCAGTTGTTTTTTATTTTTATGCATCGCAGGCCTAAGAAGAGATCCAATATGGATTTTGATGCAGTAAACTTGAATGAGATTCCTAATATTATATCTACAGAGGACCCATATGTTCTCAGTTTGATCACAGTAACTCACAACGACATTCACTATGAAGATTTGGATGCCGATAACGAGGTTCTTAGGGTGGACCACACAGTTGATCATGATGAACCAAATTTGAGTACAATGCCAAGACCGTCATCTTCTACTCAAGAGCCAATGACTCCTGATTTTATTGATATTAGTTGGGTAAATGAAGTTGTTGCTAGTCAATGGGTTCTACAACAATCAGGTGGAGCAGAAAGTGTTGATTTGGTTGTTGGAGCTCAATATACAAACAAGGATGATCTTATTAGTGCAATAAAGATGTTCCACCTTCATGCACATGCGGAGTACAAAGTTTCGCATTCCAACTCCACAACATTGATATTAAAGTGTAAGCTAGCACGTAATGGGTGTACTTGGAGACTAAGAGCATCTATACCATTGGGAAGTAGTTATTTCAGGATTGTAGTCCATCAGGGCCCTCACACTTGCGTTAATCCGATTGGAAATTGCGATCATGTGCAGCTTAATTCAGTTTTTGTAGCTCATTGCATAAAGGATATTGTCAGAGCCCAACTGTCAATTACTAGCAAAGCAATCATAGCTATGATAAAGGAGCAATATAATTTTACAATTTCTTATAAGAAATCATGGTTAGCAAAGCAACATGCCATGGTTCTGTTGTTTGGTGATTGGGAGGAGTCATACAAGATATTGCCAGCATTTATGGCGAAAATGCAAAAAGCCAATCCAGGATCAGTTGTAGTTTGGAACTCAGAGGCTACATCCATTCCTGGAGTGGAGAAATTTAAACGTGTCTTTTGGGCTTTCGGTCCTTCTATTGAGGGTTTTAGGTATTGTAGACATGTAATTTATGTTGATGCTACTCATTTGTATGGAAAATATTGTGGAAAGCTAATGATAGCTGTTGCGATTGATGGAAATGGACAGCTACTTCCATTGGCATTCACCATAACTGAGAGAGAGTCCAATGACACTTGGGGGTGGTTTATGGCTTGCATTCGAGAGAAAGTGACAAACCGTGAGGGCTTATGTGTTATATCTAATCGACATATCGGTATAATAAACGCTATGCAAGATCCATATCTTGGTTGGAAGGAGCCAATGGCATATCATCAGTATTGCATGAGGCATTTTGCCAATAATTTCAACACGAAGTTCAAGAATAAGCATTTGAAGTCAGTAATAAGTGGGCTCGCCATGACAAATCAACAACACAAATTTGATAGGATGTGGGCTGAGATTGAAAACCTTGATAATGATTCGGTGAAGTCATGGATTAATAGGGTTTCTCTTGAATCTTGGACGTTGTTGCATGATGGAGGACGAAGGTGGGGAGATATGACGTCAAATATAGTTGAGATATTTAACTCTGTCTTGAAAAGCGCTCGTTTTTTGCCGATTACAGCTTTGGTGCAGCTTACGTTCTATAGAGTCAATAGCTACTTTGCAGTTAGACGTGAGCAGGGGGAGGCGCGACTACATTCTAGTGCTTTATTCACTACAACAATATTTGAGGCTAAACTAACTGGGTTAAGAGTTAAGGTGAATGGGCATAAAGTTCATATGTATCACCATAATCTTGGCTTATTTGAAGTGAAAACTACACCAGCACGCTCTGGTAATCGGGCTAGAGGTGGACGAGTGCACATGCATTGTTCACCTTGGCAATAGAACTTGTTCTTGTAACAAGTGGCAAATCTATCATCATCCTTGTTCACATGTATTGGCTGCATGTGCTTCACGTAGAATTGATGCTCTTCAGTTTGTGGACAAATTTATTCTATGCAAAATTACATGAAATGTTGGGCTCCTACGTTTCACCCTATTCCGGATAAATGTTATTGGCCCACTTATAATGGTCCGATTCTCATTCCAAATGAAAATATGTGGAGAAATATCAAAGGCCGTCCAAAATCCACTCGTATTCATAATGAGATAGATGCCAGAGACGGTGGTCGCAAGCCTTTGGCGTGTGGGTTATGTACGTGGAAATACAGGTCATAATCGACGTTCTTGTCCAAATAGAAACCAATGAAGTAAGTTGTGATTTTATTAAAATTTTACCTCTTCAATTTCTATTTTTAAATCCAATACAGTGTTGTTTCTTGGCATGGCAGGTTGGTGGATATGCATTCGTTGAATGTTGCAGTTAGAAAGTGTGGAGCAAAACTTATTTATTTTGTTTGATGCTAAATGGAGCTATTGTTGTATTAATTAACTGCAGACAATGACTGGGTTTGGACAAAAAAGTGGTTTTTTGATTAAGTATGCTAAGTGGCTTGGCAATTTGATATACTGTGAAGAATTTAATTATGATATCTTAATCAATATTTTCAAAGTTTATGCAATTTGTTACCTTTTACGTGATTTGGTTTGGACAGAAAAGTGGGTTTTCATGACATAATATCAAGTGATAAAAACCACTTTATTTGATATCTTCAATGTGTTTAGTGATGCCTTGCTTTCTTGGTAAAGACCCAAATATGTGATTTGAAAAGGCATTATTTTCTTGGTAAAGACTCAAATATGTGATTTGACAAGGACTCTAAATTAGGAATTAGTGGCTTTGGGTAGCTGTAAATTTTGACCTTCCGTTGCCGTCATTAACATGTTCACGTAGGCTCGGGATGCTATTCTGGGTATTATTTTCAAATGGGTGCTATTATGGGAATTAGTTTATTTGAGGGGTGCTATTTTGGGGAAAAATTCCCTATTTGGATTGGATACATATTAAATAAGTACTCAATTTTCATGTTTTTAACTGTTTTCTATTATTTTCTAATTTTCTAAATTTTCATTTTTTACACTTTTTAAGATTGGTGCAGCCGTAACTGTCCGGCACAAACCGGCATGAGCAGCACTCACTCATCCGAGTCCCCGAGTCCCCACTGGCATGAAAACTGACACTGAAATTTAAAACCACGCCTATGATCCAGCCGTAACTGTCCGGCACAAACCGGCATGAGCAGCACTCACTCATCCGAGTCCCCGAGTCCCCACTGGCATGAAAACTGACACTGAAATTTAAAACCACGCCTATGATCCATCTGGTTGTCTAGGTAGCACATTACAAATGGTTAGAAGTTTATATTATGAGATTTCCTTTCTTGATTCTGTATGTTGAGTTTTGATGGTTGAGTCTTGATTCCATTGACCTATCCAGTGGTGGACCTAGAATTATCGTTTGATGGATGTGAACCTTAATAGGTAGAAGATTTTTACGAGGATTTTGAGGATGGATCCGTGATTTTTATTGAATATTTCAAAACGTACCATGATTTAATGGGTGTGGCTGCACCCGCCTGGCTGTGCCTAGATCCGGGCCTGGACCTATCTACGGTCAATGGAATTGCAACCCCAACCAAAATAATCAGGGCAACAATTGCCCAATTTAACTTGAAGAAACTAGACTAATGGACAGACGCCAGTCTCATAGAGTAATAATATTACGAGGGTGGTGATCTCTGGCAATTGAGGTTTCGTCAGGAACTGATTTGCTTTTTTATTTCATTTTTTTTTTTAGTTATTTTGTCTGTATTTTTCTCAAGCTTATATGATGAAATTGACTCGCCAACATCTTAATTGTTGAGACAATCATAGGTAGAAATAGTTTCTTTCATGGACTGAATCCCTGGGAGAGGAGATTATTTAATACGACTGTTTGTACTTGCAAGCATATCCAATCCAATAATAGTTCAATGGCGAGGCATCTCCCTCTTTACGGCTATAACAAGTGTTAGGAATTTCATTGTATTGGCTAATTCATGGGTTGGATAAAACTCTAAGTCCATTGAGTTGTATTTTTTCTATTTATTTTAGAATAGACTGTGGTTGAGTCACATGAAGACCTGAAACGAAGATTGAAGTGTTTTAGAGCAAAAAAGCCAAGTTCTAGAACACAAGCTCGCTAGAGTGAACATGGCAGCGAAATCTGTGACAGAATGCAGGCTCGCTATAGCAAGACTTCCTGGTCACTATGGCGAGCCTAGGAAAGTTGCACATTTTGATCCAAATTGCTAATTAAAGTTTGAGACTAGTTGCTATTTTGATTGGATTATAATTAGAAATCTAAGGCACGATTTTGGGGCTATATAAAAAGTGTTTCTGTCAACCCTAAGCATGAAATTAAGTTATTCTCTCATTTGTTTGAGGTGAGAAAATTCAGAGTGAGATTCCTTCTTTTCTAGAGCCATTATAGAGAGACTGTTCTGAAGAGCTGCTCTAGATAGTCTGAAGCTTCTACTTCCTTGTAGAATATCTGAGCATCTTGGTTCTCAAGGTGGTGTTGGAGGATCAAGTACGGGGAGCGGTGCACGGGGTAGTCGTGGCAAGGAGTTATGCAAGAACAACTACAGTCTTTACGTGGACGTATTGGCTAGAAAAGGGATTTGTGAGTATATCTTATAACCGTTCAATAGTGATTGGTTTTTCTAATCGTAGTTTTTATCCCTGGATAGGGTTTCCACATAAAAGATTGTGTTTGCCTTCTTATGATGTGTGATTGGTAGATTTGCTTATTAGTTTGCTTTGTCTTGTTTCCGATGCATTGATTTTTGGAATTAGCATCCATTCTGGTAGACAAAAATGGAACTTTCACAAAGGATTAATCTTAGTTGTAGCTATCTTGGTTAGGAACTTAAGTAATATGTGTGTGTGGATGTGTGAGGTTTTTTTTTCCAGGGCACAGGAAAAAAAAAAGGCCAGCAACTGTAGTACCACACAACTGCATCAACAGGGGCCTGAGGCCTCTTGTATTTGTGCTACACGGTGTTTCATATTTATATCATTGTAATATGTGATTATAATATTTATTGGTATATATCTCTTATCATACATTAGACCTTTATACATATTATCACTATGCTAATTGTAAATTAAGCTATGGACCCAGTTAGACCTGAACACAAACCTGATCATGAATATAAAAAGAGGGCCCATATCCAGATTTTTTTTGGTGGATCAGAACCTTCAAAAACCTGATAATCGGAGTCCCTGTGTGAATCTCTTTGAATCAAATATGCAAAGTGCAAAATGATCAAAAAGCCACTTCTCTACCTTCCGATGAAATCTGCAATACACAATGGCAGAGAGAAGAGAATGAAGGGCTTTGCTCCATACAATCTTCACCACACGACCGAAGGTTGACTGGTTGAACAAACTGGGCCATGATAATCTACGGCTTTGATACATGAAAATATGTTCTCCTGATGATTCCTTCATTAGGGATCATCCTAATCAAAGCAAGATATAATGCAACATAATCACAGGATCTGGCTATGTGCAGTGCCCCATTGGGGTATGCAAAAATGTGAATAGACTGTCGGTTTTCTTGACAAAAACATTTGTATGGTCATGAATGCAAATTTAAGGTGGAGACATTTGACAGGAAAATATTTTTAATCTATGACAGTTTAAGGTCCGTAATCATCAAGCTATGTTCATCCTTGGATTGATCACTCAAAATCACTGGAAGAGGCACTTAATAACTAAGAATTGTTCAACTTTGGGGCCCTCAAAGACTGGGATTAAATGCCCTATTATTTTTACACGCTTGGTCATACATAAACAAGGATTAAAATGCCCTATTATTTTTAAGAAATGTGCACCTTCAGTCACCCTCAGTGTCAAGGGGCACATTCCATATCTCAAGGGTTATATGTGCCCTGTTATACATCTTGTTTTATAAGAGATGATGAGGAGCAATTTGTAAGTTTAAGAACTTAGGAAATATATATATATATATATATATATATATTTTAAATTATTGTTGTGATTAGATTTGACTTGATTCAACACTAATTAACTCATTAAAAAAGGCCAAAAAAACAGCTAAAATGCTTCTGTTTTCTACTTTTATTAATATATTCAGTTTTAATACGTTCTCTTGAGGCTTACACCCCACAGTAGAGGATCAACCCCCATTCTTTAAGCAGTTGGTATGCCTTGCCTCACAGCTGAACATTTAAAGAATTTGAACTGAGGTGACTTGAAACCAACTTTGTATACACACCAGGATAGGATCACTAATGCGATCAAGGTATAATCAGACAACAGCTTTGCTTCAAAAGATAAAATAACAATTTCATGATATTTCAAGTATAATCAAACTTAGTACACATAGGGCGCGCTCTAATTTCCATTAAGTTCTGTTCTAGCTCAACAGACATCTCCATCCTATAAGAGTTTTATTCATCAGCGGGCCCCACAAAGTGTGGCCTGTGCAGAATTTTGCAGCAATTGATGGAGTACCTGCATGTTAACTGATGAGATAAACTTCAATGGCACAACCATGAATCATATATTATATCTTTGAAAATACAAAATTTTGTTTCCAGTTTGATATTTCATTACTTATTGCAACCTGCAAGATCATGTTGAAGAACTTCATCTGCTTTTCTTTTCAATGTAATCAGTTTCTTATGAAAGAGTAAGCGCATCACCATAATTCTGTCATGGGGTGAAAGGTAGGTGTCACCTTCCATTAGTTTTTGATAAACAGATATTGGACTGGCAAGCCCAATGGCAATCAGTGTCTTGGCAACTTACAAATATGCCAACCTTGCACCTTCAACCAGCTTCAAGGCAACTCGATGGTTGCAGAAGATCAAATCCAACTTCCAATACCAACTCAATAGGCTCTAAGTTCATTTCAATAATCATAAGAATGTTTCAACTTCAATCCAATCCAAAGTAAGATCAAAACCATTGATGCATGACATAATTCTTCTGCACATGGAAAGTGCTACATCATTTTATCCTCCCATAGAATGCCAAAACATTCAGGCAAGCTTAAACCCAAAAACCTATCTGATAATGGCTTTCTGTGCTCATTCTCAGTGACAGGCTATTCAGTAATTTAACACAATAGCACTTTTTTTTTTCTTCAAGATAAATTTCACTTAACCCTCTACATTGTTCACATGAAGAGTAAGGGCCCCATGGATGTCCTACCAACTTGACTGGTAGGATTCTTTGCACGGTCAAAATAACATCCACAACCACAGGGTTCAGACCCAAATCATTTAGGATGCTAACTTTTGGGTGGAAAAGATAGAAAACTGGTATGCCATGGAATCCATTCTGCACAGCCTGCCTGAACCAAGCTCCCAAAGGAATTACATTTGCCATTTGTGGTGCAGCCAAACTCACCCCCAGGCAATCTGGCAAGTTCCTCATGGTAGTCTATGACTTATGGAAACTCACCCTTTGATTTAAATCGCAATCCCAAATAATGGAGAAACTTCAGAGCTGACCAGTTGTTCCTACTTGAGCATGCTCCCCCAAACAAAATGGCGGCAATGGTTTGGTTCCTATCTCTCGAGTTTTCTCTTTCAGAAAAATGTCAATATAAACTTGGTGAAACTGTGGTGATCAACACAACTCCGGAAGTTCTTTACAACGGGAATTGGCATTGAGAGGAGCATTCATCAGCCGAAATGCCATAGCCAATACTAATTGCGACTGAATAGTCATCTGTCTTGCTTATTAACCTCAAGAAAACAGCTCATGAAACTGGTCAAATGAAATTGTGGTGATCAGCCTCCTTGACCTGAGCCAACAATTCCCTTGTATTCACAAATATTTCTTCCCTTTTTCGAATGAAACTGGTCACTTACATAAAATGCATGCAACTTTCTATCCAACTTAATCCAGCTTTGTCCTGGTTCCTTCATCACAGTCTTCTCTTTCATCAGTCGTCGCACATTGATCACATCTTCCCATCTTCCTGCTGCAGCAAAAATATTAGAAAGAATAACATAGTTCCTGGCATTTTGTGGGTCAATATTAAAAAGCTGTTGAGCAGCATATTCCCCAACAGGAACATTGGAATGAGCACGACAAGCACCCAACAATGTATCCCAAATACCTGCAGTTGGTTCAAATGGCATCTGTTTGATAAAGATGAGAGCCTTGTCTACTAGCCCAGCACGGCCAAGGAGATCAACAATACACCCATAATGCTCAATTTCGGCTTCAACATATTGTCCTCGAACCATCCAGTAAAAAATATCTAAACCTTCATGCACCAGTCCTCCATGGCTACAACCAGATAAAACAGCCATTAACGTGATCCTATCTGGCTTAACATCTTCTTTCTGCATCAATTTAAAAAGTTCAAGAACCTGTTGCCCCAAACCATGCTTACTATATCCTACAAGCATCACATTCCAAGAGATAACAGTTCTTTCAGGCATGCTGTCGAAAACTCTTCTAGAATAAGTTAGGCTTCCACATTTTGAGTACATATCAATTAGCGAATTCTGCAAAACAACATTTGATTGCACTTCAGATCTGATAATCTGAGTGTGCACTTGTCGGCCATAATCCAAGGCAGCAAGACCTGACAATGCAGTCAACACACTAACATAAGTAACAGGATTTGATTCCATTCCTTCCTTTCGCAACTGGCAAAACAGTTCTAGCGCTTTCTCATCAAGACCCAACTGAGCATAGCCCGTGATGATTGCGGTGCATGAAACAACATTTCTTTCAGGCAACTTGTCAAAAACTCTCCTAGCTTCCTGAATTCGACCTGCTTTTGCATACATATCTACAAGTGAACTGCCAACAAATAAATGGGAGTCAAAATTGCTTTTTATCACGAGACAATGAACCTGGATGCCATGTTCAATCCCACCAGGCCCAGTGCAAGCAGTAAGTGTGGATGCAAATGTGAACTCATTTGGGAAAATACCTGACAGGAAATTTAAAATAAGATTCGTTAAGCATAAAATGATGAGTGGAGAATCCATTCAAATAAAGAGTAATGAGCGGGTTGGAAGCCGCAAGCAGCACTGGGGTGTACAGGTATACATAAGATTCATTAAGAAACATGATATGGTTTTTATTAAAAATAAAAACAAAGGCTTATACTCATAAAATGATGAGTGGAGGAATTCATTCAAATAAAGATTAATGAGCAGGTTGGAAGCTGCAAGCTGCACTGAGGTGTACAGGTATGCATAAGATTCATTAAGAAACATGATATGATTTTTATTTAAAATAAAAACAAAGGCTTATAAGTTATAGGCATAAAATGATGAGTGGAGAATTCATTCAAATAAAGAGTAATGGGCAGGTTGGAGGCTGCAAGCTGCACTGAGGTGTACAGGTATACACAATGTTTGGATACACTAGCCATCCACCAACCTTTGGCCCCTTCGTTTCTCGAGGCTGTTGCTCTGTTTATTCCCCCATTATCAATCTACTTAGAAGCTAGCAACTTCAGACTGGATGACTTTTGGTGTACTATATCCAAAGCAAAGCCCACAAGATCAATGACCTGGATCAAACCAACAAGATGAATGACCTGATCACAAACCACAGACCCTCAAATGTGCATATAAATACTAGCAGAAAGTTCTCACGACTCTTTTGACATTCCCAGGATCATCTTATCATCAGATGGTAAGAAAAGATGGTAAGAAAGGCAAGATGAGATCTTTCTATCAATGGGCCCAAGGCGCTTAAAAATGTTATGGCTGTGTAAGAGCAAAGGACACCAAATATTTCTACATGACAGCAACTGTCATGAAATAATGATTTTAGAATGCAAGACAGATGCACAGTATATTACAATTTTTTTTTAATGATGCGAGCAAGTAAAGAAGTGTTAGTCACATACTCACACCTCCAAATTCGGGATAAATATTCATTCTTAATGGCTTAAACTTAGAAAAAGGGTAACATTTCTATTCCAGACAGTGGGCCATGCTCATGACGAATCCAAAACTTCACTATAAAAATAAAAAAAATAAAAAACCTCCAGTTAATTGACAATAATCCCGATCTGATACAAGGGTCAGGCCAGCCATTATCCACTAAGAGATTGAATCATGATAAATAATGAAATACAAAAGTGTTGAACTTGAGGCCCTAAAATCAAGGTTTAGTATGATATGATTAGAGTGGTATTTTGGCCTATCCGTAGTCCATGATGCCCCACTCACCTCCTACCATTTTGATTGGCACGCATGTGGTGGGCCCCACTGAACTAAAGTGTGTTTTCCAAAAGCAAAGCTGGGTTATTCATTTTAACACTGCTCTGTTAATAGGTCATTGATTTTAGATGTAGATAAATATGATGTGACATGAAGGCAGAAAGGTGGAGTATAATTCCAAATCCTCACTGCTGAAACCAATATGCAGCATCTGTTGTGTTAAACCTTGCAAGCACCAGATCAGTGTGAAGAATGAACTAAAGTTATTATGTAAATGCAAGGCAAAGGCAAAAACAACAGGGGAAATGATCCTGTAACTATGGTCTTTACATCTTTATGGTGCGTACCAGCTATTGAGACCATCCTAGATATCAAATTTTAAGTCAATCTAATGCCTCTAGCCCGTTCATCCGTAGTCCATGAGTTTAACGCCTTTATATAAAAAAGTAAAAATTAAACCTCGATCGAACGGTTCAATCCATTCGGATCAATACAAATCCATGGGATTGGTGACTATTCAGGGGTTTTGTGTATGTGTGTGGTCCAATTCAGGGGGTTTGTGCATGTGTGTGGTCCATCCGGATGGGTCATAAGTGGGCCCCAACAGCTAATATGTACCTTAAGAATATAAGGACCGTACTTACATGATCATTTCCCAAGGAAGAGATATAGTACATTTACATCATCCCATGGATGATGTCTTGATGAATCTTCTCCATTTCATTTATAATCCATAGACTCAAGGGACTAAAACTGTCCGGCCACGGCCCGCAATGATCTGGATACGGGCTGGGCTCAGATTCATTTTCTACCCCATAGTAAAGTGGGCCAGGCCCGGTTCTCTGTCTGGTTAAAAGGCCTAGTCTAGCTGGCCTACATCTTTAGCCCAAAGGTGGATATATTGATCTTTAAATGGGCTAAGCCCAGACTTAACCTTCAGGCCCCAAGCTTAATGTACCACTCAATATTTGGCCTGGCTTGATGTGTCATAGGGGTTGGTTTAGACAAGCTGTGTGGCTCAGCCCGATCTAACGCGGCCCATGAACACCACTAAAAACTGGCATAATTATATAAAGACAGCAGCCATTTCACAAAAGTGCGACAGCAGCCATTTCACAAAAGTGCGACACGTGGTGCATCCTCATTTCTTTTATTTTTTTTTCAAGGGTGCCATGTCGGCATCCTAAAAAAAAAAATGACACGTCGCATCACAAATAAAAGTCCTAAATCTTCTCCAATTCCCCTAAAATTCCTTCCATTCAATTTTAAACTTTCTAACATCACCTCTAATTCTACTACCTCCTAACTTATCTCTCTCCAATCTATTCCATTTATTTCCCCTAAATCTCTCTCTATGCCTCTCCAATCAATTCCATTTACTTCTCCTGGAATCTCTCTCTATACCTTATGACATGATTTCTCTTCTTATACACATGTTACATTCAATGGGTCCCACATATTACTAAACAAACAAAAAGAGAAAAAAGAAGAAGAAAGGTTATTTGGCTTTGATAGTGGGCCCTACAAATTGATGAGAAATATAGAGATCAAGTTGGTAATGACTTTTCTGATAGGTGGATGTGTATGTATTAAATTTTAATGTAGATCAATTTGGGGGACCCTCATACTAGATCCAAATTATAAAGATCTAAGGCCCACTTATAGATCATAGTCGACTTCATCTTTATTGTTTTTTATTAATCTGTGGTGCCCACTGTCAAAGCCATTTTTTTTTTATTATTATTTTTTCAAAGTTTGAATAATACATGGGTCCCATTGTAAAAGCTAGATTTTCTTCCTTTCCAAACTAACAATTAACGGGGCCACTTTCATAAGTTGTAATTACTACATTTTTCTCCTTATTGGAAGCCAATGGATTTCAAAATTCACATTTAATATTGACACTCAATTCATGCCTAAGCATAAATATAATCAAATCAAGCTTCTAAAATATCTACTATTTACTTGATATTCCCCTAAAATCTCACGAGTTTCCATC
Organism: Cinnamomum chago; assembly: GCA_038049695.1. Lineage (NCBI taxonomy): Eukaryota > Viridiplantae > Streptophyta > Magnoliopsida > Laurales > Lauraceae > Cinnamomum > Cinnamomum chago. The sequence goes on along the minus strand of CP142453.1, from coordinate 10,507,746 downwards.
ATTATCAAAAAAAAAAATTGTTATCATAATTATATTTATTAAATTAACTAAATAAATCTAAGGGCCCTATTGCAAGAGCCGATTTTTCTCCTTCCAAACTCAATTAAAGGGGGCCACTTTGATATGTAGTACTTTTTTTCTCCTTATTCTCCTTTCAATATTCGGTATGAGTAATTTGTGGGGCCCATTATAGAAGCTGATTGGTTTCAAAATTCACATTTAGGTCATTTTAAATACTTATAAATATTTTTAATTAATTAAAACTTTAATTATTTTTTTATCAACGCAGGCCTGCTGCACTAGTAATAATAATAACAACAACAACTACTTTGGGATCATGAACTCCACCTGTTTCCAGCATCCGAAGGAAAAGGCCCAAAGCCTCGTATCGACGCCCCCTTCGAGCACAACCCGAAATCACAGCCGTCCAAGACACAACATTCCGTTCAGACATTCCATCGAACACCCGCCGCGCATCTTCTAAAAACCCGAACTTCACATACATGATTACAAGTCTGGTATTCAGAAACACAGGTGGGAAATACCGGGTCTTTATCATGTGGGCGTGGACTCTCTGACCCTCTCTAACGGCATTTTGGTTGATGCACTCTGCCAGGAGAGAATCGTAGCCGTCAAAATCCACGAGCAATCCTTGAATTCCCATCTCCAAGATGGCTTCCTTTAGCCGGCCCTCGATGCAGTGAGATTTCAAATCTGAAAGTGGCGCGAGTTGGGGATTTTTCTGGCGGGAAGACTCTGAAGAAAGATGTTTGGAAATATGGAGGAGTGGATTAGGCGGACGCCAAGCAAAGTATGGTTTTGTGGTTGCCGCCCATCTGTTCGAGCAAATGCTTGACCGTAGGCAGCTGCGTTGCATTTGTTCCACCGCGCTCTCATAGAATACGCAAAAGAAAGTAATGAGAACTAAGAAGTTATGTGCCGAAAGAACTATATTATTACATTGGTTTAAAACACAAAAATCAAACATAAAAGGGCAAAAAGGTCCCACTTAGATAAATGTTTTTTTTTGTTTTTTGTTTTTATTCCAAGGTCTTTTTGAGACTAAATCCCCGGGTGTATCCAATCACAGGGTTCCTCCGGCTAGAATAGTATGAGGTCCCAATACATTGGCGGACTTTAATGCTGAGACCTTTAGGTTTAAGTGGAATTGAGAGCTACATGACAAGTTTGGTCTATTAAAGAAGTGCTAATTCAAAGTAAAAAATTGTATGAGCAAATTTGTAATATACTAGCAAATTTGTTCAAATAACTTACCATATAAAAAATTTATATGGGTGAAGTTGTATAAAAAATTCAAAAAAATGGTTTAATGATTTTGAACATTCATGTCCATTTTAAAATTTTACCTTTAGGTTGCTTTTTGAAGATGAGGTAAGAGGTTATAAAGCTTAGCCAAACATACATCCACATAAAATTATTTTTCAAAATTCTAAAGCACCACCTAAAATGGCTGATTTAAATTGTTTTAAGTCAAATAGTTTTTTTATTTTTTATTTTTTAAGTGAACTTGTCAAATGGCACCAGAGAAATTTTGGCTGAACCCTTTTTAAAGGGACTGATCTTGGAAATGCAGAGGCTTGTTTCTATAATATCCTGATAAATAGATTTCAGAAAAAGGTGAGGGCCTTAAAAACTCCATTCTTTTTTCTTTTAGGAGGAAGAAATGTCCACTTTTATTATTTTCTTTTTGATGATGTGGGTGGAACAAACAATTAGAAAAGTGTACAAATAGGGAAAGTGAGTTTCACTTACGTGGAAATTGGCAAGCACAAATGTGCCCTAAAAGTATGGTCACGAGGAAATATCTTATACGGGTCTTCATTGGGCCCACTTCTAAAAGATATCCAAACCAATAAAAATGATGTCATCATTTTCTGTGAAGCCAAATCAAATCTTACTCCATAAAAAAAATTGGCCCCAGACCCGAGACCCCTCATTTGTGGGGTCCACGCTAATTGCTGAAAAAAACTTTTAATCAAAATCAAGTGTTTTATGAGCACTCTACCAAAAAAAAAAAAAATTTATGACCATATAATATTCATGGGACCCATTTACCAATATGATATTCTACCATTTTTACAAAAAGTTGTTTATCTATATATATATGGGACCCATTTTTACGAAAATTATTATTCATGTGCATCCATCCCTCACCATAGGGTGAGAGAACTTTCCCTTTTAACACATGCATATTTCTTTTATGGATATGAAAAAATTGTATTTTTCCTCTTTTTGCACATGAATATTCTCATATATATATATATATGAGCAAGGCTCTCCTAAGCTTAAGCTTATGATAAAATTTCGTAAGCTCATGCTTGTGAGGCTCATCTTTGGTCCATCCAAATGGACCAAACATATAACTTTCATAAATTGTACATGTCCACCAACTTTCAGTCAGATTTGAATTTACTGGACTGTTGGATCTACTATATATTAATCCAAATGGACTGTTGACCATTAAACTTTTGGGCCCATATAGAGATGATAGAAATTACGATTGTGACTGATTTTTTACAGAGAGGAAGATCCAAGGGAGTCCTTGAAATCCCCCCCCCCATCCCCATCCCCATCCCCCCTGGGCTCCACCACAAACTTGAGCTTACGTACCTTATACTAAGCTCAAGCGTAGGATAAAATTTCGTAAGTTCATACTTGTGAGGCCCACCTTTAAAGATGCTCCTATGAAAGATGTTCACACCTTATTATGAGAGATAAGGTGGGGGCCCTCACATCAATATCCAATGCCAGCATAAATGTGATGGCCCCTACTCCTATCTTTTATATAAAGTGAGAAATATCTCTCATACGAGCATCCTCCTATATATATATTTATATTATGTTTATTGAAATATTGTCATTACGGGACCACATCTCACACATTAACTTCTAGTACTTAAGTTACATGTTTTCGTCCTTTTACTTTGAAGTTGATTTTAAATTTTAGTTTTTTTTTCATTGAAAGAAAAAAAAAATTGAGTTTTAAACTTAGCAGATCAAGCCTGTGGGCCCGGATTGAACAACATCGTAGAAAATCTTCTATTGCTTAGTATTTTTTATTTTATTTTTAATTCCTGACCACTAGCCCAGCACTATATCATCATGGGCCACCTAATTGGTCAGATATTTTATCTTTCCCTCCTCCTATCATCTTGCTTCCACGGGCCTTAACATGGCTAAGGGAAAATGAACAACATTAGCACAATTCAACCGTCATGATTGTTAAATGTAACGGTGGGTATTCAAAATCTCATGATCTGAAAAAGAAATGGTGCATGATTTTCAATCCCAATCAACTTTACATGAGAGCCATCGTTCGAATTAAATGCACTCATCGAAGCCCATGGTTCCAAATAACAAATGGATCTAAATCGGGACCCAACCCACTTTTCATTGGTTTCCTTTTAGACGAGTCCCATGGCCCAAGTAAATAAACCAATTCAAATTGGCGCCTGATTCATTTTTCATTGGGTTCTCTCACATTCACGTGCTTCCCTCGGGATTTCAAAGGAAAAATCTCCCTCTCTAACCCTCTCTCTAATGCGCGCGATCAAAGCTTCTTAGGGTTTTTTCTTCTTTCTTCTTTCCCAATCTTGTTATTTGTTAGTCCAAAATTGCTTCTGCCCAAATGCGTTGTTTCGTCACCCGGAGTCGTTCCAGGAATTGCGGTCGTCATATTTTATTCCAATGAGTACTCTTGGGGGGGTTGAGGAAGCCGGTTGGGTTGCTGAAGAGATCCAAAAGTTCTACGATTGAATCAGGTAATTTCTGAGTAAGGTAATGATTTCAAAATTTTGTGGGTTGTGTTTGGATGTGATCCAGATTGCACGAATAAGATGTGTTTTCTGGGAATTAGCTTTACAATTAGTTCCTTTCAGAGTAAAGTTAAGTATTATGCTGCCTTTGGGTGCCTATTCTTAATTCTTCCTTTAGGTTAGTGGTTTCTCTATTGATATCATGTTGAAGAGTTGGAATGAAGTGGCATTTTCATCCAATTTATAGCCCCAAGTTGTATCCATGTGGTTTGCTTTCATGAGTTATTTCAAGCTTAACTTTGATGGGAGTGTGCTTGGCAATGTGGTCTTTTTATTGAAAAGTATTTCCGCTGTCTCTACTAACGCCTTGAGGTTTTGGTAGGAATGGCTAGTTAAAGAAACTTAATATGGTATCAGAGTCAACTGGTCGTGAGTTCAAATCCCAAGAGGAACGACTTGGCGCAAAAAAAAAAAAATGTGTGTCGCCAATAGTGCGCTGGCCGGGTTCCACCAGAGGGGGAGTATTGAGAAGTGGGCTCCACCCAAGGGGGAATATTGAAAAGTATTTCCGCTGCCTCTACTAACGCCTTGAGGTTTTTGTAGGAATGACTAGCTAAAGAAACTTAATACTTTTTGGCATTGGAGGCATTATCATGGAACTTTGGCTGCTTGTGTCTTGTGTTTCTCAGGTTTATTTTGTCATAGGCTTTTTATTTTATTTTTTAATGGTAACACAAATCTTTTTTTGGTTCAATAAATGGGTACAACAAGTGAGACAACCTACCAACGTAGGAATCGATCTCTGGGCAACTGTGTGAGATGAGACACTCTTCCAATGGGCGTGTCATGTTTCTCAATGGAAACACAATTTTATTAAAAAACCTTGGCCATAGATTTGTGAATGTGGCGAAATGCTTTCTCCAAGATGGACCTTTGTGAATCTACAAGGCTTGTGCTCAGCAATATCATTGTGGAGGGAAACTCTTGGCACGCCATTTAATCAGCATCAGGTTCTTCAAAGTGGCCATGGCCTATGGTTGATGTAATTGATGAGGTGCTACAGTTGACTTCAAAGCTTAAGGTTACATATGTTAATGTCGAACATAGAACCATTGAGGTGGATAATTCTCTTGCGAGGGAGGGTGTTGGGCGATTGGTGTTGGTTGTTGTTCCGAGATCCTCATCTTTGACTTGACCTTTAGCCCTTAGGTGTTGTTTTGTTCTGTGACCGTGCGTGCTTGTGTTTGTGAATGGTTTTGCCTTTTGTGGCATCTCAATATGTCAATTGTTCTAGCTAGCTTTTTTTTTATACAAAAGGTTTTCTTACTATTCACACACACACACACATAGAGGTTATGTTCTGCAAAGACTCAGGGATTACGTGATAGATTATTTTTTTAACACTATGTGGGGGACCCCATGATTAATCCAACCCTCTCATACTCACTAACCCCCCATGAATTTGCACTCGCTTCTAAGAGGCACCTCTTGGCTCTCACGGATTGTGTGAGAGGTAAAACTCTAAGCCCCTGCGGGAGCCAGTTGAATGCATGTTAATCATGGAGGATAATATGATGAAAAGGTTGCATTGTGGACATGATTTTGGGAAAGATCATATATATGGGTTATATTCTATTAAGAGGTACCTCTCGCAGATTGCATGGGAGGTAACCTTATTCCTACCACATGGGACACCCCATGATAAATCCAAACCCATCACACTCACTAACTTCCCATGAATAATTGACACGTTCATTTGGCACTCATCTGAATTTTATTCACTGTTGGATCAAATTTCATGAAAATTTAATCTAAGAAATCATAAACTTTAAGGCCCCTAAATCAAAGGTTGTGATTATTTGATTGAGATGATTTTTTCCTAAATTCATATCCATAGTGATTTTCCCATGATTAGTATGCATCCAAGTGAGTGACATAAGGGTCTTAGATGTTTACCTCTCACGCAATCCGTGAGAGGTCCCACTTGGCAGAATGCAGCACTATATATACGTATGTATATATGTAGCTCTACTAAGACAATGACCCAGACAAGGCATAATTAACTTGACAATCTGATGCCATGTTGACAACCTCAATTTGAGGGGTGGTGTAAAGATAAGCAGGAAGTATCCCCAGTGGTCCAGCCAGAGGGCCTTATGTAAATGTGTACTATTTACTCTCTTTTTTCTTTGAACAGTAACAAAAGCTTTATTAAGGACAACATCAAAGACAAAGATTAAACAAAGAAAAGGAAAGAAAGGAAGGGATGATGTCCAAGTCATTGTACAAGAGCATTTTTATTTTCTTTTCATAGGGCCTTGGAAGGTTATTTGTGTTATTTTGCAGTGCATCTCATCTCCTTTAAGCAAGATGTTCTCCTACAGGATGCCCGCAATGTTTAAGAGGCTGGTCCCCCATCAAATAACCAGGACCCCTCTGAATTTCATTGCAAGGACTATGACAACGCAGACGTCCATATGCAGGAACGTCTGTAGGAGAAAATTCCCCCTCTTTTAATATAGAGAGATCTTGGGGTGGTTGGTATAACACAAATCCTCCTTTCTTTATCTCTTAACATTCTAGGTTTCTTTCATCTATTCCTGTCATTTATTAGACACCTCAAAAATAACTCCGGACATGAATATCAATGGAAATAGCATATCAAAACCATTTCTATGTGTATATAAGAGGGAGAATGTGTTGTATACATTGTGTTATTTGTTCAAGAGGATGTGTTGTCACTCCACTGGGTGGAACTATGGAGAGCAGTATCTGTTGAGTAACCTTAGAAGGGCATCTGCCTGCCTTCTAGCCTTGGGAGAACCATCAGATGCCAAGCTTTGGAGAGAAGGAATTGTATGTGGGTTTATCACTAAACGTCTGGCAATCTCTTCTCCATTCCTGCACATTCCCAAAAGAATAACTGCAGAATTCGCTTTCCCATTGGGAGAACCAAATCTCAACAGATCAAGAAGACAACCAAATGCCACCTTATTCTCTCGAATCTCCTTCAAGCCATCACAAGACCCAGATAGAAGTGCCAGTAACGCCAATGCTTCATCCGTGATCCCAGCCTTGTCATCTACCAAGAGGTCAATGAGCAAAGGGATAGCTCCAGCTGCTACAACACTCACTTTATTTGCATTGTAGACTGCAAGGTTGAAGAGTGCTGTTGCAGCATCCCTTTTCCCCAGGGTGGTGCCCTCCCTGAGGAGCCTAACTAATCCTGGGATTGCTCTAGGCTGAGTTCCTATTGTCACCTTGCACTCATCTGCCAGTGACAAGCTGAAGATTGTTGCTGCAGCATTCTCTCTTGCCTCCATGTTTCTCCCCATCTCCAGGACCTCTATGATGCTGTTGATTGCACCAGCCTCCATGATGAGTCCCTTGTTATTGCTGAAGATGGAGAGGTTGAGCAAGGCAGTGACAGCATTCTCTTGGGTCTTAGGATCATGAGAGCTCAGCAGCGTTACCAGAAATGGGATTGCCCCGGCCTCGGCGATGATACGGCGATTATTCATACCAGACTTTGCAAGCAAGCGGAGCTCAAAAGCTGCCTGTCTTTGGATCTCAGGTGAACCTGTTGCCAGTTTTCCTACTAGGAAATCTGCCGTCATCTTGACGGCTTCAACTGCTGATTTTGTAAGACTGATATGTTCAATCGCTTTTGCAGTGGATGCGTTTCTCTTACAACTCTCAGAGCCTGGGGGATAAGGAAACAAAGATTCACATAATGGAACATTGTTGTCTTGGCACCATTGACAAACCAAACTCTTGAGCGCATAATTGGGTATAAGGGCCATGTGAATTAGCTTCTGCCCGCTCTTTGGGCAAGTGTGGTGCCCTGAATTGATCCACTGCATGATTGAATTCCTATCATAGGTGTGTCCAGATGCTACAATCACAGGATCTCTCATCAGGTCTAGCGAAATTGGGCATCGGAACTCATCGGGAATGTTGAGAGCCAACAGATGGGTTGACAAGGAGCGGTCATGAGTCTTTTGACAGGGCAATGAACTTTGTTCCATGTTTCCTGTGATATTTTCATAACCATCGTCGGCAAAAATCACGGATTTCAAGTAAGCTACAAGGGAGATGAGATTGTTAATGTTGTAGACAACGACAAGGCCACCTGTTCCCGCTTGCTTTGGAACCTCCAATTCCAACCGCCGGATTTCTTCTTGATAATCTAATGGGCTTCTCAATCCAAGGCTGCACATGATCTCTTCTATTTTCGTGCAATCTATGAGATGGTATTTGTTGCTGCTATTGTGATTATTATTTATCGACATCACCTGGAGGAGCTCTTCTCTTCGCTGACAATCAAAAGGGTCTACAAACACTTGAGACCTCTTTGCTTGCTTGTGAAGAAGCTGCACTTGCTCTTGAACATCTGTCGACACGTTTAATAGGCTCAAAGGAAGAATGTCAAGGGAGCTTTCGATCTCCTTCTCTAACCTGTGAAATTGTTGCGAAATGAATTCCGTTTGAAGAAGGTTCCACAGAGCGGCGCCAGCCTTGCATTCTTCTATAAATGCCTTTGTCTTTTGGGTCACAGATAAGAGCTCGGTGAAACACAGGATCAACGAAGGAGGTAAGGGGCCATTAGCCTCTTGAATATCTTCGAAGAGAGACGATAAGAGTTTGATTTTCCGTATAATCAATGCACTGTTTCGCACTTGCAAGAAGAGGAGTTTATTCATGGATGTAACATCTTTTGATATACGAACCAGAGCTTCTACCAAAGAAGCTGAAGGGAGGAAGCCGGAGACCATGGTGCATTGAACTGTTTCCATGCAACCTACTATTTGGGTTCTTCCCTATCAATCCTTTCTTCATTTGCTAATTAAAGCTTATTTGATTCTTCTTTCTTTTTTTATTTTATTTTTAAATTAATTTCCATGGATCGTGCCGTTAGAATTGACGAAGCATATTTTGACTGTTTGTGTTTGTGCTCTAGTTACTAGGACGTAACAGGCTGGTGGAAGAGGGAAAGAAGGGCTTTTAGGTTGCTGCCACGTGGAGGGATATGAGGCAATGTAAAGAACATTGATTTAAAAATAATATATATTTCAGGGTCCTGGTTTGTTGTGATGGATCCTCTTATATTTATTCCAACTCTAATCAATGTGGCTGTAACTTAAAATGAATCTGTACCTTCATTTTGTGACAATGGTTGCTAATGGGATGTCATAAGTAGCTGCTTTGTGCAATTGCTGGCACTTCTCTATCCATATGGCCATACTGTTGTACAATCTAACCATTCATCTTGTGGACCCTATTGTGGATCGCCTGTGATTTATGTCAAACTGATTGAGGGTCCATGAACAAAAAATTGATGTATTTTACACCTTAGAATGTGGATAAATGGCTTCTATTTGAGTTTGGATGGGCCTTTTCTACTTTAGGCCATTTCTACTGTAATCGTTTTATAGACGGTGGTGATTGATCATCCATACTGCCAGTATGTTTCATTGTCAAATATTCCGATTGGTCAATTTCAGAGACTGGACAGATTGTCAAATGAACTGAGTCGTGTTGAACCGATATGAATGAATTGCAGCATACCAAAGAAATATTCCTTTTACTAACAGAAGGAAGCTAAGGGTGAGCTGGTCAAAGCTTTCTTGTTGCCGTTACCATTAGATACCTCCAATAACAACAGTCCAAAGACTAGGATCCAACAAACGACTTTGTCAAACAATTGTATGTCAAGAATAATGGATTGCAGATATCTGAAGGCTTGATACAGCTTTGAGCAGGTCCTGGACCCCACATGACCCCATCTGGGTGTCTCACTGTATTGGCATATATTCAAAATTTTGAGGTGGGGTCCAACTAGTGCTGGGCAGTGGTTGGTTTTTGCTCAACCCAAACCAATCGATGGTAAAGGGGCTGATTATGATCATTGTATATGTACAAACACAACTTGATTTTCTCTCTTCTGGTAATGCTACCTGTAAATTTCCTCTAATTTACTCATTCCTAATTGTTATCATTTCTCCACTTATCCATGTTAGCAATGAACAGGCCGAGCTAGCTATGTCTCTGGTTACATGTAATTGATCGGTGCAGAGAACAAGATCAAAAGGTATTTTCTTCAAATAAAAAACTAGTGAGGAAAGACCAACTGATGGTGGACTTACAATAAATCACTTCTAATCCAAATTCAAAGGAAACTCAGTTCATTTAATTTTTCTAAGCTCTCCCATGTAAACCGGAGAGCTTTGAACAAAACATATACAATCCTTTCTTCGAAGGGAAAAAAATGCAGAAAGCCAGATATATCTGGTTATGTGGAGCTAGTCATAGATGAAGTTCAAAGGGTCTATTATCTTCATGTTCTGGGTATCATCAAATCCAAAGCCCATCATCATATAGTGTTGCTGTTGCTCATGGTCTTGAATATTTGTGAACTGGATGAACCTTTCAGCATCTAGCCGCAACGCATCAAATTCAGCTGCAAAATTCCAGACTCATCAAAATAATAGAGAGAGAGAGATTCTTGGTTGACCTGACTAGAGTCCTACCTGAATTCTACTGGTCGAACTTGAACCCGAGTTCAACCCCACTCGACCCATGTTACCCACAAAGCTTATCCTAACCCCAAACTTATTTAGAATCTATTCTTGATTTTCTAGCCCAAGCCCAAACAGAAACTGAAAATGCCTAAGCCAAATTTGGGTTTTGGCCGGGTTGGGTCAGTTGGGTTTGCTTTAGACGATGTCCCAAGTAACACTTAAGTTAGTTTTCTTACCATCTTTGAACACCTTTTCATGCATGAGAGCTGCTATTCTTTGCTTCATTACACTGTTCTCTGCATTCAACGATCGTCTTTGGTTTTCATAATAAGCAACTTGTGGTGAGAGCAGCTGTATTTCTGCCTTCAAAATGGTGCGAAAGATACAAACATACAATGCAGATTTTGGTCAATATTTCCGTAGTAATGTATCTTATTTTCAAGTAATGAAAGAAGTTAGTGGTGTTTGAATTGCCATTTTCAGGTCAAATTCATTCATGAGAAAACAATTTAAGCAAAAAAAAGAAGAAGAAAAAGGATGAAATGATCTAAAGAAAATGTAGTTTCTTGCTCAAATAAGTCCAGCGATTCTGATTTTGTACCTCTAGTTTACTCACACTTCTTTCAAGTTCTCTGATGTATTGCGTCTTCTTGAGCCGAGATCTCTGTGCAGATAGCCTGTTTGCTAAGATGCTGCGAAACAAGATACAGATCAAATTAAGTTCTTCTTTTGTTTTCTTGTGTGACGAGAACTTTGAATTCTTCGAATGTTGTCCTCAACAAGTCTCTAATAAGATTTCAAAGGACTTGTTTGGTTGGGAGATATGGGTAAACAAATACTCAATTAACCCCAAGTATATGGGTCCAGCTCCTTAGATGTTAATGGATTGTACTTGAGCATTTGTGGGCATTTGTAAGAATGAATTTACATTGGGAATTCCAAATGCGCTTGCTATTAGAAATTTCCAACTTATGAAATCTCCATAAAAAATTCCTCTAAACAAATGGCCCCCGGGATAGAATAGACAAGGTAATGGTGTAACCCTACCTTGTTGGAAAGAAGGAAAATGCATAATTTGCTCATTTACTCTACTTACCAGAGTATTAGATGCAATTAGATGGCTGCTGCTGAACTGATGACATTTGGAGGATTGATGTAAACACTAATTTCAGTAAAAGAGCACCAGTTGAGGGGCAGAGGCCCACAAACTTAAGTCAATGTTATAGATGCCATCTAAGGTTCAGTACAACAGTGACAATGGCATGGCATCATAATTATTAATAACAAAAAGTAAAAAAGTAAACTATAAAAAAAAAAAACTTGAAAAGTATAAAAAAAAAATACAAAAGTGCAAAAGGTTTATGGATGGTGATTTCAATTTTTTTTTAAATGTTTTAAAAGTCACATTTTAAAGTTAACAAGAAAATAGTAAGACTATATTGATTTTCAATTTTTTTTTATACAACATCAACAGCTTAAATGGTTTAAACAATTGACAAAGATTCAACTGAAATCCACTTTACGAAATTAAGTTAAGCAAATGACCTCACGGGCCTGCTTGTTTCATATAATTAAATACCTAGGATTTTATATTCTTATAAGCGGTTAAAAATGAACAAAAGTGAGTGTCCAAAAATGACCATTAAACATCTCAGCCTTTAATGGAGATTAATTCAAGTGAAGGTGGGAATGTAATTGCTCCTCACTCTACCCCTTGCTTCTTTAATAATCTTTCGGTGGAGCAGCTTCCTTGACTATGAATACGTATGTAATCAATTCCTATGTATTTTATCAAACAAACATGCCCCAAAAGATTTAGCTTAGTTTCTATTGTCATCTATTTAGCAAAAACCAAATAAACGGTTGGTTGGAAGATTTCGATAAAATGATCTAATCCATGTGAATACCTCTTTCATTTTCTTTATTTATAGTGGGTGGGAAGTGGCCATCACTTGTTAGAAAACAGAAAGATTTACAATCATTCAAAGGTGCCTAAGCACATGTTTGGTATTCCACATTTTAGAAGTTCGGGTCATTACTCATCCGTATCTTATTAACTTGAAGAAGTTCAAGTCACATTATAAATCTATCAATGGGACTCCATATTTGAAATCGAAACCACTAAAAATAATTGTCCTGCCTTGTGTTATCATTGAGTAAAAGTTCACTCCAATCATAACTAACATTATTTTATATTACCAATCTAATGGCCGGCGTAACACTGATTGGAGTGAAATTTTACTCAATAATAGTTCATGCTAAAATAGTGATTTTTGCAATCCAGAGTTTAAAGACAGGTCCCCACTAATGGATTCATGACAATGTCCCGCACCCAATGACTAGACGACATGATCATTTTCTCAACAAATGTACAATTAATCTTTGTCAAATAATTCAAAGAGAGAAGTGAGGCCCACCGTTTTACCCTTTTGGGATCCATGTTAGAATCAGATCCACCATTGACTTTGCATGGGCTTTTCTCATCTTCAGCCACTTCATCTTTTGAGGAGCTCCCTGTAACCACTTCTTCCTCTGAGGATGAATTATTATGATCCAGCAATCGAGGAGGCCCAGTCTTATTTTCTGTACTGGTTTTTAAGCTCCCCTTGTCTAAATGGGCCAGACCACCTTCCAGTTTATCTACATCAGTGTTTCTGGCCATTGGATGGGACTCACTTGTGGATCTAAGGTGGACCATCATCGCGACTGTCGGTGTGGATCCTTCCACGTCTATCCACGGCGAAGAATATTGATGCTTACAGTTGTGGGCCACATGTCGGATCTGCATCCCTGGGCTCTTTGGTGGTAACCCCTTATCGGCCATTATTTCTTTTCCTTCTTCCCTACAAGAGCACCATGGGCCATGGCCCATTTCATTAACTCATTAGCTAAAAGGAGATTCAAATCAACTTGGGAATAGAAAGAAAAAGAAACCAACCCAACCTTTCCACCTATAATTATTATAAATGATTAATGCTTTTGAGGAGTGAAGAAGAGGTATTAGAAGATTGTATAGATGGAAAGAAAGGAAGATAGAAGTCCATTTAGCTAAGCATTTGGCCCTCAACCTACAGTCCTACACCCATCAGCGCTTGATTAATGGTTAAAAATCTAAATGGGATGTAATCACTCTTATGGGATTGATTTTAGTTTTATATTGAATCATGTTAGGAACTCTTGAGTAGATAGAGAATCACCCATATGTGATTTCAAATATCTCATCCATTTTGGTAGGTTGGGCCAACCATGATTAAAAGCATCGGATCTATTTGATCTTGTCAGTTTGGTGGGTGGGCCCTCTGTGATTAATAATCATTCAGAGGGCCCTACATTGGTTACAGGTTAGGAGGGAGGACCTATCAGTATCTCATCATCCAATGGGTGGGTAAGGGATCACCATTGGTCCTTGGTTTAGATGGACGGGGATCCCCTTGGGGTTCACTGTGATTATGACAACGGTGCCCTTGTGATTAGGTCCATACGCAAATGGGGCCTGCAACAGTTATGAGATAGAAGTGTCATCGAGGACAGTTGAGAAATAAACCCATAATTCAAAATCTGCCAACCCTTGTCACCACTGCATGAAATGGATTGAGGGAGTGTTTGGTTGGATTAAGGGCACGCTGGTTGGATCTATCAGACTGTTATAGAATGGGTCAAATTAAGTCTATAATTATTTAAGACCATAACAAACCACCACACTTTTACTGCAGACGTCTTGTGTGGCTTTTTTGTGAGAGAGAGAGAGAGAGAGAGAGAGAGAGAGAGAGAGAGAGAGAGAGCTCTATGGATAGGTAGCCCCTTTCTCCCTTTTTTTTCTTTTTCTTTTTTTTTTTTTCCTCTTTTTTTCAAGACTCAAGCTCAAGACGTGGAACTTGACTTTGATACCAAAGGAGCACGTTTGGTAAACAAAGAGGAATCCTCCACCACCTACTAGAAACAAGATATGCACGAAGAGGGTTTTTTTAGGAGAGTTCCAAGTTTGGTAAAAAGAGAGGATTCCTACCTTCCATAGGATGCGTGATATGAATGTTATAAATTTTTTTTCAAATCTCTCAAAATTCATGAAAAATCAAGACCTGAGCTTGTACGCCATAGTTGTTTTTGGCTCTCTTTAGAATTTGAACGGTTTAGATTGTGCAAACGTGGCCCACAACAATAAATTAAAAAAAAAAAAGGTTCAATTTTAGAGTATGAACTTTTTTGCAAATACCTTAATATCTATGAGGGATCAATGACTGATATCTGAATGCTTGGCCGTTATGGAGCTTTTATTGATAAAATAAAAAAGAAGAAAGAAGCAGGGCTCCAAACAAAAAAAGATTAACCCCTGGGTTCGGCTTGTGTGACACTAACAGTGTCGTCTTCTTCCTCTTGTTAAGTGTAGATAATCACTGCTCGAAATATCATTTTTCCATTTTCTCATAAACCATGATGAATCACATTGCAAAGTTTCATCTCATAATTGTAATAGGCCTTTTTTTTTAAGAGAATGGGCAGTTTGGATTTTGTAAATAGGCCCACAAAACTCCAGAAATTGTGATCCAATGGTTTGAACTGTTTTGTAAGTATCTCAAAATATATATGACAAATCATCGGCTGATTTTTGGCATACCATCCGTTTTGGACATTCTAAACGCAATTAACTGTTTGGATCCTAATTGTAGGAATAGAAAAATAGGGTTTGAAAGGCAAAATCAATAACTTTCTAATTTCCACATGTCACACTGTAGCTTGGATTTGTAAAGTCAAATGGAGGTGGTCTAATCTGACTGGAAATAATCGAAAACAGGAACTCAAAAGTTCTGTGTGGCCACTTTTAGCTTTATCGAATGTAGATTTTCCATGGAAGTGAGGAAAATGGCAAGGATTCTGCTAGGCGAACCATTGCCAAACGTGCTTCAAATCTTATGGATCCAACCAATAAGCCGAAAGCCCCATGACTGATGGAATGCGTCAAATTAAATCTATAGCTAGTTAGGACCTTAACACACATGGTCTCATGTGGAAACTTTCAAACCTTACAATTATTTTCTAATAAAAAAGGACAAGAAAAGGAGAGTATACAGCACAGAAGAAAGAAAAGCATAAAATAAAAGAGAGGATGTGAAGATGGTTACCTGAAGAAGAAGAAGAGTGCTTGGGATCCTAATGATTAGACTCGGTCTGAGAGAGATGAGAGAAAGACAGAGGGAAAGAACGAGGAGTGATTAGAAGGAAGTCGTTTAATATATATTTAGTGGGGTGTTGATTTATGGTAATGAACAAAATAGGAAGGCATTGATTTTGTAAAATTTATCTTTCTGAGATTTTTCATACCAAAAACTCGGATTTGAAATGGGAACTTCATCATGTAGGAACGGAACAGAAGTTACATCATCGATTAATAATCCATGCCATAGAAATTGAGGAATTTTTTTTATTTATTATTATTAGTATTTTTTTTTTTTTTTAAGATGAGTGACCCGCACTGGTTTTATTGTTGTGGGACACTCGAGAAGAACCCCCAAGAGGCCCAACATTTGCGTTGTCAAAAGATAGACCATAGTATTGTTTTCATTTTGAGATTGGGTCCCAAACAAAAGAGTTAGGGTTCTCCATGTGAGGTATTAAACCCTTTACAATAGGCCTAGGCAGGGGCGGACCCCAAAATTCTTCATTGGGGGGCCACTATGTAGGAAAAGTATTTTGGAAGGGCCAAATTAAAAAATAAATGTAGTTTTTAAAATATATAGGGGCTTTTCTGATTTTTTTTTTGGGGGGGCCCTGCTAGCCCCCTCTAGTTCCGCCCAACGGCCTAGGCGATTTGGTAGGCATGAAAATTGACTCTCTTGTACTTGTTAATCACGCCATGACTTTATCGAAACATTAAGAAAAAAATTCCTTTTTTTTTTACTTGAGTGTTAAAAATTGTTAGGCTTGAATAACCATAAATCAAGGGTTAGAAAGGTATGATAAGGGGTCTTTTTGGCCCATATCATATAGTCCACACAAAGATGTTTCCATTGTCTGTCCCCACTCCCCAGTTACAGTTCACATGGATTCAGTTTGAATCCCACATGGTGGATTACCCTCTTTACCTCTTATGACTAATGTGTGTTTTTTCGAAAAAACAAAAAAAGAACTAACATGTGTGCGTACATGGTGGTCCAGTGCTTTGAGTGCACACTACAATGGAAGTACAAAGCTTTCATCACTTCAATATGAAATAGGTAAGTGGCTTAACACGAGAACATCCATTCACACATACCATATGAGAATTTAATTGATCATTCAAGATTTGACACTCACTCATCCGAGTCTGTCAAAATTAGTAGACATGAGATAACTTCGGAGCCCTCAAAATACTAACTCTTTTTTTTTTTTTGGTAAAAAAAAAAAAAAATACCAACTCTTTTAGCTAGATTGTTCTCATTTTTGGCTTATAGGTATTTACATAGGAGGAGAGCACTTTTTGAAAAAGATAAGTGGTTTGAAAAGAGAACATCAATATACGCACACAGCATGAAAATCCTTTTGACAGCCGCCTGCAACTCCCCTCCTCTTCCTCTTCCTCTTCCTCGTAACAATCTATGGCCTTTACATGGTAACCCCCTTAAATTGCCAAAAATCCATATTTGATATGATTTATGTAGTGAGAGCTGTTAGTCATTGCTAACTCGAACAATCTGGGTAGATGAAAGTTCCCCAAGTAGTTTAGAGTATGTTACATACCCTTTTACATAATAAAACAAAAAATTAGAATGAGAAAGAAGGAGTCCACTTCGAGGGGGACAGAGGCCTCCTAAGGTTCAATTTGAGGAGAACCGCAACTCCTAAGACAAGAACAAAGCCTTGAATTGTTCTTCATTCATATCTTCAACCATATGGCATCTATAAATATTTATACATATTCCATAACTGTTAAAACTACTCTACCACTAACCCACTAACCACTACTCCACTAACCCACTATCTCTCCACTCTTCCACATACATAAAGCATATTTACATACAATCTGGACAACACTATTTTAAATACAATTAAGAATCCTAATAAAACTAATTCCTAAATAAAACATTCGAATTAAATATAAAAATACTGAAATTAAATAAAAGGTACGTATCAGAGTATTTCTTTGAAGGTTTGTTAGATTAGTCTTTGTTAATAATAAGATATGGTTGCTTAGCTTATCTAATCTTAATAGGTTTGTCATTTTTTGCTTATAAAAAGGAGTTTCGTTATGTAATTCACATGACTGATCACCATATATAATTAATATATGATCAACGTCCAATTTTCTCCTATAGACATCCATATGAAATAACATGATCCCAACTTTTTCGTTAATGCAAGGGGTGCCTGCATTAAAGGCTTGCAGCAAGACTTTACGCAAGAAAATCTCTTTATGACCAATAAATAAGAGTTTATCCCGCTTCTTTCCTTTTCTAATTTCCCCATCAAGAGCCACTTATGTGAGTGCTTTAGAACTGTTTTATGGGTCCCACTTAGAGAGAAAAAAGAATTCGGACTTTCAAGATAGATTTTTTCTTCCTTCTTTGAGCCTCCGAAGGAAGGAAGTAATCATCAGAGATTTTTTTTTTTTTTTTTTTTTTGCAATTAACTATAGTTATCTGAATAGAAAAGAATAATCATGGATTTTATAATAATTTTAAAATAAAATAACCATGACTAATATCTTTTCCCTCTTTTCTATTTGTTTGTAACCTAATGCAGCTTGCATTAATAATATTATTATTTTTTTAGATATTGTCAATAAAAGATTAGATTAATGGCTAGGATTAGGAGTAGTCTTTTTGTCTAACTTAACGAACATGTTTTTTTAAGAGTTTTTTTTTTTTCTTCCCCAACCATGGGAGCTAGGACACAAGAGATAGCCTGCATATATATGGGAAGTCAACATGCACGCAGGAAGAGGTAACGTACCCGATGTATGTTGGAACCCCGAGCATCCAGATAAGGGGTAAGGAGCTATTTTTCTTTTGTAAGAGTTATAGAACATGCATGTTAAAAGCATTGATTGTAGAGATGCATGCAGATCTCAGTTTTTAAATGGATTCTGAAATTTATTAATGAAGCTTCCTTTCCCTCTGTGGTTTTTCTCTTCTATTTCTGTTTCCGTCTATCATTGTCTTGTCCCTCCTCTTTTACCGTTGTTATCATCTCTCTTCTTTTAAGGTTCTTTCTTCTTTTTCCCTAATCTCTTGTTCCTCTTGATTGATATATCTCTACTATTAATTGAATTTGTAGGATGGCTTGCTTTACCCATATTTTGGAATTCAAAAGGGTCGAGATAATCATCCAACGGATGTACTCAGGACTCCCTTATACACGAGATGAAAAAGGGAAAACAAATCCTCTTATGGATCAAGGTCCAATAAGTATTCCTCTTTATGTTGATTCAAACACCACCAAATGTGCTGCAGGCTTTATATTCAAACATCCTAATGGCCACTTATCTAACCAGTACTTGACAGGATTAAAGGATTAAGGTGCTACATTACATTCAAATCATATATTTCCATCACATGATGAGCAAATAAGTCCAAGACATAGCAACTTTCTTCACCCAACTATTCAAGCCAAAACCTCAAGGCGTTAAAAAGAGGCTGTATAAATACTATTTAATACTCCCCTTTAGGTGGAGCCCACTTCTCAATATAGCTCAAGTAACTCAAGTGAGTCTGACCTACTTGTTGTAGATGAGGTCCATGCGCCGGCTCTCTTAAGAGGTTGCGCATTCTAGAATAGGATTGGGATTCTTAACCAACGAATTAAGTTGGATTTTATTACAAACTCTCCCAGCGATAATGATTAAGACTTTGATGGAGAGATTAAACTTTTGATTAAGCCGGTGCTTAATTTCGATGTGAGGCCCAGTGGCATGACGGGCCACATGATTTCTAACGGATGCGAGTACTCTTTCTGACTCATTTGGCTAGCCCGACTCAGTGACTCGCTCAAACAGCCTTACTTGCGGTTTTCAGAAGGCCTTATCTCCTATTTGAAATTCATGCTTTCTGAAGAAACTGCGCTCCACTTTCTATTCTTCTAACCAGACGACATATAAATGGAAGAGAAACTCTGTAACCAAAGTCTTTAACAAAATATACTCTAAAAAAAAAAAAAGATCCATGACTGACTCCTAATAGATAAAAAGGTTTTCTGCTAAAAAACACAGCAACAAACAGACTACTTATGTATCTATTACCACTTGTTTAAAAGCAGATGAAAGATGTCCATGTCTATTGAGCATTTAGGAAAGACTTACTGTCCCTTTAATCTAAGAAGATGATCCGTGCCCATTTCTCAGAAACCGGCCCCATCTACTCAAATATCTTAGATTAGAACTGCACCATGTCCGAAATGGAGTTTGAAGGGATGTTCATGTTTGCAGCTTCGCCCTGGAGCTCCCAGCCCATTCCCATCATAAACTGTTGCTGCTGTAGCAGCTGCTCCTGCAGCTGCTGTTGTTGAAGCAGAATAAGTTGTTGTAGCATTTCGCTCTCATCTTTCAGAGCTTCAAATTCAGCTGCAAAATCATCCCCAGGTATCATGAAAGTAATCAAGTAAGAGTGTGTGGGAGAGAGAGAAAGGTTTTAAAACTCAGCTGAAATTGAGTCCAATCACCCAATGAATAATTTTTTTTAAAGGTAAGTATTCACTCACCCAACCCACACATACCTATAAGTCTCACCAATATCGGGGATTGATCCCTGCATGTTTATGGGGAAGAGGTGTCTTACAATTGAGCTACTGCTGATCATGTACTCCAATGAATAAAGTTTGAGACAACTTAAACTAAATTTTACCTATTTATTTCTAAACTTAAACTGTGCAACAACACAAAGGAGGACCGAGGAAATTCTCCTTGGGGGCTATATGTAAAAAAAAGTATTGGGGGAAGGAGAGAATGTACAAGAAGAAACATATTATTTTCAGAATCTACAAGGGTCTTTAGAGATTTTGAACTTTCTTCATATCTGGGTGGGGGCTTCAGCCCCCATACCCTTATACCTAGGTCTGCCCTTGCAAGGACACAGTTACCTGGTTCATAGTTCGACTATTCACGTTCGAGTTTTACGATTCTCAATTTGAGAATTAGCTTAGTAAGAAAATTTGATAGAATAGGTTCATTTGATTTTCTTTTCAATTTGTTAGGGATGGGATTTGAGTTTAACAAGTTTGATGAATTAATTTATTGGTATTTGCACTTTAAGTGCATCACTAAGGTCTAAATCTAAAATCAAAATCACTTAAAATAACCATTCTTTACATTTAATTCAGGTCAAATTTTACTTCAAAGTGGAATTGGGGCGATCATCGGATTGATTGCATGAAAAATACATGTTTTTTTTTTCTTAAAGTCAAAGTATAGCATAAATCGAGAAAAGAATACAAAGGCCTAAAACCCAAAAGCTTTGGTGAAGCAACAAAACAAGGTTCAAGGAGCAAAAAAGAATAAGAAATGGAAACCTATAAAGAGAAAACAAAATACATGTGAGAGAGTTAGAGATTCAAAGGCGGACCCATGTGTAAGCATGGGGTGTGGTCGCACCTACGTGATTCAAGAAACCCCTTAGATAATATCTTATAAGATTCAATTTTATTCTATAACGTCTTAACTTGACCATATATCGCACCACCCCAAACAAGAATGCTAGGTCCGCATTATAGAGATTAATTCCCAAAAACTTAGAGAAGACTATCACAAGTCGGCCTTTGAACAGAGCTGGGGAGACAGCAAATAAAATCAACAATCTATTCATCAACAAGGCGCCTTCTAATAGAGAGTTGAGAAGCAGTTACATTGTTAAAAAATGAGTTGTTTATGGCACACCATATGCAAAATAAGGCACTGAAAAAAACTATCACATCTCATGACTTGGAGGGACCACTTTGATATTCAGAGATGGCCCTCCAAACTTGCATTGCAGAGAGAAAAAGAATTAGAAGTTTCTCAATATCATACAAGAGCCAGATCCACAAAGAAGAAGATCTGAGGCACGTGAAGACAGGGTCCAATTCTTTTGAGTGGGTTGCATCTTAGGCAAGCTACTAATGGATTTATAGGAGTCAGCTTAGTGAACTTAATGAGAATAGTTCGCAAATAATTCTCACATCAAACTGAAAATTGTTCTAAATGAACTATTCACGGTTCAAGGCCTTATTAGTGTGCTAGGTGAGTATGGTTGAATAACTTTATTCTGAATGTCTTTATAGTCTACTTATTAGCAAATTCTCCAAAATAACCTCCATGTAAATGGTTTATTAATGAGATGTAATGTAGTCTCTAACTAATCCCAATGGTAGCTCAATTGACTTAGGACCACGGTTTGCATCCGGATGTTGTAGGTTCAAAACTGCACTACCATATTAGGGCTACTGGGGAGTTTAGGCTGTTTGGTATGTTCGATTTAATTAAATGCTGTCAACGCCTAGGGCCTATAGCTATCCTATGAGCAGGCCGACATGATTTAGGCTGTTTGGTATGTCTGATTTAATTAAAAAGAATTAATAAACTTAGCATATAGTATATGTGTTTTCTTTGATCAGTAACAGTAAAATCTCATTAATGAGGAAAAAAAGGTACAACTCAGAACAAACATACAGAAAGCAATTCGTAGGTGTACAGGTACGAGAAAATTATACCAGCCACAAAATCATATAGTAAATGTTAGACATATATGCAAACTTGTTATACAATGAAAGTAGTGTAGACAGGTTTGCCATACAATAAAAAACATATAGATCACAAACATGTGAAAAACTAGACCAAAAAAAACAGAGATCAGACTGCCTTTGAAATTTATGCCTGTTAAAAATTGTTACCGTTTTGTTGCTTTTTGAAAAAGGCAAAGAGATTAAAGTTGCTTCAATTTGACATTTAGATAAACTTTTCCAAACTAAAGGCTAGTTTTTCTTTCCTCCTAAATAAAATTCAAAATATCATCTCTCATCTCTCAAACTTCATCAATCAGTACAAAATTGTCCATTGATTTCCAATAAGGGTGGTTGACTGAGATTTCAAAGTTAATAGAGAGGGTTTGCAAATTAAACTAATAGCAGAGGTGGTTATTCGTAATTTCAAAAATAAAAGTGGGCTATATGTAAATTTCCAACTTTGATATCTAACCATATTCAATATATTTTTAAAAACGGGTTCAACCACAACAAAATCTTAGTTCAAGACCAATATATCAGGTCAGAGATAAAAAGAAATTAGTGATTGATTATACATTGCTTACCATCTTTGTAGACCTTTTGATGGATGAGAACTGCCATCATCTCCCTGATGGTACTGTTCTCAGCAGTCAGAATGCTTCTTTGATTATCATGATAACGAAGTTGGGTACCAAGGGTCTTTATTTCATCCTACACAGTCAGTACTTATTGAGAGAAAAATAAATAATATCTGTCTCATCAGACTCTTTAACATCCTTCTACATGATAAGAGTAATTGATGAAGTTGGCTAATAGAAAACAAGAGACATTGCATTTGTACCTCCAGTGCCTCTGCTTTAATTTTGAGCCCATTGACGTATTGAATCTTCCTCGCTCGAGATCTCTGCGCAGATACCCTGTTTGCCAATAAACTGCAAATAATAAAGAGATTTACATAAAAAGTTTCCTTTCAGGGTGTTAGGAAATTTAGTGATGGCCAAATTCATGGGTCGGATAAAACTCTGGGTTTTTTAGTTGTAATTCTATTTAGAAAATAACTCTGAAGATAGAAGATTGGAAGGACTTAGAAGAAGAAAGTTTGAAAGAATTAAAAGAAGAAAGCTAGAGAAAGAGAGCTGAAATTCCGGATCAACCACTATGGGGTCCGTTTGAGCGACCACATCATCCGCTCGAGTGAACAGAGTCAAAATAGCTGACGCACAAACAGAACCTCATCCACTCGAGCGGATGGTGGGTCCACTCAAGCGGGCAAGGCGCAGAAAGTCCTACGAAATTAGAAACTACTTGTTTCAATTCTAATCAAGTTAGGTAACCTTAAGCACGACCTAAGGGCTATTTAAAGGACTCAAGAGCTATTCCAAATATTATTACGTCACATCTCAAAGTTCTGAATTAGAGATTATCATTGAAAGAATTCTTCTCTAGAGATTTATTAAGGAGTTGTGCTGACAAGTTTTCTAAAGCCAGTTCTTCTGCATCATTTGTAAAAGATTATCTTCTTGCGAGAAGACTTGAGGAGTCAAGCGCTGAATTGAATTTGTTGCAATCAACGGTGTGAAGTCGTTGAAGCGTGAAACGACACAAGATAACTTCAGTCTTTGGGTAGGGGATATCTGAGGAAGAGATCTGAGTTTCTTGTAATTGTGAGATTCATAGTGTTTGATTTAATCCAATTCGGATCGGTGGTTTTTCACCCGGTTCGGGTTTTCCACCTTGAATTTAGTGTCCTCGTGGTGTGTACTTGTTTATTTTATTTCCGTTGCATATTATTTATTTCTGCACACTTTTAGGTTGATTGTTTGAGTAGACCAATCTAAAGATCACGGACCCTATAAATCTTTTCACAGAGCATGTTGGCTTTCATTTTCCCTGGGGTTTCCATCAAGTTCATGTTTTTAAAATTCGGCCTAAACAAGTTCTATGGATCCATGCTTGATACCACTTTTTTAAATTATCTTTTGTTATGATGTTTTTTTGTTAAAAACTCCTAAAAACCAATTAAAAGTGAAGAATCACAAGCTTTTAGTTTCTGGGTGTTTTTAAAAGAGAATTTTACCTAAAAAGACCCCTTAGGCTCATTGAAGACAAAAAAGGCATTCAAGTTCTAATATAGATCATATAGGTCCTCCCGGCACGATATCACCGTTGATATATATATATAAGGGGATACCACTTTTCATCCTTTTTTTTTCTTTTTCTTTTTCTTTTCTTTTCTTTTCTTTTCTCTTTTTTCTTTTTTTTGGTGAGCGGGGATATCTCCATGCGGCCATTCACAAGTAGGCAGGGATATCCCTGCTTAATTAAGTGTGCTAAATGTGCTCGGTTGTGAATATCAAGTGGGGTACCATTTCTTTTCTTCTTACATCTCAATCTTTATTAGTGCCTCTCACCCTGTTCATAAGGGTTTAAAAAGTTTTAAGTAAAAAGGAAATTACATTTGTTAGGAGAACCGCATTACAAATTCATTATCAAGTCAGACAAACAATTTTGATTTGGTGCAGAGAGTTTGAAGTAAGTGTCCCATTTAAATGAGGTTTGTAATATCCACACTAGGCAAATTGAACCATGAAATTGTATGAGGTAAGAAGAATATATTACATAAATGACCTGCCTGCTTGGTGATCCCAAATATGAATATGAATTGCTTTTGGTAGCCAAGGGAAGTAGTAGGGCCCAGTTGGGGTTAGTCATGGTTGAGGGAGACAGATGGAATAAGAAGAGGCAAAAAGGGAAAAAGGGAAAAAAAGGAGCAAAGAGAAGTAACTCGGGGTCACCTTATAGTCGCCGGTGCTCGCTATTGATGGAGGAGAGCAAAGATTGCAAATGAAAGAAGGAAGAAGGAGAGGAAGAAGAGGAAGAGAGCTCGAGGAGGAGAAGAGAGGAGGAAGAAGAAGAAACCAAGGAAGCTCATGGAGGAAAAGAGTGGAGAAGGAAGAAGAAAACTTACAGAGAAGAAAAGATGAGGAGGGAAGAAACTGACTCAGGGAATTAAAAAAATTGAAAAGGCCCTTAGGACCACTATGGTGGATAACTGTACTTTGGCTCCTTTTTTGTCTCCACTAAGTTTGAGAGGACTTTTTTGGTAAATTCTTGTTTTTAAAATGATAGAAAATGAGCCAAAACAAACTAAAATATCATCCAAAAGCTAATAATTAATATTGGCTGATGTTTAAAGGTTTTGATGCATTGTTTAAAACCCCGCTCTGAAACCATGTTCTCAAATCGGACTCATTTACTTATCAAAAACTAAATAAGGCTTCAAACCTAGTTTTTCACAGGTCGGAACTTCCAGGGAGTCGGAGGATTGAAGACCATTTCCATCCATACACAGCCTGTACATACTAATTTTATATGTACTTTTATCTTGATAAGTGTTCATGCACCCAATCACACTACCTAAGTCCCTCACTAATACAACACCATGGATTAATTTCTAGCTGTATTTCTGTGGACAGGACATCCCTAACCATTAATTTATCAGCGGATTGCCAATTTTGCAAGTATTTTAAAATGAAGATTTGCAATTATTGTTTTCTGAGTAATTGTTCAGAATTTTCTGAAATAATAAAAAGAAAAGGCTGAGACAAGCTAAAAAGTTTTATTTTTTGAATATCTACAATATTTCTTGAAATAGTTATAAAGGCTCAATGCAAACTGAAACATCAGTGAAAGAAAGATATATTGTGGGGTTGTCTTAGTGTCAAAAATCGTATTCACAAAACCTGATTACTAAGATTGGTGATCAAAGGGTCAAAGGTGGCAATAAGAGAAATGCTAAAATAAAAAAATAAAAAAAAGTGCCCCGTACATATTATTTGCCTCTGATCTTATGCAACCCTAACCAATATCATCAAAACTCATAAAAGTCAAAACAAGATGGAAGAAGGAACTGTTAAGATAACATCCATATCTCTGCAACTATTATTGCATATGATGGACTGAAATGGATCGAAATGGATCATCCATTGGGTTTTATGGGTGATACTCAAAACGTTTCATTCACTAATATGTGGTAGAAAGCGCCACAGTTAATCCTTCTTCCATCTCAGTTAAACAAGAAAAGCTCATTAAGCAATTGATAGGATAAAGTTATGATGATGATGATAACAACGACAGCTTAGACAAAAATAAAAATGAAAAGGATGAATGGTTCAAGCAGAAAAAAAAAAAAAAAAAAAAGATGAATCATATATGACAGTATACATGCATATGGTACTCTACTCACAAAACTAGGACCATTTAGGACCATGCAAACTATTCTAAACTCTAGAGAGAGAGAGAGAGAGAGAGAGAGAGAGAGAGCTAAAATCTAAAATCAAATCACAAACATTTAGATCTAGCTAAATCTATATAGCACTTTGTAATAGAAAGAAACATAGGCCCACCGTTTCTCCCTCCTTTTAGCGTCAGCGACAGAGTCATCCATCATATTGACTAGGCTCTTGTCATCGATATCAACTTCATTTTTTATGGAACTTTTAGTCACCACCTCTTTCCCCTTGCATGATGAAGGCTTAGGCTGCAGGGCCATCGATTTTTCTGCCACTGGCAACTCATGCTTGATATTTGGTCTGATCATGGTGGGGATCTTTGGTGGCAATCCAATCATTTTCTCTTGGTTTTTAATCTCTGCTGGTTGAGACTGGCTAGAGTCCATCCTATCAAGAAACTTTATAAAAAAAATTATAAGATCAAATTAAAGTAAGCAGATAAACAAAATAGAATGAGCTAGGATACAAATCATAAAATTAAATTGAAGTAAGCAGATCAACAAAATAGAATGAGGATACAAATTAAAACACTTTGAAAATGGACAATAAAATAGTTTGTTTGTAGAAACACAAAATCAAAGGGATGGCTTCCTTATCACCTCACTACCTTCCTTTTCAGTTCACTTTGCTCATGGCCTTTTCCCTCTTATCTCCTCCACCTTTTTAAGGTGGAGGAAAGCAGGATTTGAATTGCAGCAGGTGACAAATGTTGTGCCTTTAAACCAAACATAAGTGAAAATTAGGATTATACACAGCTAGTCACAGTTGTATTTTTCTTTCTCCAAAATGTTCTTTTAGATTTTTATAATTCAAATTATGCCTTCTTTTTGCCAGCTATCAAGTCTTATTTTTAGTATTTACTCACTAAATGACATCCAATTGGTTTAAATACCAAAATCAATGGCTTAGGATTCCAAACAAAATAAAAAAAACAAGAAAAAGTTTCAAAAAAGGCCTTAAGTTTTTATCTTATTTCAAAAAAGGACATAATTAGTTCCAAAACTTTTTAAATTAGTTCCTAAGTTTTTCAATAAGTTTTTAATTAAGGACATATGTCCATTTAAACCTATTTTCCGACAACTTTTTCCCTCAGTTTTTGTAAAATATTCAAATTACCCTTCACTGAAATAAAACTCACATTCACTTCCTATGTATTTTCCTAATTTCTTCACTAGCGTCCTTACGGTAATCAAAGATAATTAGCATCTCCACGGCACTCAACTGCATGTAGTGGCTGCCAGAACCATTTTATGACTTTAAATAAAGGGAAACTTGAAATTTTTTTAAAGATTGAGGGGAAACATCGCCAAAAAAAAAATCATTAAATGGCTAGATGTCCTAAATTGAAAACTTAACAGAAAACTTAAGAACTAATTTTATAAGTTGGAACTTATGTCCTTTTTTGAAATAAGGCAAAAACTTAAAACCTTATTTGAAATTTCCAAAAAAAAAAAACAAACAAACAAACAAATGGCTTAGGATGGAGCTGGAAGAGGATTTTAGAGCATGGTCCATTTATGAATAGCCCCACCAGATGGTCTAAGTCGTATGGCCAAGATATTAAACCTCACTTTGCTAGGCCACACCATTAATGTACTTCATCTTCTTCTTTTAATACAAATTTACCAATTAGTAAAAAAAAAAAGTACTTTCGTTAATTTCTTACCAACTTCGTGTGCATGAAATACTCACATTCACTGTACCATGTTTCTACCACCTTTGGATTTTGGTATTATAAGAATTCCACCTATTTTGAGGTTCTGTCCTGGGGCCCTAGTGCCTAATTAATTTGTTTTTTTTTTCCTTTCTCCTGTTTTTTTAATGCAAATTGTCCTTTAAACCAAAAAAAAAAACACCTATTTTGAGGTTTTTCAGTAGTGAGAGATACATGAATGCAGAAGTTTACATGAGGCATGTCAACTAGGGATATATTAAATTGAGGTTTTATTAAGCCTCTCACATGTCAATTTGGTGGGGCCCACGGGTCACCATTGAGGAGACCATTTTCTCTAAACTCAACCGTATCCATGATTGACCGCTTGCATCAGCTACTTGGTAGCTTGATTTAATACATATCTATCCGTTGGAGCATGCGCATGTCAGTGAAATGAGAGTCATGTGGAGGTTTATCCAGCGCGCCCAAGCTAGGCCCAAATTTATTTCAAGTTGTTTGTATGCAAACGAAACAAGTGAATTATGAACGAATTTTTCACCTTTTCCCCTCACCCAAATGGACTCTTTGGGTTTGAGCTTCAGTTGAGTGTTGGTGCATAAAGGGTCAGTCCAATGGTCACCTACCTATTTCTATGCAAGCCTCATCTGCAAAGTGTGTGTGTGAGTGTGTTTTTTTTTCCCCCTTTTTGGGTAGAAAATCTGCAAGTTAATAAGGACCATCACAATCAGTTGGTCTCAATGAGTTTTAATTAAACGTGGTCCCCATGAATGCTTGAACAAGAATTATAAAAGAAAAGGTGAAATTTAGGCATTTGGAACATTGGAAGGGTCATTTTTGTCATTTGAAATCCATCGTGTAATTTTCCCTTTTTAGTAACTTTGTGTTGATCGATCGCAAATTTAATTAATTTTGTTGTCGCAAATAACGAACAACATAAATACTTTTTCGGTGCATGGTGGAGGCAAGAACTTCATGTGACTGGATAACGGTCAGTCTCAACAAGGCTGGAAACCATTGTCAGTAAAATTATAATAATAATGAACAACATAAATACTTGTAAAAAAAACATAATAATTAGATTGTCAATATTCTAAAAGGCACTTAGCAGTTATTTTGTCATAAGAAAAAACAAGCCCACCAATTAAAATATGTCTTTTAAATGATATAAATAAATAAATAAAAGGGAAAGTAAATTTACCCTTCTACATAAAAGGCCAGCCCAACCCGAGCCTGAGCCCAAGTTTCAACTACCCCCTCAAACTAAACCAAACTTGAGCACATATAAATGAGCTGAGCTCAAACTACAAAACCCTTTTCTTTGATATCATATATATGGGGAACTCTGAAAGAAAAATGCCCCCTTTCTGCCGCTTTTTTAGGCTGTGAGCCCCCTGTGATCCATCATATCCCTCACACACCCCCCCTATTCCCCTAAACGTCACAGGAGACACATCCATCCAGTTGAAATTGATTGTCAGATTGAAATATAAAAAAATTGATGCCTTATGACCCCAAGTTTCTTCAACTATTCATACTTCATAGCAATACAAAATCTAACATAATGATAAAATCATACGGCCTCGAAAATCTTGTTAATTGTTGTTTTAATGGTTGTTAATTGATAACAAAGAGTTGCATAGTTGGTGAGCACCCCATGTCACCTGGCTATTCAGGAATCCCACTATAGGTATGTCACTCTTTTCACTTATGGGCTTCCACTTCGTACTTGGGCAAGCTCTCCTTTCTACTTATTGAACTTTTTCTTTCCACTTGTGTGAGCTCTTTTTAGTCGGGTACTTAAAAAGAAAGTTGTTAACTGTACAGCCCACTCCTCTCATTTTCCGTCCGCTCTCATATTACTCTACTCTTTTTTATCACAATAAGTATTCCCAATGATCTTTTTTTTTGTTTTTTTACTTTAATAATGTTTGATTGATCACAAGAAGTGAGAAAGTAAAATCCCAGCTGACTAAAAAACTTACTTTGACATTTTCATGCCAAATAAACTTTACTTAATAAAACACAAATCAGCTAATTACTTTATCAATTATTAACTTCTCTTCTCACTTTAAATTATTTTACTCCACAAAAACAAACAAAAATATAGTTTATTGAAAATAGTACTTCTCCTTTACATAATTTTTACCCTTTTATTGATTTTACCTTTACTTTATTTTACTTTGTCAAAAAGTTATTCAAACATCACCGTCTCAGTGAACCTACCTACCATGAAGGCAGGAAAAATGTCAAGTAAAATGATGAATCTATTAGTAAAGGATTTCTTTCAAGGACTGAGTACGTATACAGTTAATTTGTTTGACGGGGTTTTGATTCTTTTGTCCGAACTGGTACCCTTTAACTTAACGTGCTCTAGTGATTGGGTTTTTTTCTTAAAATCATATTTTGGGAGATTGCAAAACACGTGTTTGAATAAGAATATCCAACCATTAGGTCTCATTTCAACCTTCTTTTACTCTGTTCCACGTTAAATTAAGGGGCGGACCCAAAAATCTAACTTAGGGGCTTAATGCAAAAGAAATATTATGGGAAGGGAGAAATGTTAAAAAAAATTACATATTAATTATTAGGATTTGCAGTGGGCTTTTAGAAAATTCTCATATATGGAGGGGGCTTCAGCCCCAAACCCTTGTATCTGGGTCTGCCACAAGGCAAATTAGTAAGCCCAAATTGTGATATACGTTGCTGGGCAACAACCCAAAAAAACTGCTCAACTTAGTATTCGAAGTTAGAAATGATGTTTCATTGTAGATGTTGTTGGCATTTTGAGTGTTGGCAAATTCATGGGTTGGACAAAACTCTAGGTCCATTGATTTGAATTGTTTATTTTTAGAAAATGATTGTGATTCTGCTATGAAGATAGAAGCCTAGAATGATTAAGAGTTAGAATACTGCAAGAATTAGAAGTTAGAAGACTGGAATGATTAAAAGAAGAAAGTCTTGGAGAATTAGAAGTGGGAAATCAGACAGAATTAGAAGTATGCTGAAGGGAGAAAAAGAAGTTTAAAAGTTTTCGAAGAAGAAAGTTGAGTCAAAATAGAAGTGTTGAATTTCCGAATCAACCAAAATAAGTGCATGCTTGAGCGGATGTAGTCAGAAAGCAGCCAGACGCTGAGATAGAACCTTGATCGCTCGAGCACACATCCATTCGCTCGGGGGGGTGACGTAGTAGACTCTAGCGAAAATTAAAATTGTTTTTCTAATTGTATCCAAACTGCTTGGTTTAGTCCTAACCAAATTAGACAACCTTAAGCACGTCCTAAAGCCTATTTAAAGGACTCATGGGCTATTATCATATACGTATGTATATAGGAGCGCTACAAAACTTTCTAGATGCTTTTCATAAATAAAAAAATATCATTTTTTTAAGCTTATAAAACTATGACACGTATAATCATCAAATTAAATGCATATTAAAAATTTTAATTTTTTTTTTCATATGTTTCTTATACGAGGTGACAAAATCTCATTCGACGAGCCAAATGGGGCAAATACTCCATTTTACTAAATGGGGAGTTTTTAAGCATTCCTCGCGCGCTTGTATATATATATATATATATATCTATCTACTCTTATAAAAGAGAAGAAAATACACTTTCATTTCACTACACACATGGCCCACAAATGACATAACTTGTGTGGGCCCCACTCATATAATATAATAAATATATATAACTTAAGAACACATGACATAACTTGTGTGGGCCCCACTCATATAATATAATAAATTTATATAACTTAAGAACAAATGACATAACTTGTGTGGGCCCCACTCATATAATATAATATAATATATATAGGGAAATGTTCATATGCATCCATCCCTCACCATAGGGTGAGAGATGCTTCTATAAATGGGGGGTTTTAAGTACAAAAGGGGGACTTTTAGTATATAGGGTGTACTTGAAACCCCCCTTTTATAGAAGCATCCCTCACCCTATGGTGAGGGATGGATGCATATGAACATTCCCCATACACTACAACAATTTACATTTTTCC
Source organism: Cinnamomum chago (assembly GCA_038049695.1). Taxonomy (NCBI): domain Eukaryota; kingdom Viridiplantae; phylum Streptophyta; class Magnoliopsida; order Laurales; family Lauraceae; genus Cinnamomum; species Cinnamomum chago. The sequence continues at coordinate 10,475,801 of CP142453.1, read as the reverse complement.
CGGCGCTAAAAAAACGCCGGCAAAGGTCAAAAAAACGCCGGAGAAAATATTTACCGGCGTTTTTTGTTGCGCCGGCAAAGCGCCGGGAAAAGTGTGCCAGTAAAACTTTTTGCCGGCGAAATCAGGAAGCGCCGGCAAAAGTTTAACATTACCGGCGAAAAATAACGCCGGGAAAAGTTATTATTTCGCCGCAAAAAAGTGTCATGTTTTAAATAATAAATTTTTAAAAAAGCTTTGCCGGCGTTATTTTCGCCGGTAAAGGGCTATATTTTGAATAAAAAAATTTTTAAAAACTTTTGCCGGCGTTAATTTTCGCCGGGAAAAGTGTTATGTTTAAAATAATAAATTTTTAAAAAACATTTGCCAGCGTTATTTTCGCCGGTAAAAAGTTTATATTTTAAATAATAAACATTTATAATTCTTTGCCGGCGTTATTTTTCGCCGGGAAAACATATTTATTTTTCATAAATTTATTTTAGAAAATTTTTTGCCGGCGCTTTTTTGCGCCGGGAAAACATGAATATAATTTTTTTTAAAAATTTTGCCGCACTTCTTTTAGGTCGGCAGAATATTTATATTTTAATCAATTTTTTTTCCTATATATAAATCATTACACTGAAGGTCTCCAATTAAAAAAAATTAATCTAATTAATAAAAATCTATCAACACAAAAATATACAATAATTGAAAAGGGCAACATCCAACCAAAATGAAAATTAATATTATCCAATTCGTGTAGAGTTGAGTCAACTGTTAGAGAGAAACAACCTCATCCAAATGTACAACATACCATATTTGAAAATCTATACATATTCACTTCTTACAACCTTATCCACGCTTCTTATTTTGACTTCATGCTTCTTTAACGATCTCTCTCTCTCTTGCTAGTTATCTCTCTCCTTGTCAAACAAACTTGTCTTTCTTCACCAACTGAGCCCCGAGCCTAGAACAGAGCCTCACGTCCAGACTCCAGACCATCTCGACTGCAACCAAATAGCCAGCCCACACAACTCCATCATCTCCATCCACACCCAATCTTAGGATCGTCTCCTTATTCCTCATCTCCCTCTGAGCCATCCAAACAAATGACCAAATCCGCCCCGAAGTCATCTGCACGCATTCCAAACGCCATATATGCCAGCAACCCATTCCTTCCAACCAAAACCAGTCAAACACCAAGTCAATTTTTTTGCAACCAATCGGCTACTGCAAATCACCATCTCCACCGAACCTACACCCAACACCCCCTGCCCACATGCACAAACTTAATCCAGTCCAGTCCCTCTTTGAAATTGCTCCAAGCAACCATCATCATACGTCCCACCTCTACCAATTCGAGTCCGAATCCACCTGCACGCCCAACCACTTCACTCATCTTCTGATCAACTTCATCTCAGCACTCAGCCCACACAAACCACCCTTCCATCATCAAGTCCAGAGCAACTTTTCCATCTCTGTGAAACACTCAAATAGGACCCATCTGCTAAGACAAATAAAATCAGAAATCTATTCACCAAACCATTCCATCTGCCCACCAACCTCATGTGGCATGGAGAAACTACAACAAGAATCAGATAGGAAAACGCATTCAAATTGATAAATCTAGTGCCCCACTGCGGTGAGCAGCCAAACATGTGATTACATAACTAATAGAAAATCAACTTACAAATGAGTCCCAGCTTTCCCAACATATGCAGGGATCCGTCCATAAAGATTACAGTTCCTTAACACACTGCAACGTAAAATGAAATGGATGTATTCAGCAGTGGCATAGACAAGCAATTTTGCTTCCTCCTATAAATGTTTTGATGACATAAAATTTCAACTCTGTGTTTTAAAGTTGGTTGGCTTCAAGGAACCTGAAAAGCTGGTTGGCTTCAAGGAACCTGAAAATCCAATTCCCTACTAAAATCTCTACATTCAAAAAAAATATATATATATATAGAGAGAGAGAGAGAGAGAAATAGAAATTTCAGAACCCATTTATAAAAAAAGAAAGCATACAGTTCTTGTAGAGTAGTAATGTCCCCAATCTCCTTTGGGATTTTCCCAGATAAGCGGTTTCCAGTCAAAGAGCTGCAGTAGCAGAAAAACACACCAACTCCATGTGTAATTCAGAAAACACAAGATATGATTTGCTTCCAAAACAAAAAATGCCAAACATGGTGCAGTGTAGAAACTTACATTTTGGTCAGTCGCTTGAAAGAGCCCCATTCGGGTGGGATTGTACCGTTGAGGTAGTTGCGCGTCAAATCTCTGTCAGGAATTTTCACAAATGCATTTGAAGCGTAAGTTTAAGGTTGCGTTTGTGCAATTAGAGGATTCCATGTAAAAAAAAATTTTCCGAGAAAGTATTGACTCTTCCAATGGACCAAGTATATGACAGACCCATACATTTAAAGAAAATTTGTGTTGAAGTGTTATCTTAGTAGTTAAAGAAATAGATGGATGAGTTTCTGGGGTTCCACAAGAGCCAAGTCTGGCTTTGATCAGATTAGACAACCTCAAGTGGAACACCAGGAGCCCAAGGAGAGAATAAACCATTACTTGAGCCAAAAATGAGCATAATGTTACTAGAACAGCATGTTCCATCAGCATTATAAATTATCAAAGTTGCACAGGTCTCACCTTGTCACCTGTAGATGTGTCAACTTGGGGCTTAGTTCTGCCAGATGTTTCCAATATCTCAGCTATATTGTCACCCTTAGTTCTGCTTAGTTCTTTGGTTTTCTATACTTAGTTCTTTTTTTTTTTTTTTTTGAATGAAATCTTTCGTTACCGTTAAAAAAAAAAAAAAAAAAAAAAACCATAAGGGTTGTACATAGGTTCAAAAATGTACCCTATCAACTTCTAGAGGAGTAAAGGGAGCCATCTTTTTTCTTGGTAGAAAGGGACCCATCTTTGAAATGAGGGAAAAGTAAGAGAAAGAATAGCTGAAGCCATTCCATTCCATTCAAATCAGTAGTCCATATTCGCTAATTAATCACTAGGAAGTACATTGATTAATTCAACCATGAGTAAAGATTTAGTGAGTATAAAGTTAAGGACTCTTGCTAGATCATAGGATAAAAAGACTATTGAGTGTCTGCACTGCTGAAAGGTGGGCCCAAGTGGGATGCACAATGCTAGACTGTACTTGCAATTGCTCGTGGAACAGATTTCGTAGATAGAATCTTGCTTCCTGGGATTTAATTGGAGAGATGGCTGGGAACTAAGCATTTTCCACAAAGGTAATGTACTAATGTTGTTATGTATATGCCATTGTCAACTTCAATTCAATGCAAACACACAGGCACTTTGGTGTTTACTGCAAGTTCAACACCAAATCTATTTATGTTATATCTCACTAATCCCAATGAGTTTAAAACTTACCAAAAATGGGGGAATAAAAAAAGAAAGGAAGGTAGGAAGAAAGCCCAGTGGCTGAGAATTGAACCAATGAAAAAAGGGGATTATGGCTAGATGCCTATGCAAGGACCCACCATGGAAGACCAAAAACAGTCTAAAATAATCTCTTTCTGCTCTGTAAGGCCTGGACCCACAGTCCTCGTAAGCTGATAAATAAACTAATTCAATAGACATTTTCAAATCTCAAGCACGAATCACAGGTAACTTTTATTAATCACTAATGGAAGTGTTTGCTCTTAAAAAAAATATAAAGGACAATAAATAAATCACTGTCTTCTTGGTATGATGTCCACATGTCATCAGTTGCTGTTGATGTATTACCCAACAAAAGTAGATGAAGACATAGAAAATACTTAAGAGATTTCTCACAAGAAGTAAAAATAAGACAAAATTGATCAATGATGACAACCAAAGAATAATAATTAATAAGCAAATTTGCTCTTATTTGCATTTTTTAATAAAGTGAATAAAAATAAGAGATTTAATAAAGTGAATAAAGGTCTCATTCACTTTATAATGCAAATAAAGTAAAATTCTTGAAATCGTGTAGGCATTGAATTTGGATGTGAACCATTTTAGAAATTAGGTTACCACCTTCTCTACTTTTAACATTACTTTGTATTGAAGGGCCACTATTAAAAAAAAAAGCCAAAATACTCTTTCTCTCTCTCTCTCATCTCATGATTGGCCCTTTTTAATATAACAGGCAAAACAACAACAGTAGAAGATAATTTTCAAGGCAACACTGAAAAGGCTACCACCATGAAAACTGATCCAAACATCACTTAAAGGGACTCAAAGTTGAATGGCTCTACGCAGTGCAAGTATATTGTAAATAAACCCAACCGTGATTAACAATCATATCATTGTCTGATTTTGATCGACACACATTTCTAGCAAAAATCAAACAGCAAACTGACAGTGTCAATAAAAAGTGAAACGGAATTGTTGAGAGGGGAGAGTAGTACTACTACGTAGTTGCGGATGTTTGGCGTAAGACTGTTGGCGAGAGGGCATGAACTTCCGCTGCATATACTTGTGACGTTGTATGGGCATAAATTGAGTGTGGCGATTATACAAACACCAAGAGAGCATACCAGATAGATGGATTGGAAATTTTTTGCCTTGTTGCTTGGTCATGACACTACAGTGGCCGTGTCTGATTATTTGCCATGTGATAGGAAGTGTCTTTTAGATAAGAGATCTTCATGAGTTTTATCAGGCTTTAATGAGGTGAGGAGGCGAGAAGGAGAGAAACTGAATCCAAAGTGGAAATGCGATTGATTGTAATTAGAGAAATGGATTCGTCTTAACTGTCATTGGGGGAAGGAAAGGGCATGGAGATTGAATTGAAACCCATCATTAGCAACAAAATTTAGGAGAAAAAAAGGAGGGGATAGCCTTCCCATATCATTTAGGTCACTCCCCTTGTCTAGTGAAGCCCCATCACTTTTAATCCTTTGGATCATTAAAATAAATAATATGAATTTTTTTTTAACCTTTTACAAACTCTTGTAAGCACTAAGCAGTCCATACAACTCTCTTCATTATTATATCAATTATTCAATGGATATGTTTTCATAATTGGATTGAGAAAAAAAAAAGTGGGTATCTCTACTCTCTGTTTGGATTTGTATGGTGATTGAATGAAAATGATCTATATAATACTGTGAGATTTGTTGTCACCAAGAGAGTTCATAAATGCAAAATCCTATCATTGGATGACCCAAAACGGTCACAATTGTGGCTGCCACTAGACTCTCTAGATATACTGAAACATGAATTAATCCTGCATCAGTTGGGCTCATCACATTCCATATTTCCATGTCTCAGTTGTTAGTAGACACCTCCATTCCACAAACAACCAGATCAATCCCACCATGACTGATAAAAATGGGCAAACGAGATAGAAGGTTAAGATAACAACCCCATCATAAACCATGGCCCAAGATCGAGTGTAGGGTCAATATCTAGATTTTTAGGCTTCACCCCCACACTCCACAGCCATGGATCATCAATGGCTAAAACCACCTCAATGATCCTCTAGAAACAAAGATTAGAGTAGACCACACCACAACAAAACAGAGCCTGTGCACTTGAATTTTTCAGCCAAGGAAACTGTAGTCCCTGAGGTTCCAAATCCTAGAACTGGTTGGACTGGTTGGACTGGTTGTAACTGGTTTTTTATTTTAATGGCTTGAGGAAAATTTATTTAAAAGCAGGAAAAAATAAGAAAAATAAATAAAAAGGAAAAGAGAACAAATCAGATTTGCAGACAGATGGAGAAGAAAACGACGCCGACGAGACGGAGATGGGCGCATTACCTGCAACCGACGCCGAGCTTGGGCGAGACGGAGATGGGCGCTGCGAGCTTGGGCGCTGGACGAGGGAGATGGGCGCTGCGAGACGGAGAGGGAGCTTGGGCGCTGGACGAGGGAGATGGGCGCTGCGAGACGGAGAGGGAGCTTGGGCGCTAGACGAGGGAGATGGGCGCTGGACGAGGTGAGAGGGACCGAGAGGGAGATGCAGAGAGATGAGGGAGATGGACCGAGAGGGAGATGGGCGATTTCTTGTGTGCTTTGGGGAAATGCAGAGACGAGGGAGAAGGACCGAAAGGGAGAAGCAGATGAGGGAGATGGACCGAGAGGGAGAAGCAGAGAAGTAGAGAGGCGCTGCGAGACGGAGAGGGAGAAGCAGAGAGATGGGCGCAGAGAAAGGGTTTGAAACTGAGAGATGGTTTGAAGCACAGAGAGGGTTTCGATAAACATATGTTTCGATAAACATATGTTGGGAATGAATCAAGCCCGGCGCAAATAGTGCGCCGGCAAAACCACTTCGGGCAAACAGCGCGGGATGTCCCAAATGAAGGCGCGGGAGACATTTGCCGGCGAAATATAAATACGCCGGTAAAACCCACTTTTGCCGGCGAAAATTCGCGCCGGGAAAAGTTTTTAACAATTTTTTTATTAACCCAGTTATCTTTACCGGCGAAAAAATAAATCGCCGGGAAAAAGTGACCTATACCGGCGTAAAAAATATTTTCGCCGGGAAAAGGTATACTTTCCCCGGCGTTTAATATTTACGCCGGGAAAAAACGCCGGGAAAAATGTAAATTGTTGTAGTGATATATATATATATATATATCTATTCTATACATCTATACACTATCTATACACTAGATTATAAAAGAGGGAATGTTACATAGGTTTTTCACTACACCATTGTGGAGCTCACACCAAAATATTATAATAAAATATCATAATATATTATTATTATTATCTACTATATGCTATACTTCAATCTATCTATCTATTTACTTCTACTATTATAAAAGAGGAGATATTGCAAACTTTTTCACTACACCATTGTGGGGCCCACCCCCAAATATTATAATATAATATAATAATATATTATTATGAGAAATTGCAAACTTTTTCACTACACCTTTGTGGGGCCCACTCCCAAATATTATAATGCAAACTTTTTCACTACACCCTTCTAGGGTCCAACCCCAAATATTATAATATAATATAATAATATATTATTATAAGAAATTGCAAACTTTTTCACTACACCATTGTGGGACCCACCCCAAATATTATCTACTTCTATATCTATATCTATACTATTATAAAAGAGGAGATATTGTAAACTTTTTCACTACACCATTGTGAGGCCCACCCCAAATATTATAATATAATATAACAATATATTATTATGAGAAATTACAAACTTTTTCACTACACTTGTGTGGGGCCCACCCCCAAATATTATAATATAATATAATATCTATACCCCTATTATAAAAGAGAAGAGAGGTTGCATACTTTTTCACTACACCTTTGTGGGCCCCCCTAAATATTATAATATAATATAATAATATATTATTATTATATTATGATAATAATAATATAATATCTATACCCTTATTATAAAAGAGAAGAAAGTGTTATGCTTTTTCTTTACACATCTGTAGGCCCCACTTAGTATTATTATATTATATATATAATCAAATAGAACTACACATATGTGGGCCCCAATGAAAGAAAAGAACTTATCATGCTTTTTCTCTACGCGTCTGTTGGCCTCACTTAGTATTATGATATTATATATATATATAATAAAAGAGAACTGCACATATGTGGGCCACACTTAGTAGAAGAACTTGTCATGTTTTTTCTCTACATCTACACATCTGTGGGCCCCACTTAGTATTATTATATTATATATATGTATCAAATAAAAGAGTACTACACATCTGTGGGCCCCACTTAGTAGAAGAACTTGTGATGCTTTTTCTCTACACATCTGTGGGCCCCACATAGTATTATTATAACATCTATAGGCCCCACTTAATATTATTATTATTATTATATATAAAATAAAAGAGAACTACACATCTATGGGCCCCACTTAGTAGAAGAACTTGTCATGCTTTTTCTATACATCTACACATCTGTGGGCCCCACTTAGTATTATTATATTATATATATATAATAAAAGAGAACTTCACATTTGTGGGCCCCACTTGGTAGAAGAGTTTGTCATGCTTTTTCTCTACAGATATGTGGGCCCCACTCAGTATTATTATATTATATTATATATATAAAATAAAAAAGAACAACACATCTGTGGGCCCCACTTAGTATTATTATATTTCGATGAAATGCTTAGCACAAATGTTCATGTAAAGGGTTGTATTTGAAGAATTTGTACATTCACGGCAAGAACTTAAATGAAAATTCTCAATTGAGATTTTCATGTGTAGAAAATTTCAACTTCGATCTCAATGCCTGTAAAGACACAATTTGCTTGTCAGAGAAAGATATGAGAATGCCAAAGATTGCTTGGAATCCTTGTGATTTGTTGTTAATCCGTTTAAAGTTATGAGTTGTGTACTATTTTGGTTGGTTGGTATTTTGTTTCATTGAATTTTCAATGCTAGAAATGAAATATGTGAAATAGAATTGTGACATTTTAAACATTTAGTGCTCCAACAACATTCGACAAAGTGAACTTTGTGACAATAGAAAATCTCTTTTTAATGTTGGACATTTTTTTTATGTTACTGAAATAGTGAAATTTATTTTAAATTTTTATAAGCCATTAAAAATGAAGAAAAGTTGAATATTCAAAAATGACCAGCAATGTTATAAATGAAATAGAATTTTAACATTCAGGGGAGGTAGTGACCAGTTGGGCTTTTTTTTTGTTGTTGTTTTTGTGTTGTATTAGCCAGCTTGGTGGATTGGTTATCTTGTATGTCATCTTTGACATTAGTGGTTTTGGCAGAAGGTTTGGCCCATTTATGATTGTTTTTTAATCTTTTAATGTGTTCCCCCTCTTTTTGGGAAAAAAAAGAAAAAAGAAAAAATAATTGTAACATATTACACATTTTAGTGCATCAAACTTTATAAGGAATGACAGAAAATCGTTCATGTAGTTCCTAAGAGTTATAGGGCTTCAGATTTTCATTAGTGATTAAAATGTAAAATCATACATGAATATTAAAAAATGACAATCAAATAACCTCTCTTTTAATGGAAATTGATTTGAGGAAAAATGAGAGATGAAGGCTCATCCATCACCCTGGAACTCAAATCCCACGATGGTCAAGTTCCCTTTTGCATCCATAACCTCGTGTTTCTCACCCCTCACTTCTTTAATAATCTTTCAGCAAAGCTTATTTCACTATGAAATCTGTATATACTAGCAAATATGTTAGGGTGCAGTAGAAATCCGCAATCGATATAAAAAACTATGCAAGAGTAGATCTAACCAAATAGTCACTCTAAAAAATATAGAAAAATATTTTATGTGGTTTGATAGTATGCTTGTGTCAGATCAGAAAAAGAAATATTGGACATATATATATCTCATTTACTAAGAAAGTATGGTGTTTTCATGCTTAGTGATGAGGACTTGGGTGACATTAGTGGGTTGAAATGAGGAAGATATTTCATTGATGTGTGGGTGCACTAGCCAAAGATACAGAGATGTTATGGAGAGGCTTACGGTCTATTTAGATGCTTCATTTTCTTAGTGGCCAGATAATCGAGGTGTCATGAAAGTTTTTTTTTTTTTTTTTTTAATATGCAAGCGTTTGCATATTTTTGTCATCTAAGCCTTTTCTTGATTTCTTCATTCCATGTAAGTTGGTTTTCTTTTAAATTTTATTACTATATGTCAAACCAACATCCAATGCAAGTGACTAATGGCTTGTCTTATTATTTCTTGAATTATGATAAGGTATTTTATTTTTCCTTTCAAGTTTTTATGAGTATGATGCAATGGAACCCATCATTTTGATATGCTGACTCATGTTTTTAGATCCACCCTCTTATGTTGATTTGAAGAGATTGCTTTAGGGCCCTTTTTTTTGTGTTTTAGGCAATTCTGGCAACATGCATTCCTTCATTATTTTTCTACGTGCTAAACTGTGTTTAAGGGTGCTAATTGTCTTTCTTTATGATTTTGCATGCTTCATCCAATGCATCATCTTAGGTCGAACCAGTATTACTCTTGGACTTGATTCCTGTCCAACATTACAATCACATCACTATAATGTTAGGATAATGAATTTTCCATTAAATTTTCTTAGGAAGTTTGAAGGAAGTAGTTGTGCCCGCCCTGAGAGTGCCTGAGAGTGCATGCCTAAAGATCTCTTTGTAGTTGGTTCTCTTGCTTCAAATTATGATATTTGTTTCAAAGATTCACTTACTACAAAATTAGAATGTAACAGAACTGATTTATGATACATAAAAAGCTAACAGAAGTGCCACAAATGTACATGATTCAAAATTTGGTAGTGGTGTCATCTTAATTCAAGAAAGCTTTTTAAGTTGTTGCTCTGGCCCTCATCTTGACATATCAATCTTGTTTCTTTCCATGATATTCAAATTTCTTTGTATTGGTATTACTGTCATTCGATGCTTCTCAACATGAATTTTGTATGTATTTGGCGCTAGGTTTTAGACAAATTTTAATGGGAAATAGGCCGGACTATCGATCTATATTGAAATTGGTGAGTGTTTTGCCTAATCATGTATGGCCAGAAAAGGTTGGTTTTCAACTTTTTTTCAGTTAGTTTTCTTCCATATATCTTGTTATTCCATCTTCTTCTTACCTTTTTCTATTGAAACTTCTATTGAATTTCATAAGAACAATTTGTAATTGTAAATTGCTTAATTTGCCAAAAAAATGAGGTATATGTAAACTGGTCATTCTCCATTGGGATTGTTAATATTGAGTTTTTCAATGACTTTATTCTTTTAAATTATCATACTGAAAGATTGTGTTCTATGCACGTGCATTACACGTGTAGGGCTCCACTAGTATATATATATATATATATATATATATATATATATATATATATTATATGGTAAATCCATCCATCCATCCAACCTACCTCATAGATCACATGTTGTACCCAAAAATAATAATAAGAGATAACTTGAGAGCCTGGAATTCAATTCTTGGACGCCATCTCCTATAATTGGGTTTGTTTCGTTCCATTATGGTCAACAACGTTCACGGGCATCACATTCACATGGCCATCTATATAAACACAGCCAATCAATGGATGGATAAAGAGATGATGGGGGCAGTTGAGCCGCACAATTACAGGAACTGTCCATGTCGTCCCCTTCCTTTTTTTCAAAAAAAAAAAAAAAGAAAGACACACACACCCCCTCTTCTTTAAATCTTCGGCTCCTCCAAAATCCGTTCAAATAGCTCTCGGCTCGTTTTCTACCATCATCAATGACGGCGTTGGAGGAGAAGCCTTTTCTCTATGACGTCGGCGTGGCGGTCCTTTCATCGACCGTCGCTATGTTGCTCCTTCGCCTCTGGGAAGAAACCGCAAAGCTTGGCATCTTCGAACAGGTCTTTTCCTTTCTCTCTCGTCATTCATTGCTGCCCTTGCCTCTTGGGCAGATAGATTGGAAACTTCTGCTAAAGTATTAAATTTATATTGCTAATGAAGACATGATTCTGTACTTGCACTTGTAATTTTGAGACGGTTGAAGTTCCGGCTGACGACGAGAAAGCAGAGGTTCGGATTTCCGGCAACCGTCCGATGACGCGACCGCCAATACCAACTATACAAAACCCACAACAAGCAGCCAAAAAAAAAAAGCCTCTCTCTCAAGCAGCTCACACCACTTTCCTTCTCCCTAACCAACACATTCCTCTCACGGAAAATGGCTCTCTCCCTCCATAAACCCCTTCTCCCATCACACACCACAACAGCATCACTGGTTCTTCTTCAATCTCCAACCACAATGAAATCTAGTGGTGGGACCCTAATTGGATTCTATCCTAAAAGATTCAAGACACATGATCTTTGAGTAGAGCTTGCCTTCCATCAGTATATGTGCCCCATCTTGATTTGTGGACACATCACCATCTTCACAAATTGCCTCTTGACAGTAATATATATACTTATTTGCTTGATTTTTATTTATTTATTTCAGAAGCTAAACAGGAAGCTAGTGCATATAAGCATTGGATTGGTCCTCATGCTCTTTTGGCCCATGTTCAGGTAACCTTATCACTGTAAGAATTTCCCTGCATTTATCTCAGTTACTTGTCTGATGATTTAGTCATCCGTTATAATTGCAGTGGAGGAGGTTGGGCACCACTCCTTGCAGCTGTAACTCCAGGTATTAACATTTTACGAATGCTTATCTTTGGACTTGGAATACAGAGAAATGATGCAGTCGTCAAGTCCATGAGTAGATATGGAGACTACAGGTCAGAACTATTGTCAAACTTTTTTCAGTTAGGCTCCATGTAACTGAGGCTTGTCTTAGTCTTTATCCTCTTGAAGTTGGTCACAACCCACTGTAACCTTTATTTATCAATGATGAGGCAGGTGACAGTTTTGCAAGGTGTGATATCAGCCTGAAAATTTTGCACAATGCACAGACCAAGTTTACATCAGTATAAACCATCATATCAAAGAAACGAACCACTCCCCACTGTTTCCCTTTCCCACGCCAAAAGCCCCAACACACACAAATGATAAAATAAAGTTGTACTATGAATGGCCTGAATATCACTTGGATCAGACTGATATTCCACACCATGTGGCGCTTAAAGAATCATAACAATGGGTTGAAGTGATCTTTACTGCTTCTGATTTCAAGTTTTTCTTTCAGATCGCGAAGATCACTTCTGTATAATGAAGAATCTCTGTTGTCCTATCAATGTTTGTAATTCACTAGAGTTAATGACCAACCTTTCAAGCTTGAGGAATTATTAGCTCCAAATGTTACTATTCATACATGCTAGAAAGGATTTATCTAGGATCAGAAAACAATCACAAAATAATGTAAACTATAAACCATACTTGGTGCCATATAGAATATGATCTTGTTGTAGCCCTTTTACAATGGATGCGTTGATCTTTTGCCTGAGCCCTTCTTGATCTGAATCTTCTCCTCTGTGCCTCACAGTCTTACGAGTCAATATCAACACTCTATGCGAGTTTAAGGATAGAGAAGCGACTGACCATGTATAATTCCTCACAGACTCCTAATCCATTCGTCTTGGTTTCCAATATAAACAACTATGCCAACAACGTTCCCATGTCAAAAACTTATTTTCTTAGAATTCCTCATTGTCCAACCCTTTTTAAATACCTGTGTGCTCGAGTATTGTGGTCACATCAAACGTGGGGTTCACATCTCACTCCAAGTTTTTGCTTTACATTATCATAACTAGAAGCCATAACTCTCAAGTGTATTTGTGACTCTATGTTTTTGAGTTCATATCTCACACCAAAGTTTTGCTTTACATTATCATAACTAGAAGTCATTACTCTTAAGTGTATCTGTCTCTGTGTCCGTTCTGTATAATTTGTTTTAACTCTTGATGCTTTAGGGAACTTCTGAGGGGTCCATTATACTATGCTTGCACTTTAACATTGACTACTACAGTTTTCTGGCGAACATCCCCAATTGCAATAGCTGCTACTTGCAACTTGTGTGCTGGTGATGGTAATTTTGCTATTTTATCTTCATAATGTATCTATAGAATGGGCCTGGCGAAAGCCTAGTCGTGCATGCTCCAATGCCTTTTACTTGGATACTGGGTTGAGTCACCAAATTCAACTTGGCTGACTGAAGCAACCGACCAGGCTTGGTTCATGGACTGCCATTATTACCTAATATTGGCAGCAGAATTGAATGTCTGTTCACATTGTTAATAAGAAATTTTGTTGTCTTGTGCCTCCGGCTGTGATTAGTGTCCAAAGGTGCCCAGCTCCAAATAAGCAGGGCCCGATTTTGTTGATTTAGACTGAATCTGATCATTTCCATGTAGATCAGGGATTCCACAAAAAGCTTTTCATTCGAGCAATCCTACCATCTTCTTGTACACATATTTTATTAAATTTGGACCATTTTATTTTCTCTTAACCATCTAGAAGACTACTCTTCAATAGAGTAGGATCTTCCAATTTGAGATGCTTTTTTCCTTAAGATTAATGGTCATATGTAGTTATTTCACCGCTCTTCATTTAGATCTTTTGCATGTAAAGAGTCTGACCACATGGCTCTATTTCTATGAAAAATTTTGTAGCCATGCAAAGATAAATCCTATTATCTTATATTAATCAGATTACATTGGCATATGTACTAAAGAAGAAAAATCAATCAATCCTTGTTTGGTTAAATGACTGAACTAGATGGTGTGTTTTCAAAACCTCGTTCTCTAGTAACAAAAAATGACTTACCAAACGTCGAGTTATCAGAGGATGAAACTGCCTGTTGGTTTTTCTAAATTCCCAATGCATATGAACTTAAGAACAATAATGAGTAATCAAACACATTAGTTCATTGACTAGATGTGCCATAATAAATACATGCATTTAAAATTACTGAACATTTGGATGTGGTTGAAAGGGAAAAGTAGTTGATGTGGTTGAAAGAGAAAAGTAGTTAATCTACAAAGTGGGGAAGTGACGAGAACAATAGAGGATGAGAAATATAAGGTAGAAATAGAAGAGGTGGGGTCCACGGGGGGGTGCAGATATCCTTTATTATTGGAGATAAATTTGGAAGGAGAAATACCTCTCTCTGAAAAGAAGATTGGTTTTTGTAAGTAAAAATTGTGCTTGCCAAAAGTTTTAGTGAGAAATCATTTAACCACTGGAGGAGAAACCCTGGAAGTGAGGGTGACATTTCTTCTCTGAAATGTGAGGTTGTGAAGTCAATTGGGTGAAACCTGAATCACCAGAGTATGCCTTTTCTCCCATGGGGTCTTCACCACTTCCAAAAACCCCCGTAGAACCACACACTAGTACACTACTTTGTAGTAAGCAGGCTTACCTGCTCTGTCGTATATACATTACACCTGCAAATCATTCACACACCATGAGCTAACTAGCTAACCCACATGTTAACACTTTTTTTTTTTGGCTTCTAACATGTTCGCATTCACGTTTGTTGTATATGCATGTTTTATAGAAACATAGAAACTTTTCATTATATGTAAGGACCGCATGCTCTCATGCCCTGTCATATAACCATTGCACATGCAAACCATTCACAAACTTTCAGCTGAAGCTTAACCACTTTTTCACACATTCACACCTGCAGCATATGCATGCATTATAGAAACATAGAAACTTAACTAAAGTACATTCTTTATATATTAGGAAGATATTTGACCTAAGACTTGTCTAAAAGAGGATTGAAAGTTTGGCTATTTAATGTGACTGGCCATATAAATGGACAAGGTGGCGAAGTTACAATTTACAACATCTAGGAAATCTTGGTTTGGACAGAAATTCCAATAAAATTCTTAAAACATGTTTTCCAAGTGTACTCATTGTCAATGCTATTCCACTTGGTAAACCTGATTTATCGTCCCGGACAACCATGAGCCCTACTATCTGCACGTTATGCAAGTTAACCTAAATTAAATTCAATATTTATATGATTGAGTTTGATTTTTGGCTGAAGTTAACACTTGTGCCAAATATCTGTTGATTGTTCCATAAGATGGCAATGGCATCACCATCTTCACCATTGATTTGTTGCATCTACTGGTCAGGTTCAGGAGTTTAACATCCATCCCCTGTAGGTTCCAATAATCCATTTGAGTTACTACTGTATCTTCATATGCATAAACTATATTTAAATAACCCCTGAGATTCTCTCTATATTGATGAACCTCTGAGGATAGGCTTTACTGCTTTTTCCAGCCTTGTATATAATGGTAAAAACTGAAGCAAACATAAAATTTCACCAACATAGTGCACATACTACTACCTCGTCCATTCAGGACCATCATGCTCTCTCTCCCCTCTTGTAAAAGATGCTGAAGAAATATTCAAACGGACATTACAAATTACTAATGGCTCCCATTTTCTTGAATGATAGAATTTACACTAAAAATATGAAATCACTAAGATAAACTTTCCAGATCTGTCTCAAATGCAAATCCTATGATCCAATTCCAGTGGATTGTATATCATTTTCCAAGTATTTTCAACTGCACTAATCAATTCTTATTTTTTCTACCAAAAAAATCAATTCTTACCACTAATTCTCTAATGAGTTCCTTGCACTTGATTCTGCACCATTTATCCAAAATAAAAAAGAAAATACTAATGAAATCCTATATGTCTTCAACCATGTGAAAATAATGAATCTTCTCAAAGCAAATGATAACTTTGAGTTCTGTGTTCACTTTGGGGAACTTCACATATGAAACTAAACAGGGGACTTATTTTTCATTGCATGTTCTTCCCCTTATTATTATGAACTGAAGTGCATTCATCATAATAGGATCAACAACACTTGTTTAAAAGAGGAAAATTTAAGGTGATATTAGAAGCCATAGGTTCCATGAACTTACCAAAACAGTCGAAGACCTACTAGCTATTGCTAAATGGCTTCCCCTTAAATCCAAGATCTCTAGACCAGCCCGTAAATTTGCAGATAAACAGGGTGAACAAACCGACATGTATGTTCATGGCACTGAAAGGAAACGGAAATCTGCGCTTTGCTTTCCCCAGTGTCCAGAAAGAGGTGGCTATTTTCTTGATCTTTCATGTGGAGGCATGTCTTGAATTCTTTGTTACCTCAACATCCATGGATATGTTTCATTGCCAGGCTTTGCTGACATAGTTGGAAGGCGATTTGGAAGCCAAAAGCTTCCTTATAACCACAACAAGTCCTTTGCAGGAAGCATTGCAATGGCATCTGCTGGTTTCATCGCATCCATAGGGTAACTACCAACTACTTCTTTCTTGCCCTTTTCAAGCCCTTAAATTTATGACGATTACCAAGCCAAATTGTTCACATGGTGGAAAGTAACTGTCCATCTACCGATTGGCTCTCATAAAGAAGATTAAAGGGCACTGAAACTATTTTTGTCAAATATAAAGTGCACCCATTGCTTAGGCGGAAAAATAAGCATATGCATAATTAAAACTTTTTCCATGAGAAAGCACTTCCATCCAATTTGATTGCCTCTTTCTCCCAGAAAGTACCATTTTATATCTTACGAACTTTATTGACATATTCTACAGGTTTATGCATTACTTCTCCTTGTTTGGATTGGTTGTTGAAAGCTGGGGGCTGATTTTAGGCTTCCTCTTGACCTCTCTAGCATCAGCAGTGGTAGAATCACTCCCTATTAGTACAGAGGTTGATGACAATTTGACAGTTACATTGACTTCAGTGTTGGTGGGGAGCCTTGTTTTTTGATGTCTTAATACAAGAACTCTTTTCTGGCCAATCAGGCACTTTGTTGTTGTATTAGGGTAACAAAATGTAAACCACTATATTTAGCTGCAAATTCAATGGGAAATAGCTGATACTTGAATCATTTATTGAACTGATTTCTTTTGAGTGAGTTAGCCACTTCATGTGTTGAATCAGTGAATCAACTGACTCCTGTACATAGGGCCTGTTTGTTTAATTGGTATTTAATTCCTAGGATTTCGAGGCAATGCCTTTCCACGACAAGGGGCCATCAGACAAACTCCCGTGATAGGAAAGGATTTGCCACCCATCACCCCTCTCTTTGCTTTGAATTTCTGAGTATTCAATACAAAGTAGGCACTCGAGCATTAAGCAAAGCTGATTATTCAAATTGTTATTATTGAGGTCCCTACACTCACATTGACTATCCTATATGCATTGAGCTGATTGATTGCTTTAATGTTCCATAACTAGATATGTAGGAGTAAGTTGTAAACTCTTTAAGCCAACCCAGAATGATGGGAGTAGGCTATGGTGATGGTGATTGAAGATTTTGGTCATTGCTAGTAATCCACTCACGGCTGAAGTACATCATCAGATGGCCACATTCATTTTAAACCATCTCTGGAGATGAATGATTTGGACTGATCATGAACAGGTGGGCAATTTTGCCAATGCTCTGTTGCTTGAATATCATGATATACTTCTTCTATTTTGGTTCTTATTTTAAAAGTTAAAAAAAAATCATAAACTTAATAAATCAAAGGCAGAATGGTTATGTATAGTTGTTGAAAACATGAAAATATCACAAAATTTAGGCTATGAGCTTATCATTTATACCAGCCATGGCCCACCAAATTAATTCTTTTTTCTTTTTTTGTCTTGGACAATTACTCTTGGGTCACCAAGCGGCGGTTGATTGATCATTCACTGCTAAGTTTTTATCAATTTTTCTCTAAGGACTTCTTTGTGAGATATTTATCTATAATAATTTGATTATTGGAATATTTTGATCCCAATTGGATTTTGAAGTTGGAAACGCCTTATATCAGGTAGCAACTTGGATTCAAACCTCAATACCAGTCAAGATCTCTTAAATGACAAAAAGTGGTCATCTCCCATCCACTAAAAGGTGGGCCACACATGTATATGGACTCGATCAAACGTTCCACATTTACTTCTGTCAGTAGGAGCAAAGGGAACAAAATTGAGAGAATTATTAATTTGGCAAGCAGGAGCAAGGAGGTTTGTGTACCTCAGCAGGCCGAAATGGGTTTTGGGCCAACCCAAACCCAACTTGAATCCACCCAAAAGTGATTTAAATACAACAGGGAACAACGATCTCCCATCCATTGATATTTGTACCAGGCTCCACCTTTAGTTTAATGTTCTCTTTTGAAAAGCTCCACCTCAACCTTGCTTTAAAAAGACCCAAAAAAGCCCAAACCAAGCTCTCTTTTTTATTGGGTTGGGCCCGACTAGTTGCACCCTTACCATTAATTCATTAACATAAATGGATGCTGATCAGGACTGTCGAGGTAGTGGGTCACATTGTGGATGAAAATTACCATGATGGTGGGCCCAGAAATCATGACAACCAATCAACCCCAATGGAATGGAACCTCTCTCCATTAGGCTGCCTGCCATGGTCGAGACGTGCACAACTTTATTCCTGTGCCAGGTCTTTTGCACCCAAAGTCAAGCTGTAGCAGAACCACATTACACACTCATATTGCCTTCCATAATCATTTCTTGTATTTGGATATCTGGTTTTAAAGCTTTTGAAAAGGACCCCCATTCAATCCCCCTCTTCTATTAGGTGCCCGTTTGTGAGAGTTGAAATCTGCATTTCCATCTTTCATTTCCTTCGCCTCTAGAGTTGAAATGACATTCTCTTTATCATGGCTGTGTTGAAGTGATGGTTCTTTGCTCTAATCATCAGTGTGCAACATCCACTGGGAGTACGGGGGATGATCCCACTATGTAAGGCTCTAAACAGGCCCAATGTCCCAGTTACCAGATGGTTCCAAATATTATTAGTTGGGTCCGGGTCTCGGTGCAGTATGGGTTGTACCCAAATACCTGTTTACCCAAAATATATATATATATATATATATGAGAAAAACTCACACAGGCTGCAGCTATTCTTATTACAAACTGGAGCCTGTGTGATGTCAGGCAGATCCGTTGGGCCTCACACAGGCTCCAGCTTTGTGTGAGCTTTTCCCTATATATATATATATATATATATATATATATATATATCCTTTTTGCACATGCATATTCCTTTTATGCATATGACAAGATATGATTTTTCCTCTTTTTGTACATAAAAATTTTCAATTATGGAAGTATCCATCACCCTATGGTGAAGGATGGATACACATGAATATTCTCCATATATATATTTATATATATGACTTATGAGAGATCTGGGTGTAACTTATGAGAGATCTGGGTGGGGCCCATCACATTTAAGTTGTTGGCATTGGATATGGATTTGAGGGCCCCCACTCAATCTCTCATTTAAGGTAAGAGATATCTCTCATAAGAGCCTCTCACATATATGTGGGTGGGTGGGTGGGTGGGTGGGGGGAGCTCTCCTAAGCTCAAGCGTAGGATATGATAAGTTCAAGTGTATGGTGGGGCCCACTTGAAAATGGGGGGATTTCAAGGACTCCCTGAGAATCTCCTCCTTACAAAAAATCAGCTCAAATCGTGATTTTTATCATCTTCATATGGGCCTAAGAATTTAATAGTCAACCATCCATTCGGATCGATACATAGTCGATCCAACAGTCCAGTAAATTCGAATATAATCGAAAGCTAGTGTACATATACTTAGTTTTTACGCATTATATATCATATAATTGTAATTTGGTAAATAATATATCCAATACTAATCAGGTAACTTGATCAGAGTTCATGTTCAATCGAACCCAGGTCCACTATATGGTGCACCAAGGACCTGAACCAGACCTAACAGTTAAACGGCCTTATGACAATACTTACACCCATTTGATATAGTTTAACTGTCCGTATGCTTTGGGTGGTGGTGGTTGTTATTGTTATTGTTATTTTTTTCTTTGATAGATTTTATTGCTTACTCTTTAACCATTCAACAGATGTATCACCTCATGTATTGGCCCACCATGATGGAACATGTCCTTGAGTAGATGATCTTAATTACTCAACCAATCAAACAGTAAAAATTACTCAAACTGAACACCTACTCTTGGGCATATGTCCAATCGTCTCTGAGTTTGTGTTGTGAGTTAAAAAAAAAAGGAGTCCTTTGTATCATGCCATGGGCAGGTAAAATAATATAAATATAAGCAATGATGGAGATTGGAGGTCCATTTTAGGTGAGGTGAGTGTAGTAAAGGTGTTAAGCCAGCATTGGACAACAGTTTACTAGGTTGTGTGGCTGGTATGGTGGCTTGCTACTGGAGGGGCCCTTTAAATAATTCTCTAAATAACCAGACTAGAAGGTAGAGGTTGGGAAGTTTTATCTAGTAGGGAACACATGGAACTTCCCTCTTGGTAGGGAACACATGGAACTACAAAAGGACTGAAAAGAAAATAAAAAGTAGGAAAACAAAAAGAAAAGTTCTTTGTCATGGATGCATCTTTTCGGATTGACAATGGATTGGATTAGACAGATGACCCTCTCCTATTAGGAACTGATTTGGTAGTAGATTTTCGATTCAGAGTAACATTATTTTTATAGATTTTGACCAAAGATGGCTCCGAGTGTATTCAGGTTGTAAATGCTAGACCCTATACCATTTATAACTATTTTACGTGTTTTTTAATATGCTATAGTAGTATAGTGTGCACTTCCAAGAATACATACATGGGCCGTTGAAGGATGCAAGAAGATGCTGAGCCCAGGCACAGGATAGGTTGGCCTACACTAGCTCTACGACTAATCATCTCAACAATCTCGATTACTAAACAAACCATGGGCTAGGGCCTCAGTTCTAGTGAGATAACCCCACATTTCCACTTCTACCTTGTTTGTTGCCACTATTTAGAAACTTTGCACCCAAAAAAAAATAAAAAATGATGGTATCACAGCTTCACCATAAATAAAATAGATACTGATCTTTTCCACTTGTTTTCTCAATTTTTGTCAAAGACATGGATAGAAACTTATTATATTTTTAAATTTATAGTTGTAAGGTTTAAAGACAGAACACATTTCATCACTGCTGCAATTGAATAATTGTTCCCCACCAAATCAATGAGTGGACCCGCCTTCAAGAAATCCCAGTTTAATTAACCAAATGGATGGGATTTCTAATCAATAGCATAAGGTCCCACCATTAGATAGATTAGGCTTCTTACTGATGAACTATAAGTCAATTGAACCTCAATGCTCATGTAAAATATGTGATCAACTCAACGATGGGCCTCATTTTGCTCTAGGCTAAATCTTATCTAATATAAACACAAGAGAGTTAAGAATCTATTTGAATTTGGAATTTTGGGAAGGAGGACCTCTTCATGTATTTTATGGGGTACCTTTTGCCTTTCATTTTAATTTGTTCTTCAATTTATGGACTTGTCTTTTTTTTTTACATAGGAAACTACAAAAAAAGGACCTTAGATGGCCTCTAACTGAAAAACATGCAACTAGTTAATATTGCACGGAAGTGGTTTCTTGTGACCACTTCCGTTTTTTTTATTATTATTAACGATTTAAACGTGTGACGACGTCATCACTTAATATAGAGAGCTAGCGATGACATCGTTGCTAATTCGTCAAATTTACATCTTTTCCGACCTTCATCATCTGCGATTGCTAGTGAATCAGAACTCTATGTTATTGTTTTTTTATACACAGATAGGTCACAAACATGGAAAAGCAAGGGAGATGCTCAATGGGGTTTATGGGGGAAAATGATGGGAGAAAGAAGGCATCAATGAGGTTTTGAAATTAGGGTCCTTTTGAGCATGCATTTTCCTCATTGATGCCTTCTTCCTCTCATTGTTTTCCCCACATAAACCCCATTTACCAGAACTCTACTCCATATTTTTTCTTCAAATCGCCAACAAAGTGATAGACCTTATGAGGATCTAGAAGGACCTTGGAGACACTCTACTTCTCCATGCATCCTTTCACCAAAGCAATTAGGTTAGGGCACTCATTCTCTATGCTGAAATTGTCATCAGTCTCATATGTGTAGAAGTAGCAGGCGAATAGAACAAGCACCATATCCACATACCTCAAGCTCTTGCCATTGTAAAATGGCTTGTCTTTGAGCTCTCCTTCCAACGGTTTCAAGCAGTCGATGGACTCTTTCTTAGCTGCCTCTTGAGCCTCTCCCTTGCTCTTCCATATCCGGGACCCACACTCATATATATGTATATAAAAAACAGTAACATAGAGTTATGATTCATTTTGGTACAGAAAACCAGCAATTACAGATGATGAAGGTCGGAGAAGATGTAGATTTGACAAATTAGCAGCGACGTCGTCGCTAACTCTCTATATTAAGCGACGACATCGTCGCTTGTTGAAAAAAGGTAAAAAAAATAAATAAATATTATGGCGGGAATACCGGTTCTGTTGCATAAAAATTATGGATACCTCTTTTGGGTAGTAACCATCCATAATTCTTTTTTGGTAGTTTTCTCTTTTTTAAATCTATTACAAGATATATATTTTTCCTACCAAAATCTTGAAGGGAAATTTAAAAAAAAAAACTGATTTTCTCCCACTAGATAAAATCTCGAGAACCGAGATTTGAGACAATGGGCACCCATACTCAATACCATTTGCAATGTTATCTTTCACCAGAGAAAAAAAAAGTGTGTTCGTTATATGTAGAGGTTGTTACACTTCCATTTACACCGAGTCAGCTAGGTGTTTGTTATCAAGTAACACAGGAGACTAGTAGCAGCAGCAGCAGTCCGAGTCAGATGAAGGGCACTCGCTCCTCCTCCTCTCCTTGTGCTGCCTGCAAATTCCTCAAGAGAAGGTGCACCCCAGACTGCACCTTCGCTCCTTATTTCCGATCCGATGAGCCCCAAAAGTTCGCCAACGTGCACAAGGTCTTTGGCGCGAGCAACGTCACCAAGATCCTCAACGAGGTCCCCCTCGAACTCAGACGTGATGCAGTCGACTCACTCGCCTATGAAGCCGAGGCACGACTCAGAGACCCGGTCTTTGGCTGCGTCGGCGACATCTCTCTTCTGCAATGGAAGATGGTCCAGCTCCAAGAGGACCTTGCCAATGCCCGAGTTCGACTCGCTCGCTATGTCAATGCGCCTTCTTCATCGTCTCAGTCGATGACTTCCTCATGTGATCGTTTCTTTCATGACTGGACAGCTTTTGCTACTCAATTGGACATGCCCGTTTCAAATGAATTGGGTAGCAGTAGCACAAGCATGAACAATGTTAGCTGACTCAGGTGTTTGTCGAGTGACTCACTGAGTCGGAGTCACCTAGCGCCGCAGGTCGAGTTAGAACAGTCAATCTGCATGATGGTGTTTTTAAAGCTTGCATCTTGTGTTTACGTCTTAAATGCAATTAGCAAGTGTTTGTATTAATATTAGGATCTCATCTAAGTGTCATTACTCATCAGTACTTTTTAAGTTAGGGTGAGTCCAAGTCGTCCTCATGGAAAAGCATTTCTACCACTACCATTATGGAATCAGTTTGCAAGTTATAATAATTCATCATTTTTTCCAACTTTTACAATCCCTGAATAAGCTATGATGGTGTAACATACAAACGAACTCAGTGTAATGCCATTTATACCCGCACTGACTCATGGTGCACATTCTAATAGTCATATGGCCCACCAAATTAAATAACAAATAATAGATCCACCAGGAGTCGAGTAGTGAAATTTGATAATGATGGCGATGATTTGTGATGGTTGATATGTTATATTGATAATTGATTTGCAGAATTGAAAGCGGCTATGGTAGACCCACCCAAGTCAAAAAGGAATCAAAATCGTCGGCTCTTTCGGCTCCATGGGTCAAACCCAAATGCCAACTTGAAAGCATTCAGTCTATTAATCATGGGATCAGTGAAACTTATATGGACTATGCCCCACCCAAATGCTAACTGTGCTTCGGTTGGAGTGAAGTTCTAACTTGGAGTTCACCAACAATGGGCATTAGAAGCGCATACACTGGGACTGTGTATATAGTATACACACAATATCATTACACTGCTATGTGCCCATCATTTCTTTGCCGGTTATCAGCTAAAAGACCCACTTTTGGGGGGGCCCGGAGATTGTACTGTTCGGCATGTAGCCATGTGAGGAGTATGATTGAAAGCACAAGCCCAATCTACCCCATCTTACCAATCGTTTCAAATGTGATGAAAGCATGTGTGCATCTCTTAATTTGACCAGTACCACTTTCAAACCTGACTTTTGTGGTGGTGCAAATTTAACAATCAAGAGCCATAGGGTGAGTGAGACAACAGTACTTGCCATTGCAGTGGATATGATATGTCAAAAGGCAACCAGACGCTGAAATGCACTTATGCACCCCTTTTGCTGTACTGCATATCCAAATTGAAGATATTCACATGAAAAATAATGCTATTGATGGGCCTCCATTGCCCAGTGGGCCACACATGGGAAATCCAAGTATGGACAATTTTGTGGTCCTGATTTGTCTAGCATGGGCCACGTCCCGATTAATAACCCATTTTTTTTTAAAAAAAAAAGAAGCTATATGTCTATATAAAGTATACTTTGATGTATTAAAGATTATACTTTTACTGATAATAAGGTAGCTGATCCGGGTTGGTGTACATCTTTCCCACTCCAGGTCAGTGAATTACCAGTTAATAATTGGGTCTGCATCTGGAAACAGCATGGACCAGATCAGGGACTGCATCATTGGCAGCCTTCCATGCAAAGCTGATTGTGGGCAAGTCCAGACAATGCTTTGCCCAAGAACAGCACTTATTGGGCTATGGTTTTAGGCACATCTGATAAAATTCGGCCGTGACTACTGTATGATTAAAAAGGTCCAACTGCAGGCAACCCCAGCCATACACATTTTGCAAGGGCCTTGAGCACAGGCCAAAGCCGTTTGGGTATCCCGAGAAACCATGATCATTTTGGGAATATCTGAGGGGGGTTGAAACATTTAACAATCCAATTTATAGCCCGACTCATAGCTTATATACATACATACCACTTGGTAGGAAGTAGAGAGTCTTTGGAATGATCGACAGATTATAAATTTCAAGTATTATGTTCTAATCAGACCTGTCCTATATCCAATGTTTCTATCATAAATTAGAGAAAACATTTGAGTGTTCTCCTTTTAGTCCCATGTTATTATATACTTGTAATTCCTTAACAAGGATGAGATCACAATCAAGAACTTCACTTGCTATATCTACATCTACCAATCCAAAGGAGAGAGAGAGAGAGAGAGAGAAAAAGTGTTTCCAAAGTCCAAAAGGACACACTATAGCTTGTGCTAGGGCAACAGAGCAGATTCAAAATAAAAGTAGATAAAAATTGAAAAAATATAACAGTTTTCTAGGATCTATCCTGATTCCCGATCAATTCTATGGATCAGAAAACCAGTTATCTCTGCCGAGACCTGTAATAACCAGTGGTTACACCAATATGTAAGCCCTGACAAACGGGCCCTAGAAAAGCAGTAAGCCCTGACAAACCAAAACAACGACAAACAGGCCCTTCATTTTCCTCTTATGACATTAGATGTAACTTACTCTAATTACAACATAAATCCTATTAATCCTGCAGTATTTTCAATTAGTGAGAAGAGGCTCACCATATTTAGCAACCCTCCAAAACATTCGTCATCCATGACAAAACTGCAATGTCACATGATATCATTATAAACAGTTTAAAAAAAAAAAAAAAAAACAAATGGACTAGGTTTTAAAAAAACAAAAAAACACATGGACTCGGTTTTAAAAGAGTTTGAAGCAACTAACACATAATGTAGCAGTGACAAAATAATAATCATAGCGCTTCTAGTGACCCAATCTAGTATTTACAAACACCATTATCAGTGACGTAAGTGCACATACAAGTACATCACTGACCCTCAATCATATCCTCAACCACAAGTATGGAAGCCGCTCCCTTTTGAGATGGGGTCTGGAATCACCTTTGCTATAACTTCTTCCCTGATGCAAACCAAGAACAAAGTTTAATACTCAGGATTTAGAAAAGGACTCAGTTAGCAAAGATAACCCAATAATGTAAGAAGACCTATATTTGGAGAAAGAATCATATATGTCCAACATTCATTAGATAAAGCTTGTGGGACCACCTAGCATGCCATCTATTTGTTTGGTGGTGGTGGTTGGAGTTGTGGGAGAAGTGGGGTGTGGAGGTAAGCATTTATCATTGGGAACCCAGTGCCTGGCTGTTTTCAGAAATCAGTGATATATATACATATAATCTAACAAACGGGCTTTCATTATTTCTTACTCTCCCTTCAGGGTGCTCATTTTTGTTGTTGTGACTGATGGTACATGGTGTACAATAAAGCCAACAGGACAAAACCAAGCATCAATCAAACCAACAGGACAAAACCAAGCATCTAATTCATGGCACCCATCCAGGAAAAGAAGATTAGACACCCTCCAAAGAAGCTCCAATAGTTTCATTGCTGAAAAAGTGGGAATCAGCCTTGCCAAACTAAATGCCTTTACACAAATCAATTCCAACTCCCCCAACCATCAATAACATCTAATGACAACCTCCTCAGGGACGTCCTATTCTAGCAATCTTTTCAGAATGAACAGAATGGAACAATGCCACTCCTTCAAGCTCTTTGCCCTCCACTAAACCTACACTATTTTCTCTAACTATGACCTCCTATTCCCTAACCCCTGTAATCCATTAGCTAAACTTTCATCATCAAACTTGAGGAGCATTATGGACCCAACATGTTTATCCAAGGTTAAATAAGAGGATATTGTCATCATGTACAGAAGCAATGTGACTGATTACCTTAAAGATCAATAATGATAGAATCCAAATGAAATCTTCCCTTTAAATGAATCATCAATACAATCCAAGGACAACTTTTTCTTTTTTTTTTGAATGGTAATCCAAGGACAACTATAATACACCAGTAATATATTCAATCCAGACAATTATTCTCCAATGACACCATTCTTGCAACGGTCAAATGTTGGATCACAAAGACATCAAACGCTTATGATGCATATTAGTGTGGCCTGTTGACTACAGAAATCTACCTATTCCCCCATGACCCATGATTCAAATTAGGGCGGCCAAATGACTTTCTTTGCATTAGTACCGTTCCCCCTTGGAGAATTTTCTACACTAGTATAGAGGCCACCTAACGCTTTAACAAATTGAAGATTGCACTCCTCTCCGATGACCTATGTTCCTCCCCATATATTAGGTCATAAAATACCCCTACCTCTCCTCCATACATCATGAGACCATGTTGGACCATTTCCTGGGGATGGAGGACAATGGTCCCATCACATGACTGGTCTCCCCATGATGACCATTGTCATAGCTCCCCTTAAATCATGGCTAGATGTCACTGATGGAAGCCTTGTGATAGAACATTATCGCCATTCCCCATCATCTCTCTTTGCCAAATACTCAAACCTCATCTCATGGAGCTGGCTAAATAGGTTCATGCCACCTGTCACAATTCTATCCCACAAACTCATCCCATCACCCAAATGACCATGACACTTGACATCATCTCAATGGGCCACTCAACTTTAGCTAAAGTGTTGCTCCTGCCACCCGCCCCTATCTCATCACCTTTTCAATTCTATCTCCTATCTAAGGATGCCTTGGGTCAGGAATCCGATGGGTCCTTAAACTTTCCACTTTCCGGTGGCCATTGGATCGCTAGCATGAGGCAAACATCTAGGCCCATCATCGAAGCATTCTCATAAGATCTTGGCATTGCCCTACTCTAAATCACTCCCAATCTCTATATATACCCTAACCATTTCCTCTTGAAAACCTCTTGGAGCCTACACTTCGTCCCACAAGATTACTACACTAAAACACTTCTCAAGTCTCCCTTAGAAGCAGGAAACCATTTAAAAAATAAAAAAGATAGAGAGAAAGAGAGAGTATCAGTGAGATGCATGAGTGCAATCAATACATCCAAGCCATTCAACAAGTCAAGCAAGCCTCATATAGAAAGCCATCAAAGAGCCATGAACAACATAATCGATTATGCCAAAACTCCACAATCTTCCTTGATTCTTTTAGTTTGATTAGTTTAGCTCCTTATATCACATTGCATTCTCTCAAGCTTAATGTAGTTCTTTTTTATTTTGCTACGGAAATGATACAAAATAACCAAAGATTTGGATGTTGAGACTGCAACAAAGCAGGCGATCAGAGGTGTCTAAGACACTCCCCTGGCATAACTACATATGATCCCATTATCACTAGTGATATAACGACTGTTTTGGAGTCAATCAAAGGTCTTCGAAACATAGGCTATAAACAGGTTAGTAGTGATTCCTTTTATACAAAATGAAACATCCATATTTAATGCACTGAGGCTAGTTAGTGACTTCACGCCTGCATAAGTGGCATTCAGTGTTACATCTTGCCACAAGATCAATCGACAAATCAAACAAAACTATCATGAGTCATGCAACCACGCATGCACTTGAAAGGAAACAGTATATGAAATTGAAAAGGTGAAAGGAAGACTTCTTTTGTCACAAAGATATGTATCTAGTTAAACAACAATTCCAAAACATGACAATTAGGACTAATGGTTATGAACATCACTAAAGCATGTATTGGAGGAAGATAGTGGAAGTTGAATACATCCTTGACTTTCAAAATTCTACATTGGAAATAAAAAATTTTTTACCATATTATCATTTAATGAATTGTCATCATAGAGACCAACAGAATATAAGGGAGGAAGAAGAGGAGCTATCACCAATTGTTGTGCATGTTCAGTGCACATAGTTGTGTAAAATGCAAATCCTCCCACGGAAAAACATCAAGAAGGGGATTATACTAACCAACTTTCATGGTACAGTAACTTAAAATTCAATAAAGGCAGAAGAAATAAAGAGAGCCCATGGCATTTAAGACAAAGAAAGGCGAAAACATCGGATATGTCTGAAGTTACATATCCATCTCTTTTAACTTTTCTTAATAGCTTTTTCACTTTAACTTAGATTTCAAAAATATCTACAATATAATCTCATTATCATCATTGTTGAGTTGTTTAGATTTCAATTTTTCCTTTTAAATGTGGCTGATTTTATTCTAGATGACTCCTAGCATGCACTTCGATCATTTCTTATGCCAAACATTATTGTCGTCAAACTAATTGATGCAACATTAATGCTTACCTGAGTATTCATATGATGCACTGAATGGGAGAGAATACACTCTACAGCAGAAAAGGAAGCACAAGAAGAGTAATGAAGACAAAAGAATAGTGGAAATAAGAGGTATTAAAGGCAGAAAAAGGTGAAAATCCATTCACCTGAAGAAAGAAAGAAGGGACCACGAGCATTTGATAATATTCATGTCAACAATAATGTCTAAATGAATCTCACATAGCTCGAATTTACAAAGCATAATAACAACCCCCAACCAAACTGTCTACTCTAATCTTAAGAGACTTCTAGCTCACCCAAAAATATAATAAATAAATAAATAAACCTTTTTAAAACTTATTCAACCAAAACACAACAGTTTGAATGATATGAACCTGATAAAAAAAAAAAAAATTCCCCAAAATATTAAAGAATCCTAACTGCTAAATTTTTAAATAATCTTAAAATCCCAAAACTGGTCAGAAATTTCATCATTCTTTTTTGCCAAAATTACAGATTCAAAATTATTAAATTTCACCAAAGATGCAGAAATACCCATTCAAGATCGAAGAAAGACCTTCAAATTGCGTTAACAACAGGCAGCTACCAAATGCAAAGTAATGCCTGTTGAAGCTACACTCTCAAGTCCATAAGCGATTTGAATATATAGGATCCCAATTCCAGCTGTTCAGTAATCATAGTTTCAGCTGCCTTTTAAACTTTGACCTTTTATTTTCAAAAGATATTGCTACATTAGCCCTCGGGTTTAAATGATCTATGACTTGGGATCTCATGACTAGGTTGGATTGTTTTATCATAGTAAAGGACAATTGAAGCACGTCTGCGTAAGAAAATGGCAGTATCACAGTGAAGAGGTTCAGGTAACGCAATTCAAGGAATGTAATGTGAAGATCTGTTGCCCAAATGCAACATACAGCAGCAACATGCTAGTGATGCAGAAGTCCTAATCCCTCACATCTATGAATTTTGCTCCAAACACAAGGACCATTAAAACTGAAGTTTCAAATGCAGGTAGTGACAACAGCCCTCAGATTTGCACAGACAAGATAATCACAAAAGCAAGCAACTAGAGCGAAAGAAACTCATTCAAGGGGTTTTGGCAGGAACTAAACAGCTACAGAAGACACTCCTCCACGTTTGTCTTTTTAGTTATTTTGTTTTTTCTGCTTGATCTTTTTGTCTCATTCTCTTGGAGAGGATGTTCATCCCCCTTCTCTTGTAACTTTCATTTTTAGCTTCTTGGTAAAGCTTTATGGCCTATCAAAAGGAAAAATGAATAAAAAAAATCATGAATCAAAATATAAAAAGCAATTTGGCCAACTCGAGTGAATTCCCCCTTTTCTGATTGGTAACAAAAGATTTCATTAAAAGCACTACAACCAATCTAATCAATTGGGGATTACAATGGTAAAAAAAGGACTATACCAAGACAAGAAAAGCAAATTACAAAGTGAGCTCAACCAAGGAAGAAGATCTATCCACCCCTTGCTTTGCTGAGGAATCTGCCATCCATATTCCATTGGCCATCTGCCCTACATGCCCAAACTCCACTTCAATTGAAGAAGACAACATCTTAATTTCATTTAAGTAGAAATGAAACCTCCAATGGGGCATAACAGAAGGAGAAACCATTAGCATGAATCAAATCACTCTCCACAACCGACTTATCGTAAAAGAAGGCGCAAATTTTCAAAGCCATTCTAAGATAGCCAAACCTTCCACCTCATTAGACTCCAAAATACCAACAAGCTTAGAAAACATCAACAAAACAACCTCTTCACTAACATGCTTATCTAAGATGGGAACACCTCATCTAGTATTCTTCTTGTAATCAAATGTTATTGAATAATGTGAATTCCCCTTATACCGTATTCAAAGGAAAAAAAAAGTGAATTCCCCTTATGACCTTTCTTTCTATTATTCCAATCTTGTAAATATCATCACAATACATCCCTACTTGGTAAACCAGACCAGCCTATTTGCTCCTGATCAAACTAACAACAAACATCTTACTAAGACACTAAGTCTAAAAATATCATGAAATCATGAATCAAAGAAATAATCCTAATAAGACTAAAGAAAAAGGTTTATGGACATATAGGGATTGGCCAAGTCACTTTGATTCCCCTTTAACCTTTCTCTCAATTATACCAATCTTGTAAATATCAAAGAAATGCATCCCTACTGACCAGCCCATTTTGATCCTAATTAAACTAAAAATAAGCAACTTAATAAGATACAAAGTGGAGAATGTGAGGTTTGGATGCAAACATTCCCCTTGGGGGAAATTGGTGGTGGAAAGTGATTTCGCTAGCGCTATTCGTTGGGTTTCTAAACTGGAAGACGGCCCTTTGGAAATCTCACTTTCTCCTTAATGAGATCAAAGTATTATCTTCTTCCGGCGCTGTGCCTTTTACTCATTTGTTCCAAGACGCATTCATGGCCGATTCATTAGCCAAGAAAGGAGTGGATAGAGAAGTTTCTTTATTTGCTTTTGCTTCTATCTTGTAATGGTTGTCTTGTAGTTTCTCGGTATAAGGCTTCTATATTGGTTCTCTTTAGGGCCTTTTTTTTGCATTAGAATACATAGGAGTTTTGATCACTCATGACATAATTGGTTAAAAATGAAGTCCAAAGGTTAATATCCAAAAAAATCTCATCAAATAACCTCCCTTTTAATGGAAATTGAATCAACGGCCATCACCCTAGTAATTCAATACCTAGGAAAGTCAAGGTCCCATCTACATCTCCACCTTATTTCTTTTCCTGCTTACCTCATATCCTTCGTCCCTTGCCTCTTTAAAAGTCCGTCATGGAGCTCATTTGACCTTGAATTCCTATGTAATCTAATGCAAACAAAGAGGCCCTTGGTGCTGCTGTATTCCAATCCTTTTGACGAAAGTGGTTGTTGCCAATAAAAGGAACCACACGCCCCGGCCTCGCTCGGCACATGCAAAAGGACCACCAAAACCCCCTTTCTCAAACAAAGGCTCCTATGCTAGTAAGAAAGCAACCAAAAGATTAATCAATGACTTTTAACTTCCAATACCTGGTCCACGTATCCATCATAGCTACTCTAGTCCTTATGGTTATCAAGCAATCTTTGCCTAGTTCATTATGAAACTCAACAAGTCTCTCAAAGCCAACTTCTATAATATGGTATTCTTTATTGCAGAAAAGTAGGCCTCAAATGTCAAACGGGGTCAAGGACATTCATCAGAGACCAAAGCACACTCACCCAATGGGTAAACACGATGTCAAGAATGTTTAGCATGAAATATGAACCCCATGCCATGTTGGGGGAAGAGATGCAATTGCCACAAGCATCGAACTAATAATATGGAGAACTACGTTATTATTTTATTTTACCTTCCCACCATAAAGGATGTGGTTTGGCAAACAAATGGATACAACAAATAAACAAAATATATATATATATATATATATCAATCATGTATAAGATGCAAATTGGAACGCATCTAGGTAGCATTGACCTAAAGATTCATAGAAGAACAAGGTAACCCATTTCAGTATTAAATCAATGACACTGAATATGTGTGAGATATCCAACACATGTAATACTTTGAGTCAGAATGCATTAAACCTCCACACAAAGGGTCAAATACTAGAACTGAACTGTTCAGAACTCCCCAACTTGAACCTTCTTTCCATAAATACATTTAAACAAGATCCCTTCAACATAAGTCTTTTTTCCTGAAAACATTCAGCTGTAGTATCCAAGTATTTAGCACTGTCTAATTAAAAACAAAAGCCCTACTCACTACTCGTCATCTGCAAAAATTATTCCAGCCTTCTCCCAGAGACAGCTCTAAGTAATGAAGTTTCTTCTAAATTCAGAAAAGAGGAAAAAGCAAATCTAGATGTCTCTAGTTGGATCCTTTCTTTTTCATAGACCTTACGTACATAACCCATCCACTACATGGCCAATCATATCAGTGGACTGTAGGTTCCATTCATGCACAATGAATCTGCAAGGACTGTCATAGTTACACACTTACACGCCACACATTATTTACTCATCAGTTATCAAGTAGGGACAAGTGGAGAAGTAGAACTCCAATATGAAATAAGGCTAGAGTGATGATGGCAATGGTGAATTGGTGATCATTATATCAACAACTCCAACTATAATACTTTATACAATAGAAAGCACAAAAAATGCCCCATCTTCCACCGTTTCAGAGAGTAACCAATTTTCACAATGTTTTAACTCTATATAATTTTATATTTGAAACACGACTCCAACATGTTTGGCCCAAATTGTGAATCAGTCAAAACATTTCAGTTTGGAGCATGTCACTTACAAACTTACAGTAACTTAAAATCTAAGCAATCAACATATCACTAGAGATTATATCAATTCAAAAACACAAATAACAATAGCAGCAGCAGCAGCAGGAGCAGTAGTGCAAAAATATAGAGATAGCACCGGAATCTCACCAGAAGTCCCCGAATTATACTTGGACCGCTTAATCTTCTCAAGCTCTAGCTGCGCCTCCATGAACATCTGCATTCTCTGGAACTCCAACTCCTTAGTGAACTCCATTCGCTGCCTCTCCAACTCCAACATCTGCTGCTGCTTTGAGCTCTCAATCCTCTCATAAATCTCCCCAAACTTCACAATCGCCCTCGCCAGCTCCCTCACCATCCTCGGATCCAAATCGCCGCTCCGCCGATGCTTCCTCACCCCATCGTAGTCCAGATCATCCTCATCCTCCTCCTCGTCTTCCTCATCATTGCGGCCGCGAGAGCTCCCAGAGGAGTTGAAGCCGCCGCCGGAGAAGACGGCGGGAAACGAATTGGGATGGCTGAAGGCGGCGGCGGCGGAGGGCTTGGCGGGGATGGGCTTGACGGCGGAGCCGATGAGGCGGTCGAGGCGGGAGTAGAAGGGCCAGGTGGAGGGGGCCGTCTTGGCCTTCTCGACCTTGTACTTCTTCTTGAGGGTGTCGATGCGGTTCTTGCACTGGACGTCCGTCTTACGGTGCCTGACGCCGTCTACACGGGCGTTGACAGCGTCGGCGACCTCCTTCCAGTCCTTCTGACGGAGGTTGCCTCGGTTGAGGAGGAGATAACGGTCGCCCCACGCCTCGACTAGGGCTGACGTGGCGTCCTCGCTCCAGCAATCCTCGCGCCCGTTGGAGAAGGGGCGTGGGGTGCCGCCGTGCGCACCACCTTGGCTCTCTACCTTCATAGATCCACCCACCAACTTGGGAGTATTGGATTTTCTCCTTCTTTTCTTTCTTCTGTGTTTGTTACTGAATGAAGGAGAAGGAATGGAAGATGGGGTTAGAGGTATATGTTAGTGTGAGACGTAATCAGAGGATTGCATCCCAATCATGATTGATGAGAAGGAAGTAGAGGATTACATCCCAATCCAATCCATAATCGTTATGAAGGAGGAGGTCGGCGGCCCTGCATCTGTCCCGGACGAAAGGGCCACATGGGGCGCTTTTGATTATCTAACAGGAGTTACAGGACACAGACGAACTTGTTTAACTAGTGCGTCATTATTTAAAATCTTAAATATGTGCAGCCAGCCACATGTGGAGTCCGTGTCCTGTTTCATCACATCGACGATGGGAGCCAACTGCTTAAGATTATATACAGTTTAACATTGAAGAGTTTCGGATTGGATCAAACAGCATCTTCTTAATTTGAACTCACATATGTGATGTGAATGCTTAATTTCTTACCAGTCTAAATGTCTGTGGTATCATCAAATCTTATATAAATCAATAATTTTTACTATTTGGTTGAGAGTATGATACAAGCCGCAAGATTTTTCACCATTTGGTTGAGAGTACCTAATGTAATTTTATGCATAATCATTATCATATTTTTCATCTAACAATCAAATCAAGTGAAGTTTCAGGATGCTCGTATACCTGGATGGGGTTTATTGAAAGGTATAGATTTAAATAGTTTGAATGCATTATGTTGTTTTGCTCCAACTTAAGGTTTTTAGGTTAAAAGCCGGAGAGTGTCCCTGCTCCAATAAATAGGGATGATATGTTTTTTCCCCTTTATTCTCTCCTTCTGTTTTTAAAGATTAAATATATTTTCATTTCGCTCGATTTTGATATAATTGCGTGGAAAAATCATCAAAATCACACAATTTGATTTAAATTAGGATTAAAAAAATCTCCTTAAAAACCCAATAAAAAAGATGGGAGCCAAAACTAATCAAAATGATGAGAGAGGACCCCTCTATTTTAAAATTTTCTCGCTTTTGCCCCTTTTCACAGTATTACGGACTGTCCAATTATTTCTTGGTATCATGGAATGCTGCTGGTTCTAAAGCTTCTTAAATGTCAACCAAACCACACTATATTGTTTCACTTTTCGCATGTTTTGAATGAAAACTTCCCTTAAATTGTCTTCTTTCTATTATCTTATCCCCACTTCTTTATTTATCATCCATTTAAGAGCCATGTAGTCTCCACTAATCTTCCCTCAATAGATGATTTCATTGATGAGAAGCAAATAAATATCTTAAGATGTGCTTGCTTAACCATGTTTAAGTGAATGAGATTTTCTTAAATTCATTAGCGGTCCTCGTTTAAGATGGGCCACGCAATGGCAGGCCTTAAAAAAAACAAAAAAAAAAAAGATATTCCATGATATCATACAATTGGTGGCTGTAAATTGCAGTCCAGCGCAAAACTGCAATCCAAAGGGTAAATTTCATCCCAGCAAACTCTCATTGAGACTTTCCTATATATTTAGAAATCAATGAAAATGGCTGACCTCATATGCCATCCATGATTTAAAGGAATGCATTGATATCATGGAATGTTTTCCTACAATTTAGTGTTGATGGTCACAAACACTCTCACTGAACGAACTTACACTCATTACGTTTATGATTCATCTTTGGCATTGACAATTCACATTCATGGTCTTATGCACTTATTTGCAGTTTATGAGGTGGGATGGTTGAGACGAGAGATGTGGGAGCAGCGGGACAAACGAGATGGAATATGAGGAATTGATAAAGAGCAGTGGGATGTAGACTCTGCTGAATGAAAATGAGCAGTAAGGTAATGGGGAAAATCGGCTAGAGTTTTAAGAGTTTAGGGGAAAAAATTAAACAAGGTGTCTGGGATAGTACGTATGTAATATCCTGTGAGCAAGTACGTCAAACAAATTTAATAAAAAGGCAGAAGGTCTTCCACGCAAGGATGAAAAAGAGAGCTGGCAAGTGCCACGTACCAATCTTCTCCTTCCACATCCATTTTTGTATGACTACTAAGTTTTCAGTATAAAATTACCTAAAAGGATATCTATTAAAACTCTATCCATCCTCAACTTCTTTCTACACTCCCCCGCCCCCACCACATGCACCACCGTCCCCTTTGGTATCACCGTCGGAGGAAGAGAGGGCGATGGTAGGGACAGGGAGAGAGGGTGGCGGCGGCAATGAGAGGGAGAGGGAGAGGGAGAGGGAGGGAGGGAGAAAGAGGGAGATGAGGAGGAGAGGAAGAGAAGGATAGGGACAGAGGGCAACGGCAGGGATGGTAAGAAAGAAAGGGGGGAGGCAGAGAGGGCGGCGGCAGGGGGAGGGAGAGAGAAAAGAGATGTGTAGAAAGATAAGCACAGGAGAGAGCGAGGTATTTTGGGGACAATGAGGTGTGTGGAGATAAATTTTGAAAAGATAATGGATGTGGAAGGAGAAGCTTGATATGTGGCATTAACAGCTCTCGAAAACTCTCCGGCATTACTACTGAATCTCCAAACTCATCGACTCTCCCAAGTCATCTAGTTTTATCAAATTAAGGGCCAAGCCAAATTCCAGGAAGACTCACCTGAGTCACCTAATTTAAATAAGTTACTTGCAGTCTAAACAATTTGATAGGTAAATCCGATTTTGAACAATTAATGTGTATTTCTAAGTACTTACACATGAGGTTTGGAGTTAGTAATTTAAAAATGATGCCTCAAATGTGTGTTAGAACTTATATTTG
This sequence comes from Cinnamomum chago, assembly GCA_038049695.1. Taxonomy (NCBI): domain Eukaryota; kingdom Viridiplantae; phylum Streptophyta; class Magnoliopsida; order Laurales; family Lauraceae; genus Cinnamomum; species Cinnamomum chago. The sequence continues at coordinate 10,438,344 of CP142453.1, read as the reverse complement.
ATTTCTTACATTTAATACTTTGACTATCAATCTATGTAATATTAATTATTTTTTATTTATTTTCCTTATTATATTATTATTATATATATAAATTTAGTAAATTGAATTGATTATCATGAATGAATGTAAACAATGCTTATTTATAGTTTTATAAGTATTGTATTTATTTTTTATTTTTTAAAATTATAAAAAACACGACTCTCTCCAGCCACCACGTAGACTCTATTCGAGTAAATGTTTTTGCACTATACGAGTCAAGTGACCGAATCATAAGTTTTCCAACCTTTCTTCCATCATTTGATGAATTTGGATCCTAGGTCATTTTATTGAATTTTAAGGGATTATTTTTTAGTAAAACTTATTTAAGTTAGGTTGGATCTTAGGTGCTCCGGATTCTGGGTTTTGGGCTCCGGGTATTAAAACGCAAAAGCGGGGGCAATGAGACTTGAGACTCTTCCCAGTCCGCTGTCTTTGGCAAAGTGCTGTTATTACATCCTTATCGCTCGACCACGCGACGAGCCTCGAAAGCATTTCACTTCAGATCTGCGCTCTACTACAAATTGTCTCTCTTCGCGCACAGGACGTATGTAATCGAAGCCACTTCATCTCAGATCGGCGCATTTGCAGAATCCTCTATCTATTTCCATAGATCGGTATCTCTCTTTCTTTAGATTTCTAATTCCTGGCGTTTGTTTCGTGGCATTCGTGTCTAATTTGTAGATCTATATTAACAGTATCTATTTAACATCCTTTTTCTAATCATTTCTGCATCTATCATATTTTTTTTCTAGTTCGATTTCCTTCGAATTCGTGCTTAGAATTCTCCACTTGAATTTCTTCTTGCATCTGCAAAAGGAGGTTTACAGATCTCACCCGCGCTGCGGACAGGCTTGTTGCATCCCAGCCGTGCATCGGTATATGACCTACAACCTCATGAATGTTCTGGCCTGATCTAGGGCTCAGGCAATCTACACTGCCACTTCGGTCTGATGCGCAGCTTGGAACGCAAACTCCTCTTTTTATGGGGGCTAGCGGATCTATACGATCTGATTCAGAGAGATCTGCTTGTGTCTGTGTTTTTGTTTTATCAATCTGCATATGAGATAATGTTGATTGTGGACAAAGTATATATATTTTTACGGATAAATCTGCATGTGGTTCTTATCAATTTGCAGATGAGATAATGTTCACTGTGAACGAAGTATATAATTTAAAGAAGATCATGAGTATCGAATCTAACCATCTCATTTTACTGGTTGGATCTGGAGTATTGGCCTTTATCTATTAGGAATCCTTTAAATGGCGATGAGAGTCTAATTCCACATATGGTTTGGGACGCTTGTTTGCTATGTTGTACGGTGGACGAGCCACTGTAAAGTTTTATTGTTGGGAAGGGAGGAGGAGTTTAAGAAAAAAAAAAACCAAAGCTTTCCATGTTATATAGCTGCATCAAATGCAACTAAGGTGTATTTTGTAAAAATTCTGGTATTCATTTTGATGAATCAATCACAGTTGACGTGTTTCACTTCACCAGATTTGTAATTTAACCTTATATGTCAAGGCTTGTTCCTACAGCCAAAGAAATTGCCAAGTCTATCCTTTCTTCTATGGAGTACAGTACACTAGTCTAATTTTTTGTCTTGTACGTGAAGGAGATTTGGACCGCCTGTTAGATCAGATGGGCTATTATGCATAGCTTATCACTGTATAATACAGTAAAACAGAGAGACGCATACCCAATTTCACTGAGTGGGTCTATACAAGTCTTTATTGAATCACTTTACGTTTTAAAGATTGGGGCGGCATATAAATTAGAAAGATGAGTGTGCTATAGAAATATTAGAACAAGAGAATGATCAAATCTTATCATTTATCCTTTTGTTTCTTCGCAAACTGAACCTGTCTTATAAAGGATTTAGTTGGTGTTGTAGAAAATTTAATTTCTGCATAATAGTTACTGTAATACCATAGCAAGATAGTTCTTTTTTTCCTTTAAGCCTTGAAGCTTGCATTTTAGTTTTTTACTTGCCAAATCCTTTCACCATGGTCTGCAATCCAAGTTATTCATATTACTTTTATGCTTTGCTGAAATAACTATCTTGTTAAGAAAGTCGTGGTTTAACTTGATCTAATTGGTCGAACTGTCCTCTCATATTTTGTCTTTTGGACCTCTATTTGCCGTCTGTTAGTTTGCTTTGACCTTGGTCTGATCAGAGTATAGTCCTACCATGTATTATGTCACCAAGACCAAGAGTGACGTTGTATTGTTTGATTGGTTCTACGTTAATGAAGACCAAGGTTCTTTTGATTGGGTGGCGCAGCCCCGGATCCTCAATCAGAAACATAGACCAATCTCCCATAGGATTGATTGAATCTAGAGATGGATTCCAGCACTAATGCACACTCAAAATCATAAAACACACCATAATTGGAAAAAACCTCAGATAATTCTTTGATTAATTGAAAATAGCTTAAAGCAACTCCAATGGGGACTCAACTATATATAGAGAAGTATGATTGTTTCATAGCAAACAAGACTTTCTAAATAAAATAGGAAACTCTCTAATCCCAATCAAATAAGAAATGAAAATTAGAAATAGCCTCTGACTGAATGAAAATAGAAATAGGGATAACTTTAGATTCCCATAGTAGCTGTCTATCACAATTGGGCCGATGGGCTGAACCCAATGGACGGGGTTGACTTATGGTCAATGGGCTGGCCCGGTTGTCTTCTTGGGGCTGGTATTGGTCCGGACTGCATCATTGGGTTCAAAGTTGTGTAAAATCATATGCCATTGTGGAGAAGGAGCTTTCCGAAATTGTTTGATTTTGCAGTGAAGGAATTTGAGTTTTTTTTTTTTTTTTTTTTTTCTTTTTTTTTTTGCTCGGTTGGCCCAGTGGCCAGGACATAGAAAGTAAAGGGCTTCCTCCAGGGTTCGAAACCTGGTGGGAGCTATGGGAGCGGGCGCCTTATCCACAAGGTCAGCCCTCTATTCCCGAATTTGAGCTTTGGTTTTGATAAATTTAATGACGTCTGAGTTCTTCTCCCTTTTTTGAGTTCGTCTCTGTTTTTTTTTTTTTGCTTTCATTCTCTTTCTTCTTTTCCTTTCCCTTTTTTTCTGGAAAGATGGCACTTCTTCGATGTTATAGATGAAATTTTATTCATATGGGCATTAGTGTTCTGTAAGCTCAGGGCTTCCCAGTAATCCTTTATTTTGTGCCTCCTGTGAGATGGCGTTTCCAATGGTCAATAAATAATTTACTTGATGCTTCCCTCTCCTTCCCAACATTGGCTGCCTTTCCGTCTGTTGTTTCTAGCAGACTCATAGTAATGCGCCGACGTTGAATGATGGTTAAACAATTTTTTATTTTTTATTTTATTGAAAATGGTATGATGGTGAAACAATTGGTAGTCTGATGATTAATAAACTTGTTAAACTAGCAGGGTGCATTTTATTTTGCGGGTTTATTCAGTTAAGATCTTTAATTGAGATATGGCTGATAATATAGGGAAAAAGCTTTGATGATAACCAGTGGCCATTGTCATATGTGACTAAGATTATAATTGACTTATAATGTGAGGAATGAAATCCTATTTTCATTATTTGTCACTACCCTTCGACTGTATCTATTTTCTAGAGTCTTTTCTCAACTTTTCTTGACATACGTTCTTCGTAGCTGCATTTTTTATTTATCTCTTTCTAACTTGGTTTTTTTTCTATGTGCTGCATGATTGAAGTATACCATACCAGAATATCTGATCTGCCAGGCAACTTGTGCCCCTAACACTCAACAATTGCTTGACACTTTGAACCATTCATAATGGTAAATTCTCTACATCATTCATACATTCTTTTTTTCTTTTCCTGGGATGTGATTAGTTGGCAGTTCTCATTTTTAAAATGTCATTTCCAACTTGGTTTTTATTTAGAATCTGGAGAATTATATTTACACTAGATCATTTAACTTTTCCCGGTGAATTATAGTCTCATGTTTTGAATCGATCAAATGCTTATTTTGAAAATATCCTATTTTTGCTAAGATATATTCCCTTTTGCTTACCTGTTGCATGATATGATCACGGTTAGGGTTAATTGCATCGATAAGTATCATTAAAATTACTTTTTGCCCCAAGAAGAAGAAGCCTATTTGATTCATTCATTGATGTGCTATGGTGAACTTGTTCTATTCCACAAGCAAGCTATGTTATGTTGGGGTGGGAAAAAGCTTTTGTATCTTCGCTTTGTTTTTTTAACTGTCGTTTTTCTCTGTGCAATTTTTTTATGAAAAATTTTTATGTGTTTATTTCCTTAGTTTGGATTAGTGGTACAGGAGCGATCCTTTCACTTGAAGACCTAAGGATTGATCTCTATGCATGTGTGTGAAACTAAAGTGCCAACACCACTCAACCATGAGAGTGTTGGCAGAAATTTTCCATTACCTCTATGTAATACTAACTTCCTTTTTTCTTCTTCTTCTTCTTGTTTTTTTTTTTTAAACTTTTAAATAGGTGGTTCTTGCAGCTTCTATCATAAGTAAATCTGGTAAAGGTGAGTTTGGTCTCACAAATTGAATTAGCATGGTTTTCTACATTGATCATATTATATGATATATGTTTGACATTGGCATGCAATGCATACTCTATTTTCACCTATATTTTAAATTCATCATTCAGTAAACAGAATTACCCCCTGGACTGTGTAATGCCTGTGGAAGTTTGACTGCTTGTCGGGTATTTACTTTTGCAAATGTAAATCATCATGAATATGATTGTTCTTTCTCTACATTTATGAGTAAAATCATTATGAATATGATTGTTCTTTCTCTATATTTATGAATATATGATTGCTCTTTCTCTACTGTTGAAGTCGTGCTTCAGGTAATTATAAACTGCTGTGAGTTTTATCTGTCAGAATAGAAAATGGCTTTGAATTTTATCCATTAAAAAAATTGATTTGGCTTGATACAGAGATTGAACAAGAGAATGATTTATAAAAAGAAATTTAGCTTCGTGTTGCCTTAACTACTACTACTTATTATTATTATTATTATTTTCTTCTACTAATTTATTTATTAATCCAAGTTGCCTGTTTGTAGTTTTTAATAAAAATCTTTTAGCCGGCCACTGATTTGATGGGTTATGAATGATGATTGCGATGATTAATCCAAATTGCATTCTATGAGCATTAGATGATACCACATTTCTACCAGTAAACATTTGTTGTACGTTGACTTCTTTGCAGCACTTGTTTCGAGGCAGTTTGTGGACATGTCTCGCATAAGGATAGAAGGATTGCTTGCAGCATTTCCTAAGTTGGTTGGCACGGGAAAACAACACACGTACGTTGAGACTGAGAATGTGCGATATGTCTACCAGCCAATTGAAGCTCTGTATTTGCTACTTGTAACTAACAAGCAAAGCAACATTCTTGAGGATTTGGAGACCTTGAGGCTTCTGTCCAAACTTGTATCCTTTGTCTCAATTGTGTTCATAAATGAAGTTGGTTGAGGAATTAGCATCCATTTTCTTGGACAGAATGAATGATATTTTTCTTTTATATATCGACTAATATATAGTCATAATATGTAAAATGTTCTTCCTTCAATGAAATTAAAGCTTTCTTTGGGAAATTCTAAAAGTTTGCAATAGTTCCTTTTGTATTTTTGAAGATCCATTGGGATGAATATGTTGTATTTTCAAATAAAATAACTGATCCAAATAATCTTATGATGCACATGTTGTGGGTTTTGATAGTAAGAGGCTTTTGTTATTTAGTAGTTTTGGAGTAAGTATACATCCTCCCCGCCTGCTCTCTCTTTTTGCTTATTATAAGAAAATGATCGGCATCTTGGAAATTCTGGATGACATCAAATATGTTACATTTCATTATTTATTTATTTTTGGTTACATTTCATGGTTCTAACTGCTTATTTAAGGATCACTTTCTGTTCCCGTCAAGGGTCATTGCTTTGGTGCAATGGTAAAAGTCTCGGGTGCCATGCGTGCACCCGATAATGTAGGTTCGAAACCTGCGAGCAACCACTTTATGCAAAATTGGCAAATGTTAGGTTTGTCTCCGGTCTGAACCCTCCTAGGACCCTACTTCGACGGGACCGACTGGGTGATGACCTTTTTTTTTTTTTTTTTTTTCTATCGTCGATTCTTTTAATTTTACAGGATACTATATATGTATATCTTATGATAACTATTACATTCACTTAGTTCAATGCCTTAACCCTATTTAGGTGCCTGAGTATTCTCCTTCACTGGATGAGGAGGGCATTTGCAAGACGGCTTTTGAGCTGATTTTTGCATTTGATGAAGCCATCTCCCTTGGGCACAAAGAAAGTGTAACTGTTGCACAGGTTAAGCAATATTGTGAGATGGAGAGTCACGAAGAAAAACTTCATAAGCTGGTAATGCAGAGCAAGATCAATGAAACCAAAGATGTCATGAAGCGTAAAGCTAGTGAGATTGACAAAAGCAAGGTGGTACTTCAAGTTGTGTCAAAGTCTGCTCTTTTACTTACCATCCTCTGGTTGACCTCTTGTTTACCTAATTTTTTTTTTTTTCTTTGTTCAGATTGATAAGAGTAGAGGTGAGAAAGGAGGGTTTATGGCTATGCAAATGACTGGCTCAGGGAGAATTGATAGTAGCTTTAGTGATATGAGTATATCTGGTGGTGGTGGTGGATTCGGTAGTTCTGGGCATGGATTGGGTGTTGATGTGGAATCCTTTTCTAGCAAGCCGAAAGGTTCGTGTCTCATCATATCCACAAATTCGACAAAAGTGTAGTTTGTGGAGAAAATTCTCAAGTGCTCTAGTTCTTTTGGATTTAAAAGTAGCATAACATACTTTACAAAGAGGAGACAGCATATCATCGTGATTAAAAAGATGGTTTCAAATTAATTTGGACCTGTAATGGCTGGGGTCAAAACCATTACTTAATGAGCTGATGTGTGGGCCTAAAACATTTTATGTATTCATTTTGTTCTTTTATATTTTGATATCGTTTTATAAAAATATTAGAAAATGACCTTGTTGAAAAGCTTCAATATTATGGGCTTCTAAGAGTGTTTTACATTTAAATAGATTATAGAATATAATTTGTCATTATATGTAATATTCTCTCTTTCTATTTTATATCATTTTATGTTTTGACCTTGATAGTCATATCATGATAACGACAATGTACCGAACCCAGCACGTAACAGGAGAAGCCATTATTTTAGACCATGATACTCATTATATAAGAACTATGAGCAGGCTTGACTACAACTGATGATTAAACATTCCTCAAAATTCTAACAGGTGGCATTATGAGGGTGGTGTTATTTGGTTTTAGGAAATAATGGCCCTTCTTTGTCTGTGTGAATAATATCTTTTCAATTTAATAATATCTCTTTCCAATAAAAATACATTTTCTAGTTTGTGTGAATAACAAGGGGAGGCAACTAATTATCTAGCTGTGTGATGTGAATAATGTGAAGAGAAGATGGTTGAAATTATTGAAGAAAAAACCTAATGCGTCCACAATCAGCCAGCCCCTTGGGCCCATCCATTGTGAGCCAGCCCATCAGGCCTAACCCCATGGTAGCTAGTCCATTGGGCTAAGCCCCCTGGATGACTGACATGATCAGCCTACCCATTGGCCCAACTGTACCTACTTTCTTGGTATATACTTTTCCAATGAAGTTTTCCCGCCAATGATGATTTTAGTAATGTCATTTTGAGTGCTTAACTATGTGTGTGTGTTTTTAAATTAGGATTCTGAGAGTAGTATTTATTTAATCAGGTCGTCCATCAACGGCTGCCAATGCTCCTCCAAAAGGTCTTGGTATGAAACTCGGAAAAACTCAAAGAGCAAACCAATTCCTGGAATCTCTGAAAGCTGAAGGTGAAGTTATTCTGGAGGATGTGCAGCCAAGTGCTGGTCATTCAAGGTCATCTGTTCCACTTCCTCCAGTTGATCCTGTTACATTGACCATTGAGGAGAGACTTAATGTCACTCTTAAGCGAGATGGTGGGGTTAGTAACTTTGATGTTCAAGGAACTCTTTCGCTGCAAATTCTGAACCAGGAAGATGGACTCATCCAAGTTCAGGTTCTCTCTCTCTCTCTCTCTCTCTCTCTCTCTCTGTACACACACACATGCCCACACATTTTTTACATATATAATTAAACTTGCTTGTCTGTGTTGGACATGTTCATTATAAAGCACCACATTTACATCCAATTTAGATTGATTTTGTTCTTAACTGTCTGAAGCATTGCTGCATTAGAAAAGAAAAAAAGAAGTTGGTCAAGATTAAGAGATGATGCTAACAAAATATTGTCAGCCATCGTATACTTAAATGTTTGAGGCCTACACTGGAAGTCAGTGGCACTGGGAAAATGATTTCTGCCCCTTCCTATAGGAAATGAATTTTTGCAGAGTTGAGGAAAACTAGTTCAAGATTGATTTTCTTCTTTCTATCCGGAGAAGGACTGCACCAAAAAAAAATAGAAAAGAAAAAGGAAAGGCAGGTGTGGAAAATTGGTGGCTATTCCACACTACCTACGTGTTGCACAAACATGCCCTATCACTTGTTCATCTGAGAATAGATTGCTAGCTTGGAAGAGTCAAAGTTGTCATTGTTGTTGGTTTTTTATTATTATTTTTTATTTTTATCATTTCTGAATCCTATTTGTTTGTCCTTGTCTATAAGAGTATCTAATGAGGTGAATGCCCAGTTGTCAAAATAAAGAGTGCTTGAATCAATCTTTAATATTTATAAACTATTTATAAATAGGAGTTAGTTAAATTGATCTTTTTGTCCTCATGCAGAAGGCTAAGTTTATCAATCCCATTTTGCTTATTAACACATGAGCTTTCTTCTTTTTGAACCTGTGTTAGATTTGCTTGTTGCTTCACTTCTTTTTTTTTTCCGTTTAAAATGTAAACTTGTTAAAATCTATGAAAATGTATGTACTTGTTGATACTTGTCTTATAATTAGTATCATCATCAAAGCCTTGTCACAACCATGTTGTAGTCAACTACATGAATGCTCTTTCTCCATTCTGGTCTATCCTGAGCCATATCCTCGGTTAATCATCTTATGATTGAGATTGTGTTTGAAATAACTCTGAAGACTTCTATACAACCAACTTGGAAATTGAATATGCTTTGTTTGTTGAATTGTACATGGTTTTTTGTGATGTTACTTGTTCTTTGGTTATCTTGAAGCCTTTATGGTGCACAAGTCAGTATGTGAGAATATGTTGCCATCCTTTTTCAGTCCCAACATCCACTTTCCTTGCGCGTATATGCCAAGCACCTATTCATGATTTACTTTATTGTTCTTCAAGACGCTACAACTGGTTTCAGCGGCCTCAAATCATCAAGGTTGCCAATCTGAATGTGAAGTTTTCCTTTCTGAGTATGCTTGGCGTAGGACGGTGTCATCAACCTTTGTGCTATTACGGGTGTCATTGTCACCAAGGCTAAACATCCGTTGAAGGAAATAAATTTGATTTGAGATGGTAATTTGGTGAGGTACCTGGTGGTTTTTACCCATGATGCTAGAGTGCATTCACTTGCAGACTTAACATATGTTTGTTAGGATGACTGCGATCTCTTTCTTGGATCTTGTAATGTAGAATGATTTTAGAAAAAATGACCCAGCCTACCAATCTTCAGATGCAGAGGCCAGAAATACACTAAAAACAATGGATCAGTCGAAAACTGGTTCTAGGAATTGGGAAAACAAGGGTGAATGCTCAGATGATCTTCCCATGGGCTCCAAAAAAGTTCTGGAATAAATGCGTACACTCTGATGGGTTCTTGTAGAAACAGGCAGCACAATAAAAACAATTGGAGATAATACATACGATATATAAGTATAATTAACCAAGGTAAGCAAGGAGATCTGTATAGGTTATCCTAAGATACTTCCATACTCAATTATAGTCTAAAGTGATCACGAGGATCATAACACACTAACATATCCTGACGCTGGTTACCTCATCCTAACAGTAGAATCCATTAAAAATAGGTCACTATAGATACCTGAAGCTCATTTGACAGTGAATGTACCATTTTTTTTACCCCTACTTACTTTTTTTTCATAATGAAAGCAATGTTCAACTATGGGTTTCTAACCATTGAAAATGACTATTTGGTATAAAATTCAAAAGTGTTGTATTTAATAGGTAATAATAATATCCATTATGTAGTTGAGTTATAAACTCAGTAATGTAGTAAATACAGAGGTCTCATGCTTGGCTTACTGATATATAAGTATCTTTATGTCCCAATTTGAGATTCAATGCATGTCTTACTGATATAATATTGTTTTCATTGCTCAATTTCAGATTGAAACTGGAGATAATCCCGGTGTCCTCTTCAAAACCCACCCAAACATCAACAAGGAATTATTTTCAAATGAAAATATTCTTGGCTTGAAGGACCCTAACAGGCCTTTCCCAACTGGTCAAACTGGCGATGCATCAGGTGTTGGTCTTCTGAAGTGGAGAATGCAGAGCATGGATGAATCTGTTGTGCCATTGACCAGTGAGTTTTTGAGTTCGACTTTCTACTACCCTCTCTAATTTTTTTTCTTTTATTTCTTGAAGACATTTGAATATTGATTTATAATTAGCTTCTTTTTTTAAAAATTTATTTATGTATTTGTAGTCAACTGCTGGCCATCTGTTTCCGGAAGTGAAACTTATGTCAGCATCGAATATGAAGCTTCAGCATTTTTTGACCTGCAAAATGTTGTTATTACCGTACCACTTCCTGCCCTTCGAGAGCCACCAAATGTTCGTCAGATTGATGGGGAATGGAGGTGACATCTTCACTACATTCTTTTTTGTTGTAATTTATATTGCTCAAAAAATCAATAACTTGAAAGCTGGAGGGTCGACTTGTTTGAATTTTAAATTGAGTGGTTCCTTAAACACACTCCAAACAAATTTGAGTAACTATTTTGCAAAGATCTATAAGATTTCAACAAAAAATCCAATTTTCAAAACCCCAAATCTATAAATCAAAGAGAATGAAATGTGCCCACAACAAAAGAGCATGCAATCCTTATTTCTAAGCTACTCCTAAACAAATCTTTTTACAAAATACAAAACAAATTACAAAAAAATTCATAATACTCATCTTGGTAGAGTTGTATATGATTTTCCTAAATGAAATCCGCAAAAAAATAAGATTTTTTTGATGGCTTGGAAGTGAAATAGGTGTTGGGGAAGAAAAAGGTTAGCAACTGTTGTGTTTGGAATGAGGAAGAAAAGGGTACAAGAGGGAAATGAAAAAAATGTTTTAAATATTGCCGGTTGATATTTTGAAAATATCAGCCGATATATTGGCCAAAACTGATATTTTGAAATATAGGCTGATAAATTCTGATAATTTGGGGATTTTTTGCCGATTCGAGACTTTGGCTGATTCGCAGGCCAATATTGGAACGGTATAGACCAAGACCGGTTCGTATCAGCTGATATGAATTGGTCTCGGCCAAAAATTTGAACTATGGCTTAAACTTAATGAATCAGGTCCGAGTCACTCTCTGTGTTTGAGTCAATCTGCTCACGGATTTAGCCACTCGGTTATATAACTCCAATGTGTTTTTTTTTTCTTTTTATTGATAATGATTTGAATCAATGGATAAAAGTGACTTCGTATCTGTTATTTGTTTATTTATTGATAATAATATGAATCAATGCATAAAAGTGATTCCGTAGATCTCTCTCTGTGTTGTGTGTGTGTGTGTGTGTGTCTGTGATTGTGTCTGTCTGACAATTTCTTTTATAAATATTTTTATGTGAATTGTTACAAATCCTTTATGTTGAATGGGCCCGATCTGTTTAAGCATTACTGATGAACCCAAAAGGGTGAGCCCCATTGATCGGGGAACCAAATCAATTCCTTAACCCCAAATCTGTACAAACTTAATTAAACATGAGGAGATAAGTAGTAGAAAGCTCAACTAGAACACAGTTCACCACTTGAAGCGGTCTTTAATCCTTGAGAGAAAATCAGTCTTAAACCAATGAGAACAAAGATAATTGCATAATTGTTCAAAAAGAAAAAAAAAAAAAGATAATTGCATTGCATACCAAAATATTAAAAAATAGTAATAATTGCATACAGACACAATTTTATTGAATTAGAATAAAGATACGCCAAACATGGTTGGATGTCTCATATAGAATTCATAAATAGTTTTTTCATAAAATAAAGCTTTAATTTATCTTAAATCCTAGTCGCTCATCTGCTAATATGCATCTAGATGAATCTGATTGTGTGCAGCTAATCACTGTTGGACTGTTCATCATTATTGGGTTTGATTGGATGGTCCAAAAGGATCATTCAACTTCTGTTTTGAGCCTTTAATTATTTTTGAAGATTTGACAATTGATTTGGATCCATCTTGGCTGCTCAATTGAAGATTTGATCCCTTCCTTTTGATCTTTTCTCCGACTAGATTGGATCTTGGGCTCCTTTATTAAATCATGCTGATCAAGATAATCTATGACCTGATCTGTCACATTACCACAGCGAAGCTTGACCATAAGCTTTTTGCTTCAATAACTTCACCCAAATGAATGGTTGTGCACTTGTGCTAATAAAAAATTGCTAGTTCCAGGTGCCACCCTATAGTATGATGCAGTTCAGGGACTGCATGTTCAAAATTAATTGTTTTAAAGATTCACAACATTACAACAGTTTTTTTTATTTTATAAATTGTTACATATCCTTTCTGCTAAATGGTTCTGATCCGTTTGTGAGGATAAGATATACCAAATGAACAATTGCAGTAATAAAAATGAGCTAGTCCAGTGCCATGTCTAATAGTATGATGCAGTTCTGGGACTGCGAGTGCGGGTACATAATTAGTTGTTTTATGATTAAAAAAAATGAAAAGAATGGCAACAATACATTTTGTCACCGCTTTTAAGAGGTTTTTAATTGATGGAACCTGCCTTTTACTGGGGAGAGTGCATTATCTATCTCTCAGCTGGTTCTTGCTTCACTATTAGTGTGCTTGTCATTCATCAGTTGTTACTATCTTATTATTATTATTTTTTTTCAGGTATGACCCAAGAAGTTCTGTTTTGGAATGGTCCATTCTTCTTATTGATAATTCTAACCAGAGGTCAGATAATTTTTTAAGTGCGAAGCACATAATTTTTAAGTGTGAAGCACATTTTATATATTTTTTTCCCTGAAAGTTCTCAATTTAGAACGCCGGCAGACATTGATTTTTCAATTGTTTAAAAAATCGGCAGTGGATCACTGGAGTTTGTTGTTCCCCCGGCAGATCAGTCAGTATTCTTCCCCATTAATGTCAGATTTACTGCTGTAAAGACATTTAGTGACGTTAAGGTTTGTATAGTTCACATTTTAGTTTGACAGTTTCTGGTATTTCTTACCATTCATTTTTTTTTTTTCAGTTTCTGGCATGAACATTATAGAACTGCTGCTGTCATTTCTTTTAGGTCTTTTGATTCTTTTGATACTTATACAGCATAATGGCTTAGTTTGACTTTCACCATAGTTAAAATAACAATTTAATGTTCTGAAGCATATTAGCATTGCATGTTTTGTAATTTGATATTTTCCCCTTCTTTAAGTACAACAATCTTTTCATTCTTGAAATGCTCCTGTTCTGTCATTGCAAAGGTTTTGGTTAAATTGCGAACATGAATGACTATTATTCTAATCACTATACATTAGTGTCTAGATTTCTTGAGATTTTGGATGCATTTTGGTTATAGGTTTCAATGGAAAAATAATCCATATTCGCAAGCATAATCAACATTGAACAAAATGTTTATGATCGTGCTATGATCTTAAATATCTCAAGCGTCATAAAGATAATTAAGTAGATAATAATGATGACGTATGGTGGACTAGTTCATAGTTCACCACTTAATTATAACAGGTGATTTATGATGATTCTGCTAAAGCCTAATAGTTTTATTCAGTATTGGCTAGCCTAGGCATGTCAAACGGGCCTGTCTGGCACGGCCCATCCCATCTGGCGGGCCGTGCCATCAGGGATTTACCCCGTCGCGGGCCGTGCTTGGAGCGGGCTGGGCTGTGCTCGTCGTGCCTCTTTAATTTTTTTTTATTCATTTTTGCCTTTTCGGTATTAAGTTTAAAATTAAAAATTAAAACATAAACACTGAGAATGAAAAAGATATTTAAGTGTTTTCACAAGCTTGGATTTCTGTAGAACGAGACTTTTCGTTTTTGCTTGTGGTTATTTTTTTATTTCTTATTTTTGTGTCAATCTATTGGTGTCAAAGCATTCGTCTAATTTTCTAATAAAATGGGGCTGGACAGATCGAGGATAGGCAATAGAGATAGCACTCAAATCCTGTAACTTCACATATAAAGCTATAGAGATTGACACCTCATATCATACGTACCCCATGAATACTGGGTCCTTATCCAATTAATCTGTCGGTCCCATCAAATTCTCTTGGATTTATTTGGCAGTGTGTTGGGTCCAGTTAATATAGGTCCAAGCCATCTGACCTCATTGTTAAAACAACTTAGAGAAATTTCTTATGAATGACTTGCCTCAAACTTCAAATTTGCTCGTGGGGCCCAATATTCGTTGATCCAAGACCATTTCCCATTAAGCCACAACATGGGTACATGAAATCTCCAAACCCATATTTTGTATTCCCATGCAAGTGGGCTGGCCGTGCTTGGCGTGCTTACCGTTATAGACAGGTCAGCCCATGGCGTGCCGTGCCGAAACGGGCTGACTGTGCCAGATCCATCGGCCCAGCACGGCAACACAGCCCATGGCACGGGCCGTGCCATTGACTGGCGGGCTGGGCCGAGACGTCGCGGCCCGGCCCGGCCCATTTGACATTCCTAGACTAGCCTATGTTCAATTTAGTGAAGATGGTTAATTCCTCACTGATTTTTGCATAATGTTCAATTTTTGTATGCGTTATGTTGATTTTAAGAAAAAAAGTATCTGAAGTCTATATAAAAATAATTACGCCTTTTCCAAGTGGCGGTCCCCTCCACGGAAACAACCAGGGGTTGATCCTGGTTCTAGTGTCTGGTGTTAAGGGATTTGGGTGGTATGTGTGCCTTAATGTGTTTGGTTCTCAAGTCATGGACCATAGTACTAAACTTTAATTGGGTTTCCCTAGTCTTATTGGCACTCAAGTTGAGCAACCTGTTACCTGAATCAGTATAGAGGCATCCTCTTTAAGTTTGAATCAAGCAAGCTGGTTGTTCACTTCTCCTGGCAGGCATGAGCCTCAACAGTAATATAACTCAAGTAGCTCATTTTCCATCATTGTGTCAAAGGTTGCTCATATGACCGTTTTGCAATGAGGATGATTAGCGGTCTTTCGGACACATTCTAAAATGTGCCATGAGACATACTGAAATAGGGGAGAAACCATTCTAGCTTAACAATGCTTATGCATCTCACCTTGGCGTTTGAATTACCCTTTTTGGCTGCCCTCAAACTCCAAAAATGTGAGATCATAGTCTTTTTAATAGTTTATATATATATATATATATATATATATATATATGGCCAGCTCTCCTAAGCTCAAGCTTAGGATAAGGTAAGCTCAAGTATGTGGTGGGGCCCACTTGGGGACCCGCATGGGGATGGAGATGGAGGGGATTTCAAGGACTCCCTAGGATCGTCCTCTCTACAAAAAATCAGCCCCAACAATGATTTATATCATCTCCATACGGGCCCAAGAGTTTAATGGTCAATAGTTCATTCGGATTGATACATAGTCGATCCAATGGTCCAGTAAATTCGGATTTGACCGAAAGTTGGTGGACATGTGCAATTTAGGGGGGTCATGTGTTTGGTTCATTTGGATGGACCAAAGGTGGGCCCTACAAGCATGAGCTTACGAAAATTTCTCCTAAGCTTGAGCTTATGAGAGCTTTATATATGGGAGATGCTCATATGAGAGCATCTCTCACCTATGAGAGATAAAGGTAGGGGCCCTCACATATAAGTTGTTGCCATTGGATATGGATGTGAGGGCCCCCACCTTATCTCTCATAGTAAGGTGAGAGATGCTCTCACAGGAGCATCTCCCTATATATACAGGAGCATCTATATCTCTCATAGTAAGGTGAGAGATGCTCTCACAGGAGCATCTCCCTATATATACAGGAGCATCTATATATATAGGTGGGGGCCCTCACATTTAAATTGTTGGTATTGGATATCGATGTGAGGGCCCCCACCCTATCTCTCATAGTAAGGTGAGAGATGCTCTCATAGGAGCATCTCCCATATATATATATATCCAATGCCAACAACCTAAATGTGAGCCCCCCCCAGACCTTACTCTCATTGTGAGAGTAACTCTCACAAGAGCATCTCTCATATGGGCCCCACCACACACTTGAGCTTACCTTTTATATATATATATATATATATATATTTGCTTGCTTGGCCTAGTGGTCAAGGGTGACTACCTGAACCTACTTGCCCAATGATCGGTCCCTTGGCGGTATGATGAGAGCGGGAGTTCATCCACAGAGACATCCTATATTCTCCAATAGTTTATATTTATTGTTTTTAATATTATGATATTTTCTCCAATGAGTTTATCTGTTACCATGCACTCTCTCCTTTTTCATTCAGTATCCCACCGCAGCCCTCCTAATAATTATTGAGAATTAGGCATGGGACATCATTCCTGATGCATGTTTTTGCTGAAATTTTCTTCTTGAAACTGTACACCCGGTGTTGAAACGGTCTCTAGCCCACTAGCTTACCAAATACTACAAGGCTTTAGTATTTATTCATCTAAAAGAAAACCAAGTCCACTGGATGTTGCAAGCTGTTTGATTTGAAATGGTTGGTAAGTAAATCTTTTATTTTGATGTTCATTTCATGGCCTTAGATCATATTAGAAAACTAGCAACCGCAAATAGACCTACTTAAAAAAAAAAAAAAGGACCTCCAAAACCAAAGGCCCTCTTGTATCTGGTAGGATAGTGGTCCCCATAAAATCTGCCGTGTGTTTCCTATTTTAAGAAGATCCTGATCCTTATAAAGAGATACGTTTCTTGTGATGGGAGACATCTTTTCTGATCGGAATGACTCTAGTTTTAGAGGGAATGACTTTGGCCCGCAGTGAACATATGCTTTTGCCATCCTCCATATCATGTATCAGCAATATTCAAGTCCCGCCCACTGTTTGTAGTCCATTTAGTGATTTGTACATTGGAGAGATTCTGACCATCAATTATAATGATGGCTAGGAGTGGGACCACCTGATTTGCATTATAAAATTATCTAAACATCTATTTTCATAGGAACTTGATCTGATTGTCAGTCGAAAAGTGAAGTTTGATGTTCCGAAAGAGTGTAGATGATCTCATTGTGACTATTGGATCCCAAAATTGATCGGTGAATTGGAATTAAACCTTGGATAGGCTGAGTGAGAATCATGTCTTGGTTGTATGTAACCTATCATCATATTGGCCATATGATGCATATTTTTTTTTGGGGTGGCTGGATTGGGTCAGTGGTACAGCCTACCCCGCCCAGGGATCGATCACTGGGAGGCTATGTGAGATGAGACACCCTTACGACTGGGGTATCTCGTTTGTCCATATGATGGATTTCATCTTGAAGACAAATGGTGAGAATTGGCTTGTAGCCTCTCGGCCCAGAATGAGCAGGCCAAGTTGGTACTTTGCAACTTGTACAATTTGTTCCTACTAGTATGTATCATTTTCTGTGCTTGGAATTGTCTGATGCATGTTTCTGCCTGCAGGTTGTTAATGTTTTGCCACTTAAAGGTGGGCCGCCTCCTAAATTTTCTCAAAGAACACAGATGGTCACAGAGAACTACCAAGTGGTTTGACTTCCAGAGAACAGGCACTGCAGTACATGGACAGCTTCTTACTTATATGCGCTAGCACTTCATTTTTTCCGCAGTTACGTTTTCGCCCATGTGTTCTTTTTTTTTTTTTTTTTTTTCATTCTGGAGCCCATATGATTGATACTATGACTTCAAAGAGCAACTAGGACAATGAGTTTTATTTTCACATATCCAAGCATCGAAATTTTTTTCTGTAAGTGGCAACTTCATCATATTGTGTAGATTTTGCTCTCATGAGAGCATTCCATGGTCTCTTGAATCTTTTCCAGGAATGTTATTGAAATGCAGCAATATAAGAAGTAGAAATGATCCTATGCTGTCGTTAGTATGATACCTGTGGCAGCTTAAGGCCATAGCCCACATTTCACTTCGACCAAGGTGATAGTTGGATTGATTACATCAACTTTTCATCCACATATGATCGATCCAACAATATTGTTGTGGCTGGGTCCATTTTCTATGCAGAGGCGTGGTCTGCGATATGAGTGGCTTTTTTTTTAGGGGGGGTTTGGGTTGGTGGGCTAATGAGTTAAATTAGATGGTCAGCTGCCTTCAATACTGAAAGGGCAGGGGCAGCATAAGATCATTTCTCATTAACAGTTTGGAGCATGGTGCATTCCCCTTCTGAATTATGTTTCATTTTTCCTAGTCTAAATTCATTGCTTATGTAAATGAACAGTGCTCTTTTTGTAGTGGTTGATTTCCTTTTTTTCTTCTTTCTTTACTAGTCTTTCAGACTCCCCCACCCACAATCACTACATGTTGTCTCTAACAGCTGTGCTACAGCTGGGACAGCATTAAACAAGATTGTCAGGTTGAAATTGACTCATAATCAATAGTTGGTTTCACGTTTAATTTTTCATCTTCTTTGGGTTGAAGTGTTGCCACAATATGCCTAATTTGATGAGCTAAATTTTTCTAGCAGTGTGATTTCTCCCTTTGATGGAAATTCCTTTGTAGACCAACTTGCCGAAGTATATCTTTCATTGAATAGTTGAGCTAAGGCTATGACTTAAAATAGGGCTCTAGTTGCTGACTTTGAACATTATTTCTCAATTCACTCGAGGCTTCTAATAAATGCATTCATAGAATGGTAGCAAGGTGTAGCCCCCATGTCAATAATATGGGTAGGGCCCACCTTTAAAAAATCCAAATCGATTTACATTCCTAAGACTAAGACCCATTGTATACTCTATTTCAAAATCGATTTCAATGGGTTTGCTGATGGACGGATCACCAGATTTCACACATGAGGGACTCCTATTTCTGTCCATTAAAAAGAGGAAGTAAAGAAAGCTAATCATGGATTTCAGATTTAGTTGATCCAACGGTGGCGATCTCACTAATTTGAATAATAATTTATTATTTGATCACTAATTTATTATTGTTTGGTTTTATAATAGGTGCAAGGGCTAATAAGAGATTTGGATTTCCCAAAAGGTGGGCCACCTTACATATGTATTTAACATGGGTGCTGATGCATGGTAAGTCTGCCCCCTCTAGGTATCATGGCCGCACCAAAACGCCCGCTTGACTAGATGAAGTAGATTATACGATTAAATATTGCATATGTTTGTTACCAAATACTAGCTAACTTCTCTAAATTATACATGCTCTAGTAGTCCCACACTAACCTCAAGGCTCGCCACTATAATAGGGTCCCTGGTGGAACAAGATCAGGCTCCATTAGATAGGACCAAGATTCTTATAATTGGATTATGATAGACATCAATTTTAAAAGCTCCAATTCCAAGGTGTACATTTAAATTAGATTACTGTCGACAACTTATTCAATTTCATTTGTAATAAATAGGGCTAGTGCCAAAATACATGGTGAAACAGAGTGAATGAGTTGGGTTGACTAAAGGTATCCTTGCCATGAGGCTAATCAATTTGATTGATCTAAACTCCAAGGATTAGTTCAGTTGGCCTAGGACTACTGTTAGCATTCGAAGGCTGTAAGTTTGAAACTAAACTACCACACTAGGGCTACAAGGGAGTTTTCTCGACTTCCCTCTGGGTCCAGAGGAATTAGTCCAGCTGAAAGGATTGAGAATTCTCCGATAGAAAAAAATAAAAATAAATAAATTGATTGATCTGAACCATTCACCCAGTCATTATAATGGATGAGCAATGGTCAATGAAAATCACACGAGATAGGTGTTTAGATACACAACCTCCCAGTTGATGACTATTGACCTAGGCCATAACTTTGGTGTGACCACCTTGATGACGGCCAAAATATTGAAATAGCATTAAAACCGAATGGTTCATCTAACACAGTACAGGCAAGCATGAAGAATGAAAAAAACTAGAAAAATCCCAATTATAGCCCATTAGAGTTTATTTTATTCGAAAATAAGAATCCCTAGTAAATTTTTTTTTTTTTTGGAAATAAACCCTAGTGTTAAATTGGCATTTTATTTTATTAATAATGTAAGGCATAAGGCTGGAAACTAGGAAATAAGAAGGGAAGGGTTAGTTGCTTTTTGTTGAACTTATTGTCAGTCAGGGGCCTTTAATTACAAACAAAAGGTGTAGGGGTGTTTTTGAGGTTTCATAAAAACATAGGAGCTTTTTATAAACAAACTGCAGGATTACTGCCGAATAAGGCGGCGGTAAATATATATATATATATATATATATTTTGCTAGCTTACCGCCGCTGTATACTGTGGTAATCCAGCATATGCAATTTTTTAGGGTCTGGGTCTGGATCTGGGTCTTCCTCCGGTCAATCTCCTTACATTATGACAGGGCTGATGTGTGTGTGAGGTTGAAGATGATGGTTAGGATTCAAAATGGAAAAATGACGTGAGGTTATTAAGATACTAATTGAGTTTCGTGAATCACAGCAACAGGCCTTCACCAAGGGCTGCGTGGAAGATGTAATAGTAGTTCTACTTCAGAAACCAGGATTGGGCACAGAAGCAAACCCTCTCGATCTCATTGATTGAGCCTGATGCGAGGTTTTGATACAAGATGTAACACTTAACAGCCTGCTTCCAAAAAATAAAATAAAATAATGATTCTCTGCAACCAAAACATTTTGTCGGGTCGTTTGACGAACCGAACCCAATCCTCCTCTTTTATTGCTCTTCTAATTTTGATCTTTTACGGGTCCAAGGTTTGGATCCCCACCCATAGGCCAGATTTTCTCAACCTGCACCCGGTGCGGGTTAACCCAACCCAAACAGCATTGCCCTGCAATGCATGAAGGTCAACTTGACTTAACTGACATTGATCTTCGTAACCCGCAAGTGTTGGTCAACCCAAATAATCTGACTTGATTTCTAAATCTTTTGACCCCTTGTGTTAAATTAGTTGGTCCTTTCAGTGTGCATAATTGAGTTTGTAATCATACATTGGCTAGGTAGTGTACTAACTCATTTAGCTACTATGGGCAGAAAAAAGACCTAGCCTTGTAAATGTGCATAAAAAACTAAGGGAGGTCACACAGGTTAACCCTAATTTGACCCCTTTTCCTGCTGGTCAGAATCGTCCGGTCAAGTTGTGCCACCCCTAGTATCAATTGTATCAATTGGGATATCACCAGCACAATTGTTCTGGGACCTGAATTTTGCCCAAATACTTTTTGCAAAAGCTGTTGATGTGTAAACTCGACTTTAGGACAATGGGATATTACATCATTTTTGTACAAACAACTTTGCAGAAAATATTAAACTTTAATATCCCTTTCTTAAATCTACCCTAGATATGATTAGGAACATGACATTTGATCGCCCATATCATCCATGGGACTCTTGATGGGGGCATGCACCAAGGTAGGCCCCATTGAAACTGGCCGTTGTGTAAAATAGAGGCATTGTAGTTTACCCTAATGATATAAAATGGTGACGAAATTAGAGCCCCAGAAACAGTAGACGAGAAAACACGACTCCAGAAGAGTAGAGACCAGAGGAGCTCCGTAGTTGCAGCGGCGCCCAAAATCGAACCTTTTCCTCTTCGAAGATGCCCAAATCCAAGCGCAACAGACCCGGTGAGTCAACTCGCTTCTCCTTCTTCTTCTTGTATAGTATTTTGCTTCGGAGCATCATACCATAAACCCTAAACCCTAAACACTAGTTGTATTCTGAGACTGAGAATGACCCACGACATTTATAGACTAGAAATACTGTAATCTCTTGATTTGGAGGACACCCAAACGTTCTGTGATGTAAACAACGTTTGATTAGATCTAGAAATTTCAATTTGGGGTTTTAGTTGATTTTAAGGAAATGGTTTACTGCATCATCTCTTATGGTAGGCAATTGGGTGTCCTCTAATCTCCTCCAAAATTACTTTTTTTATAGAACTGAAAGCTTTCTAAACAGCATCGTGCAACAAATTATTCGTTAAATCTTTGGTTGAAGTGTATAGAGATATCTTGTTGTTTGGGTTGAGGTCTGAAGAGTGGCGAAATGGATTGGTTAGTCATTGATGGATAGAACCTCCCTTTTAATGCATGCCCACAATCCATGATAGAGCAGGCGGAGTTAATCATCTGGGTCACAATGTTATGACCTTTTTAATGAGGAACTGGTATAGATTATGGGTGGAGTTGGATGCCGCAGTTGTCAATTTCTGGGTGTTTCATTATTCTACTACCGTTTCATGTTACAATGTTTATAGGGTGGAGAAGACCTTGTGGACTTTTGTTTTTCTTTTCTTTTGAATATGACTTCATAGATAACTCTCTTTCCTTAGAGAGAGTTTCTCACGACTATTCACTTTCTAAGTAGAATGCAGAGGGGGGGGGGGGGGGGGGGGGGGGGGGTGATCTTTTTCTAAAATTGCTCTGGACATATGAAAATTACACAAAGAATCCAAAATTGAATGAAAATAAGAAGTTTGATCATGAAAAATATGCCTGAAATGGATCAAACAGCTATATAAGTCTTAAGTGGATAAACAGAGCAGAACAGAATGAGATGATGGTCACAGTGTTCTATTGCCAGTTCCTATTCTAGTTTCATATGAGAATGAATTGTTTAGGCTGATACACTATGGATTTACAACTATGAATTGATATTTTAGATTAGTTTTTAATTTTGATACTGGCCAGAATTCAAATAACAACGAGGACACTTAGGACCTATGGTGCCCTGGATAAGGCATTGATATGGTAGGGCAGGCTATATATATGGCAGGGACACAGATTTACACATGAAAAGTGGAGTATCAGATACAATACACCATGATACATTACTTATTTTGAAGTATCCGGCTATCATAGCTTAGGATTATTTCTATGTTTCACTTTTGAATTTTATCCGTAGCATCTATTTTCTGGACCATTTTTTTGAATGTTTATTCTTTCAAATGCAGTTACTTTGTCAAAGACAAAGAAAAAGGGAAGGGAGCACAAGGAATCCATAGTGAATTCTTTGAGGAAGGCATTAGAAGATTACAAGAGTGTCTATGTTTTTTCATTTGAGAACATGAGGAATGTGAAGTTCAAGGAGTTAAAAGAGCAACTAAAGTCCAGTAGCAGGTATTGATGAATTTTATAACTGTTTTGTTTTGCTAGAGCAGGATTCTGTTGTTCTATTCCTTTCAGCTTAACGATACTTTCATAAACCAGCTTTATTTGGGATGCCTTTTGGTACACTCTAAATCACTCCTGGTTTGAACATTTAAGGATACTTCCACAAACCAGCATTATTTGGGATGCCTTTTGGTTACTCTAAGCCACTCCTGATTTGAACCATTGAATAAAAAAGCCTCTTCTGGTTTTGAGTATTTTAGATGAGGGGGTTGGTTATGTGTTCGGCACTCTGCAATAAGGTAATCATGGATTACATTTGTGCTGTTACACTGATATTGATTCGTGGATGGAAGTTGGAAAAATGTTGTCCACCTACTGTAGTTTCCATTGTGGCGACCCAAATGTATAGTGGAATGGATTAAAAATAAAGGATATCCTAGTGCACGAGGCTTCCGTCACCGTGGGGTCTGGGGAGAGTCAAATGTATGCAACCTTGCCCCCACAAGCGGAGAGGCTGTTTCCACCCTTATCATATGTAATTATGTATGTTGTACATCATTATCAATTGCTATTCATGGTACATCCAAATTCCAAACACACCCTTAGTTATTATAGTTTCACACTGAACATTAGCTTCTTTGTTGTGGATGGGAATGAGAGACATGGTTTAAAATCAAGGTTGCGGTTGCCATCGCGATTAATCCTAAAAACCGTTATGATTGCCATTGCGGTACAATTTTTCACGTTTTTTTAAAAGACCTTTTAAAAAATCATTGTTGGTCGTTATTTTTCTTTGACCATATTTTCAAAATAACGGCCGTTATTACCATTATGGATTGTTATTTTCAATTTTTTTTATACCGTAGTGAGGGAACTCTTGATTTTGACTTTGAGAACGTAGATTTTCGTGCTTTGATTTATGTAATTTTAATTATGTCATAGTTTTGATGCAAAAGAAAGAAAAATACTGGAAACAGGATGGTTATCCTGGTTCCATTCAGTTGTTTTCCTGTCAAGTTCTATTTGTTTTTTACGCGGATACGTTATAAGGACATCAAGCATTTTGTAATGAACTATTAATTTTGTGCAGATTTTTCCTTGGATCAAACAAAGTCATGCAGGTTTCCTTGGGCCGATCGGTTGCTGATGAAGTCCAACCTGGGATTCATAAAGTTTCCAAGGCAAGCTTCTTTCCTATTTATGAAAACAGTAATTAACTTTCATGGTTCTTGGAATTTCTCCTTTCTTTTTTTGAAACAAGCTTATTGAATCTTCTGGAAATTCGCTTTAGCTTCTACGTGGAGGTGCTGGGCTTTGTTTTACCAACTTGGCAAAAGAGGAGGTCCAAAGGTATTATCAAAGTTCCTTACATTTATTTCTGCTTGTGGACGAGTCTGCCCTAAATTCTGAATTCACCAGTCTGAAATATAGGGTTTATGAATGACTCTTTGCATTAGATATTATATCCAATCAACTACCTTTGAGTTGTTTATATTAATAAATGCGTTTCAAGGTAAGCAGCATTTAATTTTATTTAATTGCATATCATACTTTATTTGGTGTGTGTTATTCGGAACTTCTTATGGTATAGTTTTCTGATCTAGTGGGTCATTTAAATTCTAGCCAATTAATGGGTCGAGTTGACCACTAAATTTGGCAGGTAAGTAAATTAACTGCTATTATTTTATTATAAAATATATACATCAAGTAACTAAAATGAAGAAAACCTGCATTTTTTAACAGCATTTTCTCTTAGACAGATTAGATAAATTTCAGATTCTAATTCATATCCAGGTTTGCCTAATTTTGTAGGTAATTGTAAGCTAAGAAGTTACAAAAAGCATTAAAGAACAAATGAAAACGAAACTTACAAGATGTATTTCCAGTTGCAGAACTACAAAACCATATTCATTTGATAGAAAGCATTTGCAAAATGCATATAACGAAAGGACTTCTATTTTATATTTCTCAGTGCTTGCGAATCACAAACAAACTTGGAGAACAAATCATTATCATCATTGAACCCTTGTCCCAACTATGTTGGGGGTCAGCTACATGAATTCTGTTTTTCGATTCCAACCTTTGCTAGGCCAAATCCTTGGATAGGTTGCACTTCTTCATGGTGTTTGAAAACTCATTGTTTAGTTGCGACAAAAATTCTACGTCTGCTGTCAACCTGATGCAATTCTCTCCTCTTATGAGGCCTTGGGGCCAGCAATAAACTAGTCGAGTTAAATTTGGAGAACAATTGCAAAAGGAAATACATATAGGCATCATGGGATCTGTAATTTGTAAGCACATAATGAAAAAAATAAATTTAAGAGGGTGTGTGTGGGGGTCATTTATCTTTCTTTGTTGGATATTTATGTAATGAGGCACCAGTTGGAATCTCTCTCTTCCTCCATGTGAACTGTAGACCAAGGAATGTATGTAGTGTTTTATCGTCTTTCTCTTAAAGAAAGTAATCTTGTGTTCTCTTAGCTTCCTTCTTGAATTCTGTTTACAATGAAATCGTGAAAATTTCCAATTTACTAGTACAGATTAGAAAAATGAACTGTAATGTGTCATGCTTTCAATAGGTAAAAATAATTAGGAAAAAGTGTCATCTCGGTGTGTCAGCATTCATCACTATCATGAACTGAGGCCTAAATTGGAGGGTCTTTACTACTATTGGCATTGTTTCCTTTATTTTAGCATTTAATGATGTGTCTGGGGTGGGGATGTTCTCTCGCCTTGTGGGGTGCATCATGGTGGAGGGCTCTTGGCTTGTACTTTCTACCCCTTATTTTCTTCACCTGGTAGTTGATACAGTTGGCTGGCTTCCTGCCTAGTGTTCCTTGTTTTGTTTTTTATTTTAGCTCTTTCAGGCGGCCTCAGCCTCTTTATGTATTTTTTGTTCTGCTTCCCTTAATGTGTCAATATTTATCAATAAAAAGGAAAGCATATGTTAAATGCCATGGCACAAGCTCTGGCCCTTTCCATCGCTCAAGGTGGGACCTGTAGACAGCCCTTACTAGTGGGAATTTTGGAACCAGTGAATTGGAATGTTTGGCATATTGATAAAACATTACTTTTCAGACCATACCTAACTGTTAATGGAATTTTGTGTTTCCTTATTATGGATTTTCCATGGTTGTTTACATGCATTATTTCAACTTACCAGCCCAACTTTACTAATATGCCTAAAATCAACTAACTTCTGCTGGAAATGGCTACTACCTACCTACCCACATACAAGACGTACCTTTATAAGTTTAACATTCACACAGGTATCAGAAAATTGCATCCTATTTAATCTCCTATTTTGTTGTTACAAATGTATGTTATCGTTCAGAAACAAATGTATGTATGCTTTTTTAATCAAAGAAAAGAAAATCCTTTTTCTATTTTGGTTTTCATTTGTTCTTTTCTTTTCCTAACTCTGTTGCAGGTTGTTTGAGGAATTCGTAGAACATGACTTTGCAAGGACTGGAAGCATTGCATCAGAGAAGGTTTAGATAATCTCTGATTTACTTTTGTGTATTCAAGTAGGATTTACAAACTAAAAATGCATTGCTGCATTTAGGATATTAAAATTTCACTTTGCTTCTTATTTTATTGTTTCTAAGGATAAATATATTACAGGAAGAAACTCTAGGATTTATATTAGTTGCATTAGTAGAATCTAAAGATAGGGTAGATAGCATACTGTAAAATAAAATAAAAAATGTAGTTAACTTTTCTCATGAAAAAGTTAATACATATGTACTTTCTACCCCTTATTCCTTTAACGGTGATAGCTTAAATCGTAAATTGTTTAGGTGGAGTTGAAGGAAGGTCCTTTAGAACAGTTCAGTCATGAAATGGAGCCATTCCTGCGCAAGCAGGGGATGCCTGTTCGCTTGAACAAAGGTTTGCAGATTGATCACTGTTTGTTTCCATTTGGTTAAAAAGCCCAAACTCTCATCTGATGATTCTATCCACGGAATGCAGGTGTGGTGGAGCTAGTTTCTGATTTTGTTGTGTGTGAAGAAGGAAAGCCTTTGTCACCTGAAGCATCTCGAATACTGGTTAGTGTCATTGTTACTATCCAAGTTTACTTCCCCCACCCCCTATGCTTTTCCTCTCTAAGCTGAGTACATCCGTAATTCATATGCTTCGAAGTTGAATGGTCTTTTCATTTCTTTTGACCATCTTCTTCAAGCACAACTTTTCAGCTATGATGCATGGATACTTGAAAATGGGAACATATTGTGTCATATCATATCTGATACTTCAGTTTTTATATGTAAAATCCTTGTCCCTGCCATGTTCAAGGTGTGTCCCTTACATATCCATGCCGTTTCTTGGCATCATAGCTTTTCAGCTGTGTATACATTGGTCAAGCCAGTAACTCAATGTGGGAAGGGTGTGGAATTATTGTATTTTATTCTTCGGATTAAGTAATATTTCTTCTCATTAAACTTTTGTGCAGTAGTTGTTTATACTCTACTACATTGCCATTTCTTCCACTAAATTGAGTCATGCACAATGCACAGCCTGATGGAATCTAGAGTGTTTCTGGGAAGCATTCTGTTATGTCTGTCCAAAGTGTTTCAGTGATCCAAATTATTCATCTGGTGAGGCCGATTGTGGGTGATAGAGGAAAACTTTTGTGGCTCTGCTCTTAAACCTAAAAATAAGAAGATTTTGAGCTTCAGCTATTTCTTTTTGACTGTCCATTTGTGAACTGGTTAGATGACTGGTGTGTGGGGAGGTCATGCGCCTTCACCTATCAAGTTATCAACAGTGTCTCTCACAGGATGAACAATCTGGGTAATTGATATATGGTCTGCACTTTCACAGAGTACTTGTCTGAAGAATCTGTAGATTTCATATGCTGTGCATTGAACATCTTAGTGAAATGTTTTTCTTCTTAGTGAAATGTTGAGATGGGATAAGATATTGAGAGCTTGTATGTTGGGTTAAGGGAATAAGGCTAAGATGATATGATGTGGGTCTAGAGTTCAAAGGTCTTGGGTGAACTAAATCACGTTGTCATTTTTGTTTTTGTTTTGCAGCGTTTGCTTGATGTGAAGATGGCTACCTTTCGTCTCCACCTCATCTGTCGGTGGACTCCAGATGACTTTGAAGTCTACAGAGAGGGGCTGGATGATTCAGATGTGGAATCTTCATAAACCTCCTGCATGCATTGGAATTTAAATGAGTTCATTTTGAGTTAAAACAGTTCTGTCAGTGTCCAGTAAGCAGCAGAGAGTGAGTTATACATGCAAGGTCAATGAGTGATGTGATGTTGTGTTTAACAGTTATCTCGTAGCAGTGGCAGCAGTTGTATTATTTGTGTGACAGGCGAGATTTTGTCCTTTCGCCCATTTGGATCATATTTTTAGCTAATCTGCATTTAGGAAAGAAGATGAGAGAAAAACTGAAGTAACATCTACATCTGACTTGTGCTTGTAGTATGATTATTGTCATGACAAGTTCTGGCTATTCTTTGGTAGTTTGGTATGCTGGCTTTTATGAAGAAGATAGATTAGAATGTCTCATAGAAATCATGTTTAGTCGGGGGCAAGTGAAGCTCTCAAAACATTTTAAGGTTAGATTGAATGTGACAATGCAAAGTGGGCCGGCGGCATTGCATGAAACTAGGGTACATTGTTTATATATATAAAAAAGAAAAACGTATATGGTGAATGAAAGTATATGTATCTGTATACATTTCTATGTACCTGTGAAAGCTACACATATTTCATCCTCAAATACAGAGCTATTTATTTCATGGAAAAGCTATATACGAATCTCTGATGATGCTCTCGAGTTTTCATATTTGGGTTCACCTTTGTTCAATGCAATTTGTTCACACGGGATCCCCTTGAATCGGTGGGTCTACTGAATGGGAAGTTTTCTTTTGGGGAGAAACATCTTGGCTTGGATGAGTAATAAAAATGTAGTCCCTTGTGGGACTGACTAGCTTGGATATATTCCAAGAAGAAAAAGGTTTCACAAAGGATGAGATCTTGGGGAATAAAAGCTTCACGATCAAATTATCACAACCATTGATTTAGGGTTTCAGGATTTTTGACCTTTCAGTTTTTCAGTTATATTATTATTATGAAATTCAGTATTCAACAAGTGTAAAATGTCATGCCGACCAAGTCGATTATTTTATTTAGGGCTGTTAGTTTTCTTATTTTTTTTAATATAAAAAATATTAAAAATTTTCAAATAATGATAATTTCATTGATTTATAAATATTTTGGGAAAAAAAATTAGGGGGAAAAAATCTATTCCGTTGCCGGGACTTGAACCCGGGTCTTTCGCCGAATATCCTGACCAACTAGACTACAACGGATCTGATAAATAATTTTGAAGAGTATCTATTTAAAATAGATTTTAGTGATTCTATCCGCCGCCTTATTGTATATACTACAGGTATGTATATTATGGAACTCTACTTGGAATTTACTCTTAAATCCTCATTCAATGGGAGAAGGAAATTAAAAAAAAAAAAAAACCTAAAAAACAACAAAAGAGTTCAGAGTGCCCTGGTTTATTTAAAAAAAAAAAAAACAACGAAAATGACGAGAATACCCTCATTTGTTTGGAGGTGTATTACCAAAACAGCCATGATAGCTCCAGTTGAACTCATGATATCAAGAGTCAAGCATCAAATCTTGAAAATCTGGATTGTATACTGGCTCACTAATTTAAATTCAATAATTCTTTTGAAAATCTGTGATGAGAGTAGCTGCCCATACCCGTTTTATTTGCGTTCAATTCTATCACAGATCCTTTCCTGCATTCTGAATGAATATCGGAGGTATAGTCCTGATCCCCGCAGTTAAACTCATAATATTAAGAGTCACGTATCAAATCTTGGACAAGCGAGACCCATTGACCATTTTAAATTCCAATGATTTCTTTTGGAAATCCATGACGAGCTATTTCATTTACTTCAAATTTTGTGAAAACTCTGCATTATGGATGTGTATCAGAGACATAATCTTGATATCTGAAAGTGTTAAATTCGTGCTATCAAAAGGGCCAAGTCTCAAATTTTGAGAATCTAGAAGGTGTATATATATATATATATATAAAAGCAAGGGCCACTAATAAGTTAAATTTCAATAATTCTTTTGAAAATTCATGATGAAAGTCATCACCAATAGCTGTTTCAGCTGCTTCAAATTCAATCCTACAACAAATCCTGAGGTTTGATTCTAAGAAACTTGTAAAAGGGCCTGGTTCTTTAACACATTTCTTTATATCACACTTGAGAGTACCAAAGTCCAACCCGACCATGTTCCTCTTCCTCCGTTCAAACCCTAAAAAATCCCTCTTCCCACCCTATCATCACCTTTCCCTCCCTCTCCGTTTCCTTTCCACTTCCACTACAAACCCTAACCCTAACCCTAACCCTAACCCTAGCTCAGACCAAGTCACCTCCGCCTCCTATGATCATCTAATCAACGAAGCTGGCCGCTCTCGCGACTTCTCCACCGTCAAATCCCTCCTCTCCGAACGCATCCAAACCGGCCAATTCAACACCACCAACACCTTCAAGTTCGTCGCCGACGACCCCACCTCCCTCCTCCCCCCAGCCCTCCTCTCCATCTCCTCCCTCCCCCCAGGCTACGGCCAAAAGAACGCCTTCGACTCCCTCATCCTCCTCCTCTGCAAATCCCACCTCACCCACCTCACCCACCATGTGCTCGACAAAATGCCCCACTGCCTCAACACCATCTCCTTCTACCCCATCATCTCCTCCCTCTCCCGCGCCAAACACATGGCCGAGGTCTCCCTCACCCTCGACTTCATGAAGCGCCATTCCATCCCACCAGACGCCACCTGCTACAATTACATCCTCTCCGCCCATTGCCACGTCGGGAACCTCTCCGCCGCCGCTGATACCCTGACGACGATGCTGAATGAGGGGCTGGCCGCAGATTCATTGACGTTCGACGCGTTGGTTCTCGGGGCTCGTCGGGCCGGGCGATTGGATGCGGCGGTGGCGCTTGTGATGAGGACGTTGGATGATGGGGTGAAGGTGTTGTATTGCACTTATTCGCATGTGATCAATGGGTTGTTGGGGATTGGTGGGTATTGGGAGGCGGTGGAGTTTGTTAAGGCGGTTGGGGGAAGGGAGAGGAGGTTGGATGTGGAGAATTTTGGGGTTTTGGGGAGGGGTTTGGTGAGGAAGAAGAGATGGGAGGAGGTGAAGGTGGTGGTGAAAGAGATGGAAGAGAGGGGTTTGGCGATTGAAGGGAAGGTCAAGGACTTTTATGAAACTGATTTGTCACAAGCCTGATGACAGTGCTTGGAATTGTGTTCCAGGTGTTTGTCTGTGAAACTTATTGATATCAAGCAGGTTGGGGTCGGTATTATGCTTCATGATCCTGTGTTTTTGTCTTGAATTGTGAGTGTCCCAGAATTCTAAAATCTCATTGGATGATCTTGGTTGTTTGATTGGAGAAAATTGACAGTTGGAACATATCAATAGTGGGCCTGCAAATGGGACATTAGGATTATTATTGGCCTTTTTTTTTTTTTTTGTTTGTTTACTACTAATTTATTATGCATGGTGATTGGTGACTCATCCATTTCAAGTATTCCATCCTCTGTTTTTTATCCATTTCTACAATGAGTTTTCCTTTATTAGATGGATATGCTTAAGCCTGCTTTATGGGTTTGCACTTCAAAATAATGATTTAGTAAAAGATTTCATGTAGACTGGAAACTATCTAATTTACAAATCAAGGAGGAAAGATGAAAATATATTGTACCAAGAATTTGAACAGTAAACAAAACTCTCCCTAATCACTATTGCCTTTGGCCACTGAGTCAGCAACAACATTTGATTCTCTTATCTTCTTATCTGATCTGATCTGATCTCCTTGGAGCATGCGGAGGAAGCAATGATAATTCTTTGAATCATTCTCTTTTGTCACCAGCTCATGTAGAGCATGGCATATTCAATGTGTCATAATTTTTGCTCTATTTTGATTCTCCAACACCAGGCCTGAGAGATCATCTTGATTTCCTTGTCAACCTTTTATAGCTCTCTCTGAGCCAGATACCAGTCCTAAATTGCTTTTGGAGCTTACCTTCTATATGGACTAGATTTACATCTCCAGGCTTGCACATGGCCTTGATGGACTAGAGGATGTTAGGCCAACTGTTGACCACAACCATGTAGTTATGGGGTCTGATCTACTATTTTGAACCTCGAGTTAGCCCCCAGTCTTATAATAGGCATCATTCCAGATTATTGGAGAAAGTTTTGGCTTTGTCCTGAATTTGCTTAGCCAACTGGGTGATGCAGTTGGGCCTTCAGTTTGGTTGTCTTTTTTAGACTTCACCCACTTTTCATCCTAGAGGGTCGGAACATAGGCTTAAAGGTTCAGCCCATATCTCTAAGTTTAAAATCTCACCATAACTCCCTTTTTTTCATCTTTTGTTTTTTGGTGTCATTGTTAAGTCACTGAAACAGTTGAGTGAAAAGAGTTTTGGCTCTCTAGCCAAAAAAAAAAAAAAAGAGTTTTGGCTAGTAAGTCCGATTGTGAGTCTCAGCCAGGCTTGCCTGAGTCACTCAACTCAGTGACATTCATTGCTAAGCTGCATTTCCAAGCTGTCGTTCTGGCCTTACCCTTGTGCATGCAATTCCTTTCTAGGAGGAGAGGAGTTGAGTGAAGTAAATGATCAAATCAAGGAGAAGAAAAAAAAAAAAAAAACGGAGGTAAAAAAATGAAAGTACTAAATAGGAAAAAGGCTAATCTTCTCTTTTAAAAAAAGATAAGAAGTTATTATCTCATGCTACTAAATGACAGGAGTTGTAACTTTGGAAAAAGTAGTGATCATCATCTTCTCTGTAGTCATCTTTACATGCAGCCAATATCTTCCACCACTACAAATATCAATGAAATTATGCTAAAAATAACATAACGTTTTCTATTATTTTTACCTAAGATGGAAATCTTGGAAAATTACTTTTACTTAAATGCAACAATTCAATTGGATGCTAAATTGACAATACTCCAAAAGGCTCAATTCACATGCAAACAGTCAATGTACTCATGTCCAACATGCACTGCAGTTGCAGATCTTCCAAATTGTTTGTCCTATACCCTGGATTGATCGATTCATTAAATTCTGATCTAAATTTATACAATCATGCGATGAACCTGGCCAATGATCTGCTGAACTAAGTCAAAGCCCTCTAATTAAAAGTTCTCCACTTCCGTTCATCTTATTTTCATCCCCATCCGCAGTGTGTCTATTTCAGTCTATATTCACACACATACACATATATATACCATGTGTAAAACTACTAATTAGGCTACGTAGATCACACTATATCAACCTATGATGTATTTTGCTACAAACCAAATGGTAGCTTGGTGCTTTATGGGTTGCAACAATAGTCCATGGCATGATGATGGAAGGTGCTCACTATTGCAACCTTTTAACTCATGTTACCGATCCAAGGAGAAAATACCATCCAAAGATCTCTATGATGATGATAAGGATCCAAACTAACAAATGAGTTAAGATCTTATCCTCTTAAATCGTGACAGATTTTCTTAGTCAAGATCTAAATTGCCAATATATTGGGATCTTGACTTGGCACTATATCATGACTGTCTTTTAAAACTTAATTTGTCACTACTTGATATTTGTTTTTGTCTGATGTGAATCCAGAAGTACAATTTATCTCAACCTATATAGTGGAGGAGGATTCATTGAAATGATGTGACCCATGAACACGTGCCTAATCGCAATCCTGCAATCCAGATAGCCTTGTCTATTATCTACTCGTGGATGTGAATGCAGTTCTTATCCACCAAAACCTAAGCATCATTACCCTACATTGGATCTTAGACATGTGAGAAATTCCAATCTCTAACAGCACGAAAAGCATGAAGCAAGATCAAGCAACTTTGATGACAAATCCTTTTCCTGATTCATGTCTGATGATAATCTTTCTAGAGAGATGGACAGAAAAAATAGTTTGCCTGCTGATAAGGACTTCAAATAATACTCCTGTAAGAATGTGGTTGACCATCCATTGCTTATGTGGCGCACACACCCATCGTGGCATCCTTGATGGATGGGGCCAAGCCACACACAATACATTATATGAGATTTTCTAGATTCAATATTATAACTTCTTAGAAAAATTGCAAGATAGTTTATATAGGGAAGGAAAAAGGAAGATAGAAAATAGAAATGAGGTATCCAACTACCTAGGGCAGTATGTAGGGATTAATGAGTCCTTTGGTGGGGGCCGGGTTGCTAGATTCAAGCCAAGGTTGGAATAGTGAGAGATTATTATTAGGTATACTGTTCTTAAAGAATATAGTGCCTTAGATTAGTAGATTAAGACTTATCTCAAAAAAAAAAAAAAAAAAATCTTCCTTCCTCTTTGCGGATGCTATACCTAGATTTTTTTCTCATATAATATTTTATATCTCCCAATCCTGTTGATGTTGGTTTTATTTCCTAGAAAACTATTCTTGCTTTTTCATGAAGCATGATGGATGCTAGATTTTAATTTACTCTTGCTTGAGTTTTTTGGAGCATGGTTCTATTGAGGTATATGATTATGAACTTGATTGAAAATGGCTAGAAACCTTTGAGATTTTATCAGTGTATATATATTTATTTTCAACACTGTTACAACAAAATAAAACTGAAATCATGGGATATTTTCTAAGTATCTTCTTCTTCTCTTAGTACGAGTCTTTTCTTTATAGGACACGGAGATATTTTATGAACATCTTGTCCTTCCTTTAATCAGACTCTTGGTAAGAGGCTAAAGCAGTTGCTTCTGTAAGAACACAGTGTAGGATCTGCAACTTGCAACCTATCAACCATCATTTGGCCCCCATGAGCCCATGATATATATATATATATATATATATATATATATATATATATATATATATAGCCCGCAACTCTAATGATTTAGAAGGTGTCAAAATCTACATTACCTGTTTCAAAGTCTAAATTCTTTTGTTCTTTGCCATAGCCATTTCCATATAGAGTTGTGTAATTAGATTTACATATACACTAACTGAAGCACAACCGACTTCGAAGGATCCAAATTCATTGATCCAATGGTTTGTACCCTTCCATCAGTATAATGTTAAGGAGGTTGTTCCATTCACTATTGGGACCACAAATTTTGGGGTCCTAAAATGAGCAAAAGGATGTATGCATGAGAATAAAACCCCATATTCTGCAAGAATACAATACCAACCATCACTGGGTGGGTGAGGCTCAGCTTTTTTAGAACTCAACGCAGAAATGATGTAACTTGCAAGGCATCTTCTTTCCACGGAGGCAGCGACTACCGATATCCTACTGTCTCTCTTTTCAGCAAGGCTGATATTCCATCTCATCCAATCTGTGTTGGTTGCTTTTCTGAAAAGACATGAAAACTTTTCTTAAAAGGAAAAAAAAATCCAACTAGAGCATGTGGAGAGAATCAGCTCCATATCATGAGGACAAGTACTTTTTTTTCATGGGCTTGTCTGCAGGAATTCTTTTCTAGCTGCATGAGACTACCTAATTCACTCATGGGTTCCTGCCTGCCTAGGTTTATAAGAATTCCTCAGGTATCTACCTCTAGAAACATACTACTTGCTTTTTAGGTTGGTGAATAACATCGCAAGAGCATCATCCCTTTGACTAGGTATCTGTCTATTGGAGGAATTACTTGATCCATTTCTATTAAAAGACTCAAATTGACTCACCCTAACTTGGCTGAGTCAGTTTGACTTGCAGCTGCCTGGACAAACAAGTTCCACCTGCTTCCTCTAATTGTCTAAAGCACAGGTCAAACTCTCCTGAGTTACCTGACCCTGTGCCCTTCCATGCTACTTGGGGCATCCATGATCTGAATATATGGGTAGCATCATCTTCATCTTGGAACATCTCCTAGACTAGTGATTTGAACGAATCTAGATATCGCAGTGAATCATCCTAGTCATCCAATCTTTCCTTGCATTGAGTGAGGACTGTTGATGTACTTCATTTCGAACCATGGTCATCCATGTTGTGGCCTATTATATATTTGGTCTGGATTGCCAAATCATGGGCCTCTTCTTGTATACAAACAAAAATCCCTAGATGCCAAGCATATATTCTAGTACTTTACTGTCTACATAAAGCAGGTCAAGATTAGAAAAGCATCTATGTGCAAGGTATGCGCAGTAATTATCAAAAATTCCTAGTACATGTTCATTGTGTACATCGGTCATAATTACAAAAGCGTCCCTATCTAGTTACCATAGTAAACTATTGCATTATTAACCTAGCTTTCAGGCATCATTTTTAAGGCACTCTATGGTGAAACCTAACTAAGAAATGATATAGGAGGAATCCTTATCCTTAATACATAGATAGGAGAGACCATATTACAGCTTTTCATAGAGAGCAAACAATGGTCTTGTAACTATCAAATTTTAAAATAAGGTAGAGTTTCAGTCATTAAAGCATCTTTTAAAGAAGTGATTGTGGTCTTTCGATAGCAGAACACAAGTGCTCCAAATCTTATCATTTACAATGCCAAATATCAGTTGTGCAACATGAATCCCAGATTATGATTTTACTAGGATTTTGGACTTCCAATGGTCAAGACTTAAACTATTTGAGAATATGATGATATCAATGAGGGGGATGTGGAGTTTTATTAAAACATCATATTCTAATATGATTCTTAAATCACTTTTAAAGCAATCGAGAACAATTATAAATAATTCATACGTCACTCATACGCTGAATCCTTATGTACATTCCCATTATTGTTTGTCTGCCTAAGAAATCTTTTAGGATTTCATAGGTTAAATCAAGTAGAAACGCGACAAATCGCATATCCATTTCTCATCAGTTTGGTGAACTATTGATTAAGAAAAGAGAGAAGAAAAAGAAGAAGAGAGTAGACATTCCGCCGCAGGGTCAGAAAGAAAGCCAGGCACTATCTTCCGAAAAGCGATACGGAGGAGAATCTGACGCAAATCTTTCGTAAGAAAAGAGATAATGATAACAATAATAATTACAAGCACAAGAATACATTTTGAACCCTAAAAAATAGCCATGATATATAGCCATGATCACATTCCTCAGAAGAGTGAGAGAAGTGTACAAAAAGAGGTCTCTCTCAGAATTCCTCCACACCACCAACCCCTCACACCCCATCATCAAAAACAGAAACTAGTTAACTGATGGAACAACTGGATGTTGAAATAAAAGAAGCCACTCTTGTGGCTCCTTCAGAGCCAACTCCCACACACATTCTTCAGCTCTCTGCATTGGACTCTCAGCCTTTCCTTCGCTTCACCATTGAATACCTCCTTGTTTATCCACCTTCTTGTGATCACGACCGGGCCGCGATTGCTGCTCGGCTCAAGGATGGGCTTGCAAGAGCCTTGGTCCCCTACTACCCGCTAGCAGGCCGGGTCAGACCCCAGGCTAGCAGCAGCTCAAGGCTTGAAGTTGTGTGCCAGGCCCAGGGAGCAGTCTTCATCGAAGCAGTCTCCAATGTACGTGTCTATGAATTTGAGCGGGCCCCACACAACCCCGACCACCGGCGGAAGTTTCTGGCCCTGCATGTTGCAGATGTGTTGCTGGGCCCGCCGCTCGTGGTCCAGCTTACTTGGCTTGCTGACGGAGCAGCCGCCGTGGGTGTGGGGATCAGCCACTGCATTTGTGATGGTGTTGGCAGTGGCGAGTTTCTTAACTCGTGGTCTGAGTTTGTGAATGGGCGGCGAGGACTCAATGGTTCATGGCCCAAGCCAGTATGGAACCGCCACCTTCTCGATCCCTTGCAATCCTCTACGCGCTCAGTGCCCCACCCTGAGTTTGAACGAGTTCCAGACCTTAGCCGCTTCTCCACGAGGCTCGCTCGCAACCGACTCACCCCAACTGCCATCTGCTTCAACCGTGGACACCTTGCTGAGCTGAAAAAGCTCGCATTGAAGGATAAGTGGTTCGATTCGGGGCGTCTCCTGGGTCGACTCGGTGAGTCCTCATACACATCATTCGAAGTCCTTGCTGCGCATGTCTGGAGGTGTTGGGTAAGGGCAATGGGATTGGCAGACAGGCAGATTGTGAGGTTGCTATTCAGCATAAACGCCCGAAAGCGAGTTGAACCGAGTCTCCCAGAGGGGTACTATGGGAACGGGTTCGTGCTCGGTTGCGCGCAAACTACGGTGAAGGAGCTCAGAGAGAAGGGACTGGGTTTTGCTGCGAGGCTGGTGAGGAAGGCCAAGGAGAGGGTGGACGGCGATTATGTGAGATCGGTGGTGGAAGCGGTGACTGAGTCTAGGGCGAGTCCTGACTCAGTGGGAGTGCTGATCTTGTCACAATGGTCCAGGCTGGGCTTGGAGAAAGTGGACATTGGGTTGGGGAGGCCAGTTCATGTGGGGCCCATTTGTAGTGACATATATTGTCTGTTCTTGCCTGTTTTCAATGAGGATGATGCAGTGAAGGTGATGCTTGCAGTGCCAAAGAGTGTGGTTGCTAAGTATGAGCATTTGCTTAGGAACCCTAAGTAGAGCTACTTCTCCTGTGTGTGAATTATTTTATAGGAGTGCTTTGGCAGTCCCCTGGTCTACTCAAAATTGTAAATCTGCACTAATTGGGCTGTAAGGTGAATGGAGTTTTCTCAGTCTAAGCCATCATCTTATTGTGGCCCAATAGACAGGAGGTTCGATCGAATCATTTTCAGCTGCAACTGTGAGTCGCCAATTTTTTTTTCCCATCTTCTGTTGCGAGTAAATTTAGAGATTTTTCTTATTAGATTTTGTTCTTCATTCACTTTTGTTTTGAGTTTGAGATTGACATTTGACAGTTGTTGTCCTCGTTGTCCTCATAATCAATAGTGTCAAAGCCTTATTCTATCAATCTGGTCCTTCAAAAATTTCTACTTTTAACTCAGGTGGCAATTACTTGGTTGATTTTGGGCCTGTTTGCCTCATGTTTAATTTTTACTCAAGAGTCAAGAAAAAGTAGCTGTAAGTTACTTGTTTTTGAGCAAAATCA
Source organism: Cinnamomum chago (assembly GCA_038049695.1). NCBI lineage: Eukaryota > Viridiplantae > Streptophyta > Magnoliopsida > Laurales > Lauraceae > Cinnamomum > Cinnamomum chago. Next base: position 10,398,938 of record CP142453.1, on the reverse strand, counting down.
GTTGAGATCTTCAATGATATTGAGATGCCTTTCTGTCCTTTTTGGTTGTATCTTTTTACAGGAGCAGGTAAATATGTTTGGATGCAAACAGGGTTCGTTTATTTGCATGTAGTTTGCAAGTCATATATAGTTGTTTGTTCTTCTTCACAATCACTTGACGGCGCAGTAAATGGAGTTACAGGATATCTTGGGATTTTTACCCTTTGGGTTCGCTTGTATTCCTTCTTTCATTGTGCTTTGTAGGACCCTGTCATATAATTTAGTACAGCTAGCTGGTCTCCTTACTGGTACTAGGAATTGGAGTAGAGGCTGATCCTTGTTGAATCTTTTGGGGTACTAGGAATTGGAGTAGAGGCTGATCCTTGTTGAATCTTTTGGGGTTTTCTCATTTAATTTAATATAGACTCTAGCAAACTTATCATCTAAAAAAAAGTGTAGAGCAACCAAGTGGGACCTTTGGGCTTTGGTTGAAATCGTGCATTTCCTTGAAAATTGAAATTGGTTTCCACGATATTATTATATTTCATAGTTGGTACTACCACAACTTTCCCACAATAACTTTCCATGGGGGAGATGATCATATGTAGGAATTTCTTCTACTGGGAAAATGGATGAATAAAAAAAGGTGAAACTTAAGGAATCCATATGCAAGATTTATGTGTGGATCTCACATGGTGAACTTATCTGCAAGATATTTTAAATTCAAAGATGAAAGACTTTGGAAAGGTTTGTAAGAGGCATAAATTTTTCTTTGGTGGATGCCACATGTGGGCATGAATTCAATGCATCTAGTGACTCTTTCACGTCATTGAATATGCTCTAATTATCATTTTGATCTCATGTTGGAGGTTTGAAGATTTATTTAGGGTTTAATTTGTTTATTTAGTAGAACTCATAGAATTTTTAAATCTTCCATAACCTATCCATTGATGTGGAAGTCTTGAATCCTCTTATCTTTTGGAAATCCTCAAGGTTCTAGACTACTTGGCATCAAAAAGTACTCCACTTAAAAGGTCATTTGAGACTTTTCAGGTGACTGAAATTTAGAATTCTAATAAAGAAATATGGCATTTGTAAATAACAAGAATGCAATCCATCACATCATATTTATGAAATCCCTACATTGCAAATTTCAAAAAGAAATCTTGGTAAAAGAGCTGGCCCTTCGGTATTCAGGTATGGAGTTCTTTATTGATGTCACATGATTTTAGGTTCTGCCCTTTACTATCATCAAGTTATTAATTTGTTTCTTTTTGACAACCCTCTTTAAGGTTAATTTGTTGAGAGCTCTTGTAGGAATGTAAAATTATAGATCATCTTTTCAACTCTCTCTATAAATATTAATAAAAAAATTGATATATGGATAAAAAGATATGGCCTTTGGAAATAGATAGTGTCAAAGTCAAGAAATGAGAAATTATTGTCTTCCAACCCCACTAATTTTTCCATTTAAGTTAGTTTAGTCGGGTTTGATCTTTATCCTACTATATATAATCATGTAAACTTCAAGACCATTCCATATGGTATCATATGCCAAAATTTTAATGAAGAATGAGTAGTTATGACCAAGGGTAGAACTATGATTTTTTTTTTGTTATTTTTCATAATTGAGATGGACTTTCTTCACTAAGGGGTTGTTTGGCAAATCTATAACCCCACCTTTATTTCTCGTAATGAGGTTTGAAATAGATATTGAGACATTAAGACTATTTGGATGGTGCAAGTATGTATCTTTTTGAAACAGACAAAAAGACATTTTATGTTTGTATGAGGAAGACCCAAAACCTATCCTTTTCCAGACAGATGTATTCATCTAAAGAGGGGAGATGTGATGCTACAATGCTCATTGAAGTCGGTCAGTGTTTTTGTTTTTTTTTTTGAAATTATGGGCCTATGGGTGAAAATCCAAACCGTTGTATGCCTTAATAACCTCAATAACGGCTATGGCATTAAGTTTTAACCGTTGATGTTGCACAAATCACAAGATACTCTCAAAGAGATGTAAACCATTGGATCTACATTTCTAACCTTTTGTGGGACCCTCTATCAAGATCAAAACCATTGATCCTCTTCATAAGCCCAAAAACGATTATAGGATCAAATCTCAACCTTTGATCCCTTGAGAATCTCTAATAAATCATACAAAATGGTGGAACCGTTGATATCGGCGCTTTCAAACTATCTAGGTTTCATCACTCTTATTTTTTGATTTTCTTTTTCATTGTGGGGTTCTCAACTTCAATCTAAACGGTTGTTTCTCTCTATTATGTAAAGAAAGACTTTGGTATGAAAACTGAACCGTTGATTCTTTGTCAATCTGGAGATATTTGTGAAAGATTGTGGACCGTATGATATGAATTTCTTCATTTTGTGGCCATGAATATCAAGATCTGAACCGATGATCCTCTTCCTAAGCCCAAGAGCGTTTATGGCGCCAAATTTGAGTCCTTAATTCCTTTTGTATCTTTAGGAATTCATGAAAAACATTAAACCTTAGAGTCCTCAAACGTCTATTTAAATTGTGAAATGGTCTTACCAAACTGTCTAAATGTAAAACGTCTATTTTATACAGATCTGTTCTACACAGATTTAGGGTCTGTTTGGCAAATCTGATCTGTTTGTAATTGATCTGGCTCAAATAGACTATTTCAAATAGATCTATTTCAAATAGACTCCTTTCCAAATAGACCGTTTGGTAACACATCCAGTATATTTAATTCAAATAGATCTATTTGATAAAACTTGTTTGGTAAACATAAAAAGAAGAGCTTATTACAGGGGCATTTCTTGTCTTTTCCAAAAAAGTCAATTTAGGAAAGAAATTCAATTTGACATCCATTACAAATTATTTTTAAATTCATTCAAACAATGTATTATTGACTGGAACACATGGAGAAGCAATAAATTTTGTGTCTTGTCCAAATGGTGGGCCCCATGACTGGAATGATCTTGTCCGTCCAATGGAAGAAAAATATAAAATGAACCAAGCTATGTCTTGATCCACCAAATTGTTAAAATGGAGTGCCATAATCCTCTTCAAGTTACCACTTGCTTGGGCCCATTAGATCACAGCTCTGGGCTTCAAGATGTGCCCCTTGTGACAATGGTTGTCTCATAGTTGAAAGTCCCTGATAGATTTATTTCCTACGTGAGCATGCTTTTCTTTCTCGGTGCGAATAAAGATTCTTCGTTTCATTTTCTATGTTTTTTTTCTATGGGTCCCAGTGGGAGCCGGTTGAAGAAAAGAAAGTTTGTGGGGTGGAATTCCACCATGAGGCCCACCTATTGAAGTGAACATTTCACCTACATGAGGGTGCCCCTTTTTCTTCTAAGTTGGACCGGTGGTGAAGAGTGATGCTCAACTTGAAAATCTATGTTCAATTCCTACTTTCTCCGGAAAAAAAGAGAATTTCTCAGAATGGATCCTCTGGAAACATTTTCTTTTCTTTCTTTTTTTTATTTTTTTAGTATAAAAAACCCTTTTCTTTCTTGTTTTAGATTCATATTGAAGCTGATGATAGAGATGTATCGAATTATAAGCTAGAATTGCCAAGCAGCAGGCAGCGCTTAGCTTCAAAGGTGAAGTCTGCATTAGAGAACAGTCCATCTGCAAAGTACTTTCTTTCGTTGATTACAATGCTTGGTACTTCCATGGTTATTGGTGATGGAGTTATCACTCCTTGCATCTCAGGTAATACATGTTTCTTGCCTAACTAGAAAATGAGTTTCTATGATTTCTTATAGAAATGGTATTAATTCTGACATTGGAGCAAAGAATCAAAGTAGGGACCTACAAGGAGGGTTCACTTGGATGTCTGCACTTTGATAGAAAAATTCCTACAAAGGATCATTAAAAAATCCCCACCTCCAAAATACCCACAAGGGATCATCAAATGTCCCTATTTTCATAGGAAATTGTCTACTACTATTTCTCTGAGTCAAAATCTAAAAATTTGTTGGTACTTGGTACCTCTAAGATCTTCACTCACCCTTGACCTTTCACTCTTCACACCTCCAATCCAATTAGATGAAGTTCCCTCTCACCAGACCCACTTTGACATTCATCCAACCATAACTTAATGTTCATTGGCATTCTTCTGGGTTGGCCTCAACATTTGGACCACATATGAATAACATGCGGACACATTCAGAAAACAAACTAAACTAAACTATTACTTACAAATAATTGAAGCTGCTAAACACATGAACATCATTTCTGTTTTAAAATCGATATAACCTGCTCTAGGATTAGTTCACTGGCTTAGTTACAATCAGAGTGCAATTGTCTTGAGCTAACAACATGGCCTTACAAATTGATACATTTTCCATTCATGGTAATATCTGATTAATTTTCACATACTGACAATGCAAAAGACATGCAATGATAGGAGTGAATCCATATCTGAGTTGAGACATTTGGCACCATCAGTTCATACTCAAACGCTGAAACAACCTGCAAATACAGGACACTAAAATCAGGACATGGTCAATCAGTGTCAACTTTACGATATGTTAATGTAATATAATAAGAAGAATAAGGAAATGCTTAAATAGAAAATATCAATATGGGCTGGAAAACAGCCCATAAATTGGTGTAGAAATCAGCCCTGGAATGGGCCTGAAATGGGTTGCAAAACAACCCAGAAATTGGCCTGGAAATGGGCAAAAAATAATTGTAACCTATAGATGTAAATATTTCATGGTGTAAGTTATATGAACGAGATCACCTTCCACTTTTCCTGCTGATTATTATTGCTATACTTAATGGTATAAAAAAGCTAAAACTCAAAGTGCAACTATCCTTTCATGAAAGAATCATACCACACTTTCTGGCACTCCTGCAGGCGGCAAAGGAAGGTTTTTTTGGAGGAGGGGTACTCTCATAAGATCGTTTGTCAAACCTCCATTCCCCAATCTTTCCATAAGTTAGCTGGCCCTAAAATGGCAACATAACACAAATGGTGTCACATAACATACAACAGAAAATAAAAACACAATTGAAGTATTGTTGTCTTAATGATCAAGAACAACAATTTTTTTTTTTTTTTTTGTTAAAATAGAAATCTCAGTAATAAGAATCTCTGATATAAAAACAATGAACAAGAGTTCAGCAACCCCAGTACCTTCATGTCATAGTCACATCCATAAGTATAATGAATTATAAACTTCTTGCCAACTTCTAGATCCCAAGGAGGCTATAAGATGGGGATATGGAAACCAGTGAGTACAACAAAGAAACGGTATGAATCATTCGAGCAAAGCAAACCCATCCAACCTGAATCATGAAGTCCTTGTACAAGATGTTGCTCACATCATGGAAAGCAGATGCAACAGCATAAGCATACCTTCAAAGTAAATATGAAAAAAATGACAATGTAAATGAAACAGAGAGAGAATTTTGAACATGAGAAAGAAGGAACCATGGTGGTGAGCCTTAATCTAGTGGACAAAAACATCAAAATCATATAAAGATGAAGAGTGATTTTTCTGGGTAAAAACATGAATGAGAATCACCTTGCTGATGATGACAGGAGAATTTCCAATGGGGTCAATGTTGGTGATTGGGCCCTTGTCTTCAGGAAAGAACTTTCTAAGAGTAGACTCATACTTTTTCGGTTCGATGTAGAAGAAAGGGAACGCAACTCCAAGCCCGCCTTTTGATAAGTTTGGTATAGGTTTGACAATAATATGATCTGGTTCTGCCATCAGTATATATCTGTTTTAAATTGACAAAGACCCAGTTAACAAAAAATCAACAAAGATCCATTTCCAACAAGATTAATGATCAAAGTGATTCTTACTCTTCTTCAATGTTTGCCTTTTTAAGCCACTGGACAAATGCCCAAGGTCTATTAAGGACTATATACCCCTGAAATTGTAAGAAAACACACGATTAAAAGAAAGTCCTTCAAGTTGGAAACATCTAGTATCTGCTTAATCCCAAATAAATATCAGAAAAGGACAAGATATTTGTTATAAATTTAAACTAGTTGTCCCAAGAAGACTTGATACTTTTCAGTTTATTAATTATTGAATAGATAGATCCACACGCCCCTCCCCTCGTAATACTACTAGTGTGGAAACAGAACTACAAATCAAACCTTCAAGTTAAGTAATTATGGTGCATTTGGAAATTCCACAATGCTTCATTTCAAGAGCTGTAATGCATTAGAGGCTGACTTATGGAACAAAGGAATTAAAAATTATAAAAAAAAGAAATAAAAAACTGCCCGATACAATGCCAATTCTTTCATACACCTCCAAATAGCATAACACGGAGAAACAATGGCACAATATACCCAAGAGATCTTATTAAGAAGATTACAGTCCCCACTCACTGAAATGATCACATCCGGTCATTTTTTTTAGGAACTTTGAATGCAAAGGCAGGTCCACCATTACAGAGGTTGTCCTAAGACCACCCTGGCAAGGTGGGTAGCAGATCACCATTCATTTCCAGTCCTATAACCAACTTAATCTTAGTTGACAATGTTTCTTTGCACTCCCTGCGTGCCACCATCCATTATAGGCCGTTTTAGTCTTCAAGTGTGTTCATGGAAACAATCAACAGATTTCTCAAGAATGGAATGTAATTAGATTATCGGAAGCACAACTAAAACCCAAATTCCACAAACACAAAGGTCCTATTTAGTTCCTTTGAACTCGATTAAGCTGCATTCAGTTTACTATTAAATATAATTACATGCAACTCTTTTTACCTATAATTGGCTATTGAAAAGAACAACATTACAGGTGATTCAGGGTACAAAAAAACATATGAGCCCTCGTTACATGTACACCTAGTAACCTGCGCCCAGTCTATGAAAATCTAATTGGGCCCAAAACAAACCAATCATCAATCCAATACACCTCCAGTCCGAAATTCCCAACCCAAATAATCAATTCAGCAAAGACAAACATTCTTAACATGAAATCAGCATCATATCATACCAAGAAGCATGCTATCCAACTGTGATTTGTCACCATAAAAAATCCACAATACTTCTCATAATTCAGCACCAACTCCATAATCAACATGGAAAGAGGTTGGGAAAAAGAACGGAAAAACACCATTTTTCCACTTTCTTTCAGTTCAAAAAACGAACCCACAATCTCAAAACCTGAATTTATGAAGGAAAAAAAAAAAAAAAAACAGACCCATAGTCCTAACAATTCAGAAATTCCAATGAAAACCCACAGGAAACGTAATTCTATCAATTGATTCTCCACTTAGGTGATCCATACCAGGCCAAAAGCCATAACCCATAGTTCATCACCAATAGATACGAAGAAAAAGAGAAGAAAGAAACCATTTTTCCACTTTCTTTTAGCTGAAAGAACAAAACCCATAATCTATAAATCGAAATTGAAGAAAGTACAGACTCGCAATCCAAACAATTGAAAAACAACAACAAGGACAAAACCCCACATCGAAAAACTCATTCTTTCAACGAATTCTCCACATACCTGATCCATACCGGGCGGGAGGGGATCGGCAACGAAGGTGGGTATCTCATCCATGTACTTGTCGGGCCTACCCGAGTGCAGGATCCTGGTGAACCCGCCCATCTCTGAACCCGGTTCGTTTCTGAATTTCTTGAACCAGTAGTACATGACCCTGCACTGCCAGGTGTTGTAGACCGAGTTGGAAGCAGTCACAGCTGTGTGGAAGAGCCTCTTCTTAGACGTACTGGATTTGCCGTGGGGCATCTTGATGATGGGGTCAACAGAGAAGATATGGGAAGATGAAGAGATGGGGTTGCTGCTTGTATCAGGGCCAGGAAAGCCCTGTTTGAGGGGGTCATTGGTGGAGATGATGATGTTGTATGTGATTGCAGCTACTGAGAGGGTAATGAACACTGTGTAGAAGATGCTCTCACACCCCATTTCTTATTCTTCTGTTCTTTTAGGGTAAACTTGTCAATCCCAGAAAAAGAAGAGGGCAAACTTGTCCAAAAATAAACTGGAATGGCCTACCCGCTTCAGACATTTTGCTCTGTCTCAAGTAGCATTGTTTCTGGCCCATTGTAAAATAGACAGCAAATGTCTATTTTCTATTTGAAACAGACATATAAATTGGTGCATCCAAACAGTCTAATGTCTTTCTCAAACATTTTTAAGAGATATAGACCCTGAATTTAGACATGCCAAACGGGACCTTATTATCCACATGTCTGTTTCATACAGATAAGATTTGTCAAACAGGGCCTAACTTCTCAATAAAAAAGCTAGAGAGCCAAAGTAATATTAGAATAGTGGTGTCATAGCGGTTTGAATTAAAGGAAAGAAAGGGCAAGAGATGGTTGAATCATGCCATTTGCTTAAATCGAAGGGGCAACCAAGTCCTTGAAGGCCACAAATGCTTCCAACCAATGCTGACAGGCAGAGCATGAAAATAAAAGGAACAAACCTAGGAACTCTATAAATCCCAACTAGCAGTGTTTGGTAACAGATGAGGGCAGATTTGGGGATTTTTCACTCCCGTAGATTTGAGGACTGTCTCTCAGGACTTGTATGGCCAAAATCTTCACATTGATTTCACTGCGTATTTGTGTGCATAGACAAGAAAATTTGGATTTAGTGCATGAATCCGCACAAGTAAGGATTTTCAAATTCTCTAGTTGGTGGTAGGATATAAAAATCCACACAAACAGGATTTGCACTAGACTAATTTGTCAATTGAATTTCTTTTAAATTCTCAAAAAAAAAAAGATGAAGAATTATGAAAAGATTTGGTTGCCATATGTAACCTGATAGATAAAAAAAAGGGAGAATTTCAAAAAAGTTCTTAAGTTTCGACCTTATGTAAAAAAATGATACAAATTTTAAAACTTTTCAAATTAGTCCCTAAGTTTTTCAAGAAGTTTTTAATTAAGGACATTCATCTATTTAAAGTTATTTTTCGGCAACTTTTTTCCTATATTTTTTAAATGCCCAAATTACCCTTCATTGTAATAAAACTCTCATTCACTTCTTCTATATTCTTTTCATTTCCCTCGCCGGCATCCTCACAGTGATGAAGGACATCCAGTATTCCTACAGCGATTGGCTTCATGTAGTGGCTGCCGAAACCATGTCATGGCTTTAAATGAAGGATAATTTGAATATTTTTAAAATATTGAGGGAAAAAGTCACCAGAAAATACCTTTAAATGACAGGATGTCCTTAATTGAAAATTTACTGGAAAGCTTAGGGTCTAATTTGAAAAGTTTCAAAACTTATGTCCTTTTTTGAAATAAAGCAAAAACTTAAGGTTGAAAATTTCAAAAAAAAGAAAGAAAGGGAAAGATGAATGGATAGGGTCGAAAACGACGACTGGTTGAGGGATAGATGCCATAGGGATTAGGGACTACTCAGTTGGGGATAATGGACTCCACAATGTAAGCAAGTATAATAAACCCCTTGAGTGATTGATGCACCCAATCTGCCATGCTTCTGTAACAGAAGGATTCCTCAAGTGAGAGGAATCCTAAGTGCCTATGTGAGACAGGACGTCAAACTAGGTTGATGAGTATGAAGTATGAACCCAAAGTGGATGAGAATGATCAATGAATGGATTGGTCGGCCTACATAAGACTTGACGATGTGGGTTGAGGCAATGCTGACAATAATGTGGCATCTCCATATGGATGGATGTTAATGGGGGCATTTCATATATCCATACAGCAAGCTGGTTTAATGGATTCCTAGCTATTGGGATGAACTTGGACCAGTTTTTTTCACGACCTCAAAAAGCCCAAGCCGCCCCTGCGCCCCCCCCCCCGCCCCCCCCCCCAACACACAAAGCTCCCTTGATTACAGGGAGTGTTTATGGGCCGGGCCGGGCTTAGGAATATCCAAAAAAACCATAGGCCTAAGTCCAACCTGAGCCCAACTGTGGCCATAAGTGCCTGGCCAGTGGCCAGAGCCCGGTCAGCCTAAAAGCTATTAAGCCTGAGATCGGCCCATCTAGTCAGTCAGACCCTAGCCCAATCCATGAGCACCCATAATTAGAGATTACATACACCATTAGAAGGGGCTCCACAGAGGCTTGTGTTGGAAATTTATACTAAAAACATACTTTAGGTATTTGTCTTTGACTGCTTCATTTTTAGTATATTTTGTTTTCTCATCTAACTGAGATTTTATATGGGCAAATTGTTGTATTATTAATTATTATGCATGTGAGTGTCTTTTATTATATAAAGTAGACAAATTTGTGTGTAGAGTTTTGCTTACACACGGAAAACTCATTTGTCGGTTCTTATAGAATATAAGTTGTTGTTCACAATCTAGATGGATTTGGACATATCATCGTTACGATTGTAGCATGATATTTCAACAGGCTTGTTTTGGCTAAGAGAAACGGTATAGTTTCAACTTATTATGGTAGTACGCTTTGTGTGTATTGAACAAGACCGTGTTTTGGTGTTTATTGTCTTTATACTGACTATATAAGATGATGAACATCCAAATGGTTATTATAAATGCTTATACTCTTAATCTTGACATAAATAATAGACACATACATTTAGTGTTTGGCATTTTGATTTACAAAGGAGTGAGATCTTTTATGGGTCAACAATCTCACTGAATTGGATGATTACACTACGTGTTATGGTGGATATTAGTTTATTGACGGAATCCACGTCCCGTAATAGGGATTGATAATATCTCCTTGATGAAGCTTTTAAGTTTTGATTATGTCAAACCCTGTAGGTGGACTTTGTGTCCGATTTATCAAATAAGTTAAGTGTAAGGTCTCAAGGAATTATAAAGATGTCGATTGAATATAGATATCCGTAATTATTTAATTGATGGATATCTGAAATCTTAACACGGGAGATTAATAAGCATTTAATAACAAGAAGCTCGAAATATTATTTTGAGAATAATGACAGGAGTGCAATTACAATTCTTTAGTGGACTGAATTGTAATTTATGGAACTAGGATTCTAATTTGGGTCGAATTGGGGTTTCCTATTTTCATAAGGAGCCTATTCTTATTTCCTTCTTAAGATCCATATTGTAGCCTATAAATATGCGTTACTGCTCTCTACGTTAACATACAAGAATAAGAAGAGAGAAATCTCGGTTTTGGAGAGCAGATGAGAATTCGCAGAAGAGGCTCACTCCTTGGTGTGAGTTCGAGTATATAGGAATACAGTAGAAGATCTTGAGGTTTTCGGGTTGCTGTAAGATCGAGATCAAATCAGTGAGATCTCGCAAGTATGATTTAATCATATTAGTTCAAGATTATTTCCGCAATGATCTGTACGCAATATCTAGAGATCCTAGTTTCTACTCGTTTCTAACAGCTTGTTCATTCATTGGTAAAGATCAGTGCCCACATTGCTCGGTAAAGAGAGGCCCATCCTATTAAATCATCAAGTGTGAGTCATGAGATTCTGAGAAGCAGGAGTGGTACCCGAATTAGAACATTTTGTTTAGTTAAATCTTTTTAATACAATGACTTGAGCAGTAACTACAATTGAGCAGTCTAGAACAAAATTTCATTGAGAAGCAATGAATGAGATATCAAACATAAAAGCTCTTTATAAATAGAACCCATAGCTAAACCAGTATTATGAACTCTATCTAGCACACAAGAAAACTCACAATGTTGATATGGTCGAGATTAGCAGGGTACGAATCTTGGTAACCCTTCTCCAAGCCCAGACTTCCGATTATCTACCACTTAATCCAAGCCCAGCCCAAATAATAAATGGGCCCAAATTTTAAATCCTAGCCCGGCTTAGGGCTTAAACCTAATTCCTAAGCCCAGCCCAAAGCGGTCTGGGCCTTGGTGGGGCTCAGGCCGGTCTGGTCCATGAAAGGAGAGCTCGTGGTTATGACAAAGTGGAGACGAGGTTGGAGCTCCCTACTTATAAAGAGAGCATGTGGGTATGACAAAGATGCAGAAACTGGAGCATTGACTACTTTATAGAAAGTATGTCAATTGCTTTTCATTATCAATTTACAACCACAATCTATAAAATGAAAAGTTATTAGTGTTCATGCAAGGAACAGTGTAAAAAAACTAACAGCTGAAGAAAAAAAAAATGCATATCCCATATCTCAGCTTCATGATCCCTCTGTTTGTTTGGACGAGGAAAGGAATAGAAGAGTGAAATGTTACAATAGGGAAAAATTAAAGAGCAGTGAGGTCGAGATAAATGTGTGATGAATTATTTTGCTGCGTTTGGACTTAGATGATTGGGGCAAGGTAAAACTAGCACAATGATCCGTGTTGTGCATGTACATGACCCACATGGCTAGGTAAAATTACAAAGTTTTTGGTCCCCAAATTCTTCATCGAGTGTGTTTCATAGCATGTAGTCTCATTTTGAAACAAATCCGGCACTAATTTGGGAGAAGAAAACTTTTTATTTTTTTTTGCGATCAGAGGGTTCTAAACTCTTTAATTTGCCGGGCAGGGTTGTCCTAACTCTACCCTCAATAGACGCAGGAAAAGGCCTGAGTGGGCCAAAGCCCTCCGAGGGCCTCCACTACCTAAGCCCTTACCCTACACTTGATGGCGAAGGCCGGGGAGAGGGCAAATCTTATAAAACTTTTCCTTTTTTTGAAATAAGGTAAGAACTTAAGGCCTTATTGAAAACTTTTCCTAATATAAAAGGCCTATATAAGAAGTAATAAAACTAGAAGAAAGGGATTAGAAGCAACCATTCTACATTTATTGCTCATGCATTAAGTACAATACATCACTTAAAAAATTAAATATAGATGAAATGAACCATGTATGTGTCCATGGATTATTTGGATATTTTATAATGGATAGGTTGGTATGAAATTACCTTCGTATCCTCTTTTTATTATTACCAAGTGACCGTGATAAGAGCAATTTAGTATATATTTACATATATAAATAAATATATATTATATAAAATAAATAAATGCAGGAGAAAGAGATCCAAAGCCAGGTTGGGCTAGTACTATCTAAGTCGTCCCTCAAATTTTAGGGCCTGCAAAAAAAATCTCCAAACTTGGCCCTAGTGCTTTCCCTTAGAAATAATAGCCCTCGCTCATTTTAAGGGCTTTTTGAGGCCCTTTCCAAGGCCCATTGTCTTAGGACTAAATTATTAGATCTAATTAGATTGATAAATTCAAATTTTGATGGGGAGGAAGAGCACGCTACCGAAACATTAATATCTAAAATATATATTTTTTAATAGAATCATTTTTATCCTAGGCCCAAAATCATTCATAGAGAAACAACAACATAGCTGAACCTTCGCCTGGCAAAATCTTCACCGATTGTGTTCCATATCAAGTAGTTTCGGCCTCAAACAAATTGGATGGGCCGGGAACCAAAAATATACTATCAACAATGCTTACTCCAATTAAGAAATAAAGACCAAAATCTAATTCAAAGGCATATATATATATGGGGAGAATCCCTCTCCTCAGCTCATGTGCAGCATAAGGTCCGCTCAAGCGTGCCAACCGCACGTGTGGGCGATGAAAAGAGGCAGACGATTTTTACAGCCCGCCCATTTGGAGATGAGCCCGCCCATTTCATTTCATCCTCCATCACAACGATTCCCATTTCTGAAAACAGAGAACGACGATGCAAAGGGTTCAGCCAAGAAACCAAAATCCATGGCACCTCCACGCCCTCTCCCATATGCAATCGGAGACGCCCTCTCATCCGGACTGCAATCGTAGTTGCTTTCCTCGGTAGGTGAGAAGCAAACCCCATCTTCCTCATCCTCAGCTCTGAACGAACAGCACTTGGGCATCACCTCCACGCTCCCTCTCCTTCCATCCCAAGCTCTCCCTCTCGCACCTCTCTTTCTCCCGCGTTCATACGCCAGGTAAGGGTCCTCTCTTCTACTCTCCCTCTCCCTCCCTCCCTCTCTCTCTCTTCGTTTTTTATTTTTCATTCAGTAACCGATCCCAGTACAAATAGGATGTGCTCTTTTTTTGTTTTTTAGTTTTTTTTTTTTGTTTTTCAGTGCACGGTCTGGGTTTTGTTAGATTTTAGGGATTGTCTTTGGGATTTTAGGGTTTGTAGTGGGGATTTGAGGGTTTGGGGGTTGGGATATATATACTTCCTTTTGCTTTCTAATTGCTTGCAAAACCCCACTGCTTAATTTCTTTTTTTATAAATTTGGAATTTTTCACAAGTCAAGTAGATTAGTGAACGCATGGGATTTTACTTCTCTGTAGCCTAGTCTGTGATGGTGTTCATGTACCAAGAATAGGAATTACCTGTAACATTTCTACCCCAAATGGACTCATTTGCCTACTTGGTATTGAGTTAATAGGAATTCATATTGAAGAGGGTCTAATGTTGATATGTGGATTGAATCATCAATTTCCTTGGTTTTAATTTAGTGGCCTGATGTGTAGGGTAGGTAATCATTTCCTATCAGAGATTCAGAGGAGAGATTTTTTGGGTAGTTAAAAACAATGTATCTGGAGAAAATCTATTTGTGTGACTCTGGCCAACGGATCAAGAACAATGGTTTTTCTTTTGGAGTTTATTTATTTTTTTAGTTTCTTTGATGGGATGTTATCAGTTTGATGAATTGTTACTAGTTTATGGCTAGACATTGCTGAAATGTTGAAATCGATTCATATGTTTAATGATCAGATGAAGTTAAGTGTAGAATAGTCTAAGACATTGCTGAAACATTGAATGGCCTGAAACTAGCAATAGAATTGTCTAAAACTAGAGATGGTTAACAGTCTGGGATATTGCTCAAATGTTGAATGGGTATCTGAATTTTTTATGATGCAGCCATTTGATGTCTAAGACATTACTGAAACATTGAATGGCCTGAAACTAGCAATAGAATTGTCTAAAACTAGAGATGGTTAATAGTCTGGGATATTGCTCAAATGTTGAATGGGTATGTGATTTTTTGGGTGCCACTTGTGGATCTTCATGATTGATCTTTCACTTTTAGTTCCTACCATAGAAACTACAAAAGCATTGCCCTTAAAAGATACATGCCTAGTATGAACTATTTACCATGTATAATCTGGAATGGGTGCAATTGGATGTCCTAGAGTGGTGCTGACAATTTGAATTTCTAACCTCTTAGGTGTAAAATTTCTTAAAACTCCCAACTTTTTATTGTCTTTATCAGGCACAGGTTCTTCGATATAATGGTTGTGGTGGTATGATTTGTGCGATTATCATATGGTGGCCAGGCTGTGACAGGTGGTCTGGATTGGATGAGTAACTACTTGATTATGTTGGGTTATTGAGTGCTAAGCTGGAGTTCTATTTTATATTAGACATTCACCAAGGGACTTCTTATTGAACATTGAATTAGGTTCAGACTTGGGTGTGAAACTCATCAATGGGTTCACTTTCCAGTCAGTATCATGTTCTTGAACTTGGAAAAATGAGTTAAATATAAGGATTTTTTTTTTTTTTTTTTTTTAGAGGACTTCTGAATGCAATGGAGGAGGATGGATGGAAATAGCTTTTGAGTGACATTATGTGTTCATCAATTCAATAATGAGCCTGTGGCACAGTAATAAAATTCAATTTCCTCCAAAGACTTTGAAGGAAGTCATTGCCTCTCAAAATTATTCTACTCTTTGTAGTGTATGTGTTGAGTGGAAAAGCTGCACATTAATTTAGTTTTTGGCCATGTAATTCTGATTGTACTTTTTTTTTTGTGACCAGACATTTTTTTAAAATGTATCTATGTTCAAATTGCATCCCAAACATACTTCCTTTAGTATTCTGTTACTATGAATTTTATATGCAGTGGCTTCTCATGGCCTTTGACTTTGAAGCACAACTGGATGATGAAAGTGAAGAACAACAGATGGCATGACTTTTATTTCTTTTAGTTTTGCTCGCTGCTGCAACTGAAAGGAGTACCCACATTATTCAAAGGATTAACCAGTTTGTCCTATGTGATTCTCATGTCATCTTTAAGTATGTGATATGAAGTTTTTTATTTATTTCTAACATGAAAATTTTATGTATGAATTAACATATTAGGTTAAGAATATGTAGGCAGGTCATCGTCTGTTTCATTACAAAACTTAGAATGGGCTCCAAAGTGCCCATGCGGATACGGGACTATGATTCCAAAGACTTCTCGTACAACATCCAACCCTGGTCGCAGATTTTGGAAATGCCCGGATTTGCATGTATGTTAAGATTCCAACATCACCCATTAATGTATTCTTTTGAGTACAATATTATGGCTTATTATGATGCATTTTATCACAGGGAGAAAGAGGTTGTAGTCTTCTAATCTGGATGGATGAACTTACGTCGGAATGGATTCCCAACTCAAATACAGGAAGTGGCAATATTGACGCAAAAATGGAAGAAATGAAAAGCGCCGTTGAAGAAATGAGGCTTGAAATGCGTCGTGTAAGAGAAAGCATAGACCACCAAAACAGGGGAAGCAGACGCGAAAATGGAGTTGCCTTTATGCTTGTCATTATAATCTTTTTTGTTACATGTATTTGGTACCAGAAGAATGTTCGCGACAGTCTATTAGAGTTGATGTAAACCTTTGGAGTTGATGTTTGTAATACACTTTTAAGACTGCTAGTATATGAAATTTCAATTATTAACTCCTCATTCGTTTATTGTAAAATCTAAACTTTACTACTTTGGTGCTTACTCTGAAGGTCTATGATGCAAGAAGTTGAATGCTAACAAGAGAACTCAAATCACAACACTGTATTACTCCTGAGGACTCAAATCACACAATGCTAACAAGAGAAATTGTGAGCAGCTAGTTGTTTAAC
Organism: Cinnamomum chago; assembly: GCA_038049695.1. Classification (NCBI taxonomy): domain Eukaryota; kingdom Viridiplantae; phylum Streptophyta; class Magnoliopsida; order Laurales; family Lauraceae; genus Cinnamomum; species Cinnamomum chago. The sequence continues at coordinate 10,382,207 of CP142453.1, read as the reverse complement.
AAGTGGTAATGTCATTCGTAAAGAAGCTCGATGGCCACATAACTCAGGCTCTTGTAGTAGCTGCCAGGTCCTGCAACCATTGAAAGTCTCTGTTTGTGGATAGAGATTGTTATGTACATCACAGTTCGTAAGAAGTAGAGCTTACAACCTCTTTTACAACTCAATTATTTGTTCCCTCCCAATTTTGAGTGGTCGCCTCAGGAGAGTTTCCAAAGAACACATTGTTCCAAGGAAAGGGAAAAAAACTCAAGAAAGTAAGTCAGATTTGAAGATGTTTATAAGAAATGACCTTCACCCCCTCTCCACCCTCAAAAAGTTTTTTCTCTTCTCTCCTATTTTCTTTTAATTTTTTGAAGAGACAAAAAGGAAGAGAAGTTGTTTCTGAAAAAAAAAAATGTTGGGACTCCTTTTATTACAGCTAGTGATTCTAATGCAACATGACTCATTTTCTTAAGAGCATTAAACTCTATTTCAATTATAGGCATGCAGTACTCACTTGAAAAATATGAGTTTAGCAAGAAAAGTACACGCATAGAAAACCTTGCCATGGTTACAGCTTAAAATAGAGTATCTGAATGAAATACTTAACAGTTGACCACACAATAAGACATGCCACTGATCCATTGAGACACAAAACAATGAAAGATCAAAACAAATATAAATGGTGTATCAATGGAACTCTACAATTCAGATCTATGACCTTCAACTGTTATGCAATTAGCTTAACAAACTTGCACAACACAATACAAGATTAGGCCTATTGTTATTACAAACGGAAAAAAAAAACCCATAAAATGAGAATTTTCAAAATGGTCCCTATGTTTCAACCTGACTACAGAAAAGGGTTCAATGAATCAATACCATAAAAAAGGTCACGAAATTTTTTGAAAGCTTTCAAACAAGTCCTGTTAGGGATTTTGTATTTGCAATTTGATGGATGCTTTTTCACTTTAACATCATTTGAATTTTCACATGTGCATTGTTTTAGAAAACCTTGAAATCTGATTTTATACATGCATTGCTTTTAAGATTTGTAAAACTTTTGTTTTATGCATGTTTTGTTTCTAACCTTGTGTGCATTGGATTGAACTTGATAAGTAATATGATTGTTCCATGTCACACACCATTAGCATTATAATGTTCATGTTTGCCACCTCTCGTGCTCACATAGGTATATCTCATGACCACCATGTTTATGTGTTCATAATATTGGTTGGTTGTTAGTTGAGGTTGGCTTCATGTTTGAATTTCATTTCACTCATCTTGCACTTTAATAGTCATATTTATTGATTGAATGAAATGATTTTCAAAACCTTCATAGCATATACTTTCCATAGTTAGATTGATTGATGCTATGATTAATAAACCCCATATCATGGATAGCTCTAATTTGGATTTTTCCTAATAGTTATATTTTTAAATTCATTTTAGAGTGATTGTGTTTAATAGTCATATCCCTAAATCTCAATTGGTATTCTTTGTTTTTCCAATTGGTATCCATGATTGCTTTTCCCATTAGACCTTGCTCTCTTTTGGTAATTTGATCATATCGAGCCTTATAGTTAAATGAATCTAATCCTTTCCTTGAAGTTGACCCTCATTTGGTTAAACCATCTACTTCTTGAACCAAATAGTTATACCTTGTCAAAAGTTTGACAAAAGAAGAGAATGGATTGAGGGGGAGTGTAAACCTTCTTAGGAAGTATTAGTTTTGATAAAATTGACCCTTGGATTGCCTTTGAACCCTTAGAAGATAACTTCCATACATGATAGCCTGTTATGTATTTCATTTTCGATTTCATTTGTTAACAGGTGCTACTAAAGGTATTTTCCTTATTTCATGTGTGTAAGTACCTTTGCAATTTAATGTCAAAGGGGGAGAGAGAGTTCAAGTACTCAAAGATCTCCTACTCTTCAAAGGGGGAAAAAGCATTCAAGTTCTCAAGAGGGGAAGAGAGAATGCATATCTTGCCAAAGCGTGAGAGAGGCATGGTCAAAGGGGGAGAGCTAATAGAAGAAAGAAAGCTTGGAGCTAAAGAAGATGCTTGGCCAAAGAAAGGAAGATGAAAAGAAAGCTTGAAGAATGATCAAGCTCCAAGCATCAAGAAGTTTGAAGAAAAGAGCCCAAGAGCCCAAGCTAAGAGGAGGAGCATCCAAGAAGATTTCAAGACTTGTCCAGCTTAGGGGGAGCTGAAGACTAAGTGTGTAATCTCATTGATGAGTAAGTTGCCATCAAATTGCCAAGGGGGAGATTGTTATGGATTTTGTATTTGCAATTTGATGGATGCTTTTTCACTTTAGCATCATTTGAATTTTCACACGTGCATTGTTTTAGAAAACCTTGAAATCTGGTTTTATACATGCATTGCTTTTAAGATTTGTAAAAGTTTTGTTTTATACATGTTTTGTTTCTAAACTTGGATGCATTGATTTTAGAGTTCAAACTCTTTTCAAAACCTAATTCTTTGTGCATTACTTTTGTGAAATCATATTGAGAATTTAGGTTTGTGCCTTGCATACATTCATCTATTTCATAATCATCTTTGTATGCATTTTTATGAGAAAAGAGTTTTATCAAATCAAGCTAGCCTTTGGTTTTAAAGTTTCGAATCTATTTAGGTTTTGTGTGTTTCATGTTTTTTTTAAACATCTTCATATGATTTAAAACATGTTATTCAAGCTTGATTTAGTGGCCAAAAGTTCCCCCAAGAAATACTTTGAAAAGTTGCATTTTTGGGAATTTTGGTCCAGGGGAGTCGACCAGCAGTGTCGCCGGTCGACTGGCCCAGTGGTCCCGGTCGACCGGGAACACTGCAGGCCGAAAAGGCCCCTGGAGCCCCAACGGTCAGAAATATGACCGTTGAGTGATCCCGGTCGACCGAGACCTGTTTCATGGTCGACTGAGGACTAGCCGTTGGACTATTTTTCACTATAAAGTCCATTCATTTCCAACCTTCTTTGGGGCTTGAACCATGAACCTTTGAGACCATATTGGAGCCAAAGAAAGGGGAAGAAGTTGGAAAGGCTAGAGGACTATTTGGAAATCAATTACTTGAGTTTTAAAAAGGTACACTTTACTTGTATTTTGATTTCCATTAAAATGAAATCCATGCATTCTTAAATCTTTGTATTTTCACTTATGCATGATTTCAAGAGTTGTTTTGCAAACTCTTTATCCTCATTGGTATATTAGAATGGTTTGCAATCACTCTTATTCTAATCACATGTGTTCTTAGACTTTATCATTCATACAACTTGTTTGTTTCATTTATTCAAAGTTGTTTGAATCTTTTATGTGATTAGTTTTTCTCTTCAATCATCATTTTATAAGCTTTGACTTTAAAATGCATCAAGCATTCATTTAGGAGCATCATTGTAGAAATTGATTGAAGTAGAAACTTTCATACACATGTGCACACACTTTAACTTGTTTTAGTGTATGATTGTAAGTGGAATTTCACTTTCACATTAGCCTATTTAAGAGGCAATTCCATTGTGCTTAAATTGTATCTCTTGGAGTGTTCTTTTGTGAAGACACCATCTTAGAGAAATATTCTTTTGTAAATGTTATTGCTTAGCCTAAGAAAAGCATCTTGTAAGGTTATTGCTTAGCCTAAGAAAAGCATTTTGTAAAGGTTATTGCTTAGCCTAGAAAAGCACATTGAGAGGTTGTTGTTTAGCCTAGAAAAACAACATTGTAAGGGTTATTGCTTAGCCTAGTAAAAAGCATAAATAGTGGAAATCCGGTGGGGTGATTAGATCACAAGCCGGTAGTGGACGTAGGCATTGAGGCCGAACCACTATAAATCTTTGTGTAGTGGTGTTTGCTTTGTGATGATTGTTTTATTAGCTTCCGCATTTTGATTGTTTATCATCACATGTGACTAGTTTATGCTAAGAAGTTAAAATTGATTTAAATTGGTCATAGTTGTAGCACACCCTATTCACCCCCCCCCCCCCCTCCAGGGTTAGGATCCCAAAGACTTTCAGGTCCTTGTTGTTTAACTTACCCTGATGCCACCATAAAACAAATCCCATTAGCACCAACCATTTCCTCAATAGTATCTACTTTCCACAAGTCACCCATTTTCCGCATGGGATTCCATTAACTTAGCACCTTCAACTTCTCCACTTCTTCCAACCGATATTCAAGATTCAATTTTGACTTGAGTTTGACATTAAAATCAAACTTAAACACAATCCTACTTTGACTTGAGTTTCCAACCAGAATCACCCTCAAATACAGCCCTAATCCAAAACCAGTTACCACACTTCAACCTATCAACCCCTATATGCCTTTCCAGACTCCAAACCCTAGTGGAACCCTAAACCATTCAACAAAACAAAACTGCCTCAAAACATACAGTAGCCCAACAATCTACCCTCACAACTAATTTGATCAGCACAAATGCAGACTGGAAATAGAAAAATTCCATCATCTGGGCACACCAAACAGAATGCTTCAGATAATTCACATGCAATCAATGTAGAGAACACCCATCTCACATCCAATCACATGCAACAGATAACTCCCAAATCCATAGAACACCCATCTCACATCTATTCAGAAAATCATAAATAAAAAACACAAAATCTTAGTAGTTAATAAACACATTAATTGAAAACCATTAATGGTTCAAGACTCCAAACAGACTGCTTCAACATCTCCAATGTTCACCCAATTTGTGAGGTCCCACCCTTGGTGGGCCCTCTAAAGGCTATTTTATAGTCTAATTAATCCTAATTTATGTTAATTATTGTTTAATTATGCTAATCTTCACTAATCTTTGCTAATCACCACTAATTATGGCTAATCTTGGTTAATTACTTATTTATTTGGGCTAATTAAGGGCTTAGTAGAGTGACTAGTTAGTTTTCCTAAGTTTTTGGTTAGACTAGGTTAGTTTGGGTTGATTTCTAATTAATTGGGTGTTAGTGTTAAACCTAGGCTATTAGTGTTGGTTAGGCTCTTAGTTGAGCTTAATTAGGTTAATTAGGTTGGGTTAGCTAAAGGTGCTCTCTCTCTCTCTTCTAGAAACTTCCTAGCCTAAAGACCAAGTTAACCTTAAACCCTAATCCTAATTCCACTAAACCCTAGGGCTAAACTAGTAACTAACCACCCCTCCTATCTATATAAAACCTCTCTTAAACCCAATTGCAATAAACCCTAACCTAATCCCAGCCCCCATCCCAAGAAACCTTCCAGCTCTTTTCCCAAGGAAACCACCCAACTACCTCTCCATCTCCTCTCTTCCTCCCTCATTTTCTCTCCCACGTTGGAACAGTGCACCAGCTACTGTTGCTGGAAATCCCATCTCCAAGCTCTGCTGCTGCCTTATTCCTCTTCTTCACTTAAGCTAATCTCAGCCACTACTTCTTCTCCTCCTGCTGGATTGTGACTGTGCTGGAATCCTTTGGGAGCTGCTGCTGTCTTCTTCAATTCCAGCTACAGCAGCCACTGCTACCATCTCTTCCTTCATTTCCCCATTTCATCTCATTGATTTCTGAGACTCTGTGCTGGAATTTCCCACTGGAGCTACGGCAGCTGCCATTCCTCTCTTCTTCTTCTTTATTTCTCTATCTGGGAGGTTTTTATTTCTGCTGGGATTTGTGTGGAGCTGCTGCTACACTCTGCTATAGCTGCTGCTACTGATTTCTGCAAGTGCTTCATCTCCTTCTCATTCCTCTGCCATTCAGCTGGAAATTGGATTCTCTTCTGTTGGTCCCTTTCTCTCTACAACTCTCTCTCTAATTATCAAAAGGCAAGTGCATCATACTCATAACTTAGATTGTATATTTCATTTCATGATTCAGTAGTTTTTCAGTTCATTTGATGTTCAGTTATGGTCTAGTTTCTTCCTGAGCTTTATTATATGTTTATGGATGGAAAGGTCACTGATGGATGGGGGTTTTCACCCCCCATTTGGAAGATCAGTGGGCCATAAGGTGTTAATGGATGGTTTATGGAGTTATTTATTGATTAGAAGTGGTTTGGGGAAGATTGGAAGTGATTGGAAGTGATTTGGGCAAAAACGGAGCTGAAACGAAAAAGTTGCAGAAATGCAACTGGGACTGAAATCCCAGTGTTCTCGGTCGACCGAGACCCCCCTCGGTCGACCGGCAACACTGCAGTTTCCAAAAAATTGAGTCTCAGTTATTTTCTGCAGATTTTTCCTGACACGCCCGAGGACTCGCCCGACAGTGTTCTAGGTCGACCGAGACCCCTCTCAGTCGACCGAGAACACTGAAAAATGGAAAAACAGAGCTCTTAGTTAGCTCTGTTCTGCAGGGTGAGTTTCTGTTGTCTGGGTAGACTGGGACCCATCCTGGTCTACCGAGACAACTAGGTTTTGATGGAAAATTGGCCATCAGCCATATTCTTGTGGAAAACCCATTTTAATCAGTTTGGTTGACCCGGCTTAGCCCAGGTTGACCCGTTTACATGGTTTTCACTAGAAATGACTGAAAGTTGGTTTTTCACCCGAAACTCAGACTGTTTGCACCCAAACCTACCTGAAACTTAGAATTAACTTTTGGAAAGTGTTTAAAGCTGAAACATCAATCTTTCTAGGGTTTTCAGAGTATGCGGTCAATCATCCTGGCCAGGTTGTTTGACCGGACACGCTGTAAGCCTTTAGAAACGATTTAAGTTATCCAGGAAGCCTGATTCAGGTTTGTCAGTGCACTTGGTTGATCTTCCCGGCCAGGAAATCAACCAAGCTCACTATACATCAGGTTCACCTGGAAAACCCTGATTGTTCCAGTTTTCAACACTCAGGAGATATGATCAGTTGTAAGGCCCATTGACCATCCAAATGAGTATTTGTCAGTGTCCTAAGCCCGAGTCAACGGTGTGGCTCAACCTTGACTCGCGGGGACCACTGTTTAGAGTTTTGGTTGATTGTCTAAGATGATTCGACCCCTAAAGGTTGTCAACAATGCCTTTAACTAACTAAGCACCAAATACATTATTTTACGGCATTAATGACATCGTTTAGAGATCGAATTACCGGAGATAGACCCGAACCTAAAGTGGCCCATTTACCTAGGATTGGACCGTTGCTTTTCCCGTTGATTCTCTGATTGAAGTTTACACTTCATTATTATTGTTCTGTCATTCTTAGATCTTTAGTTTAGCTGTATACCGTTAATTAATCATAATTGGAAGACCTGAACCTAGGGTATCTAGAGGTGACCCGATGGTGCGATTTCGGAGATCATTGACCCGTGTCTGTGTCTAGGCGGGCCCTTATTGGGCCTAAGTGTGGTGATGTGAACCCTTTAGCTTGAAGTGATAGTTTCTATTGGTCTGTTAAGTTATATGGATTATAATGGAACTGTTTGTCAGTAGTAGATGGATTGGTTGCCTCGTTTGGACGGTTTTAGACCAGGCCATGTACTGATGGGCCTTGGTATGGATCCAACGAGTGGGCCTGGACCTTGAATGAGATCCAGAGGTTGTATTGAGATGTGTAGACTTTATAGAGGTATTGTTAGGACCTTGTTCACGCAAGGCAAAGCCTAGACAGACACAGACCTTAGAGTTGTTCTCGAGTCGGCATGAACATTCACTCGGTTGATTTAAGCTCAGCCTGTAGACTGATCATCCCCTGTAGGAGCTAGTTATGTGTTGAGGAGCTATCATGATGAGCTGATAGACGGCAAGGTGTCATGCCGTGCCGATCTGGAGTGATGAGATGATGAGTTGATGAGTGATATTCGGGATTAGTTATTCCCTGGTTAGATTCCCCACCGCGACTGTGTTCAGTATGGGAGGGCCGCGGCATAATATCCCGCGGTATTCCAGCTCGTGTGAATGTGCCACCTTGTGTAGTAGTTTAGTTGATTCCTTTTATACTGGTTCCTTATGATTTAAATGCACGATTGCCTAGTTCTCTTTCCTTGTTATTCATTTAAATTATGTACCTGTCTTTAATTCCTTTGATATATATATGCTATGTTAGTAGTATGCTGTATCTTGCCAGATCGTTTAGATCTGACCCATTCTATGGTGCTTAGGCCTTGACCCAGAGATTCCCGACGACACTTTAGCACTTGTGGAGGCACCTGTAGCCGGAGAGTATGCGTGGGGCCCGGCCGACACGGATGTCGAGCCGGAGGGCGGAGACGAGTTTATTCAGGGATTTTGAGGGACTCACTTTGTTTGGGTTTTGAGTGAAACTTGTTGTGAGAAGGGTAGAAAGAAAAATGTATAACTTTAAATTTACATTGACTCATTTTAATTAGACCACTGTTCTGCTTTCTTTATTATATATGATACCTATTGCTTCCGCTCAAATCAAATGTTATGCTTCCGCAAGTTTTAACCATTGATTATTATGTTGGTCAAAAAGTTTTAAATTGGACCTCACTGCGGCCTACGATCTTGGAAGTTCTCGGATTTTCCGGGAAGTAGCGCGCCAATTTCGGGTGATCGAACGAGTTTATCGGTATCCGGAATTGGGGCGTTACACAATTCATCAAAATATAGTTAAGACTTAGATCATATAAACAACTAGTGGAGAAGTCCCTTAATTGAGAACCAAAGATAATGAAAAAAAAAACAAAAATAACATTATAAATCCATGCCAGCTGCACCATCTTCAGAAGCCTCCATTGACAGCATCTTCAAACTCCAGCATCATATCCCCTACACAAGCAATCAAACAATAGTTCACATTAGAAAATCTGATAAATGAAAACATAGAAAGGTAGCCATGAGAATTGAATCCTTTACCATTTTCTTATTAAAGCATTTCAGACTCAGAGCCTTCTGAACTTGAATAGGTATTGTCTTCTGTTTGGTTTGGAACATTTTCAACCAACCTGAAATTATATGTCAAAAGCACTATGTTAATATGCAAGATGGAAGGAAAAAAAAGGTTAAAAATTAAAATCATAGAATGTATACTTGTTTAGTAGAGCAGGACAATTTCGCTTGTCGTGCGAGACACCGCGTTTATTGCAACCACGACAAAGCCGCCCTTTTGTTGCTTTCTCCTTCGATGATTTGAGTCTCTTCGCGCGTCCTTTTGTTACAACATGTGATGGTTCTTGATATTCTATAACATCACTATCTATTCCTTTCCATGGGTGCATGCTTGCCTCTGATGGAATGTCCAATTTTAAGTTTTGCACCTTCATTTGTACTTCGGCATGAGCATTGACTAGAATTTCGAACCCTTCTTTGGATAGACAACCTTTGTTAAATATTGGAGTAAAAATACTTGAAATGTAACGTTGTCTACCCAGTAACGAGTCAGAGCCGCAACTTTCAATTTCAGCTCCATCAGTATCAATATAATTTAGTTTTGTAACTCCCTTCGTCCATTGCTTCAAAATGTAACGTTCTGGTAAATATCTTACATTTAAACGCACCATAACAGATAATGCACGACGACACGGTATGCCTTCAAACTAAAATTTCTTGCAGGAACAATATGCATGCATCTCTTCTTTCTTCCATAAAACCTCTCTTTTTTTTTTCATTTTCATCCATCATACTTGTCACAACAAAATTACAACTGACAGCATCTTCATTTACAACATCAACCTCTATTGACAAGGTAACAAACAACTCTTCTTGTAACTTATAAAATAAGCTCCTTGTGTAGATACCTGCCATTTGTTTCTCCATTGGTGAGCATGTTTTTAATTTAGGGTTCCCATTACTACATTCGAAATCCTCTTTGTTTTCAAGATATTTTAAACGTTCCACCCCAGAGTCAAACCGCAATATGAAATCAATCAATGAATTTTTGTACTCAACATACTACTTCACAAATGAATTCATACTTTCACTCCTTTGAGTAGTTGACATGTCCGCAAAGAAATTCTCCTTTAGATATGCCGGAACCCACATATTACGGATGTTGAACATAGCTTTCAACCAATCATTTTCCACAAGGGAAGCATCTGACATGATTTCATTCCAAGAACTCTCAAATTCTAGAGGAGTATCAGATTTATGAAGACAACTTTTAATCTTTTCAACCAAACCCTCATTGTGAATAGAAACCCCTCCCAAATTCGATGGCAGTTTATCCAAAATGTACCATAGGCAATACCGATGACGAGTGTTTGGCATGACTTTTTTTTATAGCTTTTGTCATAGCCAAATCTTGATCCGTTATAATTCCTTTAGGTGGGCCACAAGGCATGGCTTCAAGCCATTTGTTAAACAACCACTCAAAAGACTCTGCTTTTTCATTCAGTAGGAACCCACATCCGAACAACGTTGTTTGACCATGATGATTGCAACCAACAAATGCACCAAAAATTAGCCCATAACAGTTTGTCTTATATGTTGTATCAAATGTTATAACATCACCAAAAATTTTGTATGCCAAACGGAATGAACCGTTCGCCCAAAAAACATGTGTTATCTTCTTCTCTGCATCTCGCTCAATGTTATAAGTAAATTCATGACTCATTTCCTTGCGATTTTCAAAGAGTTGAAACAACAACTGACCATCAAGCCCCTTTCTCTTTTCCTTATCATTTCTGCGGTGATTCTCAGCATCTCTATCTGTAAATCCGATCTTGTCTAGTCCCTCAGATTGCGAACTGAATATTTGCATTTGTTGCTTGTTTCGAATATTTGCAGTATCATATGTATTTATTTGTTGCTTCATTGTTTCTGGAACAGACCGATGTGACCTCAACATGAATCGCTTGCAAGGAGTAGTGGGGGGATGGCAATGCACCAGGAACAAATTTCGACACTTCATAACCACCTGATTTTTCTTTTTTCACTTGCAATTGCGCCTTACAATTTACTCGTGTTTCCATGCGATGCCTTTGAACAACATCCTTGTCAATCCAATGCTTCTCGTCCGTTTTACCCTCCTTTGAACAATAAAATGGCTTTCAAACTACCTCCCCATCTTTAGTACGAGTTGAATCTTTTCTTACACTAAACCTAGCCGCCTTTGCATAAACATTGTAAATTTCATATGCTTTCGTTAAATCTTCAAAATGCATCCCCAATTTTGGTGTCAAATTCTCATCTACATCCGGATAATGCAAACCAGGTGATGAGGATGAGGACACTTCCATATTCAAAACCCTGCACCAATTCAATGATGGCATTCATCAATGATGGAATGAAATTAACTAGTTTGTGGAGGAAAGTAGAATTGGGTCGATTCCTGGAATCAATGAACGATAATGGGATTGTGAGTATGGGGTTATGCTGATAAGGAGGATTTATTATACAATACTCATTTGCTAATTAAAGAATTCTGTAACATATATGAGTTTTCAACTTGAATTTCAAGATGAAGTGCACTTAAAAGCCAACTAACATTTACATGTAAGAATTTTTTTTTTTTTGTTTTTCTTGTTTTTTTTTTTTTAAAGTTTTACTCGACCTACTTTAGTTTTCAAGTTGACCCATCAACTTTAGTGACTCGGTTGAACACTGAGTTATGTTCGAGTTTTTGAACTACTGGAGTTTTCTTTGTGGATTACAATTCTCTAGTAAATTGTATGAATTATTTTTATAGATGATCATCGATGGTAAAGAACCCTGAGAAAGGGAGATGGGCTTTTTGTTCTTATCAGGGCCAGAGGAATTATGAAATGCTTCATCCAAGGACATGTACATTTTGTTTGATATTTGATTTTGTACTGTTGGGATTTTTGTGGTTTTGTGAGCCCTGACCATTAACAACAGGGAAATACAATAGATGGCCCATTTATCAGTTATCTGCAGGTTTGTGGAATCCTAATTCTTCAATTCATGGCTGGAAACAGACCGTTTAGGAAGACTAATTCTTCAAACACAGACAGACTACAAAATCCTAAAATCCCAACCCCCAAACCCTCAAATCCCCACCACAAACCCTAAAATCCCAAAGCCAATCCCTAAAATCTAACAAAATTTGAACATAGATACATTTAAAAAAAATGTCCGGTCACAAAAAAAGTACAATCAGAATTACATGGCCAAAAACTGAATTAATGTGCAGCTTTTCCACTCAACACATATGCTACAAAGAGTGGAATAATTTTGAGAGGCAATGACTTCCTTCAAAGTCTTTGGAAGAAATTGAATTTTATTTCTCAGATAACATCATGTATGGATCATCCCAAATAACCTATTACTGGATTTTATTTCTCAAATGGCTGCATCATCAAAAATTCACATACCCATTCAACATTTGAGCAATATCCCAGACTGTTAACCATCTCTAGTTTTAGACAATTCTATTGCTAGTTTCAGGCCATTCAATGTTTCAGCAGTGTCTTAGACTATTCTACACTTAACTTCATCTGATCATTAAACATATGAATCGATTTCAACATTTCAGCAATGTCTAACCATAAACTAGTAACAATCCATCAAACAGATAACATCCCATCAAAGAAACTAAAAAAAAAAAAACTCCAAAAGAAAAACCATTGTTCTTGATCCGTTGGCCAGAGTCACACAAATAGATTTTCTCCAGAGACATTTTTTTAACTACTCAAAAAATCTCTCCTCTGAATCTCTGATAGGAAATGATTACCTACCCTACACATCAGGCCACTAAATTAAAACCAAGGAAATTGATGATTCAATCCACATATCAACGTTAGACCCTCTTCAATATGAATTCCTATTAACTCAATACCAAGTAGGCAAATGAGCCCATTTGGGGTAGCAATGTTACAAGTAATTCCTATTCATGGTACATGAACACCATCACAGACTAGGCTGCAGAGAAGTAAAATCCCATGCGTTCACTAATCTACTTGACTTGTGAAAAATTCCAAATTTATAAAAAAAGAAATTAAGCAGTGGGGTTTTGCAAGCAATTAGAAAGCAAAAGGAAGTATATATATCCCAACCCCCAAACCCTCAAATCCCCACCACAAACCCTAAAATCCCAAAGCCAATCCCTAAAATCTAACAAAACCCAGACCGTGCACTAAAAAAAAAAAGAACACATCCTATTTGTATTGGGATTGGTTACTGAATGAAAAATAAAAAACGAAGAGAGAGGGAGAGAGAGGGAGAGAGAGAGAGAGGGAGGGAGAGAGAGAGAGAGGGAGGGAGAGGGAGAGTAGAAGAGAGGACCCTTACCTGGCGTACAAATGCGGGAGAAAGAGAGGTGCGAGAGGGAGAGCTTGGGATGGAAGGAGAGGGAGCGTGGAGGTGACGCCCAAGTGTCGTTCGTTCAGAGCTGAGGATGAGGAAGATGGGGTTTGCTTCTCACCTACCGAGGAGAGCAACTACGATTGCAGTCCGGATGAGAGGGTGTCTCCGATTGCATATGGGAGAGGGCGTGGAGGTGCCATGGATTTGGGTTTCTTGGCTGAACCCTTTGCATTGTCGTTCTCTGTTTTCAGAAATGGGAATCGTTGTGATGGAGGATGAAATGAAATGGGCGGGCTCATCTCCAAATGAGCAGGCTTTCAATAAATGGGCGGGCTGTAAAAATCGTTTGACTCTTTTCATCGCCCACACGTGCGGTTGGCACGCTTGAGCGGACCTTATGCTGCACATGAGCTGAGGAGAGGGATTCTCATATATGGGAGATGCTTTTTTAGATATCTCTCATTTTATATGAGAGATTAAGTGGGGGCCTTCACAATATCTTAGCCTATTTGGTTAAAAGCATTTCTGACATCTTGTTCCTTAAACAATACAAATAACACAAATAGTTTGTTTAATACAAGAAATCAGGATATCAAACCACATAGAAAGACACTTATCGTCTTATAAATTTCTAAAGCATTCGAAATGCCAGATGAGAATTGAATTATATATGGGAATTGAATTATACTTTGGGTAGCATTTGAAATTTTCACAATTCTCCCACAAGAACAGATCTTTTAGGGCCCGTTTAGTAATTTACTTTTAAAATAAAGTGGAGTGAAGTGAAATGAAAAGAATAAATAAAATATAAATGAGTTACGGTAATATTTTATTTTTAGTTGTTTGAGATGTAATATTTTTGACTTTTTGTATGGGAAAATGGAGTTTTTTTTTTTTAGTGAGTAAATGTAATTGCTTTTTGACTTTTAAAAAAAAAGAAGATGGAGTTTTGGTAAAAAGTGTTTTTGATGGAATGTTTAACTTGATTTAACTATATTAGAAAAATTATTAAACGGGCCCTTAAAGAGAAGACTTCAGCTTCCAAACGGAAACATTTCAATCAAGGTCAGCCATTAAAAACACAACACCAATTGCAGTTAATCCTATATGCATTGAATTTGGATCTCTTGTTTCGTTCAAACATGAGAATCCTATTTGAACGAACTAGAGTCCGCTGCGTGGAAGAAGGCAGAGGAAAGAGTAATGTACTTTTCTTTCTTCCGCCACTACATGTGACTGATTCATCGAGGGCTTTCTGTTTGGACAAAACAGGAACCTCTTCCTTAATGCACCATATCCAAACGTATGTATACCGAGAAAAAAAAAGATAAAAAAAATAAATCAAACAAATAGGTCTGTTTCAGTTCTCTACCAACGAGACAATACGACTCCAAACAATGCGGACTCCAATTCCCTTTAATCCCCTTTTCCTAGTCTTCTCTCTCTCAAACTCGTCATCCTTTCCCATCATATTTAAGTCTCTCTCAAACTCGTCGTCCTATCCCATCATATTTACGTGTTTTCACTAAACCATCCAGACTCAGACGGCCTTTAATTATGCTGATGTCCCACTCGCACGCGCGACCGCGCCATACTCTCTCTCTCTCTCAAACTCGTGATCCTTTCCCATCATATTTAAGTGTCTCTCTCTCAAACCCGTCATCCTTTCCCTTTCCCATCATATTTGAAGGGCACGTTTGTGTACATGTAATTTCTTTGAAAATTGAAAATTGTCACATCAGTAAAATTCTTGAGTTTCAAATTCTTTAGGTAAGTTTTTCCGCGGAAGTCAAAATTTTATGTTTGGTGCAAAAAGGTTTTCCTCGATGAATTAGTGCTAATGTTGTTTGGTGCAACTATGGATTTCTTTAGTGAAAACCATTTTTTAGTGAAAACTATTGGGTGGGTGGGTGGGTTGGTATGTGTGTGGGGTGGGTGGGATTGGGAGGGGAAGAGGAAGAAAGAGGGTGGTTGGGTGGAGTGAGGATGAGAGAGAGGAAATTGGGGGGTCGGTTTTCCGTGAAAATAGACTTCCCATACCCCCATAGAAAGTCTATTTTCATGGTTAAGAAGGAAAAAACTGACGTGGCGAAAAAGCATTTCCGCGGAAAACTGCCGCACCAAACACATGAAAAAGAAGTTTTTCGCAGAAAACTACAATCTTTGATGTGGAAATGTGATACACAAACATGTCCTGAGTGTTTTCACCAAACCACCCACACTCAGACGGCTTTTAATTTAATTACGCTGAAGTCCCACCCGCACGCGACGCCAGGAGATGGGCAGGGTCTTCGATATGACTTGCTTTTGAGACTCTTCTCTGAATGGGAAAGCCCGAGAGCTCGAGATCGATGGCGATGGCTCGCATCTCGAGGAGGTGGTCGTTGACTGGGGTGTCCTCGGCCATCTTGCACTGGGAAGTACTTTCTAAGTGGTAATTGGGACCATAATCGGTGAAGATGGGCTCGAAGATGTGGACAAGGGAGTCCATCTCCATCACCTGTTTCGAAGTATCGGAGACGTTGTAGACGTCAAAGAGAAGGTCGTCCATGGCGAAGAGGATGATGGAGCGGGCTCTTTCGTCATCGGAGAGCCATTTATTCAGGGTTTTGAAGAGGAATTGGGAGATGGGTCGGTGGGTTTTGGGTCGGAGAGGACGTATTTGAGGTGGTCGTCGGAGAGGACGAATTCGATCCTGCACGTCCAGCGGCGGAATTCGCGAGGAGTGGAGGAGGTGAGCTTTTGGGTGGGGATAAGATCGGAATACACCCTGTCAGAAATTTTCATTGTCGTTCACAAAAGTCATAGTTAAGAAGAAGGCTGCCTTGGGCCTTGGCTGTCTGTGTTTATATAAGAGGTTTGATTTGAAGAGGAAACTGTTGTCACATGAGGAAGTAACTTACAGAGAGATCGTGCTAACGATTTGGCGGCCCCCTAAATGACGAGGACATTCGAAGGCTTTTGTTTGTCGTGTGCTAGCATGGGACTGGACGTGCCGAAATGAACGGATAGGGACGACAGAATCAACATTATTAACCGGTTGATGGGGGAGATGATCGTATATATTCTCATCGATGTAGATAATATATAGCTTGGTCTTCTAATTAATGATAAAATTGCAAGATTTACAGCTTGGATTGGAGATTTGGTGTACATGTAACGCCACGTCCATTCGGTTTTGGTGATCGTGGGGCCATGTTTGATCTTAACAGGCCCTTTCACACTTTCATCCCCTCCTGATGTTATACCAAGCAATATTTTACTTTACCCACAGTTGCATTGAACTCCAATTTATTCCACACCCCCATTTATGAATTGGGACCTTAGGTTTCAAATATGGTAATCGGAGAATGACATCCCATTGTAGAACCTAGAATCTGAGTTCTTTTACAGCCGAGATCTATAGGCGCTTTACCTTATTTTATTTTCCGGAGGAAATTCTTCAAAATTATCCAAAAGTTCTCATCAATTTTCAAAACAGTCTCATGTATTTATTATTTTTAGAAAAGTCTAATTTTGTTTTCAATCATTCAAATAGGTTTTTCATTTCTTTTTTTGTTGGTTAGTCTCTTCTTCAGGTGACTTGTTTTATTGTTATTCCTCAAGTGAGTTTTTAAATTATATAATTGAATATGAAAATAAAAAATCAACTTTATTAACATTAGAAAATGGGTTTATGGATTTACCTTACCATTTTCTTTTCACCTATCCTTCACTTCGTACTGTGTATTAATTCCCCAAACTAAAGAAATGGGAATACAGGGGGTTGCACTGATTGGAGGCTAATTCATTCTGCTGTGTGCGTGTGGCGTTTTCGTTAATACTACTACTCTTACCTTCGAAAAGGGGAGAAAAAAAAGTCTCATTTGAACGATTTGGACAAGGAATGCGTCTACATTAAGCATTTTAATGATTTTTTTTCCTGTAGTCCCAGTCTAATAGTACATTTTTAAACCTACAATCCCCGGATGCTAATCATGGTTCTAGACCAATTAAGGTACCTTTGGAGTTCAATTTTTTAATAAGTTATATTATAAAAAGTGCTGTTTAGAGGGAAAAAAAAACTTATTTTCTTAATTTCACAAATGAATGCAATACAATTATAGAATCCACCTAGGCTATTTAATTTATGATCTGATCTTGTGAAAAAAAAAAAAAAAACTCTCTGTTAGTCCTCCGTATCATCTCTTTCCTCGAACTATCACAGGGAGCACGAAATGCTCGAGCTTTTTTTCTTTTTCTTTTTCAAGAAAATGCCCCCAGTAGAGTGCTCCTTGCAGTGGGCGCTCACCTGAATACATGACAATAAAGGTAGGAACATACTCGAAAAATGTTTTAACCCTGTTGATCCAACCATCCAAACCCTAGTTTTAATTCATCGAAGATGGAAGACATCATGCAATTTTTGTTATAAAAACCCAATCTTCTGTGTAAAGTTGGCTTATAGAAATCGAAAAGGAGCCCATATATCTGAAAATATCATATTGGCAAAATCATCCTCAGCGTACCAAATTTTTGGACAGAATTGGGATTTTTCTCTACCCAAAATCTTCAGAGTGTGTTCCATATCAAGTAATTTCGACCCAAAACAAATTGGATATCGATTTAGGAGATGAAAGATCGAAATACCGTACCCATTGTGTTCCATATCAAGTAATTTCGACCAAAAACAAACTGGATATCGATTTCGGAGGTGACATCCAAACGCAGCAACAAGAAGCAAAAAAAAAATTAAAAAAAAAATCCAAAACAAGATTCACAAGAATGGGTCTGCATGTTGGAGAAGAAAACATCCCTTTGCAAAAGGAAAATATAGACATTAATTTGGGGTACCTGCATTACAACCAAAACACACCATAAACAAAAACCCAAAAATCTTGTTAGAGGAGCATCCTTTCCTAAACAAGAACATTCAACATCAAAATCAACATCAGCTATTCTATTCACATCAAAATCCAAACGCACCCTAAAACACCCAAAAAAGATTCAAACACATGGGTGGGTCTGTCTGTCTCAATTCTCTACCTTATCTGGACAATTCGACGTGTAATGCCCAGGCTTCCCACAATTGTAACAATTGCGTCTAAACCCCATGTTCCCAGTCCTCTGACTCTTCTCACTCGATTCCAAATCCTTCTCCTTCTCCTCCTCCTCCTCCCAATCTCCCAACTTCCTCATCTCCCCTTCCCTTCTTAGCCCTCTTATAAAACCCTCCAGATCCAGCCTATATGCATAAAATATTCCATGCGGCGGTTCTAACCAGGACGCCGGCAGGCTGTGCAAGATGGCGCGCTTCTGAGACATTTCTGGCATGGTCAAGCCCGAGTGCTCGAGATCGATGGCCATGGCTCGCATCTCGAGGAGATGGTGGTTGATTGGGGTGTCCTCCGCCATCTTGTACTTTCTATACTTGTGCTCGATAGTGTCCCCGTACTCGTCGGTGACTGCGAACATGTCGGTGAGGGAGTCCATAATCTGTTTTGCAGTCTCGTGGACGCTGTAGACGTCGAAGAGAAGGTCGTCCATGGCGAAGAGGATCATGGAGCGGGCTCTTTCTTCATCGGAGACCCACTTATCGAGGAATGCGCCGGTGGGCTTTGGATAGGAGAGGATGTATTTGAGGTGGGCGTCTGAGAGTACGAATTCGATCTTGCGCTTCCAGCGGCGGAATTCTCTAGGAGTAGAGGAGGAGGTGAGCTTTTTGTTGGTGGAGATGAGATCGGAATACACTATCTCGGAGATCGTCATGGTGGAAGAAAGAAAGCAGGAGAAATTGGGAAGAAATCGGATGACCGTGTAGAAGAAGGAAAGATGAAGGCTCTATTTATAGAAGGCGCCTTGCCTTCTTTTCGGATTCTTGGAAACGAAGTAATCTAAAAAGGCCAGAGTCCGGGTCCACTCTCGGGCTATTACACGATTCCAACCTAACAGACCTCCAGAAGTCTAACATGAGGCCCATGTAATGATAATAATGAATGTCATCCACTCTAATAAAATTTCCACTTTAATAGCCACTGTTAAATTGAGCAAACACATTACTTCAGTAATACAAAAGATTGATTGTGCTAATTATGTTATCGGTGATGTGCTCAATCTAATGATGAAACTCATTTTCATTCAAGTAAATTGACATGAACTGGAGTCAAAATTGAATTGGCCAAGGTTGTGCAATATGACAAAGGAGAACAGTACATTATTATTAGCTTTATTTAGGAGGGTCGTGGAGGATTTCCTATTTATTGATTGTAGTTCAGAATATATTAGAACACAATAATACAAGATTAATATTTTCGGTATGTTAAAAAAAAAGAGTCCAGCATGGATGTCAGCACAAAATTGTATGTGTCCTTAAATTTCACGCAGACTAATTTCAAAACTTTGGATTGAGATATCCTTAGCAATGTCGATTCTTAAGAATTACATCAATATATTTTTCATTCAAATGATATGTGGGCTTTGGGTGGTTTTAAGTCCACTCTTTCAGATGCAATCCACTCACGGGCCAATTTCTCAACTCTACTAATACAGTCAAATGAAGTAAAGTTTATTTTGAAGAAATAATAAAATATAAGTAGGTCATAACGGTATTTTATTTTTAGTTGTTTGTTTGGAATCTTTTTTACTTTTTGTATGGAAAAGTAGAGTTTTTTTTTTTAGTAGATAAAAGGTGGTTGCTTTTTTGACTTTTTTTAAAAGTTGGATGAAGTTTTAAATTAAAGTGCTTTTAATGTGAAATCTTGTCTGGAAAAATTGGAGGCTTTTCTTGACTTTTACTATTCTAGTAAAGTGCGAAACTAGCTCGAATTCAATATACGAGGAAGTAAATGAAGTTCAAAACCATCTGAGAATTAAAGCATCTTTCGATCCTAGCTAAAGTTGTGGAGTGCGATAAGAAGTAAGAGGATTTAACCGGAAAAATCACTTTATCTGCACGTGTTACGCAATCAAACACTTGAGCAAGTGGTGCACCAATTAAAGCAATTGAGCCCAATTTTCATTTTCCTTTACCTATTTGGCACATTATCGGCGCCGACCTAATTTACACTGCATAAGGTCGGTGTCGACCCTGTCCGCGAATCCTATTAGGGCTCGAATCCTATTTCTTCACATTCTTTTCTTCTCTTTCCCAGACTACCGTCAAGACCGACCTTGAACGAGTGTTCCTACGTGGTTGCTGTCATTTCCACTTACACTATGCTTCAAACTTCCTCCTCAACTGCATCTCTTTGCTTCCGATTGGTTTTTCCATCATATATTTTTTCTATCTTGACTGCAGATGTATCTATTTCCTTCCATTTTTTAGTCTATCTCTATGTTTTTGTATTTTCCTTCCTTTTGGTTCTCCAGCCATCCCGCATACGATATCAAAGTGCATGGTACATGGGCTAGTACGATTTGTGTGTATTGAACATGACCGTGTTTTTGAGTTTATTGTCTTTATACTGACTATATAAGATGATGAACATCCAAATGGTTATTATAAATGCTTATACTCTTAATCTCGACATAAATAATAGACCCATACATTTAATGTTTGGCATTTTGATTTACGAAGGAGTGAGATCTTTTATAGGTCAACAATCTCAGTGAATTGGATGACTACAATACGTGTATAGTGGATATTAGTTGATTGACGGAATCCACGTCCCGTAATAGGGATTGATAATATCCCCTTGATTAAGCTTTTAATTTTTTATTATATCAAACCCTGTAGGTGAACTTTGTGTCCGATTTGTCAAATAAGTTAAGTGTAAGGTCTCAAGGAATTATAAAGATATCGATTAAATATAGATGTCAGTAATTATTTAATTGATGGATATTTGAAATCTTAATGTGGGGAGATTAATAAACATTTAATAACAAGAAGCTCGAAATATTATTTTGAGAATAAAGACAGGAGTGCAATTACAATTCTTTAGTGGACTGAATTGCAATTTATGGAACTAAGATTCTAAATTGGGTCGAATTAGGGTTTCCTATTTCCATAAGGAACATATTCTTATTTCCTTCTTAAGGTCCATATTGTAGCCTATAAATATATGTTACTGCTCTCTACATTAACATACAAGAATAAGAAGAGAGAAATCTCGGTTTTGGAGAGCAGACGAGAATTCGCAGAAGAGGCCCAATCCTTGGTGCGAGTTCGAGCATATAGGAATACAGTAGAGGATCTTGAGGTTTTTGGGTTGTTGTAAGATCGAGATCAAATCAGAGAGATCTCGCATGTATGATTTAATTATATTAGTTCAAGATTATTACCGCAATGATCTGTACGCAATATCTAGAGATCTTGGTTTCTACTCGTTTCCAACAGCTTGTTAATTCATTGGTAATGATCATTGCCCACATTGCTCGGTAAAAAGAGGCCCATCCTGTTAGATCATCAAGTGTGAATCATGAGATTCTGAGAAGCAGGAGTGGTACACGAATTAGAACATTTTGTTTAGTTAAATCTTTTTAATGCAATGACTTGAGCAGTAACTACAATTGAGCAGTCTAGAACAAAATTTCATTGAGAAGCAATGAATGAGATATCAAACATAAAAGCTCTTTATAAATAGAACCCATAGCTAAACGAGTATTATGAACTCTATCTAGCACTCAAGAAAACTCACACTGTTGATATGGTCGAGATTAGCAGGGTACGAATCTTGGTAACCCTTCTCCAAGCCCAGCCCAAATAATAAATGGGCCCAAATTTTAAATCCTAGCCCGGCTTAGGGCTTAAACCTAATTCCTAAGCCCAGCCCAAAGCCGTCTGGGCCTTGGTGGGGCTCAGGCCGGTCTGGTCCATGAAAAGAGAGCTCGTGGTTATGACAGTGGAGACGAGGTTGGAGCTCCCTACTTATAAAGAGAGCATGTGGGTATGACAAAGAAGCAGAAACTGGAGCATTGACTACTTTATAGAAAGTATGTCAATTGCTTTTCATTATCAATTTACAACCACAATCTATAAAATGAAAAGTTAGTAGTGTTCATGCAAGGAACAGTGTAAAAAAACTAACAGCTGAAGAAAAAAAATGCATATCACAGATCTCAGCTTCATGATCCCTCTGTTTGTTTGGACGAGGAGAGGAATAGAAGAGTGAAATATTACAATAGGGAAAAATTAAAGGGCAGTGAGGTTGAGATAAATGTGTGATGAATTATTTTGCTGCGTTTGGACTTGGATGATTGGGGCAAGGTAAAACTCGGACAATGATCCGTGCTGAACATGTACATGACCCACAAGGCTAGATAAAATTACCAAGTTTTTGGTCCCCAAATTCTTCATACAGTGTGTTTCATAGCATGTAGTCTCATTTTGAAACAAATCCGGCACTAATTTGGGAGAAGAAAACTTTTTTAATTTTTTTGGCGATCAGAGGGTTCTAAACCCTTTTGCCGGGCAGGATTGTCCTAACTCTACCCTCAATAGATGCAGGAAAAGGCCTGAGTGGGCCAGAGCCCTTGGAGGGCCTGCACTACCTAGGCCCTTACCCTACACTTGATGGCGAAGGCCGGGGAGAGGGCAAATCTTATAAAACTTTTTTTTTTTTCAAAATAAGGTAAGAACTTAAGGCCTTATTGGAAACTTTTCCTAATATAAAAGGCCTAAATAAGAAATAATGAAACTAGAAGAAAGGGATTAGAAGCAACCATTCTACATTTATTGCTCATGCATTAAGTACAATACATCACTTAAAAAATTAAATATAGATGAAATGAACCATGTATGTGTTCATGGATTATTTGGATATTTTATAATGGATAGGTTGGTATGAAATTACTTTCGTATCCTCATTTTATTATTACCAAGTGACTGTGATAAGAGCAATTTAGTGTATATTTACATTTATAAATACATATATATTATATAAAATAAGTAAAAGCAGGAGGAAGAGATCCAAAGCCAGATTGGGCTAGTACTATCTAAGTTGTCCCTCAAATTTTAGGGCCAGCAAAAAAAGTCTCCTACTTTGGCCTAGTGCTTTCCCTTAGAAATAATAGGCCTCGTTCATTTTAAGGGCTTTTTGAGGCCCTTTCCAAGGCCCCTTGTCTTAGAGCTAAATTAATAGATCTAATTAGATTGATAAATTCAAATTTGATGGGGAGGAAGAGCACGCTACCGAATCATTAATATCTAAAATATATATTTTTTAATAGAATCATTTTTATCCTAGGCCCAAAATCATTCATAGAGAAACAACAACATAGCTGAACCTTCGCCTGGCAAAATCTTCATCGATTGTGTTCCATATCAAGTAGTTTCTGCCTCAAACAAATTGGATGGGCCGGGAACCAAAAATACACTATCAACAATGCTTACTCCAGTTAAGAAATAAAGACCAAAATCTAATTCAAAGGCATATATATATATATATATATATATATATATGGAAGATGCTCTTATGAGATATCTCTCATTTTAAATGAGAGATTAAGTGGGGGCCCTCACAATATCTTAGCCTATTTGGTTGAAAGCATTTCTGACATCTTGTTCCTTAAACAACACAAATAACACAATTAGTTTGTTTAATACAAGAAATCAGGATATCAAACCACATGGAAAGACACTTATCGTCTAATAAATTTCTAAAGCATTCGAAATGCCAGATGGGAATTGAATTATACTTTGGAAGCATTTGAAATTCTCACAATTCTCCCACAAGAACATATCTTTTAGGGCCCGTTTGGTAATTTATTTTTAAAATAAAGTGGAGTGAAGTGAAATGAAAAGAATGAATAAAATATAAGTGACTTATGATGATATTTTATTTTTAGTTGTTTGAGATGTAATATTTTTGACTTTTTGTATGAGGAATTAGAATTTTTTTGTTTTTTATTGAGTAAATGAAGTTTTTTTGACTTTTTTTTAAAAAAGAAGAGGGAGTTTTAGTAAAAAGTATTTTTGATGGGATGTTTAATTTCACTTGACTATATTAGAAAAATTACCGAACGATCTTTTTAAGGAGAAGACGTCAGCTTCCAAACGGAAACATTTCAATCGAGGTCCGACATTAAAAATACAACACCAATCGCTGTTAATTCTATATGCACCGAATCCGAATCCGTTGTATCGTTTAAACAGAAAATCTCTGTTTGGACGAATAAGAGGCCTCCACGCGCGGGACAGAGGAAAGAAAAGTGTATTTCTCTTTCCTCCGCCCTGCATGTGGCGCCTTCGTTCGTCCATAACAGGTCCTCCGGTTTGAACGAAACAAGATCCTCTTCCTATATGCACCCTATCCAAACGTACGACACACAGGAAAAAACGAAAGGTCAAAAAATTAAATCAAACAAATTGGTCTGTTTCAGTTCTCTGCCTTAACGAGACAATACGACTCCAAACAATACGGACTCCAATTACCTTTAATCCCCTTGTTCCTAGTCCTCTCTCTCTCTCAAACTCGTCATCCTTTCCCATCATATTTAAGTCTCTCTCTCAAACTCGTCGTCCTATCCCATCATATTTAAAGTGTTTTCACTAAACCATCCAGACTCAGACGGCTTTTAATTATGCTGAAGTCCCACCCGCACGCGACGCCCATACTCTCTCTCTCAAACTCGTGATCCTTTCCCATCATATTTAAGTCTCTCTCTCAAACACGTCATCCTTTCCCTTTCCCATCATATTTAAGTGTTTTGACCAAACCATCCAGACTCAGACGGCATTTAATTATGCTGAAGTCCCACCCGCACGCGACGCCAGTAGATGGGCAGGCTCTTCGATGTGACTTGCTTTTGAGACTCTTCTCTGAATGGGAAAGCCCGAGAGCTCGATATCGATGGCCATGGCTCGCATCTCGAGGAGGTGGTGGTTGATTGGGGTGTCCTCCGCCATCTTGTGCTTTCTATACTTGTGCTTGATGGTGTCCCCGTAATCAACGGTGACTGCGAACATGTCGGTGAGGGAATCCATAATCTGTTTTGCAGTCTCGCGGACGCCGTAGACGTCGAAGAGAAGGTCGTCCATGGCGAAGAGGATCATGAAGCGGGCTCTTTCGTTGTCGGAAAGCCATCGATTGAGATTGAGGGAGGTCTTTGGGGGGTTTTGAGGGATCGAGAGGTGGGACGTCGGTGGGTTTTGGGTCGGAGAGGACGTGTTTGAGGTGGAAGTCGGAGAGGACGAATTCGATCTTGAGCTTCCAGCGGCGGAATTCGCGAGGAGTGGAGGAGGGAGTGAGCTTTTTGTCGGTGGAGATGAGATCAGAATACACTATGTTGGAGATCGGAATCGTCATTGAAAAGAAACTGTAGCAAGGAAGCGAATGACAAGAAATCTATACAGCTTCAGATTTCTCTCGAAAAGAAAGTAATCGAGATACGAGCAGAATTCCCTCTCGCAATAATTCTACGGTCGGGCCCACGTAATGATAATCTAGACGGTCGAAGAGGATGACATCCACTCCCTCCGGTAAGATGGCCTCAAATTTTACACTCATAAAGTGGGTCTTACAGTTAAATTGAGCAGTTCCCATCTTGTCATTCATCTGATCCATTCAGACACACCGACGCCCATGATAGTAATAGTAGCCCATAGTTTGCACAATTGCACCCACTGACTGGGATTGGGGGCTGGTTGGAATTCGAGGGTCAAATTCTTTCGGAGGGGAATTTTTCAAAATAGCTCACTTAGAAAAAAAAAAAAAAAAAAAAAACCTCTCGAATATCTAAATATTTTAAAAAATTGTGAAAGTTTTTTCCAAAATTCTTTCAATAGCTTGTCTTAAAAATGACAAAAATACTCTTCACTTATAATAATTTCTTTTCTTTTCTGTTTTAACCTCTCATTTCTAAAGCTAACCATTTTTATTTTGATGATCATAAACATTCAACATAGCAAAGTTTTTAGTCATACTAGGGCTCCCTAGGTCAATTGGATTAGATAAGATCATTTCTCTTAAATAATTTATTAAAGGAGATTTTAAAAAATAACATAAGGTATTTTTATCATTTTTCAATTCTTTTAGAGAAATGCTATCTGCACACAGATAAATACTTTGCACACACCTAATCCTAATTTGTTTTAAAAAATAACATAAGGTATTTTTATCATTTTTCAATTCTTTTAGAGTTGCTATCTACACACTGATAAATACTTTGCACACACCTAATTTGTTTTAAAGGAAAAGGCCTAAACTATCCCTTCCCTCTGGCCACCTCCGCCCCCGCCGTCTCCCACTCCTTACTCGCCCCCGCGCCACCCACTCAGTCTCCTTACTCCGACCACCTCGGCACAACCCCGACGCCCGTGCCCCTCACTCTCATTATCCATGTCCTTTATAACATTAAGGGTAATTTTTCGTCGGGTGAGGTGCCCAAGGGCAAAGTATTTTCTCAGAGGTAATATTAAATTATGTAAAGAAAAAAAGTGTCCATTGAGCCTCAAACAAAATAGCATTATGCGTCGGTATATTAATTTGGGAGGAGAAAGCATTGAAAATACCACATCAATAGCACCCGTTCACATCTACCTTACATGCAAACGTACCTAACAAAAAAAGGAAAAAAATTTCAAACACGCACGGGGTTTGGCATCAAATCAATTGTCTTCCCACAATTGTAACTTTTTATTACCACTAAACCCCTTCTTCCCAGTCCTCTGCCTCTGCTCACAAGATAGTCAATACGTCCTCCTCCTCCTCCCAATCTCCCGACTTCTTCATCACCTCTGCCTTCCTTGTAACTGTCATCAAATTCTCCAAATCTCCCGACTTCTTCATCACCTCTGCCTTCCTTAGAACTGTCATCAAATTCTCCAGATTCAGTTCGTGCTTTCTACGCCTCAGTACATCCCGCACATCAGCCCAGGACTCCGGCAGGCTATTCAAGATCGCGTTCTTCTGAGGCATTTCTCCAACAGCGTATACGCGCGAGTGCTCGATATCGTTGACCATGGCTCTCATCTGGAGGAGGTGGTCGTTGATCGGGGTGTTGTACGCCATCTTATACTTTCTGTACTTCTTGAAGAGGTTGGAGGTGTACTCAGCGGAGGCGGGCTGGAAGATATCGGCGAGGGAGTCCATCAACAGTTTTGCAGTCCCGTGGACGCTGTAGACGTCGAAGAGAAGGTCGTCCATGGCGAAGAGGATCATGGAGCGGGCTCTTTCGTCGTCGGAGACCCACTTATTGAGGAATGCGCCGGTGGGCTTTGGATCGGAGAGGACGTATTTGAGGTGGGCGTCTGAGAGTACGAATTCGATCTTGCGCTTCCAGCGGCGGAATTCTCTAGAAGTAGAGGAGGAGGTGAGCTTTTTGTTGGTGGAGATGAGATCGGAATACACTATCTCGGAGATCGTCATGGTGGAAGAAAGAAAGCAGGAGAAATTGGGAAGAAATCGGTTGACCGTGTAGAAAAAGGAAAGCTGAAGGCTCTACTTATAGAAGGCGCCTTGCCTTCTATTCGGATTCTTGGAAACGAAGTAATCTAAGAAGGCCAGAGTCCGGGTCCACTCTCGGGCTATTACACGATTCCAACCTAAACAGACGTCCAGAAGTCTAACATGAGGCCCATGTAATGATAATAATGAATGTCATCCACTCTAATAAAATTTCCACTTCAATAGCCACTGTTAAATTGAGCAAACACATTACTTCAGTAGTACAAAAGATTGAATGTGTTGATTATGTTATCAGTTATATGCTCAATCTAATGATGGAACCCATTTCCATTCAAGTAAATTGACATGAGCTAGAGTCAAAATTGAATTGGCCACGGTTGTGCAATATAACAAAGGAGAACACTACGTTATTATTAGCTTTATTTAGGAGGGTCGTCGAGGATTTTCTATTTATTGATTGTAGTTCAGAATATATTAGAACACAATAATACAAAATTAATATTTTCGGTATGTTAAAAAAAAAGAGTCCAGCATGGATGTCAGCACAAAATTGTGTGTTCTTAAATTTCACGCAGACTAATTTCAAAACTTTGGATTGAGATATCCTTAGCATTCTCGATTCTTAAGAATTACATCAATATATTTTTCATTCAAATGATATGTGGGCTTTGGGTGGTTTTAAGTCCACTCATTTAGAAGCAATCCACTCACGGGCCAATTTTTCAACTCTATTAATACAGTCAAGTGAAGTAAAGTTGATTTTGAAGAAATAATAAAATATAAGTGGGTTATAATGGTATTTTATTTTTAGTTGTTTGTTTGGAATCTTTTTAACTTTTTGTATGGAAAAGTGGAGGGTTTTTTCTTTTTTAGTGGATAAAAGGTGGTTGCTTTTTTTACTTTTTTTTTGAAAAAGTTGGAAGAAGTTTTAAATTAAAGTGCTTTTAATGTGAAATCTTGTCTGGAAAAATTAGAGGCTTTACTTGACTTTTACTATTCTAGTAGAGTGCGAAACTAGCCCGAATTCAATATACGTGGAAGTAAATGAAATTCAAAATCATCTGAGAATTAAAGCATCTTTCGATCCTAGCTAAAGTTGTGGAGTGTGAAAAAAAGTAAGAAGATTTAACCGGAAAAATCACTTTATCCGCACGTGTTACGCAATCAAACACTTTAGCAAGTGGTACACCAATTAGAGCAATTGAGCCCAACTTTCATTTTCTTTTACCTATTTGGCACATCATCGGCGCCGACCTTATTTACACTGCATAAGGTCGGTGCCGACCCTGTCCGCGAATCCTATTAGGACTCGAATCCTATTTCTTATCATTCTTTTCTTCTCTCTCCCAGACTACCGCCAAGACCGACCTTGAACGAGTGTTCCTGCATGGTTACTGTCATTTCCACTTACACTATGCTTCAAACTTCCTCCTCAACTGCATCTCTTTGCTTTCGATCGATTTTTCCATCATATATTTTTTCTATCTTGACTACAGATGTATCTATTTCCTTCCATTTTTTAATCTTTCTCTATGTTTTTATATTTTCCTTCATTTTGGTTCTCCTGCCATTCCGCATACGATATCGAAGTGCATGGTACATGGGCTTCAATGTCGTTGTGGGATTTATAGATTATTCGTTTGAATGGACTAGTGTTTGTAGGATTCTGAATTTAGAGTTTTCTGAGTTGAGAAGGACGATGATTCCGGAGCAGTTACCGTCTTTAACAGTTAGAATGAATTTGTTCTCTTTGCTCATTTTTCTTATTTTGTGAAATGGATTGAGTTGATTTTGGTCCAAAGCTTTAAGATAATAGATTCATTTTGATTTTTGGTGTTCAGCTGGATCAGTAATTAAATTAAGATTATGGTTTGATTAGTTTCCTTTTATTTGATTGGTCTTTTTGTTTGTTGCCAAAACATGCCTAATTGATGCAGCCCAAATGCATGAGATCCATATGGAAAACATGTCTTAGTCAAGTGACAAAAAACTAAGCCATTTCGTGTTCCAAAAATGGTAACTAGTTTCTTTATGAAACCACATTTTAGTTGAATCACGTCTGAAAATGTTATCAAGGAACCACCATGGGATCAATAATGAAACTCTTTTTAATCAGACCATTTATCAAATGAATGATTCATATACAAAGATAAATGTTATAAAATAAAAATGTTAGGGTAATTTAACTAGAATGATATTGGTTTCATACTTTACTAGCAAAGAGAAATCCGTGCCGAGCACGGGTAAGCAACCAATTAAATTTGTAATACGAAAATTGTGAACAGAGTAAAAATTGGAGATGCACCAATTTTTTAGTGCATATATTTTTTATACAATGCAATTAATAAGTAATATTAACAATATTAACAAATGTAGTTGGTTGCAAATAACCGATAATATATCCTATACTTCCTTGCAAAGTTAATAATTCACCCTACATGAACTTCAACTATTGTGGTGTTAGACAAAACTGTTTATCTTACTTCAAGTGGGCGTAATCTATCTCTAATATTGAATTGTTATGAAATGTACATTTTTAGTGTCCACAATTCCATATAAGCATGATTTTTTTAGTGTTCATTATTTCCTTCTTGTGAACGTTTTTTTATGTATGCTTGCCTTCATTACATTCAATGTTATTATGTATAATTTGGATGTACACAGATGTCTAAAGAGAATACAAGGAAGAACGAATTACCCAGAAATGAGGCTAGTACCTCAAATGCACAACCAGCACAACTTTTGTGCGAGCAAGAGCATCACATTTCCGTCGCTATCGAACGTGGTTTAGTATACTCTTTTCCACACAACCACTAATCAATTGAATTTCCTTTCGATCTATGGCTAACATTATTCAAACTGTTATTTTTCGTATGAGTGGTTATGTTTGAGTGCTTTATCTTAACCTCCTTCTACTCTCGGTCTTGCCTCCTGGCTTACAGTGAACATCCCCTACATTTATTGTGCTATATGTGTTCTTGAATATTGATCCTAATGTAACTTATAATTGAAGTATGGTTATCTTGTGGATGTTTTCAATTTGTAACTTTAAACTTAGGAGATGTGCAGGCAATTTAAGTAAATGTATATGGGATGTTGATGGATTGATTGAATGTCAATTAAATGCATAAAATGTTTTTGTTTGTATTTAAAATGTTGTATTTGAATCACATAGGGGCCTTTTGATGTAAATGTATTGGTCCCCTTCCTTAGGGTTTTTTTCTTTCCAAATTTATATATCGTCATCACCGATGCTGTATCACTTATTTTAGACTACTATGGTCATCATCAACCCCGACTTAGAATCTTTTGAGGTATCTATACATTTTACCTTGATAAAAGTCCATCAAACCATTGCAATAAAAAATGTGATTAATGAATAATGCATAAGATTGTGTTATAGGCAATCACACATGCAATCTTAAAGCGAGATCAAGCCATATGGTTGTAAAAGTTGGAGATACCTCATCTATTAAAATATTTTTTATTTTGAGTGGCTCAGATTTCTAATAGGTGAGTTCCACGGTAGAAAACAACAATAAAAATGGCACCTACTAATATTAAATTATCGAACTATTATTAGATTGGAGCATACGTATACTGTTGTACATGAATTTATACTTGAGTGAATTTTGTAAATGCTGTTTCATGGGTTGATTACTTTGTAACATAAATGACTTGAACTACTTAGTTAAGTTAAATCATTTTATGATTAAACTCACAATAAATTCTTCAAGTTCCTTGGAGTGGCCCGCTTACAAAAAGATGAGCATTTTATTGTATTAGTCTTTCTTCGTAAAATTTCACTTTAATGAGAATTGAACCTACAGTCAAAATTATTACAAAAAAAAAAAAAAAAATACTTAAAACTTTTATAATATTTCATCCGTTAGCTTTATAATTAACAAATTTGACGGAGGGCTCAAATCCAAAACTTGGGGACAGTGGCAAGGGTGTCTCATTTTCACACAGATGTTTAGGGATCCTTGTTTGCACAAATCCGCCACGGACGGGGGCAAAAGGGAGGCGGAGTAAAAAAAAATTGCATTTCTCTTTCCTCCGCCCTTACATGTGGTGGCCCCGAAACTCTGTTTAGACGAAACAGGGATCCTATTTCTATATGCACCCTATCCAAACGTACGACACACAAAGGGCATGTTTGTGTAGCCCATTTCCGCAGAAAAGGTTGTAGTTTTCTGCGAAAAACTTCTTTTTCATGCGTTTGGTGCGGCAGTTTTCCGTGGAAATGTTTTTTCGCCACGTCAGCTTTTTCCTTCATAACCATGGAAATAGACTTCCTATGGGGGGGGTATAGGAAGTCCATTTCCACAGAAAACCGACCCACCAATTTCCTCTCTCACCCTCACTCCACCCAACCACCCTCTTTCTTCCTCTTCCCCTCCCAACCCCACCCACCCCACACACATACCAACCCACTCACCCAATAGTTTTCACTAAAAAATGGTTTTCACTAAAGAAATCCATAGTTGCACCAAACAACATTAGCACTAATTCATCAAGGAAAACCTTTTTGCACCAAACATAAAATTTTGACTTCCGCTGAAAAACTTTTCTAAAGAATTTGAAACCCATTGATTTTGCTGATGTGGCAATTTTTAATTTCCACGGAAATTACATGTACACAAACGTGCCCAAAGAGAAAAAAAGGTAAAAAAATTAAATCAAACAAATAGGTTTGTTTGAGTTCTCTACCTTAACGAGACAATACGACTCCAAACAATACGAACTCCAATTACCTTTAGGGTCCGTTTGGGAAGGGGGGAGGGGAGGGGAGGGAGAATTTGAGGGGGAAGGAAAATGAAGGTTGTTTGGGAAGTAAAAAAGTAAGGGGAAGTAAAGTGAAAAAGTATAATTTTATTTGTTTGTGAGGTACAGAGAAAAAGACTATTTTACCCTTGCTTTTGAAAAAAATTCAAATAGAATCTAAGGACAATTTAGTCATTTCATCACACCATCATCACTTTCCCCTCATTCTCCCCTCTGTTTTAGGAGGAAAATTTTTGAAGAAAAAAGGGTTTTTTTTTCCCTATTTTCCCTCCCCTTTTTCCAAACGCCCCCCAAAATTACTTTCCCTCCACTTTCCCCCCAATTCCCCCCCCCCCTCCCCCAAATAGACCATCATCACTTTCCCCTCATTTTCCCCTCTGTTTTAGGAGGAAAATTTTTGAAGAAAAAAGGGTATTTTTTCCCTATTTTCCCTCCCCTCTTCCCAAACACCCCCCAAAATTACTTTCCCTCCACTTTCCCCCCAATTCCCCCCCCCCCCCCCCCCCCCCCCCCACCCCTCAAATAGACCCTTAGGGTCTGTTTGGGAAGGGGGGGGGGGGGGGGGGGGGGGGGAAAGTGGAGGGAAAGTGCTTTTTGGGGGTGTTTGGGAAGGGGGGAGGGAAAATGGGGGGAGGAAAACGGAGGGAAAAAAACACATTTTTGCCTCAAAAATTTCCCCCCCAAAACAGGGGGGAAAATGAGGGGAAAGTGAGGAGAGAGGGAAGAAATGACTAAAATGCCCTTTTACTTTATTTGAATTTTTTTTAAGAGTAAGGGTAAAATAATCTTTTTTTTCTGTACCTCACTAAAAACAAAATTAATTTTCTCTCCTCTTGTTTGGGAAGTAAAAAAGTAAGGGGAAGGAAAGTCAAAAAGTATAATTTTGTTTTTAGTGAGGTACAAAAAAAAAGACTATTTTACCCTTGCTCTTGAAAAAAATTCAAATAAGGTAAAAATGGCATTTTAGTCATTTCTTCCCTCTCTCCTCACTTTCCCCTCATTTTCCCCCCTGTTTTGGGGGGGGGGAATTTTTGAGGCAAAAATGTGTTTTTTTCCCTCCATTTCCCCCCCTCCCCCCCCCCTTCTTTTTTCCTCCCCCCTTCCCAAACAGATCCTTAATACCCTTATCCCCCCCAAAACAGATCCTTAATCCCCTTGTCCCTAGGCTTCTCTCTCTCAAACTCGTCGTCCTTTCCCATCATACTTAAGTCTCTCTCTCAAACTCGTCGTCCTATCCCATCATATTTAAGTGTTTTCACCAAACCTTCCAGACTCAGACGGCTTTTAATTATGCTGAAGTCCCACGCGCACGCGACGCCAGGAGATGGGCAGGCTACTCCTCTTCAAAATGACTTGCTTTTGAGACTCTTCTTTGAATGGGAAAGCCCGAGAGCTCGAGATCGAACAATGGCTCGCATCTCGAGGAGGTGTCGTTGACTGGGGTGTCCTCAGCCATCTTGCACTGGAAGTACTTTCTTAAGAGGTAATTGGGACCATATTCGGTGAAGATGGGCTCGAAGATGTGGATAAGGGAGTCCATCTCCATCACCTGTTTCGAAGTCTCGGAGACGTTGTATACGTCAAAGAGAAGGTCGTCCATGGCGAAGAGGATGATGGAGCGGGCTCTTTCGTCATCGGAGAGCCATTTATTCAGGGTTTTGGAGGGTTTTGAAGAGGAATTGGGAGATGGGTCGGTGGGTTTTGGGTCGGAGAGGACATATTTGAGGTGGTCGTCGGAGAGGACGAATTCGATCCTGCACTTCCAGCGGCGGAATTCGCGAGGAGTGGAGGAGGTGGGCTTTTGGGTGGGGATAAAATCGGAATACACCCTGTCAAAAATTGTCATTGTCGTTCACAAAAGTTATAGTTAAGAAGAAGGCTGCCTTGGGCCTTGGCTGTCTGTGTTTATATAAGAGGTTTGATTTGAAGAGGAAACTGTTGTCACATGAGGAAGTAACTTAAGGGCGTGTTTGGCACTTAACTAAGTAAAAGTGAAGTGAAGTGAATCCAGACAAGAATTGACAAGGGTCATACTAAAAGTACACAATTTCAACATTCCCTCCATCTTTTTCAAAAAAAGTCAAAAAAGCAATCCTATTTTTCCTCTAAAAGACAAAAAAACTTCACTTTTCTATACAAAAAGTCAAAAAGATTCTACACCAAACAACTAAAAACAAAACATCATCATAACACTCTATATTTTATTCTCTCTTGATTTGATGTTTCACCTCACCTCACCTCACTTCACCACACATCCAAACATGCCCAAAGAGAGATCGTGCTAATGATTTGGCGGCCCCCTAAATGACGAGGACATTCAAAGGCCTTTGTTTGTCGTGTGCTAGCATGGGACTGGACGTGCCGAAATGAACGGATAGGGACGATAGAATCAACATTATTAACCGGTTGATGGGGGAGATGATCGTATATATTCTCATCGATGTAGATAATATATAGCTTTGTCTTCTAATTAATGATAAAATTGCAAGATTTACGGCTTGGATTGGAGATTTGGTGTACATGTAACGCCACGTCCATGCGGTTTTGGTGATCGTGGTGATCGTGGGGCCATGTTTGATCTGAACAGGCCCTTTCTCACTTTCATCCCCTCGTGATGTTATACCAATCAATATTTTACTTTACCCACAGTTGCATTGAACTCCAATTTGTTCCACACCCCCATTTATGAATTGGAACCTTAAGGTTTCAAATATGGTAATCGGAGAATGACATCCCATTGTAGAACCTAGAATCTGAGTTCTTTTACAGCTGAGATCTATAGGCGCTTTACCTTCTTATTTTATTTTCGGGCGGAAATTCTTCAAAATTATCATGTATTTATTATTTTTAAAAAAGTCTAATTTTTTTTTCCAATCATTCAAATAGGTTTTTCATTTCTTTTTTTGTTGGTTAGTCTCTTCTTCAGGTGACTTGTTTTATTGGTATTCCTCAAGTGAGTTTTTAAATTATATAATTGAATATGAAAAAAAAAAATCAACTTTATTAACATTAGAAAATGGGTTTATGGATTTACCTTACCATTTTCTTTTCCAAAAAGTCTACTTGGACAAACTTTTTGGCCAGAATTTTGGCCAACCCATATGGTTTCCATTGAATATCATAGTGATATTCAATGGAAACCATATGGGTTGGCCAAAATTCTGGCCAAAAAGTTTGTCCAAGTAGCATTACTCTTTCTTTTCACCTATTCTTTCTTCCTCCCAAGTCCCAACCCAGGTTTTTCTCCCCCTTCCCCTTCACAAGCCACGGCGAGAAGCGTCCAACATCCTAGTCCCCTCGTTAACACTTCTTACTGTGTATTAATTCTCCAAACTAAAGAAATGGGAATGGGCTGGGGTAAATACACCCAACCTACTTAGTATTTACACTCATTCTACCTTATAGCTACGGATGACCTGATCTGACATGAGGGAATAGGCGAGCACCGTGGATATATTTACACGTGGCTGCTCGTCCAGTCATTTTAGGCACACGTGATCATCTCTGCTCCTGCTTGATGTGGACCGTACTATGGGTCCCACAGGGTGGATGGGAGGACATTGAAAGTTTTCTTCTTGCATAACTTTGATGACTCTGGGCTCCTGTTCCAGGAAGCTGTTTCCCATTATGCCCTTGGCCAGCTTGCGGTGGCGCTTGCTGTGGTGCAGCACCCATGCGTAGGCCTCGTTGGAGCGATCCTGAAAGGGGTCTGGAATGTCTTCCCCTCGAAGGGACAAGCAGCCGGGCGCTTGGATCGGCTCAGGAAGGTTCCTGAACTCGCAGGAGAAGATTGAGTCGAGCTCGGGCAGGTGGAAGCAGAGGAAGAGGAGAGTGAAGGTGGAGGTCATGAACATAAAGGTTGGAACGTCGAACTCCGCCGGCACGTCATATGCGTCACTGCCAAACAAGTCCACTACGAGGGTGGAGATCCGTCTGCTGCCGGCGAGAAGTGTCTCGAATACGCGGCGTAGGTGGGGGAGGGAGAACTTGATGGTGAGAGAGATCCGGGTCTCGATTTTGGAGTCCTTGGGGAAGTCGTGGGTGGCGACGGGAGGAAGAGGGATGTGAGTGATGGGCTTGGGGAGGGCGATCATGGCGCCTCCGCTGCTGTTGGGGGGTTAGTCGTCGGTGGAAACGGTTACGATGGCGACTGAGAGGCCCTCGTGGTTGAGGGCGAGTCGCCTGGCGAGTTGGATCGGTGGATTTTTATATTAAGGTGAATAGTGTTTGATGTAGATGGAGTGGGTTAGATGATAAGGCAATAAATGAATTGAATATGTAGGTATAGCAAGGACGGCCCCTAGTACTATAATTTATGACATGAGATGGTGGGTGTCATAAAACTCCTATAAGCCGTACACCCACCCTTCATAGGGTGGGTGCAAATACCAACTCCCAATGGGAATACAGGGGGTTGCAGTGATTGGAGGCTAATTCATTCTGCTGTGTGCGTGTGGGGTTTTCGTTAATACTACTCTTACCTTCGAAATGGGGAGAAAAAAAAAGTCTCATTTGAACGATTTGGACAAGGAATGGTTCTACATTAAGCATTTTAATGATTTTTTTTTTCTGTAAGCCCCCAGTAGTACATTTTCAAACTTATAATCTCTGGGCCACTCCAGTAGTGATCATGGTACTAGACCAATTAAGGTACTTTGGAGTTAAATTTTTTAATAAGTTATACTATAAAAAGTGCTGTCTAGAGGGAAACAAAAAAACTTATTTTCTTAATTTCACAAATGAATGCAATACAATTATAGAATCCACCTAGGCTATTTAATTTATGATCTGATCTTGTGAAAAAAAAAAAAAAAACTCTCTCTTAGTCCTCCGTATCATCTCTTTCCTCGAACTATCACAGGGAGCACAAAATGCTCGAGCTTTTTTTTTTTTTTTTCAAGAAAATGCCCCCAGTAGAATGCTCCTTGCAGTGGGCGCTCACCTGAACATGCTCGAAAAATGTTTTAACCCTGTTGATCCAACCATCCAAACCCTACTTTTAATTCATCGAAGATCATGCAATTTTTGTTATAAAAACCCAATCTTCTGTGTAAAGTTGGCTTATAGAAATCGAAAAGGAGCCCATATATCTGAAAATATCATATTGGCAAAATCATCCTCAGCGTACCAATCACATACCAAATTTTTGGACAGAATTGGGACTTTTCTCTACCCAAAATCTTCACAGTGTGTTCCATATCAAGTAATTTCGACCCAAAACAAATTGGATATCGATTTAGGAGATGAAAGATTGAAATACCGTACCCATTGTGTTCCATATCAAGTAATTTCGACCAAAAACAAACTGGATATCGATTTCGGAGGTGACATCCAAACGCAGCAACAAGAAGCAAAATAAAAAAAATAAAAAAATCCAAAACAAGATTCACAAAATTGGGTCTGCATGTTGGAGAAGAAAACATCCCTTTTCAAAAGGAAAATATAGACATTAATTTGGGGTACCTGCATTACAACCAAACACACCCTAAACAAAAACCCAAAAATCTTGTTAGAGGAGCATCCTTTCCTAAACAAGAACATTCAACATCAGCTATTCTATTCACATCAAAATCCAAACGCACCCTAAAACACCCAAAAAAAAAAGATTCAAACACATGGGTGGGTCTGTCTGTCTCAGTTCTCTACCTTATCTGGACAATTCGACTGGTAATGCCCAGGCTTCCCACAATTGTAACAATTACCTCTAAACCCCATGTTCCCAGTCCTCTGCCTCTTCTCACTCGATTCCAAATCATCCTCCTCCTCCTCCTCCCAATCTCTCAACTTCCTCATCTCCCCTTCCCTTCTTAGTCCTCTTATAAAACCCTCCAGATCCAGCCCATATGCATAAAATATTCCATGCGGCGGTTCTAACCAGGACGCCGGCAGGCTGTGCAAGATGGCGCGCTTCTGAGACATTTCTGGCATGGTCAAGCCCGAGTGGTCGAGATCGATGGCCATGGCTCGCATCTCGAGGAGATGGTGGTTGATTGGGGTGTCCTCCGCCATCTTGTACTTTCTATACTTGTGCTCGATAGTGTACCCGTACTCGTCGGTGACTGCGAACATGTCGGTGAGGGAGTCCATAATCTGTTTTGCAGTCTCGTGGACGCTGTAGACGTCGAAGAGAAGGTCGTCCATGGCGAAGAGGATCATGGAGCGGGCTCTTTCGTTGTCGGAGAGCCATTGATTGAGATTGAGGGAGGTCTTGGGGGGTTTTGAGGGATCGGGAGGTGGGTCGGTGGGTTTTGGGTCGGAGAGGACGTGTTTGAGGTGGAAGTCGGAGAGGACGAATTCGATCTTGAGCTTCCAGCGGCGGAATTCGCGAGGAGTGGAGGAGGGAGTGAGCTTTTTGTCGGTGGAGATGAGATCGGAATACACTATGTTGGAGATCGGAATCGTCATTGAAAAGAAACTGTAGCAAGGAAGCGAATGACAAGAAATCTATACAGCTTCAGATTTCTCTCGAAAAGAAAGTAATCGAGATACGAGCAGGATTCCCTCTCGCTATAATTCTACAGTAGGGCCACGTAATGATAATCTGGACGGTCGAAGATGATGACATCCACTCCCTCCGGTAAGATGGCCTCAAACTTTACACTCATAAAGTGGGTCCCACAGTTAAATTGAGCAGTTCCCATCTTGTCATTCATCTGATCCAATTCAGACACATGATAGTAATAGTAGCCCATAGTTTGCACAATTGCACCCACTGACTGGGATTGGGGGCTGGTTGGAATTCGAGGGTCAAATTCTTTCGTAGGGGAATTTTTCAAAATAGCTCATTTAGAAAAAAAAAAAAAAAAACAAAAACACTCTTGAATATTTAAATATTTTAAAAAATTATATAAGTTTTTCAAAATTCTTTCAATAGCTTGTCCATAAGATTTTTTTAAAAAATAACAAAAATACTCTTCACTTATAATAATTTTTTTTATTTTCTTTTTTATCCTCTCTCATTTCTGAAGCTAACCATTTTTATTTTGACGATCATAAACATTCAATGAAGCAAAGCTTTTACTCATACCAGGGCCCCCTAGGTCATTTGGATTAGATAGCATCATTTCTCTTAAATAATTTATTGAAGGAGATTTTAAAAAAATAACATAAGGTATTTTTATCATTTTTCAATTCTTTTAGAGAGTTGCTATCTACACACTGATAAATACTTTGCACACACCTAATTTGTTTTAAAGGAAAAGGCCCAAACTATCCCTTCCCTCCGGCCACCTCCGCCCCGTTCTCGATCTCCGTCTCCCACTCCTTATTCGCCCCTGCAAAACCCACTCACTCTCGTTGCTCCGACCACCTCGGCACAACCCGCGACGCCCGTGCCTCTCACTCTCGTTATCCATGTCCTTTAGAATATTAAGGGTAATTTTTCATCCGGTGAATTGCCCAAGGGCAAAGTATTTTCTCAGAGGTAATACTAAATTATGTAAAGAAAAAAAGTGTCCATTGAGCCTCAAACAAAATAGCATTATGCGTCGGGATATTAGATTGGGAGGAGAAAGCATTGAAAATACCACATCAATAGCACCCATTCACATCTACCTCACACGCAAACGTACCTTACCAAAAAAAAAATTACAAACACACACGGGGTTTGGCATCAAATCAATTGTCTTCCCACAATTGTAACATTTTATTACCACTAAACCCCTTCTTCCCAGTCCTCTGCCTCTGCTCACAAGATAGTCAATACGTCCTCCTCCTCCTCCTCCCAATCTCCCGACTTCTTCATCACCTCTGCCTAGGGCCGGTTCTGAATTTTTCAGGGCCCAGGGCAAGAGTAAAAGTTAGGCCTCTTCAGCCATCATATATGATAATATCATTGGTGGGCCCCCACTGATGTGAAAAATTGACAATTGGTTGATGATGCCCAAGTATAACTATTTGAAAAAAAAGAGAAGAAAGAAAACTCAGACCAGAATTTAAGCATCATATATGGGGAATAAAAAATCATTGGTTGGCCCCACTAATAGATGAGAAGAACGGTGAATGGCTGAAGGCTTGATGATCTATTTGTAAAAAAAAAAAAAGCCCCAAATCATCCCAACGCTAAACCAGATTCTCCCAGAATTTCAGCCATCAAATATAAAATATCATTAGTGGGCCCCACTGATGGATGCTCAAATAAGTGATGCAATAAGCACTCTCAGATGATTTGATGATGGGTCTATTGATGCCCAGGACGATGGAATCCATTGGATGAACCCTGCCCCCACCAAATGATTGAAAAAAAAAAAGAAAAAAAGGTAGAAGGGATTTTGGGCCCCCTTAAAAAATGGGCCCAGGGCAAGGGCACTTACAGCCCTTGCTCAAGGCCGGCCTTGAGTCTAACATGAGGCCCATGTAATGATAATAATGAATGTCATCCACTCTAATAAAATTTCCACTTTAATAGCCACTGTTAAATTGAGCAAACACGTTACTTCAGTAATACATAAGATTGATTGTGTTGATTATGTTATCGGTCATGTGCTCAATCTAATGATGGAATCCATTTCCATTCAAGTGAATTGACATGAGCTGGAGTCAAAATTGAATTGGCCAAGGTTGTGCAATATAACAAAGGAGAACGGTACATTATTATTAGCTTTATTTAGGAGGGTCGTCGAGGATTTTCTATTTATTGATTGTAGTTCAGAATATATTAGAACACAATAATACAAAATTAATATTTTCGGTATGTTAAAAAAAAAAGAGTTGAGCATGGATGTCAGCACAAAATTGTGTGTGTTCTTAAATTTCACGCAGACTAATTTCAAAACTTTGGATTGAGATATCCTTAGCAATCTCGATTCTTAAGAACTACATCAATATATTTTTCATTCAAATGATATGTGGGCTTTGGGTGGTTTTAAGTCCACTTATTTAGAAGCAATCCACTCACGGGCCAATTTCTCAACTCTATTAATACAGTCAAGTGAGTAAAGTTGGTTGCTTTACTTACTTCTTTTCACACCTTTCGATCCTAGCTAAAGTTGTGGAGTGTGAAAAGAAGTAAGAGGATTTGACTGGAAAAATCACTTTATCCGCACGTGTTACGCAATCAAACACTTTAGCAAGTGGTGCACCAATTAGAGCAATTGAGCTCAATTTTCATTTTCTTTTACCTATTTGGCACATCATCGGCGCCGACTTTATTTACACTGCATAAGGTCGGTGCCGACCTTGTCCGCGAATCCTATTAGGGCTCGAATCCTATTTCTTCTCATTCTTTTCTTCTCTCTCCCAGACTACCGCCAAGACCGACCTTGAACGAGTGTTCCTGCGTGGTTGCTGCCATTTCCACTTACACTATGCTTCAAACTTCCTCCTCAACTGCATCTCTTTGCTTCCGATCGGTTTTTCCATCATATATTTTTTTCTATCTTGACTGCAGATGTATCTATTTCCTTCCATTTTTTAGTCTTTCTCTATGTTTTTGTATTTTCCTTCCTTTTGGTTCTCCTGCCATCCCGCATACGATATCGAAGTGCATGGTACATGGGCTTCAACGTCGTTGTGGGATTTATAGATTATTCGTTTGAATGGACTAGGGTTTGTAGGATTCTGAATTTAGAGTTTTTTGAGTTGAGAAGGACGATGGTTCTGGAGCAGTTACCGTCTTTAACATTTAGAATGAATTTGTTCTCCTTGCTCATTTTTCTTATTTTGTGAAATGGATTGAGTTGATTTTGGTCCAAAGCTTTAAGATAATTGATTCATTTTGATTTTTGGTGTTCAGTTGGATCGGTAATTAAAATATGATTATGGTTTGATTAGTTTCCTTTTATTTGATTGGTCTTTTTATTTGTTGCCAAAACATGCCTCATTGATGCAGCCCAAATGCATGAGATCCATATGGAAAACATGTCTTAGTCAAGTGACAAAAAACTAGGCCATTTCGTGTTCCAAAAATGGTAACTAGTTTCTTTATGAAACCACATTTTAGTTGAACCACGTCTAAAAATGTTATCAAGGAACCACCATATGATCAATAATGAAACTCTTTTTAATCAGACCGTTTATCAAATGAATGATTCATATACAAAGATAAATGTTATAAAATAAAAATGTTAGGGTAATTTAACTAGAATGATATTGGTTTCATACTTTACTAGCAAAGAGAAATCCGTGCTGAGCACGGGTTAGCAACCAACTAAATTTATAATACGAAAATTGTAAAGAGAGTAAAAATTGGAGGTGCGCCAATTTTTTAGTGCATATTTTTTTATACAATGTAATTAATAAGTAATATTAACAATATTAACAAATGTAGTTGGTTGCAAATAACCAATAATATATCCTATACTTCCTTGCAAAGTTAATAGTTCACCCTACATGAACTTTAACTATTGTGGTGTTAGACAAAACTGTTTATCTCTTACTTCAAATGGGCGTAATCTATCTCTAATATTGGATTGTTATGAAATGTACATTTTTAGTGTCCATTATTCCATATAAGCATGAATTTTTTAGTGTTCACTATTTCCGTCTTGTGAACATTTTTTTATGTGTGCTTGCCTTCATTACATTCAATGTTATCATGTATAATTTGGATGTACACAGATGTCTAAAGAGAATACAAGCAAGAACGAATTACTCATAAATGAGGCTAGTACCTCAAATGCACAACCAGCACAACTTTTGTGCGAGCAAGAGCATCACATTTCCGTCGTTATCGAACGTGGTTTGGTATACTCTCTTTTACACAACCACTAATCAATTGAATTTCCTTTCGATCTATGGCTAACATTATTCAAACTGTTATTTTTCGTATGAGTGGTTATGTTTGAGTGCTTTATCTTAACCTCCCTCTACTCTCGGTCTTGCCTCCTGGCTTACAGTGAACCTCCCCTACATTTATTGTGCTATATGTGTTCTTGGATATTGATCCTAATGTAACTTATAATTGAAGTATGGTTATCTTGTGGATGTTTTCAATTTGTAACTTTAAACTTAGGAGATGTGCAGGCAATTTAAGTAAATGTATATGGGATGTTGATGGATTGATTGAATGTCAATTAAATGCATAAAATGTTTTTGTTTGCATTTAAAATGTTGTATTTGAATCACATATGGGCCTTTTGATGTAAATATATTGGTCCCCTTCCTTAGGGTTTTTTCTTTCCAAATTTATATAGCGTCATCACCGATGCTGTATCACTTATTTTAGACTACTATGGTTATCATCGACCCTGACTTAGAATCTTTTCCAGAGAATACCTGAAAAAAGTTACAACTTTTGGTAAAAAAAAATAAGGAACCTGCATTGGTGATGACCTTATTTTACACTGCTAAGGTCATCATCGGCCCTGACTTAGAATTTTTTTCCGAAAACGCCTAAAAAAAGTTACAACTTTTGGTCAAAAAAATACGAAACGTGCGTCGGTGATGATCTTATTTTACACTGCTAAGGTCATCACCGACCCTGACTTAGAATTTTTTTTCTGAAAAATTATAACTTTTAGTGTAAATAAGATCGGCGCCGATGATGTGCCAAAAAGGTAAAAAAAGATGAAAATTGGGCTCAATTGCTCTAATTGGTGCACCACTTATTAAGGTGTTTGATTGGGTAACACGTGTGGATAAAGTGATTTTTCCGATTAAATCCTCAAGAAGTAAAGATGTTATATACTTTTGAAAAAAAAAAAAAAAACACCACCTGTGAATGCTGGAAGTGACGGTGATTAAAGGAGATGGAAGAGGACCAGTCCTTTTTTGTTTCGTCTCATCACCGATAACTCATTATTTTCCAGATTATCTTTATTTGAAATCTTTGAGAAAGTAGTATATCCTAATTTGAAAGATTTTAACCTTGCCATCATTTTTTAAAATAAACCCATAACTTAGGGCCTTATTTGAAGGCAGATTGAATTTGGTTTCTCTCATGCCCCCAAATCCTCTCTAGCAAAATATAAACACATCAAATTTTTGAATAGAATTGGGTTTCTCCCCTGCCAAAAATCTTTATCCATTGGGGTCCGTTTGCCACTTTACTAATACAATACAAGTCAAGTAAAGCCTTCATTTTTCAGATAAGATGTCACATCAAATGTACTTTATTCAAAACTCCCCCTTCTTTTTCATACAAAAAGTAAAAAAGTAAATACCTTTATCCACTAAAATATAAAAATACTTCACTTTTCAATACAAAAAATAAAAAAGATTCCATAACAAACAACTAAAAACAAAATACCATCATAATCCACTTATATCTTATTCTTTCTCAACTTTACTTCACTTAACTTAATTAGTAGAGTTACCAAATGGGCACTTGTATTCCATGTCGAGTGGTTTTCTAATCTGAGAGTCACATCCAAACACACCAAAAAAAAAAAAAAAATACAAAAAAGAATAAAAAAGACAAAGGGTAATATTTCGTCGGGTGAGGTGACCAAGGGCAAAGTATTTGCTCAAAGGTAATATTAAAT
Organism: Cinnamomum chago; assembly: GCA_038049695.1. NCBI lineage: Eukaryota > Viridiplantae > Streptophyta > Magnoliopsida > Laurales > Lauraceae > Cinnamomum > Cinnamomum chago. The sequence goes on along the minus strand of CP142453.1, from coordinate 10,337,589 downwards.
TATGTAAAGAAAAAAAGTGTCCATTGAGCCTCAAACAAAATAGCATTATGCGTCAGATATTAATTTGGAAGGAGAAAGCATTAAAAATACCATATCAATAGCATCCATTCATATCTACCTCACATGCAAACGTACCTAAACCAAAAAAAAAAAAAAAAAAAAGGAAAAAAATTTCAAACACACGGGGTTTGCATCAAAGCAATTGTCTTCCCACAAATGTAACATTTTATTGCAACTAAACCCCTTATTCCCAGCCCAGTGCCTCGAATCGCACGATAGTCGGTTCCTCCTCCTCCTCCCAATCTCTCGACTTCTTCATCTCCTCTGCCTTCCTTAGAACTGTCATCAAATTCTCCAGATTCAGTTCGTCCCCTCTAAACCTCAGTACATCCCGCACTCCGGCCCAGGACTTCGGCAGGCTATTCAAGATCGCGTCCTTCTGAGCCTCTTCTCCAAGAGAGTAAGAGCGCGAGTGCTCGAGATCGATGGCCATGGCTCTCATCTGGAGGAGGTGGTCGTTGATCGGGGTGTTGTACGCCATCCTATACTTTATGTACTTCTTGTAGAGGTTGAAGGCGTGCTCAGTGGAGGCATGCGGGAAGATCTCGGCGAGGGAGTCCATCAACAGTTTTGCAGTCTCGTGGGCGCCGTAGACGTCGAAGAGAAGGTCGTCCATGGCGAAGAGGATCATGGAGCGGGCTCTTTCGTCGTCGGAGACCCACTGATCGAGGGATGCGTCGGTTGGCTTTGGATCGGAGAGGACGTATTTGAGTTGGGCGTCTGAGAGTACGAATTCGATCTTACGCTTCCAGCGGCGGAATTCTCTAGGAGTAGAGGAGGAGGTGAGCTTTTTGTTGGTGGAGATGAGATCGGAATACACTATCTCGGAGATCGTCATGGTGGAATAAAGAAAGCAGGAGAAATTGGGAAGAAATCGGATGACCGTGTAGAAAAAGGAAAGATGAAGGCTCTATTTATAGAAGGCGCCTTGCCTTCTTTTCGGATTCTTGGAAACGAAGTAATCTAAAAAGGCCAGAGTCCGGGTCCCCTCTCGGGCTATTACACGATTCCAACCTAACAGACGTCCAGAAGTCTAACATGAGGCCCATGTAATGATAATAATGAATGTCATCCACTTTAATAAAATTTCCACTTTAATAGCCACTGTTAAATTGAGCAAACACATTACTTCAGTAATACATAAGATTGATTGTGTGAATTATGTTATCGGTTATGTGCTCAATCTAACGATGGAATCCATTTTCATTGAAGTGAACTCACGTGAGCTGGAGTCAAAATTGAATTGGCCAAGATTGTGCAATATGACGAAGGAGAACAGTAAATTAAAAGCAAAACCCTCTGCTACAGGCTGGTATATATAATAAGTAGTAAACTGCTCAAGGACGGATGCCATTTTCCTTCTCCAATCCTTGCACAGACTAGAGTGTCATTTTAAATCACCAGGGAAGGTCTTGCATTTCTGGTTTATATGACCACACCGATAAGAGCGGCAACAATTTTGGAACCAAACCTTTGGAAGGAACAAGTAGCCAGTCTGAACAAAAAAATTGTCTTTAACCATATGTACATTAAGACCAAGTTACAATAAAAGCATTCTCACTGCTAACTCCGAGCCATCAAAAAAAGCAAGTACATAATCTTTTCTACAGAAGTCATACAAATGGCAAAAGAGGAGGATTGCATGCTACTCAAATTGTTCCCAGTCTTGGGTTATTTTTGTAGATGAAGCCATAGGAGATGGAGCATGCAAACTTCCAACCCCAGAATCAAATGTCTCCCATTGTGTTGTGACAGAAACAGCATTGCCGTTCCCACTGAATGGATTGGAGTTTCTTGCCTTTAGACCGTCAAGAGTCTCAACAAGATTCTGCACATGGCGGACCTGTATGGAAAATTTGGAAAATACTACTATGTCTTTGCATGTCATGCTGATTTAATGCATGAATGGGTGATCATTGCTCAATACATGCAAACTTCTGCATATGTTTGTAATTACACCAGTCTCTGAGAATTTCAGATCCTACAATTAAGCATTTCTAGTTCTATATTGGGATAATCAACTATTAACTGATATGACGAATATGAGGCATCTGCTTAGCAAACAAGGGACAAGTCCAAACATATATGTTTCCTATTTTCAAGCTGTCCCAAATGGGAAGCAGAAGGGATAACCACTCATTCTGACATACGTTTTAAATTGCTTTCTGTGTTCTATGTACATTTAGACAATGGCTCCAAATTATAGAAATTGGTTAGAAACAGAAAAAAAAAAAAAAAAAAAAACCCTACATTGGTTGAGGTCTATGAAATGAAAAGGTGAGAGAATAATACCCAACCTTGTGCCATTAACCATACAAAAAAAAAAAAAAAACATACGACAATAAAGACAAATTAAAATACATCAAGTTGGGTTTAAGTCTGGTTCTGGGTCTAGATATGGAAACTACTTATCAGTTATCTCCACAATTTATATATACTAATAAATAAAGCAGTTAAGAGAGTAGGTGAGGCAAGTAAAAGTGTTCATGATAACTAACTTCAAGGTTGTGGGAAAAATGTTTAAAAAAGAAATGATCTTACAAAATCTGGTCCTGGTTAGCTATGTATTCCCAGAGTACTAATATAAAAATAATAATATAAGAAATAAATATGAATACAGTAATGGTCTGAGGCATGATATGGATGCAACAATATCCTAACGATTCAAAATCATTGAGTAGATCTATTTAAATATAATATAATATTTTTATATACATATAAGGAAAATATTCAAGTGAGAGATTCCCTCACCATATGCTGAGGGACTCTTCTTTTTGGGAAAGTTTCAAGTACAAAAAAACTTTTATACTTTTTGAATCCCTCATTTGAATACCCCCTACATATAATATCAGTGAATTTAAGCTAAGGATGTATGTGTATGAAAGAGAGAGAGAGAGAGAGAGAGAGAGAGAGAGGGAACTTGCTTTATCTTTGGTATTTAGTTGACTTGGAATCCAAGTTTTCTTAAATAGTGAAAACCAAAACATTATATTGTTAATTGCATGAATCAAGTGGGGCCCATATATGATCATTTGGGACCACCCAAATTAGATATACGACTTACAAGAAAGAGAAAGCAATAAAGGCAATTTTATATAGTAGAAAGAAGGCACAATGAGATCCATCAAGCTAAAGGATAAGATCAGATGAGGGGGTCTTGAAATCCCTCCTCTGGTGATACTACAAAGGTCAAGGCACTGTCTCTTTATGGTAACTGCCTTAAATAAATATATAAAAACAAAATAAAATAAAAGCCATTCTTTATTCTCATTTGCGAAAAGGGATAATTGGCTTGGTTCCACAATCCACACTCCCGAGATGGCAATGATTATGTATTATTACTTGAGGTACCATTCACAATTACATGTTCCGAGAAGATGTTCCATTGAAAACCTCAAAACCATCAAAATTTTCGCTAATCTCCACTTATTTCGAATCCCCATGCCCAATCTATAAGAAAAGTGATCGCGGCTCCAAGCTCAGAGCTTCGATTACAGTAATAACTGGTAAGACTAGGTCGATTTACAGGGAGCAATATAAACAAAGATTCCTCTCAACTTGTCTTGCCCTAAATAAAATTTAATTTTAGCCTAAAATCTAGAAAAATACATTCATCATTCCTACTTTTCAAAAATTGAATTAATTACAATCAAATGAAAAGAAAACTTCCTAAATCTAAAAATCTTAAAATAAAAAACTAAAATTGCTATAAAAGAACACACAAGTTAGAACATCAAGAATAAAAAGTACCAAAAATAAAACTAAGAAACTAAACTAGAAACAAAAGAAACCTAAGTTAGAAAGTTAGTAATGCAATATATGCCATGAGATGCTAAAAATTCTAAGTCTTAAAAACTAGCATGCAGGGCTGTTTTTATGCATGAATTTTCATAATCTAATGCAACCTAAAACTGAGTTTAATGACTGAGTTTTGAACTACAATGATGCATGAATCAAATAAAAAAAATGAAAGTGAAAAACGAGTTAAAACGAATGAAATATGAGTGTATGAACATGACCTAAAAAAAAAACTGTGAAGAAATTCTGCACACAGGTTGGTCTGACCAGCCATGTTTGAGCCACTGGTTCACCATCTTTCCAAAATGATTTTTCTTTGAAATTCTAGGGTTGAAAATATACTGATCAAACTTTAATTTCCTCAAGTTTCATCGAAAAATAATGCGTTTTAATTAGTTTCTAATCGCAAACATTTTACACAAAATATGTCCTGAAATTCCTGCATCAATGAGCTGAATTGTGCACTTTATATTGGGATCTGAATTTTCAAAAATTATTTGGCCGAGATTATTGACTCAAACCTCTGATTTTTCTTGCTTATTCAAATTAAAACTTCGATTCCAGAAACTTAAACATGTCTAAACTCCACTAATATGAATATGCATGCAATACTAATTAGTTCCAACCATAAACTATGCACAAAAGAAACATAAAATTGAATTGATCATAAAAATAAAGACAATAAACAAAAGTTCAAGAATTTAAATGTGTGGTGAAAACAAGAAAAGTAAATGTGTGGTTTTAACAATTATTTAAATGTGTGGAAGTGTATTCTCCTCTTTCAAAATTATTTTCGAAGCGGGGTCATAATTTGAATCATGCTCTTAGGGGCTTTTGGGCCGTCACTCCAAACACCAACAAGAAAAGAAACATAAAACAAGCACCAATCACCAAAGGAAAAAAAAAAAAGAAAAATTGAAAGAGTAAGAAACAATTTTACTAATATGCAAAGTCTTACATAAGATATAAAAAATAAACAATGACAATTACATACTAGGATGAGAAGCCTCTTCTAGTTGAAAAACTCAAGGGTGTAGTGTGATTTCCGGCCAAATCTCCTTGAGGACTCAAATGGAGAGAAAGAGAGAGGAAGAAGATGGAGTGTAGTAGTAATTCTAGAGAGAGTTGGTCTATTTTCCCATCAGAGGAGAGAGATGCTTATGCCTTCAATTTATAGATTTTTGTTCTCTTTCTTTCCTTCTTTGTTTCAAGTTCGTAGCATGAAATCTTCTTTATATGGTAAGTCCCTTCCTTGTCCAATAATTCTTCAAAGAAATAGCAAGGTGAGTGAGAGATATTTTTTTTTGTGCTTTCCATGTGCAAAATTGCAATCCCGAGTAAAAATTATAGCACCAACTTTCAGAGGTCATATCTTCCTCGTTTTAGCTCCGATTGACACAATCTTGGATTCTAAAGATATCTACTCGAAAAGATCTTTCCAACGGTATATGGATTGCACCAATCCGATGGCTGAATTAAGAGTTATGGCCAATTGAATATTGCTGCCTCCGAAAAATCCGAAAATAATTGTGCACATATGGAATGATAGTTGTGCAATGGGGTGTGTGGGACCCATGTGGACGTTCAAAGGGATCTTGGGATATTTCTTTCCTTGTTTCTTGACTCCCCTTCCATTTTTTATTTGCTTCTAAGTTTCTTTGATTGATTAGTCAACTCTTTTAGCACACTTTCCTTTCTTGGATTTCGTTTTTTATTTTCGAGTTTTCAAACTTAGTAAGAATTAGATCTTACCAAATTTGAAGTTTTATTTCTTGATCTTGAAATCAGAAATCTAGCTTTCCATTATTGACTTTTCAAACTCTCCAAAAATACCAAGATATGTGGGTTCACAATGAAAGATGTCATACCCGTGATCTCTCTCAAATTTCACCAATGTGGGTCCCATTCTTGATTTCTTATACAAAAATTAAAGCAAATGGATTCAAGAATAATTCTATGTAAGGAATTTAAATGGATGATGCATGTGACCCTACTTGATGCACCCAAAATAATCGACTTTCCAAAAAAAAAACTCCAAAAATAGCAGGTTTCATGAATTTATGTAAAAAGTGTGATTTTTGTGCAAATTATGCATGAATGCACTACAATGGACTCTAAATGCATAAAAACATGATTTGTCACTAAATAAAATTCTTTAATATCAATAAATTCTTAAAATGGTCCAAAATGTGTATGAGAATTTGTACTTTTCAGGACTCATCAAAAAGCCAATTTAACTTCCACCTCTATCATTTATTACCAAGACAGATGATAAATGCATGGGTTGCAGAGATATCATGACAATATGAGAAGACTACGAGTGACGTATATCATGTAGCTTACTAATCCGAACCACTACTTCAGTTTCAAGGATTCCTAATCAATTACAAACTAAGAAACTATGAAAACTTCGAGAGCAGCTGTACATTGTTAAGAAAAACATCCAGGTCATTCTCAAAGTCTTCTAGAAAACTGATGGAGTTTACCAGTATTTCAATATTCATATCAACATAAAGTAATCCAGTATCATAGGTAGCTGGTGAGAACTCCTTATGCCCAATACTGTAACGATTTGATGCCAGAAACTATCACCAAGTAGAGTAAGTGATGGGAAACAGGAAGAATTATAGGTTCCACAAATACTCGTAAGTTATAACTGATTGATTAACAAAATGAAGCAATTAACTCGTTCCACTTTTTCAGCGAATCATAACAACATTAGTACCAATATTTGGTCCTCAAGAACAATGCTAATTGCTGACAAAATGCAGGCCTGAAAATGACAAATTTTTGTGGCCCCAAAGCGACTTGAATTCCAGCATCAACATACACCACAAATTATGCAGACTTTGGACAGGTAATAAAGAGTTACGAGACGCAACGTTGAAAATTGCAGAGCAAAAACAAGGATAAAGTCAAATGGCGCTTAATAGAGAATTTTTGGTGAGCATGCACAGGAATTAAAATGGTCCTGCCCATTTCTCATTCTTCTTCTTGCCCCTACCTTCGCCTAATCACCTCCCCGCCCAACCTTCATTAGAAAGCACTAGTGAGACCAGTGACCCCGTTTTTGTGGTTTTTATATCTAAGTTATTGTGACTAATTATAGATTTGCTCGGTTGTGTTGAAAGATGACTTTGATAACTTAGATAATGGGATACACACTAGCTACAACTTAATTACAAAATACAAATTACACTAAGAACAAGAACCCACTTTATAAATCTTACACAAATACACTATTATAAAGGAACACACTTTTAAGCCTACACACTTACAAGCAAGAGACTCACTCACTACACTTTACTCACTACACTCACTCACTACAAATAGAGCACTCACTAAAATCTTTTACTACACACTTGAACTCTCAATGCACACTTCTGTGTGTCTAGCTCACTTCACAACTCGTCACTTCACTTCTATGGATTCAGATGACTTGTATGTAAATGAGGCCAGGTCCTCATATTTATACATGGGCATATGTTGGTGGGTGGGTTTCATGTGGATGCAAATTGTCCATGTGGCCCATTTACCTATTATATATTTATGACGGTTTCCAGATGAGTCTCAATGAGGCGGTGAGAGACGTCTTGAATTCTATGGAACATGGTAGAGGGTCTTGACATTGGATTCTTTCTAGATATCTCTTGAAGTTAATTGTTTCTAGAGACTTGGGGATACAAAGTCAGTATTTGACTGACATTACTCCCCCTCAAATACTGACCTTTGTAAGCTTTCATACCGAAACTGTCTTCATGCCAAGCTTTGCTTTTAATCTTGTGAAGGTGTCGGTTGGTAAAGCCTTAGTGAAAATGTCTGCTACTTGTTCAGTAGTGCTGTAATACTCTAATTTCACTGTCTTCTGCTTTACATGATCTCTTATGAAATGGAACTTGATGTCAATATGTTTACTCCTGCCATGATGTATAGGATTCTTAACAAGTTCAAAGGCAGACTTGTTATCCATATGTATAGTTGTGGATTCATCTTTTGGGTGATCACATTCTTCCAAGAGGTTTCTCAGCCATATAGCTTCACAAACTGCTGGTGACACTGCTACGTATTCGGCTTCACATGTAGATAGTGCTACAATACTTTGTTTCTTTGAGACCCATGTGAAACTCATCGATCCAAGATAGAACACATACCCTGTAGTGCTCTTTCCTTCATTTTGATCACCTCCCCAGTCACTATTCAAATATCCATATAACTTTGCTTCGTTGCCATAGCCATAGAAAAGACCAAGATCTATGGCACCTTTGATGTATCGTAAGATTCTTTTGGCTGCGACCCAGTGTGACTCCTTTGGCCTTTCCATATATCGGCTCAAAAGTCCGACACCATAGACAATGTCTGGCCTTTTGATTGTGAGATACCTTAGGCTTCCAATCAGGCTTTTGAATAGTGTCAGATTAATATCTCTTCCTTCTCCTTCTTTTGTCAATCTTAGGCCTGTTGCTACAGGGGTGCTTACAGGATTGGAGTTGCTCATTCTGAACTTTTCAAGGAGTTCTTTCGCATATTTTTTTTTTGTGATATGGAAATGCCATCTTGTTGCTACTTGACCTCTATACCTAGGAAGAAGGACATTAGTCCGCAGTCGGTCATATCGATCTCTTTGAACATAGCATGGTTATATTCTTCGAATATCTGGGGGTTGTTCCCAGTGAATAGTAAATCATCAACGTAGAGGAATGCTATGAGCATTTCTCTTTATGCAGACTGAATGCTCATATAGGCATTTGGAGAACCCATTTTCCTCTAGATAACTGTCTATACGAGCATTCCATGCTCGTGGGGCCTGCTTTAGCCCGTATAACGCTTTCTTTAAGTGGTATACTTTTTGCTCATCTCCTTTTACTATAAAGCCTTCTGGCTGTTCTACATATACTTCTTCATCAAGTATACCATTTAGGAATGCTGACTTGACATCTAGTTTGTAAATTCTCCAACTATGATGTGCTACAAGAGATAAGCATTCTTACCGTATCAAGTTGAGTGACAGGAGCAAAGACTTCTTCATAATCCAAGCCATATTGCCTGTTTGTAGCATTTAGCTACAAGCCTCGCCTTATATCGATCGATCTCTCTATCGATCGTGCGCTTGATCTTGTATACCCACTTGACACCGATAGCTTTTTGTCCTGGAAGGAGTGTAGTAAGCTCCCAAGTGTTGTTCTTCTCGATGGCGTGAATATCTTCTTCATGGCTTTTCTCCAATAATCTTTGTTCGCTTTCTCTTAGAAGGTAAGAGGCTCATGGTCAGCATAGAGATATAAGAGGTTGGTCTCTTCAGTTTCCTCATAGTTATCTCTTAAGCTTCTCATCTTAATTGGTGTGATGGAGGAGGAAGAGCTTTGAGTTGATTAGCTGCTTGCTGATGATCCATCTTGTCATTCAGAACTTCTTTGAAGTGATGATGCTGTACGCGGAGATGTTGCATCACTTGTCGCGGGCCTTCATTATTTTGAGAATGTGTCTCTTGTTCTTCTATTTTAAGAGGCTTTTCTTGGGATGTGTTTTCTTCATTCCACCTCCATGCTTCCTCTTCACTAAAGACTACATCTCTACTTACCACCACCTTTTCAGTAAGTGGGTTGTAGAGTTTATAGGTTTAGACTCCTCACTGTATTCGATAAAGATATACTTTTCTCCACGATCATCAAGCTTCTTCCTCTTTTCCACTGGTACTTGGGCATATACAACACACCCAAATAATCTTAGATGGGCCACACTTGGTTTTTGACTGCTCCACACCTCCTGTGGTGTCTTATTCCTGACACTTTTCGTAGGGCATTTGTTGAGTAAGTAGGCTGTACACGCAGCTGCTTCTGCCCAATATTCTTTTGGCAAACATTTTTCTTCAAGCATGATCCTCATCATATTGAGGATGGTGCAGTTTTTCCTTTCCGCTATTCTATTCTACTGCGGTGTATAGGCAGTTGTGAACTGATGCCTGATGCCCCAATGTCTGCAATATTCTTGAAATTCTTTCGAGGTGTACTCTCCACCTCTATCAGATCTAAGTGTCTTAATCTTACAACCACTTTCTACTTCTACACGAACTTTGAAATTCTTGAAGGTAGTGAAGGCCGCAGACTTCTCTTTGATAAAGAATACCCAAAGCTTTCTACTGAAGTCGTCGATAAAAGTGATGATGTATCTATTACCTCCAAGAGAAGGTGTCTCCAATGGTCCACAAATATCTGTGTGAACTAAATGCAATGGTGCTTTTGCACTCCATGATTTTCCTATTGGAAATGAGTTTATTTGTTGCTTGCCAAGTGTGCATGCCTCACACACATGCTTGGGCTTTTCGATAGTTGGCAAGCCATGCACCATGTTTGCAGTGGATAATAACTTGTGCCCATTGAAGTGAAGATGCCCATATCTAAGATGCCACTTCCATGACTCATCGTTGATAAGTCCATGGAAGCACTTTTCTAGCTTAGTGTTAAAATAGAGTGGGACCATGCGATTCTTTGCCATTTGGACTCGAGCTATATGCCTCCCATGTACATCTCTCAATGACAAAGAGAGATTTTCCATGTGTATTACATACCCTTTCTCTAGGAGTTGCCCGAGACTAATGATGTTACTTTTCATGTTGGGCACGTAATACACATTTGAGATAAATGCAGGCACACCATCTTTCTGATAAATTTTAATATTTCCCTTACCTTGTACGAGAAGCTTTGATGAGTCTCCGAGACTTACTTTTCCGTTGACATCTTCCGTAAGCTCTTCAAAGAGTTCATCCTTCCCGCACATGTGGTTGCTTGTGCCAGAATCCATGTACCAAACATTTTCTTGGCCATAGCTTTCCTCTTGTGCTAAGAGAACTGTAGATAATTCTTTTTCTTCATCTCTTGCTTCTGTGAAGTTAGATCGCTCTTCCCGTTCCGCTGGTTTGCTTCAGCACTCCGAGGCAAAGTGTACAAACTTGTTGCAGTTGTAGCATTTGACACTTCTTGAATTACCACGACCATGGGCGAATCCACCTCGGCCACCTCCTTTTATGCGATTGTTGGAGCTCCTCGATTGAGATTACCCTTGGTTTTGAGTATTTGCTCCCCCTTTACCTCTATTGCGATTGCTGTTTGTGCCCGCCCCGCTTCGAACTTCCGCGACCGGGCTTTTGCTCACTTAGAGTCAGTTTTGAGTCTAGTACTTGTTCCAAGACCATGGAGCCACTATTCTTTTGCATACGTTGCTCATGGACTTGGAGTGATCCCATTAATTCTTCTATAGAGAGAGTCTCTAAATCTTTGGACTCCTCAATAGCCACAACCGCATGCTCGAATTTGATTGTGAGGGATCTTAATGCCTTTTCTATAACTCTAATATCTTCTATCTTTTCACCATTTCTCTTCATTTGATTTACTATTACTAGCTATTGTGAAAAATAATCAGAAAGATTTTCACCTTCTTTCATGTGAGTAGCTTCAAACTCTACTCGGAGGGTTTGCAAACGAACCCTCTTGACCCGATCAACACCTTTGAAGATAGTGCTAAAGGTCTCCCATGCTTTCTTGCTTGATGGTGCTTCGACAATCTTTTCGAAGGTTGATTCATCTACCCCTTGATAGAGTAGAAACAAGGCCTTCTTGTCTTTCTTCATTTGATATTTAAGGGCGGTCTTCTGCTCCAATCTGGAGTGTACACAACTACTTGCTCTGTAGTGGGCTCCACGTATCCTTCGGTGACGATCTCCCATAGATCATGCGATCCAAATAATGCCTTCATCTGGATACTCCAGTTCTCATACTTCTCCTTCGTCAGCTTCGGGATCTGGGGTTGAACTAAGCTTGATGCCATCTCTGCTTGTAGGAGAACCTGACTCTGATACCACTTTATTAAAAGATGAGTTTGATAGCTTAGACAATGTGAGATACACGTACACTAGCTACATCTTAATTACAAAATACAAATTACACTAAGAACAAGAACCCACTTTACAAATCTTACACAAATACACTATTACAAATGCACACACTTTTAAGCCTACACACTTATAAGCAAGAGACTCACTCACTACACTTTACTCAATACACTCACTCACTACAAAGAGAGCACTCACTAAAATCTCTTACTACACACTTGAACTCTCAGTGCACACTTCTGTGTGTCTAGCTCACTTCACAACTCGTCACTTCACTTCTGGGAATTCTAATGACTTGTATGTAAATGAGGCCAGGTCCTCATATTTATACATGGGCATATGTCGGTGGGTGGGTTTCATGTGGATGCAAATTGTCCATGTGGCCCACTTACCTATCATATATTCATGACGGTTTCAAGATGAGTCTCAATGAGGCGGTGAGAGACGTTTTGAATTCTGTGGAACATGGTAGAGGGTCTTGACATTGGATTCTTTCTAGATATCTCTTGAAGTTAGTTGTTTCTAGAGACTTGGGGACACAAAGTCTGTTTTTGACTGACAGGTTGAAGCTTGTGTTAAAAAAAGTTACGGCAGCACTGTTGAGGTTGAGAGCTTCGGAAGTTTTGTGTAGATGATGCCCGGCCCTTAAACAATATTTATGCAATGTGCGTGATATCTCATCACTGCTTTTGGGCCTTTTTCTAAAAATTTCAAAGAGATATGATCTCTATGTACAGATTGTTTTAGTTATCGCTCGCTCGGCAGAAGCTTTGGAAGGATTAGGCCGATGCCGCTATTTAGAATAGTACATTATTATTAGCTTTATTTAGGAGGGTCGTGGAGGATTTTCTATTAATTGATTATAGTTCAGAATATATTAGAACACAATAATACAAAATTAATATTTTCGGTATGTTATAAAAAAGAGCCCAACATAGGTGTCAGCACAAAATTGTGTTATTTCTTAAATTTCACGCAGATTAATTTCAAAACTTTGGATCGAGATACCCTATAAGCAGGGCCGGCCCTGGGCAAGGGCTGTAAGTGCCCTTGCCCCGGGCCCATTTTTTGAGGGGGCCCAAAATCCCCAAAATCCCTTCTACTTTTTTTTTTTTTTTTTCAATCATTTGGTGAGGGCAGGGCTCATCCAATGGATTCCATCGTACTGGGCATCAATAAACCCATCATCAAATCATCTGAGAGTGGTTATTACATCACTTATTTGAGCATCCATCAGAAGGGCCCACCAATGATATTTTATATTTGATGGCTGAAATTCTGAGAGAATCTGGTCTAGTGTTGGGATGATTTAGGGTTTTTTTTTTTTTACAAATAGATCATCAAGCCTTCAGCCCTACACCCGTTCTTCTCATTTGTTAGTGGGGCCCACCAATGATTTTTAATTCCTCATATATGATGCTTAAATTCTGGTCTGAGTTTTCTTTCTTCTCTTTTTTTTCAAATAATTATACTTGGGCATCATCAACCCATTGCCAATTTTTCACATCAATGGGACCCACCAATGATATTATCATATATGATGGCTGAAGAGGCCTAACTTTTACTCTTGCCCTGGGCCCTGAAAAATTCAGGACCGGCCCTGCCTATAAGCAATCTCGATTCTTAAGAATTACGTCAATATATTTTCCATTCAAATGATATGTGGGCTTTGGGTGGTTTTAAGTCCACTCATTTATAAGCAATCCACTCACTGAGATCCCTTCAATAGACAAGGAAGTAAATGAAGTTCAAATCGTTTGAGAAGCAAAGCATCTTTCGATCCCTGCTGAAGTTGTGGAGTGTGAAAAGAAGTAAAGATATTACATACTTCTGAAAAAAAAAAGAAAAAAACCCACCATGTTTCATGTTTCCTTGTGAACGCTGGAAGTGACGGTGATTAAAGGACAAAAGCGGAGACGGAAGAGGACCCGTCCTTCCTTTTTGTTTTGTCTCATTTTTCGCAAATTATCCTTATTTGAAATCTTTGAGAAAGCATTAGGCCCTAATTTGAAAGATTTGAACCTTGCCATCATTTTTTGAAACAACCCCATAACTTAGGGCCTTATTTGAATTCAGATTGAAATCGGTTTCTCCTATGCCCAAAATCCTCTCAAGCAAGATATAAACAAATCAAATTATTGGATAGATTTGGGTTTCTACCCTGCCAAAAACCTTTATCCATTGTATTCCATGTCAAGTAGTTTTCTAATTAGTCACATCCAAACTTACCCAAAAAAACACCCCCAAAAATTAATAAAATAGATATGGTTTTTTCCCATCCGGTGAGTTGACCAAGGGCAAAGTATTTTCTTAGAGGTTATATTAAATAAATTATGTAAAGAACAAAAGTGTCCATTGAGCCTTAAACAAAATAGCATTATGCGTCGGATATTAATTTGGGAGGAGAAAGCATTGAAAATACCACATCAGTAGCACCCATTCACGTCTACATCACATGCAAACGCACCTAAAAAGTAAAAAGAAAAAAATTTCAAACACACACGAGGTTTTCATCAAATCAATTGTCTACCTACAATTGTAACATTTTATTACCACTAAACCCCTTCTTCCCAGTCCTCTGCCTCTGCTCACACGATAGTCAGTTCCTCCTCCTCCTCCCAATCTCCCGACTTCTTCATCTCCTCTGCCAGCCTTAGAACTGTCATCAAATCCTCCATATTCAGTTCGTACTTTCTACACCTCAGTTCATCCCGCACTTCGGCCCAGGACTCCGGCAGGCTATTCAAGATCGCGTCCTTCTGAGACTCTTCTCCAACAACGGAAAAGCGCGAGTGCTCGAGATCGCGATGACCATGGCTCTCATCTGGAGGAGGTGGTCGTTGATCGGGGTGTTGTACGCCAGCGGGCGGGAAGTGTTAGCATATCTCAGCCTTCCTCACAAGTGGCCCATCTGTCATATCCTAGATTGAATCATCAAAGAAAAGGATCCTAGTCATTACAGCTATTCTCAGATCTTCCAAGACAATTCTCTGACTCTGTAATTGATATGTTCACCTATTTTGTAGGATCTCAAAGATCTCAAACATGTACTATATATATACATATGATGAGAACATGAATACATATACATTCATCAATATATTCTCTACACGGTATCAGATTTGGTTCGGTCCTCTCTGAGATCTAACCTTTCCACTTTCTACTACTAGATCTGTTTGGACTCTGTTTTCCACTATCAGTCACGTTGCTGCTTGTTTCACAGACCTGTGTTCTAGAACTCTTTCGGGTACAAGATAAGTCTGCTTGCCAATTCTCTGTGTTATGGCTTCATCAGGATCATCAGGTACCATCTCCATTTCGAACATTGCCGGTCTAATTACTTGCTGTGGAAGAGTCAATTTCTTCCCATTCTTCGCACTAATAAATTGTCGAAATATGTTGATGGCTTGGCTCCATGCCCTGATCAATTTCTCTGTGATGAGAATAATAAACCAACTTCAACTGCCAATCCAGCGTATGACCATTGGATAGAACAAGATGCACTTGTTCTTTTATGGATCAATGTTACTCTCACACCTCAAGTCCTACAGAGGGTTGTTGGCCTCCACTCTGCCCGTGCTGTTTGGCAGCGTCTAGAAAATCTTCATTTGATCCAATCAAGGTCTCGTGTGTTGCAACTTAAGCAACAATTTCAGAATCTTAAAAAGGGAGGCATGTCAATCACTGATTACCTTGATAAGATGAAAGGAATTGCCGATGCCCTTGAGGCCATAGAGCAACCAATTTCAGAATATGATGTGTAATCAGGTCCTTAATGGATTGGGCCCTGAGTATGATGCAGTTCATACTTCCATCGCAAATCGTGATGCACCCATCTCTTTTGAAGAACTCTTTGGCCAACTATTGACATTTGAGTTGCGCTTAGAGTTGCATCATTCTACACCAGCTACTGAACAATCTATTATTGCCCTATACACTACTACTTCTTCTCAAGGCAAATCTGGATCTCGTGGGAGGTCTAAATAATCGAGGTTGTGGTCGGGGCCGTGGTGGCCAAATTGCTCGTGGAGGATCTTCTTCCAACCGTTCAAATTATTATCAGAACTCCAACCCAATTATCCTCCTTGCGAAATCTGCAATCGTCGACAACCGCCTGAAAAGCTTCGGGCTATGGTTGCTGATAAACAGGATGGTTCTTCCTGGTTCACAGACACGGGTGGCTGTGCCTACGAATCACGTAACATCAAATTTGAGCAATCTATCAATTCATTCTGAGTATGTAGGCCCTGATAATCTTGCTGTTGGTAATGGTAAGAAACTTGCTTTTTCTCATGGTTCTTCTAGTCACATCTCACATGGACACACTGTACATCTTCAAAATATCCTTCTTGTTCCAAGCATTTCACAAAATCTATTATCTGTGTCACAATTCACTAAAGATAAAAATTGTCACTTTGTATTCACTTCTTCTGGTTTCTATGTCAAGGAAAACAAAACGGGGAAGATCCTGTTCCAAGGTCGGACCACTAATAGACTCTATCCACTTCAACTCTCATCATGCCTACAGAATAAGTTGCCATCCTCTCCATCTGCTTTCAATACTTGGGTCTCGCACTCTCTTTGGCGTCACAGGCTCGGACATCCTTCCCGTCAAGTTTTCCAACGAGTTGCACCAACTCTCTCTCTCTCTCTGGGCCTACATCGTTTCAGCATGTTTGCACTGCTTGCCAAATGGGAAAAAGGTCCAAGTTACCTTTTCAATCTTCTATTTCTGTTACGTCTTCTCCTTTGGAAATAATTCATACTGATGTGTTGGGCTATTCTCCTATGTCTACTGTTAATGGGTGTGGTTTCTATGTAACTTTTATCGATGACTTTTAGCCGTTATTGTTGGTTCTTTCCAATCCAATTTAATTCACAAGTGTTTCATGTGTTCTTGGAACCTAAACCTTTAGTTGAAAACATGTTTGATAGAAGAATTAAAACTCTTCGGTCTGATGGCGGTGGTGAAAACACTAGCGTTCGCTTTAAAAAATTGCTAATTCAAAATGGTATATCTCATCGCATTTCATGCCCCCATACACCTGAACAAAATGGCTTGGCGGAGCGCAAACATCGTCATATTGTTGAGACATGTTTCACTCTCCTTTCACATTCAGGGGTTCCTCTTTCATTTTGGGACGCGGCCTTTGATACAGCTATATTTTTTTATTAATCACATGCCATCAAGCGCTCTCAATTATAGATCTCCTTATGAAAAACGTTTTCATGTAATCCCTGATTATACAATCATGCGTTCATTTGGATGTGCATGCTTTCCCTATATTCGTCCTTATAATGCAACCAAGTTATCATTTAGGACAATTCCTTGTATTTTTCTTGGATATGGGCGTAATCATAAGAGTTACAAGTGCTATGATCCAGTCTCTAAACGGATCTACATGAGTCGACATGTCGTATTTGATGAGAGTGTGTATCCTTTTGGTGCCAATCTTCAGACCAAACATCTTAATTCAACCCAACCTAATGACAGAATTTGTTGGGTAATTTTACTCCATCCATTGTTCCTACTTTGCCCTCAGCAAGATTACAACCAACTATAAACACTACTACACAGAATGGTTCAGTGGAGCACACTTTTGCATGTCCATCAACTGATGTGTATGGTGTACCTACTACTACACAATTGTTTACTATGCAAGGACCCTCACCTTCACAAACCTCTGGTGGAAGACGTGCAAATGGACACACCATGGACATCTTTGCAGCCGGACTCCCATGCAAAAAGTAGTCATCTGCATTCTATAACCCCAAATGCACTATAAGAAAAGTGACAATTAGCGGCGGTTTATAGTGGCGGTTTATTTATCTGTCACTATAGATAAGTATTACTCAACTTACAGCGACGAAAATTGTATTTTGCTTCTATAAACGTATGTATAGCAGCGGAAAATGTATTCTACCACTATAAACACTTAATTCATTATATTTACACATACATGCGTACAGCAGTGGAACGTATATTCCGTCACTACATCAAATACACACTATGTATAGCAGCGGAAATGTATTGTGCCACAAATACACAGATGTATAGCAGCGGAATATAAATTCCGTCGGTATACTATGTATAACCACACATACATACGTATAGCAGCGGAATGTATATTCCGTCACTACATCAAATATACACTATGTATAGCAGCGGAATGTATATTCCGTCACCACATTATACTATGTATAGCAGCGGAAATGTATTGTGCCACTACATCAAATACACAGATGTATAGCAGCGGGATATAAATTCTATCGGTATATTATGTATAACCACATCGCTATATTATGTATAAATCGCACACTTAACCTGTATAACTGCGGAAAGTATATTTCGCTGCCATACATGTAAGCCACCGATAGCAGCGGAAACTATATTCCGCTGCTACACCGTGTCCATCTGGTGCTCAAGAAGTGAAGTGTTGGATCTCCAGTCCCAAAACGTCTTTCGTCTTCCCAAAACGTCTTCGCTTCTTTCTTCAAATTAGGCCATCCGCTCCCTCGTCCCTCCGCCGTCTCCTTCCACGATCACGGCTCCGTTTCCAGCGTCAGCTCTTCTGGCTCTTCTGATGATCCGACGCCCGATCTGGCGTAGATGGCTCATTACAGGTATCTAATTTATGAAAATCACGCGAATTCTCGGTTTGGATGGAGATCTGTGCGTGATTGGTGTTTTTATTGTTTTTACGGGGAGATTGGGGATTTCTGGTCGGCGATTGACAGATTTGATGGTTTCTGCGTTGTTTTGTTGCTGGAAGTTTCTGTTTTGAGGTCTTTCAGATCTGGAAAATTACGATTTGGTATGGTTTTGGAGCTGCTAGGTTTATTTCACTTGATTGCTGCATTTTTTTTTAAAATTGGTGTTTTTGAAGAGGAAGATTGATCCAGTTGATAAATTGGAACTCGAATTTTGCGAAGGATGATTTTTCCCCTCTATTTGCTTATTGTTCTGAATTTCTGTTTATCTAAAGGTAAACAGACTCTTCACCACTCTCTCTCTCTCTCTCTGTTTGGGAAAGAAAGATTCGCTGTCAGGTTTCAATTTCCCCAGAAAAGGAAAACAAAGAAAGCAAGAGAAACCTTTCATTTCGTTTCCGTAATTTCCCTACTTGTTTTCTTCTTCTTTTCTCTTTCATCATTCGAAGGAGAGGATTTCAGAAACCCTAGCTTTCATGACCTGAGAGATTTCCCCCTAAATCGCGATCGATCCGGGGCCATGGAGAGGATTGTAGGCGAGAAATTCGGGGCTAGGCCGGAAGATCGGCAGTGGATCCTTTGGCGAGATCTTTCTCGGTAAGTTCCAATTCCCTGTTTCTCTTTTTCACCAGCTTTCAATTAGAAGATTGTATTTATTTTTTCATCTGATTCTTTTGAATTTGATCCGTGCAGCTACTCATATCGACACCTGTGAGATTGTCGCGGTGAAGATCGTAAGTGCTTCTTTCTGATTGTTTTGTTTGAACCGCCTTTGATTTTCGTGTTTTTCTTCCTTTGAGTTCATTAGTTGTGACTTGGTAGATCTTGATATGTTTCATTACTGTTTTTTTTTTTTTTTTTATATCAAAGAAAGATTTTTTTTTAGTAGAAAGAATTAGAAGCTGTTTTTGCAATTAGATTGTGAACGTTTTGCAACAAAGGTTAATTAATTCTTGAATCAATTGATATATATATATATATGATTTCTCTTTTGTATAATGGAAAAAATGTGTTTGAACTCTTACTTGCAGAATCTTGATATTTGGCCAGACTTTGGTCTGGGCAAGCTTGATGAGGAGGAGAACACCCACAATAGTACTCGAATTGCAGGAACCTTGTGAGTCAATGACTTTGCTGGCACTGCCACTGTTGTTACATCATATCCAAGTGAGCTCCTCATTCATTTTTTTTTCTCCATCCTTACATGGCATAAGAACAAAAGAAGAAGACTGATTTATGTTTTCTCTTGTTTTACTCTTTTCATGGTTGATTTACAGGCACTAGTGGCACTTGTACGTATCATTCAAGTGCCAGGTATGATTTTCATTTCCCCCCATTCTCTCTCCTCTATTGTTTTACATTACTAGTGAATGATAGGCAGACCCTTCTGCAAGATACATTCATAAAAAAAAAAAGAAAGAAAAATGGAAAAAAGAATTGAGGAGATCTTTGAAAAATGGGGGTGCCAAATATAAATTGTATTTTAATACATCCACCATTTCTTTGCTTCTTTTACTTTTTTGTGTTAGTATACAAAAGGTCAGTGTCCTGTTTAACATCAAAAGTGGGAAAAAGATAAATTGCATCAAAAGCAGTGGGTGTATATTAAGTTATCTTTTTTCAATAATGGCTTTGCTTTTACTTTTGGCCATTATCTTTTGGATCTTAGTGCTTGAGGTGGTGGAATATTACTTGATGTGGCATCTACAGTGCCTTTTCTTTTATCTCGTCTACAGTGCCTCTGCACTGACCATAGCTAGAACCATCCATTTTATTGAATTAAGTGATTCACCAATTGGAATGAATCAAATAATTATCCACCTTAGCTAGCTTTGACTCCTGGATCACAACGATGTTAGGTTTGTGGCTGCATATGGTGTTCTTGAGTAATCTTGACAACCACCCTCTTTCTTGGTTTCCTAATCACTGTACATTCCGTGAGTAGAGGTACCAAAGAAGGCCTAATTGTAAATTGGTGTTGGATCTGTGCTGCACCGTGTCAAGTGGGCTATTTATCCATGTTTGCTTGATTAAACTCTGGCCAGTGGTAAATTACAAACTCATTATTCCTTAGATC
Organism: Cinnamomum chago; assembly: GCA_038049695.1. Taxonomy (NCBI): domain Eukaryota; kingdom Viridiplantae; phylum Streptophyta; class Magnoliopsida; order Laurales; family Lauraceae; genus Cinnamomum; species Cinnamomum chago. The sequence continues at coordinate 10,317,058 of CP142453.1, read as the reverse complement.
AGAGTGATTCCGAGCATTCTTTGATTGGTTGACCCAAATCATATGATTTCACCTATTGAATCTAAGTCTCTGATTGTCACGTGTCTGCTGTGCTATTTATTCTCCTCAATAGCCTTTCCTATAGTTGCCTCTATCCTTACATGGTTCCAAATCACTAAAATAGACACAAGATTGACTGCTACACAAGCTTCTTTTTTTTTACCACTAAAACCATTTACACCGCTACGAATCGCTGCAACTGCTACATAGCGTTTTAGCCACTGGCTGCTACACCCCCGCAACTACTATTTTTATCCTTGTTGATGACCTTGCTTCATGGTTTAAAATAGTTATTGTGAAGGGTGTTACGGTTGGCTTAAAAGGTGATGCCATGGCAATATATTGCATATTGCTACCGTTGCCGCCTTTACAGTGTAAATGTTTATTTGAAATACCCACCCCCACCCCCCCACTCCCCCCCCCCCCCCCCCCCCCCCCCCCCCCCCCCCCACCCCAAAAAAAAAAAAAAACCACAAAAAAGTCCAATAAATCCAAAATGTATTAGAAGATATTTAGAACCTAACGTTGTTGGAGCATGGTACAAGGGTTTGCAGCGGGGGCCCATCTGTAGAACAGGTGTCCTTGTATCTAAACTTGTTGACTATGTTAAAATTTAGTCACCAAATCAAATGTATATCAAGGAATACATTGTCATTCTAAGTTTGCCTTTTTCTGTCTGAAATGATAGTGTGCTCTTGTTTTCATCTATGATGAATCTTCCAAATAGTGTCGTTGGATACTGCAATATAGGCAAATGTGACTTCAACTGCAAAATAGGATTGTGGCAACTGAAGATATATATACAGTTTGTAGAGGTGGATATGTAGCGTATCTGCTGCTATTCTAAATTATGGCCTCGTAGCTTGGCTAGGGTGTGTATTTTATGAGCTGAAAAATGCAACATTACAAATCATAACACAAAAAATGGATTAGTAAGGAAGAAAAGTTGCTACAAAGGTCATGATTTGAATCTAGCACCACAAAAGGTCTTTAACATTATAAATTTAGTAATTTGAACACTGTTGCTGCAGAGAATCTGTTGGTTACAAAGGATGTAATCAAAATTGCTGATTTTGGCCTTGCTCGTGAAATTTGCTCCCAGCCACCTTATACAGAATATGTTTCAACTCGCTGGTGAGTTGACAGTTTTCTTGCCATTCTGCCTATCCGTTGGCTCTTCTCATCTGTATTTATTTAAAGTTTTTCTTTTTGGACTTGTCAGGTACTGGGCTCCTGAAGTTCTTCTCCAGTCATCAGTATATGGCTCTGCAGTTGGTGCGTATAGTACTATAGTATACATAGTGAATTAATTGCAATGGTCACATTTATAGAATTATTTATTGATATCGCCAGATATGTGGGCAATGGGTGCTATCATGGTGGAACTGTTCACTCTCCGTCCTCTTTTTCCTGGTTCAAGGTAAGAATTGTTTAAAGCTATCATCCAGATAATTTTTTTTTTTTAATCTCGTTCTTTTTTGGTAAAAGTAAATTATAGTGCAAAAGGAATGCAGGAAACAACCAAGCAACCACTTGCATATGCTAGTTTAGTTATTCATTCACTTGCTTGCTCTAAATTTCTGTTTCCAGTGGACAGTTTCCAATGCATTTTTTTCTCAGTTGAGCTTGTTGATTTAGAAGTTACCACTATTTAGGGGGCGTTGCATATGAAATAATTTGGAAGATGTATATTTATGCCATCAGGAAACTAGTAAACGAAAAATTGTATCTTTTCTTTAGGAGCAATTTCCATTCTGTTATTTTTCTGTACTTGTGGCCCAAATATTGTTTTTGTCTGGGATTTTCATAAATTCTCTGCTTTAAATTTGTTTCTCGTTTTTGGCCATGATTTTATCTTGTGTGTTAATTTCCTTTCTGGTTGCAGTGAAGCGGATGAGATTTACGAAATATGCAGCGTGATAGGTAGTCCAAACCAGAAATCGTGGGCCGAAGGGCTGGAACTTGCAAATGTGCTTAAATACCAATTCCCTCAGGTTGAATCAATTATCCTTTTTTTAATCCAAATGCACTTTGATGTATAGTTCAGATAAAGATTTCATGATGACGATTAGTGGTGGACTTAGGTACAAGGGTCCAAGGGTTGAAGCCCCCACCCTATCTGAGAATTTTCAAAATTACCCAGCAAATTCTAATAATTAATGTGTTTTTTTTTTTTTTTTTTTTTTTTAAACAATGTTTTTTTTTTTTTTTTAACATTAAGCCATCCCCCCTCCCAAATTAAATTTCCTCGGTCCGCCCTTGATGATGATAGAAGTATCTATAGACATAATTATATGTTAAATGGTGATTTTTTTTATTTAAGATATATATGGCCTATAATAATATAAAATACAAACACGCCCAATAGTAGTCCAGTGGGTTTGAGGCCTAAACCTAGATTCAACAAATTAATGACTTGGAAGCGCTCCTTACTAGACCCAGATCCAGGCCGGATCTAAGCCGGATTTAGTTTCATCGATAATATGAAGAGTCTGAATCACCTATTGCAGCTGATGCACGCTCTTGGTCCACTTACGATGAGCGTGAATCAGCTATGACAAATGATCCCGACTCTGGTATTAGGGTTGGTGGACCCCTGCCAAGTGATCCTGGCCTTTAATGAGAGAGCCTAGCCATTTAAATGTACAAATTTTACTTTTGCTAAATCCAATGATAAATAATGGTCCTGATTTTAGAAGATTAGTTGGTTGTGAAAGGTCCAAATCAACGATTGAAAGGCCTTAATTCAAAATTGGAAAGGGACCTTCACGCAAACTCCCTTTCATTGGTTGCTTTCTGCAAAAAGATGCAAGTGTCCATTCATCCCCACATCCCCCCTATTCTGGATCCTTTGGCTTTCACTTGTAAGAATTTTGTGAGTTATAAAAATCGAAACCATTCAAAATATATCGATAAAAAATTACTTTAATAGAAGATAAGTCCACTGTAAAACAGATTACTGCAAGGGAAATGTTTGAATTTTTAGATTGAAATCTTTGTAGGTCCTCTATTTATAACAACCTAAAATCTCTTATTTGGAAATTAAATTAGATTTTGAAGTAAAATACTAAAAACTCAAATTATGATAACAAATTAAACGAGCTGTGGTGATTATGAATTTCAAACTTTGAGATTAGGATTCTAGGCTCAATACTAGGCAAGAAAAATAAAGGAGAAAAGGAGAAAAATCATCACATTATGCATATCTAATTGATTATTTGATGAGTTATTTTTTTTATGAGTAAAAGACCAAACTCTGCTTATATATTTTATAAGTTTCAATTGTCACTAAAAGGAACAAAAAGATTGTTGAGAGCCAAAAAAGAGAAAAAGAAGTTAACGGAGGGGTAAAATGATAGGATCATGAAATATACATCCATATCTTCCTCTTTATTTGAAGGGAAGAAACAAGTTGCCCCCTCTCAATCCTATGTAGCTCCGTCTCTACGAGTTGTTCTATTTCTATTTGAATTTCAGTTTATACTATTCCAAACAAGCGTTGGGTATTTACGAAAGTTAAATACATGTAAGTTGGTGGGAACAAAAATGAATCCTTCTCTATTTGAATTCACACATGGTGAGTGATTGTGTTTGATCAAAACACAATCATTCACTGTATAATAGATAATTAGTACATGGTTGCAAACACATGTGTTTACACACATATGGTTATGGGTCTAGAAAGATGTCCTTCGTTTAATCAAACAATCTATTTATAGCAGAGAGCATCTGATGCGGCAGCTGCAGAGAATCCTGTTCCAATTCAAAAATGCATAGAAGAAAGCGCGAAATCTTAGATAAGAGCGTGCTCCAAACAGAGAAAAAAAAACCTCGAGAAACCTCCATCTCTCTCTCTCTCTCTCTCTCTCTCTCTCTCTCTCTCTCTCTCTCTCTCTCTCTCTCCTGCAGGTGAGCTTTTGTAACTGAGATTCGTCGTTCTTCTCTTATTAGCATCTGTTGATCTTTCCTTGAATCTGATGTGCTTTCGCTCTCTTTACAATCTCTAATCTCTTTCATCTCTACGATTTTGTGATTGTTTGGGAGTCAGATACTCTCACATCACATGGAAGTGTTTTTTCTTTTGGATTTCTAGGGTTTTAGGAGTTGTTTGGAAGTGGATTTGATTTGATTTGATTTGGCATTTGAGGTTGAATGGATGTGAGTTTTCTGTTCTGCTTCTTGCATTTAAGATTCAGTACAGGTAGGTAGGTTCTTTTCGTTTGCAATTCTTCTTTTTTTGAAGTTTGTGTTACTATCGTTGTGATGAGATGTGTAGCGTTTCAGTTCATGCATTTTGTTAGTGTCTTCTTCTTTACCTCTTTTTTTTATTCTTCTTTCGATTTTGGTTTTGATTTGGAGATGGTGGAGATTTGAAGTGGGATCTCATGGTTTTTAGGGTTTTTGGAATTTGTTTGTTTGTGGGAGTTCTCATGATGATTGGGTCATGTGGCCCCCATTTTGTCTTGATCTAATCCATCCATGTTATAGACCCACCAATGGATAGTCATTGGCTCGGATTTCACTCCAATCAGAGCAATACTTACAGTTATATTACTTATTTTAGACACGGATCAATTCAGTGGTGTATATCACTCTGATTACTGAATTTGGCTGTGCATATTCAGTGGGGGAAGTGACTGCATTTGGAATGGCTTGGATCAAGGAATTGGAACTTTTTAGTTGTCTGTTCTGGCATTTATATTAAAATGTGCTTCTGTAGATGACTCTGATCTGTAAGCATTACTGATTTGGTTCTATGTTAATTGAGCCCATAATTTTTGAAGAAATTAACTATGGTTTTATTTTTATTTTTGTTCAGACAAAAATCTTTGACAGTGTCTTTTTGTTAATCATTGCTACACTTTGTTCTTTGCTGTCTCTCGTTCACATGCCAATGCCATTTCTTTCCTTCATTGGTTGTAATTGATATTTTACATAGGGTTGAGACTGAGTTGGATGTTGATTGTAACCTGATTTGCAGGTCAGTAGTGCCAATCTTTCAGTATTAATACCATCAGCTAGTGAGGATGCAATCAGCCTTATCTCAGTAAGTATAATTTGGAGGAGTTTGTTATATTTCAACTAGTTTTCCACCGCCTTCCAGCGCTTATTTGGCACAGCATTAAGCATCAACAATGGCTAGTTGAATAGTGCATATTATTTTTTAGACATGTATCCTTGATTAGTATTTTACACTTTACAGCTGATTCAACTGATGTTCTAGGTTGGTTCTCACCACATCAATGCTAGCCCTGCCATAGTTCTCACCACAAACGTGGGAGGATCTGCCTCACCTGAAGAGAGAAGGGTCTGCAGAGCTGCTACAGAGGCTTCTTAGTCTTGGGAGATGGATATCTATGGGAGAGGAGGATTGGGAGCAACTGCTTGATGGAAATATAGTAGGAAACAATTGTGAGCCCTCTGCATCTAATTGTACTTCAGGAGGAGCTGAATTAGCTTCAAAACCAAAAGATGTAAGAAGAGAAAAAACACTCATGTGGAAGAGATTGGCATGCATAGAGGAGATCTTCAGAAATGAATTGGATGTGGTAGATTTACAGGACCTTGGAAATGACTACTTGGAAAGCTTGTTGGCTTCCTTGTGATATATTTAGAAAGAATTCAGATCAAAGGTGGGAAAGATATTAATAGATAGTCTTAGGTTCACCTTTTGGTCATGCATGGAAATGCTTGTTTTGTAATATTATAGTTCATTTGCTTATAATTCATTTGAAATGAATTAAGAACCGATATAAATGATTCTATCATTTTGGAACTCATAGTAAATACAATCCTCTTGATTTTTGCTTCTTATTTATCATTTTGTGAGCATTCAAGTAAATTTTCTTTGTGAGCATTCAAGTATATTTTCTTTGTGCAAACCTAAATGGGTTTTAGCAGCAGTTTGTAGTGTTTGCTGCTGTAAGTTAGATAAACCACTGCTATTGATAATTTTTTAGCGACAACTACTATTCCGTTGTAAATACAATCAGCGACAAGATCTTCTACGACAAAAGTGGCGACGGATATTTTTCCGTCACTAAAGGATTTAGTGGCAGTTTTCATACATATAGCGGCGGTTTTTATCCGCCACTAAATGTAATTTTTCTTGTAGTGATGCATGTACAAATGCACTCCAATCCAGTTGCCTCGGATGAGTGTGAACTTGTGCTGCCTACTGTTGATCATAGTAGACCCCATCATTCAGAATTGTAGTTGGAGTCAGTTGGGGCTAGTCAATCTCAACAAAATTTGGATGTAGGTACCTTAGTGGCCTCTGATAGGCAATTGCCTAGTCAAAATACAACTCTCAATCCTACTCATGATGGGCTACATATGTCAAGTAATTCTCATCGTCCCCATGTTATGAGAACCAGAGCCATGGATGGCATTTTCAAACCAAAAACACTGTTGAGCACCAGGTATCCTTTACCTCAGGCTTTGCAAACTACATTGGCCCCATCCGAACCATCTTGTTTCTCTCAAGCAGTTAAATCACCAGACTGGCATGCAGCAATGGCGGTTGAATTTGATGCTCTACAACGCCAAGGTACATGGACTACCCTGCAAAGATAATTTTAATATTATAGGTTGTAAGTGGGTCTACAAGTTGAAACAAAAATCTGATGGATCAATTGAACGGTACAAGGCACGTCTTGTTGCTAAAGGCTTCCATCAACAACCCGGACTTGATTATGGGGACACCTTTAGCCCAGTAGTAAAACATGCAACCGTCCGCATGGTCCTTGCCATTGCTATTCAACTAAGCTGGCCCATTAGACAACTGGATGTTTATAATGCTTTCTTTCATGGCGTCCTCACAGAAGAAGTATATATGGCCCAACCTCAGGGGTTTGTTGACCCCACTCGACCAACCCATGTGTGTCAACTTCATAAAGCAATCTATGACCTCAAACAAGCTCCACGTGCTTTGTATCTTCGTTTGACCAACTACCTTTAGAGTCTTGGGTTCCTTGGCTCACAAGTAGATACCTCTTTGTTTGTCCGACATTTTGGAGGAGAATTTGTTATTTTACTCATATATGTGGACGACATACTTATTATAATTACTAGCGACAATTCTGCTGCTCTATCCAAACTCATAATGGCCTTGGGCAGATTATTTGCAATGAAAGACTTGGGTCCTCTACACTATTTTCTTGGAATTGAAGCCCATCGCCTTTCTTCTTATCTTTGTCTCACTCAAACAAAATATGTTTGGGATCTCTTACATCCGACAAACATGCAAGATGCAAAGCCTATCAAGTCTTCTAAGTTTGATGGTGATCCTTTGCCAAATCCTCATGAATACCGCAGTGTTGTTGGTGCACTACAATATTGGTGCACTACAATATGTGACCTAGCTTGACTACGCCTGACATTTTATTTGTGGTAAATCAAGTTTGCCAGTTTATGCATAAAAATCTTGGGATTTTTCTTAAATATCCACTACTTATATATTGTGATAATATAAGTGCAATAGCTCCGGCCTCTAATCCAATCCACCATGTTTGTATCAAACATGTAGAAGTTGATTATCACTTTATTCGTGAAAGTCATTTGTGGAGATATTCAAGTTCGATTTGTGGGGACCATTGATTAGTTGGCAAACATTTTTACTAAAGGTCTTAGTTCTGCACGATTCCAATGCTTAAAGGACCCGTTACCCTTGCGGGGTGAATGTTAGCATATCTCTTCCTTCATCACAAGTGGCCCAGCTGCCATATCCTAGATTGAATCGTCAAAGAAAAGGATCCTAGTCATTACAGCTATTCTCAGATAGTCAGATCTTCTAAGATAATTCTCTGACTGTGTAATTGATATGTTCACCTATTTTGTAGGATCTCAAAGATCTCAAACGTGTACTATAGAATCATATGATGAGAACATGAATACAAATACATTCATCAATATATTCTTTACAGGAAGATCTCTTCGAGGGAGTCCATTAACAGTTTTGCAGTGTCGTGGGTGCTGAAGACGTCGAAGAGAAGGTCGTCCATGGCGAAGAGGATCATGAAGCGGGCTCTTTCGTCATCGGAGACCCATCGACTAAGATTGAGGAGTGAGTCGGTGGACTCTGGATGTCGGAGAAGATTGAGGAGTGAGTCGGTGGACTCTGGATGTCGGAGCACGTGTTTGAGGTTGGCGTCTGTAAGGACAAATTCGATCTTGCGCTTCCAGCGGCGGAATTCGCGAGGAGTAGAGGAGGAGGTGAGCTTTTTGTTAGTGGAGATGAGATCGGAATAAACTATCTCGGAGATCGTCATGGTGGAAGAAAGAAAGTAGGAGAGGTATTTATTTTAAGATGAAGAAGATGGTACTAATCCTTGAACCCTGGACCTATTGTACAAGAGGTATTTATACAACCTTAGAAGAGAATAAGAATGCAGCTTTTATTCGGATTCTTGGATGGAAAGAAAGTAATCTATTGAACCTTGGTCGAATTGCTCTTGTATTCTTGAAATAAGAAGAGAATAAACAGTTTTAGCCTTTTAGGGCCGTTTGACTTCATTCCACCATTTTCTCATTCCCACGTAAAGAAGACCATTTCCGCACTCCCACGTAAAAGCGAAGAATAAAGGAACACGTTTGGTTTGAAATAATTTGCTTTTCTTTCCGAACATTTCGACAAAATGAGAATGAAATCTAAGGCACGATTTATAAACAAGTTTCGCACAATTCATTTCTATAATAAAATCATTCTCAGAACCACTCATTTCAGAATAAAAATATTTTGAGCATAAGAATGGTGCCAACTGGGCCCGGCCCTAAAAAGGCGAGAGTCCTGATCCACTCTCGGGTCTATTACACGATACCAACCTAACAGACGTCCAGAAGTCTAACATGGGGCCCATGTAATGATGATAATGAATGCCATCCACTGTAATAAAATGAATGCCATCCACTCTAATAAAATTTCCACTTTAACAGGGTTGCATCCCACTGTTAAATTGAGCACACACATTACTTTAGTAATACTGACATAATATTGATTGTGCTAATTATGTTATCGGTCATATGCTCAATCTAATGATGGAACCCATTTCCATTCAAGTGAATTGAAACAATCATCTTGAATGATTCTTATTATCATTATGTGGATCCCACTGTGGAGTTTTGAACATTTGTTACAACATTTATAACTAGCTAGTTGGTTTCACATGGATTTAATGCAAAAACTTTATTTGGGGTGTCATTTTAAATCCTCGCACAGACTAGTGTCATTTTAAATCACCAGGGAAGGTCTTGCATTTCTGGTTTATATGACCTTATTTCCATGCTGCAGTGTGAGGGGATAACAATCAGTCTGCCCAAATATTCAAACGGCATGACTAAAGGTACATCTAAACACATCATCAATAAGAGCAGCAACAATTTTGGAACCAAACCTTTCGAAGGAATAAGTAGCCAGTCTAAACAAAAAATTATCTTTTACCATATGTACATTAAGACCAACTTACAATAAAAGCCTTCGCACTGCCAACTCCGAGCAATCAAAAAACAGGAAGTACATAATCTTTTCTTCAGAAGTCATGCAAATGGCAACAGAGGAGGATTACATGCTACTCAAATTGTTCCCAGTCTTGGGTTATTTTTGTAGATGAAGCCATTGGAGATGGAGCATTCAAACTACAAACTCCAGAATCAAATGTCTCCCATTGGGTTGTGACAGAAACAGCATTGCCGTTCCCACTGAATGGGTTGGAGTTTCTTGCCTTTAGACCGTCAAGAGTCTCCACAAGATTCTGCACACGGCGGACCTGTATGGAAAATTTGGAAAATATTACTATGGCTTTGCATGTCATGCTGATTTAATGCATGAATGAGTGATCATTGCTCAATACAGGTAAACTTCTGCAAATGTTTGTAATTACACCAGTCTCTGAAAATTTCAGATCCAACAATTAAGCATTTCTAGTTCTATATGGGGACAATCAACTATTAACTGATATGACGAATATGAGGCATCTGCTTAGCAAACAAGGGACAAGTCTAAACATATATGTTTCCTATTTTCAAGCTGTCCCAAATGGGGAGCAGAAGAGATAACCTTAACCACTCATTCTGACATACGTTTCAAATTGCTTTCTGGGTTCTATGTACATTTAGACAATGGCTCCAAATTATAGAAATTGGTTAGAAACAGAAACAAAAAGCTTCATTGGTTAACTTGCAAAAAAAAAAACCCTACATTTGTTGAGGTCTATGAAATGAAAAGGTGAGAGAATAATACCCAATCTCATGCCATTAACCATACCAAAAGAAAAAAAAAAAAAAGCCATACAACAACAAAGACAAATTAAAATACATCAAGTTGGGTCTAAGTCTGGTTGTGGGTCTAGATATGGAAACTACTTATCAGTTATCTCCACAATTTATACTAATAAATAAAGCTGTTAAGAGAGTAGATGAGACAAGTAAAAGTGTTCATGATAACTAACTTCAAGGTTGTGGGAAAAATGTTTAAAAAAGAAATGATCTTACAAAATCTGGTTAGCTATGTATTGCCAGAGTACAAAAATATAGATTTATATATAAGAAATAAATATGGATACAGTAACGGTATGAGGCATGATATGGATGCAACAATATCCTAGCGATTCACAATTATTTAGTAGATCTATGTAAATATAATATAATATTTTTATATACAAATAATATCAGTGAATCTAAGCTAAAGATGTGTGTGCGTGCGCGCGCGCGCGCGAGAGAGAGAGAGAGAGAGAGAGAGAGAGAGAGAGAGAGAGAGATTACTACTGCGATGATCCTTTGGTTTTTTCCCCAGCTATAAGGGGCCAGTACCCCACCCACTGGTGAGGGTAGTAGACCTCAGGTGAGGTGACGAAGCCCTCGGGCGACAGAAATAGAACTTGGATGTGGTGAGAGAGCCCTCAGGTGTGGGAAGGTGGCATGCCCAGGGTTCAAAGTTCAAACCCTGGGCAGCCAGGCGACTGGTGAGAACTAACGCCTCTTACCAATGAGGTAAGAGGCTGTCCTCATGGGGATGATCTTAATCTTCATTGTAATGATGGATGGATCGTTGAGTCAATTATCACATAAAAACAAATCAGAGAAGTGCTTGAGAACTTGACTGGATCGGTTCTTCAAGATGAAGGCCTGATCTTGTTCTAGCACCAATCCAATACAGAAAGGATGATGGCTTCCTATTTGCTGAATTGATATGGCTATAAGGGACAGAAAGACCAGTCATAATAATGCCATAATATTCTCTAGTCTTTTAAGCATTACCGAATCTGTATTGGCATGTCCATTAGTGTTAAACAGTTAAAAGGGAACTTGCTTTATCTTTGGTATTTACAAGACTTGGAATCCAAGTTTTCTTAAATAATGAAAACCAAAACAATATATTGTTAATTGCATGAATCAAGTGGGGCTCATATATGAACATTTGGGACCACCCAAATTAGATATACGACTTACAAGAAAGAGAAGCAATAAATGCAATTTTATATAGTAGAAATAAGACACAATGAGATCCATCAAGCTAAAGGATAAGAGCAGATCAACATGAGGGGGTCTTGAAATCCCTTCTCTGGTGATACCACAAAGGTCAAGGCACCGTCTTTATGGTAACTGCCTTAAATAAATATATAAAAACAAAATAAAATAAAAGCTATTCTTTATTCTCATTTGCGAAAAGGGATAATTGGCTTGGTTCCACAATCCACACTCCCCCGGATGGCAATGATTATGTATTATTACTTGAGGTACCATTCACAATTACATGTTCCGAGAAGATGTTCCATTGAAAACCTCAAAACCATCAAAATTTTCCCTAATCTCCACTTCTTTTGAATCCCTATGCCCAATCTATAAGAAAAGCCAATTTAACTTCCACCTCTATCATATATTACCATGACAGATGATATATGCATGGGTTGCAGATATATCATGACAATATGAGAAGACTAAGAGTGATGTATATCATGTAGCTTACTGCACCGAACCACTACTTCAGTTTCAAGGATTCCTAATCAATTACAAACTAAGAAACTATGAAAACTTCGAGAGCAGCTGTACATTGTTAAGAAAAACATCCAGGTCATTCTCAAAGTCTTCTGGGAAACTGATGGAGTTTACCAGTATTTCAATATGCATATCAACATCAAGTTATCCAATATCATAGGTAGCTGTTGAGCAGAGGCGGACCCACTGTGTAATGACCTGGGGCGGGCGCCCCAGGTCAAATTCCATTTTTTCTTTGAAATAGTGTTGGGCCTTGGCCCACGCCCCACATCAAACTGATCCACGCCCCACATCAAAATGATCGACGCCCCAGGTCATGAAGGGAAAACGAACGAAAAAAAAAAAAAACTCAGAATCCTCTTTGCAAGTGCTCTGCTCTTCCGGTCTTCCCTCTTCCGCTCTTTCGCTCTTCCGACCAACCCTCTTCCTTTGAGGCTCGACGGTTCAGGTAAATCTCTCTCCCTCTCTCTGTAGCTTCTCTCTCCCTCTCCCTCTCTGGCTAGGGTTTGTGCAGTTTCTTCTCTGGCTAGGGTTTGGGTTTATGTTTTAGTTTTCTGTTTTCTTTTTTTCATTTGAAGTGATGATCTCAGATTCTCAATGCCCTCTTTTCTATTAAAAATGAAAAAAGATTGATTGAGATTTGAGAAGAATATCTTCTCTCTCTCTGATTGGATGGGTTGGGTCCGTTCATGGAGCATTTTTTTTTTTTGGTATGGTTAATGGCATGAGGTTGGGTATTATTCTGATATTCTCTCACCTTTTCATTTCATAGACCTCAACCGGCTCAACAAATGTAGGGATTTTTTTTTTTGCTAGTTAACCAATGAAGCTTTTTGTTTCTGTTTCTAACCAATTTCTATAACTTGGAGCCATTGTCTAAATGTACATAGAACCCAGAAAGCAATTTGAAACGTATGTCAGAATGAGACAATGAGTGGTTAAGGTTATCTCTTCTGCTCCCCATTTGGGACAGCTTGAAAATAGGCACTGCCCCATCTTTTGATCTCCTTCTCAGTTAATGCATCCTTCCTCTATTTACCATATCTCCTTTAGCTTTTCTTCGTTGTTTGTTGTTATTGTTTTCTTCCTTTTATTTTTTATGTACTTTTCTCTGCATATGTATATGGTGTTTGACAAAATGCCACACTGAGATTTGATGCCATCCATTTCTGTTGTACTGTTTTTATTTTTTACCTGGTTGTATGTACTTTGGGTTTGGATTTGCAAACTGCGTTTGGAAACAACACCTAAAATTAATATTGGTATTCACCTCAAAATTGATAGTACTTTATGCCAGTGCTCTGCACTGTTGCTGGAGATTGATAGTAAACACCGTTGGCAGCATATCCTTGTTGGAAAGCAGATGGCACATTCATATAGCTCTGATGCAGGAATGGATTTGTAATCATGTTGGCAAAAGGAGTTGGTTGAGAATAAGGGTGCATTGCTAGATGTTGAGGAATTGTAGGCCCTGTTGGAATCATAGTACTGGGCAATGTCTTGAGGGTTGGCCGAGGTGTGGTAAAAACACTAAGCTTCATGGCCTACATTACATTACAGGAGGGTCACAAGAATAAAAAATAATGATCAATAACATTTTTTTTGGGGTCTTTAAACTCTGATTTCTTGCACATAGCAGTAAAGCTCATCTAGGGACTGGAGCAGGCCAAAGAAACAAAACCTGCCAAATCCAAGTCACTTCAGTTCCAATTAGGATATTCTCACTTTGTTTCAGCAGTTCCTGTCAGTTCTATAATCTTCAGTTTTGCCCAGTACCAAGTCACTTCAAAATCATTTTTTAATTCATTCAAATCAGGCAGATAGCAAATGCCAGCTGATCTTATGACTATGTCAAGCTCAGCAGCTGAATCATTGTATGTTTGATGAGAAAAGTAGTGATTTCGTGGGATGGTTCTTCAGAGGAGGGTAAGAATGATAGTCATTGAAAGGAATATAAAGACTAAAAGTAGCTCTATCAAACCAAATCTTTCAATCATGTTGATTCATTTCTATGTCCTTGTTTCGAATAGATCTAGAATTGTTGTGAGCAAGTCTTTTTTTCTTTTTTCATTTTGGAAACATTTTTACTTGGCCCGTAATATGATGTTTATAATTATGCTGATAATGTTCATCTATAAATTATAAATACAGGTGCTCTCATTTGGATTCATATGATTAAGGAACTGTTTGGAGCTTAAGGAAATAATAACAAGGTACTAATTTTTACATGATAGTGTGTATTACTTCTTTAGAGTTTCTTTATTATTGTTGTAGTTTGCTTGTCAAATTTTGTGCTAATTTCTTGAGGATTCGCGATTTGAGTGTTGTTGCTTAAAAATTTATTTACAAATTAGGTGTTAGTAGTAGGATTCTTTATAAAAAGAAGAAATTGTTTAAAATCAAGTCTTTAACCTATGTTATAAATGGTGATTATTGGTGGTTGGCGAAGATTTTAATGTAATTGACCTTATCTTTGAATCAGATATGGAAAAATATTACAAAAAACAATCAACTACCAATCCACCGTCTCCGATTCCAAAGAATGACAAGAATGATGAAATGCCATCATCCTCGAAGAAAGGGCGTGTAGAGGTTAATTTGACTGCTCTTCCTGCGGATCCTGGGTTACGGAATCCAATCTCAAGCTATCATCCTATGGATAGGGACCAAGTCCGAAGAGCATATCTACAAAAGGGCCCTTGTCAGCCTCGTGACCATAAGTTTCCTTATTCGGGGTGTGGACAAGATAAGAGGAGATTTAATCCTTTTTGGTTTAAGGATTACGGCAGTTGGTTGGAGTACAATATAGAAAAAGATGCTGCATTCTGCCTGTGTTGTTATCTTTTTGGGGAGGAAACGCGTTATGATACTTTTATATCTCAAGGATTTAAAAGTTGGAGGAAAAAAGAAAGAATTGAAAATCATGTGGGAGGCCCGAATAGTGTTCATAATCAAGCATATGAGAAGTGTCAGAACTTATTGAATCAAGAGCAACACATTGAGACGATTATTATCAAGCAATCAAGTCAAGCTCGAACAGATTATCGAATTCGTTTGAAGGCTACAGTTGCTTCTGTTAGATTTCTTTTGCGCCAAGGATTGCCTTTTCGTGGTCATGATGAATCTAAAGATTCAAACAATATGGGTAACTTCCTTGAACTTTTGCAAGTACTTGCCGATCAGAATGAAGCTATTAAAAGAGTTGTATTGGAAAATGCTCCTGAGAATCTAAAGTTGACCTCCCCTAAGATTCAAAAAGACATTGTGAATGCGGCTGCCATAGAAACCACTCAAGCTATCATTTCCGAGCTTGGAGATGCACCATTTTCTCTTTTGGTGGATGAATCTAGGGATATCTCCATCAAAGAGCAAATGACAGTTGTTATACGCTATGTGGATAAGCGGGGATGTGTGATTGAGCGGTTTTTAGCCATAGAACATGTTGCAGACACTAAAGCTCAATCACTTAAGCTGGCCATTGAAGCAATATTTTCTAGGCATGGATTGAGCATGTCAAGTTTACGTGGGCAAGGTTATGATGGGGCTGCTAATATGAAGGGTGAGCTTAATGGATTGCAAAGGCTCATTCAGAATGAGAATCCCGCCGCATTCTATGTTCATTGTTTTGCACATCAGCTTCAATTGACACTCGTTGCGGTTGCAAAAGATAACAATTTCATCGATGCTTTCTTCGAGACAGTTTCTATGGTGTTGAATGTTGTTGGAGGCTCTTGCAAACGTCACGACATGCTCCAAAATATACAGGCTGCTAAAGTCGTTGATGCTCTCGATTCGGGCGAACTTGAAAGTGGACGGGGTTTGAATCAGAAGACTAGCCTAAAGAGGCCGGGAGATACACGTTGGGGCTCGCATCATGATACATTGATTAACCTGCTATTCATGTTCTCCTCAGTGGTTGATGTGCTTGAAATTATCTCAGATGATAATACGAGTGAACACAAGGGCTCTGCCACTAACTTATTGAGTGTATTGGATGATTTTGATTTTGCATTTAAATTACATTTGATGAGAGCTATATTGGGGATCACCAATGACTTATCAAAGTTATTGCAGCGAAAAGATCAAAATATTATCACTGCCATGGAACTAGTGAGAGTGTCAAAGCAACAACTACAAACGATGAGAGATGATGGGTGGGATTCTCTCCTATTTGAAGTCCATTCATTTTGTGATAAATATGAAATCATCATTCCCAATATGAATGATATGTTTGTTGGAAGAAAGCGATCACGACGCAAAGCTAAATTGACAAATCTCCATCATTTTCAAGTCGACATATTCTATGCTACTATTGATTTGCAACTTCAAGAGCTCAACCGCCGCTTTAATGTGGTGAACACCGAGTTGCTTCTTTGTGTGGCATGTTTGGATCCAAGTGATTCATTTTCTGCTTTCGATAAGGAAAAATTGATTCGACTCTCTGAATTATATCCAAATGATTTTTCGGACTTAGATCGGGTGAGACTTGATAGTCAGCTTTCGACTTATATCATAGATATGCACACCAATAGTAAGTTTTTTGGAATGAAAGGAATTAGCAGCCTTGCTCAGAAGATGGTTGAAACACAAAGGGACATTGCATATCCTTTAATTTATTTGCTCTTGAAATTAGCGCTAACCCTACCAGTTGCCACTGCTACTGTTGAGAGGGTATTTTCTGCTATGAAAATCGTTAAGAATCGATTGCGCAATCGAATGGAAGATGAGTGGATGAATGATTGTTTGCTTGTGTATATCGAAAAGGACATATTCAATAGCATTGATGATGAGACGATCATGCAAGCTTTCAAAACATGAAGAGCCGTAGAGGGCAATTGTAAAAAACTTTGTTTTGGGGTTAAGATGACTTTTGATTAGAGAAGTATATGTTAGTTGATGTCTAATCATTAATATGTACTTCTTTCTTCGGGTTGATAGCCGAATTTTTTGGAGGTTGTGAACCCTTTCTTTTTGGGGATGATTGGTTTGCCCTCATTTTTTGGGAGACTTTTTTGTTTTCAGTGTACTTCTCTTATACTGTAAATTTTGGAGAAATGAATAGTCTTCATTTCAAACAAGAAATATATTAAGTTGGTATAGTTAAATATTTTGCGTCTATTTACATGGAATGCATTTTTTTCTTTTGTTATTGTTGATATGAAAAATTCTAGTAAAAGTTTAGCCCCACCTAAACGAGAATCCTGGGTCCGCCTCTGCTGTTGAGGACTCTTTATGCCCAATACTGTAACGATTTGATGCCAGAAACTATCACCAAGTAGAGTAAGTGATGGGAAACGGGAAGAATTATACGTTCCACAAATACTTGTAAATTATAACTGACTGATTAACAAAATGAAGCAATTAATTAACTGGTTCCACTTTTTCAGCAAATCATAACAGCATTAGTACCAATATTTGGTCCTCAAGAACAATGCTGATTGCTGACAAAATGCAGGCCTGAAAATGTCAAATTTTTGTGACCCCAAAAAGACATGAATTCCAGCATCAACATACACCACAGATCATGCAGAATTTGGACAGGTATTACAAGCAAGAGCAAGTTCACACAACAATGAAAATTGCAGAGCAAAAACAAGGATAAAATCAAATGGTGCTTAATAGAGAATTTTTGGTGAGCATGCACAGAAATCAAAATCAGAACTCAATAGAATAATAGCAAATATGCTGAAAATAACATAGATGCTTTCTAACTTTTCTATAAAATGTAAGAAGTTAATGAACTGTTTCTTCAGCAGAGATGGTTTTTACTTGTATGCAAATATCCCCTCAGATTGCAAGTCTGTCAACAACGACCCATTCATGGCAGAAAAAGTGAGGGTTTTGTTTGGGAGGGTGGTGTTTGTGTTAGGTGGGTGGGAAACCCTGAGAAGAATGTAGGTTTTTTTAACAAGGCACCTATATTTTCACACAACCTCAAAAAGGATCCTATATTTATGTTTTTGCTAAAACCTCCCCTGACTAACAATCAAACCGGACAAAAAGTAACCGTGACCGCCCAACTTTTTTCTGACAAAATTATGCCTAGGAAAAACTAAAATGATGACTTTGTCAATACACCCCTTTCCACAAATGCTTCTTCGTGGGCGTTCCTGTAGGGGGTCCCCTTTGGTCAATTCAACCCATTCACACACAAACCAGGACCCTTAGTTGGAAGTGATCCGTTTCATACTATTTTTTTACATTATGCACCTTTGTATAGTACAAGATATTTACAATATGTATAACCATTAAACTAAGGACCTAAACCTAGGGCTAATATAACAATACTTTCCTATTCCATATCCAAGTCTTCCCAATGCCCCCCTCATGCATGCAGATGGTCCCCACCTAACTTGAGTTAGTGAGATTTGTTAAGCTTAAATAAAGGGTATTTGTTTATTTGTCCATACTAACTAAAGTTATTTTTTACACCATTAAACTAGGAAAGGTTTAGTAAAATTCCAAAATATGGGGCCTTTTTGTGGTTATCTGAAAATATACAGGAGCAATCTTGTAAAAACCTCAAGATTGTTTAGCATGTACCTCAATCCGTCTCTGCACTTTCGCTTCTCCTTGAGCCTCGATGCTATCTAACTTCAGCAACTGCATCATGAACAATTCAGTCAACAAAACGAACTCCTGCTCTGCAACCTTGTTACCACCACGCATTGTCCCCTCCAATGCAGAAACCTATAACATCTGATACAGCTCAATTTCCAAAACCCATATGAATCTCTACTTTGCTAGCTGAAATAGATAAGTTTCAAAAATGGAAGAAGGAAATTAAAAGTCTCACATATCCCAAATAGCACAAGAACTTCTAACCAACTTAAATTTCAATATTTGTATTCGAACTGCAGATTAAATTCCCCAAATGTAGCTTCATAGAGTTAACTCTCGTAAAGACAGAGCCTTGTACGATACTATATAAATTCATGTAAATGAGCCCAAGAGAATACAACACAAAATTACAACAAAAGCTCTTGGCTCCTTTTGGACTAACCTTCTCTGAAAGCTTATCAACCTCAGCTCTGACTTGTGCGACAGCTTCACAGGCCCTGGATATTCCTTCATTTCTCTTCATCTCCTCAAGCTTCCTCTCCTTACTGGCAGGGTCCTCCATGAGGACTATCTTTGACATGTCTTTGACACCCACCATGTGCAAGCACTCTTCATCGTCCTTCTGTTTCCCTCTGAACAAGAGCCTCTGTTCCTGAGGCTCCAAACCAGTCTCTTGGGCAAGAATTCTCTTCAAATCCCCTTCATTAAAAGTAAAAAGAAAAAAAAAATAAGAATATGAACCAATAAGAAATATTAGAAAAAGGAGATTTTAGCATAAACTGGCACTATAACACATTTTTAGAGAAAAAAGAATTCTCTCATGGTTTTTTGGGATCTCGTCTACAAGTAGAATTCCCAAAATACAGAGAACATTTTTTCCACTTCAAAGATGGCAAGGAGACAAATGTAGCCAAAGTGAACACAAAATCCAAAAACAATTTGAAAGTGATCAACAAAAACCAAACAGATATTTGGAAAGAAATTCTAATCGCAGAGATCGTAAATGATACAACAGGAACATGAGAAGCATAAACACCATGGGCAAGTCATTCCAGCAGGGCTGACCAAGCACCAGAAGTCCAGAACCATTAAGCACAGGGGGCATTACCATGAATTAATCATGATACAAAAGCTAATTTGATGATCCAACAGATAGCCAATTGTCAACAGCATTTGTACTTCACCATCTCCTTGCAAACAAGTAAGCAAACACATAGGGTTGCCCTATCTGCGTGGTTCCAAATCAAGGTCCATCCATGGCCAGCCCCATTTGCAAAATTGCCCCAATACATGATAAACCTTGTCATGCATACAGTGGAAGAAGGTATTCATGTTTATTGCAGTTCTCACATCTCCACTGTATCAGTTCACTCGGAAAATATAGGCAATCCAGATGCACAAAGAGGATGTAGTGTCTAAAACTTACCAAAGAAACCCAACAAATAGATGAAAAGAAAACCCCAAAAAGAAGAGATAATCACAATAAAATCATGAAATAAAAAGGGGCTTGAGCATAAGCTTCTGCATCTCAATCAACAAAGTAAAATACCAAATAAAAAAGTTAGAGAGAGAGAGAAAGGAACTAGCTTGATCAAGGTCAGTTCATACAGGAGACAAACCAAGCCCTGATTATAGGCGTTTTCTTCAATATCAAGCAAAATCTCAACATGCAGAAATTAAATAAAGCCCCAAATCACGCATATGAAAAAAGTAGCTAGATTAGGGGCAGCATCTTTCAACTCCAATCAACAAATCATAACAATAAACAATACATTCGAACCCAAATCTCCTAAATGTTTAAGTAGCTTGATCATGGGCATTCTCTAATCTCTATATATCCATCATGGGAGCAAAAACACAGAAATAGAAAACAAACCCAACAAGGAAAAATGAAGAATGTATCACCAAAAGTTGCTTGAGCAGGGACGGAGATGTCATGCTGGTAAGAGCCATGAGAGACCTTGATCTTGATCATGGGACCAGAAGCCCCACCCCCATCATCCCTCTTCTGAACCAGCATCCCACCAGGCCTCAGCTCCCAATCTATCTGCTCATTCTCTGAAACCCCTCTGGGGTTTGAAGACCCTTTCATTTCTCACCAACCCAACAGCAAGAAAGAGAGGAACAGGTGGGACTTTGTTTTCCTTCAACAGAAGCAGTAGTAGAGGGTAAGCAAGCAAAAGGGGCCTTTTCTTGCTTTCCAGAGAGGGGAGAGCAGTTTTTGTGGATATTCAGAAGCAGAGTTTCAGCCTGAGAAAAAAAATAATAATAAGGGAGAGACTGAAATGCAAAGGAAGAAAAGGGAGATGTCAGATACCGCAGGCTGACTCCAAGAATCACTTTGTATCTCCTCTTACCAAATGAAAAATAGGTATCACTTTATATGAAATGAGAGACAACTCAATGGGGTTTCTACTTTCTACTTTCTACTTTCTACTTTCTACCTGATAAAAACAGAGCCGGTGAAAAGGGTAACCGGCTTCATGTTTAATGGCCGATTGCATATAGAGGAAAATGCAGTTTATGGCCTTTTTGTTTGCAGGCATTTTGAAAATTAACATGGGAGAGAATTAGGGTCTATTGTTTGGTGGAAATTTTTAATGAATTTTTCTGTGTTTTTTGTAGACAAAATCTTATTTTGTTTTGAGAATTTCTCACAGCTTGGGAATTTCCTAGTGAAGTTGTAAAATTTCTAGCTTCTAAAATGCTATTTTTGGCTTCTGAAATTTCGATGAAAAACTCCTCCAAACAAATTAGTTCAAAAGCTTTTTCAACAAAGCTTATCAGTTTATTAAGATTCAGTGTAGGATGTTAGATAAGTTTTGAATTGAATCTTTTTTTAAAGGAATTTACTAAAAAAAATACTTTAGATAACCAGTGGGCCAAGACAAACACTTTAATCAACCGTGCACCAGAATAATCAGTTTGCCTGAAACGGTGTTTTTTTTCTAAGAGTTTCAACTAGCGCCCCTAGGGACCTTATTTTTATTAAGTTAAGGGTCCCTAGGGACCCTGCGGCGGACACAAATTAGAATAAAAGAGGCGTTTTGTTCGTGTTTCACTGTCAGGGCTTTGCATAAAGGTTCCTCTGCGCTCATTTCTTGCTCGAAAAAACGTTTGGTTATTGTTTCCTCGTGACAGACATGTACTCTCCACTCTAAAATCACTTTCTAAAAGGGTCTTCGTCGTCCTTGTATAACAATATTCTTCATAGCTTTAAAAATGTCCTAAAAATGGCGTTTGCCTTTTTTTGAAAGACAATGGGTAGAGACAAATGCATGATCTACTTTCTAGTGTTTTAGGTTCTTAATCGCTTGCCAAAGGCAAATGCATGATCTACTTTCTTAATGCACTTTCATGTTTCCCACCAAACAAACAGCCCAACCTAGAAGACAATCCAGCCTAGACGACACAAAAAAGGCCAGAAACCTTCAACAAAGACGTGTGGGAGGGGACCACAGTCGGTAGGAGGGCGATGAGCAGGAGCAGCAGCCAGAACAAATGTTGGAGGGGACCACAGTTTTTTGAGGAAGAAATGGGCGCAGAGGAACCTGTATGTGAAGCCCTAACAACGAAACACGAGCAAAACACCTCTTTTATTCTAATATATGTCTAAAAATAAGGTCCCTAGGGACGCTAGTTGAAACTCCTTAAAAAAAACACCATTTCAGGCAAACTGATTGTTCTGGTGCACGGTCGGTTAAAGTGTTTCTTTTGGCCCACTCGTTATCTAAAATATTTTTTTTTTGTAAAATCCCCATATTTAAATTTTTTTTCTATTTTTCTCATTAATTGCATTGCAGATGTTTTATAAATAAGACTGTTTCTAGTGATATAAAATAATTGTCAAAACATAAAGATGTTGTCTTAAGCTTCTTCAGTAGCATCCACTAACCATACCAAGTCGATCAGTAGATGTTGAAATGAGCAGCAAAAGCATATCAGCTATGGCATTTACTCTTAACAGCTAAAATGCTTTCTTCAATGGCAAAGGTACTTTACTTCAAGCATGCAGCAAGTTTTGTGAAGAACTTCAGAAGTTTATTAACATGATTTTTATCAAGAAAGGTAGGCGCTTACTTGAAAGAATAATATATTTATTTATTTTCATATTATTTTATATGATATTTTACTCCAACAGCCTAAATGCAATGGGTTCCCCATTTACTCTCATAATAGTGTGAGTCACTCTCGTAAGAGCAACTTTATATATATATTATATGGCCTTGTTAGTATGTACCAGAGGAAAATAAAAATAAAAGGTGATGACAACCGTAGAGATTAAAACAGATTGGATTCAAGTTGAGTTCATATTGTATCTAGGCTAGCATTTGAATCTTGTAGCCATAACCTCAAGGGATCGGCCGAGTCGTCAGGACAACGATTCCTCTCTCTTTTGGAACTAGAGGTCATTGTATCGATTCCCGATTCCCCTTTCTTCATAAACCGAATGTCAAGTCCACTAGTGCTACCACTTAGGGGCTACAAGGGTTTTACCTGACTTCTCCTTGGGCCTAAAGGGATTAGTCCATTCCAAAGGATTTGGAACCCTCCGTTAGCAAAAGAAAAAAATCCTATAGCCATACGATTTGGCCCGCCAAACCAAAATATTAAAATAATTAAAATTTTCTTCTTTTTTTTGTTCTCCTTTGTCACATAGCTGCCTAAGGATCATCCAGGGGCAAGTATGTTGTATCACAAGTCTTGAACCACTCACGCATTTAGCAATACATAAATACATATATATATATATATATATATATATCTGTGTGTGTGTGTAATATTCATGTGCATCTATGTTCTATACCTCACCATATTATGGTGGAGGTAACATATTGGGGCCAGCTTGATGATCCATCCAAACCGTCCATATACATGGGATTTCCTAAATTACATTGGATCCATTGAGTTTTCACTAATATGAATGAACTAGAGGTCGGCCCCATCAAGTTTGTTCCTTATCATATGGTGAGGGATGGATAGTGCAAAGGAATTTTTTATTTTATTTTTTAGGGTGAAAAACACCCCTCATAATAGGAACAACCGAGATGAATGATCATTATGGAATTTCGTTAGATAAAAAGACCAATATGAGACTTACTTAAATGCAAGATTTGAACTTTATGAAATCATCCTAACCCTTTGATCTATTACCCTTTAAATGTAATGATTTTAGATCATCATTTTCTTATTATTTCAATCAAGTGGAAAAGAAGAGTGGGATGCGTGTCAAATTTGGATTTGTAAGTACTCATAGTTATATAGTGTGCGTGAAAAGACTAAATTGATCAAAATGAACCCATGACAGAAAAAAAAAAAAAAAAAAAAAAGCCCCTTTAATAAATAACAAAGCTTAATAACTAATGAATAATTTTAGTGTCGCCAATACTCCGGCAAGGCAACCCGCTCACCGGCTTAAATAATAACCTGCCACATGGAGCTTCCCGATTGGATGTCCGCATACCCGTGACTCGAGTTAACTAACCTTCAGACTTTCTCCGTTCCGTAATTAAAGATGACTTTAGTAGAAGGAGAGACCATAGTCACCTTCAGTCCTTGACCATGACCCCCATCAATGGTCACGGTTGGACAATTGAAAAGATGGCAATTTTTTCACAAAAGTACCTGCCATAAAATGAATGTGTGGGTCCCACTGTTTGATGGGTTAGATCACTTTATCTCTCCTAGGTTGTGTGATCCTACTCCTGTCAGGACTACTTTATCATGAATCACTATTGATTACTGAATAAGAGGATGTTAAAGCCCTTATAAACAGTTTTGAGTTCTATCAATGTAAATTCTTACAACTCTTTTGGTTTGTGGCAACCCAGACATTTCTGGGAGATCACATCCATCAAAATTTTGGCCATCAAATGGAAAATGTTCAACGATTCATATGCAGTATTTCACAAAATCTCACTGATTAAGACCACGGTGACTATCCTATGCCTGATCAATTTGGATCAATAAACAGTTTCTTCTTAACCATCCATTTGGTGGACATGGTCATCAGGGCATTTTGACTGATGTGCTCTTCTTGGGCCCATGATGCCGGATGTTATTGATTGATGAACACGGATGCTATGTGTAGGTGGATGATCTCGTTCCAAACCTCAGGATTGTATTAGTACCATTTGGAAGGGGTCTTTACCCAATAGTTGGGGTCCCACAGAAAACTTTCGTTGAGAGAACCAAACTAAATTACTTTATAAATATTAAGGACAGTCTTTTGCTTTGAATATATAGAATTTTATGAACAAATGAGCTCTATGTCGGTCGGTATTATTAAAGAAGTGATAGTGTAAATGGGACATCACTTTAAAAGAATTTAAATTACTAGGTGATATGATGGATGGATATTTATTTACTATCTTACCTTATTTCAATGAACATCGTTTTGATAAATTCACTTTTGTTTTTTCTATTTAAACATTTTGATCTCACAGGGGCAAAAGGAAAATTAAAACCTTAAAACCTTTTGGTCCCAGACTCGCAGAGGAAATATTATAAGATGTTGTTAATTCTTCATACAATGATTTATATCTTCTTTTTAGCAGTGGTGGCAAGCTATTGGGGGCACTGGGGCAGTACTTCATGTCACATGTGCAATGTTCAAACGTCCTTACAATAACTTCAGAAATACGCTGTTATGCGTGCCAGAGTCGTCTTCTTTTTTCTAGAATGAGAAAGAATCACATGATCACTACTAGAGAGAGAGAACATGACATCATTGTGTCATGTTGGTGGGGTCCATCGGTCCCACCAACTGAAAAAGGGAACTAAAATGTCTAAATCAGTCTCTGGCATATGTGGATAGTGCCATCAGTCTCTCCAGCCATTTGATCAAAACATGTTGCATAGGTCTTCATTATTTTTCAATTACAATTGATCTTAGTAGTTGCAGATCAAACAGCCAAAAACGATAAAGTTTCATTCCTTAATGAACGTTACATGGGTTTAACATCAGAAAATTGTCACGAAAGAACCCCGGCCAGTTCTCTTTGATTGATTATTTCTTGTTGCTTTTTGTAATTTGCAGGGAACTCATGTGATGTTGACTTATGATGAATTTGAACTCACTAACACCTCCTCCTCCATGTAATGATATTCATCTTGATTTTACACTCGATACATCAATAATTCGACAAGCCTACTAATATAAGATATTGAACTTTAAGAAATGATCGAAGTTATTCTAATCAAAGATTGATACCTTTAGGCCCATCAAGAGCTAAATGATTTAATTAGGACCACCACTAGTCTACTCCTAATCCACATGTAGCCCTATGTATCACCATAAATTGGCTTGCATCCATGTGGGCCTACACAAATTCTTTATTAAAAATATTGAAGTGTTACTCTAAATTGTTATTTTGTAAACATTATATTACACATTTCAGAAGTTATGAATCAGTTCAAATGTCCTTGTAGAATGAATCCGGGGTCATTTGACTCCTCCAATAGGAATAGGGAGGAGCATACTATATTGGCAATTTAATTATTTAACCGAGAGTCCTCAGCTAGCTAATCCACAACAACCATATATTCCTTTCCAATAAGGCTTATTAAGATGTGATTGAACTACTGCTATAAACGTTTAGTTCAAGAAGTATCCAACAATTTTTGTGAAGAACTTCATAAATTTATAAGGTTCTTCACAAAATTACTGGGTTGAAACATCATTAACATCATAAACGTTTGATTACATGTTCATAATTAGTGGCTGTGTTCGAGTCGTATTCAAGTGCATATTTCAATCGACGTATCCTGACATATAATGAGATCCTTGCCTTCGATCATGTGGGCATGCTGTAAACAAGTTAAATCCATGATGAAATTGGATCTTCTATAAACCAACATGGTAGCAAATCAGGAAGAGAGATCAGCCCCATCAATATGATTTTAGTGCTGTGACCAATCTGCATTAGGCCCTTTGATTTGAAAGTCACGATAAAGTTTAAGATTGATGAGTAAGATCATATCCTTGACCATAGTTCAAAAACTCAAAAGCCCAATAAGACACGACATTGGTCTAAGTGACAGTCTCTGATGGCTACGTAGTACAGATTGTTGGGTTTTGGGTTTTTGGCTCGTTTTTAAGCCCAATTCATTTGTATTAGGGTTGAGGGGTAATTTAGTCTTTGTTAAAACTATTTATTATCTCTTTTAGTTGTAATCCTAAGAAAGGGGAAAACTCTGATTAGTAGAGAAGAAGAAGACGAGCTTTGTCCGTGGACGTAGGTGTGAAATCACCGAACCACGTAAATTTGTATTCCCTTTTGTGTGGCTTGATTTGTTTGTTTGTTGATCGCACACTTCCGCACACACGATCACAATAAATTGGTATCAGAGCCAAGTTGTGGTACGCGATCAACCAAGATTGGTGATATCTTCAGTGGGCCATCATTGTGCACGGAGGATCGACAGACGATATCGGGTTAGATCTCGTTTTTGGTTTTGCAGTACCCAAGGGCTTGTTGCTCGTGACCAACTGAAGAAGAACAAGTGGGCACTGCACAGTGCTTAGATCCAAACTAAAGGTGCTGTAGTTGTTGAGTTTCATAAAAAAAAAGAAAAAAGGAGTCGCTGCCGAAGAAGACCCTGTTTTGGGTCGATTTAAGGGAGTTTTTTTTGAGATTTGAAGTGCGTGTCGCACGTCGCCGGAGGTCGCCGCCGCTGCGTGTCGCACGTTGCCGTGGCCGGAGTGTGCACGACGTCGCTATTTTGTTTCATTGCAAGTTCTGGTTCTGAACCAGAAACATAATAGGCAAGGGGAAGAAGAAGGGAGTTTTTGGGTCGGCTGCAGTCCGGGTCAAGTGCAAGTTAGCCCAACTTGTTTGCAGAAGAAGCCCAAAGTTGAAGCAGTCCAGGTCGGGCCAGCCCAGGTCTGACCCGCCTAGCCCAGAAACCCAGCACAGCAGAAGCCCAGCAGCAGTTCACTGCAACAGCTGACATCAGCGAACAATAGGGTCAAGGCAGAACGTGACCAATCGACGGCCAGAATTGATTTGTGATTTCCGGAGCCATCCGGACTCAGAATTGAGCTCCGTTTTTTTTTTGTTGGATTCGTATCGACGAGATCTACGATCTAAACGGAGTGGATTGATAGTTTGGAAAACAGAAAAAAAAAATGGCAAGCTCATCATTGACGAAGACAACTATCTCGAATGCAAAATTTGAAGTCGAGAAATTTGATGGTACCAATAACTTTGGTATGTGGCAATGTGAAGTTAGAGATGTTCTAAGCCAACAAGAGTTGGAAATTGCTCTGGAGGATAAACCCTCAGAGATGGAAGATAAGGAATGGCAGAAGATCAATCGTCAGGCATGTAGCACCATCAGATTATGTCTCGCGAAGGATCAGAAATACTCGGTGATGAGAGAAACCTCTGCAAAAGAGTTGTGGTAGAAATTAGAGGAAAAGTATATGACCAAGAGCTTGGAGAATCGGATCTATTTGAAGAAGAAACTTTTCCGCTTCAAGTATCGCCAAGGTATTTCTATGACCGAATATCTCGATGATTTTAATAAGATTATTGCTGATTTGATAAACATTGATGTGAAAGTTGATGATGAAGATAAGGCATTACTTCTTCTGAATTCGCTTCCCGATAGTTATGATCATTTTACCCACACTTTGATCAACGGGAAGACTGAGGTTAAATATGATGTTGTGTCTGCTGCTTTGATGAATAATGAATATCGGAAGAAGGACAAACAGGCCCATAGGGATTCATCGTCTGATGCATTGACAGTAAGAGGCAGATCGGATGATAGAACATCTGGTAGTAACTCTCGTTCTAAATCGAGAGGGAAATCAAAGCCACCTGCAAAAGATGAATGTGCCTTTTGTCATAAAAAGGGGCATTGGAAGAAGGATTGTCCAAAGTTGAAAAACAAGGACAAAGATAAATCTGATGCAAACATTGGACACAATGGGGATGATGATTATGAATTTAATTTGACTGTTTCTTCATTGGTATGCCATTCTGATGAGTGGATTTTAGACTCGGGTTGTACCTATCATATGTGTCCCAACAGGGAATGGTTTTCCAGCTTTCAAGAGTTGGATGGTGGAACAGTTTTGATGGGCAATGATAGTGCCTGCAAAACAAAAGGGATAGGAAAAATCCGTTTGAAAATGCATGATGGAGCAGTTAGAGTTTTGACAGATGTTCGGTATGTACCGGACTTGAAAAAGAATCTCATCTCATTAGGTGCTTTAGACTCCAAAGACTTCAAGATTACCGTAGAAGGTGGAGTTCTAAAAGTTGTTTATGGTGCACTTGTGTTGATGAAGGGTGTCCGAAGAGGTAATTTGTATTTCTTGCAAGGGAGTACAGTTGTAGGTGGAGCAGCGACAGTATCTGATAGTTCGAATGAGACTGTTACAGGCACTACCAGATTATGGCACATGCGTCTAGGGCATGCTGGAGAGAAAGCATTGCAGGGTTTGGTTAAGCAAGGCTTGTTGAAAGGTGCAAAGACCTGCAAGTTGGGATTTTGTGAACATTGTGTTTTTGGCAAGCAGACAAAAGTGAAGTTTGGTACTGCGATCCATCGCACTCAAGGCACACTAGACTATGTTCATTCGGATGTATGGGGTCCTACCAAAGTGGCATCTTTGGGAGGTATGCATTACTTTGTTACATTCGTTGATGACTTCTCCAGAAGAGTATGGGTGTACACCATGAAGCACAAGGATGAAGTCTTGAATGTGTTCTTGAAGTGGAAGAAAATGATTGAAACACAGACTGGCAGAAAGATCAAAAGGCTCAAGTCAGATAACGGTGGAGAGTACAAGTCTGATCCGTTCTTGCAAGTATGTCAGGATGAGGGGATCGTGAGGCATTTTACAGTTAGTGAGACTCCACAACAGAATGGGGTGGCAGAACGCATGAACCGCACTATATTGGAGAAAGTTCGGTGTATGTTGTCTAATTCTGGATTAGGCAAAGCGTTTTGGGGTGAGGCAGTTGCTTATGCATGTCATCTCATCAACAAGTTATTACCTTCTGCTGCGATTGATGGAAAAACACCCATTGAGGTATGGTCTGGAAAACCCGCTACTGATTATGATAAATTGCATATATTTGGTTGTCCTGCTTATTTCCATGTCATAGAGAATAAGTTGGATCAAAGGGCCAAGAAAGCTATATTCTTGGGTTTCAGCAGTGGTGTGAAAGGATACCGGCTATGGTGTCTAGCTTCAAAGAAACTTGTTTTGAGTAGGGATGTGACTTTTGATGAATCTGCCATGTGGAAACAGAACAAGCAAAATGGCTCCCAAGAGGAGAGCAAGGCCAGTGATAAATCGAAGCAGGTGGAGTTTGATATCATTCCAATTGAGTCAGAGGATGATTATACAGATGGGAAGGAGACTCCAGTTGATGTCATCCCAGTTGAGTTAAAGGGTGATGATACAAATGAGGAGGAGACTCCAGCCCAAGAGCCTCCACATGAGCAAGCAGATTCTATTGCAGTCAGTAGACCAAAAAGAAATATTCGAAAACCTAAACGGTTAACTGACATGGTGGCATATGCACTTCCAATGGTTGAAGCATCTGTTCCTACCACCTACAAAGAAGAAAAAAGGTATTCGGAAAACGCAGATATGTTGACTAAGGTTGTGGCTAGGGTCAAGTTTAAGGACTTGATCACCATTCTGCGAATTTGAGCACTTTCGGGTGTATGGCGCCTATGGGCGCATTTGGAGGCGTGTGATTGCATGCCAAGGTGGAAAATGTTTGTGACCTGCAAATCTCGCCGAGGTGGAGATTTGTTGGGTTTTGGGTTTTTGGCTCGTTTTTAGGCCCAATTCATTTGTATTAGGGTTGAGGGGTAATTTAGTCTTCGTTAAAACTATTTATTATCTCTTTTGGTTGTAATCCTAAGAAGGGGGGAAACTCTGATTAGTAGAGAAGAAGAAGACGAGCTTTGTCTGTGGACGTAGGTGTGAAATCACCGAACCACGTAAATTTGTGTTCCCTTTTGTGTGGCTTGATTTGTTTGTTTGTTGATTGCACGCTTCCGCACACACGATCACAACACAGATTCAACTAGAATCAGAATGTGAATTGACGTTCATTGAACAACTGAATGACTACTACTTCAGCATTTGGAAGGTTAGAAACTTATCAATCTTCAACAGCAAGGTTCCTTCTCTAGACTTAGCAATTAAATTCTTTTTGAAGGATGCTTCTATTGCCCTAAGCAAATTGTCCTTTCCTTTCTCTAGTGCTATTTTAGATTCTTTTTTCTCTCTTTGTAATCAGCTCTATCCTTCTATGAGATAGAGTTCTGCTGCTTGGTGTTCTGTTGGTTCTCTCCTGCTGCCTTTCTTAGTAGCTGTTGTTTCTTCCTTTTCTTTTCTTAATTCAATTTGCATCTTAGCAAAAAAAAAAAAAAAAAAAACTGAATGACTACTTAAAACTTTCACCATCGATCAAATTCTGACATGTTGAAGACTAGTCAGTCACATGAACAGATGTAGAAGTGTTAACAGATAAGTACAGTTCAATCAAAGTAAAGCCAATTAACTTTACACCAGATAATTGTGAGGTGCCTACAAACCATCTTTTGATGTGTGATAAACAGACAGAAGAGGCGGAGATCTTGGCTGTCCTCTTGGGCGTTCAAACAGGTCCGACTCCCACTGGGTGTACAGTCAAGATTCATTAAACTTAAAAAATGGGTTGACATGGTTTTCTCGATTCCTAAATTAAGAGAATACCACATACCACAGAAGCGGAAAAGGAAACAGGGCTAAAAAAAAAGGAAGCACACACTATTGACAGCATTGTTAGATATCTTAAGATACCTGAAAGGGTTGCAGTTATTATAAACATGAATACCACAACCGATTGCAAGTTACATAGTGGACAAACCGCATTAACAGACATGCCAAGTGAGCTCATTAACTTAAAACGAGAAACTAGTAATGCTGATCCTATTGGATGCAGCAGGCAGTTTTTAGATAGCTAAACAAGAAAACTATAAAGCATGACTAAAAGATAGCATTGGACTTTCTTCTGAACTCGAATATAGTCGTTAATCGTTATAGTAAGTTGAATGAATGGATATCGAGTTCCAAGGGTCCCAACTCTACCTATCCGACTAAAGGAGGTGACAATATGTTCCTATTAAAATGTGAAGGAAGAACATGGGACCCCTTTTGCTTGTTTCTAGATTCTCTAGTTATTGGAGGAGTTACACTAATTCCCTCTCAAATCTAGACGATTAGGCATGCTACGTTCGAAATGGGAAAAAGCTTCCTTCATCCTACACCTGTAAAATGAGGTTGTACAAGTACTTCTATGGGAGAAATGGGAGGAAAATCTTGTACGAGAGGAAATATATTAAGACATAACATATTTTCCTGTGGTATTGTATTATTAGACACGCATTCTATTGACATGTTTTATTGTCCATTCGTGTTCAAAATTGGGTTACATTATGGAGTGTACAATGGTGGATGCTAATAAAAGGAATGTTCCCTAAATAAGTACTTCAAATATTTACGTAAAATCCAATGTAAATAACTAATTCAAAACAAGTTAATCATCCTCTTTCAAGAGTAATTTCTCATTTATAAAGGATCCTAAAGGATGGAAGCTTCCCATACCCAAACCTTGGTAGGTAGGTATCAACTCTAAACACACTAGGCAGGTACCTGCTGCATCACAGGTATACCCTTGCTCTATCTATTGTTTGGCAAGAAATAAGATAAAAATCAGTAATGCTGATGACAATCAAACAGTTTATCTTATAAAGAGAAGAAAACAGCTGACGTGACATGGATCCTATTAATTTAACAACAGTTGAAGTGTCATATGGTTTTCTAAAATTGGCAGTTGGCTACACAAATTCACATTATAGAAGAAAGTATACTTTTGTTAAAATGAAATTATAGGAAATCCAAATGTCTTTTGCTTCAAGAAAGAACAGGAAACGTGTGAAAGGAGTTGGAAATGATGAATGAAGTAAAACACAAATAGAGCTGTTGTGATTTTACTATCTCAACGTGAGATATGAGCTGGGTTGAGTTATATATTTATACACTTTTGTGTATACAATGAGTGGAGAATAATACAAGAGATTTACATGAGTGTACAGAAGATTGAATCTGATTTATTGTCCTATATGGATCATATATGATATGATCTCATCTTTGAGAATCACGTGTGATCAGATCTGATCTTGTATGAGTTGGCCTCATCAATCTTGCAATCTTTGTGAGCTTGATTTGTGGCATGATCCTTGTGCACTATATCGGCATGTATGCACATATGGGCTTGATTTACAGATGGTCTATTATGAAGTTGGTCACAAATAACATACATATATACAGGATCAATGGGTCTAAGAAGAATACAGAGTTAATTCTATACTTTTTTGCTTCTAAATTTTTGTGAGTAGCCCAAGTGATGTTGCTACAATAATTTTGTTACTGGTTTCTTCACCTCGTCTATATTAGTATTTCTATCAGTTGGTCATTGCAGCTTGTGTGTACATGTTACTGGGTGCTTCTGTCATTCGCATCTCAAAAAGAGAGAGCAGAATCTTAAGATAGTACTAGGCCATACAAATCAAACTGAATATACCTCTTGGTGCTTGGCATAGATTCATTTATAACTAAAGATCAAGTTTCATGGAAAAAAAGGAATTATATATAGCTTAATATTCACTCGGGGGTGAAAAGCTTCTCATTCAAATGAAAAAAAATAAGTCTAATGGTATGTGGTCTCTAAGGAGCGTCTCAAGCAATGTTCTCATCAAACCTGCCTTTTGGTAAGATTACTTGAGGCTCATGTCTCAATAAATATACGTACGAGAATGCGCACTAAGGACATTTTTGTTTCATATATGAGCAGGTCATAATAATTCAGACTCCAGAGGTTTGTATGAAGCACTTGTCGGTAGGAGAGATCTCTACTGGGTCTTTTTCCTCATGCCTTCTAGAAATGAAGATGAGATTTACATATATATGTTGTTCTATGGTTCAATGGCATTGATGATTGTAGTCATGGAAGGAGATATGAGATTTCTTGAAGTGAGAAGGAAAATAGGTTGTTATCAAAAAAAAGAAAAAAAAAAGAAAAAGAGAAGGAAAATAGGTTTCTGGATGTCACCCAAGGTATGAGTGTGGTAAAGCTGAATTCTTGAAGTGATTAAAGGTAACTTTACTTAAAATACTCATTGATAGATCATAGCCAACACACTCACAGTTGACACATCCACAGGGATATATATATCCCTGGGTCCTCAGGTTATTGTATCACCCATATAACAGTACCCCAATGTAGCCTTTAAAAAGTGGAGTATCATAATTTGGATATTTTCTAGTTTAAAACGTCAAATCTTCACAAAGAAAACAAAAAAGAGATTTCAAATAAAAAAACCAAGAGATTTTAGATAGAAGAGATTTCAAATCTCAGAGATAAACTGCGAAAGACTCTTTAAGGAAAGCACAGTTGAAAAAGGGCAGTTTGCAAGGACGTTTCCTTGCAACGGTCAAGTCTCTTCGAGATTTCCTATATAGGTGAACATATGGTTTCTCTTGTAACACACAACATTAAATACAGACAATCAAATCTACATATTTTCCTCTAATTTTCTCGTGTGAGAGAATTTTTTTATTGACATGGCTATAAGGTAAATACCTTTTGTACCATTAAGAATTCAACTTTCATTAGAAATTGACACTGAATCTTTGGATCAATCAAGGCAGTTGTAGATGTGATGATAACGGACTTTAGGTTGTCACAATTGGGGGAAAAAGAAATAAGCAGTGTCATTCCTTGACTCGGTTCGAAGGGCATAGAGATATGCCAACTATGCTACAGAGTCACAACAAAAGATGGTCATCATCACCCCCACCACCATCACCATCATCATCATCAATGGAGCCATATTTTATCAGTCTAAGGGTTCACTGCAGTTCTACTTTGAAACTCAACATTAGTTCTAACTAGGATTTAGATCACATAAGCGCTCCCTCTCTGTGTGAGTAAAAATGTGAAATTCTTTCACCTAGTATATGACACCTGGTAAATTGTGACAATCAGTGACTAGATAAACATATCTGCTCATCGTCATCATTGTAAGATAATAAGGAAGGACTCGAGGTTGACAAGTCTAGATACAAGCCCAACATAACTACATACTATACTACTGACAAGTAAGTATCAATAGAGGAAAAAAACAGTTGAATCAATGGGGAAGAAGACCCTGTTAAGCTCGACTCAATTGCAGTCAAATTCTATATGGGGAAGGCTTCACATTTAATAAACATGGTTACAATAGAAAAATAGACAAATTAGTGCATTAAGAATTTAGCATTACTTAGAGCGTCACCAAGAATGTGAAAAAATTGGGATTACGTTTTCATAAATTATGTGGTAATTTTATAGAGAATAGCAAATGACTATTTATAAGAAAACAATACTCAAACTAGAAAATTTAATCATAATGATAATGGAAAAGGCTAATCATATCATAACTCTTCCTAAAATAACACAAACACTAATCTTATGATTTATGTGTGAATTTTACGATTCGATACTCTTTTCATCGAATCTTGCGATTCAAGCGAATCAGCTGAATGAAAATAGTTACAATCAATAATTTAATATTAATAATCTTTTACCTTTGTGTTTTCTTTCTTTTAGTATGTTACTTTTAAAAGGTTATTCAGTAATTAACGAACCTTCTTAACAATGTTGCTGCTTTGGGGAGGTCTTAGAGATGAATAAAGGACATTCATTTGATTAAACGTTCAACAGTATGTATGAGGCTTGTCTATAGCTTCTTTAATATATTTTTTTCGATTTTTTAAATAAACACTTTATTAACTTCAATAGATATCCTATTGTGTAAGACTGATGATTTGAATTTTATTTTTAGTTTTATATTTTGATTTAAATATACTAAAAAAATAAGTATGTATTGATACCTTAAACCTTTTTAACTATTTGCACATATCATTTTTTATATATTAATATCTATCATGATGTACTTAATATGACTAAATGATAGATTTATTTCTCATTATATCTATACTGCTATGAATGGGGAAATGGATGGATTATGAATAACTCTTTTTTTTCTAATTAATTTTTATTTTTATTTAAAAAACCTACGATTTGCAATTCATTTCTTGGATATGAACGATTTGTGGTACGATTCCAATTTTTAAAATAATGCTTTCAAGAAAGGATCAAGAAATGTTTATGAAATGTTAGGGGGGAAGTCGAACTAGTAACCCCATGATCATGTAGAGTGTCTGGTGACGATTCTGCTAGAATGAGATTACATAAAATGAGTATAAAATGTATCTGAAGTATATAATTGGGTGGGGGAGGGTCAAGTAGATCCAAATCGATCCTATACATGCCTTGAACCCAGCTTAAGCTTGGACATCCATACCAACCCTGAACCGAAAAGACCCTCTACCATAGCTAGCTCAAATATAAGCATGTTAGGGCAGGTCGCCTTTTTATTTTATTTTATTATTTTAATCTATTGCCATTGCCATTCCTAGTTAAATAACAGTGATGCTGATGAAGACAAAGGATGGTTGCGTGTAGGATGAAGGAAAAGAAGAATCCTTGACCTTGATCTCAGTAGACAATGGTGGACCACGCAAGAAATTATGCGGGGCCATGGGCTAAGAATAACAGCATCTCCTAATTGAATGTATGCGATCTAGGCTCTAATACCATGTAAAAATATAGGGACAATATATTGATAAATTATCCTTGGTACTTTTTTTAAGAATAACAAATGGCTACTTATAAGAATACAACTCATACTAGAAAAGCTAATCACACCCATAATAGATACCCTAATCACTAATAAAAACTCTAATGACATCATAACTTTAGCCTAAAATAACACAAACATAATCTAATATTAATTTAAGGTGAACTCATCCTTCTCATAACATATCTGGCTATCTTTAGATTAGTAAAGAGCACAGGTTCATCATCTTTATAGCCTAATTTCCATTTGCTCTCCAAGTCAATCATAAGGTATTATTCCCTAGTCTATTCATAAATTTTCCCAATTGAGAAATTGCTCAACATAGACCAAATTAAATCCCTTCATTAGGTGGACAAGTTTTATTATAGGCTGAAAGCGACTCTACTCTCATTCTACAAGACAAAAGTCACAAGATCTCTTGCCTAAATGCACGTGAATATTGCAACAATAAATGGCCCCATTTTTAAGGTCATGGCCATTGACAGAATTCTACTCATCTCCACTCATTTCTATATTTGATTCAAATCTAAAGAGTGACAAAAAACAGTTCAAGCCTAAAAAAAAAAACACTACCAAAAGCATATTGATGTAAGAACAATATCAAACAGGCTATGTAAGACCAAAATAGCAATAAGAATCATCCTTTTTTGTCGATATAGAAAATACTGTAAGTTGATAGCAAACTGGCATCCAGAAGACACATCTTTCCAAATCTGCACAAATTCAAATCAAATATATATGCACCACAGCTTGTGTTTATAGAAAATCACTAAATTTTTTTTAATGCATCGAATGAAATTTCAGGGAGAGCGGCAAAAAAGAGACAAAAGGTTAATCTGTGTAAGGGCATGAGATGCCACTTTGTGATAGTCTTATGTTAAAATATTATAGTCTTCACAAGTAGAAATTAATGTAAATATACGCAAGAACACCCTCACCATTTTCGATATCATATGCATGCAAAGCATCAAATGTCCTCATTGAACCCAGAAGTTTTTTTTTTTTTTTTTTTTTTTTTTTTGCTTAAGGCAAATGATATATTGAAGAAAAGAGGAGGAGAGAAACGAAGGGCAAAGCCCCCAAAAGCTTCTTAGAAGCTGCTATACAAGCTCAAAGAGCCAAAAAAAGAAGAGAAAAGAAACATACAGAAAGGAAGCAAATACATCATATGTCATTGAACCCAGAAGTTAATGAACTTAAATAGGAAAAAAATAGTGAATTCATATCACCCAAATCAAGTTAAGCTATTTTGCCCACTTAAAATGAATTTATTGCGGAAACCCATATCTTGAAAAAAAAAATTAAAGATCATACATGCCATCACGAAAAACCCTAATTGATCCCCAAAGACTTCTTCATAAAAAATAAGCTTCCAAAGTGGATTGCATGGAGGAACACAAATATTATTTCAACACTACATGCAAACAATCTACCAAACTAACCCAACATTTTCCACTTACAAGAATATCTGAAAGCCTATAGATCTCTTCCTTGCTAAGTATAGAGCTGCATATCTTCAACATGCATAAGGATTGCCTTTCACTTTCTCATTTCTCTTGTGCTGTCGCACTAGAAAGAAAATTTTTAAGCAGAAATAAACAGATGAGTGGGAGTCTATGGGAATTGATGAAAAAAAATATAGTATAAGAAAAGAAAGATTAAAAAAGGGAAAGAAGGAGATCCTGAACACATGCAAATGCATGCAGGAAGAGAAAGAGCGAGAGAGCACCAATACCCAAATGCCCATTTAGCTGTTGAACTTGAATCAAATCGAAGAAATGGAGATTCTATCTCAGAAGTCAAAGAAGAAAGAATCCGTATCGTCCCAAAGGCTTGAAGCCGGATAATCCTCACCCACATACGGCCACACCGCTGTCGCCGGGAATGGCGGAGCACCAGCACCAACACCACCTTGCTGATGAGCAAGGTCATCAGGAGGCGGAACGAGCGAAGATGAATCACATGCGGCGGCTGATGCGGAGGAGACGGCGAGCGACAAGTTCGAATCAACGGAGCCGGCGAGGGTGGTGATCTCATCATAGAAACTGAGATTAGGGTTTATATTGAAAGGGGCCGCCTCAACGACGATGTTTTGGCAAAGATTTTGATATGGGTGTTGTTGATGATATTGGGATTGATGGTTTCTACTGCTTTGGAAGTCTCTTTCAGTGGGGCCATGAACAATTCCAGCAGGATTAGATAAAACCCCAGGAGCAACTGAACTGAAAGAAGGTTGAATTGAATAAGAACGGCTAGGATCTAACATGAATGGATGAGATGAAGAAGATGATGAAGAGGAAGAAGAAGATGGATATGTGAGGCCGAAACCAGAGGGCCGGGGGAGCAGAGGCCGGAGAGTGGCCGTTGTCAAGGAAGACGACTGAGAGGACTGGGGAGCTGACGGCTGGAGGTTGAGCTGAGCGCGGGATCCGTACAGCATGACAGCGGCGCGGTCGTACGCACGAGCGGCGTCCTCGGCTGTGGAGAAGGTGCCGAGCCATTTACGGGTCCTCTTTCGGGGCTCTCGGATCTCAGCCACCCACTTACCCCAGCTCCTTTGTCGGACTCCTCTGTAGCGGAATTTGCTGTTATCGGGTCCTCCTTTTCCCTTGCATTTCCTGTTGGTGGTGCTGGTGCTTGTGCTTGGGCTTGTGTTGGTGTTGGGAAAAGGTGTAGAAAGAGGAGGAGGAGAGTGTTCACCAGATGGGTTTTGGTCTTCTGATGGTTCTGAAATAGGTGATGTTACTGCTGCACCGTCCATTTTTTCTGTAAAACAGAAGAGGGTTGATTTTTGGTTGGCCTCGTTGTATGGGACTGTGATGGGAAGAGAGGGTGGGGAAGAGAGGAGTTCTCTTTCTGTGGGTGTAAGGGGCGGTGGTCACATATTTCTATTCTATTTAAATGCCCATTAAGAGAGAGAAACAGTGTGTTTGAGAAGGAAAGACCGAACGTGGGAAGAAGTGATTTCTGTTTTTTCAACTTTCTATCCACACAGAGTCTTTTAATGGATTGCTTTTGAGGTGTCTGCTGGTAAGCAGCTGCTGCGATGCTGCATCACTTTGTGTTGGTTTATGGGTTTGCATTGGTCTTTTGTTTGTAGGCTGTTGCTTCATTGGAAAGAATAGGAAAGATGGAAGATAACTGCTTACTTGTGTTTTTTCTACTTTGTATTTGTTTATGGGCTTTTCTTTTCTTTTTTTATTTGATTAGATTTCTTCTTTCTGTGTGGCTTTTGAGATGTTTAAGAGGTTATAGAGAAGTGTTTAAAACATGAGAATTAGGTGGCAGTTGCATGGATGTTATGGGATTATTTGAAGTAAAGTAGCCATTGGGAAGGAGCAAAGATAGAGGGATGAGTGAGAAGATATGTGCAGTTGTTTTTTGCCATTAGTATGACTCCTTGGGACTCAAATAGGGCTACTATCTAACTTTTGCAGTAGATAAATAGGAATGAATGGTGTTATTATATTGATATTTTGGGTATTATGCGATGCATGTCTGGTTACTGGCTAATGGAGGATGGGGCGTTGTTGTGTTAGATAAGGAGTTAACTATTTAATCACATTTTGTTATGACTTCTCTTACAATTTACACTAGTAGGATGTAGTAAATTAATTATCGATCAATTAGATAAGACAACGACGATATAATATGTGTTGAATGAACCTAAACAAATTGTTGGATCAAGCATTTGGTATCAGTGGAGCCTATTTTTAGTGGCATAAAGCAGCTCATTTGGTCGGATGCATCACATAAAATTAGAGAAATTTAAGTCACTGATACGTAGTATTTGCAGAATTCCTCTCCATTTACCAAAAAAGGAAATCATAAAGATGTTAGTGTAAAATGGTAATATAATCTTTTATTCAATATTAAGATACTTTTTATTGGATATTAAGACATTTTTTTATTGGATATTATTTTCTCATTGACATAATCAACATCAAAGCCTTGTCCCACCTTTCTCATTCACATATTGAGACCATAACTGCCCACACAAGTGGGAAATAGAGGACCACATCATGAGAAGGAAAACTCATATAAGTGGAAAGAGAAACCGACACAAGTGAGAAGAGTGACATATCCAGGGATGAAATAGGTGGGTGACATGCAGGGTTGCCATCCTATCTTATCATATATTTATGATATTGATGTACAATTAGGTTAAGAACAGCCTCTTGCTTGGCTTTAAATCTTTTAAATTTTACTTGACTGCGTAGGATTTGAACTATGGACATGCCACATTTCCTCACCCCGAGGGCTATTTTACCTCACCCAAGATCTACCTTCCTCACCTAAGGGCTGCATCACTTGGTTCCAGCCCCCGTAAGATGGGTAAAAAAAAAAAATACAAATAGGTTATGACTGAGCAATTTTACAATATGTACTTTTGGGGTTTTTTTTTTTTTTTTTTTTTTTTAAGAAAGTATAATTCAGTAGTTAAGAAGAGAACCCTTTTTTATTTTTTCTATTTTGGCTGCCATTTTAGGGTCCGAATAGAATTGGACTAAGTCTTATGTGATTTGCTAACATATCCTGGCAAACTGAGTGGCGCCAACTGTGCCGTTAAGCTTGAACACTGTGGACTGTTGAAATTTCATGCGACCAATTGTGAGCACTTTAGTGAAGAGCTCTGCTGCCTGATTATGGAGCCAACAACCTGCTCAACAATGTCTCCCTGAATTGCTTTTCCCAAGTCTAATGATAATCAATCTCTTGCTTTGTCTATATGAGTTAGTCAAGATTTGAGGCTAAAGAAAGGGAACCAGTATTGTGAAAATGTATTTGATTTTGACTGCTTCTAGGAAGTCCCAAGATAGAATTGGACTACCTCCTGTGATTTGATGATAACAGTTCGACCTATTAATTATGTTTGTAGTTTGCTAGTAGGTCCTACCATGGATAGCTTATACAAGGACTTTATTAATGAACTTACCTCTTTCTTATATTTAGTTAGCTAGCCAATCTGAGGCCCGTGTTTTGTATTTATTTATTTATTTAATATTGAGATGCAAAATGGACAAATGTTGCTTTTCATTCGACGAAGGAACTGTCCATTGAGACGTCTATATGTTTTGGTAAAAATTGGGACAACAATTTTTTTGTGTGTGTGCATTGAGACAGTAACGTAGGGCCAATTTTTTTGTTAGAATTCAAAGAACTTTTATGTGGGGAATCTCTGAATTCCTAGACAAAGTGAAACTCCACTATGGCATCTTACAGGCATCCACCCGATTCGATCCGATTCGATCCTCTTCATTTCTTTCCTAACCTAAAAATTCATCCAACACATGCTTTTACAAGTCAATTTCAAGATTTTTTCAATTTGCTATGATGTTCTTCGGTGAGGTTGTTGTTTTTATCACATGTCACTCATGAATCGCTGTAATTTTCTAAAGAAGGGGAAGGATTTAGATCGATGTGTGGTTTTGATGATATTAGTGTATATATATACTGTGTTTCAAAGATGAGAAAAGATCATTTTTTTTATAGATGTTTGGGACAATTACCGTACGGACGGTCTTAAAGTTGACAATTGCATCAGAAAAGTCAGAAAATATATATTTACTGAGAGCTGTTCGATCCGTAGGATATCGCAGGTTGTAATATCCTAGGGATGTAGGATATCCCACAATCAGAAGCGGACAACTTGAACAGTCCTTTTTTTCCCTTGACTGTGGGACTGCCAAATCATCATCCAAACCGTTAGATAGCTGTATGAGTGTAATAACTAATATTGTACCAAATTTGAACCGTTGATCTATCACGGTTATAAAAAAACTTGAAAAAAAAAACCAAACGTTGCTTATAATTTGCAAAACAATGTGACTTTCTTGCAAATTCCGTAACAGATCAACGGTTCAAATTTGATGCCATATTATTCCTTACACTCATACAACTATCTAACGATTTGGATGGTAGTTTGGTGGTCCCACAGTCAATGAAAAAAAATAAATACATTGACTGTTCAAGTGATTGTGGGATATCTTACATCCTTAGGATATCACAAGGTGCAATATCCTATTGCTCGAATAGCTCTGCGGTAAATATGCATTTTTGGGCTGTTCTGAAGCTATTGTCAGCTTTAAGATCGTCCGTATGGTAATTGTCCCTAGATGTTTTTGAATCACTATGGTAATTTGATTTGAAAATTGAGCAGGGATGAACACAAGATTCCAGACAAGATTGCGGGTGCGCCAGTGGTCGCCGGTGCTCTTATGCTCGTCGGTGAAATTTTAGAAAAATGGAAGATAAAAATTAGAGAATTTAGAAATAAAGAAAAATAGAACTTAGAGCATCTAGAAAGATCAAGAATGTAAAGATCAACTATGAATGTATTAATTAAGAAGAACACAGGAGAATGCAAAAGAACAAAATAGGAATCTGATGAACTTATAAAGGAAAGAAATTAATTAAGGAGGCCCTTCATCAGTCCCCTGGTCATTTTGAAAAAGAGTTCTAAGGTACCCATCTGCTTTTCCTTCAATCCCAAGTGGGCCATTAGCTCTGTTTTTTATTTTTTATTATTTATTATTTATTTATTTTTGTGTGTGTGTGGGGGGGGGGGGGGCGGGGGGGGCAAGTTATATATATATATATATATATTAAGATATGCCTCCCAAAAAGTCCAAAGGCTAACTTTACAAGCTCAAAACAGCCAAAAAGAATAAATATGGAAAAGAAGAGAGAAAAACACAAAGAAGAAAAAAAAAAAAAAATAGAAGAGAGGGATCAGAGGGCCTACTCGGCCATGC
The DNA here is from genome assembly GCA_038049695.1 of Cinnamomum chago. Lineage (NCBI taxonomy): Eukaryota > Viridiplantae > Streptophyta > Magnoliopsida > Laurales > Lauraceae > Cinnamomum > Cinnamomum chago. The sequence continues at coordinate 10,273,949 of CP142453.1, read as the reverse complement.
CTTATTAATACAAAACTGTCTTAAGAAAAAAGAAAAGGAAAGAAATTACAAAAGATGCAGGCTTATTAGCGGTTCCCTAGGGTGCACTACGTGGTTGGCTCATGTGCTGGCCCATCAGGTTGGGTTAGCTTCTTTTTTATTTTGCTAAGTTGCAAATTGAATTAAAAAGGGGAAGGGAGAAACAACAAAGAGAAAGCAAATAAGAAGAAAGAATACTTTAAAAAAACAAAGCTCACGCTATCTCATATTAGGAGAGAGCTGATTGCAAGAGAAAAGATTGGCTTCTTAAACCCTTTGGACTTGTCCAATTGATGCATGTAGGCTAGCTCTAGTTCATATACACCCTCCATCATGATCTCATTGGTGTTGTCCTCGATCCCTTTCTTGGGAAGTTCACTTTGGGTTTGCTTCAAGGATGTATTAAACTCGTTGGAAGTATTCTCTCCTAGGGAAGCTTCACTCGATTCACTCTATCATTGAATTTGGTGATTAGTTTGCATGGGCCAATTTTCTTTCACCCCCATCCTCCAGAAACCATTCTCGTCAGTCAATCCCTGTATGCTCAAACAAGATCACCTTGGCATTATAATTGCAGCTAGCCAACAATGGTTTCTTCAACTTGCTTCCGCACTTATGCTTTTGTGTGATGCTAGCAGCTAACAGCAGACCTAGAATTTTAGTTTGAGGTGGGCAGACTCAAATAGGCCATAGTTGGGTTTTAGGTGCAAAACCAGAATTTTCATTTGAGTTTTGAAGGCGATCATACAATTTTTATATGGATTTTGGAAACATACCAGGAATCTTCATTGGGTTTTAGAAGAGGACCCAAGTCTAATGGGGCAGCAACAAGTGCCTTCATTGAACAGTGCTAGCCAATGGCGCACCTAGGATTTTCATTTGGGTGGTGCGGGCAATGACTAAGTAATTAAAAATGTAAATTATTTAAAATAAATTTTTTTAAAGTGTTATTTAAGAAAGTTCTCGAGTCTCGAGGGTGTGGTTGCACCTGCGTGGGAACATTTAGGTCCGCCCCTGGACTGCTAGCAGCTAATTCTTTTGTATCTCCACCATAGGTTCCAAGATTTGCATTTTGAGCTCCATTTATCCATATTCTTGCTGGAAAGATAATTTTGAAGACCACAGGGAGTTTGCAGCAGTAGTAAAGGAAATGCATGGAAGAAAAAAGATCGGTATGAAAGCCCCACAATTTGATATATGTGACTTGTCAAAGGGTGTAAGCTGTGAAGTTAGTAATTTTAAAGTCCATAAGGTCTGTTTTATGACTTGAACAAGTAGTAAGGTGAAAAAAAAAAAAAATTGTAAAGGAAGAGGCAAACTAGACAATGAAAGAAACAATTCTCATGGACATGAAGAAGTATTCCTCATTCTGCATTTGAAACTAGGACGTGTAGTTGGTTATGCTTGCTAAACACGTGTTCTGTGATTCGAACACATCCAACCTACCAGTCTCTGATACCACTTGTAAGATCTTACACTCAATTGAGCTACCACTTATCCAAAAACCAATTGGTAATAGGAAACGACACAACAATAGTTTTATGATGAGGACGAGGGCTCGACTACGATTATGACCGCTCAAGAGCAAGGGTGGACGTTGACCTCAACATAGTTTAGCTACAACATGCATATCTAGATCTCAAAAGTACAAGCTACTAATAGTTTGTGGGTATGTTACATGGTTACAAGTAGTTCAAAATGGTATGGCAAAGGGTCGGGTTAAACAGGCTACTCACCCTCACCTGTCCTACGAGAAGCAGGTTTAGTAGTGGTTGTTTTTTTTTAGGTAGAAATGAATTTATAGATTTCGACCTAAGTAGATTAGGGTTGTCTCGGCAAACCCACATGACCCTCAAAACTACTCTATATATTTTTGGGTTTTTGACATATTAGTTTCCCTTAAACTTAGATATTCCAATTTTATGATGAAAATTCAGGTAATGTCACTAGAGTCAATTGCTTGACTCTGGTCAATATTTTTTTAAACTTTTTCACTCCGGATCCCATGATATCATGTGAAGAGTGTATGTCATAGAAATTGATAAATCCCATGATATCATGGCTTTTATGTGGCATTTTAAGAATTTTTTATTTCCAAATGATAAAACTCAAGAAATGGTAATCAGATGTGTATTTATTTTTCACAAAATATCAGTTTTTGTGTTCTATAAAAAATGAATTTATTTAATAGTTGTGAAAAATATATAATACAAATATTGATAAACCCCATAATATCATGGGACTATCCCATGATATCATGGCATATGGGTGTAAAAACGTTTAAAAAAATGTTGATCCAAATCAAATGACTCTAGTGACATTATTTAAATTCGGGTCATAAAATTGAAAAAATTGAATTTAAGGTGAATCAATACGTCAAAACCTCTATTTTTTAATGAGCTTTGGTTAACATTTTTGTGTAGGTGAGTAAAGGACATATGAAAGAGTAAACTTGAAAAAGTGGGATTCTACATCCTCATACATGCGAGAGAAATAAATTCGCATAATAGTGCCTGACTTTGTAAAAATTATTGTAGAGTGCTGAGCACAAAAGCCGCGATGTCGCAATACGCCTACTTTTTTGACCGGTTGAAATGCTGCTGCGAGTCCCTCTTTGTCTGTATCTTAGGCTCTTTTTCACAAAAGGCCATCCCCACCTGCCTTAATCTTCCTCCTGTCTTCTCTCTTGAATATATAAATGTTGTTCATCTCTTATTTTACATGGATAAATATCTCATTACTCACAAGAAAAAAATAGAATGGGCTTCTTATCATCTATTTTTATTTTTTCTACTTTAAATAGTTTTATATGCTTGTTTTAGTGGTTATTATAGGAACCAATATTATAGCATTGTCTTCTTTGCATTGACTATACATAAGAATTTATGGGAAAATAAGATGCAACCAAGTATCAACCTCTCTTGCAATGATGTGGAATTGCAATATCTAGAGAAGATTGGAGGAGAGAACCAGCATTAGAAGGTGAGTTTGAGAAGCTATTGAAAGGGAAAAGAGAGAGCAGGTACACGTAAGTCAGTAAAGAAGAGGAAGAGGACAAAAAAAAAAAAAATGTTAAAAAGTGGGATAACGAGAAGGAAATTATAGAGATCGAAGAAGAAAATAATGGAAAGAACAAATGAGGTAATAGAGTTTCTGCATCATGTTTAATTTCGTGATATTGCAACCCATGGTTATATTGGGGATTTTATAGCTCTCTCAGGTTGTCTGAAGACTGTCCAATAAATCTTGAAAACTCAAGCATTAGCTAATACTCTATTATTATTTCCTTTGCCTCTTATATGAGAAAGAATGGTAAACCATCCTAGTCCTAAACTAACTTAATCTATCAACCCCGGAGTCAGCCCTGAGTTATTTATTCCATGCACGGCATGCTCTGCTGCTTCAGCCATCCTTCATGTGCCGCCCGAGTACACATCTCCACCTTATCCTTTGCTCGAGTGCACTTACCCAGGGTATTCGGCGGTGGGAGGTCTATCCCTAGCACTATGGATGAGAAGCCACCTCTGCCACTAACGCATCTTGCGCTTCTCATTAATCAACATTTAATTACTCAAACGCAAAGCCATATTGCTCAATAAAAATTTCAAATAAATGTTATATGTGAGAAGAAATTCAAAAGTGCCCTTTAAAGAACAGAGAGCCTACGAATCACCTAAAGATACATCTCCATCTCCAAAATAGCAGTCAGCTATCAATACTAGTATTGCTTGTAACTCACATGGTTAGGGACTTGGTAAACCATCAAATCAAACAAAGAGAAACGTTTCTTTCTTTTAAATACCCTTTTTGTTATAGTTGGACACCGATCATATTGCTCACTTAGTTCTTGATAACTTTGTCACAGTGATTTGTTTGGCTTGCAGGCCCTATTATAAAAGAAATGAGATATGGTGAGAAAGTGGTCCACGCAGCAGTGATCGAGTATAGTGATACTCTGATTTTCATTGAAGCATATACGGCCACGTATCCGTTTTGCTGAGAAAGCAGCATGTGCCGTATGACAATATAGATGATGTTTGCAAAAAGATGAACAGTTAAGGCCGACCGACTCGGAACTGCCGGTTTGAGTCCTTCACATGACAATTTATTATTCCCATTTGTTAACTTGGGGAGGGATCATGATTGCCCACATGCTGATCGTGGGCCCATTGTGGAATTTTTGAACCAGAACCCATTTTGGGGTTGGCACAGAAGGGCACATGATCAAAATCATTTTTCTAAAATATTTGGCCTGACTGAGTTATCTGACTCGGTGAGTTCCCAATCACATGAGTGCAATCGCGCGACTGGCCTGCTTTTGATGCCTCCATGGCTCCACCTTTCCGATGATTAGGTCATTTATTTATTAGGTTGGTTGGTCTACTGGCTGGAGTGATACTACCAATTCAAAGATCCTGGATTGATTCTTGAGCATGTGTGTGATATTGAGGTGCCAAAATACCATTCCAGCACAAGTGTGTTAGCAATTATATATAAGTCATTTCATTGCAGGGAAGATAACATTATTTTTTCTTACAAGAGAGAAAATCTTTTATCTTAGGGGCTCACCCCTAGGAAGTGGGCATTATTTTTCCTTATAAGAGAAGAGCGCTTCCCCTCCTTGTTAACCATTTCATTTCTGCAGAAAATGAAATGCACCTTTCTTCTTTTATAGCATTACACAAACAAACGTCAGGCCAACTAAGGACAAATGGTTATTATACCACACGCACTCCCTTTCTCTCTAAACTTGCTTTAACTCAGGTAAATCAAACACATTTACTTTGGTTGCGTTTGTGCTACGAGGGAATTCCTCCGTAAAAGAGAAAATTGTTCTGTATAGTCCACCATTTCTTTCTTTGATGCAACACATTTTCTCTGCAGGAAATGATTGAAGTGAATTGAATTTTAATTTTTATAGATTGAGAGGATATCTATATCCTATAAGAATATAGCCATATAGAATTTCCTCTCATCTCATGAAAACACAACTCCATGTTCATTCACTTGTTGCACAAACAAATCCCTCGATTTTGGTATATATCTGTTCTATTGAAAAGTATTTCCTCTGCATCTTCTAACGCTTTGAGGTTTTGGTAGTAATGACTAGTTAAAGAAATTCAAGATGATATTAGAACCAACCGGTCGTGAGTTCGAATTTCATGATGGATTGCTAGATCTAATTTAACCAATCAATGTAGCAGAAATAAATCAATCAGACAATATAGAACTAGATATCTACCAAGCAATCACCACAAGAAGGCAGACATAATATTTAGCGTGGAAACCCTATCTAAGGAGAAAACCCCAACCAGAAATCAGGAGTTCACGAACCGATACAAGATATACTCACAAACTCCTTTACCTCAGTCTATACTTCGACCTAAGGACTGTAGTTATCCTTGTACAGAATCCATTGACACGACATCCATCGTGCCCCGTTCTCCTTACTTAATCTCCTCGCACCTTGCCAGTCAAGATGAACTATCTTCTACAAGAAACGTAGAAGCAACAATGACCTTCTAGAGCAGTCATTCAGATCAATCTCTCAATGGCTCTAGAGAATAATCTCTCTTTAAGATATCTCTGACTCATATTAATGAGAGTAGTGTCTTTTAGGGTTGATAGTAACACTCTATTTATAGCCTCAAATTCTTGCCTTAGACTAAATGCACAAGTAGGACTCAGATTGGGAAACAGTGTCTCAAAAGGAAACAATTTCGTGTAGAAACTGGAAACTTTTCGAAATTCCTGTGCTTGTCCGATCAATCGGACCACCCAAATAACTGGGCGTGATTGTAGTCCGATCGATCAGATTGAGGCTCCAATCAATCGGGCCGAGGAGATTCGCCTAATCTTCTATTTTCTTCTAATCATCGCTTCAGCTCTTCTGGCGACACAACCATTGTCCATTCTAAATTAAATTAGAACATACAACTCAATGGACCCAGAGTTCTGTCCAACCCATGAATTAGTCAACACAAAATTACTAACACATAACGTACATGTTAGTATTTGGAATAAATCTCATGCAATCTTGCCTAAGGCTTTATGGGTTGAAGTTTTTTTAACAGTAGTTCATTTAATCAATCGATTACCTTGTTCCACACTTGGCATGAACACCCCATTTTAGAAACTATATGGGAAATATCCTGACTACTCATCACTGGAAGTATTTGGTTGCCGGTGCTTTCCATACTTGCGAGACAAGGGTGACAATAAACTTTCACCAAAATCCTATCCGTGCATCTTTGTTGGGTATAGTAGTGAACACTAGGGGTGCACAAAAAACCCGTCGATCGGTAAATCCGATCCGATCTGATCTGCGGATTTTTATCTGATCCGAAGGTAAATAGATTGGTGACGGATTGAAAATTTTGTAATCCGTTAGCAACGGATCGGTGACGGATTTTACCCTTAATCCGTGGATTCAATCCGATCCGATCTGTTGACATTAAAAATAGATATATATAAGAGGTCTAAATACAAATTAAGATGTCTAAATTCAAAATAAGAAATTTTTTTAAGGGGTCAAAATGTAATTTTCTTTTTTTTTATAATATTTTTGATATTTTTCTTTTAACATTAGATTGAACGGATTGAACGGATTAATCTAATCCGATCTGGTCCTCCATGGATCGGATTTTAACAGCCACGGATTAGTGATAGATTGCAAATCCATCAATCCGTAAGTAACGGATTTGGCCCAATCCGCACGAATCCGATCCGTGTATACCCCTAGTGAACACAAATGGTATCATTGTTTTCACCCACTGTCAAAGAAAATCTACATCTCAAGGCATGTCCTCTTTGAATAACAAATACTTCCATACACTGATGCCCCTACATTGTTTTCTCCATCACAGGAATCCCAATCACTCTCTTGTTATAATGAATTCCTTGATACGAAGAAAGAAGACGCAATATTCAATGGAGAACGATTGCAGCAAGACAACCAACATTTAGCTGGGTCATCGGACTTGTTGGACGATGCCGAGCAGTCTGCTGTGCTCTTGCCAGATTGTGCCACCTTTGCTACTACTAATGCTGGTCCCACAAGTTTATCAACCGAAGGGTCAGATGGAGGATCAACCAATCAATCGATGCAACTGCCCATGCAACATGGGTTGCTTGCCCTGCCGCATCGGTCCCCTGATCCACCTGAACAGTCGTTGATGCAAAAACACGATCAGTTGCTAAACTCGCATCTTCAATTTCAATCAATAGCCACTGAGTTTCAATCGGTCCACACAGTGGCAGAGGTCCAGGTTTGATATGAATATGGGCTCCCTGATTCACTTACAATAAATTTGCCCCTTGTAGAAAATCAGGCTGAAAATGAATCTGCGGTTCATGATCTTGCTAAAATTCAACCACATTATACTACTATTGCAAAGAAGAATTTGAACATCCATTCCATCGTAACCCGTTCAAAGTCCAAAAACCCAGCCCTTTTTCTATCCATCCGAGACAAAAATACATCAGGACCTACTTCTTTAAATGCTGCCTTGAAGAGGGCCAACTCGACCATTGGATAAGAAAAGCCCTTGCTTTAGGCCCCCCCAAAAAAGGAGGTCTCATAAAAATCATCTTTACAAATTCTAAAAAAGCATTTAAATAACTGTCATATTTTTTTTTCTCCCGATGCCTCATAATAGTAATTAGTACCACATCTCGTTAAAGCAATGTTTTCACATTTAAACAAAGCATTAAAGCTAGTGTCATTCTTCTTTTTCTCTACACAATGTATTTTTAAATCCCAACAAATCTCAAACTCAATCTCCTTGCCACCTCATCAGTGATGTTTTTCAAATGAACGTTTTCCCACCAACGCTTTTTCGTCTCACGTAATATTTACTCTCTTACCCTCTATCTCTCTCATAGATTGCCTTTCTCTATAATTACTTTTTTTATTTATTTCTAAAGCAATCTTTTTTAGAGATTTATTGATCTGATTTTGTCTTCTTTTTAATAATATATGTAGATATATTCTGAAAATATATGTGAGTCTTTTTTATAATATATGTTAATCACAACCCACTAACTCAAATATAATCCATTTTTTTTAGAATAAAAAAACTGGATCAAATTCGAAATTCATCTACAACTACTGTCTTTGTGGCCAACAATGATAAATCACTAAATCAGGTTCTATTGTTTTATTATTTTAAGATTTTTTAATTCCATGCTTGTATTGTATGTTTATTATAGTTAGTGATCGTTTTACTTATAAATATTATTAGTAATAATTTATAAATGATAAATGTATCTATTAGAAAATACGAATTAGATGCTCAAAACTTAAAAAAGAAAGAAAGAAAACATCGAATAGATAATTTGAGGCCTCATTTCGGATTTTGTCGCTTTAGGCCTCAAATAGTCTCAAACCGGCCCTGGCCTTGAAACAACCTCAATGGGTTACTGCTATGTTGGAGGAGCTCTTTGCTTTACATGATAATGACACATGGGCTCGGCTCCAAATGGGTTTTTAAAACAAAGTTCAAACCGGTGGTTGTGTTGAAAGATATAAAGCCAATCTAGTTGTGAAAGGATACAATCAATTGGAAGGTTGTAAGATCTTACACTCCATTGAGCTACCATTTATCCCAAAACCAATTGGTTATAGGAAACAGCATAACAATAGTTTTATGGTGAGGGTGAGGGTTCGACTGCAATTATGACCGCTTAAGAGCAAGGGTGGACGTTAACCTCAACAATCTCTCCCTCAACGACACACCCGCCGCGACTCCTGCTATGAACTCGCACAACGCGTATCCCGTGACTTGCACACTAGACTTACCAGGCTCTGATACCACTTATAAGATCTTACACTCCATTGACACTACAAGAAATTTGGGGTCTAATGACGAAACAGATTTGTCCCAAATTGTACATATTTCGTCACCGAAACTAATTAAGACGAAAATTTTTCGTCACCCTTGTTCTTGCCAAAGCCTCGTCGCAGAAAGGTGGTGGTGACGAAAAAAAAAAATTCGTCACTTAAAAAGATAAATTGGTGATGATTTTTTTTTGTCTCCAATACACTGATGGAAACAAGTAATTTTTTTTCGTCTCCAATACACTATGTTGGAAACATACTTGTAAGTAATTAGTGACAAAATAATTTGTCATTAAAGGAAGAAATTAGAGACAAAAATATTTTGTCATAAATATAAGAAATAGATACGAAATTTTTTTGTCACATTTACCCCGCCCAACTCAAGGACTTCCCAAGAGGTCACCCATCCTAGTACTGCTCCTGCCTGAGCACGCTTAACTTTAGAGTCCTTACGATTTTTGGAGCCACACGATTGTAGAAGACTTCATGCTAAGTTAATACGGGGTTTGACTTATAAGCCATGGTTAAGACTTGGATATTTCCGATGCGGGCTAACGGAGACTCATCGTTTAAAGCCCATGGTTGATACGCTACGCCCCGTGGTTAAGAGTACCGCCCGGACCAGGATCTCACATTCTCCCCCACTAGAAATAGAGCCGTCCTCGGCTCTGATACCAACTATCACAGCCCCGCCCAACTTAGCATGAAATTGTCCGCTTTGGCCCACGTGTACGTGCGAGGACTTCCCAAGAGGTCAACCATCCTAGTACTGCTCCCGCCCGAGCACGTTTAACTTCGGAGTTCTTACGATTTCCGGGGCCGCACAGTTTTAAAAAGCTTCATGCTAAGTTAATACGGGGTTTAACTTATAAGCCCATGGTCAGGACTTGGATATTTCAGATGTAGGGTATCGTAGACTTGCCGTTTGAAGCCCGTGATTGACACGCTACGCCCAGTTGTTAAGGGTACCGCCCAGATCAAGATCTCACATTCTCCCCCACTAGAAATAGATCGAGTCGTCCTCGGCTCTGATACCAACTGTCACAGCCCAGCCCAACTCAGCATGAAATTGTCCGCTTTGGCCCACGTGTACGTGCGAGGACTTCCCAGGAGGTCAACCATCCTAGTACTGATCCCGCCCAAGCACGATTAACTTCGAAGTTCTTACGATTTCCGGGGCCGCACAGTTTTAAAAAGCCTTATGCTAAGTTAATACGGGGTTTAACTTATAAGCCCATGGTCAGGACTTTGATATTTCCGATGCAGGCTATCGTAGACTCGCCGTTTGAAGCTCGTGATTGACACGCTACGCCTAGTTGTTAAGGGTACCGTCCAGACCAAGATCTCACATTCTCCCCCACTAGAAATAGAGTCGTCCTCGGCTCTAATACCAACTGTCACAGCCCCGCCCAACTCAACATGAAATTGTCCGCTTTGGCCCACGTGCACGCGCGAGGACTTCCCAGGAGGTCACCCATCCTAATACTGCTCCCGCCTGAGCACGCTTAAATTTGAAGTTCTTACGATTTCTGAGGACGCATGGTTTTAAAAAGCCTCACGCTAAGTTAATACAGGGTTTGACTTATAAGTCCTAGGTCAGGACTTGAATATTTCTGATGTGGGCTAACGGAGACTCACCGTTTGAAGCCCGTGGTTGACACGCTACGCCTCGTGGTTAAGGGTACCGCCCGGACCAAGTTCTCACAGTAGTAGAGACTCAGAGAGGTAGGTGTACCTGGCGGTGGCAGACTCCTAGATGGAGGATAATGGGCACAAATGATGGTGATTGGTGATGGTGGCTGCATCTGCGAATTCTAGGCGAGAGAGACTGAGAGAAGTAGAGATGAGAGGGATCACCGATCAGGGATGGGTCTGCACTGCGTGTGTTGATGGAGGGTGATGATGATTGATGGGGGTCAATGAAGCATGGGGCTGTTGCTTAATTGAGATGATGGGTGGGAGATGTTGGAAAAGGATTTTGGAAAATGGGGAAAATGGTTCTTCTCTCCTCTTCTGGAAAAGGGTTTTGGAAAAGGGCGAAAAGGGTTTTGGAAAAGGGGGAAAAGGGTTTTGGAAAAAAGAGACCGGGATAGATGGAGGGACAAAAGGGGAAATGGGTCTGGGAAAAGAGGCGTTGGATTGGGGTGGGGGTGGGGGAGGGGGATGGACGTTAGGGCCTTGGGGGCCCATTTTAGTCATTTTAAAGGCTTTTCCAAAGCAATAATTGTAAGAGATGAATAGGCTCAAGTGCGAACGAAATTGGTGCCACCGCAAATGAAATTGGCGCCTTATTTTGGTGACCAAATATTTTCGTCTTCCATAACTTATCCTTAATAGTGACGAATTATGTTCGTCACAAAAACAAATTATATTTTGTGACAAAAAATTTCGTCTCCAATGAGCTAAAATAATTCGCGCCAAAGCAAATGAAATTAGCGTCTTATTTTGGTGACGAAATATGTTCGTTGTCTATAACTTATCCTTATTGGTGACGAATTACGTTCGTTGCAAAACAAATTATATTTTGTGACAAAAATTTTCGTCTCCAATGAGCTAAAATAATTTGGCACCTTATTCTAGTGACGAAATATTTTCGTCTTCCATAACTTATCCTTATTAGTGACGAATTAAGTTCGTCACAAAAACAAATTATATTTTGTGACAAAAATGTTTGTCTCCAATGAGCTAAAATAATTCGCGTCAAAAGAAAATGAAATTGGCGCCTTATTTTGGTGACAAAATATGTTCGTCTTCCATAACTTATCCTTATTGGTGACGAATTACGTTCGTCGTAAAAAAAAATTATATTTTGTGACAACAGTTTTCGTCTCTAATGAGCTAAAATAATTGGCGCCAACACAAAACAAGTTGGCGCCATATTTTTGTAGATGAAATTTTGTTTTCGTCTCCAATACTTTTGAAAAAAAAGAAAATAGACGACAAAATTTATATTTCGTCCCCTTTGGGTGTTCTTTTAAGACAAAAAAAAAATTCGTCTTCAGATTTCGTCACAACAGCCTTAATTTCTTGTAGTGTGAACTACCACTTATCCCAAAACCAATTGGTTATTGAAAATGGCACAACAATAGTTTTATGGTGAGGGCGAGGGCTGGCCACCATTATGACCGCTCAGGAGCGAGGGTGGACGTTGACCTCAACAAAGGTATTGATTTTGATGAGACTTTCAGCCCGGTCATTAAACCAACTACAATTCGGACCGTACTTACTTTTGCAATAGTGTGCCAATGGCAAATATGTCAGCTTGACGTAAAAATTCTTTTTTACATGGCCATCTCAGAGAAATAGTTTATATGGAACAACCTCCCGGGTTTATCAACCCCAACTTTCCTAACCATGTATGCCATTTAAAGAAAGCTCTCTATGGACTTAAACAAGCTCCGGGAGCTTGGTTTGATCGCTTTAGTCTCTTCTTGCTTTAGATTGGTTTTTGCTGCAACAAGGCAGATTCTTTTTAGTCTCTCAGTTAAAAGACAGACCGATCGATCGGACCTCATGACTAATCGATCGGACCAAAAATGCTCCCAGTTAAAAGTCAGTCCGATCGATCGGACAGCGGCGGGATTCAACTTTTTTTTATGATCTTCCCTCTTCAGTCCTCTATTCCTATCCTATTCAAACCTAATCTCTCCTACACATTTCCAAAAGCCTATTTAAGGGTTTAACCTCATTAAATAAATCAATCGTCATAGTTCTAAACCCTAGATTATTTTCAGAGAGATTACTTTCCTCCAAAGAGTCTTTTTGATAGATTAATGTGCTGAAGCTTTTTGCATCTGGAGACTCATCATCCACGTTCTAAGTTGATTCGTCTTGTTCAAGGAGTGGAGATTGAGGTGCTAGAGAAGGTGAACGGCGTGGTCGTCGGCAAGAATCACCGTGGTCCTTAGGTTGAGTTCAACTGTAAAGGGTAGTGAGTTTCTCTTATAACCTTTGGTTATTAGTGCTTGATCTTTTTGGACGGGTGTGAGGTCCCGTGGTTTTTTCCCTATTCAGGGTTTTCCACGTAAAATATCGTGTGTCCATTTTCTTGATTGATTGATTGAATAACTTAGTTATTGATTTATTTTATTCCATATTTATATCTGTGTTAGGACTTTTTTTATCTGTTAGGGCTTGTGATTATCAACCCTCCAGGAATTTCAACTCTCTTGCTTAATCTTTAAATTGAGCAAAGAATTTTCAATGAAGGATTTAGGCCCTATTCACTACTTTCTTGGAGTTGAAGTGGCTCCCTTTAAAGGAGGGATTTTATTATCACAATAAAAAAATGCATCAAAATTATTGAAAAAGACTGGTATGCTTGAAATTAAAGTAAGCCTGCAAATACTCCATTGGCGCAGAAGCACAATTTACATCAATCAATTGGAAATCAAGTCATGCAACCTTTTACCGTGGTATTGTTGGAGCTCTACAATATCTAACACTTACTCGCCCAGATCTCTCATATGCTGTCAACTTAGTATGCTAGTTCATGCATCAGCACTATGACTCACACTTCCAAGCTGTCAAGTGCATTCTTTGGAATATCAAAAACACCATGGATTATGGAATGAAGATTTTGTCTCAATCATCTCTATGTCTATATGTATTCTCTGATGCAGATTGGGCTGGGTGTCCAACAACACGGCAGTCAACAACTGTCTATTGTGTCTATCTAGGAGCTAATTGTATATTTTGGGCAGCTAAAAAGCAGCCAACGGTTGCTCGATCAAGTGCGGAAGCAGAATATTGTGCCTTAGCATCTACAACAGCGGAGATAATCTAGGTCACTTTTATTTTACGAGATATTGGGCTGTTCTTACATCATCCACTAGTATTATTATGTGATAACATGAGTGCTCTGTACATGACAGTCAATCCCGTCATCCATGCTCGCACAAAACATATAGAGATTGACTATCATTTTGTTAGAGTGAAGGTGGCACTGGGTACTGGTCTAGTCACAAAGTTTGTTCCTTCTTCTGGTCAAGTTGCTGACATATTCACCAAGCCCCTGGCCAAGGTGCACTTTCAATCCTTGAGAAACAAGCTTGGCTTGTTGTTTCCACCTCACACCAGCTTGAGGGGGAGTGATAAAGAACCTATGTTAACTAGACAACAGGTTGAGTACAATCGACCCAAACAAGTGGGTTGATCCGCCATCATCTAGACAAGTCAACAAACTTCAAAACTCCACGAAATTCTGCCAATCGATCAATGATGACTCCAGTGGAAGATCTTCGTCAAATCTACAAGGCAGCATGGGTCACTCATCATCTAAACAATAGGGCGGTGCATGGCAGAAACATTAGGCCGGTGTATGCATGTGTGCCATCAGTCAGCAACAACATTTCATGGGTTGGACTTATAATATGAAAAGAGATGGATAGAAGATCTTGGTTGCATAAGATTGATCAAGGAACAGTATATTGATATTGTACAAGTGGCAAAAATATAATTCTAGAGTTTTTGTTAAAAATCTATAAACGCAATGAAAGGCCATGCGAAACAGACAAGGAAAAAACGTTCAGTGGTCGCACACACAGTAAAGATCTCTTATATTCTCTTTATGTCCCACTGGAGGCAACAAAAGTAATTAGACATTACAAAAGAAAGTGCACCGTTCACAGTCACCTTCATTTTCTATCAGACGGCTGGTTCACGGTTTACAATCACCTTCATTTGATCAAACAGCTGGTTCAACCCTGAGAGATGGTTTCTTGCACTTGGATTTTGATTTTCTTATTCAAGTCAAACCCAAGTAGGAAAATGCCCATCTGAATTTATCTGATGCTAGGGTGACGATCCAAATGACAATATGTACTAAGGATTATTTTCCAATTTCCAGTCACATGGGCCCCACTGCCTGAAACGCAAATGGCATCATCCATATGACTAGTCAGGTGTACGGGTGACCCAATTTGGTTCAGATGCAGGTGTTTGGACAGAGCCCCAAACCGTTACAACAATAGTATTGTCTCTGTCACAACTCACAAAGTACAGATAAGGTTTTCCAGCAGAAAAACTACTGGTAAGATTCCCATTACATTTGAAAGGAAAAAAAGAAAAAAAAAGGAGAGATGTTGCTGCTGCTGCTGTTAACTTGAATTCTTTGAACTCTTAAATATTTGCTTGATGCCAAAACTTTAACTTTCCACCAATGGAGAGATTCCTTTTAACCTTTCCAAAAAAAAAAAAAAATTATATTTTCATACAACTAATAGACTTAATAAAGAAAAAGATTAGATTTAATTTATAGCAAGAAGAATATAAAAAAGCATTTCACATATTCAAAACTTGACCTTTTAGTTCTATCTTTTATTGCTTGCTAGAGACTTAAGTATCCTTAGTCATGCACCCATGAGGCCATAACTCAACCGGCTGGTCTACAGAAGCCATATATTAACATGCGAATGGCTCTGCTTGTTAATCATTCTTCCTAGGACATTGGCCAATCCAAACACTCGCCAGATTATACCTATTAGATTGATTGGATATTAAAATAATGGCCCCTACATGTCATGAACGAAATGAAAAGTGAAAAATACATGTAGGATCAATCATTTTATCTTAATATATATATATATATATATATATATATATATGAAAAATGTTTAAGTGCATCCATCCATTTTTTGCACATAAATTCCTCTTTTGTACTTCACGCAATTTACTTGAAATCTTTCTTTTGTACTTAAAAATTTTCATCTATGGAAGTATCCCTCACCCTATGGTGAGGGATGTATGCACTTAAAACTTCCCCTAGATATTTAAAATGTGAGGCCCCCACCCTATTCTAAGATGAGAGACATTCATCATAGAAACATCTCTCATACATAAGTATTTGAATTAATTTATATGTACATATAAATGAGGGGTATTTAAGTGAGGAATTCTCTCACCATGTGTGGTGAGGGACTTTCTTTTTTGAGAGGTTTCAAGTACAAAATGATGTACTCCCTTCAAGTACAAAAGTCCTTTTGTACTTGAAATTTAAAAAAAAAAAAGAGCATCTAACCACACTGGTGAGGAAATCCATCACTTGAATATTTTCCTATATAAATATATTTATATTTAAATTAATATATATATATATATTATATTTCACTATCACCCTTTTTCCTTTTTCTTTTGAATGTCCATTCGCTCAGATGGAATCAAAGGAGTAGACTTAAGGTCTTTTGTGAAACGTACGATACGGCTTCTCCTTTATCCTCTTCCACCTGTAATACTATAAATTAGTCATTGATGATGTGATCTTTCTTCCTTTCTGCAACTGCAAACGCAGTACACTTTCCAAATTTGGAATAGGGAAATGAAATTGGAGATGAGAATTAAGACCAAAGAGTGTGAAATGTGAATGAATGGTCTCTGTCAGAGTGCTCTGTGTGGCTAGAAATGGAACAGCACCTCCAAACATCACCAAAGACGGATATTTATTCGCAAACGACGAAAGTTAAAGGTTGGCAATCCCATGGAGTACGACAACTGTACTGTTTGGAGCACCAAGGCCCTTTCTTTTTTGCACACAGCTTTTAATGTTACCATAATAACATGTATGGCGTAGAGGTGCACATGCAGGGCCCCATCTACCGCTAGCATTTCGTATGGGCGCCCCTTTTTTTCGGATCCGGATCCCCAGTATAGGCCAAACAGGAAAACCTGTTTGGACCCACATGGGAGAGAATATCAAATCAGTGATATTCCATCTCCTTTAATAAATTTCTTTGTTTTTCCTTTCACATGTGGCACTTCCGACTGATTCAAAGAGAAGATCACTTTCCTTCTTTTTTTTCTCAAGCTAAAACCCCCACTTTTTTTTAATTAGTATTTTTACATTTTAAATTTTTGGTGGTATTTTGTTATTGTTGTTGTTGTTTGTTTGTCTTGTTTTATATTTTGGTGGTAGGCTCTAGAGGAAGGGAGGGGACAGATATAGCAAACACCTTATGAGCAACTGCTTTTATTTATTTATTAATTTATTGACAGTGGAGTGTCACTGTCACGAGAGGACCAGGGATTGAATCTTTGTGTCATACATCATATGTGGAGAAAAAAAGAAGAGTTGGTCTCCCCACGTCTTGTAAATTTAAACCACTCAAAATAATTGTAATGTCCTGTTATCTCTTCAAGAAAACTCTAATGCGGAAATCTTATTTTTGGAGCAAACATTGAATAAGCATCATGTTCATGCTCTAAACTCCATGCCCTTATGTATCTTCTAGTTGGATCCTGTTAGTGTCTTCCACATGCTTCACGTAAGTGGGACCTATGGAACTCAACTATAGAGCTAATTTATTGATCATTTAGATGGTTCAAACGAATGTCATCACTTCCTACTAATCTATCCTCAAATTTTACTTCAGCATGAGTTAATCCTATTGTAAGATTGAGCATATGATTGAAAGTATGGCTAATGACATATAATTAATCAGCACAAAATTTTATGTAATCAATTATGTACTCAATCTAATGGTGAGATTGAATCCTATTGAAATACAATATGAAGATATGTCATTGGTGGGGATGCTCTTCTTTTTTTAACGTCTGAATTGCAATAAGTGGGCGCCCGTACTAGAGTTCCATACATGCCATTCACACGAAGAGTGTGGGAGACACGAGGGATCTGGACTCCTCTTTTGTTAGTCCCACTTGAGAGATTTTTTCTAGAAAGAAGAAATAGAGAGCTTGTCTCATACATACAATGATCATACAAACTTGTTGTGCCAAGTTAGGGTGTAGTCTTTTGGATTTAGCACTCTACCCAATTTAACTGTTAGAAATAAGTGATAATTGTATGAGAACACGCTAATTTCACTAAAATCTAATAAGGGCTCTTGTTAGATTGATCACATGCATGTAAGTTATGTGGTTAAATAAAAAGCTCGTGCATTACATGTAAACAGTATGTTTTAGAAGTACTGAATGATTTGTTGATGGATCCTAATTTGATTGGAGTGAAATTTGAAACAAATGCTAAAACAAGAATCAAGGTTGTATCTGATGAATGAGCGTTTTTTCAGCTTTCCTGGTGGGGGAATCTGGATTCCCTTTGGTCATGGGAATTTCCTATGGTAGATCAAAGATGATGGCGCCATGAGTAGATTGAGTTTGTTGAGATTATTACAATGATTTTGCAAATAGTAGCTAAAACTGGAAACTTTGGATCACGAAAAAATAGCCGTTAAATTGATCATGATCATTTGAAATGTCCAAAATGCAGCAATCAAAACAGGGCCCAATTAAGGTAAGGACCATGGTAAACTCAAATTTGGACTCATTAAGTTTTGGTAACTCCCAGCAGAGCCGTTTACCTCATGAGTTCATAACAATTAATCCGAACCTAAGTTCCAGTGCAAATTGGGCCCAAAATTAGGCAGATATCAAGTTTTTCTCCTTGGAGCATCAGGCAAGCGAGTTCTTTGAATATCTTATCATTGTGGATCGCACCCCCTTGATAGTTCCTTGCTAAAGTGCAACGAAATGTCTACTGCTCAGAGCTCGGATGGAGTAGTACTCTAAATAAAAAATTTAAAAAGTTTTAGGAGACAAGACTGGTTGTTTGTTTGGACGAACAGAAGGATGCATATGGCCTATGGGTTTTCAAAAATGGGGACCCCTTAAAGGTGAGTCCAACTAAAGAATTCTCATATTCTTTCTATCACTGCAAGGGCACTCCTGTCTCGTCAGATTTATGCAGAATGTTTCCTCCTTCCTTTGTAGAGCCCTCAAAATGGAAATCCACGCACCACCTAACAAAACTGTCTATGCAGAACGTCCCCAGTCCCCCAGAGAGAGAGAGAGAGAGGTTCCTTAAAATGACTCCCACCTACTATGGAGGCCGTGCGATTACAAGAGAATCAAGATAGGTAGGTTTGGATGTGGATGCATGTGGATTAGGAGCTTGTGCAACATCAAAATGATCAAATGATTCTATTATTTCTATGTTCTCAAAACTCAGTGGCTATTCATATGCAAACTTACTGCAATAATATTCAGGGTGATTAATGTCACAGTTGGTATCAAATTAGGACTAGCAAGAAATGGCTCGGGCCCAAATATAGAAATATATTAAAATTTAAGAGTTGTATGTGAAATATTATTGAAAAGAAAATAAATCAATAGTAAATAAATACACTCTTTATCATTCCCAATATTTATTAAGTAAAAAAGTGAGTTGGTTCAATAAATGAATGAAAAATATTTAAAATATTTTATAAACTTTTACGGCAGTTTCTGGTCAATTTTTATCAATCAAGAGATGCAATTAAATGAAATTTATAGTTCATGCATAAACAATTTTCTAATTTACTTAAAGTAAATATCTATTAGTCAATTAAACTTTATTTCACATAAAGAATTAAACTTAATAAATATTAGGGTCCACCCATCTAATATGCCTGTATGTAGTTTTTGGGCTGTCTATTTTTTTCTATTAATTAGGCCCGCTAAATTGGAACCATGATGTGGTGGCAATAGATGCAGGATTTAGGAAATCGTCTCTTCTAATATGGCTTTCCAAAAGCTTAACTATTTATAAATTCGAGTACTGTTTGTTTTTGAATTCGGGTCTCCCCGAGGCACACCTAATTCGAGTACTGTTTCTGACCACCCTAATTTATGTACTTAAGCAAAGCAAAGTCTAGAAACATTTTAAGCAAAGCAAAGTTGACAAAAATTAGGAGGTGCAATACTCTTGTAATAATTACGTATAAACATCTTATTTAGAAAGGATCTAATATCTAAGCATAGGATTGGCTTTTCCATTATTCCAGTCTTTTGCATGGATAAAGGTGGGTCGGCTTAAGGTTTAAAGTCGATGGTGGTTTAGAAAAATATTATAGATAACACATATTGACAAAAGCCATTTCCTTTTTCCTTTTTCCTTCTTCAAGCGCTACCCTTGACCGTAGGGCAAGGGCTTATGCAATGTACGTACACCGAGGGCTCTGAAAGCTTTGGCTCGACCTAGGCCTGACCCACATATATGACTGTTGATAAGTGTTAAATATTGCATATTTTACCCTACATTAGTCCGAATTTTATCAGCATCTCATATGCATATCATTTGCTTTACACGGAGATTTTATCTTTAAATCACATTAACGGATTATCGGATAATCATGCATAAATCCGATTATCTATAGTACATTTTTATGTAAGTTCTCTTGTGTAGGTGGACCCACATATATGACTGTTGATAAGTGTTAAATATTGCATATTTTACCCCATATTAGTCCGAGTTTTATCAGCATCTCATATGCATATCATTTGCTTTACATGGAGATTTTATCTTTGTATCACATTAACGGATTATCGGATAATCATGCATAAATCCGATTATCTATAGTACATTTTTATGTAAGTTCTCTTATGTAGGTGGACCCCGCGATTATCCCAACCTTCTAGCTAGTGTCCCAAGGCATCAAGAAGATATTTCAATAAAGAAGTTATATGAAGAAATCTTGGTGAAATGTTAAAGTTTTTCAAAATAAGATGAAAAGACTTTAAGAATAAAAGAAGTTATTTTCTAACACAAATGATTGGTTGATGTATTAGTTAGAACTTGGGTTGGTATGAAATAGGTTATGGGTTCAAATTGCATTCACTTTCCTCTCGTCACATTCCACCCCCTAGGGCTGCACGTCCCTGTGTAGTAGCGTGCCAGCCCTCTTGACTCGCCATATGGAAACCCTCCCACTTGCACCAGACCACGTCAGGGGACCCACATTCGAACTGGTCGAGAGTCGGCTCTAGTACCATCTGTAACGCCCGGACCACAAAAAACACATATGCTTTTAGCTTTTGGAAGAAAAGATTGTTGCAACCAATCAAATTCAAGCTATTCATATGAATGAAAAAGAGCCAATGAAAAGCCTCCAAATCAAATTGAACTAATTCATGTGAAATCAAATGAGCCAATAAAAAACCTTCAAGTTACAACCTATCAAATGGAAGCAATTCTTGTGAAATGAAATGAGCTAATCAGATGTCTTCAATGTTTCTATAAATTGGAATATATTTGTAGAGTGAAAAGAAAATCTTTTGGCAAGTTAGTATTTTAGCAATTTTATTTTACATTCTCTATACTTTTAGATTGTAATTAGGAGCTTAAGTGTATTTAATTTAGAAAGAGAGTGTGTAATCGAAGATCATTAATGAAGATTTTGAGATATTTCTTGATGTTTAGTGGCTAAAGTTCTTGAATTAGGCTCTCATTTTGAAGCTAAGTAATGTGATTAGTTCAATTCCATGTTTGTCTGAGTATAAATTTTCTACTTGTGCTTTGATTGACTAGTAGATTTTAGACCTAATTATGTTAATCCCTCTCATTTCTCATTCTCTATCTCTACACTTGATGCTTGGATAATCTCAATTAATGCTTTGTAGCTAGATTAAGTTCTCTCATATAGCATGCTCTAAAGCCCTTATCTTTAATTTTTTGTAGCTTGATTTTGATGATTATTGTTAGGATAGCTAGATGATGATCTAGGATCTTCGTTTTTTTTATTTTCTTTACTTTGATTTGCATTGCTATATCATCCAATCCAATTAGGCAAGAGATTGCTAATTGGATTGTAGTTTTGGGAGTTGAATTAGAACATGTGTTGTTTAAATTAATTACATACTTAGTGGATTTTGGATTGCCTAATCTCTTATTTTTATTATTGTTAGTTTGAATCTTTGTTTTAGAATCATACACATTTCACACACTTTTTTTTAAAAGGTCTTTGGCTTCTGGTTTTTTTTAAAAGAAAATTCATGGGATAACTGCCAAACGTCCCCTTATGCAACTATTCCTCTGCTAAGAGCGGAGGAAATCCTGCTTGTTTCATTTTTTTCCCCTCCAGGTTTGGGTTGAATTCATCGTAAGGTCCGTATAAAAAAATGCATAACTATCAATGCATGATTTTGCTTGTGATCGCATTTAATTCACTAATCATTTAGTATTTTCATGTTATTTCATATATTTTTTTAATCATAGGGTCATGCATTATCACGATTCACGAAAGACCCCCTCGTGAGTAAAAACATATAAACACAATTTTTCTGCCGATAGAAAGAGCGGAAAACCCATTTTTAAGGTTTTTTTGCTGGTTAATGATAATAAAGTTGACCCTAGCTATAATAAAGTCATAATCCTCTTGGACTTACAGGAATCAGAAAGGCACTTAAGTGCTAATTGTCCCTTTTTAACAAAAAAGAAGAAGTGTTTATTGTCCCAAGTAAATGTGGAATATAATAAAGGGACCTCTCCAAGTTGAACTTCAATTACAAAATCTAATTGATCACCATAAAGCATTAGATTTTCATAATCGCTCAACTCAAACACAACATATTCGTTACAATCCAAACACAACATAAACTACGCGGTCTGCGCAATACAAATCCATCTCTGATGTCCCCTGTATACAATAACACTAAGCAAACATTGATTATTTTTACTTGTTCCTTGGGAGTGAATTCTACAAGACACCAAACCTCTTCTTAATAGCATCTATTAACTCGCAGATCTTGTCGGATTCCGGAAGGACCTTAGCCACACTCTCCCTCTCCATGCATTTTCTCACCCATGCCATCAACGTTGGGCACTCCTCCTCTACACTGAATTTCCCAGTTTTCTCACAGGTCTTAAACCAGCATCCAAAAGGGATAAGAGCCACATCTACGTACCCAAAGCTTTCACCTCCAAAATATGGTTTCTGGCCTAATTCCCCTTCCAACACCTTCAAAGTTTCTATGAACTCCTTCTTGGCCTCATCTCGGTCCACTCCTTTGCTTTTCCATGTTAGTCTCGTCCCACAATCATATATCTGGATACAAGAAGAAAACCTAGTCTTTACACTTTCAAATAAATACACATATTGCACACTTTTTCTAGGGGTGAAACTTGTGGGCCTTGATTAAGGGGTTGTTGAAGATTATCAGTTTGTTAAGATTAGGATTTTAGGGATGTTAGTAAGTTATCTTATTCTTATCCTTTGGATATGGCTGATTAATTCTTATCCTTTGGATATGGTTGGTTAGTATTTTTTTAAAAATGTAATCTTTTTTTTTTGTATCTCATGGTGAAATTTATGGAAAGAAAGTTATTTTCAAAACTCTTTAGGGTTACCTAGGTGGTCCCTATAGAGAGGTGCACAGGGGATCCTCATGCATGCTCTGCAAGGGGGGATCGCACTGCGGTGTAAAATTGATTAAGAGTGGTCTATCTGAGAACCATGTAAATTCAACGGCAGATCCATGATTTTCATTTGAAATTTTTATGATAGTATCTACGGGGTTTCTCGAATCACACTTGGATTTGCCACTGTTAAACTCCTATTGTGATTTCTCCTTAACCTATAACAAAAGGGAAATGAACATCAGAAAATTACTCACCTTCTTATCAATGAAGTCACCCCAGAACCTGGTATTTGCCCGTTCATATGGGTCTCCAGTAGAGGCGGATCCACTTCTTTGTCACTGGCCCCCAGGGACTTTTTGGGGAAAAAAAATATGTATATTTTCTTTTTGGGAAAAAAAAATATGTATACTAAGTTAGGCCCAAATCAATCAGGCCCCCAGTGACATTAAACAAGCCCTCCAATGAAAACTCGTAGAGAACAATTGTGATAAATAAATATGTCTTTTTTTATTGCTTGAAATTAATATATTATATTTGTTCCATATAAAAGGTTTGGGGTAAATCTGCACACTATTTGTCCTTGCTAGGCATGATTTGCAATGCAGTGGAAATATACAAACTATCTGTCTTTGAATGCACCTTTCTGTGGATTAGTTACTGATAGTGTATGTAAAATGTCCACTATTTTTTTTGTGTAATATTTTTTCTCAAGCATAAAGAAAACAAGAAGAAAAAATCATTTGCAATCATATAAATAACCAAAAAAAATAATTCCGGGGGCAACGGACCCTCTACTACTTAATCGTGCCTCCAGTGATTTTGAATCCTGGATCCGCCACTGGTCTCTAAGCATCAAAGGCGATGTTTTCTTCCATGTCTCCTCGATGTATTGGACGATGACGAGGGACTCACAGATGGGTCTTTCGTTGTGGATCAAAACAGGGATCTTCTTGTGAATAGGGTTCGTTTCCAACGGGAGAGGGCTCTTGTTTAGCAGATCCTCTTCTTTGTATTAGTATTCGACACCCTTTTCTAACAGGGCGATTCTCACTCTGTTGGAAAACATGCTATTCCATGTACCCAGAACAACAACTGTATCCGCCATCAGAATTCTGTGATGTTTGTTATGAGTTCTGTGTGTGAGACTAGGAAGTAGGATCTAGGAACTAGGAAGGGAGTGGGTGATATTTATAGACTGAATGAAACGTTGAAAGGGGTGGCCCAGCTTGGATGGATATGAGATTTCATTTGGGTCTAATTTGAATGGTGACCACCAAATCTATGGTCGATGGTGGAAAAGAAGGAATGGTAGGAAATGAACTGTGTTCACAATCTGAACAACTATGGACGATGGAGTGCAACGGCTGTCAGTGATTTTTGGATTCATAGCATGAACGGTTTTTGATCGATTGATCAAACTCGAACAAACGAACCTTGATATTTTCTGGGTCGAGGAATACAAATTTTTTTTTTTGTTTTTTTGAACAGTTTCTTGGGACTCTTTTCCCCTAATTCACCGTTCCTAGTCTATAATCAAAACCGACGACTGACAACTGACGACTTATAGATATGGACAAGAGAGAGCCCTCTTGCAGACAGTGGGTCCACTGGCTGGTGAGATAGGGATGTTCATTGACTATCAAGCGTTCGAGTCCTCTATGTGGAAAACGGATCTGCATGGGAGCCGAGCCTATTTGGACGAATGAGGAGAATGCCACATACGAGGGTGGAGGAAAGTCTCTTCTCCCTGCAGGTATCACCCCAGTTTCATCCAAACTGGACTCCCCTAATTTGTTTGGATAAAACAGCAGATCTGTTTTACTTTGACAGCCGAGCTGAGCCGAGCTTGAGCTGTCTGCTGCCCATTTACTAAAGTGGCCACTTAAATGACCCAAGCCTTGCCCCAGTAGTAAAATTAAGGGCCAAACATCCCGTGCCAAACTGGGCTCGGGTAAGCTCGGGCTCAGGC
Source organism: Cinnamomum chago (assembly GCA_038049695.1). Taxonomy (NCBI): domain Eukaryota; kingdom Viridiplantae; phylum Streptophyta; class Magnoliopsida; order Laurales; family Lauraceae; genus Cinnamomum; species Cinnamomum chago. Next base: position 10,248,995 of record CP142453.1, on the reverse strand, counting down.
TAGCTTAGTCCATGAGCACTCCTACTCAAACTAAATCTAAACCCTATCTAGATTGACCGATTGACATAGCCAGTTGGGCCTTCTTATTCAAACTAATAATTACAACGGGCCTTTTCAATTTCTTATGTGATTTTAAATATTGGCGTAATTTTATTTATTTATTTATTTTTTTGGAATTTTTTTAAAAAGGTATAAAACTTTTGGCTAATTTTCAAAAAAAGTACTTGAAGATTTGAATATTTCAAAAAAGTGTAAAAGTTATCAAAGTTTTTTCAATCAAGTCCTCTCCATAAAAGAATTCTAAGAAATGACAAAAACAACCTTATGTCATAGATAACACATACTGACAAAAGCCATTTCCTTTTTCTTTTTTCAAGCGCTATCCTTGACCGTAGGGTAAGGGCTTATGCAATGTACGTACACCGAGGGCTCTGAAAGCTTTGGCTCGACCTAGGCCTGACCCACATATATGACTGTTGATAAGTGTTAAATATTGCATATTTTACCCCACATTAGTTCGAGTTTTATCAGCATCTTATATGCATATTATTTGCTTTACACGGAGATTTTATCTTTGTACCACATTAACGGATTATTGGATAATCATGCATAAATCCGATTATCTATAGTACATTTTTATGTAAGTTTTCTTGTGTAGGTGGACCTCGCGATTACCCCAACCTTCTAGCTAGTGTCCCAAGGCATCAAAAAGATATTTTAATAAAGAAGTTACATGAAGAAATCTTGGTGAAATATTAAATTTTTCAAAATAAGAGGAAAAGACTTTAAGAATAAAAGAAGTTATTTTCTAACACAAATGATTGGTTGATGTATTGGTTAGAACTTGGGTTGGTATGAAATAGGTTATGGGTTCAAATTGCATTCACTTTTCCTCTCGTCACATTCCACCCCCTAGGGCTGCACGTCTCTGTGCAGTAGCCTGCCAGGCCTCTTGACCCGCCACAAGGAAACCCTCCCACTTGCACCAGGCTCTGGCAGGGGACCCACACTCGAACTGGTCGAGAGTCGGCTCTAGTACCATCTGTAACACCCGGACCACAAAAAGCACATATGCTTTTAGCTTTTGGAAGAAAAGTTTGTTGCAACCAATCAAATTCAAGCTATTCATGTGAATGAAAAGGAGCCAATGAAAAGCTTCCAAATCAAATTGAAGTAATCCATATGAAATCAAATGAGCTACTAAAAAACCTTCAAGTTACAACCTATTAAATGGAAGCAATTCTTGTGAAATGAAATGAGCTAATCAGATGTCTTCAATGTTTCTATAAATTGGAATATATTTGTAGAGTAAAAAGAAAATCTTTTGGCAGGTTAGTATTTTAGCAATTTTATTTTACATTCTTTTTTTTTTTTAGATTGTAATTAGGAGCTTAAGTGTATTTAATTTAGAAAGAGAGTGTGTAATCGAAGATCATTAATGAAGATTTTGAGATATTTCTTGATGTTTAGTGGCTAAAGTTCTTGAATTAGGCTCTCATTTTGAAGCTAAGTAATGTGATTAGTTCAATTCCATGTTTGTCTGAGTATAAATTTTCTACTTGTGCTTTGATTGACTAGTAGATTTTAGACCTAATTATGTTAATCCCTCTCATTTCTCATTCTCTATCTCTACACTTGATGCTTGGATAATCTCAATTAATGCTTTATAGCTAGATTAAGTTCTCTCATATAGCATGCTCTAAAGCCCTTATCTTTAATTTTTTGTAGCTTGATTTTGATGATTATTGTTAGGATAGCTAGATGATGATCTAGGATCTTCGTTTTTTTTATTTTCTTTACTTTGATTTGCATTGCTATATCATCCAATCCAATTAGACAAGAGATTGCTAATTAGATTGTAGTTTTGGGAGTTGAATTAGAACATACGTTGTTTGAATTAATTACGTACTTAGTGGATTTTGGATTGCCTAATCTCTTATTTTTATTATTGTTAATTTGAATCTTTGTTTTAGAATCATACACATTTCACACACCTTTTTTTAAAATCCTATACATGTCACACTACATCTTCACATTAAATCTTTCATTTCCACCACCACTCATCCACTAGTTTAGTTTAGTTTGTTAGATCTTATTAATTTCATAGTTTAGATTATTAGTTAGAGTAGTTTAGTTGCTATTTTAGTTTTGTTTCACATTTCAATTAGTTTAATTCTATTTTTCACATATAGTTTAGTAGTTTTAATTGTTCACTTCAATTTCTATATTAGCTATATTTTAGTTCAATTCTACTTTAATTGAATTCATTGCTTGTTGCATCATCTCTTTGTGGGATCGATAATTCGGACTCTTGAGTCCTTTACTACTTGACGACATCGAAGTCTTGCGGTTAAGCATTGTACATATAAGTTTCGATCAACTGTGACGTAATGACTTACTTCAGCCCGGCTCTTTGACAACCCTGATGAAATTACATTTGGCGCCCGTGGAATGGATGGGCTGCGTGGGCCGGTTTAGTTTGGTTTTATGTGGGCCATGAACACCACCTAACTGGAACTAATCTAACATCTTGTGCTTCTAAGGTAAAAATAAATCAGATTTTCGTCTAATGGCCAATTGCCACGGGGAATGGAAGTTGGACGGAAACTGTGCTGAGGTGGAAAACGTCCTTTAATATTGTATATAACAACCCATTTCGTGGTTTTTCTCTAATTTGAATCCTTTAGACACTTAGAAACGAAATATTTATTAAAAAAATATTAAAGGGTTTCAAAAAAAAAAAAAAAGAAATGAAAAGGCCAACATCAATTTATATTTATTGCAATAATAAGGAAAGGGTGGAGAGAGCTTAAAGATTTGCATTAAAAAATTGGCTTTACCCCTCCTCTCCTCATATAATATCTAATTTGCAACACGGGTAGATAAAAGATGGGCCAAATTACAGTCCTGTGAACGGTCTTCACGTAAAAGGCGGCTAAGGTGTTTGAAAATCTTTAAAATAAGCTCTTATTTCATCTTTTAGAGCTTATTTAATTTTCAGAGTGTTGCATATAGCCCTAATTGCATCTCTCGTGTTATTATAAGTAGAGGCACACATTCTGAGAATATAAGGAAGGGGCCCCCTGTTTCATAACACAATTAAAATGCATGTCGAATATGAAGTCCAAGTTCTACTATGTTGACCTAAATTGAATATGAATTTAGGATCATTATGTAGTAAAATCGTTTGCATCTGTCTGCTTAACTTGTCGCATATGCATCCTTAAGCAAAACTTATGCAGTTCCCCATTTTTACAGAGGAAAAATGCAAAATATAGCAGATCCCAACGACCCAGGTGGCACTTGCATAGGTTTTTTTTTTTTTTTTTCCCGAGTGGACCCCACCCTACTTGGTCATTTCCACTCACTATCGATTAGAGCTGTTTTGCATTTGTTTCTAATTTGAAAATATTGCATTTAAATAGAAATCATACAATGAGAATTATGCATTTTCATATGGTGCCTACGTTAGACCTTACCCAGACATGGAGGCCAAAAAAAGGAAAGAAAATTCCATTTTAAAGCCACAAACCCAGCTCAAATTGCATGTACGTAAGCCTAAGCCCAGGCTTGAGACCGAGGCTTAAGTAAAAAAATCCAAGCCCGAGCCAGGCCAAGGTGATGGTCGGAGCCCAATTCCAGGTGATGAAGTACATATTTATATGTTATCATGGTATATAAAGAATGGATTTGGATTCGAGAAGAAGTATATAATTAAAGCCTGGTCTTATCCTCCTTTCCCCATACAAGTGATTACCAGCAAATCCTAGCAAAAAAGTTCAGAGATAAGAGAAGGAAATGTTTTATATATAGGGATTAGAGAAGAAGATATTTTATAGAGTATTTTACAGGAAAATCCTCTTAGAGTCTTTGTAGAGAGACACAGAGATAAACATATTTTTGGAACAAAACCACACGGGTCTTTGGCTTTTGGTTTTGTGCGGGACCCACCAATGATATATGAAACTTATTTTTGAGATCTGATTCACAGGAGCCACACTCTTTAAATCTAGCTTTTACATCAGCCAATGGTTGATGTTAGGCAAGGACTTATGATGATGTAATTACAACAAAAACCAAGACCCTTAATTAGATGTTTTCATATTCTATTATATTAAAAGTAAATTCTGGCAGAATAGTGATATAAGGCTATAAGGCCAAAATCATATGGCTATTTTAACTAGGTTAATAACCATGGATGGTGTATTCCTCAAAAGTGATCCAGATCAATGCATAGCAACTAGCTTGCCTTTATGGGTGAAACTTCTGTTCAAGCAATTTTAAATTCATTGAATAAATTTAGTAACCTTTTATTAATGATGATTAATTTGAATATTAACTTGAAGTAATTTTTTGGTTTTCATGAGTTAACATGTGCATTACATGGAATTTAACGCCAGTCTTTCTTAAAAGAAGAAACGAAAGCCCAACCACCAGTCTTTCTTAAAAGAAGAGATCCTTGTTTGGTAGTTTTCCGGTGAACATGAAGCTTAAATGCACACCTTGATGTGGGGCCTACTTGGAGATGGGACCGGGTGGGGATCTCTTCATTTGGTTGGGGTCTACTTGTTACGACAAAATAGGCCCCATGTAATTATCCTAATCCTTTTATCAATGGCCAACAGATTCAACATTTTTAAAAGTTAACCCGTCGACCAAATGGTACAGACCATTTGGCTGGGTGTAAAAAATGAGAACGAGTAAAAAATGGGAACGGCATAGTTCGTGGGTGTCCCCTGTAACCGGATGGGTCATTAGCCGGGCCCCACTATGATGTGTGCACGGTGAGCAAAAAGAAAATTCAGGGGATAACTGCCAAACGTCTCGTCATGCAACTATTCTTCTGCTAAGAGCGGAGGAAAACCTGCATGTTTCATTTTTTTTCCCCTCCAGGTCTTGGTTGAATCTGTCGTAAGGTCCATATAAAAAATGCATAACTATCAATGCATGATTTTGCTTGTGATTGCATTTCATTCACTAATCATTTAGTATTTTCATGGTATTTCATATATTTTTTTAATCATAGGGTCATGCATTATCACGATTCACAAAAGACCCCCTCGTTAGTAAAAAGTAAAAACATATAAATACAATTTTTCCACCGATAGAAAGAGCGGAAAACCTATTTTTAAGGTTTTCCGCTGTTAGCATTTGCTGGTTAACGATAATACAGTTGACCCTAGCTACTTAATAAAGTCATGATCCTCTTGGATTTACAGGAATCAGAAAGGCACTTAAGTGCTAAATGTCCCTTTTTACCAAAAAAAAAAAAGTGTTAATTGTCCCAAGTAAATGTGGAATTTAATGAAGGGACCTCTCCAAGTTGAACTTCAATTACAAAATCTAATTGATCACCATAAAGCATTAGATTTTCATAATCGCTCAACTCAAACACAATATATTCATTACAATCCAAACACAACATAAACCACGCAGTCTGCGCAATACAAATCCATCTCTGATGTCCCCTGTATACATAACACTAAGCAGACGTTGATTATTTTTACTTGTTCCTTGGGAGTGAATTCTACGAGACACCAAACCTCTTCCTAACAGCATCTACAAACTCGCAGATCTTGTCGGAGTCCGGAAGGACCTTAGCCACACTCTCCCTCTCCATGCATCTTCTCACCCATGCCATCAGCGTTGGGCACTCCTCCTCTACACTGAATTTCCCAGTTTTCTCATAGGTCTTAAACCAGCATCCAAAAGGGATAAGAGCCACATCTATGTACCCAAAGCTTTCACCTCCAAAATATGGTTTCTGGCCTAATTCCACTTCCAACACGTTCAAAGATTCTATGAACTCCTTCTTGGCCTCATCTCGGTCCAGTCCTTTGCTCTTCCATGTTAGTCTCGTCACACAGTCAAATATCTGGGTACAAGAAGAAAACCCAGTCTTTACACTTTCAAATAAATACACATTTTGCACACTTTTTCTAGGGGTGAAACTTGTGGGCCTTGATTAAGGGGTTGTTGAAGATTATTAGTTTGTTAAGATTAGGATTATAGGGATGTTAGTAGGTTATCTTATTCTTATCCTTTGGATATGGTTGGTTAGTATTTTCTTAAAAATGTAATATTTTTTGTCAATAAATCTCACGGTGAAATTTATGGATAGAAAGTGATTTTCAAAACTCTTTAGGGTTGCCTAGGTGGTGCCTATAGAGAGGTGCACAGGGGATCCTCATGCATGCTCTGCAAGGGGGGATCGCACTGCGGTGTAAAATTTATTAAGAGGAGTCTATTTGAGAACCATGTAAATTCAACGGCGGATCCATGATTTTCATTTGAATTTTTTATGATAGTATCTACGGGGTTTCTCGAATCACACTTGGATCTGCCACTGTTAAACTCCTAGTGTGGTTTCTCCTTAACCTATAACAAAAGGGAAATGAACATCAGAAAATTGCTCACCTTCTTATCAATGAAGTCACCCCAGAACCTGGCATTTGCCCGTTCATATGGGTCTCCAGGCATCAAGGGCGATGTTTTGTTCCATGTCTCGTCGATGTATTGGACGATGATGAGGGACTCGCAGATGGGTCTTTCGTTGTGGATCAAAACAGGGATCTTCTCGTGAATAGGGTTCGATTCCAACAGGAGAGGGCTCTTGTTTAGCAGATCCTCTTCTTTGTATTCGTATTCGACACCCTTTTCTAACAGGGCGATTCTCACTCTGTTGGAAAACATGCTATTCCATGTACCCAGAACAACAACTGTATCCGCCATCAGAATTCTGTGATGTTTGTTATGAGGTCTGTGTGTGAGACTAGGAAGTAGGATCTAGGAACTAGGAAGGGAGTGAGTGATATTTGTAGACTGAATGAAACGTTGAAAGGGGTGGCCCAGCTTGGATGGATATGAGATTTCATTTGGGTCTAATTTGAATGGTGACCACCAAATCTATGGTCGATGGTGAAAAAGAAGGAATGATAGGAAATGAACTGTGTTCACAATCTGAACAACTATGGACTATGGAGTGCAACGGCTATCAGTGATTTTTGGATGCATAGCATGAACGGTTTTTGATCGATTGATCAAACTCGAACAAACGAACCTTGATATTTTCTGGGTCGAGGAATACAAATTTTTTTTTTAACAGTTTCTTGGGACTCTTTTCCCCTAATTCACCGTTCCTGGTCTATAGTCAAAACCGACGGCTGACAACTGACGACTTATAGATATGGACAAGAGAGAGCCCTCTTGCAGACAGTGGGTCCACTGGTCGGTGAGATAGGGATGTTTATTGACTATCAAGCGTTCGAGTCCTCTCTGTCGAAAACGGATCCGCATGGCAGCCGACCCTATTTGGAGGAATGAGGAGACGCCACATGCGAAGGTGGAGGAAAGTCTCTTCTCCCCGCATGTATCACCCTGTTTCACCCAAATAGGGCTCCCCTGTTTATTTGGATGAAACAAGAGATGTGTTTTACTTTGACAATCCAGCCGAGCTTGGGTTGTCTACTGCCCGTTTACTAAAGTGGCCACTTAAATGACCCAAGCCTTGCTCCAGTAGTAAAATTTAAGGGCCAAAAATCCCGTGCCAAACTGGGCTCAGGCAAGCTCGGGCTCGAGCTAGCTTAGTCCATGAGCACTCCTACTCAAACTCAATCTAAATCCTATCCGGACTGACCGATTGACATAGCCGGTTGGGCCTTCTTATTCAAACTAATAATTACAATGGGCCTTTTCAATTTCTTATGTGATTTTAAACATTGGCGTAATTTTATTTATTTATTTTTTTTTTTGAATTTTTTTTAAAAAGGTATAAAACTTTTGGCTAATTTTCCGAAAAAGTATTTGAAGATTTGAATATTTCAAAAAAGTGTAAAAGTTATCAATGATTTTTCAATCAAGTCCTCTCCATAAAAGAGTTCTAAGAAATGACAAAAATAACCTTATGTCATTTTTCTAATTCTTCCTTTAATAAATTATTTAAGATAAATAATTAAGTCCAACCCAAATAACGTAGTGGGGCCCACTTCAACTACCTTTATGCGTGGATGGTTAAAAAGGGGGATTCCAAATTATTAGAAAAACTAGCTTCATTAAATAGTTATGATCATCAAAATGAGAATGATTAGTTACTCGGAGGAAAGAGGAAGACAAAAACCTTTTACAAAAGAAGGTAGTTTTGTCTTTACTCAAGAGAATTATGGAGAGGACTTGATTGAAGAACTTGTGGAAAACCTTTATACTTTTTTGAAATATTCATGTATTTTTTTAACATGAGCCAAAAGTTTTATATTTCTTAAAAGTTTCTCCTGTTTTTTTTTTTCCTTTTTGAGAACATGATGTGTGTAAGTACATGATTTTGAATTTGTTAAGAAGAAAAGAACAAAAGGTGCAAGCAACCACACACAGATGTCACATAGATTTACGTGGTTCCCTCGATCTTGAGGTACGACCACGGATCACACTGATTCCACTATGCTCAAAGGCAGAAGATGAGAAAATAATATACAACTTTTCTGGCGGCTATAGCAGCATAGGGTAATATTACATAATAGCATAGTTGGATCTGCGACAGTGGATCTGAATTAACAGTCTGACTCGGGTGAAATCAGGCTCCACACATAACATAATGAGGTAATAGAGTTTCTTCATCATGTTTAATTTCGTGATATTGCAACCCATGGTTATATTGGGGATTTTATAGCTCTCTCAGGTTGTCTGAGGACTATCCAATAAATCTTGAAAACTCAAGCATTAGCTAATACTTTATTATTATTTTCTTTACCTTATATGAGAAAGAATGGTAAACCATCCTGGTCCTAAACTAACTTAATCTATCAACCCTGGAGTCAGCCCTGAGTTATTCCATGCACGGCATGCTCTGCTACTTCAGCCATCCTCCCTGCGCCGCCCGAGTACACATCTCCACCTTATCCTTTGCTTGAGTACACTTACCCAGGGTACTCGGCGGTGGGAGGTTTATCCCTAACACTCTGGATGAGAAGCCACCTCTACCGCTAATGCATCCTGTGCTTCTCATAAATCAACATTTAATTACTCAAACGCCAAAGCCATATTGCTCAATAAAAATCTCAAATAAATGTTATATGTGAGGTGAAATTCAAAGTACCCTTTAAAGAACAGAGAGCCAATGAATCACCAAGAGATGCATCTCCATCTCCAAAATAGCAGTCAGCTATCAATACTTTGCTTGTAACTCACAATATTAGGGCTGCACAACCGGATTTCGGTCCGGTTTTCGGACCGGAAATCCGGTCCAGCTTAAATGAGAGGACCAGACCGGACCACTTATAAGTGGTCCGGTCCGGTCCAACGGACCACTTATAAGTGGTCCGGTCCGGTCCAAAATGGTCCGGTCTGGACCACTTAAGTGGTCCGGATCGGTTTCATTTGTTTTTTTTTTTTCCCTAAGTTTTTATTTTATTTTTTCATTTTCATCCCATTTCCTACCTCTTTTTCTAGATGTAAGTTGTTTGATTTTGATTCAACATTAGAATGGTCCATAGGTTCTATTCCTGGTTCTCTTAGCTCCTGACTCGCAATTTTACGGCTAATATCAAGATTGCAAAGACCATGGATAGAGTCTGGCGTCATAAAATCAATGTTATTAAAAAAAAATTCCAAAACCCGAATTAGACTTGCAAATTTGGAGGTTTTATATAGGCAAATCATTCAAAAATATGAATCATTTCCTCATATCCCTAACGGACCAAGATGGCAAGCACCAATTAAGTTTGGGGTGGGACTCGAGCACAATAAGTAGGGAGTAAACTCACACCTTATGTCAGTGAACCATAATTTAGGTGAGTAAAGGACCATTGCGCCAAATCAGGGCCAACCAGGCCCACCTCTTAAAACACCCTGTGCAAGAGCTGGGCTTGGGACTGAGACAGAGGTCCACAGTCCACACAGCCAGGCTGGGTTGGCCTCATTGCAAGACCCAAATATAAATGGTCTGGGCTTGCACCCACATAGGTCTGACAAAGCCAATTCCATTGGCACCCCTAAATGCAATCTATCAAAGCCCATATAAACTCTTTATCTTTTATGTCTCCAGTGAGTCAGTGACAATTCAGACACATAGTATTCTTTCTTCCGGGTTACGATTTGCATGGCATTTTCTCTTTAAAGACAGTTTACTATGGCTGATGGGGGAGGCTTAGACAAAAAGCCCGTGAAATATTTTTCTTTAATTAACTTTCTCATTATGGCCCATCTTGTGAAGTTTTGATGCCCCATCGATCCAATCATCAAAAATAAAAGGGAAAAAGAAGTCAGCAGATCTTTGATTTCACTAGGGTATTTGACTTAGAAATTTTATATATTTAAAGTTTTGTATTAAAAAAATTTAAAAAAAAATTATTATTAATCAGGTCCGGTCCGGTTCTTAAAAGGTCTGAACCGGACCGGACCGGATTTAACCGGTTTTTCAAATCCGGTCCGGACCGGACCGTACCGGATTTGTGCTGTAAAGACCACAAATCCGATCCGGTCCGGTCTGGTCCGATTTTGCGGTCCGGTCCGGTCTGCGTTTCGGTTCTGTTCAGCCCTAACTCACATGGTTAGGGACTTGGAGAACCAAAATAAACCATCAAATCAAACAAAGAGAAACGTTTCTGTCTTTTAAATACCCTTTTTGTTATAGTTGGACACCGATCATATTGCTCACTTAGTTCTTGATAACTTTGTCACAGTGATTTGTTTGGCTTGCAGGCCCTATTATAAAAGAAATGAGATATGGTGAGAAAGTGGTCCACGCAGCAGTGATCGAGTATAGTGATACTCTGATTTTCATTGAAGCATATACGGCCACGTATCCGTTTTGCTGAGAAAGCAGCATGTGCCGTATGACAATATAGATGATGTTTGCAAAAAGATGAACAGTTAAGGCCGACCGACTCGGAACTGCCGGTTTGAGTCCTTCACATGACAATTTATTATTCCCATTTGTTAACTTGGGGAGGGATCATGATTGCCCACATGCTGATCGTGGGCCCATTGTGGAATTTTTGAACCAGAACCCATTTTGGGGTTGGCACAGAAGGGCACATGATCAAAATCATTTTTCTAAAATATTTGGCCTGACTGAGTTATCTGACTCGGTGAGTTCCCAATCACATGAGTGCAATCGCGCGACTGGCCTGCTTTTGATGCCTCCATGGCTCCACCTTTCCGATGATTAGGTCATTTATTTATTAGGTTGGTTGGTCTACTGGCTGGAGTGATACTACCAATTCAAAGATCCTGGATTGATTCTTGAGCATGTGTGTGATATTGAGGTGCCAAAATACCATTCCAGCACAAGTGTGTTAGCAATTATATATAAGTCATTTCATTGCAGGGAAGATAACATTATTTTTTCTTACAAGAGAGAAAATCTTTTATCTTAGGGGCTCACCCCTAGGAAGTGGGCATTATTTTTCCTTATAAGAGAAGAGCGCTTCCCCTCCTTGTTAACCATTTCATTTCTGCAGAAAATGAAATGCACCTTTCTTCTTTTATAGCATTACACAAACAAACGTCAGGCCAACTAAGGACAAATGGTTATTATACCACACGCACTCCCTTTCTCTCTAAACTTGCTTTAACTCAGGTAAATCAAACACATTTACTTTGGTTGCGTTTGTGCTACGAGGGAATTCCTCCGTAAAAGAGAAAATTGTTCTGTATAGTCCACCATTTCTTTCTTTGATGCAACACATTTTCTCTGCAGGAAATGATTGAAGTGAATTGAATTTTAATTTTTATAGATTGAGAGGATATCTATATCCTATAAGAATATAGCCATATAGAATTTCCTCTCATCTCATGAAAACACAACTCCATGTTCATTCACTTGTTGCACAAACAAATCCCTCGATTTTGGTATATATCTGTTCTATTGAAAAGTATTTCCTCTGCATCTTCTAACGCTTTGAGGTTTTGGTAGTAATGACTAGTTAAAGAAATTCAAGATGATATTAGAACCAACCGGTCGTGAGTTCGAATTTCATGATGGATTGCTAGATCTAATTTAACCAATCAATGTAGCAGAAATAAATCAATCAGACAATATAGAACTAGATATCTACCAAGCAATCACCACAAGAAGGCAGACACAATATTTAGCGTGGAAACCCTATCTAAGGAGAAAACCCCCAACCAGAAATCAGGAGTTCACGAACAGATACAAGATATACTCACAAACTCCTTTACCTCAGTCTATACTTCGACCTAAGGACTGTAGTTGTTCTTATACAAAATCTACTGACACGACATCCACTGTGCCCCGTTCTCCTTACTTAATCTCCTCGCACCTTGCCAGTCAAGATGAACTATCTTATACAAGAAACGTAGAAGCAACAATGACCTTTTAGAGCAGCTATTTAGAACGATATCTCAATGACTCTATAGAATAATCTCTCTCTATGATATCTCTGACTTAGATTAATGAGAATAGTGTCATTTAGGATTGAGAGTAACACTCTATTTATAGCCCCAAATTTTTGCCTTAGACTTAATGCACAGGTAGAACTCAAATTGGAAAACAAAATCTCAAAAGGAAACAATTTCGTATAGAAACTGGAGACTTTTCGAAATTCCTGCGCTCGTCCGATCGATCGGACCACCCAAATAACAGGGCGCGATTACAGTTCGATCGATCGGATTGTGGCTTCGATCGATTGGGCCGAGGAAATTCGCCCGATCTTATCTTTTCTTCTAATCCTTGCTTCAGCTCTTTCGGCGATACAACCATAGTCCATTCTAAAATAAATTAGAAAATACAATTCAATTGACCCAGAGTTTTGTCCAACCAATGAATTAGTTAACACGAAATTACTAACACATAACGTACATATTAGTATTTGGAATAAATCTCTTGCAATCTTGCCTAAGGCTTTATGGGTTGAAGCTTTTTTAACAGTAGTTCATTTAATCAATCGATTACCTTCTTCCACACTTGGCATGAACACCCCATTTTAGAAACTATATGAGAAATATCCTGACTACTCATCACTAAAAGTATTTGGTTGCCGGTGCTTTCCATACTTGCGAGACAGGGGTGACAATAAATCTTCACCAATATCCTATCCGTGCATCTTTGTTGGGTATAGTAGTGAACACTAGCTAGGGATGCACAAAAAATCCGTCGATCCGTAAATCTGATCCGATCCGATCTGCGGATTTTTATCTAATCCGAAGGTAAACAGATTGGTGACATATTGAAAATTTTGTAATCCGTTAGCAACGGATCAATAGCGGATTTCACCCTTAATCCGTAGATTCAATCTGATCCGATCTGTTGACATTAAATATAAATATATATATATATATATATATGAGGAGTCTAAATACAAATGAAGATGTCTAAATTCAAAATAAGAAAAAAAAAATTAAGGGGTCAAAATGTAATTTTTTTACAATATGTTTGATATTTTTCTTTTAACATTAGATTGAACGGATTGAACGGATTAATCTAATCCGATCTGGTCATCTACGGATCGGATTTTAACAGCCACGGATTGGTGACAGATTCCAAATCCGTCAATCTGTAAGTTACGGATTGGTGACGGATTTAGCCCAATCCGCATGAATCCGATTCGTGTATACCCCTAGTGAACACAAAGGGTATCGCTGTTTTCACCCACCGTCAAAGAAAATCTACATCTCAAGGCATGTCCTCTTTGAATAACACATACTTCAATACACTGATGCCCCTTCATTGTTTTCTCCATCACAGGAATCCCAATCACTCTCTTGTTATAATGAATTCCTTGATACAAAGAAAGAAGACGCAATATTTAATGGAGAACGATTGCAGCAAGACAACCAACATTTAGCTGGGTCATCGGACTTGTTGGACGATGACGAGCAGTCTGCTGTACTCTTGCCAGATTGTGCCACCTTTGCTACTACTAATGCTGGTCCCACAAGTTAATCAACCGAAGGGTCAGATGAAGGATCAACCAATCAATCGATGCAATTGCCCATGCAACATGGGTTGCTTACCCGGCCGCATCGGTCCCCTGATCCACCTGAATAGTCACTGATGCAAAAACATGATCAGTTGCTAAACTCGCATCTTCAATCTCAATCAATAGCCACTGAGTTTCAATCGGTCCACACAGATGCAGAGGTCCAGGTTTGGTATGAAGATGGGCTCCCTGATTCACTTACAATAAATTTGCCCCTTGTAGAAAATCAGGCTGAAAATGAATCTGCGGTTCATGATCTTGCTAAAATTCAACCACATTATACTATACTATTGCAAAGAAGAATTTGAACATCCATTCCATCGTAACCCGTTCAAAGTCCAAAAACCCAGCCCTTTTTCTATCCATCCGAGACAAAAATACATCAGAACATACTTCTTTAAATGCTGCCTTGATTCCCTTGAAACAACCCTACGTCAAAAATCACCAAAAACGACGTTCATTGGCCGTCGTTTTTCATGAAAATCGATGGATTTAGCCGTCAATCCAGCCGTCGAAAATTTCAATGTCGTTTTGGCCGTCGGGAAATCTATCCAAAACGACGACTTATAACCGTCTTAAATAACCGACTGTCCACAGCGGTCGTTTTTTAAATTATTTTTTTAATAAGAAACTTAAAAAAAACGACAGATTTTGACTGTCGTTTTTAATTTAAAAAAAAATATTATGTTGATTTTTCTAAAGAGTGACTTTTGGTAGATGAAAGCACTTTTTTTTTTTTTTTTTTTTTTTTTTTTGTGGAAAGAGGGATTAGATCAATTAAGAAACACTGATAAAGTGGATGAACCAAATAAGCAGACAATGTCAAGAAAAATATTGTCATAAATTAAAAAATCCACTACTATGAAATGTCCAAATAAATACATGCAAATATGTACATCTTATACGTACTGATGGATATTCTAACTGAAAGAGGGCGTTACGCATTGATGGATATTAACAAGTAAGCAATTATCCACACAAGCACAAACTGGACCTATTTTGGTATCCACGCAATGGCTTGAAGCCAGCCAATAGACTCCAACGGTAATATTCAGGAGCCTGGGCATAACAGATTACCATCAAAGTGTCTAACTATAAGTATATTTCTGTTATTTTGAACAAAATGAGTTTTGTATCTTACACAATTGAATATTGATGGAGCTCCAGGTCCTGCATCCATAATTGCAAAGTCAAAACAAGAAAGAACAACTAAAGTATAGTGTGTGGGGACCATTCAAGGAACCAAATCCCATTTTGACTTCGGCAAATCGCGTCGTCCTTGGTCTCGGCCTCGGACATAGATCTAAAACCCTTATCTTTAATATTGTGTAGCTTGATTTTGATGATTATTATTAAGATAGCTAGATGATGATCTAGGATCTTCGTTTTTTTTATTTTCCTTACTTTGATTTCATTGCTATATCATCCAATCCAATTAGGCAAGAGATTGCTAATTGGATTATAATTTTGGGAGTTGAATTAGAAAATGCGTTGTTTGAATTAATTACATACTTAGTGGATTTTGGATTGCCTAATCTCTTATTATTATTATTATTATTATTATTAATTTGAATCTTTGTTTTAGAATCATACACATTTCACACACCTTTTTTTAAAATCCTATACATTTCACGCTACATCTTCACATTAAATCTTCCATTTCCACCACCACTCATCCACTAGTTTAGTGTAGTTTGTTAGATCTTATTAATTTCATAGTTTAGATTATTAGTTAGAGTAGTTTAGTTGCTATTTTAGTTTTGTTTCACATTTCAATTACTTTAATTTCATTTTTCACACATAGTTTAGTAGTTTTAATTGTTCACTTCAATTTCTATATTAGCTATATTTTAGTTCAATTCTACTTTAATTGAATTCATTTCCTGTTGCATCCTCTCTCTGTGGGATCGATAATCCGGACTCTTGAGTCCTAATTTACTACTTGACGACACCAAAGTCTTGCGGTTAAGTGCTGTACATATAAGTTTCGATCAAGTGTGACATAATGGCTTACTTCAGCCCGGCTCTTTAACAATCCTAATGAAAACATTTGGCGCCCGTGGAATGGATGGGCTGCGTGGGCCAGTTTAGTTTGGTTTTATGTGGCCCATGAACACCCCCTAACTGGAACTAATCTAACACCTTGTGCTTCTAAGGTAAAAATAAATCAGATTTTCGTCTACTGGCCAATTGCCATGGGGAATGGAAGTTGGACGGAACTGTAATGAGGAGGAAAATATTGAATATAACAACCCGTTTCGTGGTTTTTCTCTAATTTGAAGCCTTTAAACACTTAGAAACGAAATATTTATTAAAAAAAATATTAAAGGGTTTCAAAAAAAAAAAAAAAAAAAGAAGAAAAGGCCAACTGCATCAATTTATATTTATTGCAATAATAGGGAAAGGGTGGAGAGAGCTTAAAGATTTGCATTAAAAAATTGGCTGTACCCCTCCTCTCCTCATATAATATCTAATTTGCAACACGGACAAAGACTGACCATTTAAGCTAGCCAAAGTTTTATCACCATTGCCTTCAAAAATAGAAAATTAACACAAATGGGTAGATAAAAGATGGGCCAAATTAAAATCCTGTGAACGGTCTTCACGTAAAAGGCAGCTAAGGTGTTTGAAAATCTTTAAAATAAGCTCTTATTTCATCTTTTAGAGATTATTTAATTTTCAGAGTGTTGCATATAGCCCTAATTGCATCTCTCGTGTTACTATAAGTAGAGGCACACATTCTGAGAATATAAGGAAGGGGCCCCCTGTTTCATAACACAATTAAAATGCATATGTCAAATATGAAGTCCAAGTTCTACTATGTTGACCTAAATTGAATATGAATTTAGGATCATTATGTAGTAAAATCGTTTGCATCTGTATGCTTAACTTGTCGCATATGCATCGTTAAGCAAAACTTATGCAGTTCCCCATTTTTACAGAGGAAAAATGCAAAATATAGCAGATCCCAACGACCCAGGTGGTACTTGCATAGTGGACCCCACCCTACTTGGTCATTTCCACTCACTATCGATTAGAGCTGTTTTGCATTTGTTTCTAATTTGAAAGTATTGCATTTAAATAGAAATCATACCATGAGAATTATGCATTTTCTTATGGTGCCTACGTAGACCTTACATACATGGAGGCCAGAAAAGAGTAAGAAATTTCCATTTTAAAGCCACACCATAGGCATGGCCAACCCAGCTCAGATTGCATGTACGTAAGCCTAAGCCCAGGCTTGAGACCGAGCCTTAAGTAAAAAAATCCAAGCCCGAGCCAGCCCAAGGTGATGGTGGAGCCCAATTCGAGGTGATGAAGTACATATTTATATGATCATGGTATATAAAGAATGGATTTGGATTTGAGAAGAAGTATATAATTAAAGCCTGGTCTTATCCACCTTTCCCCATACAAGTGATTACCGGCAAATCCTAGCGAACAAGTTCAGAGATAAGAGAAGGAAATGTTTTATATATAGGGATTAGAGAAGAAGATATTTTATGGAGGATTTTACAGGAAAATCCTCTTAGAGCCTTTGTGGGGAGACACAGAAACAAATTTTTGGAGCAAAACCACACGGGTCTTTGGCTTCTGGTTTTGTGCGGGACCCACCAATGACATATGAAACTTATTTTTGAAATCTGAATCATAGGAGCCACGCTCTTTAAATCTAGCTTTTACATCAGCCAATGGTTGGTGTTAGGCAAGGACTTATGATGATGTAACAACAAAAACCAAGACCCTTAATAAGATGTTTTCATATTCTATTATATTAAAAGTAAATTCTGGAAGAATAGTGATATAAGGCTATAAGGCCAAAATCTTATGGCTATTTTAACTAGGTTAATAACCATGTATGGTGTATTCCTCGAAAGTGATCCAGATCAACCAGCTTGCATTTATGGGTGAAACTTCTGTTCAAGAAATTTGAAATTCAATGAATAAATTTAGTAACCTTTTATTAATGATGATTAATTTGAATATTAACTTGAAGTAATTTTTCAGTTTTCATGAGTTAACATGTGCATTACATGGAATTTAACTCCAGTCTTTCTTAAAAGAAGAAACGAAAGCCCAACCATTGTTCTTTTTTAAAAGAAGAGATCCTTGTTTGGTAGTTTTCTGGTGAACACGAAGCTTAAATGCACACCTTGATGTGGGGCCAGATCTCTTCATTTGGTTGTGTTCTACTTGTTACGACAAAATGGGCCCCATGTGATCATCCTATTCCCTTTATCAATGGCCATCCAGATTCAACATTTTTAAAAGATAACCATTCGACCAAATGGTACAGACCATTTGGCCGGGTGTAAAAATTGGGAACGGCATAATTTAGGGGTATCCCCTGTAACCGGATGGGTCATTAGCCGGGCCCCACTATGATGTGTGCACGGTGAGCAAAAAGAAAATTCACGGGATAACTGCCAAACGTCCCCTTATGCAACTATTCCTCTGCTAAAAGCGGAGGAAAACCTGCATGTTTCATTTTTTTCCCCTCCAGGTCTGGGTTGAGTCCATCGTAAGGTCCATATAAAAAATGCATGATTTTGCTTGTGATCGCATTTCATTCACTAATCATTTAGTATTTTCATGTTATTTCATATATTTTTTTTATCACAGGGTCATGCATTATCACGATTCACGAAAGACCCGCTCGTGAGTAAAAACATATAAACACAATTTTTCTGCCGATAGAAAGAGCGGAAAACCCATTTTTAAGGTTTTCCACTGTTAGCATTTGCTGGTTAACGATAATAAAGTTGACCCTAGCTACTTAATAAAGTCATAATCCTCTTGGACTTACAGGAGTCAGAAAGGCACTTAAGTGCTATTTGTCCCTTTTTACCAAAATAAAAAAAAGTGTTAATTGTCCCAAGTAAATGTGGAATTTAATAAAGGGACCTCTCCAAGTTGAACTTCAATTACAAAATCTAATTGATCACCATAAAGCATTAGATTTTCATAATCGCTCAACTCAAACACAACATATTCATTACAATCCAAACACAACATAAACTACGCAGTCTGCGCAATACAAATCCATCTCTGATGTCCCCTGTATACATAACACTAAGCAGACATTGATTATTTTTACTTGTTCCTTGGGAGTGAATTCTACAAGACACCAAACCTCTTCCTAATGGCATCTACCAACTCGCAGATCTTGTCGGAGTCCGGAAGGACCTTAGCCACACTCTCCCTCTCCATGCATCTTCTCACCCATGCCATCAGCGTTGGGCACTCCTCCTCTACACTGAATTTCCCACTTTTCTCATAGGTCTTAAACCAGCATCCAAAAGGGATAAGAGCCACATCTACGTACCCAAAGCTTTCACCTCCAAAATATGGTTTCTGGCCTAATTCCCCTTCCAACACCTTCAAAGTTTCTATAAACTCCTTCTTGGCCTCATCTCGGTCCACTCCTTTGCTCTTCCATGTTAGTCTCGTCCCACAATCATATATCTGGATACAAGAAGAAAACCCAGTCTTTACACTTTCAAATAAATACACATATTGCACACTTTTTCTAGGGGTGAAACTTGTGGGCCTTGATTAAGGGGTTGTTGAAGATTATCAGTTTGTTAAGATTAGGATTTTAGGGATGTTAGTAAGTTATCTTATTCTTATCCTTTGGATATGGTTGGTTAATCCTTATCCTTTGGATATGGTTGGTTAGTATTTTCTTAAAAATGTAATCTTTTTTGTCAATAATGAATCTCACGGTGAAATTTATGAAAATAAAGTGATTTTGAAAACTCTTTAGGGCTACAGGTGGTCCCTATAGAGAGGTGCACAGGGGATCCTCATGCATGCTCTGCTGGGGGATCGCACTGCGGTGTAAAATTTATTAAGAGTGGTCTATCTGAGAACCATGTAAATTCAACGGCAGATCCATGATTTTCATTTGAAATTTTTATGATAGTATCTACGGGGTTTCTCGAATCACACTTGGATCTGCCACTGTTAAACTCCTATTGTGATTTCTCCTTAACCTATAACAAAAGGGAAATGAACATCAGAAAATCACTCACCTTCTTATCAATGAAGTCACCCCAGAACCTGGCATTTGCCCGTTCATATGGGTCTCCAGGAATCAAGGGCGATGTTTTGTTCCATGTCTCCTCGATGTATTGGACGATGATGAGGGACTCGCAGATGGGTCTTTCGTTGTGGATCAAAACAGGGATCTTCTTGTGAATAGGGTTCGATTCCAACAGGAGAGGGCTCTTGTTTAGCAGATCCTCTTCTTTATATTCGTATTCGACACCCTTTTCTAACAGGGCGATTCTCACTCTGTTGGAAAACAAGCTATTCCATGTACCCAGAACAACAACTGTATCCACCATCAGAATTCTGTGATGTTTGTTATGAGGTCTATGTGTGAGACTAGGAAGTAGGATCCAGGAACTAGGAACGGAGTGAGTGATATTTATAGACTGAATGAAACGTTGAAAGGGGTGGCCCAGCTTGGATGGATATGAGATTTCATTTGGGTCTAATTTGAATGGTGACCACCAAATCTATGGTCGATGGTGAAAAAGAAGGAATGATAGGAAATGAACTGTGTTCACAATCTGAACAACTATAGACTATGGAGTGCAACAGCTATCAGTGATTTTTGGATTCATAGCATGAACGGTTTTTGATCGATTGATCAAACTCGAACAAACGAACCTTGATATTTTCTGGGTCGAGGAATACAAATTTTTTTTTAATAGTTTCTTGGGACTCTTTTCCCCTAATTCACCGTTCCTAGTCTATAGTCAAAACTGACGACTGACAACTGACGACTTATAGATATGGACAAGAGAGAGCCCTCTTGCAGACAGTGGGGTCCACCGGTTGGTGAGATAGGGATGTTTAATGACTATCAAGCGTTCGAGTCCTCTCTGTCGAAAACGGATCCGCATGGGAGCCGAGCCTATTTGGACGAATGATGAGACGCCACATGTGAAGGTGGAGGAAAGTCTCTTCTCCCGCACGCATCACCCTGTTTCATCTAAATAGGGCTCTCCAGTTTGTATGGATGAAACAGGAGATCTGTTTTACTTTGACAATCGAGCCGAGCTTGGGCGGTTTACTGCCCGTTTACTAAAGTGGCCACTTAAATGACCCAAGCCTTGCCCCAGTAGTAAAATTTAAGGGCCAAAAATCCCATGCCAAACTGGGCTGAGGTAAGCTCGGGCTCGGGCTAGCTTTGTCCATGAGCACTCCTACTCAAACTCAATCTAAACCCTATCCAGACTGACCGATTGACATAGCCAATTGGGCCTTCTTATTCAAACTAATAATTACAACGGGCCTTTTAAATTTCTTATGTGATTTTAAATATTGGCGTAATTTTATTTATTTATTTATTTATTTGGAAAACTTTTAAAAAGGTATAAAACTTTTGGCTAATTTTCAGAAAAAGTACTTGAAGATTTGAATATTTCAAAAAAGTGTAAAAGTTATCAATGATTTCTCAATCAAGTCCTCTATAAAAGAATTCTAAGAAATGACAAAAATAACCTTATGTCATTTTTCTAATTCTTCCTTTAATAAATTATTTAAGATAAATAATTAAGTCTAACTCAAATAACGTAGTGGGGCCCACTTCAACTACCTTTCTGCGTGGATGGTTAAAAAAGGAGATTCCAAATTATTAAAAAAACTAGCTTCATTAAATAGTTATGAACATCAAAATGAGAATGACCAGTTACTCGGAGGAAAGAGGAAGACATAAAACCTTTCACAAAAGAAGGTAGTTTTGTCTTTACTCAAGAGAATTATGGAGAGGACTTGATTGAAGAACTTGTGGAAAACCTTCATACTTTTTTGAAATATTCATGTATTTTTTTAACATGAGCCAAAAGTTTTATACTTCTTAAAAGTTTCTCCTATTTTTTTTTTCCTTACTGAGAACATGATGTGTGTAACTACATGAGTTTGAATTTGTTAAAGAAGAAAAGAACAAAAGGTGCAAGCAACCACACACAGATGACACATAAATTTACATAGTTCCCTCAATCTTAAGGTACGGCCACGGATCACACTGATTCCACTATGCTCAAAGGCAAAAGATGAGAAAACAATATACAACTTTTCTGGCGGCTATAGTAGCATAGGGTAATATTACATAATAGCATAGTTGGATCCGCGACAGTGGATCTGAATTAACGGTCTGACTCGGGTGAAATCAGACTCCACACATAACATAATTCTCCTTATAATAATAATAAGAAGAAGAAAAAGAACTCCACACATAACAGAATTCTCTTTGTAATAATAATAAAAAGAAGAAAAAGAAAAAGGGGAAAATTTTTCTTTTTACCCTCAATTCTCCTTCTTACTTGATTAATCCCAGAGTCTTGACTTTTCACTCTTCAATGAAGTGAGAGTTAGCTTCTTGATGGAAGCTACAAGAGTAGTCTACTAGGAGGTCGGAGGATTTAAAATTTTCTTTTATGTGTCTTTTCTAATTGGTAACAAGCATTTATATTAAAAGGACAAAGGGGATACAAGAAAAAGGAAAAGAAAATTTTTAAAAAGGTACAAGAAGAATGTACCCTCAACCACTTGATGTTACGTTACAATGACCTCCCAAGATGACGACCGTTCAACCCCCCTACTTGGCCAATGCAACGAATTGAGAAAGAGTTGGCCGATCTTAGCTTATGGTAGAGGACAACACATAATCTAGAAGATAGAAGCCAAATTTCATTAAAGAGAGATTTGTGTTTCAATGAGTTTGCCTTCCGATTAGATAGTCATGCAATGGTGTTAAAAGAATCACTCTCAACAATATGATCGCCATAAAATAGTCTTGAAAAACAACGAAGAGCTCGTAAGATAGCTAACATCTCTGCTTCATCGAGAAACAACGAAGACACCCACATACTTATAAAACATAAATAAAATCTGACCCTTTCTACTACAAACGATTTAACTTTCATTTGTTTTAAAAGTGATTTCTAAAGTAGGTTGAGCCGGAGCTGTCAAAGTTTGAATTCAAGCCCATTGTCTTGAGGCCCACCACCTTTTCGGGCTTATCTGATCTCTCACCTAGATTGATAATACTATTGAACTTACCTGTGCCGGCCAGCTAGTTATGGTCCAATTCAGGCCTGTGCCGGGCTTCGGACGGCTGCAGTTTAAAAGTTGGGCGTGCATAGATATTCCCCTGCCCTGCCCTGCCCTGCCCTGCCCAACCCAACCCTACCATTTGGTCGTAGAGACACGACACCATAGAGAGCACCCTTGTCCTTTACTCTATGCATGCAGGCCATTTAAGGGTAGTATGGATCCTCCGAGGCAAGGACTCGGCAAATTCCTGAGTTGGGAGTGGAAGTCTAATGAGGCGCACCTATTAAGAATTAAAAATCCAAACAACTAAATTTACTTCACTAAAAGTTGGTCCCATAATATCGTAATTATATATATGATTAACAATATATATAATACTATGTTAATCATATTACTGATAAAATGACCAATCTTATGATGCAACATGAATCCTATTGCAAAATGAATACAAACACAATGACAGCATTCATTTTGAGCTGCTCAAATTCTGAACAGTTAGCTCAATATGAAGTTCCACTCCTTGAAAAAGATTCGTCCAAACCAGAGCCTCAGCCGATCCGGACTCGAAGAGGGTCTTGATCATCTTGAACTCACAGAAACTGGAAAGGCACTCCGGAGCATAAAAGGTCCAAAGTAAATGTTGCAAGGGACCTCACCAAGCTGCACTTCAACAACATAATTGATCACCAAAAGCATTTAGATTTTCATAATCACCAAACACAACATAACAAACGTACATATCCTTATACACGTATAAGCAGACCTAATTTGATCTAGTCTTTGTTTAGTAGACTCTCATTATTTTTATACATTCTTAGGACGTGAATTCTTTCTACTACTCAACCCCAAACCTCTTCTTCAGAACGCCTGTAAACTCATAGACCTTGTGAGAGTCCGGAAGGACTTTAGCCACGCTCTCCCTCTTCATGCATCTTCTCACCCATGCCATCAGCTTGGGGCACTCCTTCTCCACACTGAAGTTCCCATGTTTCTCATAGGTGTAAAACCAGCATGCAGAAGGGATAAGAGCCACATCTACATACCCAAAACTCTCACCTCCAAAGTATTGTTTCTGGCCCAGTGCCCCTTCCAACACCTTCAAACAGTCTATAAACTCTTTCTTGGCCTCCTCTCGAGCTTCTCCTTTCTTCCTCCATATCCTTGACCCACAATCATAAATCTGTGTACAAGAACGAAAATTAGTTCTGCGGTATCACAAAAATTAAAAATTGCAATATCACACTATGAAGGACGTTTTTGTAAATAAATTAAAGTTGTACATATCATATTTAGGAAAGCTCTTCTTAAAATTTCAAGAGAGAGAAGGGGATAAATTTTTATCTAGCCTAAGACATATGAGGGTCAAAAGAAAGGCCTTTGTTTTTCCTAAAATATGACAGAAAGGTAAATGGACTTTCAGAAAATACAAACTGACCTTCTTGTCTATGTAATCAGCCCAGAACCTGGCATTTGCCCGTTCATATGGGTCTCCAGGCATTAAGGGCGATGTTTTGTTCCATGTCTCATCGATGTATTGGACGATTACAAGGGACTCGCAGATGGGTCTTTCGTTGTGGATCAAAGCCGGGATCTTCTTGTGAACAGGGTTAGATTTCAACAGGAGAGGGCTCTTGTTTACCAGATCTTCTTCTTTGTATTCGTATTCGACACCCTTTTCTAACAGGGCGATTCTTGCTCTGTTGGAAAAGGGGCTGGCCCATGTACCCAGAACAACCACTGTATCCGCCATCAGAATTCTCTGGTGTTTGTTATGAGGTCTGTGTGTGAGACTAGGCAGCGAGGGACGATATTTATAGACTGAAACTTTGAAAGGGGTGGCCCAGCTTGGATGTATATGATATTTCATTTGGGTTTTAATTTGAACGGTGACCAGCAGCAAATCTATGGTCGATGGTGAAAAAGAAGGAATCATATGAAATGATCTGTGTTCACAATCTGTACAATTCTTCGAGGAATACTAATCTTTTTTCTTTGAACAGTTTCTTGGGACTCTTCTAATTTACTGTGTCTGGGTTGAGGTCATTGCTTACTCTCACAGAGAATTTGGGTCGAGTCAAAACCGACGACATATAGAGGTCATTGCTTGCACCTTTAAATGAAAAACTTGGTAGATAATGTAGGTCCACTGGCCCTACTACTTGCGGGAGAGATAAGAGTCACAAATTCGGAATGTTCCGCGCTAGTTAATTACACGTTCTCAATCACTTTCTTGGAATGAAAAATGTAATAATGGCATTTGTATAGGTAGCGGATAGGTCGAAAGTCGAAACGGTAATTTTCTATTTCATTAAAACAGGAGGCCGGATGGGTGAGATCAGGATTTAGCTTCCCCATTTCAACCGGACTATTACATGGTACCCGTGGTGCTCAACTCAATTCGAACCCGATCTAGTCTGGCTGATTGCGACAGCTAGTTGGGCCTTTTTAAGTCGGACTAATAATTACAACTAGCCATTTTTTAATATTTTATTTGAATTTAAAATTTGGCATTTTTTTTTTCATCTACAATTATGATTTCTCTTAAATAATTTATTAAAGAAAATTTTTGAAAAATAATATAATGGTATTTTTGTCATTTCTCGTAATTTTTTAATAGAGATGACTTGATTGAAAGAATTGTAAAAACCTTTAATACTGTTCAAAAAATGTTCAAATTCTCGTTATTTTTTAAAAAATGAGCTAAAAGTTTAATACCTTTTTTAAAATTTCCCATAATTTGTTTTAAAAATTAATTTCTAAAGTAGGTCGAGATGGGGCTGTCAAAGTCTGAATTTAATTAAGCCCAACGTCTTGAGGCCCACCTCCTTGTCTGGCTTATCTCTCACTTGGACTGATAGTAAGTATATTGTACTAATGTGTGCTGGGCCTTATCAATGCCTTGGCTTGGTTCGACCGGGCCATTGTCCAACCCTAGGATACATTAATCTCTTTTCTAGCAATAATTTTCCCAATCCAATGCGAGCATGATTCCTTTTTGTTGGCCCAACATCCTTACGACGGATTGTTATTTTATGCCCAATGGCTGCAGGTGTATTATACATATTAATAAAGTATACATATTAGGTTAGCTTACTTGTATAATACACAATGACGTACTTAATGAGTCGGGTATGGATCTTCCAGACACAGAACCCTAATCAGATCCAGGTAGAGGTCCGACAGGAGTTCCATTCATTAGGTTTGGCATTTCTTTCATGGCCCCACTACATAGGGTTTTCATTGGCCAGGCAACCATTGGACCAAGCATAGCCCAGCCTGAATTTGGGTAGAAGTGGAAAGTATTTTTTTTTTTTATTTTGGTATCCCAATTAAGGGGCTTGAACTTTTTGAGATCCACATATGTGAGGAAACACAACTCACACATGCGAGGTGATTACAACTCACATATACGGAAAATGACAGGTTGGAAGCCTGGACCTCCCACTGAGAACTACTGCTTCTTAATTACCATTGGAATAAGGAGCCGTTCTCGACAGTAGTGAGAAGCTAATGGTATCTTTGATTCTTACAAGTGATTAATTAAGCTGACAGTCCCCTATTTAATAGGAGCAATTTTGAAGGAAAATTGTAATAGCAGCAGGTACCTGTTTTGACTGATTTGAATTTCACCTGAATCTCTCTTAATTATTTAAATAGATTATTAAGTAGTTAGTTTGCCGCACCTTTTAACTCCTAAACATTTTGAATGTAGTGGTTAGCAACTTGAGATGGGTGTGCAAAAAGAGCATCCATTTCGTTGTCCTCATATTAATTTAGATTCATCACTTCTATATAATACCCTCTTCTCAGCGTCTATTTCTACAAATCCAGACTTCAAAAAGGCCTTGGAGGGCTTTAAAAGGAGATACTTCACATGTTGATGTCTATATGAGACGTCCACAAGATTCACCTCTAGCACCTCCTCAATGGGGTCTTCATATCCTCACAGGTGGCACACTATGAAGTTCCACTTGCTCAACTCCCAAATATTTCTCCAAATCAGGGCCTCAGACGATCTGGACTCGAAGAGGGTCTTGATCCTCTTTTTACCTGTGGAAACTGGACAGGCAATTACAAGCGTCAACAGTCCAAAACACAACAAAACATAATCGATCATCAAAAGCATTTAGATTTTCATAATCACCCAACACATAAACACAACACATCTAGTACAATCTAAACACACAACATAACAAACATACATGTAACATATCCATTTCTGATGTCCATCTCCTAAGCTCAAACTTAGAATAAGGTAAACTCAAGTGTGTGATGGGGCCCACCTGGGGACCCACATGGGGATGAGGGTGGGGGGATTTCAAGGACTCCCCAAGATTTTCCTCTCGACAAAAAATCAGCCCCAAATGCGATTTCTATCATCTCTATTTGGACCCAAAAGTTTAACGGTCAACGGTCCATTTGGATTGATACATAGTCGATTCAACGGTCCAGTAAATTTAGATCTGACCGAAAGTTGGTGGACATGTGTAATTTAGGAAAGTCATATGTTTGGTCCATTTGGATGGACCAAAGGTGGGCCCCACAAGCATGAACTTACGAAATTTTTTCCTAAGCTTGAGCTTAGAAGAGTCATATATATATAGGGGAATGTTCATATGCATCCATTCCTCACCGTAGGGTGAGGGATGCTTCCATAAATGAGGGGTTTCAAGTGCACCCTATATACTTGAAATCCCCCTTTTTGTACTTGAAATCTCCCATTTATGGAAGGATCCCTCACCCTATGGTGAGGGATGGATGTATATGAACATTCCCCATATATATATATATATATATATATATATATATATAGTGCAACACAAAGCAGAGACTCTGATTAGTTTTTGTTAAGTAGACTCTGATTATTTTTATACAATATTCCTTGGACGTGAATTCTTTCAACTACTCAATGCCAAACCTCTTTTTTAGAACGCCTATAAACTCATAGACCTTAGACCTTGTGAGAGTTCAGAAGGACTTTAGCCACACTCTCCCTCTTCATGCATCTTCTCACCCATGCCATCAGCTTTGGGCACTCCTCCTCTACACTGAAGTTCTCATGTTTCTCATAGGCGTAAAACCAGCATGCAAAAGGGTTAAAAGCCACATCTACATACCCAAAGCTCTCACCTCCAAAGTACTGTTTCTGGCCGAGTGCCCCTTCCAATACCTTCAAACAGTCTATAAACTCTTTCTTGGCCTCCTCTCTAGCTTCTCCTTTGTTTTCCATATCCTTGACCCACAATCATAGATCTGTGTACTAGAACGAAAACCAGGCTCAAACATTAATAAATTTACACTTACCTCCTCTGTTTCAGGTTAATTAGATTGGTCAATTAGGTTAGCCAATTCTGGGTCCAACGGTATTTTGAGAGTTTATGAAAGTTGTCCTAGACTTCCTCATGTTTAGGGAAAAAAAAGTTATATGCATGATATGACTTACGAACTCTAGATTTAGAGTGAAAAGATAACCTGTAAATTTAGAGTGGAATAGATAAACTGTAGATTTAGAGTGTGAAATCTTGTAAATTTCTAATTTGATTTTTTGGCTTTACCCATACTGTGGGATGTATGGTCAGAAATAACCCCTTTTCTTTTTCTTTTTCTTTTTTTCTTTTGAACTTTTCTCATTGGTACCTAAACCAACAGTATAAATTGAAAATTGACTGAAATACCTGTAATATATGTGATATCATAATCTTTTATGCTATATTACACAAATGACACATGAAAATTAAGTATATGATATCACATAAAAAGAAGCTGGTTCAGTTTTGTGATATATCACAAAAATTAAAAACTGCAATATCACACTATTAAGGACATTTTGTGTCTATTCCCACAAGATAGAGTTGTGCTTATAATGAGGGAGAATAAATTCTTATTTATATAGACTACATGTGGGTTCAAAAGGCCTTGATTTTTCCTAAAATATAAGAGAAAGGGAAATGGGCTTTGATAAAATACAAACTAACCTTCTTGTCTATGTAATCAGCCCAGAACCTGGCATTTGCCCGTTCATTTGGGTCTCCAGGCAGCAAGGGTGACCTTTTGGTCCACGTCTCTTCATTGTATTGGACGATGATGAGAGATTCGCAGATGGGCCTTCCATTGTGGATCAAAACAGGGACTTTCTTGTGAACTGGGTTGGATTTCAACAGGAGTGGGCTCTTGTTTACCAGATCTTCTTCCTTGTATTCATATTCAACACCCTTTTCTAACAGGGCGATTGTCACCCTCATGACAAAAGGGCTATCCCACATACCCAGAACAAAAACCTCCTCAGCCATCATAAGTCTTTGGATTTTTTTTCTATGGTCTATGAGAAATTATGATGGGGTGGAGAGGAAGGAAATTTATAGTAGCCTAGGGTGGCCCACCTCAGATTTTGTTTTTCATATCACAGTTTCTGGGGCATTCTATGTTTATTGGCTTGATGTCATTGCATGCGTCCTGGGTCAAGTCCATTGGAACAATTTATGAGTTATTAGTAACAGCGGTGGCAGCCTTGCCTTGGTGTAGGAACCTCATTTAAGAGAACAAGAAACGTGGCCGATATATGGATCCACACTTCCATTGCCAAACCAACTCACCAAGGGTAGATGAGAGGGGGATTTCGGTTGACCTTTCTAATCCAATTGTTAACCCCATTGGAAGGGGAAAATATCATCTTTTAGGTTACTCAATATTCCCTTGTAATTTGATCAAATCCTAGGTTCTTGACTTTTAACTCTTTGTTGAATGTGCAGTGGCTTCTTGATGGAAGGAATGAGGGTGGTCTGACATAAGTGATATGGCCTGTTATAGTCAGTTTGAACTCAAAGTGCTCTTTGGGGCTACTGCCTTTGTCAGGCTTATCTTTGCTACCAACCTGAGAGTCACTGTACTGGTGTGGGCCTGCTCTCCACCTATTGTACCCAAAACTGCCCTTTGGGCGTGCATTTATGTGGATTTAGTGGGTGCGGCCGGAGAAATTAGTTCTATCAGTCATAGACCTTTGGGCCTGTTATAGTCAGTTTGAACTCAAAGTTCTCTTTGGGGCTACTGCCTTTGTCAGGCTTATCTTTGCTACCAACCTGAGAGTCACTGTACTGGTGTGGGCTGCTCTCCACCTATTGTATCCAAAACTGCCCTTAGGGCGTGCATTTATGTGGGTTTAGTGGGCACTGCCGGAGAAATTAGTTCGATCGGTCATAGACCTTTGGGCCCGTTTGTCAATTTATTATTAAAGTAAAAGTAGTGTAAAGTCTTCAGTTTTTTAGATAAGATGTCACATCAAAAGTACATATCTTCAAAATTCTCTATTTTTTTTAAGTTAAAAAGCAATCTCTTTTATCTACTAAATGATAAAAAAAACACCAATTTTTATACAAAAAGTCCAAAAGATTCCTCCCTATTTTTTGTGTGATGGGCCATATCAAAGCCTTGAATTGATTCGGCCGGTCATTGTTCAACCCTACTATACCATGGAGAACAAGGAATTGCTCCCCGTCTCTCACCCAGATAACTAGGGTTATCCTTGAGTATGCACCCTCTTCTCACGTGTGTGAGCAACCTCTTCTCCGTGTGTGGGTCCTTATATGGGACCTTGCCCGGCTACTGTACTAAAAAAATCCTTTGGATGGCGTCCCTAGCCTTAACCTCAATTTTTGTTTGGCCCAAGTACCAGAGGCAAAAAGGAAGAAGCTTGATGATCGTGGAGAAAAATGTATCTTCATTGGATACAGTGAGGAGTCTAAATCCTATAAACTCTACAACTCACTTACTAAAAAGGTGGTGGTAAGTAAAGATGTAGTCTTTAGTGAAGAGGAAGTATAGAGGTGGAATGAAGAAAACACATCCCAAGAAAAGTCTCTTGAAATAGAAGAACAAGAGACACATCCTCAAAATAATGAAGGCCCGCAGCGAGATGACGCAACATCTCCGTGTACAGCATCATCACTTTGAAGGAGTCCTAAAGGACAAGATGGATCATCAGCAAGCAGCTCGAAGCTCTTCCTCCTCCACAACACCAATCAAGATGAGAAGCCTAATAGACATTTATGAGGAAACTGAAGAGACTAACCTCTTATGTCTCTATGCTGACTATGAGCCTCTTACCTTCCAAAAAGCAGTGAACGGAGATTATTGGAGAAAAGCCATGGAAGAAAAGATTCACTCCATCGAGAAAAACGACACTTGGGAGCTTACTACACTCCCTCCAGGCCAGAAAGCTATCGGTGTCAAGTGGGTATATAAGATTAAGCGCACGATCGATGGAGAGATTGATCGATACAAGGCGAGGCTCGTAGCTAAAGGCTACAAACAACAATATGGCGTGGATTATGAAGAAACCTTTGCTCTTGTCACCCGACTTGATACGGTAAGAATGTTTATCTCTCTTGCAGCACATCATAGTTGGAAAATTTACCAATTAGATGTTAAGTCAGCATTCCTAAATGGTATACTTGATGAAGACGTATATGTAGAACAGGCAGAATACTTTATATTAGAAGGAGAAGAGCAAAAAGTATACCGCTTAAAGAAAGCGTTATATGGGCTAAAGCAGGCCCCACGAGCATGTAATGCTTGTATAGACAGCTATCTAGAGGAAAACGAGTTCTCCAAATGCCCGTATGAGTATTCAGTCTACATAAAGAGAAATGCTCATAACATGCCTCTACGTTGATGACTTACTATTCATTGGGAACAGCCCCCATATGTTAGAATAATTTAAGCATGCTATGTTCAAGGAGTTCGATATGACTGACTGCGGACTAATGTCCTTCTTCCTGGGTATAGAGGTCAAGCAACAACAAGATGGCATTTCCATCTCACAGAAAAAATATGTTAAAGAACTCCTTGAAAAATTCAAGATGAGCAGTTGCATTCCTGTAAGCACCCCTGTAGCAACAGGCCTGAGATTGACGAAAGAAGGAGAAGGAAGAGATATTAATTCGACACTATTCAAAAGCCTAATTGGAAGCCTAAGGTATCTCACAATCACAAGGCCAGACATTGTCTATGGTGTCAAACTTTTGAGCCGATATATGGAAATGCCAAAGGAGTCACGCTGGGTAGCAACCAAAAGAATCTTACGGTACATCAAAGGTACCATAAATCTTGGTCTTTTCTATGGCTATGGCAATGAAGCCAAGTTATATGGATATTCAGACAGTGACTGGGGAGGTGATTAAGATGAAAGAAAGAGCACTACAAGGTATGTGTTCTATCTTGGATCTATGGCTTTCACATGGGTCTCAAAGAAACAAAGTAATATAGCACTATCTACATGTGAAGCCGAATACGTAGCAGCCTTAACAGTAGTCTGTGAAGCTATATGGCTAAGAAACCTCCTAGAAGGATTTGACACCCACAAGATGAATCTACAATTATATATGTGGATAACAAGTCTGCCACTGAACTTGCTAAGAATCCTAAACAGCATGGAAGGAGTAAACATATTGACATCAAGTTCCATTCCATTAGAGATCATATAAAGCAGAAGATAGTGAAGCTAGAGTACTGCAGCACTGCTGAACAAGTGACAGACATTTTTACTAAGGCTTTGCCAATAGACACATTCCCAAGACTAAGGACGAAGCTTGGCATGAAGACATTTTATGTATGAAAGATTATGAAAGTCAGTATTTGAGGGGGAGTAATGTCAGTCAAATACTGGCTTTGTAAACAACCCATTTCAAGAGTTATCTGGAAAGACCCAATCCAGATTTCACTCTTCTTGACCTTTCTAGAAAACACATGAGACTTCACTTGTCTAGAATTCTCTTCCACCGACCTACACAAAACATGGTGTGCATTGGGCCACGTATCTCACTTAAGTACCACATGCACTCCACCGACCAAAGTCCCACTGCCTATAAATAGGAGTGCTCAGTCACACTTTGAGAATACAACTCAAGTGTGTGAAGTGAAGTCCAGTGAGTAGAATGTGGACTGAGATTGTTAGTTTATGGTCTCAATACCAAGGGTATATGATGTAATAAATTGATTAATTTCTTTATTTATCAATACAATTCATGATTTTCCTTTCATGAGATGAATGGTGTTTTATATACACTTGCACATAACCAATACAAAAGACATAATGGCTCATGAGATGAACCGGAATCCACAAGTATACCAGATGTAATACATGTGTATGGATGAGATCCACATACAGGAGATATGTATTACAAATCTTATACTTAAATATCTTCACAACCAGTGATGAGATTGGACACCTCATCTGACAAGGTTGCAGCATTTTGATCACTATGAGATAGTGTGATTTATCTCGATCATCAGAATGTAAGATTCTAGATCATGATGCAGGTACATTGGATGTATTGAAGGACCATGAGAAGCACCTTATATACACTGTCTTTATTTTAAGGTCTGCTCTCATAATTCCCTAGCAATAGGCTCATAATCCTGAGACATTAATGAACTCAAATTTCTATCTATTCATTTGCTTTGAGTCACCAATGAGTGAGGCCAATTTTAGGTCAACACCTCGGTGATTTGGGTACTTGATAGTAGAGCTGTGGGAACATTCAATAGTCAAGATGGAATCTATCTTTAATATCCACTTGTGCCAATTAATGGATTTATCATTGGTAAGTGCGCACCCAGTCCGATTAAGAGTTAATTGGATCGGTACCAAATAATCATTATAATTAATTGAGGCTCAAGGATAATAAGATATGAATCTAATTTGGTGGACATGTCCATTTGATCCATGGATATAGATGGAGGGGCCTACTTGTGGTAATTGGAAAGTTTAAGGTCTTCATTGAAATATATTCCTAAGACTGGAGTGCAATTGCATTTATATAGTGGAGTTATTTGCAATTAACTGTGGGCCCGGATTGCACATGAGATGTGGGGTCGCGTGTCCCAGTTGAGCCAGCTTTCTAAGGAATCCCTAGTGGTCCCCACGCTAGCCCAATTTATTAGAAAGATACTAATTCTACTTGAACTCTAAAAGGAAGGTTACTATTTCTATTTGAAGTGAGACTTCTAATAGTGGTAATGGTAAGCTACTAATTATTAATGGAAGTAGGACTTCTATTTTAATTAGAAATGAGAAAGTTACTAAAAGTTGTGGAAGTGAGACTTCTATGGCAATTAGTAAGGGAGATGTTTACTAATTTGTAATGGGAGTTAAACTTCTATTTCAAATAGGAAAAGAGGAGTTATGGAGGGCTATAAATAGAGGAATAATCCTCTCAAATTCGTGCATAATCAATAGAGCACTTTCAGCCCCCTTGTGCAAGAGTTGTACAAGTCATCTTCCTCTCAAAGTTCCCCTCTCTTTCACCTTTGGTTCCTTAGAGTTACTATTAGGGTTTTCTCTTGAGGATTCCACCATCTTCTTGAGAAAAGAGATCTAATACGGGACATAGCGTGGAAGATCAAAAGGAGTTGAAGATTCTGAATTGGATAGTGAAGTTGTTCATCATCAAAGTAAAGAAATCAAATCCTCCATTAGAGCACAACAAAGCTCCAAAGGTATATCTACATCCTTGCATGTTGTGGATTTCGTGGTAGCCTGTTTATGTGCTGTTTTCTATCTTATAGATAGTATATGTTGCTGTACATGGCTATGAGATTGAGGGAATTGCATCCTGGATTGGGTTTGTTGCATTATAGACAATTGATCCCTGCATCAAGTGGGTCAAAAGTTTTTGAAACCTGTCTGGAAGGCCCACCTATATTCCAACAACTGAGATACACTGAAGTGTGTAGTGAGAAATTAGAGTAAGTGTTCCTTTGTAGTGAGTGAGTGTATTAAGTAAAGTGTAGTGAGTGTATTGAGTAAAGTATAGTGAGTGACTTTCTTGCTTGTAAGTGTTAGGCTTAAAAGTGTATTCCTTTGTAATAGTGTATTTGTGTAAAATTTATAAAGTGGGTTCTTGTTCTTAGTGTAATTTGCATTTTGTAATTAAGCTGTAGCTGGTGTGTATCTCCCATTGTCTAAGCTATTAAAGTCATCTTCTAACAAATCTATGATGGTAGTGTTGCGTTATTGTTATCCCCAATCCTTCAAATTCTCTTTTACTTAGGAGTTTGCCTCTTCATTTTTTCTTATAAAGAAAAGTAGGAAGCAATAAAATTATAGAATATGAGCTTTAACAAATTATTTCTTCTTCTTGTAGTTTTTTTTCGGAAATTTCTTCCAATATTTATGATTATGCTAGCAAAAGTTTAGCCCTATCTAAATGAAAATCTTAACTCCGCCACTTATGCATACCTCAAAAACAAAGTTCCTAAAGGATCTGGGCTTATTTAGTGTGCTGTGAATTTGGACTGGAGCAGCCTAATGACATTTACATATCGAACTGATTTTTGTAGCGGTGGTTGGCAGTGATATTCTACAATCTCTTGCCATTTTCGTATCACTAAAGAAGGTGATAAATGCAATTTGACTATTTGCAATAAAGGACTTCTATTCTAGTTAAAAGAGTAGAACTCATAAATCCAACCCATAAAGTTGAGTTAAAGCTAAATTAATACGAGTTAACACTTAACAGGGTCATGTTTCCCTGTTCTTGTAGTTAATTTGTACTTAATAAGCACGTAAGTTCAATGGCTGGGAGGACTGTAAACTGGTTTGGCCCATACTCACATTGTCCTAGATCCATGATCGAGAAAATTGCATTGTCCTAATGAAAGTCTGGTTGAGACATGGGCCTTGAGACTCAGATCCAACCCCATTGATACGGTTCATGATAGCCCTGATAAGGGTTCAATCAGATAAAGGGCAAAAGTTGCTCTGAAGAAGCTGGATTTTAGGATCCAGATCCAGCATGAAAAGAGTTTCAAACCTAAAATTGAGCTCATAGTACTGTTCAATTTTGATGTCAAATTGTATTTTATCAGATTCAGGTAGAAATAGGTTACATTGACACACACCATTATCCAAGTTATCCTTGTTGATGATGTGCTAATTGATATGGGGGATTACTACAATACACCTCATGCTTTCCAATAATTCCAAGTCCCCAGTTGGTCTGATGCAATCCTTCTTTTCCTTTGAACAGGATTTGCTATTCTCCTTGTAAAATGAATCAAATTGGCCGAGCTCAAAACCTGTTCATGATAGCTTGGGTGAACTCGAACCTGACTGCTATCCAACATCACTTACAATGTCTACATCCTCATACAATGTCACAGGAATGGAAGCCGATCTAGGGACCCTAGAGGATAAAAATCCCTTACACCAGTTCGAAGAACAATCATTCACTAGAAGTGCCAATCAAATTATTGATCAGAGTAACATCTACCATTTGAATGAACAGATGAAAAAAAAAAAGTGTGACCAATTCCCCAACTGAATCACATTTCATGCGTACAATCCAACGGTAAATTGTCTAACTGATAGCTGTGAAATTGCAGAAAAGCAATTTTAGATGTTAATGAAGGCATAATTCTTATTTTGTAGTATTCTGCAACCAAGTGTTTATGTGAGGTTTGGGTTGAAGATCGTGGTCTTAACTCATTAGGTGGTGATGCAGAAGCACCATAAAAAAGTGACAAGCTAAATACTTCTCCATGAGAGTGGGGACAGTTCTATCCCGTAATTGGGCCCATAAGCTTGCATAATTAGAAATCTTAATCCATGGTTGCAATTATCACAAATACCACGTACTTCAGCATGTGAAATACTGAAAGGTCTTCGATATAATAAGGTAAAATATCTATTATTTCTCCCAAACTACTATAAAAAAAACAATTAGAACACTTCTATTGATTCAGTTTATTCCTCAAATCCAACAATGCCAAAGCTAAACAGACATAAGATACGAGTTTCAAGTTTAAGAACTTATTCCCTGAATCAGAAGGTAGCTACCAATTCAGCTTCCGCCAACACCTTCCCTCCAATCGAATCCAAAAGCTTCTCCTTGGTCACCTGTCATCCACATTCCCAAACGACATATCCACCCATCAGTTCCATCTGAAACAAACCCTAACTTAGAAAAAAAAATATACAAAAAAACCATGAGTTATTTTTGGTTTCAAAGCTATAAACTTTAGTGAATTAGTGATAGGAAGATCCCATGTCAAATTTACAACTACACTAGTCCAAATCAAAATAACATGGCCCAATGACATCCACTCAATTACCAAAACATGAGTTTTTCATTATGTATTAATGATAATGGATCCTAAAAGCCCATCTACATCCTCAATTCTAGGAGGATAATCCTAAGATAATGTCTAATCATAAAGACACCCGTCTTTATGATTACAAGCCTGATCAATGAAACTGGCCCACCCAATTGACAAATTCAACAAGATCACAACCAATCACATTAATGTCAATCTGCTCACTGACCTTGTTTCCAAGATTCAGATGATCATCCAAGGCATATAGCTTGAACTCATACCGATGGCCAGATGGTGGGGGCTTGGGACCCCTCCATCGGGGCACCTTCCAGTCGTTGGTCCCTTCCTTGATGTCTGCATAGTCTCCACCCACTTCCTCTTCCTTGCCCGAGAAGCCCTCAGGCAGGCCCTTCAAGGAGGGTGATATATTGACCACAACCCAGTGAGTCCAAGGCACGATGGGCCCATTGGGATCAGGTGCGTCGACGTCTTGGACCACAAGGGCCATGCTCTTGGTGTCCTCAGGGACCCCATCATGGGCGGAGCCATGTTGAGGCCCGGCCCCCCCCCCAAGCCTTTGAAAAATGCCCCCCCCCCCCCCCCCCCCCGGAAGCCTTTGAAAAAATCATCTTTAATAATATAATCTCTAATGTCATAAGTTGTCTAACATTGCTATGCAGTAGTATAGTGAAATGACATAGTAAATGTTGTTGCAAAATCGTGATATTGTGGATTGACGGAATATTGATAATCTCCATGTTCCTTAGAGTATATATCTTGATAGCCTGAGACATACAAGATCTTGTGGTGGTGCATGTCCAGGTTGTAGTGAAGAAGTCTCACGCAAATCTACACTGTTTGATATGTTACAGAAAGAGAGAGAGCAGTGGTGCTTCCAATATTTATGAAATATAGGCAGTGTATTCAAAATCACATATTATTAGTGATCCTTCTTTGTTTTGTTCTTTTCCTCTTTTTCTCCATTAATCTCTCATCTTCAGTGATTAAAATTTTGCACGCCGTCTTCTCTATATCCAGCATTTTCAAGGAACAAAATCATGGTTGAACTTATAACTATGTCAAAAAGGAAATTTTAAAATATGATAGTTATAATAATTGGTGAAAAAAAATTTTATTCAAGTTTTGCCCCCCCCCCCCCAAGATGACATCCTGGCTCCGCCCCTGGTCACCCCATGCCATTGTAAAGGAGGTGAGATGTCTTTCTGGGCGCCTTGGCCGTCTCCTGTGTATTTCCTTGGTATCTTCCCCTCGTGGCTTACGGATGGGGACATCAGCTTCAATGTCTCATGCGCCATTCACCCTAACTTGTTCTGTGTTTTGTCTTGTAAAGATTTGGTTGAATTGCTTGAATGAGAGAGAGGTAGACTTCCAGAAATGAGATGGAAGACGACCTGTGGCCCTGGTATGCTATGTTGTTAACTGTGCAAAACTGCTGAGTTGCTGGTTATCGCATCGTAAGACACGTAGTTTTGAATAGGGTGCAAGTCAGCCAGGTGAGGCTGGAATGGTCTGGGTCTCAACTCTCAATAATGCCCGAACCCAACCCAATAGGAGGCTCATCCAAGTAAGATTGAGGTCAAGCATGAGCCACAGCTGATAGGGTTTGTGAGTATAAACAAGGGCAGAATTACCATGCAGCGACCCCGACTCAGTGTAAACTCTGTATGTGAATATTCAAAGTGTATCGTAGTGGGCCAACCGATAGATTAATCACCAGATTTTACACATTAAAGGCTTTTCCATTTATGCCAATTAAAAAGAGTATAGTAAAGAAAGTTAATCCCATATTCAAGATTTAGTTGATCCAATGGTGGCCATCTCACTAATTTGAAGGATAATTTATCATTTGATAACTATAATGGTACTAGGGCTGTGGAGTGGTTTGGATTTTCCAAAAGTGGGGCCCACTCATGTTTTTAACTGG
Organism: Cinnamomum chago; assembly: GCA_038049695.1. Classification (NCBI taxonomy): domain Eukaryota; kingdom Viridiplantae; phylum Streptophyta; class Magnoliopsida; order Laurales; family Lauraceae; genus Cinnamomum; species Cinnamomum chago. The sequence continues at coordinate 10,209,956 of CP142453.1, read as the reverse complement.
GTGCTGCAGCTTATGGTACTTCTGCCCAACTATGCATATCATGCACTAATATTTAGAAGAACTTGTCCTTATTTTACATTAAGAAGCTTTGGAGCAGCCCACAAGGAGAATTTTTTTTAGGTGTGAATTATTGGCATTGTTTCAATCAATTCGTCCTTGCCCATACTTATGGGAAGCATTTCCCTTTCATTGTGTTTTCAGTTAGTTATGAACTCCTGTTCTCATCTTGGAATTTAAATTTCCTTTATCGATGAAGGGCCTTTGAGGCTAGATTGTTGGCCCACAAAGTCTCCGATAAGGAAACGGATCCCCTGTTTGGACCGGGAAGCATTTCCCTTTCATTGTGTTTTATGTTAGTTATGAACTCCTGTTCTCATCTTGGAATTTAAATTTCCTTTATCAATGAAGGGCCTTAGAGGCTAGATTGTTGGCTCACAAAGTCTCCAATAAGGAAACGGATCCCCTGTTTGGTCCAAGCAGGGAAGCCCTGTTTGGACCAATCAAGGGGTTCCACATGGGGTTTAAATGTCACATCCCAACTCTTAAAAGAAAAATTACATCTCTTAAAAAAAAATTCTTCCCATGTGGCACCCCCTGAGTGGTCCAAACAGGGTTTCCCGGTTTGGACCAAACAGGGGATCTGGATCCCTCTGATAAATAGATGCAAGCGTGAACATCTCTCTCCTGCAGGCAGGAAGATTCTCTCATTTAATTAGTTTTGGCCATTTGGTTAACTTGGTGTCGTATTAGTTCCTATGCCATGGCTCTGCCCAACATTCAAACATGCTTAGTCAAAGTTGGCTGAAAAAAAAAAAAAAGGAACCAAGTCTTCGTATGAACAAGGTCAAATAAAAAAGGCGTTATAGTTGCTTGGAATGCTATAGACGTTATCAATGCCATCAAGGGTGGAGAATTGTGGGTGATAAGTCCAATCAATGCAGGCATTAAGATTTTGGCAAGCTCTTTTGAATCGATCAGTTTTGATTATGTGCCTAGGTCTTATAATGTTGCTTCCCAAGAACTAGCTAGGTTAAGCTCTTGTAGGGATGCATTTTCTGAGTGGTCTGGCTGTTAGGCCTTTCCAGGGCTAGTTAGCCTTTGTGGTCTTCTGTTTGTGTCTTGGCTTTTTTTTTAGTTACTTTGTTAGGTTTTTTTGTGTTGGCTAATTTATGGGTTGGACAAAACTCTTGATCCATTGAGTTGTAATTTTTATTTTTAAAAAAAACTATAAGTTTGCTCTAAAGATTGAAAACTGAAAGGATTAGAAGTAAGAAATCTGGGGAAAACTAGAAGTGAGAAAGTCTTGTAAGATTAAAAGAAGAAAGATTGCAAGAACTAGAACATAAGAGTCTGGAAGAATTAGAAGTTTGCTGAAGGAAAGAAATAAGAGCTAGAAAGAATTAAAAGAGCTAAATTTCTGGATCGAGCACAAGGGCCCGCTCGAGCGCCCATTTGCTAGCTAGGGTGGATGTAGACAAAGAGTGACAAATCGCCAGACAGAATGTTGGCCCACTCGAGTGCGCTCTCACTCGCTCGAGTGGACATGGCGCAGAATTCTAAATGAATTATATTTTCTATTTCTATTTTGGGTTAAACGACTTGTTTTAGTCCCAATCTTCTTAGACAACCTTAAGCACATCTTAAAGGCTATTTAAAGAACTCATGGGCTACCCAAAAAAGTGACCTCACATCTCAAAAAGTTCTGAGTTAAAGATTAAATTGAGAGAATTCTTTTCGAAAAGTTCATTTAAAGAGTTGTGCTGAAGAGTGTTTCTAAAGAGCAACTTCTTCTAATTCCCTAGTAGAAGATTATCTTTTTTCGTAGAAGATTTAAGGGGTTAAGCGAGTGTTTGAATCTATTAAAATCAACGGTGTGAAGTCGTTGAAGCGTGAAGCGACATAAAAAGTAACTGCAGTCATTAGGTATGGGATATCTGAGGAGAAATTTGTGAGTTTCTTGTAATTGCAAAATTTATAGTGCTTGATTGTTGATCTAGTTTGGATCCGTGGTTTTTCACCTGGTTAAGATTTTCTACGCTAAATCCAGTGTCCTTGTGGTGTGTGCTTTTTGAGTTTATTTTTTGCTACATAGTTTATTGTTTATTGTATACTATTGAGATGTTTTTTTTTAAATTGGCCAATCTAGAGATCTAATCCCGAAACTTTCTTACTTCCTTTTACCAAAAAAAAAAAACCGTCTTTGTGGAACTCACAAGTCGCAGTCCTTCCTTCAAGAGGGCACATGATGGAGGGAGAATCCAGCAAGTTCTTGTCCAATGAGAGCTTTATATAAGGCTAGCAACACCCGCTGTCAAATTCGACCCAGCCTGCCATTGTTAAGACTTTGGAATCTTCATGTACAGCTAGCTTCGACTAACATGGGTATCCCTGAGATCTTCAACTCAATGCACACTCCATATAAATATGGGGTGAATTTCAAACACAAGATGTGGCATGGTTAACCCATGGCCTATGCCACTTTATCAACCCACGCCTTATGCCGCCCGCAGCTTCTGCGACTCCACCCCTTTGGAACGATATCAACTTATTATTCCAAATTCAATTTTGGCTAAAACAATAACCCGTGATGAACCCCTTTCCTAGGTGGCGGGGATGGGAGGTATGATTAGCAACCAAGTTGGACATGTTAGTTGCTTTCTGAGGTAGAGTATTTGCGGTTCCAACACCCTTAAGGGGACCCATCACATCGATGAGAATAATGTTTTCTTTGAACGATTTTGAATTCAAATAGATGGGTCACGTACATGCAGAGGACGGTGAATTTGTGTAATATGAGACTTTTTGAAAACGCGTAGCAAACAGAGCATATCAGTGAAATAGAGTGAAACGAGACTTATATAAAAGAAGGATTGGGGAAGGGGTTTCCGATTTTCTATTAATATATATTATAGACGTAGGTATTGATTTTGAAATTGGAGTCCAATTTGCTAATTGATTGTAAAATTGGACTCTAATATCAAATTAATTTGAGAAATTAGATCTCAAATCAATTTAAAGAGATAAGCTCTATCAATCAATCCAGAGTCCACTTTTGTTAAGCTTCTTTATGTGAATTCAAATTTTAATATATATCTATTATGGATAGGTGATTAAAGAGTCCAAATGAAAAAATCAACATTGCTCAATAACTCCATCCAACTAAGTTAAAATGAGTTTTATTTAGGTGGATTTAGAATTTTAATATATCTATTATGGTTAGAAAATCCTTAATGTTTGTGATTTTTAAAAGTGGATCCTTAATAGTGATTTATACATATGGCCTCCACATACAATAAACTTTTTTAAAGTGAGCCTTATATTCTAATTCCTAAAGACGGGACATGCAATTTTGCAAATGTTAATTTACATAAGACTTGAAATTTTGTACACATTTATATACAAAGTAGTATTTATATAAATGTCGGGCTAGGCCATGTTTCGAACCGTAAGCCATGTTTCATATTTGTTTGTTTTATATTTATTTTCTCATTTATTAATATCTCATAAAATAGTTACAAATTGGACGTATTTTTATTTTAGGACACAAAATTAGCATATATATATATATATATATATATAAGCCTTTCACTACTTACCTCTTCAATCTTTCTTTCCTTTTTTTAGTCCGTTCGGACATGAATTCCCAAAAATTCAATTCTATGTAAACAAATAAAACGCTTCACTATTTTTACAGTTTCTAATTTAGACGACTGTTTGTTTTCATTGAAGACAGAGATATAGACAGGCAATGGGAACTTGCTGAACAAAATTTTAAATTACTATCCACAGAAATAACATCTCAACTACTTAGCACCTGCATTGTCGGAATACACGAGTCGTCAAGGGCTAATATAAATAACAGCCTGGAAAAATCAAGTCATGTGGCCTTGGCATGTCTCATCCGACGTTTACTTTGACGACTTTTACACTTGTTGCTGGTCCCTTTAATATTCTTCTGTCTTGAACTTGAAATGTCATGCATTATAGGCTAGACTTCATTGCTGATGATAAATTCCAAGTCTCGGTTACATACAGTGGGCCACCCAATTAAATGAAGACATAAGGCTCTTTGTCAACAAAAGTATATATATTATGGGGAAATGGAACCTGTTTGGTCTCCAATCAAGGTGCCACATGGGAGACCAGCCACATCTCATCACTTAAAAAAAAAAAAATTATATTTAAAAAAAAAATTCCTTTCCCATGTGGCACCCTGAATGGACCAAACAAGGGATCCGGATCCATATTATGGCAGGTGGAACAACAATGTAGTAATTGGCAGCCATCGTTCAAGGGTCCAAGGCATAGCAGTCGAGTCCTAATGAAGAGATATTTCTCTGGTTATTAGCGTCAGCACAGATGATAAGAAGCCCTAACATGAAAACGACTGATCAGAATTCTCTAGTTGACCCCAATTCCAATACCAGTTTTTATAGCTTCGCCATCCATCGATTGAAAAATAGGAACAGCATTGAGTCTACTCAGCTAGGCTGAGCTGATCCACTTGCTGCATTGATTTACTGGGCTAGTACAAAAATCAACAAAATATGAAGGCCAGTTTGTTTGCCAGGAATTGAATTCACAAAAAATGGGTTCCATAGAAATAATATTAGAAGGCAACGAGTGATGATATAAGGTGGATGTGTAGATGAGTTAAAGGCTTTTCCATTCATGCCCATTAAAAAAAGTACAGTAAAGAAAGTTAATCCCATATTCTAAATTTAGTTGATCCAATGGTGGTCATCTCACTAATTTGAAGGATAATTTATCATTTGAGAACTACAATGGTACAAGGGCTGTGGAGCGGTTTGGATTTTCCAAAGGTGGGGCCCACCCATGTTTTTAACTGGGTGCTGCAGCTACATATGTTAGTTCTGCCCAACTATGCTTATCATGCACTAATATTTAGAAGAACTTGTCCTTATTTTACATGGGGAAGTTTTGGAGCAGCCCACAAGGAAATTTTTTTTTTTTAGGTGTGAATTAATGGTATTGTTTCAATCAATTCATCCTTGCCCTGAACTCCTTTACCCATCTTGGAATTTTTTTATAGCTATCGGAGGGTTCCCAATCCTTTAAACTTGATTAATTTCTTCGGGTCCAAAAGAAAGCCGGATAAACCCCCTTAGCACCAATGTGGTAGTACAGTTTTGAATCTACAATATCCGGATGCAAACTGTGGTCTTAAGCAAACTGAACTATCCCTTAGGGTTCGAACTTAAAATTTAAATTTCCTTTATTGATGAAGGGTTAGAGACCAGATTGTTGGCTCACCTCCGATAAATAGATGCAAGCGTGAACATCTCTCTCCAGCAGGCAGGAAGATTCTCTCATCTAAATAGTTTTGGCCATTCGGAACACTGTTGGATTGGCCATATGGAGCTGACTGAACGAATGAACGATCGGATTAACTTGGTGTCGTATTAGTTCCTATGCCATGGCTCTGCCAACATTCAAACATGCTGAGTCGAAGTTGGCTGGAGGAAAAGAAAAAAAAAAAAAAGTCTTTGTGTGAACAAGGTCAAATAAAAAAGGTTTTGTCTGCGTTGTAGTTGTTTGGAATGTTATAGGCAGACTCCATAAAGGGTGGAGATTTGTGAGTGATAAATCCAATCATGGCAGACATTAAGTTGATCATGTGCTTAGGTCTTTTAATGTAGCTTCTCATGAACTAGCTAGGTTAAGCTCTTGAAGGGATGCATTTTTTTAGTGGTCTGGCTGTCAGGCCTTTCCATGGTTAGTTCGCCTTTGTGGTCCACTGTTTCTGTTTTGGCTTTCTTCTAGAAAGGTCTTTGTGGGACTCACAAGTCGCAGTCCTCCCTTCAAGAGGGCACATGATGTAGGGAGAAGCCAGCAGGTTCTTGTCCAATGAGAGCTTTGTAAGTGCTGAAAATATCAACTCACAAGATTTGGGGGAGCCTTAGAGGACTTATCCAAGAGACCGGAGCGAACTGAGCTCTTCAGGTACCTGAAAGGGGAGAAGAAGAGGTCAGAGGACCCTGGTTGTGGGCAGCATAGGGCTCTCCGATGGCTAAGTTAGCGCAGAGAAGCTGATCGGAGAAGAGAGAGTTGTAAATGGTTGCATGCATGTAATTGTGTGTGTACCTGGTTGGGTTGTTAATCGCTTTATATGAGAGATCTTGGATATTTGCTGGTGGACCTCATGATTTGACTGCTAGGGACTGATTAGCCCATAGAGTAATCGATGAGAGTCCAATACAGCTCACAGCGCATTAAATGAGGGTCCGATCAGCCCAGACTGTATTAAATGTCAGTCACATTGGGCATGATCTCGCCATGACTTGTTGGCGGCTGGGGTCCCATCGAACCCTTCCTAGGGCCCTGTTATGATATAGCCGCAGCCATTGGATATGGCTCTATCAGAGACTTGGCGAGGATGGACGGCCTGGATGGCGACTGTCCTATCAGCACGTGCCTTTGCCCTGCCACATGTCCAAACATCAGACGTGGTTGTTTATGCCCGTTTCGGGCAATTGCTCCCACCTCGGCTATAGCCGAGCCCGAGACGCACACTGCTCTTGACGGGGAGTATGGCCGAGATGGTGTTCATCAATGTTGGTCTCGGCGCAAGCGTTCTAGGGTTCGTGCCGAGACGCATGTACCCAAAACACATACAGGCTAGCATTATTGCTAATCTTGTGCACTTAGGAGCTACCCCACACGATTGGCCCCTAGCTTCCGACTCATTGGGATCTCGGATTCCTTGGGGCTGGAAGCTATGATTACGAAAAACCGCCAGAGATTTAAACCGCCAAAGATTTTTCGTCTTGACATCCATCAATGACACGTGGCGCTTATTCGACCCCTCTTCGCGTGTTAGGGGTAATCAATCACAATAAATACCATGCTCTAAAAATTGCGGAAGGCGAATTGATGATGCTACGTGTCGTCACCGAATTCATCGTGCTGTCATGCAGGGTACGCATGCAGCCTTTGAAGAGACAGTTTTTCGAATTCCGGAAACGGCGTCATTACTGGGCGCTCTTTTTATAAATATATGTACCCTCTCCCTCTTCTTCTTTTCTTACTTTGCATTTTCGAACATCGCTAAGAACCAGAGAAAATCCAGAGAAGAACCAGAGAACTAGAGAATCAGAGCCACCAACCCCAGAAACTTCAGGGTAGAGCTTCCGTCAACGCACAGCGCCTCCACGATCGTGTTCACCTTCATCCTTGGTCTCTGTTGTAAGTTCTGAGCTTCCATTTTTCTGCGTTCTTTCCTTCTATTAGATCAGAATGGGGATATACAACCACTGGCTTGAGAGTGAAGCGGCTATAGAGGGTTTTAGGACTGCATTTGGGATACCGGACGATGTATTCGTCCGGCGGGCGGACCCAGTAGACTATGTTAGCGGCTCTTTCTCTGACGGCTGGATGCCCATCCCGCTGATAGCCGTCGTCAAGGGAGGCGTTAGGTTCCCTCTGGATCCTCTGCTCAGGGCCTGCCTGAGCATGTGGAACATCACACCTTGTCAGTTAGCGCCCAACGGTTATAAAATAATCATGGGTACCGCTGTGCTTAACAAACACCTCCACACAGACCTCGACGTCCACGATATAGAGGACATCTACGATATCTGCAAGACTAAGGAGGATACATATTACCTCCGAGTTAAGCCGAACCGGAGGGGCTTCGTCACGGCGCTTGAGGACTCGCACAAGTATGCCGGAGACGATCTTTTGTAGGTCTCGGGTAGTTAGGAGTTCGGCGCCGAGGAGGTCGGAGCCTACAGAGTCCCGCGTCACCCCGAGACTGTCCCAAGTATGAGTTCATTCCTTTTAATTTCAATTTTTACCTTCATTCTTGATTCTCCCGATCTGACATTTTTCGTGATCATGCAGACGCTCGACAGAGGAAGGTCGGGCAAGTCGGCTGGAGGAAGAATGAGGCTTGGCATCAGCGGGTCTCCAGGTGTACCAACTTGTGCGAGGCGCTGACGAGTGCCAGCGCGAGCTTCTCTAGGGGTATGTATCTAGTCTCGGCATCAATGAGGGTTTTGCTCGTATATAGTAGACTCGCCTTTAAAGCTTGTCCTCTTCTCTATGGAGGACCGAGCTCACCGCATGATCTGAGACCGCTAAATATAAGTACAAAACCTCTCCGGGTGTCGGAATTGAGAGTAGAGGGGGTGAAGAGAGATAGGCATTGAGTTCCTGCAAGGCATGGTCACATTCCAGAGTCCATTGAGATTTTAAATTTTTTCTAAGAAGCTGAAAGAAGGGACGACACTTATCTGACGATCTGCTAATGAAGCGATTCAATTCGGCTGCCATGCCAGTCAGCTTCTGGACTTCCTTTGCGGTAGTAGGACTCTGTACTCTGAGAATGGCCGAGATCTGATTTGGATTCGCTTCGATTCATCTACGAGTGACTAAGCTTCCAAGGAACTTGCCGGAACCAACACTGAAGGCGCACTTAGAAGCATTGAGCTTATGCTTGAACTTCTTCAAAATATCAAAGACATGCGCCAAATCTTCCAGATGGTTATGTGCCTGCTTAGACTTAACGACCATGTCGTCAATGTAGACTTCAACGGTCTTGCCGAGCTAAGCCTGGAACATTCTGGTGACGAGTCGCTGGTAAGTGGCTCCTGCGTTTTTCAAGCCGAACGGCATCATCTTGTAACAATAAGTGCTTCTGGGTGTTATGAAGGTTGTCTTCTCTTCGTCCGGCCCATACATTGGTATCTGATGATAGCTGCGGTACGCGTCAAGGAAGCTCATCATGTCGTGGCCAGCAGTGGCATCAATCATCTGATCGATCTTAGGGAGAGGAAAGTTGTCCTTGGGGCATGCCTTGTTGAGGTCGGTAAAGTCAACACACACCCTCCACTTACCTGTCTTCTTCTTAACAACCACCGTATTGGCTAACCAGGAAGGGTACTGGACTTCTCTGATCACCCTTGCTTCTAGCAGCTTTTCTACCTCTTCGATCACGGTCTCGATCTGCGGCACCCCGGTTTTGCAGGCCTTTTGGATCACTGGCTTGTGATTAGGGTCCACCCTTAACCTGTGGCACATGACCTTGGGGTCGATGCCCGGCATCTCCTGGGGGGTCCAAGCGAAGACCTCTTTGTTCCGCACCAAGAACTGGACCAACTCCAACTCAGCAAGCTGACTTCTGAACAGGAAGAACTGTTCTGGATCGTTTAGATCGATCCTGATTTCGGTCATGTCTTCCACGCTCTTCGTCTCTAGGTCTTGGCCGACCTCGTCCAGTTTCTTTTCCATCTCGGCCATGTTGACTTGCTTGGGCTCTCGTTCCGCGGACACAACGGCCATCAGACACTCCTTGGACGTCTGATGATCTCCTCGTACCGCAACTACTCCACCCAGCCATTCCTTCCTTCCAACGGAAATTTCAGTTTCTAGTGGTGAGTAGAGGGGACCGCTTCCATGCTGTGGAGCCAAGTCCTGCTCATTATGGCGTTGTAAGGTGAAGGTGCATCGACCACAGGAAGTTTATCATCACAGATGCTCCACCGACCTTGACTCTGAGGGTTACCTTTCCTTTGGGGTACACTGGCTTGGCGCTGAAGCCTATGAGGGGAGTCTGGGCTTCCTGCAAATCTCTCTCCGTCAGGGCCATCCTTCTGAAGCAATCGAAATAGAGGATCTCGGACGAACTGCCAGAGTCGACGAGAATCCTCTGGACAGTGCAGTCCCTCAACTTCAGAGTGATGATGAACGGGTCGTTGTAGGGGAGTTGGACCCCTTCCAGATCCGCGTCCGAGAACCAGATTTTGGGCTGCTCCTTTCGGGCCCTTTTAGGAGCTGAGCCGAGCTCGGCAGCCATCATCTGCTCACTGTGGGACGCCCGCTTGGACTCAGCGCGGGCTCGGTTACTCCCTTTGGGAGGGGGAGCCAGATGGATGACATTAATGATTTTCTCGAACCCATCACTGTCCTGGCTTCTCTCATCTCGGCGCGGGGCCCGGTTGTCATCACCGTCACCCGTCTTGACGTACTCCCGCAGGTGTCCGTCTTGAGCAAGCTTCTCCAAGTGTGACCTAAATATCCTCCACTCCTCGGTTTTATGCCTACTCTGCTTGTGATATGCACAAAATCTGCTCTGATCCCGGGAGGATGGGTCTCCTCTCATGGGTTACGGCCAACTGAAGAACGGCTTAGACTTGATCTTGCTCATGATCTTGTGAATGGGCTCCTTAAAGATGGTGTTGACTGCTCGATACGGGTCAGCGGACAGCCTGGGCTTCTTGCTTCCCCTCGAGGTGAATATCGGAGCCTTCGCCGAACTGGCCGGAGTTCAGCGTCTGTCCAATTCCTCTCTTCGGGAGGACCCCTTGTCCTTCTTCGAGGGTCTGCTATCTCGGTCCTTTTGCACGGTCTCGAAGCTCTCCCGAGCTCGGATCTAGTCGTCCTCTTGGGCAATGTAGCGGTTGACTATGGACATCAGCGTTGCTATGGAGGACACTGGGTTCCTGGCTAGATCCTTACGAAGATCACTGTCCGGCAGCAGGGCGTTCTAAAATGCGAAGATCGCCACTTCGTCTTTTGAGTTCTCGATCTGGCTGTAGACCGTCCAAAACCGCTTGGCGAAGCGAGTGATGTTCTCCTTTCGCTTCATTTTTAGGGCCATAATATCTGCGTCAGTCTTTGGCATGATTCTGTAACCCTGGAATTTTTTCATGAATGACTGCTGGAGCTGCTGCCAGCTCGAAATGGACCCTTCTGGGAGCGCGCAGAACCACTTCAAGGGGAGGTCACCCAGACTGGAGGAGAAGACTCGACAGTTCAGGTGGTCCTCGTCCCCCCAGACGGACATCCTCTGGGAGAAGTGTCTGAGGTGCGCAGCCGGATCCGAGGTCCCGTCATAAGTGACGAACCTCGGGACGGTGAACTTCCTCGGAAGGGGATAACTTTTGATGTCGCAAGAGAAGGGGGACGCGCCGAGGTCAATAGATTCGCAGACATCCCGTTGGTCTCGAACGAAACCAGCCACCTCTAGGTTGCGCTGGACTGTTTGTCTGATGCGCTAGTCTAACCACTCCTGATTGTCATACCTGTCCTCAGGAATGGTCTCCGACACTCTCCTCGAACGACTGCGACGGGTGCTCGAGCCTTCATCGCGAGCTCGGTCGCGCCTCTTCTCGTTCAGGTGATTCCTCAAATCTTTTTCGGGGGGAGCGGTGCGTCTATCACAAGACACCCTCCCCTCGTCTTGTCGCTGAAACTGTTGTTGCCTGGTCCAGCCTGTCGCTCTCTCCAGCTGCTGTTGGAGCTGGCGGATCAAAGCATCTTTTTCTCTCATGGTGGCATTTTGCGCTTGGATCTCCTCAAGGGTGGAATCAAAGTCGTCATCAGGATTATAATCTTCATCACCATCGTCCTCCGGATGATCAGAGAGGACTGGTCCGTCCACCATTGGAGACTTGCTTCGTTGAACTCGACCCAGCGGGAGACCTTTTCTAAACTGCTGTCGAGAATCTCCCCGCCGGAGAGACGTCGTCTCTCCCCTCGAATGCGACTCCGAGCGAAGGTCATGCTCTTGAACGTCGATTTGGACGAAATCACGCTCATCGTAGTCCTCTGCAACAGCTTTCTTCCCAAACCTCTTCTTGGCAGGAAGGAGGTCAGAGGACGGTTCTACACGTTGTGTCTTGGATGCTTCTCCGCCTTTCGCAGCTCTCCTAGTCATGGTGTTAGGGAAGACTAAAAAAACAAACTTCCCACAGACGGCACCAATTGTAAGTGCTGAAAATATCAACTCACAAGATTTGGGGGAGCCTTAGAGTACTTATCCAAGAGACCGGAGAGAGCTGAGCCCTTCAGGTACCTGAAAGGGGAGAAGAAGAGGTCAGAGGACCCAGGCTGTGGGCAGCACAAGGCTCTCCGATGCCTAAGTTAGTGCAGAGAAGCTGATCGGAGAAGAGAGAGTTGTAAATGGTTGCATCCATGTAATTGTGTGTGTACCTGGTTGGGTTGTTAATCGCTTTATATGAGAGATCTTGGATATTTGTTGGTGGACATCATGATTTGACTGTTAGGGAGTGATTAGCCCATAGAGCAATCAATGAGGGTCCAATACAGCCCATAGCGCATTAAATGAGGGTCCGATCAGCCCAGGCTGTATTAAATGCCAGTCACATTGGGCCTGATCTCGCCATGACTTGTTGGCGGCTGGGGTCCCATCGGACCCTTCCTAGGGCCCTGTTCTGATATAGCCGCAGCCATTGGATATGGCTCTGTCAGAGATTTGGCGAGGATGGACAGTCTGGATGACGACTGTCCCATCAACATGTGCCTTCGCCCTGCCACGTGTCCAAACATAAGACGTGGCTGTTTATGCCCGTTTCGGGCAATTGCTCCCACCTCGGCTATAGCCGAGACGCACACTGCTCTTGACGGGGAGTATGGCCGAGATGGTGTTCGTCAATGTTGGTCTCGACGCAAGCGTTCCAGGGTTCGTGCCGAGACGCATGTACCCAAAACACATACAGGCTTGCATTATTGCTAATCTTGCGCATTTAGGAGCTACCCCACACAAGCTTTATAAAAGACTAGCTACACCAGCTGTCAAACTCGATCCAGCCTGCCATTGAAAAGACTTCGGACTCACCATGGGTATCCCTAAGATCTTCAACACCACATAAATATCGAAATGGACCGGGGGGGCAATATGTAAGGGGGCGGATGTGGGTTTGGAGGAAAGAGAAAAAGACATCCGCCCCCTTATGTGTCTTTCTCTGTTTGGACCAAACAGAGAATCCTATTTCCATAAATATATAGGGTGAATTTCAAAAACAAGATGTGACGAGCAAATCCATGCCTATGCCCCTTCACTAACACACTCCTTATGCATGCCCCTTTGGAATGATATCAACTTATTATTCCAAATGCAGTTTTGGCTAAAACAATAACCCTTGATGAACCCCTTTCTTAGGTGGCAGGGATGGGAGCTATGATTAGCAACCAAGTGGGACTTATGTTAGTTGCTTTTTGGGATAGAGTATTTGCGGTTCCAACCCTCTTAGAGGGCCAAAACATATTTTGGCAAAATTTTGCCGCATCATATAAAAGAGAACGATATTTTCTTTGTATAAGTGCTCAAAATATCAACTCACAAGACTAGAAGGAGCCTCAAAGGACTTATCCAAATGACTGGAGAGAGCTGATCACTTCTGGACCTGAAAGGGAAGAAGAAGAAGCAGTCAAAGGACCCTGGCTGTGGGCAGCACAGGGCTCTCCGATGCCTAAGTTAGTGCGAGAAAACTGATAAGAGAAGAAAGCGTAGTCCTTAGGGTATTGGCATGCATGAAAACGTGCGTACCTTATTTTTGGGTGATGAATCCCCTTATATGAGAGAGTTCTTTGGATATTTGTTAATGGACCTCCTGATTTGACTGCTAGGAACAGTTTAGCCCATAGAGCAATTGATGAGGGTCCAATATAGCCCACATTGCATTAAATGAGGGTCCGATCAGCCCATGCTGCATTAAATGCTAGTCATGTTGGGCCTGATCTCGCCTTGACTTGTTGGCGGCTGGGGTCCCATCGGATTCTTTTTTGGGCCCTGCCTTGATACGGCTGTAGCCACTGGATGTGGCTTTGTCAGATATTTGGTGAGGGTGGACGGCTCAGATGGTATATATGTCCCATCAGCGCGTGCCCGAACCCTGTCACGCGCCCAAATGTCAGGTGTGGCTGCCTGTGCCCGTCTCGGGACAAGCTCGTCATCTCGGCCGAGATGCGCATCTCTTTCTTATCGCCTTTCTTGTCGTAGTATATTGCCGAGACGGTGGCCATCAGTGCTAGTCTCGGCAAACGCTCTAGTTTCCATGCCGAGGCGTATGCAGCCGAAGCGGAACTCTAGCAGGGATTATCGCCTGTCTTCACTTAATTTGTGCATTAAGGGATGCCCCCACACACTTTGAATAGATGGGTCACATGTAAAGGATGGTGAATTTGTCTGATATGAGACTTTTTGAAAACGTGTATCAAACGGAGAACATCAGTGAAATGGAGTGAAACGAGACTTTTAAAAAGAAAAGACTGGGAAAAGGGTTTTCCATTTTCAAAAGTACCCTTTGCTTTTAATTAAATCTTTACCTATCCTTTTCACATTAAAATGATTTCTGTTGTCCGAGGAAGAGGGCTGTTTTTACACTAAAAAATCACCCCGGTCTTTTATAGCACTCCTATGCTTACAAATTTTAGGGGGGATCGTATGTGAAAAAGGCTTATAGAAATTTCAATGCCTTTCACTCCTTACCTTTTCGATGTTCCTTTTCTTTTTTCTTTTATGACTGTTTGGCCGTGAATTCCCAAAAACTCAATTCCATCCAAAAAAAAATCATGCCCTTAATGTTTACCCCTTCTAATTTAGGGGACTGTTTTTTTCTTTCATTGAAGACACTAGTCTGGCATTGAGAACTTGCTTGAACAAAATTTTAAATTACTTTCCACAGAAATAACATCTCACCTACCTATCACCTGCATTGACGGAGTACTCTAAGGGCCCGTTTGGTAAATTTACTAATAAAGTCAAGTTAAGTTAAACATCCCATCAAAAACACTTTTTACAAAAATCCCCTCCATCTTTTCCAAAAAAAGTCAAAAAGCAACTACATTTACTCACTAAAAGACAAAAAATCTACATTTTCCCATACAAAAAGTCAAAAATATTCCATTCCAAACAACTAAAAACAAAATATCATCATAACTTACTTATATTTTATTCATTCTTTTCATTTCACTTCACTCCACTTTATTTTAAAAGTAAATTACCAAACGGGCCCTAAGCGTCAAGGCTAATATAAATAACTGCCTGGAAAAATCAAGTCATGTGGAGTTAGCATGTCTCATCCGACGTTTACTTTGACTACTTTTACACTTGTTGCTTCTTGATTATTCTTCTGTCTTTAACTTGAAATGTCATATATTGCAGGCTAGACTTCATTGCTGATGATAAATTCCAAGTCTAACGGTAACATACAGTGGGCCACCCAATTAAATGAAGACTGAAGGCCCAAATCACTGTCGACAAAAGTATTTATTATGGCCGTTGGAACAACATTGAAAAGTAGTCATTGGTAGCCATCGTTTAAGAGTAATTTTTTTTTTTTTTGGGTAAATACATCGTTCAAGTGTCTTAAGCATAGCAGTGGAGTCCTAATGAAGTGATATTTCTCTCTGGTTATTAGTGTCACCACTGATGATATGAAGCCCTAACATGAATACGGCTCACTAGAATTTTTTACTTGAACCCAATACCCGTTTTGATAGCTTTGCTAACGATCGATTAAAATAGAACAGCATTGAGTCTACTCAGTCTTAGTTAGGCTGAGCTGATTCACTTGCCAAAAGGTAAACATGTAGATGAGACCCTCACTTCCGAAGGATCTCACGGCTTTGACTGAAATCTCATTGCTTTCAAACTTACCATGTGTGGTTAAAGCCAAGCTACACATATATGCCTAGGATTAGAATGGGATATTTCTGATGTAGAACTTAGTGCAGTTCAAAACCATCTTGAAGACAACCAAGCAAACAAAACAAGCATGCCAGACAAATAGGATCTCACACTAATCAAGTTGTAGTCCCAACCCTAGCTGGCCAAATGAAAATCCTGCTGCAATAGGTGAATGGTCTTAACCATAGTAATGGAAACTCCATAGGTAGGCCCTACATGAATAGACCGTCCAAATAAAACCACCCCCACACCACCACCACCACCACACAACAAAAAAAAAAAAAGCACAACGAAAATTTGCAATCAAACAGACCAACATTACACTTGCTGTGTTACATGTATGGCATCAATCAAGACTGCCACCACAAAATTCTGTAGAATCACACAAATTACCCGCTGGTCCGTAAAAGCAAATGCAAAACATAAATAAAAAGTAACAGTTTATTGTTTATAACCATGTGCAAAATGTTGGACAAAATCACATCGTCCTATCTAACAAATTCTTCTGTAGTTTGGCTCCCTAGAGAATAAAAAAGAGGTGAAGCATCAGGGCAAGAGCATTCTCTATGTATGGCCCACTTCCAATCCATGTCTATTTTGGTACAAAACACACAAAAGTGCCGTCGCAATGGGTCTCGTTCCTCTTCCTCCTCCGCGTCTGATGTGAACTCCATGAGTTCTTGCTCTAACGTTTCTTCCTCCCCAATCATTTCAAGAAGGGAGTCAATAAAAAACCACGCACGTGTTGGCATAACCATGAACAACATCCTATCCACATGCCTGTTGTACCATCTTCTCCCATTCCTCCAAAATACAAGTGGACCGAAAACCATTCCAATCCCCATGCCAAATCCCAATCCTAACCATATGTACTGCCAATTGAAGTCATTTTGAGCTTGCAATCCTGAACTTGTAGGCTCGGGTGGCGGTGATGATGGTGAGCTGCAGTTAATTGTTAAAGGGGGCCCACATAATCCTGCATTACCTTGAAACGAATTGCTTGAAAAGGTAAGGAATTGTTTGGCCTGTGGTATTCTTCCCATTAAGTGGTTGTACGAGAGGTTTAGTACGGAAAGGAATGTAAGAGATGTGAGCTCTCTAGGGATCCCTCCTGAGAGATTGTTCCTTGATAAATCTAATGATTCAAGCTGCATAAGATTTCCAAATGATGATGGTATTGAACCAGTGAACTCATTCCGAGACATGTTGAGTGCGTTAAGAGATTTGAGATTCCCAATGTCATCAGGTATGCTTCCTTGAAATTTATTGTTTGAGAGGTCTATCGCTGTCAATAAATATAGGCCATTCAAAAACTCGATTTCTAACCCTTTGATAGCAACTGTTACGCTGTCCTGATAGTATCGCGGATTTAGATCCAAGAAATCAAATCTAAGACTTGGCCGTCCAACCTCACCATCCATCATTGCCTTCAAATTTCGAAAGCATTCTGAGGACAAATTTCCTGTAAAACCATTAAAAGATACATCAATGATTTGCAGCCGTGAGAAAGCATTTTGGTCTTCTGAGCGTTGAATGGGACCAAAGAACTTGTTTGAGCGTAGTATAAGAACCCGCAATTGCTTTAAAGTCCCCAACCAAGATGGGAAGTAATTGTTTATCCGATTGTTCCCTATGTTTAGAACTTCTAGCTGTGTGCAATTAGCCAACGATTCCGGCAATGAGCCCTCTAACAGATTTCCATTAAGGTTGAGTGTCCTTAGGCTACATCCATGTTGAAAAGTCTGAGGAATGACACCACGAAATTTGTTCTTCCCAAGATTCAGTACCAAAAGATTGTCCAACTGACCCAAACATGGAGGAATCCAGCCGCTCAAGTTATTGTTCGACAGATCAAGGACGATCAAATTGTTTGCAGCAGCACAAATGGATGGAGGAATTTCTCCTGTGACATTATTTTTAGAGAGCGAGAAGAAAACGGTGAAATTAAGGTACAGAGAGATGTTAGTTGGGATGATCGATGTGAAGTTATTGTGTGAGTAATCTAGAATGAAAATGGAGGGTGGTGGAATTGGCATCGTCCCTTGAAGCTTATTGGAATGGAGGTCGAGAACACGTAACCTACTCCAGGAGAGATCAACAGCATGTGGTTCGAGACCATATAGCATGTTGTGAGAAAGGTTCAGATAATTCATTGATCCATCTCCCATCTTCCATATCCAACTAGGAATCTCACCATCAATTTGGTTGCTGGAAAGGTCAAGGAAATTCAACTTTGATTGATTTCTAAGAAACTCAGGGAATTCCCTAAGGTTGCAAGAAGACAATTTCATGCTGGTAATTTGAGGAAAGGAGGTCTTGGTACCTCTACTAGCATTAATTGACAAGTTATTATTTGAGAGATCAAGACTCGAGAGATTCATGAAATTTTGGAACATGGTTAAGTCTATCGTGTCATTGAAATTGTTGGAAGAAAGCATGAGCACTTTTAACCCTGTGAGCTGAAAGAGTGATTTTGGAATCGGTCCTTGCAGCTTGTTGTTACTCAAATCGAGCGACTTCAATGGTGAAAGAGTGTCAGCAAATTCATCAATTGGTGCATCAAAATGGTTTTTGCTGAGATCTAAGTAGAGCAGTGATGGAAGCCTAAACAATGACGACGGGATCTTTCCATTGAGTGAATTGTTTCGCAAATCCAATTTTCTAAGATACAAAAGGCCATTTTCTCCAAAAGATGAATCTATTCCACCTGAGAAATTGTTATTTGAAAGGACTATTTCTACCACATTCTTCAAGGAACCCAACGATGGAATCCTACCATTGAACCTGTTTGAAGAAAGGTCCAAGTGTATAAGTTGTGTAAGGTTCTCAAGTGACTGAATCTCACCGATGAAGCTGTTGGAAGAGATGTCCAGATGAAGGAGTTGGGAGATGCCACCCAAAGACAAGGGTATCGTCCCTGAGAAGGAGCAAGCTTGGAGCTCCAATCTCTGCAGGTGCCTGAGATTCCCAAAAGAAGAAGGCAATCCTCCAGAAAAATTCGTGCGTGAAAGTGACAAGATCTGCAACCTGCTCTCCTGAGGAAATTCGGGCAAAGACACTGTGAGATGCGGATTGTTCGACAGGTCTAGAATTTCCAAATTCCGCAGCGGAAAGATTTCCAGGGGAAATGCTCCAGTCAAATTGCACGAACTGAGATGGAGGGAAGTGAGATTTGCGAAACCCGCCAACGATTTGGGCGCACGAGAAGAGATATTTACACCATCCAAATAGAGCTCCCTCAGCCCAGAAAGATTCCCCACCACATCCTCAAAATCAGGACTGCTAAAACGAAGAGAAGAGAGACTGTTGAGGATAGAGGAGGAGAGATCAAGCGATTCCAGACTCTTAATGCGCGAAATCTCTACCGGAACGGAGCCTGTGAAGCCTGAATTGGAGAGATTGAGGTGGGTCAGATTCGAGAGAGCACTAATAGAAATTGGGATGGAAGAGTTGAAGTAATTGTGAGAGAGATTGAGATTTCTGAGACTTGACAAAGAGAGTAAGGAGGTGGAGTTTATTGAAGCTCTGATGGAACAGTTGGTGAGGTCTAGGCCAGTCACATGACCAGTGGAGCCGTCGCACGTGATGCCCTCCCAATGGTTGCAGCAGTCGGTGTTGGGCGCCCAAAAAGGCAGGTGGGCAGAGCCGAAGAGGGTGAGCAAAGAGGATTTCTGGTGTTCCAGGCATTGGGCAGATGTTGGGTATGAGAAGAAGAATAAGAAGATGGAGAAAAGAAGATAGACAAGGAAAAGAGAAGGGGGTGGGAATCCGGATCTCATTGGAGGAGGAAACTGAAACTGAGAACAGAAAGTGCTCCTCCAGTCGAGAATGAAAATGAGAAACAGATTGAAGAGAAGAACGTGTGGGAAGTGGGGGGACTCATCCCTCACCCACACAGCCATTATGAGGGTCATTTGGAGAAGGGGAGGTAGTCAAATTCAAAGACGCGTTTTCTGGAGTCAAGGCAATAAAAGTGGTAGTCGGCCCTGATTTTTTTGCCCATCCACAAAGGGCCCCACAGTTTGATCATCTCGCCTGTTGAAATTCATTGCGACGGCACATTTGATTTCAAGTCATGTGAAAAAACCAAGACGGTTGGGATGTGTTGGGTGGTATGGAGTGCCTCATGTTGGGACTCACACATCCGAAAATGGCCTCTCATTTACTTTTCCAAAACCTGGTTTAGAGGTAGAGGAGGAGCATTTATAGTTGCTGCCCGTATAGGTTTCTCTTCGTCATCCAATTTATGGAACCTCCTTTTTTTTTTCTTTTTCAATCGAGCCAACACACATTCAATGCGGGTTAGCCGATTTACCCTGTAGCCAATATTTTCAAATATGAATGCTATATATGAGTAAAATTGTTTGCTAAAGAAAAGCCTAACACAAGGTAGGTAATTAGGTTGGCTCATTCTACATAAAATAAGACTATTCTTTGTAGTAAAATATTAAATCACCAAATTCTTTAAATGATTTTAAATATGTGGGTCGACCCTAACCCAAAACATTTAAAATGGGCTCGGCAGGTTGTAAAGGTCGACTCTAACCAATGTCCATGAAGGTTTTTTTGACCAGTGTCTTGACCCGTAAATATAGAGAATCAGGTTATGTGGGTCAAATGGGGGTCGGGTCGGGTCTGATTATGCCTTTGGCCCTGTAAAAACAACACATTATGGTAGCTTAGTATGAGACACGAACCACAACATACTATAACTGGGTTTTGTAATATTGGCTATGAACTAAAAGAGGATTATTTAACATTTTTAACCTTCAAATCAGGGCTTTTGCAATTGGCGCTGAAAATATTTAACAATTAAGGACCAGCAATAATCATCATCCAGAAATATTAAATGAAGTCAGTTTTTAGTAGATGGCTAATCCTGTAATCCATGATGAGCCTACATGTTTAGTCCATGTCTTTTCTGCCAGTTAATACTGAAAAATACTTGTCTGTTAACAATTTGTGAAGTGTTGCTGGAAATTTGTAAACATTTTGGGACCTTGTGTTCTATGTATTTCTATGTATGTAAGTATACTTATATACGTACATATATATCCGACTCATGAAGGTTTTACAGGCCCAACCTTTCCCAGTAATTTACAGGTTCGAGTCAAAATAAAATCCAATTGTATCATGATCGATCTGTTTAGCTCTCCGTATAATACAACCCACTTACATATAACCGGATCCAACCCAACAACTGTGTGGAGAAGATGATTAGGCCTTCCATGATATAAAACTACACCCAGTGCATATGTGCAATTTGGTGGAGTCTATCTGGATTATCAAATACAATCTACCACATGATCCATCTCTAACCTTCGGGATTAACATGGTTAATTCATGATTATGCCTTATGAATGTACATACCTTAATTGTACCTCATGTAGCAAGGAGAATAAAACTCACATCAGTTGAATAAAACCAGGGCCTGGTTCTGGCCCATGGATTTCATGTCCAAGGATTCAAATACCTGATGTTCTAACCATATATTATTTACATCCAATTATTATATTCAAATGCGTGTGACCAATTTTTTTTTTTTTATGAATTTGTTCTTCTGATTTCAAAAAAACATTTGAAGTAAAATCCTCAACTAATTTCAAACAAAGTGAAGTGATCTCATTTTGAAATTAACCAACTATATTTGTTGGATTATTATTATAGGTTTTGATTTTGATTTTAATCTTTACTTTCTCAATATAATTTAAACTAAACATTATTTTAAAAATATTTTTTTAATATTATAAATTATATTGCCCGTGCTAAACGTGGGTATGTTTTGCTCATTGTAAATTAAGTATGCAACTAATTGAACTTGAATCTATGCGCTTTACTCAAGTCCTAACTTGACCAATTAGTTTAACTCGAGGTTCAAGCTACTTCAAACAAAAAAGTCCAGGTTCACAAGGTTCACATATTGTAAATTATATTATTTTTCTTTTTAGTAGAATATCCTATAGTTGCATTCACTTTTTTTTTCCTTTATCTATTTATTTTGCCTTCCTTTCATTTTCTTTATTTCATGTTAAAGGAAAACATGGCCTGAAATATAAGTGTGAGACTGACTTTAGCAGGCAATTAGGGGTGCCTTTAACAGTTTTTCCGTGACTGAAATATTAACAGGAATTGGTTGGTCGCATAGCACCATTTTACAGTCAGAAATCACAAAATTGGATATATTTTTCAAATCCATTGGAAATAGGTAGATCAATTTAGGGTGAGCTGCACGGTAGGTGGGGCTGCACATTCACTCGAGTTCTTAGAACACAACTATTGTTTGAGAGGTGCATTATTGTTAGCCTCAACATTATTTTGGTTGACACGCATGAAAAACCATTTATTGGGTCCCCATAAGGTTCCTCAGTATATTCTTTTTCCTAGAGATCGAACTCATCTACATATTATTTAAATTCAGTATTATAAATTTTATTAGAGTATTTTATTTAGGAATTAGTTTTATTAGGATTCTTAATTGTATTTAAAATAGTGTTGTCCAGATTGTATGTAAATATGCTTTATGTATGTGGAAGAGTGGAGAGATAGTGGGTTAGTGGAGTAGTGAGTTAGTGGTAAAATAGGCTTAACCAGTATAGAATATGTATAAATATTTGTAGATGCCATATGGTTGAAGATATGAATGAAGAACAACTCAAGGATTTGTTCTGGCCGGTCTAAAGAGTTGTGGTTCTCATTGAATTGAACCTTATAAGGTATCGGTGTCTCTTGAAGTAGACTCTTTCTTTTCCATTTTAATTTTCTGTTTTATTCGTATTTTTTTATGTAAATAGGATGCATTACAAAGCGAGTGGCAATGTCATTTTCATTGTGGGGGAACGGGAAGAGAAGAAGGCAGCCATGAATGAGAAGGAGAGAGTGTGTGGGAGTATAAAAAAGGGCGGACTGTGACACTGGTCGAGTGCCTTGAAGTAGGTCAGGGCGAAAGACTCAAACAATTGAAATGCTCGGTGCCCCAAGGGACCCTTTAATTAAAAAGTTTAAATGGCTATGTCTTAACTTTATTTTAGTCCAAGCCATTTAGATCTATGATAAATGAACGTACTATATATAGAACCTGATGGGCCAGGCCCAAATAGCTCGGCCCACGGTAGTGGGTCGGGTCTGACTGACCCAAGTCCATGATGAACCCGAGTCGTTATCTACCCGTTAAGGGTCCGGTCCGATCCACCGTAGCGGGTCAGATGACGGGTCAGGTCCGGTGACTCAGAATGTGTAACTAGCCTGGTCCAAGAAACCTAACCCATGCCAGTAGGTCAGGGCCGTATGATCTCAAATACAAGTTAGAGGATTGCTTCGTCATGGCGGCTGCTGCTTTTACCGAGTCAGGCGGAGTATTTCCTGCCCACTACACCTGTTCGTGGATGCCCGTTGGAGCCACGCCCGTTGCAGGATCTCATGGGATATCACTGGAGAGTCGCCCCTACTGTTAGGGGACGACTATAAAGCCCCCACCAATGCTTGAGGGGCGACAGATCTGTAACCTTTGCTCAGTACTACTCAATTTGTAATCTCCACACCTCTGATTAGTAAAGAAACAAGGCAACCCTGCCTTTTTGTGAAGTGGACGTAGGTCACTCTTGACCGAACCACTATAAATTTCTGTGCCACGTTAAATTACTGCATTTATTACTCGTTACTTGACCGGTGGTGTTCGAAATCCACTTTTTGGCATCATCAGTTTGGCGCCGTCTGTGGGAATCTCCAAAATTCTCACCTTCCACTCCAGCATCATGGTGACTAACACGAGGTCAGAGAGGCAAGCAGGGGGGAACGAGGATCTTCCGCCAATCAATCCCCCTCCCGGTGCATTGCCAATCAATCCCACCCCCGGTGCATTGCCAACCAATCCTACCCCTGATGCCCCTCCTCCCACTACGCATCAAATGCTGGAGGCTATGCAGCAGCTGATAGCCCATAACCAGCAGTTGATGCAGCTCATGCTGGAAGGGCGGAGGGGAGTACCCCAAGGGGGAGTAGTGCTGCGGCCCCCAAGAGTCCAGCGCACGAGAACTCTCCACCAGGGCGCCCCTCCCCAAGGAGTTCTCCGCATGGATGCCCAGGGAATTCTCCATGCCGAAGGGTCTTCCCAACTTCCCTCTGGAGGAAACCATAACGAAGGTCCATCTCATCCATCTGCCTCTGACGGGGGAGATCCTCACTTCGAAGAGGGAGGAGGCGAAAGCCATAGCCTGGAGGACCGCAGCTATTTCCATGGACCATCTCAGGGAGCCCCCAACCTCTGGGATGAAAAGATCAAGGAAGTGCAAGACCAGCTCGGCAACGTCTGCAACGCTATGAGAGCCCGGGAGGCGGAGACTGTGGAATACCTCGTTGGGCGAACGGACACACCGTTCAAACCCAACATAGTGAATTATCCACTCCCGCGGAGGTTCAAGATGCCGTCCATAGAGACCTTTGACGGAGCAAAGGATCCATTGGACCACCTGGAGACGTACAAATCCATCATGCTACTGCACAACATCCCTGATGAAATAATGTGCAGGGCATTCTCAACCACTTTGAAGGGCTCCGCCCGTCAGTGGTTCTCCAACCTCGCCCCGGCCTCCATTACCACCTTCGGAGAACTAAGCAGAGCGTTTGTGTCTCACTTCATCGGGGGGCGTCGCCACCAAAAGCCAGCCACGCACCTGCTAAGCTTAAAGCAGGATAAGAATGAGAGTCTCAGGAGCTACCTCACTCGTTTTAACGAGGAGGTGCTCCAGGTGGAGGAGCCAGATGATAAGGTGACTATGACGGCGTTCATGGGAGGCCTTCGCTCGTCAAGTTTCTTGTTCTCTATTATGAAGCGCCCCCCGAAGAGCATGCCAGAGCTGCTGGCGAAGGCACAGAAGTACATGAACGCCGAGGATGTCACCAGAGCCAGGCGCGGTGAATCCTCCTCCAAAGCCGCTGAAAAAGGGAGGGAGCGAGAAAGAGAAGAAAGGCCCAATGCTAATAACAAGCGGAGCAGGACGGAGCGGGTACCTGCTCGGGATCGGCTCGGGCCTACTCCACTGAGGGACCGTCAGACCTTCACCACTCTCACTGCTCCCGTCAGCCACATCTTGCTCCAAATACAAGATGACCCGGCCATAAAGTGGCCAGGGAGGATGAAGTCCCCACCTAACCGCAGAAATCCGGCCAAGTATTGTCGCTTCCATCGCGACCACGGTCACGACACTGACGATTGCTTTGAACTAAAGCGGCAGATTGAAGACCTCATTCAGCGTGGCCATCTGCGCCAGTATGTAGCTGGTAGGGGGCAGGGGCCGCCACCACCGCCGCCACATAATCATCAGGAGGAACAGCAGCCAATGGGTGAAATCCGGACCATTTCGGGAGGACTGGCGGAGTCATTCTCCGCCATGAAAGCCAAGGCAAGAAAGGCTAGGCATCCTGAGGAAGCTCTCCCATCCAAAGCACCTAGATTGGGCAGCGAGGAGGTCATTTCCTTCTCAGAAAAAGATTTGGAAAGGATCCAGCACCCCCATGACGACCCCCTAGTGCTCACCGTCACCATTGCCAACTACCAGGTACATAGAATCTTGGTAGACAGTGGAAGCTCTGCAGATATTTTATACGTGGGAGCCTATGACAAACTTAACCTGGGGCGGGAGAGGTTGCAGCCCGTTAAGTTTCCTCTTTTTGGGTTTTCGGGGGAGATGGTACGACCTCTAGGAGCAATTACACTACCAGTCACCATGGGGGCCGCACCTCGGAGATCCACCATCATGGTAACTTTTTTGGTGATTGACTGCCCATCGGCATACAATGTCATTATGGGGAGACCTGCCCTCAATGCATTCAGGGCAGTCATATCCACGTATCACCTCATGATCCGTTTTCCTACCCCGTACGGCATCGGGGAGCAAAGAGGGGACCAGGTAGCTGCCAGGGAATGCTACATCTCCTCGATAAAAGCCAAAAAAGTCCAAGAGGCAATGCAAGTGGATACCTTGGACCCCCGAGACGAAGCCACTACAGAGAGGGGCGAGCCAGTCGAGGCCCTAACTCCGGTAGTGCTCGATGAAAACTTTCGAGATAGGAAAGTATTCATCGGCACCTCCCTCCCTGATGATCTGGTCAACCGCCTGACGAATTTCCTGAAAGATAATCTGGATGTCTTCGCATGGTCACATGCGGATCTTGAAGGAATTGACCCCAAGGTCACTACCCATCAACTCAATGTCAGTCCTCATCACAAACCCGTCCGGCAAAAGCTGAGGGGCGCCTCCACTGAAAGGGCCCGAGCAATGGACGAAGAGGTTGAGAAGTTAATTCAGAATGAGGCTGTTAGGGAAGTGTCCTACCCCGAATGGCTGTCCAATGTTGTGATGGTGAAGAAGGCGAATGGAAAATGGCGCTTATGCGTTGACTTCACCGAACTGAACAAAGCATGCCCGAAGGATTACTACCCCCTCCCAAGGATAGATCTCTTTATCGACGCCACGGCGGGACATGAGCTCCTCTCGTTCCTGGACGCTTACTCTGGGTATAACCAGATCAGTATGCACCCTCCAGATCAAGAAAAAACCTCCTTCATCACTCCGAGGGGGACCTACTGCTACAGGGTCATGCCCTTCGGGTTAAAGAATGCAGGCGCCACATATCAGCGCCTGGTGAACAAGATGTTCCGCTCTCAGATCGGGCGAACCATGGAGGTCTATGTCGACGACATGTTGGTGAAAAGTCTAGCGGCGGCAGATCACATCCAGCACCTTCAAGAGACATTTGATGTCCTCAGGCTTTATCGCATGAAATTGAACCCTGAGAAATGCGCCTTCGGTGTAGGCTCAGGAAAGTTCTTGGGCTTCATGGTCAACAAGAGAGGAATCGAAGCAAACCCAGATAAAATCAAGGCCATCCTTGACATGAAGTCACCTTCCTCGACCAAAGAATTGCAGCGCCTCAACGGAAGGATCGCGGCCCTCAGCAGGTTTGTTTCCAAGTCTGCGGATAGGTGCCTACCCTTCTTCAAGATCCTCCGAAAGGCTTTCCATTGGGGACCTGAAGCTGAAGAGGCCTTCCAGATCCTTAAGGCCTACCTGGTGGCTCCACCCAGTCTCTCACATGCAGCACCAGGGGAGGCGCTCTACCTTTATCTCTCCGCCTCCTCCTCGGCCGTCAGCTCAGTCCTCATCAGAGAACATGACGGGGTGCAGAGGCCCATTTATTATGTTAGCAGAGCCTACAAGGGGGCAGAGTGCAGATATTCCGACCTCGAGAAACTTGCCCTCGCCCTTATCTCATCGGCAAGGCGTCTACGGCACTACTTTCAGAGCCACACAATCATTGTGGTTACTGATCAGCCACTGAAAAGGGTACTCGGAAAGCCAGACCTGTCCGGCAGGCTCCTCAAGTGGGCAGTAGAGTTGGGTGAGTTCGATGTCCAGTACATGCCTAGGGCTGCAATAAAAGCGCAAGCCCTGGCTGATTTTGTAGCTGATCTCACACCCCCTGTACGCCCGGATGAGCGGGTTGAAGCTTCAGTCCCCGAAGCCGTCCAAGATGACAGTCGTGACCTCCACAAGCAGAAAGGACCCAATGTACGAGGCACTGGAGATCTTCTATGCCAAAAGGACTCCACGAACGCCCAGAGACTCACAGGGGCGCCCACTCCTCCCATGGACGCCCAAGATTCCCTGGACGCCCTCTCTCCTTCGGGCGCCCCAAGCCCTCTGGGCGCCCAGGGGGTCTCCCCCACTGGCGCCCAGGGGACCCAGAAACCTCCTTTTGTGAGCGGCGGTGACAGACGGTCAGACAAATTGGATTCAGACTATCAGATCCTGTCGCCGCAACCAGATTGGAAACTATATGTAGATGGCTCCGCAACGAGTGAAGGAAGCGGGGCCGGATTCATCTTAATCAGCCCTGATGGAACACCAATGAAGTGTGCAGTGAAGCTCCTTTTCAATGCCTCAAATAATGAAGCAGAATACGAGGCTCTTCTGTCCGGCCTCAGAATGGCAGTCGGGATGGACTCCCAGTCCCTCGTTGCCTACAGCGACTCCCAGTTGGTGGTCAACCAAGTCAAGGGCGATTTCGAAGCAAGAGGTGTGAAGATGCAGAAGTACCTGGACCTGGTGAAAAATCTAATCCCGCGCTTCCAACGCTTCAAAATCTGCCACATTCCTAGAGAAGAAAATATGGCGGCAGATGCACTTGCCCGGTTCGGCTCCTCATTAGAGACCACGCCTGCTCACCCAACGTTCATCGGATACCAGTTGGAGCCCAGCTCATCAGATCAGGCTCCGTGCATCCACTGTACTGCGGGGGAGTTGAACTGGATGAGCCCCATACGTGCCTATCTTCAGGACGGCACAGAGCCGGACGATCCACTTGAGGCGAAAAAACTCAAAAAGCGGGCTTCGAGGTACACCATCCTCCAGGATATGTTATACAAAATGGGTCATTCTCTGCCACTGCTTCGTTGCCTTTCACCAGAGGAAGCAGATTATGCCCTCCGTGAAATTCACGAAGGCATCTGTGGCAACCATTCAGGTGGGCGCTCCCTCGCCCTTAAAGCCCTTCGGCAAGGGTATTTTTGGCCTACTATGGTTCAAGATGCAAAGGAGTTTGCTCAGAAATGTGACAAATGCCAGAGATTCGCCACTGTACCTAGACAGCCACCAGAGGAGCTCACCACAATCTTGAGCCCGTGGCCTTTCTCCAAGTGGGGGATCGACATCCTGGGCCCCTTGCCTTTGAGTAAAGGGCAGTGCAAATTTGTAATAGTCGCGGTGGACTACTTTACCAAGTGGGCTGAGGCAGAACCCCTGGCGAGAATTACGGACTCAAAGGTCAAGGACTTCATATGGAAGAACCTAATCTGTCGCTTTGGGGTACCACACGCCCTTGTCAGCGATAATGCAAAGCAGTTCGACAACAGACTCCTTAACACTTTCTGCGCCGAGCTCCAAATAAAGCAGCCCCACTCCAGTCCGGCGCACCCACAAGCAAACGGACAGGCCGAAGTGATGGTACGCACCGTCCTCCGCAACCTCAAGACAAGGCTCGAAAGAGCGAAGGGTCTTTGGGTTGAAGAACTCCCGGGGGTATTATGGGCATATCGCACTACCCCTAGAACCCCTACGGGTGAAACTCCCTTCTCCCTCGCTTTCGGAACTGAAGCGGTCATCCCCGTCGAAATTGGTGTGCACTCCCTAAGGGTTCATTTTCATGACCCCGTTGCCAATGAGGAAGGGCTCCGTCTCAACCTCGACTTGCTAGAGGAGGCAAGGGAGATGGCCATGATCCGAAACGCGGAGTACAAACGGCGCATGGCTAGGTACTACAACTCGAGGGTGAGGCCTCGCTCTTTCCAGCCCGGGGACTTGGTCCTTAAAAAGGTAATCCTCGCCACCAAGGACTCTCGCGAGGGGAAACTAGGACCCAATTGGGAAGGGCCCTACCTTGTAACAGAGGTAGTAAGGCCAGGCACGTACAGACTTCAAGACTCCGAAGGGAAGGATCTGCCCCATCCATGGAACGCGGAGCACTTGAAGAAATATTATCAGTAGGAGGGCTCAGGAGGAGCCTTGTCTTTGTCAGCCTTGTCTTTGTTTGAATGCCATGTGTAACAAAAAGATGGTATGCAATGTGTTACATAAATAAAAGGAAAGCCAAGCTTTTATTCAATTTCAATTCCAAAGAATTTCTAATAGATTATTATGGCTGTACATTGCCATTAAAAAAAAAAAAAAACAATATATATGCAAATGTCCTGTATCTAGTCACTCTCCAGATCGTCGTCGTCATTCTCTTCATCATCTCCATCGTCACCCTCGCCATCCTCTTCGGTGCTCTCTCCGCCATCGGCAGGCGGTTCAGTAGGCACAAAGCGCGAAAGATCGAGGGAAGGATACGCAGTAGAAACCTTTCCCCTCAGCTCCTCATAACCATCAATGAAAGCGTCGGCCACACTATCCGCGACGTCCTCCTCAGCTTGGGCAGCTCTCGCCTCAGCCTGACTAGCCTTCTCCTCGGCCTTCGCCGCCCTCGCCTCAGCCCGGGCCGCTTTCTCCTCGGCCCGGGCAGCTTTCTCCTCGATCTGGGTGGCCCTCTCGTGCGCCAACCTCGCCTCTCCCTCTCTGAGTAAAGCCTTCTCTAGGGCTTTGGCAGACTCAGCCTCGCTGCTTGAGGCCCTCTCGCGGGTCCTCTCCAATTCAGCCTCCAACTCAGCTGCCCTCTCGCGCGCGGCTGAAAGCTCCATCTCCAACTTGGCTGCCCTCTCGCGGGCCGCCGAAGACTCCTCCTCCAAAGCTCCTTTAGAAGCTTCAAGAAAAGAAATTCTCTCCTGAGAGGCAGAAAGTTGTCTCTTCATGCCTTCGTTACTCCGCCTCAACTGGCTATGGGCCTCGGCCCTTAACAGCAAGCAGACGGACGCGTTGGAAACCTGGAACAGGCAGGAACAAAAATCAATGAGAACATAAAAAAAATATATATATACGTCAAGGAAGAGTTTTGTAGAAGAAGGAATCAAACCCCTCACCTGAGCCATGCTATCTAAGAAAGCACTTATGACCCTCTCAGTGCCCGCATTGTTAAGTTCAGCCACCTCTGAAGGAGTGGCGACTCTCTTCAATCTGTCTCGAGTTGTTAATGAAGCTCGAGGTGGTGCACTTGCAAGATCTCCAGGGCTTGAGGGCCTAAGTGCGGAACTATCTCTAGGGCCTGAGGGCCTAGATGCAGTACTATCCCCAGGGCCAGAGGGCCAAGATAGGGAAGGTACTGTCGAGGTCGAGGGTCCCTGAGGGGCAATCCCCACTATAGGAGCAGCCTGCTGGAGTGTAGCTCCTGGGACTGCCACCTGCACTTGCACCTGATCTGACCTGGCGGAAGAGCTAACGTTGTCTACAAAAGGAGTCCCAGCATCGCTAATCCTCATCGCCTGGGAGGGTGAAGTACATCTCTTTGAAAGACGGGCCCCAACTCTATCCCTGCTTACCACTGCAGAAGCAAACACAGTCATTCGGGCACATATGAATAGCAATGACACCAAATAAAAAATATATATATAGCTTTTCTTTTCGAAGAAGTTCTCGGAGAGGGCCCGCCAATACCGTTGCTACCTCTAGGAAGGAGGGTATCCAAATCCTTGTCGTGATGTGCCCTCACTGCCTGTAGCCTCCGCTCCTGATCTGGAGACAACATTGGGGACTCTAAAGAAACACGTTAATAGGAGTACATATATGAAAGCAAAAGTAAACGAAGGATCAGTAGAGTACCTAGTTTCTTGGCCTCCCTCCACTGCGTAGGTACTAAGGCCCGGTCAGCATCAGAGGCCCACTCACCGCCAACGAAGAAGAAGCGGGTCTTCCAGCTGTGACAGTTGGAACGCAGTCCTGTTAGAAGTTTACCACCTTTCGGGTAGAAATAATACCATCCCCTGTTGGGTGCCGGGGATTCCATCAAGCTGTAGGCGGCGTGGAACTCAACAGGGGAAGCGTCCCCGCGATGTACCTTTCTCCATAAGGCGAGAAAGCCAATTAGCAACCTCCATCCGTTGGGAACTAGCCGCCCTGGGGTCAATAAGAAGTAATGGAGGATCTCGCAAACAGGAGATGGCATAGGAAACCTCAGCCCCGCCTCAAGCATCTCCTCGTAAACCACAATATCACCCGAGGAGTTTTCACTCGCATCCTCATCTCCGTCAGCCCGTCGACACAGTACCGTGGGAGGAATACGGTATGAAGCAACAAGTCTAGCAATTTCTCCGTCTGAATTAAACGCACTAAAGATGGTGTTTACCTTGGAGCCATTGTCCTCCACGACTACTTTCGTCTGATACTTCTTCGGGCGAGGGCGCAGCCTGTCTAGTATACCGGTAGAAGGATGGCCCCTCACCTCAGGATCAATGCAAGCCCCAGCTCCTGAATCTCCTACTACTTGGAACGATGCGCTCCCCGCCGTGGCTGCCTGAACATCCCTCGCCTGGGTAGTGCTCCACGCCCCTACTAAGAGGCATCCACCTGGCATCACCGAGGTGCCCGTAGCGCCCGCTGGGGCCCCCTCTTCCGACCAGGACGCCCGCACGGGGCCCCCTCCTTTCCGCTGCCACGGCAGGGCGCCCCCCTGCTGCTGTGACAGGACGCCTCGGCCACCCACGCCCACGGCCTGCCGCACCTGGTCGCCCAGGGGCCCCGCCTGCAGCGCCTCGCCTCCCGGGGCGCCCGCCCGCGACGCCTGGTCGCCCAGGGGCCCCGCCTGCAGCGCCTCGCCGCCCAGGGCGCCCCCGCCTGGGGCGCCCGCCTGCCGTGCCTCCCCGCCTGGGGCGCCCGTCGCCCGCAGCGCCTGGCCGCCCAGGGCGCCCGCCTGCAGCGCATTGCCGCCCAGGGCGCCCCCGCCTGGGGCGCCCGCCTGCCGCGCCTCCCCGCCTGGGGCGCCCGTCGCCCGCAGCGCCTGGCAGCCCAGGGCGCCTGCCTGCCGCGCCTCCCCGCCTGGGGCACCTGTCGCCCGCAGCGCCTGGCCGCCCAGGGCGCCCGTCGCCCGCAGCGCCTGGCCACCCAGGGCGCTCGCCTGCATCGCATCGCTGCCCGGGGCGCCCCTGCCTGGGGCGCCCGCCGCTTGCCGCGTCTCGCCACCCGGGGCGCCCCTGCGTGGGGCGCCCAGCACCTGCTTGCTCACATCCACGCCGCCTGCGACTGGGGCGCCCTGTGCTTCGTCACCTGTGTTCAAGACCCGCTCAGCCACGATCACCATGCTCGTGTCCCTCATGCCTGCACCTCGTCCGTCACTGGTGCCTCCCAGTAACCCTCCTACTTCTTGGTGCTTCATATACCCACTCTCTCTCCTTTTCTTGAGCAAGAAGAAAGCCTAAAGAAGATGAAAACAAAAGCAAAGTGGGCAAGTAGCCTCTCTGTTTATAACCTTTACTTTTGGGTTTTCAAATGAGAGAGGATACTAATCCAAGAAAACAGAAAGAGAGAGTCCTATGCCTGAAAAATTCTGCAATGGAAATCAAAGAAGGAAGAACACTGTGATTTTTTGGTCCGGGGGCGCTGCCCCCGAGCCCCCAGACCCCCGCGAGCTGACCGGTCAGCTCGACCACCGCCGGGGGCGCTGCCCCCTGGACCCCCGTCGGGGGACACCCCCGGACCCCTCTGCGGAGGGCATATATTAAAAGAGGGTTCAGTGTTCAGAAAAGTTACAAACCACTCAACATGAAGAAGCTTAGATTGTACTAATGTCTCCCTTTCAAAGTCCTCTTTGACGCGAGACATTGAGGGGCAAATGATGGGCCAGGCCCAAATGGCTCGGCCCACGGTAGTGGGTCGGGTCTGACTGACCCAAGTCCATGATGAACCCGAGTCGTTATCTACCCGTTAAGGGTTCGGTCCGATCCACCGTAGCGGGTCAGATGACGGGTCAGGTCCGGTGACCCAGAATGTGTAACTAGCCTGGTCCAAGAAACCTAACCCATGCCAGTAGGTCAGGGCCGTATGATCTCAAATACAAGTTAGAGGATTGCTTCGTCATGGCGGCTGCTGCTTTTACCGAGTCAGGCGGAGTATTTCTTGCCCACTACACCTGTTCGTGGATGCCCGTTGGAGCCACGCCCGTTGCAGGATCTCATGGGATATCACTGGAGAGTCGCCCCTACTGTTAGGGGACGACTATAAAGCCCCCACCAATGCTTGAGGGGCGACAGATCTGTAACCTTTGCTCAGTACTACTCAATTTGTAATCTCCACACCTCTGATTAGTAAAGAAACAAGGCAACCCTGCCTTTTTGTGAAGTGGACGTAGGTCACTCTTGACCGAACCACTATAAATTTCTGTGCCACGTTAAATTACTGCATTTATTACTCGTTACTTGACCGGTGGTGTTCGAAATCCACTTTTTGGCATCATCAGAACCCGTTCAATTTCTTGTGGCTCCCAGCATTTACTTGTGAGTTGAAACATCAACACTTTCTTTTTTTTTTCTTTTCCTTATTTTTTTTAAAGGGAGAGATTTCATTTAAAAGAAAGAAACACCAAACAAAAGCCAACCTAGGGACAATCCTACAACACAAACCCTTCAGAAATAGATACGTGTTCCTAAGAATGACAAAGCCCATCCATTGTTTATATCCTGATAACTAGAGAGACAAAGTTTTGCAAACCAATGAGCCTCCGAGTTAAAAGAACTAGGAATAAAACAAAGTTCAACATAATCAAAAGTCAAAGCTAGCTTCTCGATTTCATCAATAATTAAGTTGATTGTACGGTCAGGTTCGCCGTTAATAGCCTTAACTACTTCTTTGACATTCGTGAGCGCAACAATCCTTGCATATCCATTTTCGTATGCCTTTTTTTTTTTTTATTGATGTGAGAAGTGCTCAGGTTTTGTTTTCTTAGATGAGGCGACTCTCAGACCAATCAAGGCACCTGCATTCGCAACATTTCCTTTAGTCATAGCAGCATAACCAAAAGAAGATTTTCCATTTGCCAGACTTATAAGCGGCATATGTGAATACTAAAGTTTGCTCCTTTGGGCTGATAGCTCTGAAGGGGTCTTGAATTGTAGATTTTCTCTTATCATTACTTGAGCTGAGTTTAGAAAACTCATCAACCATGAAATTAACAGAGAAGATTATATTGATTGGATTCAATTTCTTCTCCTTTGAATAGGAATTCATTTCTCGCTTTCCATAAAGACCACCACATTGACAAAATCCACATTCTAGTGTGATCATTTCCCCAAAGTAGCAACTAATTGACAATACTCACACAAGTCCTTCCACCATTACTCTAACTACCTAACATGAGAGTTATGAGTTAGCAGGCCTAAATGGAACCAGACCAACATGCTCTAACAAAATCATGTTATTTGCTGGTCCTTTTGGCCTCAACATTTGGGGCCTCAGCATTTACTGTTCGTAACATAACTCTATAACTCAGGTAACCACACCGAGGACATTTGAGGCCCTAGCATGTTATTCTCTAACTCTCTAACTCCCTAACTTGATAACAGGAAACCACACCCAGGACATTTGAGGCTGCCGTGAAGGAAACGGAGTACACATGCAGATTTTGCGTCCCTTGTTAACTCATACCCTATCTCACACTTTCCTGAGTTTGATCTTTGGATTTGTCACTTTTCTCATGTTTGGGCTTCTCTTTCCACGTGTGCATGGGCTCTCTATCCTATCCACCGGGCTTCCTTCTCGCCTCTTGCTCCATCTTTCCAAACCAAGATTTAAGAGCATTTAATTTTTGCTGGTAAATGTCTTTTTCTTCTTTTGGCCTGGAATACTTTTCCAAGTATGAGGAAAATACAATTATTGCTGGTATCTGTATTTTTCTTCATTTGGGGCCTCAGCATTTCCTTTTCGAATCTGAATTAGAGAAAGCAATTAATTTTTCAAATTAATCACAATTAACCCATTACAAACTAAAGTATTTAATTGTATATTTTACTAATAATATCATAAATAGTCTTAAAGTTTGCCCCTCTTTCCATGTGGGGAACTTCTCTTCCTATCTGTGTGGCTATATCTCCCACTCACAGGCTTTCTTCTCACTTGTGTATAGAAATCCTCTTTTTACTTGTGTGGGGCTATCTTACTTCATCTTTTCAAACCAAGATTTAAGAGCATTTAATTTCCACTGGTAAATGTCTTTTTCTTCTTTTGGCCTCATCGTCTACCATTCCGAGTTAAAGAGGAAACCTGGGCTGGAGAAAGCATTAAATTCTGATGGTATCCGTCGTTTTCTGTTTGGGCCTCGACATTTTACTTTTTCGAACCTGTGTTAGAGCAAGCTTTTTAATTACAGCTGATATGCATCTTTTGGGGGCACCTCATTTGAAACGATTCACTTGTACGTTCATTCGGAAAACGCATCCTACTTATGAAGCCTCACATTCTTTCCCGCAGGCTCTTCTACTTTTTGTTCAGTTCATGAGGTTGTTGGGTGGTGCTACATATTCACTCTAGGTAGGGAGGAGGTCCACAACCATCGGTTGAGGCATCCATTGTGCATTTTGAGCCTCAAAATTATATGGTTGATGCACATGAACCACTTGATTTTGTTAAAAATTGACACGCTAGAGATAATATTGGGTTGTTAGGATTTAGCTAGTTGGATATTATAGATAGGTTTGAACTTGAATAATAGTTGAATGGGCTTGTTACCAAGTTGTAATATTAGGTAAAAGTTTTGATGGTATCTGAGTTGTGGCCCTACTGGTAATCTTACAGCCAAGCTGACAACCACAACAACAAATTGCACTTTTAGCGGCGAACTTTTTCGTCGTCAAAACTCATTAAAACGTCAGTAAAATACTTTAATGACGAAAATATTTTCGTCGGCCAGACATCGGAAAAAAGTCGTATAAGTGAACATTCATTCGGAAATGGCTTTTTAACGACGATTATTTTACTTTTACCGATGAAAAAAACACGTCGGCAAAACTATTTTACATATCTAAAAATTTAATAAATACTTTTACCGATGTTTTTTTTTCATCGTAAAAAAATAAAAATAAATAAATAACTAAAAACACATTTACAGACGTTTATTTTGTCGGAAAAATAAAAAATTAAATAAAAAGGAAAAACACTTTTACCGACGTTACTTTTTCGTCGATAAAATAAAAGGAAAAATAAAGAAAAAATCAAAACACTTTTACCGACGTTTTATTTTCGTCGGCAAAAGAAAAGGAAAAAGAAATAAATAAATAGGAAAAGCCCTTTACCTATGTTTTTTTTCGTCGGCAAAAGAAAAGGAAAAATAAATAAATAAATAGGAAAAGCCCTTTACCTATGTTTTTTTTCGTCGGCAAAATAAAAAAATAAATAAAAAGGAAAAACACTTTTACCGACGTTACTGTTTCGTTGGCAAAATAAAAGGAAAAATAAAGAAAGAATAAAAACACTTTTACCGACGAAAAAAAACGTCGGTAAAAGTGTTTTTATTTTTTTAAATATTTTTTTTCAATATAATTTTCATGTAAACCTGTTCATACACCTGTGTCAAAAAATAAACCTGTTCGTGTACCTATATTCAATATAAAAAATGCATGCAAACAAAAGTTGCTAAATAAACACTAAGCAAATATTACAATCAATCTTCATTTTTCATCAAATCATTCATCTCATTAAACAAATATTACAATCAATAATGATACAGTCCCATATAAATGTCTGATATACATACCCAAATAAACTAAAAAAAATAAAACACATTTAGCTCTACAACCGCCACCCCAAAGCGTCCATCAATCTGCAATGACAAAAACAACATTAGAATCTTTTCAATGAATTAGATTATAAATGAAAGATAAACATGCATATATAAAAATCTTTTCCTAAGTTTTCCTGCGGCCTGTTTTCCAGCCTAAGTGTTGAGAATTTGGTGGTTTTTGCGTCTAATTCGTTAACCAGAAGTCCGATTCGCTAACCATCAATTCCTAAAAGTTACTTTGGCCTTGAACAAGGTACCTGATAAGAGCATAATATTTAATATTTTTAATTCCTAATATTTAGTTTTATCACGTATTTTGTGTTTAAGTGTGTTGATTAATATGTTTATTGAATTAGGGAAGTATAGAAGGTAAAAGAATGGATATGGAATATATTGTGCAGGTTTTCAGCTTTTAGGCAGATTTGATCCCTGGAGCTTCAATTAAGGCTTGGATGGCGTTAGAGTTTCAGAACGAGAAAGTGGTCTTCATGAAGTTTTTAGAGGACATCTTAAGCTTTTCAGAAAGGTCTGGTTCGCAAAAATCCAAATTCGTTTGGGCCTCCAAACGTTGCTTTAAAATCAGGCCTGGAAAACTGATCCGAGATTTCTGTTCGAACCAGTAAACTTCAGTGGGCCATAACTTGAGTTTCTGAAGTCCAAATTGGGTGATTCAAAACCCTAGAAACATCTACACATCCAGGACTACAACTTTCATGAAGAGATCAAATCAAGATTTCGCCGTTACATGATAGGAAAACGCCTCACAAGTGTGGCACAATTTTTGGGATTTCTGCCAATCCATTTTGAATTACCTATAATTTAGGGATTTGATTTGTACACGTTTTGGAGAAGCTATCATATGTTTTGTACATCTATTTAAGGCTTCTTTAAGTGGGGTTGAAAGCAGAGGACAGAGGAGAGATAAAAAAATATTCTAGGTTTTCATATTCAAGCATGTCAGGCTAGGTTTTTCAATTCAATTCAAGGGGATTTCGAACCTTCATTGCAGTTTGATGGTTGAGTCAATTCAGTAACATTATTTCTCCATTCTCTTATGAAATCTCTTCATGATGATCTGTTTTAATTGTTTTTATTGATATTTGGTTTGGTCGATTTAATCAGGGCCTATTAGATTGATCATATTATTGTTCATTGCTAGATTCGGGAATTATATTATGTAATTGATATTGTTCCAAATCGATTGTAGTAAATGGTGATATATGATTGCGGAGAAGCTTTCGTTTATTACTATGATTATCATGAGTTAAGTTAAACAGTCCGAACTTGCGTGATTGTTGCTTAAAATAATCTAATTCCCTAGATATTATTGCTGCCATTATATTAAATTTAGAGAACTTGTTTTAATTGTATAATGGTTAGAATCTAATGAAGAGCTTGTTTCATTAGTGAGGAATTAAGGGGAATTTTGGGTTGCAGAGCTTGTTGTTACCTAGGATTATTAGTTTCATTGAAGGGTAGAATAATGTTACAATTGATTAATTATTCCATCAACTGTGAGGGTAAGATTGAACTGAAGAACTAAAGCTTTGATTCATTGATTTTTGTTATTAATTTAGTTTTATTTTAATCAATCATAATCAGTTTGACCAAAATTCCAAACCACACCCCCCCCCCCCCCCCCCCCCCCCCCCGCATTTAGTGTTTTGTTAGAATCGGTTGGAATAAATTAAAAAAAAAAAGTGAACACTCTCTGTGGGATCGACCCTTACTCACCTAGCTACTGTGTTTGTCTTTTTTTTTTCTTTTTTTTTTTTGTGTCGTATCTAGAAGTAAGGTTTTATATTTTGGAGTGTTAACAACGCGCTTCCAGTACCTATGCTGGTTTTTGGGCAGTCCGATGGCCGTTTCCCGTTTTACACATCCGACGGGCTATTTTTAAGACAAAGTTTTAAGAATCCAATGTTTTTAGGTCTAATTCGTTAACCGGGAGTCCGATTTATGAGCTGTCAGTTCCTACAAGTTAATTTCAACTCAAGTGAGGTGCTCGTGCCGATTTCTGATCTTTTCGGAGGCCGGTTCCCGTTCCGGACCGCCAGTGGGCCATTTTCGAGCCTAAGTGTCGAAAAATCCGATGTTTTCGCCTCTAAATCTCTAACCGGGAGTCCTATCTGCGAACTGTCAATTCCTACAAGTCACTCTACCATCGAGCGAGGTGCTCGTGCCGATTTCTGATTTTTACGGGGGCCGGTTCCCATTCTGAACCCTCGGCTGGCGGTTTTCGAGTCCAAGTGTTGGAAAATCCTATGTTTTCACTTCTAATTCTCTAAACGAGAGTCCTATTTGCGAACCGTCAGTAATTCTAAAAATGTTACTTTTTACCGACGTACATAGAAAATGTTAGCAAAAGTCCCAGATTTTTTACAGATAAATTAATTCTAAAATATAGATTTTTACTGACATTTTACAAAACGTCGGTAAAAGTGAATTTTACCGATGTTTTGTAAAACATCGGTAAAAATATTTTTTTTTTAGTTTTCCTACAAATATAATTTAATTTTAAAATTAACTTTTTACCGACGTTTTATTAAAAACGTCGGTAAAATACCTACTTTGACCGACGTTTTATAGAAAAAGTTGGTAAAATTCTGGTTTTATAAAACGTCGGTAAAAGTTTACTTTTACCGACAAAATAATATGCGTCTGTAAAGAATAATCTTTACCGACGAATTTATGAAAACATCACTACAAAATGTCGCTAAAAGTGCAGTTTCTTGTAGTGCACGTTAATGTCCTTTATCCTTCCTCGACAAGGACCATCACTTTTCTTTTTCAATAAAATTCAAGCATCCACTCTTATCCATCCATTGATCTAAGCCTTAGGATCTCACCATCTTTGTCAACTTGCATGATAAAAAGCTTCTAGGTGAGATCATGATAGATTTGATCTAGTGAGGCATTGACATTAAAAACTCAATAAAAAAAGTAGGATCCACATGGCACCATGATCACTTCAGCCAAACTCGTGTTTTTTTGTGTTAACAACCACATAACCTTTTCCATTAAGGCACCAAAAATAATATTTCAGCCAAATTTTAAAATAAAAAACTTTAAGTGAAATTTCGTTTCAACCACTTGACCGAAACAAAGATTTTTGTTCTTTTCGGCAGAAATAGTATGAAATTAATAATTATGTTTCTATCTCACTATAATAGTATTTAAAAAATCCCACACTTATATGGTATCTATGCATTCCAAATCAAAGTCATTTTGCCAACAATTGCTAACAATGATCACTTTATCTTCCTCTTTTTTCTTTTTTCTTTTTTTCATTACTATATCGTTCTCAATTCTCATCACGATGACGATAATTGACAACAATTAATGGCCTCTAGAGCTCTATCCATTCATCACATGTTGTTTTCACAGTTAACCACAACACAAATTGGTAGATGATTTTCTCTAAGAAAAGACAAAAAAAAAAAAAAAAAAAAACCCTTCTCTTTGGTTTGCACTTTTATCATATAAGCTTGTTGAAGTTTTTTTCCTTTTTTTTTTCAAAGAATGGCAGAATTAGATCAATCCATATATATGAAGGGCTAAGAAACATCAAAATACATCATTTCATGCATATCAAAATAAGTTCTTGTTTGATGTTAAAAACTTGAACTCTTAGTATATCAAACAATAACTTACCACGTCCTACAAATAGGGAGCTGCATGAGCATTTTATGAAAAGGGAAAGAAAAGCTACTGTAAACAATGTTGTGAGTGGGGGATTTTCATCAAATATTGGGCTCTATTATGATGATGTGTCCACTACTAAACAATTTCAACTACTAATCCTATGGACTTTTGCTTATAGATCATGCAACATTCTCATAGATCGAAAACTTCTGTCCTACAAAATTTAGTAGTTGAGCCGTGCCAGATTTAAACGCCACACTGTACCCTCCCTTTTTTGACCTTTTAAGATGGGGGAGAAACATTATTGATAAACACAGACAAAAGATAGGGAGAAACATTTTATTGATAAAAACAAAGAAAAGATACAAAGCAAGAGAGAGAACAAGATTTAAAGGAAGAGGAACAAGAAAATGATAACTGCTCCTTTGACACTTCTCAAGGCCTTATATTTATTCTAAACTTTTTTCTTCCATCCATGTCCAAATGGTGAAGTCATCATCCATCATCTCAGTGGGGTCCGATGCACTGCCGTGCACTCGTCCAGATGCGCTCTGTACAGGTTTAATGATAGCCATGACGTACGTGTCCCACCATAACAGTAGCACAGAAAAGATATTGTCCACATGTTTGTAGTACCAACTTCTCCCTCGTTTCCAAAATAGAAGTGGACCCATAACGTTCCAAAACCCTACAATAAATCCCAATTCTATTGATA
Source organism: Cinnamomum chago (assembly GCA_038049695.1). Classification (NCBI taxonomy): domain Eukaryota; kingdom Viridiplantae; phylum Streptophyta; class Magnoliopsida; order Laurales; family Lauraceae; genus Cinnamomum; species Cinnamomum chago. The sequence continues at coordinate 10,168,950 of CP142453.1, read as the reverse complement.
TATATTTCCACGTAGAATCATTTTGTGATGGCAAATTGGTTTGCCCAGACTCTGTTGGTACCTGAACCTCGCATTGCCTAGACAGTGGGGGCCACATAATCCTGGATTACCTTCAAAAGAATCATTCGGAAAGGTAAGGAATTGGTTGTCCTGCGGTATCGTTCCGATGAAGTAGTTCCATGAAAGGTTTAAGGCAGAGAGGTATCTGAGGGCTATCAATTCTGTAGGGATCACTCCAGAGAGTAGGTTCATTGATAAATCTAACGATTCAAGCATCTCCAGATTTCCCAATGATGATGGTATTGAGCCAGTCAACTCGTTGCGAGATATGTTGAGCGAGTGAAGAGATTTGAGATTTCCAATATCTCCAGGAATGCTTCCATAGAATCTATTGCTTGATAGGTCTATGAATATCAAGAAGGTTAATTTGCGTGAAACTTCCATTTCAAGCCCTCCGAATGTAACTATTATCTTGTCCTGATAATATTCCGGGCTTAGACTTTGATGTTTGACCTCATCATCCCTCATTGCCTTCAAATTAAGAAACCACTCCGAGGGCAAATTGCCCCTAAAAGAATTTGAAGAGAGATCAATAATTCGCAACTGTGAGAAAGCATTTTGGTCTTCTGGGTGCTGAATGGGACCAAATAACTTGTTGGATCGCAATATCAGACATTGCAATTTTGGTAGAGACCCTAGCCAAGATGGGAAGGGATCATTTATCCAATTGTTCCCAAGATTCAAAACCCGAAGGTTCTCCAGCTCACCCAGACAACGAGGGATCCACCCACTCAAGTGATTATAAGATAGGTCAAGGACTCTTAAATTGATTGCTTTGCAAAGAAATGAAGGGATTTTTCCGTGAATACTATTGTTCGAGAGTGAGAAGAAAATGGTGTGATTAAGATATAGAGAGATGTTAGTCGGGTTTACAGACGTTAAGTTGTTGCCTGAGTAATCTAGAATGACAATGGAGGGTGGTGGAATTGGCATTGACCCTTGAAGCTTGTTGGCATGAAGGTCAAGAACATTTAACTTGCTCAGGGACAGATCAACACCGGGTGGTTGGAGACTATCTACCATGTTGCCAGAAAGGTCTAGATGTTTCAGAGACCCATTCCCGATCCTCCATACCCAATTGGGTATTTCACCAGCAATTTTGTTGTTGGAAAGATCTAGAGTTGACAATCTCAATTGGTTTCTAAGGAAGTCAGGGAACTCCCTGAGGTTGCAAGAAGATAATTTCAGATTCCCAATTTGAGGAAAGGATGCGTTAATACCACTAGTATTGATCGACAATCGATTATTTGAAAGATCGAGACTTGAGAGGTTCTTGATATTTTGGAGCATGAATAAGTCAACGGTGCCATTGAAATTGTTGGAAGAAAGGCTGAGCGTTCTGAGCCTTTTGAGTTGAAAGAGTGACGTGGGAATTGGCCCCCGCAGCCTGCTGTTGCTCAAATCAAGTGATTTCAATGATGATGAAGCCATATTGAATTCATCAAGTGGAGCAATGAATAAGTTGTTGCTCAGATTTAAGTACTGCAGGGTGGGAAGTCTGAACAAAGATGATGGGATATTTCCTGTGAGTGAATTATTGGGCAAATTAAAAATTCTCAGACTTGACAAAAAAGTGAAGGAGGTGGAGTTGATTGGGGCACTGATGGAATGGCTGGGGAGATCTAGGCCCGTCACGTGACCAGAGCGGTCACATGTGATGCCCTTCCATAGGCAGCAGTCGGTGCTGGGTGTCCAAAATGGGGTTGGGGCAGAGCCGAAGAGGGTTAGCAAAGAGGATTTCTGGTCGTGGAGGCATTGGGCTGATGCTGAGTTTGAACAAAGGAGGGAGAAAATGGAGAGGAAATGAAACAAAGCGAGCGGAAGTTTCATTGGAGGAAACTGGTTCAGAAGGCAATTATGAGAAGTAAAGAGATAGAAAGGCTGAATTGAGGGGGAATGAGTGCAGGCATTACCAGACAGGGTGAGTACATGAAGGGAGGGCATATAAATCATAAAGGAACGTTTGAAATAAGAGCCGTGTTTAATTTTGAGGCTCGTAGTAGGTCAGATGGCAAAGGATTCCTGTGGTTCTTAGGCTGACTAGTAAACTGGGATGGGCTTGGGAATTGGGATAAAATGACGATGTACAAGGATACCTTTCCATTAAAATGGTAAACTGCTCAAAGTAGATATTTCTAATGATCTCACAGGCGGGCCTGACTTTTACCGGAGCAAATTTTGCCTTCCATTTCTGTCAAGCGCTTTATGTTTTATTATAGGAAGAGGAAGCCACATGGGAAGCAAAAAAAAAAAAAAAAATTAAAATGGGGGAGATGGGATATCATTGATATGACATCTCCCCCAAATGTAGCGCGCCTGTCATTTTTCAATAACCTTTGCATCATTCTAGTTCTATTGTTAGCATTCCTTTGCCTCAATCATCAAGCTACAACTTTGGGATCTTTGTTCGTTTCCCATATTTTTTTTTGTTGTTGTGGGAACTGAGCACCACGATTAGATGGAACTATATTTAAAATAAGTTTTTCTAAATAATTCGTTACAATTAAGTGGACATCCATGATTTATTAACAGGCCAGCTACAGAAGTAGTCACTGAGATTTCCAGGTGGCCCATCCATGATGGACGCCAGTTTAATGGTCAAGGTAACCACAGACGCGTGTCACCTATCATTCTGTTTTTTTTTTTATTTTTTTGCTAAGTTCGACGACCGGTCAACGTGTAACTTTAAGAATAGATCTTGCCTGTGATACTGAAATACCAACACTACTTAATTATAAGATATCATCCAGCTTTTTATGGTAAAGAGTTTTTTTTTTTTTTTTTTTTTTTTTCGCTGAATTGCAAATTGAATTAATGGAAAGGGAAAACAACACTCAAAGGAGGTGAAACAGAGACAAGAAAAACAACAAAGAAAAGGAGAGAAAGAGAGCTCTATCTCATATTAGGATGAGAGAATTTGGTAATTGGAGGTGGCAAATGTTCAGTCTGATTGGTATCCGTGAATGGGCAATGGCCGAATTAGGAATTTGATTAATTATTACCATTTGTAGCATTCTACTGTAGGGATCCCATAGGTGAAATTCTTGAGGCTAGGTTCACCCCTTATTTGTCCATTCTACTGGTGCATCGAGATCGATCTACTGTAATAATTCGGGGTTCGGTTTAATATTTCTTACTCTACAAATAAATAACAGGCTGGGGTTTAGGTTGGGACTATAATTGCTACTTAATATGAACATTACCTAAACCCAACTCAACCTACTAGCATATTAAGTCAGGGTTTGAGTGGTCATATCCAACCTTGGTATGATTTGGACTGGGCGAGTTGGGTCCTAAAATTTTACCAGGCAATCAACCCAAACCAATATGACCATCCACTGTTACCCATACATCAGTAATAAACTGTAGAAAAAGGTCCTGGCAACAGTCTCAAAGTCACTACACTTAGTATTCACAAACTTTCGAACCTTAATATTCCATGCATGTATGACAGTTGAGTACTAGAACACTATCAGAAAAACAGATGTATCGCTTCTTTATTACCGTCTGCACATTCTATGTATGTTCTCTATCTCTTTTATTTATTTACTTTTGTTTCTACTTTTTACTAATATTGCCACGTCCAAAAAAAAAAAACAATCATGATAACGTGAAAAATAAGAATAAATATTTATTTTCCTGTGTTTAATACAACACAAGCTTCCAAAAGTGGACTCACATAGCAAACCGTGGTGAGTCAAAATAAATTTTATTAAATTCAACGGAAGCGTTATTCAAGGTTCATAATTAAGATCCAACACAATCATCAGATGAAGAAATAATAATTAAAATTATAGAATAAATCAAACAATTACTAAGGAAAAGTTTATCATTAAAGAAAGTTCATCTAACGAAGTTCTAAAATGACGTTCTCTCCCAGGCAGGCTCAGATGGCACAGTAGCCATCTCCGGCTCTCCACTCAGGTTTGTCAACTGGTTCAAACGCTTGAAACGTTTGACCATCTTCCGTCTCCACAGTAAGGTAGGGGTCAGTACCTATGCACCAATAGACAAAGTAAACAGCAAGCACGAAACCATAATTTATAAATAAAATACAAGATCAATGTGAGTAATGACAGTTAAAGATTATAAGATATTAACAATGGAACAATTTTAAAAAGAACGTATAACCTAAATCCATTCTACACAATAGAGTAATACAATAATCACAGAAGCACTGCACTACTTTGGGTGGTCAACCCTAACTATAAAGCGGAAAACTTGTTCGAAGGCCGGCGGTTATAAACTAGTTCGTAATCGAAATTGTAGGCTGGATAAACAGGTTCGAAATTCGGATATTACAGTGTCCGTACACATCGGTGATCAGCCGTCCAAATACAACTGCAGTCTTTCGAATATGACTCAATCAATATACATATATATACATATCATAGTATAATAGACCTAATGATCTGTAATGCTCTTAACACAGAAACCTAAGTTAAAGTGAAGGGCTGGCTGCACAGTAATCCACAATCAAATACCAATCAAATCATTCGAATAAACCTTTAAAATATCTCAATCAATTGCCACGCCACATCACGGTCCATATCGAATCAATCATAGGATATGCAACTAATAAACCAATATCAAACTCAATCATGTATGCAAACCCGAAGGTTAAGAAATAATCACAAGTCAATCCTAAGGTCAAACATAAGGTCTCGTATCCGATAACCCACATGAATCTCTAATAGATAAAAGATCAATGCACTCATTCTCAATCAATGTTGCATAGACCCAATTAAGGGTTTTCCAATAGAGATGAGTTGAGCCTGAATCCATTAGGGTTTCCCCGAAGTCATACGAAGTACTAAACCCCACGTTAGTAAGATACCGCGTGCCCAGACGGTATTTACTCAGTCCAATGATCCAATTAATAAAGTATAAAAAAATATAATTTTAACATATTAAAAACCATAGGTATCATTTAATATTTAATTTGCAAATAATAATAATCTTAGTTTATAATTTTAGAAAAACCGAGGACTCCATCCAAAATATTTTTCAAATTCAAAATAAGCAAAAGGTCTAATTTGAGTTTATAAAACAATTTACAGGGCCCTTTTTCTAAAAACAATTACTTATGTCACATGGGTCTCTTTTAAACAGGTCAAACAGCACCCCCCCCCCCCCCCGGTGTAATCAGGACACTTGGGTTCTGTCCCGTATATACTCCCTTTCTCAAATTTCCAAAACCGCCCACACAGAAGCTCTCTTCAACAAAACTCGGTCCAAAGAAGAGGTAGCGTCACGCCCGGTGCATCATGACCATTTGTGAAGTGGGCCTCATCGATTACAATCGGAAGATCACTCTCACAATTAGGGTTGCCCAACCAAGTACGGACGGATGCCCGGACCTAATCCGCGATCCAATCATCCTTGGGTCCCACAGTTGATTAAATAAAATTAAAATATTTTCAAGGTAACTCACACCCCAAAATTTAGAATCAAAAGATGGTGGCCATATATGTGCAAGGTTTCATCATAAAAAGAGAAAACCAAACATCGAGGGCATAAAAAAAGGGAGTTTCTACATGCATCCACATACGAATCAAAGAGGAACACAATCATTAAATTTACAAATTATGATTAGGTACTTGCCTGAAATCCGCGGTTGAAGGAGACGGTCTAGAATTCAGACTGCCAAAGCCCAAAGTGCTAACTCAGAGAAAAGTTGGAAAAAAGAGAGTTGTGTGTGAAAATAAAAGAGTGTGGTGGTGTATAAATAGAAAATAAGAATAAGAGTTGTAGTCTAACTTAGATTCTAAAGAGGTTCTAAAAAATATAGGAGTTAGGATTAGAGAAGAATTAGAGTTTTGGTTTGAGAAAAACTATTCCACTAAATTGGGCTCGGGTTAACTAAACGTCACAAATATACTCAAATTATTGCTTCAATAACCCCCTTTCTATTGTTGATGGTATACTTCTTTTATAGATGTTTTTCATGTATGAAGATTAGGAATCATATAAGCCAGTTGAAGGGTTTTTTTTTTTTTTTCAATCATTACCTTATGGTTATAAGTGGCCCAAATAATTCTGTCGTACGTTTAAACCACATCCAAATGAAGTTATTGTCAGATATTAAAAACTTGTACTCTTAATATATCAAACAAATCCCCACCATCTTCTAATTGCAATCAAGGAATTATTTCCTTAAATTAACCGATATTGCCAATGATAAGCAAGCTTAACCACTAATAATAATACTTACAATGAAGTAAAACTATTTTTATACGTTTCTTCAGCATAAAATGAATATGGATTTACCATTAGCTATTTTTATACATTTCTTCTGCATAAAATGACTATGGATTTACCATTCGGACGGAAAAACAGGTGTGACTCGGGGTGAGTATTAATTAACAGTGACCCAAACCGAGCCAAACCAATAGCCTTTCCTAATGCCAGGCCACGCTTGGACCACAAACATGGCCCAGCTCAAAGTCAGCTCAATTACGATTAGGCCAGGTTTTGCCATTTGGGCTAGAACTGGCGTGAACTACCATTTTCTAGAACGTATGCATGTGGTAGTGGGCCCCACAAGGTGAAGGAAGCCTGTGGTTTTGACTGGTATTTCGGGATGGACTATCATTCTCTAAACAAATATGCATGTGGCAAGTGGGCCCACAAGGTGAAGGAAGTTTGTCAAACAACTTTGTCTAACTACTTTTGCTATGAAGGAACAAGCAGCAAAAAAAAAAAAAAAAAAAGAGCAAGCCGTATGTGGGAAGCAGTTGGACCCAGAAGCCACCTGCTGGAGAAACTGTTGCTTTTATGCCAGGGATAGAATAGATATACTTTACAGTTAGACGTATTGATAGAATTGTATTTTTTCCAATGTAAATATCAGCGTTACCACAGCACCAATTAGTCTAGTCATTCAACCAGTGTCACATCTAGAATCCTTGCTTGGCACTCTTTATCAACTTTAAAATGAAGAGGAACATTACTGATCCAAACAAACAAGTTTACAATTCAAAAAGGATAAAAAGACAAAACATTAAAAAAAAAAAAAAAAAACACTGGTACTAGAAAACGATAAATGACAACACTAAGCAAGGTCTTTCAGCTCAGATTATTTCTCCTGCCAAGCCTAAGATATATAATTAGTGGCCCCATCTTCCTCTTCTTAGAAGGGTATGGCGTACTCGATCATATGCTCTGTGTGTCGGTACAGTCATACGGATGCCGTACATGTCCCACCATACAGTTGTCATAGCCAAGATTTTGTCCACATGTTTGTAATACCACAATCTACCTCTTGGCCAAAATATAAGTGGGCCCATAACCATCCAATTGCCGAAGCCAAATCCCAATCCCATGCACATGTATCTCCAATCAAAATGCTTTCGTGATGGGAAATTTTCACTTCCAGGCTCCCCAGCTGGTGCCTCAGGCTCCTGTGGTGCCTCACATTGCATTGATAATGGGGGCCCACATAATCCTGGATTACCTTCAAAGGAATCATTCGCAAAGGTAAGAAATTGTTGGGCCTGTGGTATTCTTCCCACTAAGTGGTTCTGTGAGAGGTTTAAGACAGAGAGAAATGATAGAGCTGTCAACTCTACAGGGATCTCTCCTGAGAGCCGGTTCATTGATAAATCTAATGATTCGAGTTGCCGTAGATTTCCAAATGTTGATGGTATTGGACCACTAAATTCATTGTGGGACATGTTGAGCACTATAAGAGATTTGAGATTCCCAATTTCTTTAGGAATTCTTCCATGAAATTTATTGTTTGAGAAATCTATAGATGAGAAGATGGTTAGGACCTTCGAAAACTCCATTTCCGAGCCTTTCAGCGTAATTGTTACTCTCTCCCTATAGTATTGATATAAATCTGGAAACAGAAATTCGAGAATTTGTTGGTGTTCAGGCTTATCATCCATCATTCCCTTCAGATTTGTAAACCACTTCAAAGACAAATTGCTTGTAAAACCATTAGAAGAGAGATCAATAATATGCAATTTTGAGAAAGCATCTCGATCTTCTGGCTTATGAATGGGACCATGGAACTTGTTGGATCGCAATATCAAAACCTGCAATTGTTTTAGGGACCCCAACCAAGATGGGAAGAAATCATTTATTCCATTGTACCCAATGTTTAGAACTTGTAATTGCTTACAGTAAGTCAGAGACCTTGGCAGTGAACCTTCTAACCTATTTTGGTTTAGATTGAGTGTCTGCAGACTACATCCATGCCCGAATCTACGAGGAATGATGCCGCTGAAGTCGTTCTTCTCAAGATTCAAAACCCGAAGGTTGTCCATCTCAACCAAACAATGAGGAATTGAACCGCTCAAGTTATTCATCGACAAATCAAGGGCTGTCAACATAATTGCATTGCAAAGGGATGAAGGGATCTTTCCGCCAATGTTATTATCGGAGAGCGAGAAAAGAAAAAGAGTATCACTGAAATACAAAGAGATGTTTTCTGGGATTACAGAAGTGAAGTTGTTGTGCGAGTAATCTAGAATGGAAACTGAGTGTGGTGGAATTGGAATTGACCCTTGAAGTTTGTTGGAATGAAGGTCGAGCCAAATTAAACTGCTCAAGGAAAGATCAACAGGGGGCTGTTCAAGACTATATAGCATGTTGTGAGAAAGGTTTAGACCTACAAGAGACCCACTCCCGACCCTCCATATCCAATTGGGTATTTCACCATTAATTTTGTTGTTGGAAAGATCTAGATATGATAATTTTGATTGGTTTTTAAGAAACTTAGGAAATTCACTAAGGTTGCAAGCAGACAATTCCAGACTATCAAGTTGAGGAAAAGAGTTGGCAGTACCACTAGCATTGATTGACAATCTGTTATTTGAAAGACTCAAATAGGAGAGGTTCTTGAGATTTTGGAGCATCAGTAAGTTCACAGTGCCGCTGAAGTTGTTTGAAGAAAGCAAGAGGAATGCTAGACCTATGAGTTGAAAGACTGAACTTGGAATTGGTCCTTGCAGCTTGTTGTTACTCAAATTGAGACGAAACAATGATGAAGAAGCATTGCCAAATTCATCAAGTGGCTCGTCGAATTGGTTTTGGTTGAGATATAAGTACACCAGCGATGGAAGTGTAAACAAAGATGATGGGATCTTTCCATTGAGTGAATTGTTATTCAAATAAAGCATTTCCAAACTTGAAAGTCCCTCCCCAAATGATGAATCTATTGAACCAGACAAATTGTTATCTGAAAGGTCCAAAAATACAAGCAGAACAAGGTTTTCAAGTGATGGAATCTCACCATTGAACCAGTTTGATGAAAGGTCCAAGTATTCAAGTTGTGTAAGGTTCTCGAGTGAGGGAACCTGACCACTGAAGTTGTTTTGTGAAATGTCAAAATGAGAAAGTTGGGAGATCCTACCCAACGACGATGGGATCCTCCCTGAAAAGTTGCAAGCATTGACCTCTAACCTTCGCAGGTACCTGAGATTTCCAAAAGAATTCGGCAATTCTCCGATAAAACTTGTGGCTGAGAGTGACAAGATCTGTAACTTGCTGTCTGAAGGAAATTCAGGCAAAGTACCTGAGAGGAGATAATTGCCCGATAAATCGATACTCTCCAAATTCTGCAATTGAAAGATCTTCCTTGGGAATTGTCCAGTCAATTTGCATGCTTGGAGATGGAGGGACGTGAGATTGGACAAAATCCCAAGAGATTCGGGCGCTGGAGAAGAGATGTCCACTCTATCTAAAAAGAGTTCCCGCAGCCCAGAAAGATTCCCGATCACGTGTCCAAAATCATGACTCTTGAAACGAAGAGACGAGAGACTATTAGAGGAGAGATCAAGCGATTCGAGACTCTTGATGCGCGAAATCTCTACAGGAACGTAGCCTTTGAAGCCTGAATTGGAGAGATTGAGGTGGGTCAGCTTCGAGAGACCACTAATAGAAGCTGGGATGGAAGAGTTGAAGAGATTGCTAGAGAGATTGAGGTTTCTGAGACTGGACAAAGTGGTCAAGGAGGTGGAGTTGATAGGGGCTCTGATCCCGTGGTTGGTGAGGTCTAGGCCCGTCACGTGACCAGAACCGTCACATGTGACGCCCTTCCAAACGCAGCAGTCGGTGTTGGGTGTCCAAGAAGAAATCGGGGAAGAGCCAAAAAGAGTGAGCAAAGAGGATTTCTGGTTGTCAAGACATTGAGCTGAAGCTGAGTTTGAACAGAAGAGGGAGAGAATTGAAAGGAACTGAAACAAAGTGAGTGGAAATTTCACTGTGGGGAGACCGGAACAGAAGAAGGCAGCCATGTGAGAGAAGGAGAGAGTGTGGCTGTGAGCTGATGGAGTTTAACCATCACAAGACAAGGACTGTATATAAAGGGTGGCACTGGATGGAGTGTTGGACACGGTGGAGACTTGGGGAATTGGAGGATCTTATGGCAGATAGGGAGTCGGATCCTCTGACGCGTTGGGTCACTGACCGACTGGCTTGAGTCTTCGGAGAAATGGGTGAGGCCCTATCCATTATAAGTTTTAAGCTTGGAAGGAGTCGAGTGTTGGACACCGTGAAGACTTGGAATCTTGACGCTTGCAGTAGATCAGGGCAAAGACTCAACAGTCCGGATTCTGTTTATGCTTGTTTTGTGGGGTGTTTTTCTAAGGGTAGGATTACGCTAGTCTCAGTAGTAGTACCAGCTCAACTCATCCCGAGCTCGGTATCCAAGTTCGGCCACAACGCCGAGATCCATCTAGTTTGTAATGGTAGCAGCTAGGCATCTCATCTCAGTTTGGCAAACAGTGCCAGCTTACGCCAAGGTTGAAACAGTCTCGGTAAGAATACCGGCTGGGCTCATCTCGGTATCGGTGTAAGGCACATCAGCAATAGCGTCAGGACGCATCCGAACCTGGCATCGGTACTATCTTCAGCTCGGTCCGTCCACAGGGATGGATACTAGGCAATCATTGTACTTCCACGAAGTTATGGTTACATTGTAGAACGTGCTAACAGACAAGACAGGCGCCGGATAGTGGTCAGGTGTCATCTTAATCAATCACATTCATATTAATGCCAGGGGTCATCTCTTGATTCGGCCTAACTGCTTTTCCACCTACCCCCACTAAGGATGCGCCAGGTGAAATCTCTACATATAGAGGGATATCAATCCCACGCAAAAATATGCCTAAAAACACAGAAAAACATACATTGCACAGCACGTTACAGAACGCCTTGCACAAGAGCATACTTGCCTCTCATCTTCATCCTTTATTCAGTGATAACACTAACTCAGGCATCGGAGAGCCTTCGGCTGACGGCAGTCAGAGTCTCTTATTTATATTTTTCCTTCCCTTGCAGGTCTTAAAGCGATCTATCTTCTCTAAAATAGTTTAAATAACAAATCGCAAGTCTCATACCAACCTAAATTGAGTCCTAAACTTTTAGGCACTCACACTTGTCATCAGCGATGGTGACGCCATATGGGATCAAGTGAAATTTGTGATACCCCAAACGACCCTTCTATTAAACAGTTTAAATGGCTATCTTTTGGTGTTTCTTCACTTTACTGGAGAAAGATAAGCCTGAGCTATTTCTTCTAAGCCGTTTAGATTTATGATAACTGTCAATTTCTCATGGCCTCGGCATCCACTTGTCAGTGGGAGTTGTAACATCGGCACTTGAAGACACGTAACTACAGTGACGACTTTTGAGGCTGCCGTGAAGGAAGTGGAGGACACATGCAGACGCGTTATGCACGACTTTCATTTTCGCTCACCTCTGGTCTTCTCTGCCTCGCTTGGGCCCGCTCTTAACCACACCTGTCTTCGCGCTGGACAGGAATTGATCCTTGTGTTTGCCATTATTTCTATACGTGGATTTCTCTTCCCACTGATGTGCGTGGGCCATCTCTCCCACTCAGTGGGGCTTCCTTATCACTTGTTTGTATAAGACTTTCATTTCCACTGTGTGCGTTCTCTTCCCACTTGTGAGCGCCTTATTTTCTCTTTCCAAATCATGTTTCAAGAGTATCTCTTTTTTTTTTTCTTTTTTTTTTTATTATAATAGATATATTTTTAAAAAGCATCTTTTTCTTGCTTTGGCCTCAGCGTTTACTTTTCCATGTTAGAGGAAAATTCCAGTACGTCTTGTATGTGTATTTTTCTTTGTTTGGGGCATCAACATTTACTTTTCCAAACATTTGACTTAGAGAAGGCATTTAATTCTGTTGGCATCCGTGGTTTTCTTTTTGGGCCTCTAACATTCACTTTTTCAAAGCTAGTTTAGAGCAAGCATTTTAATTGCTGGTGGTATCTATCTTTTGAGACACCTAGCATTTGAAAATACATGTGTGGGCCCACTATTTGAAAACCCAAACCTCTAATTAGCCCCGGTGTAGTGATTAAATAATAAATTATTATTTAAATTAGTGAGATGACCACCATTGGATGAACTAAATATGGAATATGTGCACTTTCTTTACTTCCTCTTTTCAATCAACAGAAATAGAAGAAGTCTCTCATATGATCAATCCGGTGATCAATCCATCGGTTAGCCCACTGAAATTGACTTTAAATATTTAGATATAGAGTATACAAAGTGATTCTTTCCGCTATATTACCTCTATAATTATTAAATATTGAGAGATTGATAGAAATGTCGAATATAGAATTAAAGCGGGATGATTGAATTGGAGACTTGCTTCAGGAGTGCCTTGTGACCAACAAATACTAGTAAAATTGAAGGAAAAATTTTACAAGACAACAATTAGACTAGTTATGACCTATGAAGTATCATGTTGGCCAATTAAGAAGCAACATATTCATAAAATGGATGTAGCAAAGATGAGAATGTTGAGGTGGATGTATAGTAAAAAGAGGAATGATAGAATTAGAAAATGAGTGCTTTCGAGAGTATTTGGGGTAGCAACAATAAGAGATAAAATTAGAGAAACTTGTTTGAGATGGTTTGGGCATGTCCAACGTATGCCGGTAAGGAAAAATTTAATCATGAAGGTTGATAGCCAACTAAAGGGAATGAGTAAACATAAGAGAACATGATAGAAATAGTAAAGATCGATATTAAAAAGTGAAACTTATCTAAAGATTTTGCTCAAAATAGATTGAAATGGAAAAATAGAATTCGTATAGTCGACTTCAACAGAGTTGAGACAAGACTTTGATGATGATGATGATGATATAGAGTATAGAATGAGTCTTATGACTGGAGATCGATTTGGATTTTGCAAAGGTGGGGCCCATCCATCTTAATTAATCAACGCTGCCCCAATGCAATCTCTCTCAAATCTCATTGAGAGAAGATTGGTGCAAAGTCGGTCATGATTAGTTGGAAGAAAGTTTGTGTTGATTTGAAAGGGAAGAGAGGGTATAGAAAAGATGGGCATGTGACTTAAATAATGGAGTGTTTGACACGGTAGAGACTAACGAAAGTTTGAGAGGTTCGTAAGACTGTCGGCAAGACTCCAAACGAGTCTTGGAATCATGATCCCCGGCCGCATGATGATGATGATTTAGAACATTGATGTTGAATCTCATTCCCACAATCGATATTTACTCAAATTCCACTTCCGTAGTAGAAGTTTGCCTCCATTGTTAGATTGTGTACATGATTGATAACTGAATTAAGCCATTTTATTTATAATACATAATTAGTCATGTCATGTGCATAAAACTTTTATTATACTTGTAAGTGCAAAAAATATACTCACAAGTTTAAAGGGGTGCCTCAAGGGACTTAAACAAAAGACCAGAGGTAGAACTGCTTGATCTGGGAACCTGAAAGGGGAGAAGAAGAATAAGAAGACGTCAAAGGACCCTGGCTGTGGTCAGCGCAGGGCTCTCCGATGCCTGAATGAGTGTAGGTTAGAGAAGAATAGAGGAACGTTTAGGGAGTATTTTGCATGTAAGTGTGCATACCTCTTTTTGGGTGATTTCTTACCTTATATGAGAGAGTTCCTTAGTGCATGCGTGAACGGGCCCAGCGATCTGACTATTGGGGTCTTATCAGCCCATAGAGTCATTAATGAAGATCCATCATAGCCCACATTGCATTTAATGAAGGTCCGATCAGTCCATACTGCATTGAATGCTAGTCACATTGGGCCTGATCTCCCCCTGATTTGCTGGCGGCTGAGATCCCATCGGATCCTGTCTCGGTCCCTGCCCCAATATGGCTGCAGCCACTGGATATGGCTTTGCCAGGGATTTGGTGAGGATGGACGGCTGGGATGATGCATTTGTCCTGTCAGCGCGTGCTTGCATCCCACCATGCGTCCTCATGGGACGTGGCTGTCAGGCCCTACCTGGGTTGGGAGGTGCGTGGCGCTACTACTGGCGCACAACCGAGGCCGAAGTGGACGTGTCATTCAGCATAGCCGAAGTGAGATTGGTTGACTATTACCGAGACCAGCGTAAAGAGGGCCGAAGCCGAAGTGATTAGGAGCAAGCAATGGGGTCGGCCCGTGTCCGTTGCCGAGACCCTGGCGGATGTTCTGACTGAGATCGGGCTAGATCTTTTTGGTGTTCGGGGACTTCCCCACACAATAGCCCCCCAGCTCTTGACCTCTAGGGTTCCCCAAGTCTGAGGTTGAGAGCTGAGTTGGCACCCCGAAGTCGCTTGGCATTCATTCCGAAGTCGCCTTCCAAATAAAGGTTCTGACGGTTCGGCTTAAGGCGCCGCCGTCGCTTCGCTCACCCTAGGCAATCTAGGGAAGGATTAATGAGGCGATCATGACTAGCATGGGGAAGCGAACCGACTACGCCACGCGTCGCCATCCGAAAGGCCTCCTTGTCACTTCGAGGCGGCATGTGGAGAGAATCGAGACGACACCTCGCACACCTCCCCTTTGAATTTCAGGATGGCGCCCATCCCTTCCCTTTAAATTCGTTTTGGCATGTCTCTTCGCCATTTTCGCTTCTGAACCTCTGCTAGAACTGGAACCAGCCTGTAGGAAACAAAGAAGAACTTCCGAACAGCCTTGCGATTTCCGGTTGCAGCTGCTTAGCCAGCGCCATTCATCGTGAACCGGTCTCGCTTCTGTCGATCCAATGAGTCTCTCCGACTTTTCTTTTCCGTTTACACACCTCGTTCAGTTTTCAGGGTTCCACCCTGTTCCTCTCTCCTCTATTTCCAGCCTTTCCTTAGGGTTTCTTTAGGATTCCTTAGACCTAGAAATGGGGGCCTACAGTTACTGGATAAACACCCACTGGCTCTGACAGAGTTCAGGGTGGCTTATATGATCCCGGAGGACGTCCGGGTGAAGGCCTCCGACCCAACCAGCGCGTCCGGCTATGCTTTCAGCAACGGCTGGATGCCATTCCCCCTTATCGCCATCATCGAAGGTGGGGTCAGGTTCCCCCTTCATCCCCTCCTTAGATCTTGCCTCCAAACCTGGAACCTATGTCCGTGCCAATTGATCCCCCTGGGACCGCCCCCCACAGGGGATAGGAGGGGCCCAGGGCCCGGCCTTTTTGTAAGGGGGATCCGTGGGACCGCCCCCCACAGGGGATAGGCGGGGCCCAGGGCCCCGGGCCTATTGTATACACTTCGGGAGACGGGCTCCTTAATCATGCATTTGTCCCTCCCAGGTATCGTTGCCCGTGAGCATAACCGTGGGAAGGGGCCTCCCCAAGACTGGAACCCGCAACCTCTCCCTTAAGAGCAAGTTGGGAAGCATCCTGGTACCACTTGAGCTAGTGCCTTTTTGTAAGGGGGATCCGTGGGACCGCCCCCCACAGGGGATAGGCGGGGCCCAGGGCCCCGGGCCTATTGTATACACTTCGGGAGACGGGCTCCTTAATCATGCATTTGTTCCTCCCAGGTATTTTAGCCGTGGCGTAACAGTGGGAAGGGGCCTCCCCAAGAGTCGAACCAAGTGGTACCAGGACTCACCCAGACAAACTCTTAATGGAGAGGTCTCGGGTTCGACTCCTAGAGAGGCCCCTTCCCACGGTTACGCCACGGCTAAAATACCTAGGAGGGACAAATGCATGATTAAGGAGCCCGTCTCCCGAAGTGTATACAATAGGCCCGGGGCCCTGGGCCCCGCCTATCCCCTGTGGGGGGCGATCCCACGGATCCCCCTTACAATACTGAAATTTGAGAATTGGTTATTAGGAGATGAGATTTAAGATAAATGGTCCAAAATATCATCGTGCAGGCAAGACCGTGGAATTTCAGGCTTAGACAAATAGGAGAGCTACTGTTTAGAGTGGTTTAGTTATTTTAAAACTGACCCACTGAGGAACTCAATAAATTTGTACGGGAGCCTTGGTGGATCTATGCAATTGTAATTTGTAATTAGTGCATCTTTGTACAACTACATTTTAAATGGAAAAATATTCCCCGCGGGGGGGCGGGGGGCCGGGAAACCAGCATCATGGAGTTATATTTAATAGAAATTGCACTCCTCATGAATCCAAAATCAGATGCTTTTTGAGTTATTCTGTTATAATATGTACCAGTCTCTTGCTTCTTAAATCATAATACAAATTTAAGCTCAAGGGGTTGGCCGAGTGGTCAGGACCACGGTTTCTCCCTCTTCCGGAGCTAGAGGTCTTGGTTTCGACCCCCTGATTCCCTCTTCTTCAGGAATCGAAGGTTGAGTCCACTAATGCTACCACCTTGGGGCCACAAGGGTGTTTACCCGGTTTCCCTCTGGACGCGGAGGGATTAGTCCAACGCAAAGAGGGAACACACTTGAATATATTAAGCAACATCTCGAGATTGGTGATGATCTAATGGTTGAAATTTGGTTCCATAGCCGGTATTTGATCTTACGAACATTTCCAATGAATTGGATCTTGATTTACATTCTCAGATTTTTTAAAAAAATCTAAAAAATCAGATTGGGGCGTTGTGGAGTGGAAATCATTATTGTCCACCCGTCTCTTATTTTTTGCCTCTACTTTTTAAGTGGGTCGTGGATTTAAAAGGCATTGCCTCTACTTCTCTAAAGTGGGCAGAGGTTGCAACCATTGCCAAACGCCTCTATTTTCAAAAACTCTACTCGCTTTAGAGATTTAGGTTCAGTTTGGCAACTCTATTCACTCCCTCTATTTAAATTAAAACTTTTTCAAACCACATATAGCTCGTTTGGAAAGTTTTTTTGGGGGACTGTTTCAATCCACTTTAAGGTGAAACAAGTCTGTTTCAAAAATGTTGATAAAATGGGATAATTGGAATAGATGGATTTGTCTGAAGCGGAAAGACAGCCTATGAACATTTTTGGACAAGTTTGCCATCATTTTTTTTTATAATGACAAGTTTACCAATGTGTAAGGGTCATTTTCTCATCTTCCTTTTCTCAACTTGTCAAACGAACGGTGAAAAGCTCTCATCTTCCGGTGAATAAGGAAAAAAAGCCTTCTCTTCCTTGGATCTTCTTCCCCACACAATAGAAGAAAGGATTCAAAGGTTTTTGAAAAGCTCTTGAGGTTTCATCATCTTCAAACACTTGTCTCTCTTTTCAGGTACGAATTCAAACACATTTTTCACAAGCTTCCCTCATCTAGGGGTTTGATTCCGAATTACAAATGAAATTATTTTGTTTATGGAGATGCCTTGAATTGACGGTGCTTGTTCTTTGTGCATTTTGGTTTGCTTATGAGCTTTCTGAATGTGTTCTAGAAACTATGTGAATCATATATTGCAAAAACTTGAGATATTTTTCTTTCTTTCCCCTTCTCCACGAAAAGAGAGTTGTAACTTGATTTGCTGGGTGGGTCCTAAGGTTGGTTTTTGGTCCATGAATGAAGCTTCTTGAAGGTTTTGTTTTTGGGACAATCATCATCCTTGGAGGGGCCAGCATTTGGATGGTCCGAATAATCAGATGAGGCCCTGCTTTAGCTAGAGGTACATTCATTGCAGAGAAACAATATAATTCCAAAGGGGTTGTTTGGATACTAGGAAATCAATCATCTTTATTTTCACATTGATTTCATTTCTGGGGTAAAATGAGAATTGATGCAGATTTTAGACTTTTCATTTTTTGGGATGGCTTGTTTCTATGGTAAAACATTTTCTACATTTGAAAGTGTTTCTCCTTCTTGTGTAAGACTGAATGGTTTTTTTAGATTACATCATTACATGGACATCTCTCTCTCTCAGACTTACATTTGGGATGGATTTTTTAATTTATTTTATCATTTTAGTATATTTTCTCTATAATTACTTATTGCAGTGTATGGGTTTTCCCCTCTTTGTAGTTACAAATATATTGTGACTGCCGACTTTTTTTCCTCGAGGCTCTAGTGCCACTGCCAAGTTTGTCATGGTATATTTTCCTTCTTGCATGCAAATTTCCTGTTGCCTATGTACATAGGCGAGCAATTCAACTGTTGCTCTAGAGGTACATCATCTGACGGTTCAGCAACTTGCATTGGTGGGCCTTTTGCTCTGTGTGTCAATCTTTTTAATTTGTATATCAAACTCGAGAAATTTTCAACCGTAGATTTGATGCAGAGTTTTATCTATATTAATTGACACAGTTAAATTTTTTGTGTCTATTTAAATCTAATATATATTTTTTTATTGTTATTGTGGGAAAAATTTAGCAAAAATGTAGGCCCCCCACCCCTCCCAAAAGAGAAATCCTGGTCCACCACCAGTGCTTCTGCCTGTCCACAAAAGGAAAAACCCAATGAAAAGAAAGGAAAGCGATGTGTGAATTTCCTTCCTTTCCAAGAAATCCCGGTTAGATAAAATGCACTGCTTTCTCCTTTTTGGGTTTTAATCTAATTTCTGCATGATTGTGGAGAATGATTTTATCTCGAAATTTCATAAAATGTGGAAAATGTTGACATGGAGGAATGAAAAATAGTTCTTTCTTAGAAACCGTCTTCATTTTCTGTGGAAAATGCTCTGTACAAATGTGAGGAACATGTAATTTGGATTACCAGATGCAAGTAATTCAAGTCTTATGTAACTAAATTTTTTATGTAATTTGATTATAGGCCAATTGAATTAAAAGTATACATACAGGGGCACATAAAAGAGTTTCATGTGCATGAATACATTCCCTTGCTCATGCCCAATGGGTGGTGGGTCTTGCAATCAAGCTTTTCCTTGCTCAATCGGCAGGTCTTGTAGTCAAGCTCCTTTTTTGTATTTGCACTTGGGATTGAATCTCTGTTTGGCCCAAGGTTGGTTGGGGTTCTATAGGGGGGTGAATTTATGAGTTGAGTCCTCTCAAGCTGAAAAATGGAAGTTGGAATTTTTTTTCCTATATTTTTATATGTTAATCGACTACCCTTCCATAAGGGATTGTAGGGTCCACTACAAAGTAGCAAAAACATTCTTTTAAACAATGGCATGGTTAATGGTTTAAATTTTAAGGCCTTGCTCTATCTCTTCTTCTACTACTACTTTCCTGATCTTTTTTTTTTTTCTGTCCTGCAGTGCGGCGTAGTGTTTTGCTTTGGGGTGCTTTCTCTCTGGGCAGTGAAGTCTGATGTTTTGGTAGTGTAGTGTTGTGTGCTCAGTTCAATGATCAGTGGTTTTCTGTTGAGTAGTGTGGCGAAGTGTTGAGCTTCTGTCTTCTTTAGTAGGCTGTTGGCTGCTTTGTCTTCAGTGATCCTGTTCAATCCTTCATTTTGTGGTTTTGGTCGTTTAGATTTTCACTGTAGCCCTTTTGTGCTGTAAAGCTTAAATGAATGACAAGTTACTATTCAAAAATCAAATAAAGTAAAATTCAAAGGCACCATTTTTGAACAGCTTGTACTCAGTTGGAAGTTCCCTTTCTAATGACTTTTTTTACACATATCTAATTTTTCATGAAGCTTGAAGCTTAGGTATGGGAGCGGTGTTTTGGGTTGTGATTAGCTGTATTGGTGGTGTTGCAGTTTTCTGTACACATATATGATCTTTCTAATAACATTTTTTTTACACATATCTGATTTTTAATATCCGCTTCCATTCTGTGCTGTATAGAGTGGTGTTTTGGGTTGTGATTAGCTAAGTGTTGTGCTTGGCGCCTGGTGGTGTTGCAGTTTTCTTGTGTTCCCTCCTTGGTATAGTGCCTTGTAGCAGTGCTTCCTTGCTCAGACCTTCTGCTTGTTTGGGTTGGCTTCTTAGCTTCTTCTGTAGCTTTTAGTCAAGTTGGGTTGGCATTTTTTGTAAGCGTCCCCTCCTGTTTTTCCTCTGTTTTTGGGGGGTATGTACTGAGAAGATGGAAAAATCTAGGGATTTGGAATTATTTTTGGGGGTTGGATTTCAGCAGGGATTGACATGGAGATTGTTGTGACTGACTCCAACTGGAATGGGTTTGACTTGAGGTTCAGAATCCTGGATTTTAGGGGGAAATTTGGGTACTGAATTTTTTTTTTAAATGGATGGGTGGTGACAAAGGTTTTTTTTCCCAATGTGGGAATAGTGCATCATTAGTATAAAAGTGTGACTAACTTCCATTGATGGTGTGGAAGATTAAATTTGAATCGTTTTGACATCAGAGATGCTCTCTTTCTAGTCTCTATTGATGAATGTATAGTTTTTTTACTTTTTCGAATTCTATATAGGATAATGGATACTCCGCTCTAATTAATTTTTTCTTTAATTGTGAAAGTGGACACTCTTATCTCCAGATCTTGCCTCTATTGATGAATGTTTTTTTATCACAGCCCGTTTCATCTTTTTTTGCTTTTCCTTTCTCTAAGGAAAAATCCCATTTTATGAGGATTGGTGGAAAAAAAAATTCTTTGGGTAGTTGGGAATGGTTTGTTCTGTTGCTTTGGGCTTCTTGGATCTTCTGTGTGGGTGGGAAGCTCCAATTCAGAGGTCTTGTAGCTGCTGGAGTAGTTGGGTTGTAGTAGTGAAGTTGAAGGCAGCACTCTCTGTTCTTGTAGCTTACCTGTGTGGGATTTTCCTGTTCTTGCAGTGTGCTTTACTTTGCTCTGAAGTGGCCAGTGCTTGCTCTGTGCTTGCTTTGTTTTGTTTCATTTTGATTGGGCATTGCCACATGGGATCAGTGCTGATGATGTGGACTTGGTCAAGATCTTTGGGCTAGCCACTAGGAAAAGGGCCCCTCTTGTTCTTGTTCCAACCATAAATAAGGACTATCAATTTAAGGAGTAGTGTTGTGGTCTTTGTACATGCACAACATCAATACTTGTGTTCAACCTTTGAAACCAACCTTCAATCATCAGAAGGGGCTTGGTAGTGCAACACATCATAAAGAATTCCGGGGGGCTTAGTGTAAGGTTAGCTCCAATTTTTCTAGGCCCGAAAACAAGCCCATGAACTTTACATCTTGTGTTTTATATCCCTCATAGCCAGTTGCTATATTCTTATGCTTTAATAGTTGCCCTTGTTGGTTATGTTACAAATTAGTTGTATATGGTTGTATGAAGGCCAAGGATATGATTAATATGAGATTGTCCTTTCCATGTTTCTGTTGAAAGATCCTCCTACTGTGTTGAGTGATTTAAATTATCCACTTTTAAATCAAGATCCTCCTACTATGGTATCTTCTTAGTTTTAATATTGTGAAAGATGATGTTAAATTGTCCCCCAAATAACCAAGCATAGAATGTCTTCGCCTTCCAAATATTATAAATGTGTTATGGTTTTTTTTTTTTTTCACAGATAAATAGTGATGCATTTGCACACAGTGTGCATTTTAGGAACTCTATCCACTACTAGAAAAAAGGGTTTTTATATCGGCTAAAAACCGATATAAAAGACCTATTATATCGGTTTTTCAGTAAACTTCAAACCGATATAAGTACCCCCGATATAATAAACAACAATAACCGATATAATATGTGTAATATTTCATATCGGTTTTTGGACAACTGATGTCTTTTGAACCCGGAATTATAACACATATTATCGTAAAACCGATATAAAAAAAAAGTAAAACCGATATAAAAAATATTTATCATATCGGTTTTCGATAAACTGATGTGTTTTGAAACTGAAATTATAGCAACATTACTGTAAAACCGATATAAAAAAGAGTGAAACCGATATAAAAATTATTTATAATATCGGTTTTCGGAGAACTGATGTGTTTTGAGACTGAAAACCGATATAAAAAAGAGTGAAACCGATATAAAAATAATTTATAATATCGGTTATAAAGGGCTTTGTTATATCAGTTTTTTTGGATTGTATTATATCGTTTGTTCTGTAACCGATTTAATATTATATATGCATTTTTTTTATCAAAAGAATTTGCATTGATGCAGTACCATTGCAGCACACACACCAATAAAACTTTGCACTATATATACACATTAATAAAGTGATCATATATATATAACTAATTAATAATTAACATAAAAAAGCTTGACTAGACAAATTAAATCTCTATGGAAATATTGTGTGTGTGTGTATATATATATATATAGTATATATCTACATCATCTTCCATGGGATGTACAAAAAGTTGGAACTATATATAAACAAAAAAACCAAAAGATAAATAATCATAATTTACCTCCAGAGCTTCAACAACCATCTTTTCGCTTCCCTTGAAGGCAAGACCCAACTCCTTTTTTACTGGCGCTATGATCAGTTTCTGAAAAAAATTTACACTGAATCATCTGTGAAATTGCACTCAATGGAACAAATGACTCAACCTGTGTAGGGTTTGAAGGTCCTACCTCTAATGTAGGTTGTCCTTGATAGTGCAGGCTAGGGCCAATGACTAAGTCCTAGAGGGGGGGTGAATAGGACTAAGGGAATCAATTATACCAATTTTAAACTTTTTAGGGCACTTATAATAAAACCAGAACAGATAACAGAACAAACGTAAGAAGATCAGAAAGACTTAAGTAGCATATGTGTTCAATAAGACAGCTTAAACAATACCAAGCAAAAAGATACAATTAGATGAGAGTAGATAAGCTCAAGTGTGTGTCTATTGAATCTTAGTCATGATGACCTATCATACATAACAAATCCCACAATATAGATATAGAAATAATTAAATCATGCCACAAAAAATAGACACAGGCAACTTCTCACACAACACACTCATCTTGGAGCTAATGGAGCTCTAAGATTTTCCTAAATGTACTACATGAGTGTTTGGAACAAGATTTGAGAGCTAAGATATGTTGGGAACAAAATAGCCTGCAAAAGCTCTCTCAAAAGAGTCACTGTGAAAGGAGAAATAAGCTCCAGATTTTTAGAAAAGATCCAACGGCTATATTGGCGGCTAGCCCCTTTAGACCAGCGGCTAGCCGATTTCAAATAACGGTCTAAAATTTCAAATCAGGTTAGCTCACGGCTAGCCGCAGGAACAGTTGGAGGCTAGCCGTGAGGCAGCCGCAAGATAATCTGACAAGAACACAGCCTCTGGAAAGCAAAACGAAATCCCACGGTTAGCTCTGCGGCTAGCCGTGGGTGCACATGGCGGCTAGCCGCAGGAAGCACAGAAAAAAAATCTGAGAAACAGCTTACTGGAAAGCTAGCCGCAGGTGACCGTAGGGTCACCTGACCCTTTCCACAGGGACTAATTATCAATGACAAAAAACATGAGTTTAAAACACAACTTTTCCCAGGGATCTAATTAAGGGTTTGGTCTGGGTATGAATTACCTGAAAAGGTTGTCAAACACAAATGGAGACCTTCTTTGATTAATCCGGACTTTCCCACAAGCTTGATAATCCTTCTGAATGTGATCTTCCTTGAGTCAATTTGAGAGGCAAGAACTTTGGACCTCATTGGCGCGGAATTGACAAACAAAACTCAGTGCACACAGACATGTGACACTTACAATCTCCCCCTTTGTCAATTTCGTGACAAAATCATTTAGCTAATACAAGATTACAGAAGATATCCAAAACAACTCAATACTATCTACAAGACCTTTTACAACTGAAAAACGAATACAAGAACAAAAAGGCATCAAGACTAGTATGCATAGCTCTTCATATGAGATTAAGAAGATGAACCTGTAAAAGCACAACACTAACAAACAGAGATTAAAAGCATGAGAATGGAGATGAATTCTCTCCCTGCAAACTTAAACCATACTCCCCCTTTTTGTCACAAATTGAACAAGACAGAATAACCATGGATGTAGAGAAGACAGACAATAAATGCAAGAAGATAATAGACAATTAAAGCATAAAAGCAGTTAATCACTAAGACCATAAAAACATCCATATCCAGTGAACATCCATAGAGAGTAACCAACATAAGTTTAAACCAATTAACCATAGGAGGGGCAGCCACAAGCCAAAAGAACACCACCAAAAAGAGTACAACCAATAAAAACACAAGTGGCTATGAATCCCCAAAAGAACTAATCTGACGGAGGTGAAGGAGACGGAGGCATGATAGTAGCATCTTGAGTTCTGCACGCTTTTGACAGTCCACTGAGATATTTGAGAGTCTTCTTTAGAAGCTTTTCGGTTTTGGACTGATTGCGTTCGAAAGCATCCATCCGTTCTTCAATACTCCGGGGAACCGATGAAGAGGAAGCCTGTCGATGTGAAGAGGAAGGAGCGAGCCCTGAAGGTGCCTGATGTTGAGGAGCTAAAGGGGCTTGGGGTTGAGGATGAGGGGGTACATCCCCTTCTTCTTCATATGGAAAGAGATTCATCTGAATTAGATTAGCAGCACCAAAAGGTGTATGGGAAATAGTAGGCTCATTTGGGCAGAGAACACCAAGAGACCGAGCTATTTGAGAGATGAGGAAGCCAAAAGGGATTGCTGGCTTAGAGGCAGTGGAGAGGTGAAAGCGAACAATGGTTCTACAGATAAGAGAGGGAAGACACATTTGAACACCTGACACCACTTTAGAAAGAACATTTACCATATACGCAGTTAATTCAGTCCGATTTCCTTTACGAGGATAGACATTGAAGGTGAATAGGTGGTGCAACAGCCTGTATTTTGGAATGAGGGATCCCAATGGAAGGAAGTTCTTAGGATCCCATTTAACAGAACGACCACATAGAACAATAGTAGCTTGGGCCTTTTCAACTTCAGTGAGGGTGTCAGACACCATGGAAAGACCATCAGGGTTCACTGGAATATTCATGATTGAAGAGATAAGATCGGGATCAACCGTAACTTCTTTGTTTCGAAAGGCAATTGTGAAGGAACATGAGTCAGTGGAAGATACAGCACCAGTGATTGAAGCAAACACGCCAAAAATAAGAGACGGGTATGCTTTGTCCCCCCAGTCTAACATGTTTTCCCATCTGACCTGAGCAAGAATGGCTGCTGACTCATGGGGATTTACAACATTACGCAAAGTGCGTCTTTCAACCATGATTGATCTTTTTTTCAAAGCATCCAGCATTTGGGCATTGGGTTTGAGAACAGCAGAGCCCGGCTGTGGAGGAGGAGAAGAAGGAGGGGTAAGAGAAGGAGAGGTGGACTGAGAGGTAGACTGAGAGGGTGAGGGAGATCTAGTTTTACGAGAAGAGGAGGCAGCAGTGGATCGTCCTCGTTTAGCAGGGCGGTTTACAGCTGTTTTCATTCGTGGAGGCATTTTTACAAACACCTGGAGTGCACAAGAAAACACTAGGAGGAAGAAAACACAGCATAGAGCAAAAAGGCAGGATTTAGAAGAAACAAGGAAGAGAAAATTACACGACAATAAGTAATATGAAGAAAGAAACCAATGGAAGAGAGAAATGGAGGAAGTTGGAAAGAGAGAAAGAAAAGAGAAACACCAAAACGAAATAGATACTGTTAACAAAATGGAAAAGAAAATAATTCTACACAACTGAAATATAAGAGAAAAAGAAGGGAAGCTACCATGGAGGAAGAAGGGAGAAGAGGATCACAATAACATGCAATGAAGAAGACCAAAGAAGGAAGAGAACAGCAGCTAACCGAAAGAAAAAGAGGGAAACGAAAAGCAACTTAAAAGGGCACAGGCCTAGAATGCGGTTAGCCGCATGAATTTTCACGGCTAGCCGAAAAAGCCCCTGGTTTTTTTTTTTTTTTTTTTTTTTAAAGAGTAACTGCAGGATGAATATTGTGTAAATCAGCTAAGGATGGACCATCTATTGAACACCCTGCACTTTACTAGATCCATTACAAAATAAAAATTCATGCTAACATTCCACTTTGTACCAACATTCAAAACATTCAAACTCTGAGTTCTGTTGGCTACATCTTTTCTACATTCAATCTCTCAATTCTTTCTGAACTTCATACAATTTGTACATGCATTTTCAACTTGTACCACCATTCCAAATCTGAAGGTCACATCAATCGAAGTATAGACCAAAAAATCCATGTCCATTCCATGAGATTCAAATTGAAACTAAATTTAGCCAACCCAAGTACTAAATCACATATAAAAGAGATCTTATAATTGGATGGAGGCTTATCTTACAACAAGGAATCATAACTTCTTTCTGTTTTAACATAAAGCTTGACTAGACAAATCTCTATGGAAATATTGTATATATATATATAGTATCTACATTGTCTTCCATGGGCTGTACAAAAAGTTGAACTATATATGCACAAATTTACCAAAAGTATGTATATGTACTATGTAGCATATGATGCCCTGGTGTACCGCTGCTCCCCGATTAGTTGTCCAATGAAAAATGGACCTACAAGGCATAAATCACTTCATCGATCAATACTTTGCAAGAGAAGCCTATCTAATATGTATATGCTTCCTATCATAAATGACATAGTAGTAAGTTTTAAGAACATTTTGGAGGGTAAAAGCTTGTGGGAAGTTGACACTTCCCCTATTCGATGAATCAAGACAAAAAAAGCATTCATGACAATTTAGAGGCAAAAGCATAGAATGTACCTAGTCTCCATTGTTGATAAAATCTAAAATGTATTCAACTAACTCCAAACGTAAATCATTAAGCTCCTCATCGCCATATGTCGCTGCCTCCCCAAGTTCTTTCAACTTAGATTTTGTCGACACGAGAGGATCTTCCATAAGATGCTTCATAAATTTCATTACATAAACCCTGCATTCCTTTTTCCCCGTTTGCTTAGGACACTACATAGAGACCATAAAAAGCATACAAAAAGGATTATGTTGTATGTGTGATATCATAAACACAATTATTCATTGCTCACCTTCACCAATTCCCAAGTTGGATTTCCTTTAATTCTTTTTCCCATTTCCATAGCTGCCACTTTCATTGCACTTCACACAACGATATCCATTTAGACTTAGTATTTTAAAAGAGAAGCCTTGAAAACAAATGAACAAGAAGAATTAATGGACTACTCACTCATTCACTATGAACTTTACATTCAAGTCAACAACCTTTTGTACCAAGGAGTCCAACCAGAACACTTCCATTGATGTCATATCAATGACTAATAGAAGCCAATGACCCCTAATTCCATAAAAGCGGACGGATTAAATGACAAATAAGATTTAATTACACACAAGTGGATATAAAATGACTACTAAGATAAATTGAAGACACGTGAAAATATAGTACGCCCTTACATGGTGGAGTATGGAACAAAAATCAGTTGGTCCTTTTTTGCAAATCTCAACCGCTTTATCATGTTGCGTTTCATCTCTTCTTTCTCTCCAAAATCATTGAAATGTGCAGGATGGGAAAATCCAAATCTTGCTCGAGAATTTTCAAATCGATCGTAGAGAAACCTAAAGAAATAAGGTAAATAAAATGTTCATAACATCAAATATATTAGAGACTGATATTTCTTAGGAAAAGACAAATAGTTTACCTTTGGTATGCAGTCATTGAGTTAACCTCTAGCTTCTTCATGTTACAAAGATCTAACAAATCAGATTTTAAAAAATAATTGAATTCTATATCTTCTTCAAATACCCCTTTCTCAAATGGAATACTTATCTGACTTGATTTCATCATCGTTTCTATAATCTTGCCAAACTTTTGGAGCTGACTTGCCCCTTCACCATTAGTTGCATCACCATTAGCTGCAGAAGAATCATCAACCACACTCTACATGGAAATCCAAATTAAAATGAAAAAGTTAATTACGGTAGTTTAACTTAAGCATAACTAATAAGAGTTGGAAAATACACTTTACCTTATCATCTAATATCACCCATTTTTCAGGCCAAGCCACAAATGAGTTGTGTGCATCTAAAATAGTGGTCAAAATACCACGTACGGGTATAGGAAGAGGGGAATCAGGACACAATACACAATCTATCGACACTCGTACATTGTGCTCCCCTAAAGAAATATTGTGAATCTTTTCCAATGGTCCAGTCTTCCCATAAACCTTTCCTTTCGCAACAATCTTGTCCTTTGATCCCAATGCCAATCTACAATTCTGCATCTTCAAATAATATATAAGTACTAAATCTTACATCGACTAATGTATATAATACGATGAAACTAATGTTGGTTGTAATTTATTAATTTAATAGCCGGCCCATAAAACATACTTGCGGGGAACCAAGAATATTTGATGATGTCTTGTTCACTTTTGAAGTACCTCCATATTAAAGCTGCATGTTATAAGAGTTAAATACGAATTCAAATGGTTATTAACCAATGCATATAGTTAGGTAAAATAGTTAAGAAATCATGTATTCAACATAATATACCAAAACAACAAAAAACTATGGTTTGGTAAATTACCTGTTGACCTTTTAAAACGCCACTACTATTGGATGCAATATTTTCTGAATGGGGAGAGTTCTGACGTGTCTCTATATCCTTCACAACTTGTTCTAAAATTCTCACCCTTTCTTGAGATTCATGTAACTGGGCCAACAACTCCTCATTATACTTCTTCGTTCCGCGTTTTGGTATTTTGAAATAGGCCATTGGAGTGGCGTAACTTATCGTCAACCAATCTCTCATCAGCGTGCCAAGTCATCTGTTTCGATGTCTGTACCGAATGAAATAATTTCTTAAACCTAGGGATAGGTGGAAAATACCATAGAACTTTTGCCGGCACCCCCTTACGTTGCTCAGTCAGGTTCTTATTCACTTTGTATCTTGACTCACCACAAGTAGGGCAACTAGTTTTATTCTCATTATCAGATCCCTTTCTATAAAGCACGCAATCATTCGGACATGCGTTTATCTTCTCATAGCTCATCCCATACACAGACAATGTCTTTTTAACCTCTTTCATACTTCGGGGCAGTAAATTATTATCGTCGGGTAGCATGTCTCCAATGATTTTCAACAACCGTGAAAAGCTTATGTCAGACCACCCACTCCTTGCTTTCTCATTAAACAATGTAACTACTGCAGATAATTTGGTAAACTTTAGACAACCTTTGTATAAAGGTTCCTCAGCCTCTACAAGAATTCTTTGAAACTTTTCAGGATTTGATGAATACTGGTCACAAGCGGTCTGAGCCAATTTTAATGAGCTTGCAGCATCATCTGGGGGTGTAGTATCATCTGGGACATCACTCCCAAAATGGTGTTGGGTGGACCTATTTAAAGGCACACTTGAGGGAGCTTCACCAGGAGATGCTTCTCCATGCTATATCCACCTAGTATAACTTCGATCGATACCATGGAAAAACAGATGGTACTCAACATCCTTAGCTACAAGTTTATTGAGATTCCCACATGTTTTGCATGGACATGGCATGGGGTTCCCATCACCAAACTTCTTTTTGGCAAACATCAAAAAACTTTCAACCCCTTCCCCGTATGCAATAGAAAACCGATTCAATGACATCCAAGACTTGTCCATTTCTGAATAGCCCAATAAAATGCTACAGACAAGCAATAATCAGAAAGTCATTGCCATATAATGCTAATATTACAACCAATTAATGTGAGAGAGACCTGGGTTGGTGTGCACCAAACAAACTGAATATCCTTGTTTCCAACCTTGGTTATTCTCGTTCGGGCAAAGCTTTCAGATTGGCTGAAGATTTGTATAAATAAATCCATGGACAGAGATTCACCAAACAACAATACAAAAGCAACCAAGTTCAAAAATTCACAATTAAACCAGATACAAATATTTAAAAAAATTAACCCACAGAGAAGAGTAATGTAGATAATCCACAGAAAAAAAATGACTAACATTAATAAGATGAAATAAAAAGATCTAATGACAAACAAATGCCTGAGAAGAGTAATGCAGCTGCACACAAAATTTGATGACAACTGCACGGCCCCATTGAACTATTCAATAAGTTGGGTTTGTCACGAATAACAACTAGCTCAAAAAAACTTGTCTCTGGAATAAAAAACTTGTCTCTGGAAATCAATCCGAACTCCAACGGTTAGCACTGCGGCTAGCCGTAGGTGCACTGGCGGCTAGCCAAAGGTGCACTGGCGGTTAGCCGCAGGTGCACTGGCGGTTAGCCGCAGGACGTGCTGAAAATCATCCTGAGAGAATAGGTTTCCTGGAAAGCTGACCGTGGGTCTGGCGGTTAGCCCCCTTACAAAACACCTACAGTGAAAACCAAAATCCCATACCATAAAACCCAAATAACCAAACGCCCAAACCCCCAAACGTAACAGGTTAAAACAGATTGAGAAACATTGACAGTCAACAGAAACTACACTGTCAAAGAGGCACATAAAGCTTCTTCCTGGAATGAAAATACTGAGTAGAGCTAACAAGCCCAAACAAATTAAGTTAGGGAAAAAAAAAAACATAACCATAACCATAAGTACCATCAGCAAGAATCCAAAAGTAAAAATAAAAAAAAAGGAAAGAAAGAAACAACCATTTTGAAATTGAGATAGAACTAACAAAAAGATAAGATGGTTAGGAGAGAAATGAAAAAAAAAAAAAAAAAAAGGTCCATGACCCAAAATTGCAAAAAAAAGAACTCCAATGTCTCATCTTTACAACCCAAAAATTAAACAGGAAAAAAAGGAGATAAAAAGACCCACTTATAAAATAGTAACAAAAGAAGAAGAACCAACCTCCATTCATACAGATAGTAAGGGGCTTCTTCTAAGGATGCTCCTCTGCTTCAGCAAAATAGTAAAAGAGACTCCTCCCTCTCTTCTCATCCACATTAACAAACGGCCAGCAGATAACAGAGAGAAAGAGAACGAGAGTGAGCGAGAGAGACAGGGAGATCGCAGAGAGAGTAGAGAAAGCGACAGTGAGAGAAGAGCAGAGAGAGTGAGAGTGAGGAGAGAAGAGAGCGAAAGTGAGAGGAAAGGGGTTATTGGAGGGAGAGAGGCGCTGGGAAGAGAGGCGAGAGTGAGGAGAGAAGAGAGCGAGAGTGAGAGGAAAGAAGGAATGATGGAGAAAGAAAGAGAAAGGAGGGAAGGAAAAATAAAAAGGAGGGAAAGAAGTACTGATCGATCGAGCACGCGCGGGCGATCAAGGGATTCGAATAACCGATGTAATATGATTGGATATATAATCTCGGTTTCAAAATAACGGATATAAAATATTATATAACACTTGCGGTTAGCCGCAGGTGCACTAGCGGTTAGTCGTATGTGGACTTGCAGTTAGCCGCATGTGCACAGGCGGTTAGCCGCAGGACGTCCTGAAAAGGGAGGGAAGAAGGAAAAATAAAAAGGAGGGAAATAACCGATATAAAATATGTACATATAATATCCGTTCCATAATAACCCATATAAAATATGTGTATACAACCGATATAAAATAAGTATATATATAAAATATTTGTCTATAATATCGGTTTTATAATAACCGATCTAAAATATTGATATTAATATCACATCTTTTCCTAACCGATATTATATATAGACATTATTATGTCAGTTCTTGTGTAACCGATATAAAAAAACTTTTACCGATATAATAAAATATTAACCGATATAAAATACCTTGACTGAAGATATTATATCGGTTATATGAAAAACCGATATAGGGGACTTTTTGCAACCGATATAAAAACCCTTTTTTCTAGTAGTGATCCCTTAGTTTGTAATGTGTCATTTTTCTTTATTAAATTGGCTATAACAGCAAAAATACAAAAGACCATGAACTTCTTTTCCTGAAGCATCCTGTATCCATACCCCAATAAATATTTGCATGTTATAGAAGGTAGATACCCCAATATATATTTTCATGTTAAAGAAAGTCTAAGAATGGCCTTGAATAGGAAATTGGGCCATATATATTCAGGGAATGGAACCAAATTTTGTGTCGCAATGAAAGTTAGAACTCACTTTTATGAGTTTTACATTGCCTCAATGAGATAAAAAATAATTTATAATGGATGTCAAGTTGAATTTCTATTATAAATTACCTTTTTTTAAAAGACAAAAAATGCCCCTGTAATAAGGTCTTATTTGAAAGTTTACCAAACATATTTTTTCACATAGATCAATTTAAATTAGATATATTGCATGTGTTACCAAACGGTCTATTTGAAAAGAGTTTATATCTCACAGATCTATTTCTCGCAGATCTGTTTGAGCAGATCTATTTCAAACATATAAGATTTGCCAAACAGGCCCTTAGAAAATTAGAGGCAAAAAATAGAGATGCCGAATAGGTTCTTAATAAATTTGTAACATAGCCTTAGTGGATCTATACAATTGTAATTTTTAATTTTAGTGCATGTTTGTGCGGCTACTTTTCCATTGGAAAAAATGTGGAAAATGAAAATGATTTTCCAATATGTAGAAAGTACTGTACTTGGCACGGCCATTTTTTCGCGATGAAAAGTAGGAAAAAGATCTAACCAACCAACATGGGATGGAGCTATGTATAACACAAATTGTAGCAAAGAAAAGTAGGAAAAAGATTCAACTAACAAACATTAGATGGAGCTATGTGTAATACAAAATAGCCCAATAACCCGTGCTCAGCACGGTATCTCCCTCCACTGCAAAATAAATAATTATATATTAAAAAAATTTACCTCTTTTTAGTGTACAAGTTGGATAAAATAGAAATAGAGAAACTGGAGCAAAATGGTGTAGTTACAAAGGAACAACCGAAGTAGTTTGATGGAAAAATGAGTAGCTAGTTGCATGAGTAGTCACATAACTATCCGTCAAAATTATAACTGCCGGTTAAAATCAAATCAAAAACCTCCTAACTTAATATATTATAATTGTACTTCTCATAAATCCAACAACTCCAACAGGAGATGTTTGTTTACCCACCCTGATACCGGTCTTATGAGTTTTCCTATTACAATATGTGCCAGACTCTTCTTCATAAATCATAATACAGATCCACTATTACCCAAAAAAATAAAAAATAAAAATTCCTACAGCTTGTTACAATTAACAGGACTTCTCCATTGCAAACGACACATTTTTGCTAACCGGGGACTTCTAGAGCAGCGGTCGCTGAAATTATCAGGTGGCCTATCCATGATGGACAGCACTTGAAAGGTCCATGGTAACAACATTGTTCTCACATCAAACACCTATTTACGGGGTTAAAAAAATCACTTCTACATGGATCTGAGCAAGTCCAGAGGCTTTGACTTAGAAAAATCTAGCTAATGGAGTAGAACAACACAGCAGGGGCCACCTATCGAAACCTCAATAGGAGTTGGCTGCAACAAATAAGAGATTATGTTAGTTATTTTTTGGGTAAAATAAATTGTGTTATGTTAATCTCTTTTTTATCAAACAATCAATCTTACAGGTCCAAGCCCGGTTCAGTCCTCTCAAAATAGGAGTAGGAATTTTTTTTAGAAAAAAGAAAAATGCTCAAACGTCTACCAATTTGAGAGTTGGAGTCGGACAGTATGAAGCTCAACTCGACTCTGTCATATTTATTATTACATGTATATATTTACAAGGGGTATTTTCCGTACAACTGCCCTTAAATTTAACATTTGCCTAATAACATGTGAAGTTTAAGTATTTTCTGGAGAGTTGTTCTTACAATAATGGTGCATTATCGTATTATCGTATGGCTCTAGGATATCGCACAGGGTGATCTGTGCAGCCTTATGATATCGCATAGTATGATGTGCGATATTACATGACTCTAGGATATCGTATGATCACTTATGTGAAAAATGCTTAAACTTCGAATGTTCATAAATGCTTAGACTTCGAATGTTCATGGACGAATGTCAGCTCTCAAGACCGTTGTACGGACAATATCCCAATATATAAATATATTAATATGTAACATATAACTGGATTGCTCTTGTGAGGATGTCTCACACAGAGTAAGGTAACCCATGAGGCCTACCTAGGGGCCCTCATGATCATACCAATATCTCCTAATGCCACCCCCCAAATGTCATGGATCCCATGAATTTTGCATTGATCCAAATGGGACTTGACTTTTGAAGTAAAATCTAATAAAATGGTGTAATTTAAAATTCTCAAAACTTGAGAGCAGCTATCAATCAAGGGGTTAGGATGATCAAAGGGCTTAAAATTTTATATATAGGATGGCCCCATCTAGACTTTCGATCCCCCACCTCATCCATGATTGGTGGAGCCCTATGCAGGCCTGCCCTCCGGATTGTCTCAAATAGATTCCTGTGTAAGACATCCACGAATGAGCACCTCGCATTATAGAATTATTAAAATACCCATTTTTCAACTATTTAATAGTTATATAACCAGGGGAAGAACTACGGGGGCATATAAAGGCAATTTCATAGTCCCTTGCCCAGCTGATACAATATAATGTTGGAGCCAACTATAATTTTTCACCCCGTAATTTTTTCAGAATTTGGCCCATAGCAAACGAATCCATTCTTAGCATTCTATTAAAAGAAAAGCTAACGTAGATAATGATGTGAGTGGAGGATTTTCATCTAAGCAATGTTAACCACCAATTAGACTTTTGACTATAGCTCATGCAACATTTCCATTGGTTGAAATACTTTTGGCCTATTATAAAAATTAGGAGGTTGAGATATCATTTTTCTTCCTTTTTTTTTTTTTTCTAGGTATGCAACCCATCTTATTTCCAAGATGCTTTAATTTCCTTTACCCTAGTCTTAAACCCTTTTTCTAGGAATGCAACCAAGGTCTAAACCCTAGTCTTTCCCTAAACACTTCTCCACCAATGAATCAACTGGAGTGGCACATTTAGACCTCTTGAAGGATTGAAGGATGCTCACTTTTTTTTTTTTTTTTGCTGCTAATAGAAGGATGCTCACTTTATCTAGCTTTATGGTGATAGAAACAAACAAAAGATCCAAACCAAGAAGGGTTTCTTGGAGAATAAAAAGAAGAAGAAGAATATAAACAAGGTAAAGGGATATATACTCCTTTAAACACACAGCAAAGGCCAAGTAACCTCACCAGTCACCAGTCACCAGTCATCATCTCCAAGGGATGCATCTAGATTCTCTCTGATTTGGTGCAACAATTAGCACGATGTACATGCCTATTCCTCCACACCTTCAGCTCAAATAAGATCCTGTCCACATGTTTGAAATACCACCTTCTCAACCTGGTCCAAAATATAAGTGGGCCCATAAGCACGCAAACACCAATGCCAAATCCCAATCCTACCGATAGGAAGAATTCCCAATCAAAATTGTTTCTGGATGACAAAATTGCGCTTCCGGGCTGCCATGGTGCCTCACATTGCCTTGATAATGGAAACCCACATAATCCTGGATTACCTTCGAAGGAATTGTTTCCAAAGGTAAGGAATTGCTGCGAATGTGGGATCCTTCCCATGAAGTGGTTCTGCGAAAGATTTAAGACAGCGAGGAATGTGAGAGCTGTCAACTCTGTAGGAATCTCCCCTGAGAGTTGGTTCACTGATAAATCTAATGACTCAAGCTGCCGAAGATTTCCAAATGATGATGGTATTGGACCACTGAACTCATTATGGGATATGTTGAGCACTATAAGAGATTTGAGATTCCCTATCTCTTCTGGAATGCTTCCATGAAATCTATTGTTTGAGAGATCTACAGCATTGAAGATGGTTAGGATCTTCACATACTCCATTTCTAACCCTTTGAGTGTAACTGTTACACTCTCCTGATAGTACAGCGCATCAAATGCGAAGACCCCAAACTTGAGAATTTGTGGGTGTTGATCCTCATCACCCATTATTCCCCTTAAGTTTTGAAACCACTCGAAGCCCAAATTGCCTGTGAATCCATTAGAAGATAGATCAACGATGTGCAACTTTGAGAAAGCATTCCGATCTTTTGGGTGCTGAATGGGACCAAAGAACATGTTAGATCGTAGTATCAAAACCCGCAATTGCTGTAGAGATCCCAACCAAGATGGGAAGGAATCATTTATTCGATTGTTCCCAATGTTTAGAACCTCTAACTGCTTACAATATGCCAATGATTCTGGCAATGAGCCTTGCAGTTGATTTCTATTGAGGTTGAGTGTCTCTAGACTGCATCCATGTCCAAAACTTTGAGGAATGACACCATGCAAGTTGTTCTTCCCAAGATTCAACACTCGAAGAGTGTCCATCTCACCTAAACAATGAGGAATTGAGCCACTCAAGTTGTTGTTAGACAGGTCAAGACCTGACAACAAGCTTGTATTGCAAATGGATGAAGGGATTTCTCCATGCATATTATTCTCAGAAAGCGAGAAGAAATAGGTGCGACTAAGGTATAGAGAGATGTTAGTTGGGATCACAGATGTAAAGTTGTTATGAGAGTAATCTAGAACGTTAATGGAGGGAGGTGGAATTGGAATTGACCCTTGAAGCTTGTTGGAGTGAAGATCGAGAACAGTTATTAAGCTCAAGGAAAGATCAACAGTAGGTAGTTCGAGGCTATATAATAAATTGTGAGAAATGTTCAGATAAGTAAGTGACCAATTTCCAATGTTCCATATCCAGTTTGGTATTTCACCATCAATTTTGTTGTTGGAAAGGTCCAGATTTCTTAATTCTGATTGGTTTCTAAGAAAGTCAGGGAATTTCCTAAGGTTGCAGGAAGACAATTGCAGACTAACAAATTGAGGAAGGGAACTGTTAATTCCACTAGTATTAATTGACAAATTGTTATTTGAAAGATTGATATCTGAGAGGTTTGTGAGATTTTGGAGAATGGCAAAGTCCATGGTACCACTGAACTTGTTTGAAGAAAGGGAGAGCATATTTAGCCCTATGAGTTGAAACATTGAACTCGGAATTGGTCCTCGCACCTGGTTGTTGCTCAAATCAAGATTAATCAATGATGAAGAAGCATTGCCAAATTCGTCTAGTGGTGCGTCGAATTGGTTTTGCTTAAGATCTAAGTACTGCAGCGATGGAAGCGTGAAAAGAGATGATGGTATCTTTCCAGTGAGTGAATTGTTGTGTAAATCCAACTTTGTGAGGCTCAAAAGGCCATCACCAAAAGTCGAATCTATTGCACCTGACAAATTGTTATTTGAAAGGGCTATTTCAACTACATTTTTTAACGAGCCCAAGGACGGAATCCTACCACTGAACCTGTTTGATGAAAAGTCTACAAGTACAAGTTGAGTAAGGTTCTTCAGTGAGGGGATCCTGCCACTAAACTCGTTGGATGTAAGGTTCAACTGTACAAGTTTTGTAAGGTTTTCGAGTGATGGAATCTTACCACTGAACCTGTTTGATGAAAGGTCCAAGAGTACAAGTTGTGTAAGGTTTTCAAGTGACAAAATCTCACCACTGAAACTGTTCCACGAAAGGTCCAAGTGTACAAGTTGTGAAAGGTTCTCAAGTGACGGAATGCTCCCACTAAAACTATTTGACGAAAAGTCCAAGTGTACAAGTTGGGTGACAGTGCCCAACGACAATGGAACCTTACCTGAGAAACTGCACCTAGAGAGCTCCAGTCTTTGCAGGTACCTGAGATTACCAAAAGAACTCGGCAATTCCCCAGAAAAGTTCGTACGTGAGAGTGACAAGATCTGCAACCTGCTATTGGAAGAAAATTCAGGCAGAGTACCTGAGAGGAGTGAATTGCCCGACAAATCTATAGTCTCTAAATTCTGCAGTTGAAAAATCTTCATAGGAAATTCTCCAATCAAATTGCACAAACTCAGATTGAGGGACGTCAGATTGGCCAAACCACCCAGTGTTTGGGGTGCAGGAGAAGAGATGTCTACTCCATCTAGAATGAGCTCCCTCAGCCCAGAAAGATTTCCGACCACAAACCCCAAATCAGGACTCGGGAAGCGAAGGGACCAGATACTATCAAAGGTAGAGTAGGAGAGATCTAGAGACTCCAGACTCTTGATGCGTGAAATCTCCACCGGTACTTGGCCCGTGAAGCCTGAATTGGAGAGATTGAGATGGGTCAGCTTGGAGAGACCACTAAGAGAAACTGGGATGGAAGAGTCGAAGAGATTGCGAGAGAGATTGAGGCTTCTTAGACTGGACAGAGAGATTAAGGAAGTGGAGTTTATTGAGTCTGTAATGGAACACTTGGTTAGGTCTAGGCTCATCACATGTCCAGAGGGGTCACATGTGACGCCCTTCCAAACACAGCAATCAGTGTTGGGTGTCCAAGAAGGGGTTGGAGCAGAGCCGAAAAGGGTGAGCAAAGAGGATTTCTGGTCATCAAGACATTGGGCTAAAGCTGAGTTCGAACAAAAGAGGGAGAAAACGAAAAGGAACAGAAACAAAGTAAGTGGAAATCTCATTGTGGTGGAGATGGGAACAAAAAGGAGGCAGTTACGAGAAGTAGAATGGGAGGGAATATTAAAGGGCGGGCATGTGAGTAATGGAGTCATGGGCACGGTTGAAACTTGAAATTTTGATGTTCATGTAGCAGACAAGACCGCTATACACTCCTAACAGTGACATAGCACTTACTAATTCATAAGATGAGCACTTAATAATTCATAACCACTACCTAATTCATAAGATGAGCACTTAATAATTCATAACCACTACCTGGACCTTGGAAGATGAGCACTTAATAATTCATAACCACTACCTGGACCTTGGAGGCTGCCGGGAAGGAAACGGTGACATAGCACATCATGTCTTTCATTTTCATTAACCTTTGTCTCTTCTAAGTTCCAATGTTTCTTTTTCTAACTGAGGACCACTCGAACTCACATTTTCCTTCCCCTTCTAGACTAGGAGTAACATCTAAACCCGGCCCGACCCATCATACACCTTGTTTGTAATACAGGTCAGGTGAGTGAATGGATGTATTTAGTTGCCTCTATTACAGACCTGTAGCGTAGCCCTCTTGGCACTAATTCAGGTTCTTTTACCGATGTTTTTAAAAAAAAATCAAATCATGCTGGAAGCTTGTTTCTTTTTTTCTTTTTTTCAAAAAAAATCAAATCATAACCAACTTATCATTACAAGCAGGGCTTTTATTTGAGGGGTCGAATGGTGTTTGGGGGTTAACAGAGGATTTTCACATGGGTTTTGAAGGTAGATCCATAAATTTTATATGGATTTTGCAAGAAAATTTTGAATTTTTATATAGGTTTTGAAAGCATACTATGGTCTAATGAGGGCACTGCCTCCACAAATAGCTTAGGAATAGATGTATAAGAGGAGAATGTTCCCATACTAGCTCTATTGGGCCCACCTTGAACCACCTTTGGTCACTCCATGCCATTAAGTGCTCCTCATCCCATGATTTGACATTATAACCAATTTAACACTCATTTAAGCTTTATCCATTATTGGACTGCATCTTTACGGAAAAGAAAAATCATGTTCAAGATGCCATTAAACTTTAAGGATGTTAAATTAAAGACTAAAATAATTTGGTGATTTTTCCTTTTTTTGGCTACTCAGAAGCTGTGACCGCTGACCTTGTAGACATGTAGATCATGCAACGTTCTCATGGGTTAAAATACTTCTTACATCCTGCTAATTGAGACAGGGTAAAACTAACATAAAAATTAAAGCAAGAAAAAAAGATGGGGAGAAATATTACTGATCCAAACAAACAAGAGATATATCACATCAAGAACGGAAAATACACATCAAGAAGGGTAAAAAGACAACACAATATAAAAAAAAAGAGAAATAAAGGACTAGAAAAAGAGAAGGGCAATGCCTTTCATTTCACTCCACCTGCTGCTTCTTTTTTTTAGGGACTTGCTATTGGAACACCAAATTTTACTTTTCCCACAATATTTCTATATATCTACACACATTTAAAAAAAATTTAAATGATATTATTTCTTTTCCCACACACCAACATTTCCCATACTACCCATCCCCTCCATTCCCCTCTTTCTTTCCACCCACATCATCGTCTCTTTCTTCTCACACACACAGTCACCGTTCAGAACACGGATTCATTCATCCACAAACGACACTATTTCTCCGGCGTTCCTCCGGCGTCCATCCGACGTTGCCCATTGTTTCCATCAATCTCCTCTTTCAAAGGTAAGTAAATGGATCCCTAAAACTATCATTTCTTCTTTTTCCCCATCTCTTCTTTACCATTTTTTCCTTTCTAGATTACCTTTTTTTCCATGAAAACTTGTTATGGAGTTATATTCTCGTTCATTGTAAATTTTTACAAACAATGTGAGTGTTTTTAATGCATTTGAGTTGCATTCTATCCACCTTTGCAAGGGGTTTTGAAACCAAATCCCGCGTTTTGTTCGGACCTGAATGTCCGAACAAAGGCCATATGTTCGGACCTGAAGGTCTGAACAAAACACATTTGTTCGGACCTTCAGGTCCGAACAAGTTCATATTTTTTTAGTGGTTTTTTTGAGTGGTTTTTTGAGCTTGTGAATATGTTGAGTGGTTTTTTTTTTTTTTTTTCAGTTACATTTCGTGACCCACATAAAACATTGATTTTTATTTTTGTTTTCATCTATATGGCATTATTTGCTTATTCTAAAAACATAGTTTTCTGTTTTTCTTCAAAAACTTTATTTCTATATTTCAGATATGGACTGACCAAGCTCTTCCAGGGTGCGACCTACCGCCTCAAATAGGAGGCGACACCACCAGGTGGAAGATGTCGTAGAAGAACCGGAGGTCCCTGATGAGCTAGCTGAAGAACAACCAGAGATGGAAGAGCAACCAGCTCATGGGCCACGGGATAGGTCGTTATTGACCAGCTTTGATACACATATAGCTGGGTATATTTGGAGTGGACAGGTGCGTTTCGTTTGTTTCATATGAAGTTTGATTGATTGATTAAGTTGTGAATTTATTCAATAATGATGTATCAATTGTTGACTGCAGGATCGAGGACCACTGAAATGTCTAAGTCATGGTCAGAAAGTGCCATTGTGGCAATGGCAATTGAATGGGTCTGATAGGTTCAGGCGATGGATGTTCAGGTCCAGTTTGGCTCCCTTAGTTACTGCATCATACCGCTTTGTCAATAAGATTATTGTATCGGGTTTTGTGGAAAGGTGGTAACCTGAGACTAACACCTTTCACATGCCATTTGGTGAGGTGGCCATCACTTTAGATGATGTTGCATCCATCATAGGCATCCCAGTGACGGGGCGGACTGTCTCGTATAATGACAGAATGACATATGAGGCAGCTCAAGCACTCCTTGTTGATGCACTAGGAGTAGAACCCATAGAGGCACATGATGAGCTGATCCAGGTGCGGGGTCAATATGTTAGATTGGAGTGGCTACGGGAAAGGTTTGGTGGAATGTCTGACGATGATGGAGAGGAAATGGTTGACTGTGCAGTCAGAGGAGATGGTTAGCAACCCGGCGTGAAGTTAAACAAATTGCCGGTTACCTGACTCTACTTGAAGCTTGGGTGTACGAGCACTCTGAATGTTTGGCTCCAACTCCAAACATTCACTATCAGCCCGATCACCTCCGGGTCCATCGATGGGTCCCTCGTAGGGAGTCTGCGCCTTTACAGGCATTACAAGAGAGACTTGATTCCATGAGCACTGACTTGGTAATTACGCAAATTTTCTTACTCATTTTCTATCACGTGAAGTCATTATTCTGTATTATGTATTTTCATACCTTATACTTGGATTCACAATTTTCAGGTCACTTGGGACCCATATCGTGATGTTAGGCGCTATTACCCTTTCAACGAGGTTGCATACTACTGTGGATGCATCAAGTGCATGGATGTTGTTGAGCCTTATCATCCGGATAGGGTGCTCAGACAGTTTGGGAGAGTACAAACTATTCCTCCACAGCTATTAGCCCCCATTCGCGCTACGTGGGGTTCGACTGCCCGTGACTACCATATCGCGTATCAATACATGAATCAAATTTGGAAGGGCTGGCCTAATCACCTACTGTCTGCATTGAACCGTAGTCAACCAGTAAGGCGTCCTGCAGATTGTGTTCCCGGGTATATGGATTGGTATAAACGAGTCTCGTGGAGGATATTACAAAACCCAAATCATCACTCTAATTTTACGCCCAGACCCGACGAAACACAGTCAAGCAATACGGTGGAGTATGAGCATCGTAATTCGAATGCACTATTCATTCTTGATGAAGTCATAGAAAGGGGTGAGGACCATTGGGTTGAAGATCCCCGGGGACTATATACCCATGTGAATCAGGTTGCCCACGTTTTACGGGGAATGTCCATTGCCGATGCCCAACGAACCATTCGACATCCCCACATGACTGGACAAAGTTACACCCGCAGCAGGTCAACAAGGGGAAGGAACAACTGATGAAATATGAAGAAGTTTGACTAACAAAAATGAATGCTTGTATTTCTTTAGATTTTTTTTTTTGTAATTTGGATGGTTGTTATAAGACTTGGATCCTCTTTTAAGTAGTATTTTATTTGGAAAGTGGTTGTTCTTTTATTTTGTTTATTTCACCTTTGATTTTATGTTTGGAATATGCTTGAATTGTTACAGATGTAGGACCAGAAATCTTCGAAAGTGTATATGAAAATCTTCGAAAGGGGCGAACTGAACATTTGTTCGGAAACACAGTGCTGAACAAATGCAGTTTGTTCGGCCCTGTGTTTCCAAACAAACCCAGTTTGTTCAGCACTGTGTTTCCGAACAAAAGTCATACGTTCAGACCTGAAAGTCCGTACATATCGAGAACCTGCAACTCGTTCCAGGTGAGAAAAAATTAAAAAAAGAGGTAAAATAAATAAAAAATACAAACAAACAAAGGAAGTGACCTTTCCAATACTACTTTGGTTTAAAGTTACAATTTGATTGTTGTTTTTTTCATTCATTGCACTAGAAAGTAGAGGAATGTAAGTGAAGATTAGTAAACAAGTGGATGGAGGAAGTAGAGAGTGAGAAGTAGAAAGTAAATGGCTTGAATAGGAGAAGAAAATGGAGGAATGTGAGTGAAGATGAGTTGCCTAAGGAAGATGGAGGAAGTAAAATGGACGAGATGCTTGTGTCTTAGTCGATTGATGATGGAGAGCTCAGCCAGCCTGTGTGTGAAAAGAAGATATGTTTTGAGTTTTTATTGGACTATGTCTATTTTGGTCATTTCATGAAGGGGCATGAATGTAATAAAAAAAAAAAACAAAATTCCTTGTGTGGGAAAAGCTAAATTCGTTGTGCCAAAAGCCCCTTTTTTTATTGACCCTCCAAGCCTTGAACAGAAAATTAGCGACCCCATCATCCATCATGTTTTAAGGGTGTGGCATACTCGATCAGTTGCTCTCTGTTTCAGTGTAGTCAAAGGCACGATATGCATGTCCCACCATACAGTTGCCATAGCCAAGATCTCGTCCACATGTTTGTAATACCACCTTCTACCTCTTGGCCAAAATATAATTGGGCCCATAATCATCCAATTACCGAAGCCAAATCCCAATCCTATGCATAGGAATCTCCAATCAAAATGCTTTCTTAATGGCCAATTTGCACTTCTAGGCTCCCCTGGTGCCTCGGGCTCGCGTGGGGCCTCACATTGCTGTGACAGTGGGTCCCCACATAA
This sequence comes from Cinnamomum chago, assembly GCA_038049695.1. Classification (NCBI taxonomy): domain Eukaryota; kingdom Viridiplantae; phylum Streptophyta; class Magnoliopsida; order Laurales; family Lauraceae; genus Cinnamomum; species Cinnamomum chago. Next base: position 10,125,335 of record CP142453.1, on the reverse strand, counting down.
TCCTGGATTACCTTCAAAAGAATCATTCGCAAAGGTAAGAAATTGTTTGGCCTGTGGTATTCTTCCCACTAAGCAGTTCTGTGAGACGTTTATGACAGAGAAATGAGAGCTGTCAACTCTATAGGGATATCTCCCGAGAGCCGGTTCATTGATAAATCTAATGATTCAAGCTGCCGTAGATTTTCCAATGATGATGGTATTGGACCACTAAACTCATTGTTTGACATGTTCAGCATATAAAGAGATTTGAGATTCCCGATTTCTTTTCTTTAGTGCCTGTTTAGATAATTGACGAGTAGAGTGAAATGGAATGAATTTCACATGAAACGTAAAGTGGGGTGAAGTGAGTTGAAGTTGATTAAATTAACTTCACTTCACTCTGTTTGGTTGTTTTGTGTAAAGTGAAATCTAAAACACTTTATATGTGTTTGGATACCTATGAGTAAAGTGAAAATGGGAACACAGAGAAAAACAAGCTCTCTTTTAATCTTTCTTACGAACACTTCATGGGATTGTTTCAACAGGTCCCATAGAATATTAATATTTATGGACACACCTAATATCATCTTTTCTATGCCTCCATCAGCATTTGACCCATGCAGGTAATAAAAAGGCTAGAAAAAATTAAAAAGAGATCCTTCAATGGCCTTTTCTGAGAGACAATCAAGCAACAATAATTAATAACGTCACCTAAAATAATTAATAACCATGTCATGTAATTTTGCAAGAAACCATCAACATACCCACGCCCTCAACACTAGTTAAAGTACTAATTTTTTTTTTTTTTTTAAAGTTCAGTAACAAAAAGAAGAAAAGGAAGCAATACTATCCTACTAGAACCAGCCAAGGACAGCATCTAGAGTCTTGTTTGCCACCTTGGTTAGATACATCAAAAAAGTTGAGTCCCATAACAGAAGCCACTTGGGCTTTCGACTTCAACATCGTCCTTCCTCTGCGGTCTAGTCCAATGCTAAAATGAGTTGGTTCCAAGAGAATACTGCTGAATCCAATACATCAGAAGGCAAGCAATAAAAAGGACACCAAGTACAGGATCATGAGGCCATCTTTCCACAATCTTCTGTAGCAGTTAAACATGGTGAGAATCTGGTTAATTCGATGAAGGGTCTGCTGCCTTAAGTTATCTCCCTGTAAGACAACACCACCTTATAATTAATTACACCTTATAATTAATTACATCCTTGTAGAGGAATGTGAATGCATAATTCATTTATATCTGTGTATGATCTAACATACTAAAGAAGATGGTGGAAAGGACTTGAAAACCACATTGGTCAACAAGGAATCACAGTAAATGCAAACTTTCTCCATTAGTATAAGAGCAATCTCACACCTAAATGCAATCCTTCTCTGTTATGTAAGAGAAACAAACCAACAACCAAATTGTGCAGTGTGGAATGACAATAACACTCTCTTAAAAGAAAAACTTAATGTCAACTTGGAGCAAAACACATCTACCATGTGCCCCACAAAGGTAAACATGCACAATGGTTGCATCCCATATGAATTTTTGAGCCAGTGAAACTACTAAAAGTCATTGTGTGTGGAGAAATTTACCAATAAGATAAATTGTATTGCATGTTAGTGGTGCTGATAGTCTGATTTCATGCTACTGTTGAGCACATGGCTCTGTAACAAAAAAAAAAAACACCAATAGAGAAATACAACCACAACCCAACAGTCAAAATGCATTTTTTTCCTGCGCTACCCAAAACCAACATGCAAGTCGAAGAAAAGAAAACATAAAAACAACCCAATATCAGAAAATGTAAGAAAACCCCAGGATTGAGATCACCACCAACAAAAGAAAATGATGGAAAATATTGAATATTCACATAATTTTTATTTTTAAATATTTCTAAACTCATTTTAAAACTGAGAGTCAAAATAATAAAAATATCATTCAAGAACCAACATTTTGGGGTTTTAGCACTGGCTGATACAGAGTCAGAGGCCAACACTATGTTCTAGAATGATAATTTAAATACAAATAAACAGTCCATTGCATTTATAAGCACCGATGGATTTTGAATTATTTAGATCTTAAAAGTAGGCCCCATTGGTGGATTTGCAGAATTGCACTTGGAGAATCTCCAAGTCCATCAAAAGCTCATGTATTCCAAATGTGCTAGCTCATAGAAATCGAATTGAAAATAGCAAAACTAGCAGATTCTTTCCTCCAAACTGCAACCAATATCATCATTACTAGAAATGACATAAGAAGGGAAATGCATATATTTCTATCAAATCTAAGAATTCTACACTAACCATAAATTTGAATTTAAAAACCTATTTGACTAGTAGGAGCCAAGAACACAGGAGATCCTAAACATAAAAAGTAAAAATAAAAAGCCTCAGTTTGGATGCCTCAGCAGATGTAATTTAATCTAACAATCAAGTTGGCAAACATGATACAAATGCTAAAAAAACAACTATCATTTTTGGCTCAGCTAAACTTTTGGTCATCTGGGGTGATGGATTTTCTTGCAAAAAATGCACTTTTTGAATGAATTTTCCTCAGTAGAGGAAACAACATTTTGCTTCAATGGTTTGCACAAGCAATATTGTTTCCATAAATCAATAACCATTGCATGGAACAAGAAATACATTTCACATGTCACATTTGAAACTAAAGCATAAAATCAACCCAATCTCATGATCTAAATGTGTTGTTAAATAAATCCTACCTAAGGAAAGGATGAAGCATGAATTCTATGCAAGCGTCTTAGTATCCATTCCTTCTTATCTCCATGCGACAAGAAGACTGTAGCCATCTCCTTTCTCAATGTTAGCCACTCATGTGTAACATCTATGTCATCTCGAGTAAGACCCTCTATCTTCATCAGTTCTCTGTAAACTTCATCACCTATTCGCTTATGTGGCTCCGAGTTCTTAATGCTATCAGCAAGATTGTCTAATGCATGTTGCACCAAAGTCGCAGATTCTTTCATCCCCATTACAAGTACTTCTACATCTCTTGCCCTCTTTCGTACTTCCTTCTTCTTCGATGAAGATTCCCCACTTGTTCCCCCATCTTTAGAATCATATTTAAAATCATTCACGCGAATTGGGACATCATCAGAGTTACTATAATTACTTGACTCCTGCATCAAGTCAACGACGGTGCACTACTTGAAGACGAAGCAAACTATCCTATTGCCATATCATTGCCACATACCAATCCCATCTTTTCATGGTCAATACTATTAGTCTTCAATGGTCTTGCTGTTGGATGTCCCTGTACCATAACAAAAACTCTCCATTATATTATAAAATCACAAACAATGAAAAAAGTACATAAAAAATTAGCATTAAACATTATAATACCTCCAACTAAGTGTTCCACAATGCCTCGTCTGCAACAACTCGTTTGCTCACTGGATCGTATCCGAAAGCAGATGCATTCACCATCTCCTTCATCGCATAATATAGATGCTTCAAGTGTTTGTATCTATTCTTAACACTGGATGATGTCATGACATATGCACCGTTACTGCTTTCAGTCATGGCTGATGCAACAATATTATAGGCCTCTTCTTTAAAGCCTCGATCCCCCTTCTTTCCCATCTCAATTTGTTCTTGTAATAGTGTGAGCATCTCATCATCCATAACAACATTGAAGACATTATTCTTTTTTGTTGACATAGCTACATGGAACAAATAAATCAAACACACAACACATAATATCCAAAGTTTTTGTTGCTAGAAGGTAATTGACTTAAGAGAAAAGAGGGAAAAGGGCTAAGAGCCCCCAAACAAACAAGGAAAGACCAGCAAGGGAAGGCTGTACAAAAAAGCCAGCCCAAAAGCTGCTGAAAAAAGGATCAGCTTAGTGAGTATTCAAAGTGAAAATTGTCAAATACATGATACTTGAAATATGACAATAGTATTCAATTAACATTCTTTACAATTAAAGAAAGCTAGATACAACATTCAATCAACATGGCCCATGTGTAGAACTTGTTATTCTACTAACTGCGATGAGTGTTACGAGGATATTCGTTCCAAAGTTTTTCCTTCAAGTTCTCTCTAAATTGACTCCATTCATCTTTCTCTCTCTGTGAGAATCTACACATTCGCGATGTTCCCACCTCATCGGTTGAAGCAAGTGCACTATTGAGATCATTTTCCTCATTCGAGTTTACATCATCAAGGTGATCTTCTAAGAGCTCTTCATCGAAAGTATGCCCACCATTCATTCCGATAAAGTTGTGAAGCACGCAACACGCTATTACAATGTTAATTTGTACATGAATATCATATGGAGGTGCTGTCTTCAAAATTCCAAACCTACTTTTCAAGATTCCGAAAGCCCTCTCGATAACATTTCGTGCTTGTGAATGCATTTTGTTGAAGACCTCCCTTGAATTGACAGGACTCCTCCTTCTAAAATCAGTAAGATGATATCTAGCCATTCGATACGGAGTAGAAATCCAAGTTTGTTTGCATACCCTCCATCAACGAGATAGTATCTACCTACTCCCCATGGTTTTAAAGCATTAAGAGTTAGTTAAAGACCAGCCATTTTCAAATAGAAAAATAAGCGGAAAAAAAAAACAAAAAAAAAAAAACAAATTAGTAGATTTCATTACTCGAGGAACAACAAGTGAATCGGGTCGGGCGAGTGCATTTTGTAGTATACGGGCATCGGTTGCTGACCCCTCCCACCCCAGAAGTACGTATTGAAAGTTTAAATCGAAGCCACATGCAACCAATACAGTTTGTGACAATGTGCCCTTTCTATTTCGAAATGTGCTTTGCAATTGAGAAGGCACAAAAGCAAGAATGTGGGTCACGTCAATAGCTCCAACAACACCCTATTAGAATACAAGAAAAAATGACAATAATTCTTTATTTTTGTTGATTTATGAAAATGACTAGTGTGATATAACATGTACCTCAAAACCAACTGGCCCTCTAGGTGCATCATTCCCCTCTTGTGTTATAATATCAGGAGCTAAGGCATTAATCGCTCTTAGTACTCGATGGAATTGACGGCTTATTGTTTCTCCACTTCTAAAAAATCGCATGCATTTGTCCTATTCCTAACATTGTGTGCAATAGTGTGCAAGAACAAAACAACTTGCTCCTCCACTTTTACTCCACGAGTGTCTTGCAAAAGCCCTTTATTTCTCAAATGACTACATAGTAGATCAAAACATTCCTTGTTCATTCTCAACTGGCTTATACAGTGGGCTTCTTGGCCTCTCGTCAAGGTGGATATATAAAGTTCTCGTTCTCTTTCTCTCTTTTCTCTTTCTAATGGGTTTCGAAGCATTGCATAGTAAGCAACTACTGTTGTCATCTGGTTCCGCCATATTTCCACCGCAGCAGTTGTTGCCCTAAGGATGGCAACATTTCTATGGCTAAGTTCCTCTTCCTCTTCTTCCTCCTCTCCGCGATTCGAAGTTGACCCATCCATCTAATATTAAAATATAATTATACATACAACCATCTTCATAAATTATCTTCATAATTGTATATTAACTCCAACATTCTGATCATCAAATGAAGCTAAAAGGGGTGGGGCCCACCAGGAAGGGATCCTGCCATCAGAATTGCACAAAACAATCCCAATCATCTATTTCAGTTGATGGACTTAACAATTATCCTAGTACACATGCATTCTCCACATCTCTTTTGGGTCTACTTGTCTCAAGCTTAACGTGCAAGTTTCAGATAGCTATATTTCAATCTTTTGTTTACTAAAACTATAATAGGCAAAAAATGTATTCAAGCTGAATGCTACATTTAGAAACACAAACCAAAAAAAGAAAAAAATCCAATCTTTACAAATTTAGCAAAGCAAGATACGAATCACATGGAGCTCCTGCTACTCATGTGACTCTTGCTTGTTTGGTTGCAAGTGATCTGGAGAAATTTCAAATGGTGTCTCCCTCAAATAGGAATTTTATGATGCTCAGCTCATAGGAATTTCAAACAAGGGGAATTTCCACAAGAAACGCTGTGTAGCATTGGTAGAAAACTATTTTTGTCTAAACTTGGGATATGTTTTGCATCTTAAAAACATAGCATCGCAGAAAAAAAGACCCACCTTTACTGTCTTTTGCTAAACTTTTCAAGGTCTTCCTTAATTCAAGTCTGCAATGTAGATTGCAAAAAAATAATAATTAGAAGGAAAATAGGGGAAAGAGATCTCAAAAGGGCAAACCCTATTCCAAAAAAGAAAACTGATCATTTACCTCTATTGCTGCTACCAAATCCTCAACAGTTGCAAAGAATCTGAATTTCTTCTCTTTGGAAGCCTACCTTATCCCTTGTTCAATTCCTATTCCCCTCCTCTACTGCCAATGACTACCAAATGCACGCACTAATTTTCCATAAACACACCAGAAGTTAAAAGAAGATATTGCCATTTAATTTAAACCAATGCTGACAACTCACATCATTCAAATAGACAAAAACACCCACCATTGTATATACAATTTTTTTCTTTCTTATGCATGTTTTAACTGTATATACATGTTAACACATGGCATTGGCTGAGTAGTAAAAAAAAAGAAGTGGGACTCACCCAAATCACTTGCACCAGAGGGAGTGGATAAGTAAAGAATTAGCCCTTATCACTATAAATGAAAAAACTAATAGAAGCATTGCTGAATGAGGCCTTTTGTTTATGCTAAAGTTGTTACTTGGTTTATGGACCACTTGTTTTGCCCTTATTTTGTAGGAATTTAATTGGGTTAGCAGAGTTAGTAGAACAATATCTTTTTAGTTTTACCTACCCATAAAATATGAAGGGATTTCACTTGTCTGTCATGGAGATATTAATATTCTAAGTGGAGTTCATGACAATTGGCATGTAAATTCAAAATTTAAGATCGCACGGTTTATTGTAATTGGCAATGCTACAATTGCATCAGGAATGGATTTCACTTTTCCAAAAATCAGATTTGAAAGAGAAAGGAAGACAAAATATAAAATAGAAATCACTTCACTGTAAATAAATTATGGGACTATTTGCTTGCCGTGGAATAAAATAAAAATATAATAAAATAATATAAAATGGTTACATTATAAAAAAAATTGCGTGTTTATATGAAGTAAATTCATGAGGCTATATTGTGAAAATTTGCGTGTTTATACAAAGTAAATCATGACATTATAAAAAAATTACCTGGATCAATTTAGTTTTTTAATGTATAACCCTCGTACATGTCTTGTAGGGTCTATATTGTCAAGAAGATCCACTATTTCATAACATTATTACTTGTTATACACTTTCTTAAGCCAGACATTGATCTTATTGTGAGACCAAGTTCTATCCATAGTTAAAATGTCATGATTCTCATATATCGAGAAGAGTTTGTCTTTTAGGTATGGTATAAAAAAATGATTTTTACACATAATTATGGAAAATGCTCGATGAGAGCGACTTACGATGAGAGACACCATGATGGGGCCCATCCGGGACCCCACTGATCACAGGACCATGGGGATGGAAAGAGTCATTCTTGATGGGTCCAGCTATCAAGTTTGGGTCCAATCCTACCCCTCTAACCCATTGAACTGTGGCCCACAAGTTTAATGACTTATATTAAAAAACATTTTTGACCCAAGATTAAACTGTCCATTCAATTCAGATGGGTGCAAATCCATGGACTTCAGCATCATTGGGGAGCTTGAGAGTTTCTTGTGTGTGGATGGTTAGAATCGGTGATTGGTGGGCCCAAATCACGTGTCTCTAACCATAATATAAAAATATAAATATGAATGCTAAACATTTGAAATATATTACTATGCTTATAAAAACCACCATTATTGTATGCGTAAATGAGCCCATCGAATGTATTGATAGCTTAATCAATGACCACCATCCCTCAAAAGAGGTTGGTAGTGACTTTCACATCCAATGAAGTGACTCAATGAACACCTTCCCTCCAAAGTAATCGGCAGTAATTTTAATATTCAATCCAGAGTTAGCTCAATCAATGACGCACCTCTCCTCTGTACATAAAATAGTTTGTGTTGATCCTTATCTTCTATTCAACTATTTGACTCAGGCTCTTGGGGATAAAAAAAAAATGTGAAAAACTTTTTATCTATTAGTTTAATTTTTTAGATGTTTTTTATGTGAATTTTTCAAAATCGATGGAGTTTACAATAAATGAAATTAAATATAATATGGTCTATCTATAAAGAAAATGAATAGTTCATATCAATAATTTGGGCCCACAAAAGTTTGTTATAACAAGAAAGAGAAAATGCTAACTTGGTTAATTGGTTTTGAAATAGTGCACATTCCAATAAGTATCCAGACAAGTATGATGATAATTAAATGAGGGGCAAACAAACAATACTTATCTGGATGGGCCGAAAGCAGCTATGAAATTCTGCTTTCACTCCCTGAAAAGGATGATGCGGTGGCATATGAGCACAACTTAGGAATATATTTGATTGGATCAATATGTATAAATAATTGAGAATAGATTAAACATCGATTTCGAGACTTTCATCAGCATGATTTGCATCAGAACACATATAGAATGATATCTCGAAATCTCTAAAAGAGGCAGATAGATAGAAACTAAAAAGCTTAAAATTTCATACATTCAATAGTCTTCTGCTTTCTCTTCCTCTTCAGCTCAGTCAAAAACACTGACCCTTTGATGCTCCTCCCTGGCAATTGCCTCTTCCATCACCTCCTCCACGTTCACCAGTCCACCATTGTCAAGAAAACTATTCCACAGATTCATTGAAAGCCCGTGAACCTGTAACACCCCCTTCTCTCTCCCCACAGCAGGATGCATTATGAACTTGGAAAAATCACACAAATTCCAAAGCACAATCTCCGGCACGGATGACCCGTAACCCTTTTCCTCATACTTTCTCTGGATAGTATGATAATCATTCTCCCACGAATTCTCCGATGCCTCACAAAACCCCATATCAGTGAATACAAACACCCTCTTCACCATCTTCTCCTCCTCCAATTTTGAGGCAACGGCAACATCAAGGATTCTATCGAACACCTTCTGGAAATCAATGTTCATCCCCCATTCCATGCTCTTAATGAATTCGAGCTTCTCCTGCAACGTCTCTCCCTGAATTCTATGCAATTGTGGGTTTAGGCTGAAGTTTATGACATTCCCTCTCCATGGGTCTTCGCTCAGTTCAGAAACCAAGAGCCCAAGCATCACACAGACCTCCATAGGTGTCCCATCCATGCTCCCAGAGACATCACAGACAGAGAGACAGTTGCTCAGTTTCCCCCTCTTAGACAAATCCACAAACATTCTCTTCCATTGCAACTCCTTGACCTCGTCCATGTTATTGCCTTGAAGAAATGAGAGGATCACGGGCACGCGTTCAGGAATATCATGAAACAGTCTAGGTAAACGGAGATTGATTCGGATGAGAGGATGAAGAATCTCGTCCCTCAGCCTCTCGCGGACTATGTAAGAGTAATGCGCCTCCTCCATCTGGGCATAGGAGGGGTCCGACTCGCGGGGAAAAACCCGCTTAGCAATGCTCTCGCACAGCAGAGTGGAGCAGTCCAACGATGAATCTAGATCAGGTACCCACGTTGTAGTGGACCCAATCTTCCAAAACTCGCCCGAATTCAAGAACCCAATTTCGGATTTTAGCGACTCGGCCAGGAAATCAGAGATCATGTCATACAGGAACCTGTAATTCGAGTCGGAAGTGTACCTTTCCACGAACCCCCTCGCCAAATCGGGCCTGAGTCGCTCTTTCTTTGCGCGGCGCGGGTATTCGAGTTTCTTCAGCAACCGTATCTTCTCTTTTGCGATTTTGAGAGCATATGGGTGGGCTACTTCACGGAAGAGGATGTCGACGAGATACGGCATGCAGCCGACTTGGGCAAACCACCTCACGTTCATAGCCAGGGTTTTTGGGTGGTTTTGGTGGAGCCAGAACACCACCGTGTAGAAGACTTTCTTGTTAGAATAGCAGTCAAATCTCCGTCGGAGGATGATCTTGAGGGTGGTGAGAGGGTTGTGGGCCCAAGCACGCCGTAGCAGCTCCCTCACCGTCTCTGGTGGGGTGCATTCCACCATGTTGAAGAAATCCAGACAGGGGTTTCCTGACGATTGGAAGGTGGGAAAGGGTTTTTCCATGAGCCACATCGGTGGTTTTGGTTTTGGAACAGCCTCCTCTAGGTTGTTAAAGTTAAAGTTAAAGTTAAAGAGGGCAGTCACTGCATCTATGAAAGGGAAGCGAGGGGAACGTGGTTTTCCAGATGGGACCAGCAGAAGACAGCTTTCGAATGGTGCAGGACTAAGGAGAGGGTGGATTTCCGGCGGGCCAAGAAGAATAAGAGGAGAAGCCCTTGTGTATTTAGATGTTGCTGCCACGAATCGTCTTGTGATAGATCGGAACGGGGAAAGAGAAACCATGTTGGGACGGATTTGAGGGTGATAATGCAAGCTGCCCTCTCTTACAAAGGAGGGTCTTAATCGGAGACTTCTCTTTCCCAAAAACAAAAAAAACACGTTCCAGTGTACTAAAAAAATATAAGTTTTGCTTGCGCAGCAAGGGCTTTGTGCCGACGGTGATCGGAGTTGGGGCGTGCAGGGGTTGGTGATTTTTTTATGATCATAGGCCCCGGGCCCCGGGCCCCAGGCCCCACGGGCTGCCTCACATCACATGGTGTGGGGGCATCTAACCTGAACAAATCTATGTAAATAATTAAAATGGGTCCTGCTTCTGGACATTCTATATAAATAATTAATGGGAATACAATCTATTCATTTGGACTCGATATAGCAGTCCTTGATATTGTAAGTTTTACTCGAGATCAACTTTTATTGGTCACTTTTATGTTTAATCTTGGATGTTTTAGATTTAAAGCATTATTATAAGTTGAATTACATCCTTATTTTAGAAAAGAGTAAAAAATTGTAAGAGAAGTCAAAACCCATATCAGAACAACATCACAGACTCTAATAGAAACTACATCTAGGATTGGTTGGAGCTTGTGTCGGTATGATATAAGTATAGGTTATGGGTTCAAATCCTAACAATTACATACTATGTCACAAATCCATGAGCCAATCAAAAGCCTCCAAGTTGAAGGACCACATAAAGCAAAAGGCACATATGCTTTGGGAAGGAAAGATTTTTTGCAGCCAATCAAAAGCCTTCTAGTTGCAACTAATCAAATGGAAGCAATCTTTGTGAAATGAAATGAGCCAATCAAATGTCTTCAATGTTCCTATGAATTAGAATGTTTTTGTATAGTGAAGGGATATCCTTTGACAAGTTAATCTTTTTGCAATTTTGTTTTTACTTTTAAATTGTAATTATGAGCTTCTTTGTAACTAATCTTGAGAGAGTGTGTAATTGAAGATCATTAATGAAGATTTGGACATCTTTCTTGATGTTTAGTGGCTAAAACTCTTGGATTAGGCACTCCTTTTGAAGCTAAGTAATGTGATTAGTTCAATTTCATGCATGTTTTAGTTTAAATTCCTTATTTGTGCCTTAATTGATTAGTAGATTTTACATCTAATTGTGCTAATCTCTCTCATTTTTCATGCTCTATCTCTACACTTGATGCTTTGATAATCTCAATTGATGCTTTGTAGTTGGATTAAGTTCTCTCACGTAGCATGCTCTAGAGCCCTTATCTTTGATATTTTGTACCTTGATTTTGATGATTACTTGTTAGGGTAGTTAGGTTATGATTTAGAATATCGGTTTTTTTATCTTTTTTACTTTGATCTTCATTGTTATATCATCCAATCTAATTAGACAGAGAGATTGCTAATTGGATTGTAGATTTGGAAATTGAATTAGAATATGCATTGTTTGAATTAATTACTTACTTAGTGGATTTTGGATTGCCTAATCTCTTCTTTTTATTGTTGTTAATTTAAGTCCTTGTTTTATTTGTTATTTTTACTTTTAGACTATTAGATCCACATTTCAAATCACTTGTTTTAAAACCCTACACATTTCACACCACATCTTCATATTAAATCATCTATTTCCACCACCACTCATCCACTAGTTTAGTGTAATTTGTTAGATCTCATTAATTTCATTCTTTAGATTGTTAGTTAAAGTAGTTTAGTTGTTATTTTAGTTTTGTTTCACATTCAAATTAGTTTAATTCCATTTTTCACTTATAGTTTAGTAGTTTTAAATTGCCCACTTCAATTTCTATATTAGCTATATCTTAGTTCAACTCTCACTTTAATTAGATTCATTGCTTGTTTCCGGACTCTTTAATCATTTACTACTTGACGACACCGTAGTCTTGCGGTTAAATGTTACACATCTTAATGTCGATCATTGCACTCTTGTTATCACTGACTTAACCAGGGCAGCCAAAGATAATATTTTGTTGGTTCAACTTGAATCCCAATTATTCAAAATTTCGCTCTAATTGAAGTAGGGCTGGCATTGGACAGAAGTCACAGAACACGTGCAAAACATGTAATTTGCTTGTGATTCACACTGCCTTTGTCATTTTGTATTTCAAGCGAATGCTTAATTCTTGATGAATATAAATGAAGGAATATCTCGATTACAATGAGCAATTGGCCCTGACAGAAAATGATGGAAGAAGTTTATTTTGAGCATTTGGATTTTGATAAGGTGAGCAGTTTCCCTTAGTTGTCCTTGGAGACCTTTCTGAGTATTGCCTTTATATGATCATTGATTCACAAAGGTGGATATGATTTGAACACCCTCGGTGCTGGGCATTCACAACCTTGAGTTAGAATTAAGCTAATACGAGTCCAATAAATCCTAACCCTGGACTGCAAGGACTCAAAAAATTCAGTAGCTATCTAGTGCCTTCATTCTTGTCAGAAAACTTAAGAATGGAAATTAATAAGAGAAATCACATATGTGTATGAATATAGGATCTGTACTAATAATTCATGAGAAAGTTTACGTACAATCATCACGGTTGGACCATAAGCATGCCCTCTTTTATTTTTCTTAATAACGGAGGGTATCCCAGCCCTTTGAGCTAGAATAATCCCTACGGGCCCAAAGGAAGTCGAGTAAATCCTATGTGGCCCCAATGTGGTAGTGTAGTTTTGAACTCTCAACATTTCGGTGAAACCGTGGTCTTATGTCAACTGAGCTTCCCCTCGGAGTTAAGCATGCCGTTAAAACAATAATGGTTAAACATGCCCTTAAAACAACAATGGTGTAGACAAAGCAGAGTATTTTGAAAAGTAGGTTTTTGGCCATTCAATGTAGGATCCTGTATGGGAGCCATCACTATTTTTTGTCAAACTTTCAAGTCACTCAAACTACATCAGGTAAAAGAATTTCTCTATATTGATATTTATGGACATCTCCTGTTAAACCTCGTCCCGAGTTAATTGAGATTAACTCTAATTAATTAAAATTATTACTAATTAACTATGTTTAATTAAGCTAATGATGATTTATGGTCAAATGGAATGATTTAGGCCTAATGAAATGATAATAAAAGAGATTGAATGAATTGAATGTGTTTTAGACTTAAACAAAGGAAACAAGGACTTTTTCGTAAATATGAATCTTTGCGTATTTTGTCGAATTCGAAAACCCTTGATACCAACGCATGTATCTCGGAGAGTACGATGACTTCCGTAAAAGACTTGATTGCATTAGATGAGAAATGGATTGAGAGAGTCTTCATTTGACTTGAAATGTAAATGAGATAAGAGAAGAGGGCTTAAATACAAAAAGGCCTCTTATATAAGAATATGACGGCCTTCAATGAGCCCATTCAACTCCTTTTCAACCCAAGTGAAGGAGAGCTCTCGGTTTTCTTCTTCTCCTTTGTTCTTCTTCTTTCTTCCTTTAATCTCTCCAAGAGTTGGAGCTTTGCTTATGGCTTTTGAAGAAGAATTGTAGCATTTCATCTTCTTCACCAAGATCTCTCATTTGTTTGAGAGTTGAAGTTGGAGAAAGAGCTCAAAGTTTCTTCCTTGAAGCTACAAGTAAGTAGGTTAATAGTTTTTATAGAACTTTGAGGTTTATTAGTGGTAGAGGTATTTGTTAACACAAACAACTCATGGGATTTGTGTTTTGGAATGGTTTGATGGTATTAGGCTTGGAGGAGCGTTTCATTGAAGGGATTTCATCTCAAGGTCAAGCTAATAAAAAGGGGTTTTCTTGCTAATTGACTTCAAAAGGCAAGTATAAGCAACCTCCAGATGAACACTTAATAATTCATAACCACTACCTGGACCTTGGAGGCTGCCGGGAAGGAAACGGTGACATAGCGCATCATGTCTTTCATTTTCATTAACCTTTGTCTCTTCTAAGTTCCAATGTTTCTTTTTCCAACTAGTGACCACTCGAACTCACATTTTCCTTCCCCTTTTAGACTAGGAGTAACATCTAAAACCGGCCCGACCCATCATACACCTTGTTTGTAATACAGGTCAGGTGAGTGAATGGATGTATTTAGTTGCCTCTATTACAGACCTGTAGCGTAGCCCTCTTGGCTCTAATTCAGGTTCTTTTACCGATGTTTTTAAAAAAAAATCAAATCATGTTGGAAGCTTTTTTCTTTTTTTTTTTTTCAAAAAAAATCAAATCATAACCAACTTATCATTACAAGCAGGGCTTTTATTTGAGGGGTTGTACGGTGTTTGGGGGTTAACCGAGGATTTTCACATGTGTTTTGAAGGCAAACCCATATATTTTATGTGGATTTTGCAAGCAAATTTTGAAATTTTATATAGGTTTTGAAAGCATTCCATGGCCTAACAAGGGCAACCGCCTCCACAAATGGCTTAGGAATAGATGTATAAGAGGAGAATGTTCTCATACTAGTTCTATTGGGCCCACCTTGAACCACCTTTGGTCACTCTAGGCCATTAAGTGCTCTTCTCATCCCGTAATTTGACATTATGACCAATTTAACACTCATTTAAGCTTTATCCATTATTGGACTGAATCTTCACGGAAAAAAAATCATGTTCAAGACGCCATTAAATTTTAAGGTTCTTAAATTAAGGACTAAAATAATTTGGTGATTTTTCCTTTTTTTCGCTACTAAGAAGCTGTGACCGCTGACCTTGTAGACTTGTAGATCATGCAACGTTCTCATGGGTTAAAATACTTCTTACATCCTGCTACTATTAGACAGGGTAAAACTAACATAAAAATTAAAGCAAGAAAAAAAGATGGGGAGAAATATTACTGATCCAAACAAACAAGAGATACACATCAAGAAAGGAAAATACAAATCAAGAACGGTAAAAAGACAACACAATATAAAAAAGGAGAAATAAAGGACTAGAAAACGATAAATAACCCCATGGCACTAGGCAATGCCTTTCATTTCACTCCACCTGCTGCTTCTTTGTTTTTTTATTGACCCTCCAAGCCTTGAACAGAAAATTAGTGACCCCATCATCCATCATCTTATAAGGGTGTGGCATACTCAATCAGATGCTCTCTGTTTCAGTGTAGTCAAAGGCACGATATACATGTCCCACCATACAGTTGCCATAGCCAAGATCTCATCCACATGTTTGTAATACCACCTTCTACCTCTTGGCCAAAATATAATTGGGCCCATAATCATCCAATTACCGAAGCCAAATCCCAATCCTATGCATATGAATCTCCAATCAAAATGCTTTCTTAATGGCCAATTTGCACTTCTAGGCTCCCCTGGTCCCTCAGGCTCGCGTGGTGCCTCACATTGCTTTGACAGTGGGGCCCCACATAATCCTGGATTACCTTCAAAAGAATCATTCGCAAAGGTAAGAAATTGTTGGGCCTGTGGTATTCTTCCCACTAAGCAGTTCTGTGAGACGTTTATGACAGAGAAAAATGATAGAGCTGTCAACTCTATAGGGATCTCTCCTGAGAGCCGGTTCATTGATAAATCTAATGATTCAAGCTGCCGTAGATTTTCCAATGATGATGGTATTGGACCACTAAACTCATTGTTTGACATGTTGAGCATATAAAGAGATCTGAGATTCCCGATTTCTTTAGGAATTCTTCCATGGAATTTATTGTTTGAGAGATCCATAGATGAGAGGATGGTTAGGATCTTCAAGAACTCCATTTCTGAGCCTTTGGATGTAATTGTTACTCTCTCCTGGTAGAAATATGAATATTCGAATGAGAAAGAAACTCCGAGAATTTGTTTATGTTCGAGCTCATCAACCGTCATTCCCTTCAGATTTTGAAACCACTTGAGAGACAAATTGCCTGTAAAACCATTAGAAGATAAATCAATGATATGCAGTTTCGAGAAAGCATTTTGATCTTCTTGCTGATGAATTGGACCATGGAATTTGTTGGATCTTAATACCAAAACCCGCAATTGTTCTAGGGACCCCAACCAAGATGGGAAGGAATCATTTATTCCATTGTCCCCAATGTTTAGAACTTCCAACTGCTTGCAGTAAGTCAAAGACATTGGCAGTGAACCTTCTAACCTATTTTTGTTAAGGTCAAGTGTTTGCAGACTACATCCATGCCCGAACCTATCAGGAATGATGCCACATAAGTCGTTCTTCTCAAGACTCAAGGCCCGAAGTTTGTCCAGCTCAACCAAACACTGAGGAATCAACCCCTTCAAGTTATTCTTAGACAAATCGAGGACGGTTAAATTAATTGCATTACAAAGGGATGAAGGGATCTCTCCACCAATGTTATTATCAGAGAGTGAAAAGGAAAATAATTGGTCACTGAAGTAGTGAGAGATGTTAGTGGGGATTACAGATGTGAAGTTGTTGTGCGAATAATCAAGAATGGCAACTGACCGTGGTGGAATTGGAATTGAACCTTGAAGCTTGTTAGAATTAAGGTCGAGCCAACGTAACTGGCTCAAGGAAAGATCAACGGTGGGCACTTCAAGACCATATAGCAAGTTGTGAGAAAGATTTAGAAAATCCAAACGCCCATTCCCGACCCTCCATAACCAGTTGGGAATTTCACCATCAATTCTATTGTTGGAAAGGTCTAGATATAGCAATTTGGATTGGTTTTTAAGAAACTGGGGGAATTCCCTAAGATTGCAAGAAGACAAATCTAGACGAATGAGTTGAGGAAAGGATGTGGAAGTACCACTGGCATTGATTGACAATCTATTATTTGAAAGACTAAAATAGGAGAGGTTCGTGATATTTTGGAGCAAGAGTAAGTTCACGGTGCCACTGAAGTTGTTTGAAGAAAGCCAGAGTACTTCTAGTCCTGTGAGTTTAAACAATGAACTCGAAATTGGTCCTTGAAGCATGTTGTTGCTCAAATCAAGCACTTCCAATGATGAGGAAGCATTGACAAATTCATCAAGTGGTACGTCGAAATGGTTTTGGCTGAGATATAAGCTCTGTAGCAATGGTGGAAGTGTAAACAAAGATGATGGGATCTTTCCATTGAGTGAATTGTATCCCAAATCAAGATGTTCCAAATTTAAAAGGCCCTCTCCAAAAGATGAATCTATTGCACCAGATAAATTGTTATCTGAAAGGTCTATTTCCCTTAAATTCTGCAGTGAACACAGGGACGGAATACTACCATTGAACCTGTTTGATGAAAGGTACAAGTATTCAAGTTGTGTAAGCTTCTCAACTGATGGAATCTCACCACTGAACCAGTTACGTGAAAGGCGCAAGTATTCAAGTTGTGCAAGGTTCTCAAGTGATGGAATCTCACCACTGAAATTGTTGGAAGCAAGGTCCAAGTGTACAAGTTGTGCAAGGTTCTCAAGTGAAGGAATGTTCCCACTGAAACTGTTGGACGAAAGGTCCAAGTGTACAAGTTGTGTGAGGTTCTCAAGTGAAGGAATGTTCCCACTGAAACTGTTTGACGAAAGGTCCAAGTGTACAAGTTGGGTAAGGTTCTCAAGGGACGGAATCTTCCCACTGAAACTGTTCCGCGAAAGGTCCAAGTGTGCAAGTTGGGTAAGGTTCTCAAGTGACGTAATACTCCCACTGAAACTGTTTAGCGAAAGGTCCAAGTGTACAAGTTGGGTAAGGTTCTCAAGGGACGGAATCTTCCCACTGAAACTGTTCCACGAAAGGTTCAAGTGTGCAAGTTGGGTAAGGTTCTCAAGTGACGTAATACTCCCACTGAAGCTGTTTCCCGAAAGGTCCAAGTGTACAAGTTGGGTAAGGTTCTCAAGGGACGGAATCTTCCCACTGAAACTGTTCCACGAAAGGTCCAAGTGTGCAAGTTGGGTAAGGTTCTCAAGTGACGTAATACTCCCACTGAAGCTGTTTCCCGAAAGGTCCAAGTGTACAAGTTGGATGATAGTGCCTAACGACGATGAAATATTTCCCGAGAAGTTGCAGTGAGCGAGCTCCAATCTTTGCAGGTACTGAGATTTCCAAAAGTGTTGGGCAATTCTCCCATAAATTTTGTGGATGAGAGTGACAAGATCTGCAACTTGCTGTAGGAAGGAAATACAGGCAAAGTACCTGAGAGGAGCGGATTGATGAACAGGTCTATAGTCTCTAAATTCTGCAGTTGAAAGATCTTCATAGGAAATTCTCCAGTCAGATTGCAAAGAGGAAGATGGAGGGATGTGAGATTGGCCAACATCCCCAGCGATTCCGGCATGGGAGAAGATATGTTCACCCCATCCAAATAGAGTTCCCTCAGCCCAGAAAGATTCCCGACCACATACCCAAAATCAGGACCAAGGAAACGAAGTCGTCGTTCGAAACTATTCGAGACACAGGAAAGATCCAGCGACTCCAAACTCTTGATGAGCGAAAGTTCGACTGGGACGAGGCCTATGAAGTTAGAATTGGAGAGATTGAGGTGGGTCAGGTTCGAGAGAGCACCAATAGAAATTGGGATGGAAGAGTAAAAGAAGGAATTGTCAGAAAGATTGAGAGTTCTGAGACTTGACAAAGAAATTAAGGAGGTGGAGTTGATTGGGGCTCTGATCGAGTGGTTGGCGAGGTCTAGGCCTGTCACGTGACCAGTGGAGCTCTCGCACGTGACGCCCTTCCAAAGGCCACAGTCTGTGTTGGCCGTCCAAGAAGGAATCTGGGCAGAGCCGAAAAGGGTGAGTAAAGAGGATTTCTGGTGGTCAAGACATTGAGCCAAAGTAAGATTTGAACAAAAGAGGGAGTAAAGGGAGAGGAATTGAAACACAGCGAGTAGAAATCTCATTGCAGGGAGACAGGAGCAAAACAAGCCAGTCATGAGAAGTAAAATGAGAGAGATTTGGGGGATGGATTTGAGAGGGAAGAGTAGGATTAGAATATAAAGAGAGTGTAGAAAGAGACAGGCTGACGAGATAGCGAAGAGTTCAACCATAACAGGACAGAGAGCCAAAAAAAAAAAAAAAAAAGTGGGAGGCGGGTTTTTTTAATTTAGGATAATCTTCTCCAACACGTCCAGCTCTGTAGGCCCAATTGGAGCCCATTTATGGTCACTGCACCGGCTTAGGCCCTTTCACAGTTTTGTCATCCTATGATATTGGATGAGGTCCAATTTTACCCCTCATCAAACCTTCATTTGCTGTTGGTTTGAATCTCAAAGATCTATAGTTAAAATGTCATTAAACCAAGGATTAAAATAATTTAACGGAGCTGATTTCTTGGCTGACCTTATCTAAAAGGGAACTTTCTATCCAACCTCCCCGACTGATAGACATGCATCCAATTGGGCCCCATGAGCTAGATAGCATATAATTTATAAACAGTTTGCGGTCCCCTGGACGAAGAAAGTTTTCCTTAAATCTACTGGTGAAGCCGGCTATTTTGGAGAAAATTTGGCAAGAGCCCAATTTTTTTTATTAAAAAACATTTAGTATAAGCACTCTACATATTTTATATATGAAAATGATTTTTTTTTGTTTTATTAATGGGCCCCTCTGAGTCGCTTCATGAATTTGTTTTGAGCCTGCGGACCCTGGTGCCAATTAATTTTCAAACTTTTGTCACTTGTAGTTGTTTGCATGTGCACCCCTTCTCCCCGTCTTGATCAATGACATTGTCCCTTGCATGTTTTTTTTAAAAAAATCTGCCCTGTTGGCAAATTCCGATGATAAAGAGGTGAGCCCAATCACCAAATTAGGACTAACAACTGAGCTACCTCGTCCTTGAGTCCGGGTTATGTTTGGCTCATCAAGCATACCGGGCTATCTTCCTGCGGGTCACTTTCTGAGTCGGCTGTTGTAATTGTTGGCATGTGGCACCAAGTAACCGAAGTCAATTATATATAATGAAGTCAACAAACTACTTACTTTACTTCTCAAGAAACGCCATTAGAAATAATTAAGTTGCTTTCCCACTACAGATGACACAAGACGAATAATTTATTATGATTGGACTTTTCCAGCGGTTATGAAATATCCAGGTGGCCCATCCATCATAACCACAACTTGAACTCTCTAAGAATTTTTATGGGCATTTTCGTCATTTTCCCCACGCCAAATTTGTTCTCTCTTGTTAAAAGATAGAATTTTAAATATTATGTCTAAATGGCCCGACTAGGGGACCGACTAGCAGGACTCAATTTTAAATAAGGATAAGGGAAGGTATAGAACCCACAGTGGGGCCTACATCATGGAAGTCCATGCAGCTCAAAATGAACGGCAATGTTATTAGTTCGACGTTTGAAAACTTTACTTCAAAACGAGTGTGACCCACTATCCGATTGAGCATATCATCGATAACATACCTTATATATTCTTATGCATCATTAATCATATTTATTAATCACGTTATCAACGATGGCATAATATAGAATAAGCCATTATAAAGTTATTTTCCTTGAAAATGGGTCATACCTGTTCTTTGCTAATGCCTGATGGAGTAATACTTTTTTTTTCTTTTTTGGATAATCTAGGGTATCTCCCGCCCAGCCCAACCCTGGGGGACTTCGGCCTTGAACCAGAGGGATACTCGATTATATACAGCCGAAAACTAATCCCTAGGGGCACATGCAAACCCTCATATCTACATGCACCGGGTAAAACCGTGGGAGGTGGCCAACGAAGATAGGTGTTGAATGTAAAACCTCTCCACTTCTTGAGGCGCAGAGTCCTTGGCCAGTTGATCAACTAATTATATTAATAGTTGATTAGTTGGACAGTCCTAAGTTGTTTCAGTTAATAATTTGGGCTGCTAATTTAAATTAACAATCAACAGGTAAGTAGATGATATTCTAGGAAAGATGATTCTGATCGAGCTGATGATAGGGCAGAACAAATTTCCTACCACAAAACAATTGATTTTTGTAATAACAATCTGCACATTGAACAAACTTATTATTTGAGTATCTGAACTTTATGAATATTGACGAATGCAGAAATCATACCAATAGAAAGAGATGATGATTTGGACTATGGAGGAGAAAGACAAACAATAGAAAACGGTGCAAACACATCAGAGGTTACAATGCTCAATTACGCCAAAAATATTTAAATTTCTTTCAATTCGAATTCTTCCAAACACTACTACTCTATTTGAATACAAATTTTATGGAGCTCTTTTATTTTCAATTTTTTTTCTGCACTGTGTGTATATATAGATAACATGTGTGCGGTAGCGCTTCGTAGGCTCTATGATAATTGAATATTGACAGATTGTTTCTTTTATTTCTATTATTGTTGTTTATGAAAAACAGGTGTAGTAAAATAGTTAGTGGCATTATGTGGGTTGAACATCTTTGTCCCCACTAAGAGAAATTCTTGACTCCACCCACAACTCTTTTTTCTTTTTCTTTTTTCCATCCTTTTCATTGTACCAATCTTTCCTCGGATATCGCAAAAATGAGATTTCACAATATGTATAAGAATCATATTCTTTATATAGGGCACCTTTGCGTAGACTATTTCCGTAGAAAATGATGTGGTTTTCTGCGAAAAACTTATGCATGTGTTTGGTGCAGCAATTTTGCGTAGAACTGTTTTTTCCCCACATTAGCTTTTTCCTTCATAGGCCCTGAAATAGACTTCCTATAGGGGGTATGGAAAATCCATTTTCACAAAAAACTGACCCCCTATTTCCTCACTCTCACTCCACTCAGCCACCCTCTTACAGCGGCTTGCATTTTCTTAGGATTCTATTAAAAGGAAAGCTAATTTAGGGCCTATTAGGTTCTATCGAGATTCTTTGGCCACTTATAGGCAATTTTAACAACCGATTAGATTGTTGTTTATAGCTCATACCATAACATTCTCATCGGTTGAAATATTTTTGCCATCCTATAAAAATTGAATCAGGATCCTCCGGGTGGGTCTACGCAGGGTGACCGTGAGTGGACCACTCGATCCATCATGTGACCGTGGGCAACCCGCAGTGATATGGCAGAACGTAAATGGTCCCACTCATAGTCATCTTGGGGTTTTACTTCACCAGATCTGGACTCATAAAAATTAGGTGGTTAAGGTGTCACTTTTCTTTTTTTATTTTGCTAGGTATGCTATGAATCTGGTTTACAAGATTTTTTTTTTTTCCTTCTTTTCAATTTAAATACCACAACATAATCATAGTCTTTCCACTGACTTGCGTTGTGCCTTACAAATACCCTAGAGTACCGCATTAATTAGAGCTCTTGACGGATGCCCTTTTTATCTAGCTTTATGGTATGTAGAAACATTATCAGATAGAAACAAACACAAGATACCAACCAAGAAGGAAACTTTTCTGGAAGAAGAAGGGAAAAAAACAAAAGCAACAAAAGGTATAAGAGAAAGGGATATTCTCCTTTTAAACATTGCAAGGCCTTTCAGTTCACTTCACCTTATTTATTTTTTCTCCACATGTAAATGGAGGTGCATTGCATTCATCCAGATGCTCTCTGATTTGGAGTAACCAAATGCATGATGTACATGTCCCACCATACCATGAGCACAAATAAGATCCTGTCCACATGTTTGAAAAACCACCTTCTCACACTCGTCGAAAATATAAGTGGCCCCATAACCATCCAATTACCAACGCCAAATCCCAACCCTGCCGTTCGTCGTAGTCCTCTGCAACTGATTTCTTCCCAGACCTCTTCTTGGCAGGAAGGAGGTCAGACGACGGTCCTGCACGTTTCGTCTTGGACGTTTCTCCGCCTTTCGCAGCTCTCCTCGTCATGGTGATAGGGAAGATTATGCCAATCAGTTCCCACAGACGGCACCAATTGTAAGTGTAGAAAATCTACTCACAAGATTAGGGAGGTGCCTCAAGGGACTTATCCAAAGAACCAGAGAAAGAGCTGCTTGACTTGGGGACCTGAAAGAGGAGAAGAAACGGTCAGAGGACCCTGGCTGTGGGCAGCACAGGGCTCTCCGATGCTTCAATTAGTACTGGGAAGCTAATCGGAGAAGAAGAATGGATTTGGGTGTTCTGCATGCAAGTGTGCATACCTCATCTCGGTGATCAATCCCCCTTATATGAGAAAGCCTTAGGAGATATCAGCTAGTGGGCTTTTGATTTGACTGCTAAGGATCCATTAGCCCATAGAGTAATTAATGGGGATCAACCATAGCCCACATTGCATTAAATGAGGGTCCAATCAGCCCATACTGCATTAAATGCGAGTCGCGTTGGGCCTGGTTGGATTTTGACTCGTTGGCGGCAGGAGTCCTATCGGGTCCCCTTCTCGAGCCCTGCCCAGATGGCTGCAGCCACTAGATGTGGATTTGTCAGAGAGGCGGTGAGGGTGGACGGTCTGGATGACATTCTCGTCCCATCAGCACATGCCCGACATGTGTCCAGGTGTCAGGCGTGGCTGTATAACCCTATATAGCCGAGACCGAACTGGGTGGCGGAGCCGAAGTGAGATCAGCTGGCTCTTACAGATATCAAAAAAAGATGCCGAAACCAAGGTAACGAGCATTTTGGTCGATCCGTATCCGCGGCCAAGACCACGGTTGGCGCTCTTAGCCGAAACCGAGGTAGGCCTATGTATTACGGGACGATTCCCACACAGAATTCATTAGGTAGAGCGTAAAATTGGTTTTGGCCGAGATCTAAGTACTGCAGTGATGGAAGCCTAAACAAAGATGATGGGACCTTTCCATTGAGTGAATTGTTGTGCAAATTAAGCTCCCTCAGATTTAAAAGGCCCTCTACATATGATGAATCTATTCCACTTGATAAATTGTTATTTGAAAGGGCTATTTCCTCAACATTCTTCAGCGAACTCAGGAACGAAATCCTACCAGAAAAACAATTTGATGAAAGATCCAAGTGTACCAATTGCGTAAGCTTCTCAAGAAATGGAATCGAACCACTGAACATGTTTCTTGAAAGGTCCAAGTATACAAGTTCTGTAACTTACAAGGCGGATCCAGGACTTCTAATCTGGGGGGGTTGCACTTTTAAGTTACACTAAAAAAATAGCAATAATGTCTCACCAAAAACTATAAAAAATAGCAACAATGTCCCACCAAAGATAGCAACAATGGGCGCTTGATAATGCGACATTATAACCTAAGATAGTAAATAATCATCAATATACAATACATAAGACCGGTTTTAATTTTTTTTTCCTAAGTTTTTTTTTCTTTTCATTTTCAACTCACAATGAAGTGATGAACAAACAAAGTTACAGAGGTACTGTAAATGGGAAACCCAATCCCATAACGTGTAACGCCCCAATTCCGGATACCGATATACTCGTTCAATTACCCGAAATTGGCGCGCTACTTCCCGGAAAATCCGAGAACTTCCAAGATCGTAGGCCGCAGTGAGGTCCAATTTAAAACTTTTTGACCAACATAGTTATAACATTTAATATTGCGGAAGCATAACGATTTAAACAAAGCGGAAGCAATAGGTATCGATAAATATATAAAGTATGAGCAGAACATATGTCTAATTAAAATGATTCAATATTAATCAAAGTTATACATTTTCATTCTACCCTTCTCACTACAGAATATCTCTCCAAAACCCAAAATAACAAAGTCCCTCAAAACCCATGTATAAACTCCTCGCCCTCCGGCTCGACATCCGTGTCGGCCGGGCCCCAAGCGTACTCTCCTGCCACGGGTGCCTCCACTAGGGCTAATGCGTCGTCGGGAATCTCTGGGTCAAGGCCTAAGCACCATAGAATGGGTCAGATCTAAACGATCTGGCAAGATACAGCATACTACTAACATAGCACATATATATCGAAGGAAGTAAAGACAGGTGCATAAATTAAATGAGTAACAAAGGAAATGAACTAGGCAGTTGTGCATTTAAATTATAAGGAATCAGTATAAATAGAAACATCTAAACTACTATAAACAAGATGGCACATTCACACGAGCTGGAATACCGCGGGATATTATGCCGCGGCCCTCCCATACTGAACACAGTCGCGGCGGGGAATCTCACCAGGGAATAACTAATCCCGACTCTCACTCATCAACTCATCATCTCATCACTCCAGATCGGCACGGTATGACACCTTGCCGTCTTAACCACACAGCTCATCATGATAGCTCCTCAACACTCAACTAGCTCCTACCGGGGATGATCAGTCCACAGGCTGAGCTTAAATCAACCGAGTGAATGTTCATGCCGACTCGAGAATAACTCTAAGGTCTGTGTCTGTCTAGGCTTTGCCTTGCGTGAACAAGGTCCTAACAATACCTCTATAAGGTCCACACATCTCAATACAGACTCTGGATCTCATTCAAGATCCAGGCCCACTCGTTGGATCCATACCAAGGCCCATTAGTACATGGCCTGGTCTAAACCGTCCAAACGAGGCAACTAATCCATCTATTACTGATAACAGTTCCATTACAATCCATAACAGCTTAATAGTCCAATAAGAACTACCTCTTCCAGCTAAAGGGTTCACATCTCCACACTTAGGCCCAATAAGGGCCCGCCTAGACACAGACACGGGTCAATGATCTCCGAAATCACACCGTCGGGTCACCTCTAGATACCCTAGGTTCAGGTCTTCCAATTATGATTAATTAATAGCAAACAGCTAATCTAAAGATCTAAGAATGACAGAGTAATAATAATGAAGTATAAACTTCAATCAGAGAATCAACGGGAAAAGCAACGGTCCAATCCTAGGTAAATGGGCCACTTTAGGTTCGGGTCTATCTCCGGTAATTCGATCTCTAAACGATGTCATTAATGCCGTAAAATATTGTATTTGGTGCTTAGTTAGTTAATGGCATCTATGACAACTCTTAGAGGTCGAATCATCTTAGATTATCAACCAAAACTCTAAACAGTGGTCCCCGCGAGTCAAGGTTGAGCCACACCGTTGACTCGGGCTTAGGACACTGACAAATGCTCATTTGGATGGTCAATGGGCCCCACAACTGATCATATCTCCTAAGTGTTGAAAACTAGAACAATCAGGGTTTTCCAGGTGAACCTGATGTGTTGTGAGCTCGGTTGATTTCTTGGCCTGGAAGATCAACCGAGTGCACTAACTAATCTAAATCAGGCTTCCTGGACAACTCAATTCGTTTCCAAAGGTTTCCAGCGTGTTCGGTCAAATCCCTGGCCTAGGTGATTGACCGCATACTCCAAAAACCTTAGAAAGGATTGATGTCCCAGCTTTAAACATTATCTAAAGTAAAATCCTAAGTATCAAGTCCATTTGGGTGTAAAGAGTCTACGTTTCGGGTGAAAACCAACTTTCAGTCACATCTTGCACCAACAGTATGAACCAGGTCAACAGGTGCAAGGCCCGGTCAACCTGGCCATTTAAAAATGAAATTGGTGCAAGGAATGGCTGAGGGCCAATTTTCACAACTTTTCTTGCTTGGCCGGTTAACCCAGGGTAGGGCCCAGGTTAACCTGCCCAAGAGAAATCATCTTGCAGGAGAACAAAGCTGGGAGCAGAAATTCTGCAAAACTGCAGTTTGGCCGGTTAACCGGCCTGCAAAGCCCGGTTAACCGGCTGAGCTGCAGAAGGGCCCTGCAGAGAATAACTGGGAGCTGCCATTTCTGCAACTTCAGTGTGGCCGGTCAACCGGCCTGCACAGACCGGTTAACCGGCTACACTGCCGGTTAACCACCGGTTAACCGGGTACCCTGAAACGGGAAATTGCCCAGTTGCTGTAACCTTTCTGTTTTGCCTCCTTTTACACCCAAATCACTTCCAATCCCTTCCAAACTCCACCCAAACACTTCTAATCAATTAATAACACATAAACCATCCATCCATCACCTTATGGCCCACTGATCTTCCAAATGGGGGGTGAAAACCCCCATCCATCAGTGACCTTTCAACCAAAATACACAAACAAGCTCAGGTAGAAACTAAACCATAACAGAACATCAAATGAAATGGAAAACTACTGAATCATGAACTAAAATACACATCCTAAGTTATGAGTATGATGCACTTGCCTCTTTAGCTTGAGAATTGATTTGTAGAGAGAAGAGAGAAATAACAGGGGAGGTAAATCCAGAAATCAGTCCAGCAGAAATGCAGAGGAGTGGAGAAGAAGAAGATGATCCAGCTGAGCAGTAGCAGTGGCTGCTGTCCCTTGAGGTAAATCCAGCAGCAGCAATAGGAGAGATGGGAGAAGAAGATGATGGACACAACAGCAGCTATAGTTCTCAAAGATTGTTTCCAACACACGACAGTCTCCCAGGTGAGAACTCCAGCACAGATTTAGTCCAGCTGAGTTTCAGCTATAGTGACTGGGAAGGAGGAAGTGGAGAAGAAGAGGGTGATGCAGCAGCTCCTCAGCAAATTCCAGCACAACAGGGAGGATGGAGATGTAACCCAGCAGTAGCAGTGGCTTTAGGAATGAGAAAAGAAGAGGAAGATGAAGTAGGAGAGCACAACTGCAGCTACTGGAAAAGATCCCAGCACAGTAATGGTTGCTGGTAAGGGGGGAAATGAAAGGCAAATGGCTGTGGCTGCTGCTCCCAGCTGATATGTAGAAGACAGTAGCTCAAGTGGAATTCCAGCAGAGATGAAGAAGTGGAAAATGCAACAGCAGCTACAGAAGATGGAAGAAGATGAAGAAGAGTGTGCAGTAGCTGTAGTTCCTCCGGATGGAAATCCCAGCAACAGAATATGGAGATCCTTGCTCAACGTAGGAAGTTGAAATGGAAGCTGAGGAACAGTGAACAGGGGCTGGGGGAATTGAGAGAAGAAGCTGTTGGGCTGGGGGCAGTTTTCTTGGGATGGGGGCTGGAGGTTATCTTGGGATGGGGGCTGAGATTAGGTTTAGGGTTCTTGCAAATGGGAGTTAAGAGAGGTTTTATAGTTTTTAGGTGAGATGGTTAGTTACTAGTTTAGCCCTAGGGTTTAGTGGAATTAGGGTTAGGGTTTGAGGTTAATCTGGTCATTAGGGAAGAAGGTTCTAGAGAGCACCTTTAGCTTACACTAACCCTCTTAATTAACTTAATTAAACTCTATTAACAACTAACCTAACTCTAAAAGCCTAGGATTAACACAACCCCCAATCAATTAAAAACACTAACCACTAAGCTAATCTAACTAACTTAGGAAATCTAACTAGTCAATATAATTAGCCCCTAACTAGCCCAAATAAATCAGTAATTAACAATGATTAGCCATAATTAGCAATAATTAGCGAAGATTAGCGAAGATTAACATAATTAAACAATAATTAACATAAATTAGGGTTAATTAGTCTATAAAATAGCCCTTAGAGGGCCCACCAAGGGTGGGACCTCACATAACGTGGCAGGCTGACAGCTTCTAGTAACACAAAGAGCAAATCTTTCTCCACAACCACAAAGAATCAAGATGAAAAATAGAAAGAAATTACATAACCTCCATTTCAGAAAGCCATAAAAAAAGAACAAAAAACCAGAAAATGAACAAACCCATGTAATAAAAACACCCCAAATTCGTACTTGAGATCCATAGGGCACAACCACAAAGAATCAAGATGAAGAATAGAAAGAAACTACAAAACCTCCATTTCAGAAAACCATGGGGTCAGACTTTTATTGTGGGAAATGATGTGCATGGGTGTATGTATTCCAATATCATGTTGTGCATGTAAGTTCTGCCTGCCTTTTTGAGTTCTCTGGGACTAGGTGTTACTCTACTGGTGTAAGATGATAAACCCATGACACTGTTGAAACAGAAGTGCAGGTCATAGGTTTTACTGAAGACTTAGGAAGCAGAATGCATCTTTTTTGCGGTTGGGCTGTGCAAGCGTACTGAATTCTGATATTAATCTTTAATCAGAATCTCTTGAAATGCTAGAAAATCAAATTCTTATTTTCATGGTCATCCATTTGGAATCTAACCTGTATTTAAGACTTTAAGTAATCCAAAAACCCCACTCAGAAGATCATTGAGTTGAATAACGTGAAGAAGTTGGGCTAGCTTGATCATAGGTAGATACTTTTCTGAATAGAGATACATCTATGAAAGATGG
This sequence comes from Cinnamomum chago, assembly GCA_038049695.1. Taxonomy (NCBI): domain Eukaryota; kingdom Viridiplantae; phylum Streptophyta; class Magnoliopsida; order Laurales; family Lauraceae; genus Cinnamomum; species Cinnamomum chago. The sequence goes on along the minus strand of CP142453.1, from coordinate 10,096,066 downwards.
GGACATGGGGTTGATGCTAGCTGTAGCCTATATAGTATATACCCATGCATGGCTCTTGTTTTCTGCAGATTTATTTTTCCTCCCCTTCCATTAGACAGTTGCATGCTAATTCTTTAATGTAAATGCGGGGTTTTTTTTTTCTCAAAATTATTTGGGTGAGAAATTATCATTTCCTGATTCCTGACATCAGGACAGTCTAGAGTCTTGACCACATGTTTAATGGGTGTGGCCGTGTGGGGCTCACCTTTCCTTAATTCATCCCATTCACATCAGGTATGAGCACTGGTTATAATTCATCCCACCCCACCCCAGTTTTTTTTTTGGCTGAAAGCTGGGGTGGCTGCCGCCCCCCCCCTAGATCCGCCCCTTATTCAGCAAGTTGCGAATATTGTCACTCTTAAACACGAATTTTCATGGGGAATTTCCTGGTTCTTTTGGTTATCTCGGATACCTGCAAAGATTGCAGCTCCAAGGGTGTAATTTCTCAGGGAGGATTCCATTGTCATTGGGCTTGATCACCCAACTTGTTCATTTGGGCATTTCAAGGAAGAACTTGAGTGGTGAAATTTCGTCACTTGGAAACCTTACACAACTTGTGTACTTGGATATTTCCTCCACCAGTTTTGATGGTCAGATTCAGTCACTTGAGAACCTTAGGCGGATTGGGGGGGGGGGGGGGGGGGGGGGGGGTGGCTGCAGCCCACCCCAGCTTTCAGCCAAAAAAAAACTGGGGTGGGGTGGGATGAATTATAACCAGTGCTCATAGCTGATGTGAATGGGATGAATTAAGGAAAGGTGAGCCCCACACGGCCACACCCATTAAACATGTGGTCAAGACTCTAGACTGTCCTGATGTCAGGAATCAAGAAATGATAATTTCTCACCCAAATAATTTTGAGAAAAAAAAAACCCCGCATTTACATTAAAGAATTAGCATGCAACTGTCTAATGGAAGGGGAGGAAAAATAAATCTGCAGAAAACAAGAGCCATGCATGGGTATATACTATATAGGCTACAGCTAGCATCAACCCCATGTCCCCATCTTTCATAGATGTATCTCTATTCAGAAAAGTATCTACCTATGATCAAGCTAGCCCAACTTCTTCACGTTATTCAACCCAATGATCTTCTGAGTGGAGTTTTTGGATTACTTAAAGTCTTAAATACAGGTTAGATTCCAAATGGATGACCATGAAAATAAGAATTTGATTTTCTAGCATTTCAAGAGATTCTGATTAAAGATTAATATCAGAATTCAGTACGCTTGCACAGCCCAACCGCAAAAAAGATGCATTCTGCTTCCTAAGTCTTCAGTAAAACCTATGACCTGCACTTCTGTTTCAACAGTGTCATGGGTTTATCATCTTACACCAGTAGAGTAACACCTAGTCCCAGAGAACTCAAAAAGGCAGGCAGAACTTACATGCACAACATGATATTGGAATACATACACCCATGCACATCATTTCCCACAATAAAAGTCTGACCCCATGGTTTTCTGAAATGGAGGTTTTGTAGTTTCTTTCTATTCTTCATCTTGATTCTTTGTGGTTGTGCCCTCTGGATCTCAAGTACGAATTTGGGGTGTTTTTATTACATGGGTTTGTTCATTTTCTGGTTTTTTGTTCTTTTTTTATGGCTTTCTGAAATGGAGGTTATGTAATTTCTTTCTATTTTTCATCTTGATTCTTTGTGGTTGTGGAGAAAGATTTGCTCTTTGTGTTACTAGAAGCTGTCAGCCTGCCATGTTATGGGATTGGGTTTCCCATTTACAGTACCTCTGTAACTTTGTTTGTTCATCACTTCATTATGAGTTGAAAATGAAAAGAAAAAAAAAATTAAGGAAAAAAAAATTAAAACCGGTCTTATGTATTGTATATTGATGATTATTTACTATCTTAGGTTATAATGTTGCATTATCAAGCGCCCATTGTTGTTATCTTTGGTGGGACATTGTTGCTATTTTTTATAGTTTTTGATGAGACATTATTACTATTTCTTTAATGTAACTTATAAGTGCAGCCCCCCAAAGTAAAATTCCTGGATCCGCCCCCCAGCTTGGGGTCCAAAGGAAATTCAGGCAAAGTACCTGAGAGAAGCCAATTGAACGACAGATCAATAGTCTCTAGATTCTGCAGCTGAAAGATCTTCCAAGGGAATTGTCCAGTCAAATTGCAGTAACTGAGGTGGAGGGACGTGAGATGGGCTAAACCCACTAATGATTCAGGTACGGGTGAAGAGATATCCACGCTATCCAGATAGAGTTCCCTCAACAAAGAAAGGTTCCCGACCACATATCCAAAAGCAGAACTGCTGAAACGAAGAGAGTTGTCACTTCCGAGGTAAGAGGAGGAAAGATCAAGCGACTCCAGACTCTTGATGCGCGAAATCTCGACCGGGACATGGCCTTTGAAGCCTGAATTGGACAGATTGAGGTGGGTCAGCTTTGAGAGACGACTAAGAGAAACTGGGATGGAAGAGTCGAAGAAATTGAGAGAGAGATTGAGGTTTCTGAGACTGGACAAAGTGGTTGAGGAGGTGGAGTTGATTGAGGCTTTGATTGAAGAGTTGGTGAGGTCTAAGCCCGTCACGTGTGACGGTATGACCAGAACCGTCACACGTGACGCCCTTCCAAGAGCAGCAGTCGGCTCTGGGTGTCCAAGAAGGGGTCGGGGCAGAGCCAAACAGGGTCAGCAAAGAAGATTTCTGGTTGTCAAGGCATTGGGCTGAAGCCGAGTTTGAACTGAAGAGGGAGAGGATGAAAAGGACCTGAAACACAGTGAGTGGAAATCTCATTCTTGGGAGACTTTAGGAACTAAAGAGGGCAGTTATGACAAGTAGAAAGAGAAGAGGTAGGCTGATTTAAGAGGGAAGAGCTCCACTGGGGAGGAAGGAGTACAGAAAAGATGGGGGTTGACTTGAGAGAGAAGACTACCACCATTACAGCACACAGAAAGCATTATTAGCAAAGAAAAAGGCAGGTAATTGCAATATAGTGTTTGCGGTGCTGGATTTTGTTCAAATTTTGCGGCTCGCATGGATGACTACAATGCAGACAGTCTTCACTAATCAGGATCAGCGAACATCTAAATGGGTCAACATCTAAATGGGTAAAAAATAGATGCCCCGCTTTCCTTTAATCTAAGAAAATCCTTTCCAGCGGGTGCAGCCCCCTTCACACTCTTTTCATCCCATCCCAGGATTTGGCCTGATGCCCAATTTTATACTTATATAACTTTCATTATCTGTTGGAGCAAATTTGGAGCAAAATCTATAGTTAAAATTCTATTAAATTTTAAAATTGCTAGAAGGGCTAGATAATATGAGGGGTCTTATTATTTTGGCTAACCGAAAGGAAACCTTTCCCATTTAGCCTCCCTTGCTGATAAACATTCATCCAAGTGAGCCTCGCAAGCTGGACTGTATATGAATGATATAAGTTCTGCTCATTGGAGTTAGTTTTCCTTCGAAGCTAACGGTGAACCAATCTATTTTGGAGTGAAATCTGGTGACAGCTTGCAATCCACATCTCTCATTAAGAAAATGAGCTTTATTTTTTAAAACAAATAGGCCCCTCTGAGTAGCTTCCTGATTTCTCATTTTGACGTTGACTCATAGTACTTAATTAATTTCCACCGTGTGACTTGAGGCTGAAGTGAAGGAAACGGTAGACCATTCATTGCATGATGAAGACATCAGACTACATTATCTTTGATTCCTTTTACACTCAGAAATCCAACAATTAGGAATTATTAAGTGGTCTTTTCTATTGCAGATGGCACGAGAAGAATTATTTATTATCATCGGACTTTCCAAGCAGTAGTCACTGAAACTTCCTGGTGGCCTACCATCATGGGTGCTCTTGAACGGTCAATGCAACAACAGGTCGGTCTCACACATCAAACAGCTTTTTATTGGTTGAAAGGCACATTGCTAATAGGACAAGGCTTGAGCGTATACTAGACTCAAACCACCGTACACATACTAGACTCAAAATCACCATTCAGGTGGCACATGTAAAGGCTGCTTGCCACACGGCCGCGGGCAGGTAACAGTCCAATCAGGAGTTGATTAATTAGCAAAGTAGTGAGTCCATTGGGATTTGGGAATCATAGGGTTGTGGCTGTGGATAGGAAACAACCTACTCCGCGGCTCCACTCATGGATCGATTACTAGGTAGGCAAGTTACTTCCGTCTCACTTGGCCATTACCACAACTTGGCAAGAAGAAAGGTAGTGATTATGTTGGTGAAAATCCTGGACCATGGTTCATCCATGGATTGTCCATTCTAGTTCGCACTGGGATCCATGGGTTAGAGTTAATATTTTAATATCTACACTGGTATAAATAAAATGGTGGGGTTTAGATTCGGCCTACAGTTGCTACTTGAATGTGAAGACTAGAACCCAACCTAACTAATTACTTCCAATCTGTGAACATGACCCGGACCTAAACTACTAATTTAGGCTGGATTCGAGTTGTCATATCCAGCCTGATTAAGATTCGGACCGGGATTGAGCTGGGTGCGCAAGCCTAACTCTGCATCCACCCAAACCAATCTGGCCACCCAGTATTACCCCCCACATTAGTAGACAGTAGAACAAGGTTCCTTGCCAAAACAGAAGTCTCAAAAACACTACATTAACGTATAGACAAACATACACAGAAAATGTACGAAAACTTTGCAATTTGTTTCCTCAACATCATCAATTCCCATTCCCATCAGTAGAAGGAAAGACCTTACTTTCACTTCTATTCCAGCTCAACATTCTTTTCAAAGAACAACCCAAAGATGATGAGGAAGAAGAAGAGGATGACGACGGCGACAATGACAAAGAACCAGAAGAACTATCCTTTTCAATTTGACTCTCCAAATCCGGCGGTATCTCTACCTCCACCACAATCTCAGAATGCTCTTCTGTCATCACAGCCTGCTCATGGGACGATGATGTTTCAGGTGGTGGGTCATGGCTTACCTCCAACGTGACAATAGAAGACACATCCATTGCTTCCTCACCCGGCACCACAAACGCTCGACAAATCGGGCAGGTCGAATGCGAATGCAGCCACATATCAATGCACCCAACATGGAACACATGCCGGCACTTGGGCAGAATCCTGCCTTTCTCCTCATCCACCAAAACGCTCAAGCAAATCACGCACTCCTCTGCCCCCTTGTGCTCATCTGACTTGTACACAAACATGGGCAAGGCAGCGACTACAGAAGCATCCAAACCGATGCCTCTGTCGACATCGCCCTCTAAATCTATGCTAAGATGCTGAATCTGAGAATGGCTCGGCAGATCAGAGACGAAGGAAGACAATCTCCTCGAAGAGGAGTGCCTGAGGAACCACCACTTGCCATAGACATGGAGCAGCAACACTAGGGAGATTACTGAGAGTAGAGCAGCGACAGCAACCACCAATGTCCTGCCACTGTAATGATACATGTTTGGATCCCCAGTGTGGAAATCGGAGAAGTAAGGTGGAGGAGTAGACATGGTGCAGGACTACTACAGCTTTCTTCTACCTCATCTTGTAGAAGCAGAGGAGGCAGGGGCAAGTAAAAGAGAGGTGTAGGAGAGAAAATTGGAAGGAGTAGAGGATGTAATTGGACAAGGAACCTATCTCGGGAAACATGACGTGGATAACGGATGGAATTCCGGGTTTGGTCATTGGTGACTAATAAATTGTACACGGCAACATTACGTGTGAGGTTAGCAAGAATCTCTCTTGGAGATTGATTTATTATGTGTCTTGCATGCAATCCAGTCTGGACTCTCTGGAGCAATTTAATCAAATATGGTGGGCCCCATTCCAAAAGGTCCACGAAGTAGATAAACCCGTTTCATTGAATCATGAACTGAGTTATGGGTCGGTGAATATCATGTACTTCGACTCTGGATCCTCTTGCAACAATCAGAAACATGTAAAAGGCCATGATAATTCAAATTATTTAAAATGAATGTTCAACCACCCCCCCCCCCCCCCCCCCCCCCCCCCCCCGAGTTATGGGTCGGTGAATATCATGTACTTCGACTCTGGATCCTCTTGCAACAATTAGAAACATGTAAAAGGCCATGATAATTCAAATTATTTAAAATGAATGTCCAACCGCCCCCCCCCCGCCCCCCCCACCGATAATAGAAAAATCATTAACCTCATGTGTACAGCATAGTTATATTTTTCAACCATGCGTTCAATAAAAATATCTCTGATAGAATGACATTCATTTTAAACGGTTGATCATCATCATTATATTATATTATATTATTATTATTATTATTATTATTATTATGTGCCCACGGTGGAGTTATAGCACCGGACTCAACAATTACTACAATGGTGTGAGAAAAGGAGACCTTTTTCTCATATCATGGCCATGGGTCGTTGGATGAAGCCAGGCAACCCGTGAAGGATGTAGATAAAAGGTGTGGAAGAAGCATACCAATCTCGAGCGCTCTTCCCTCCCCTCCCTCCACTATAAATAAAATTACAAAAGTCTCGTGAAGGCGACGGCAACGTTATTTACTAGTTTTAAATGGAGATGGATCCCGAGGAATAGAAAAGTTTGACTACTTTCAGCTATGTATCATTTAGGTCTACGAAAAGTACCAACCACTAAAAGAAGCAATATGGGTAACTTTTACAGGTTGATTGATAGGTTAGGGGCCTTTATTCTCTAGGTGATCATGAATTTTACCTAGGCCCACCACACCAGGTCTACACATTAGCTGAGGGAATCCTCTTTTAAAGGGCCTTTGGATTGGAACCCATGTAAATTGGGGCCGGTCAGACCGACAGCCAGGATCAGCTCACAGACCCTAAAGTAAGGAAAAAGGTGTCCCACCAAATGTACAACTCTTTGGGGCTTGTACCTTTAGTTGTATTTATCTCTCACCTTTCCGAGGGTTGGTCAAAAAGGCACAATCCAGTCTCTGGATTCGATTTTGAATACCGATATCAGGATGTTGGACCCCCATCATCACATTACTAATCAGTAAAAGAATCTTATTAGTTAAAAAACAAGCTAATGATTATGGGAGACAAACCATCCATGAGACACTCTCCTGGACTGGGTCCCACCGTGTATTAGCTATAGACAAGATAAAAAAAAGGCTGGATTAGAAATTAGTCACGTAAGGTACTAAAATCCAATCGGCTGTTTTGGAAATGCAAACGAGCTGGATTAGTAAAAAAAAATGGATTGGGCCTTTTACACTGAAGCTTGAGCACTAGAGGCGGGCCAGTCCAATACAAGGGCAGCGACATGACCCATCTGGCCACAGGCGGTCATTACATAAGATCCACCATCTAGAAATGGATGACATTAAAAAAAAGATCAAATTTAAGCCCAGGAACTAAGGCAGGTGATCATGATATCTACATGATGTTCTCAAGGTTAATGGCCCCAATTGCATGACAGTACAATGCCCCAACATGTGGACTAGGGGAAAAAATGAAGCCAGGATGAAATAAATGCAAGCAAAATAAAAATAAAAATAAGAGGTTATTTGATATTATTTTTTGGATATTCAATTTTATTCTTCATTTTTAACCACATAAAGAATTACAATCCTAGGAATCCTATTACATGAAACAAACAGACCCAAAGAAAAAGCCTTCTACTGAAATCACCAGTAAACAAAGACTTTCTCTAAACCAGGTATGTTAGCCTCTCGAGGCAACGCAACTTAGTTTTGACCGACCAAGAATTTGACCTTCTTGATTGCTCTAAACCAAGCGAATCAACTTGATACAATGATCCAATAGAGCCTCTTGGCCCATTATCGTTCATCCACCCAACCAACTAGAATTTCTATAGTTAAATCCCAAATCATACGATAATAAAAGCTACCATACGAGCTATTGGCCTTAGCCAGTTCAAATTAGAAGTTAGTGAATTTTGAGAAGAAATAGACGCGCCTCACAAATTGATTTCATTATCTAAAAGAAACTGTATTATATATATATATATATATATATATATATATATATATATATAAATAGATTCCAATAACTGAAAGAAACCATATCAGAAAGGGATTTCAATATATGTCATGAAGCAGGTTTGGCATCACAAGACTGTACAACCGGTCAAAGCACGGCCTACTTAAACCCAAACCTGACCGCACCCATTGCCATCTGAATGTGCAAGGTGTGAAAGTTGACACAGAGATGGAAAGATGTGCAGTTGTCTAAGTGCTACTACTTCGACTAAAGGAAGCTATAAATGTTGGGAAATGCAAAACCAAGGTGAAGTACATGGAGCTCATAAGGATATGCTAAGTTTGTATACAATAACAAGAAAGATTACCGATGGGGGAAGGAAAAAAAAGGGACAGATTTCAGAATGAGTACAAAACAGGAAATTTACAAGCACCAATGCAGATAATTTATATGGGACATCATGATCTGAAGAAATTGAACGGACAGCCCCGACATACACCCTAGCTTCCAAAAACCAGAACTTTTGAGCGGACTGTCAATGTTTCAATTATGAAAAGCTCTCTACAAAGAGATGAAGTGACAAACTGCAAAAGTGGTTCGATACTATTCTAATAGTTAAATTCCATCGTTTTAGAACTCTATTTTCACTTTTTTATTGATGTTAGGAGTCTAGATAGTCATTTTTAATGTTTTTAGAAACCTTTCTATTTTCAGCAAGTCATTTTTATTATTTTACAAAGTTGTAGAAAAGTTAGTCACGAGTCCTTGTATTTCTATAAACAGAATTGTAGATAAAAATAAAAAACCATCTATTTTTTCTTTCCAAATTCATGATATTTACTATTATCCTCCCACAGAAAGGTGATCTCCCTCTTGTTTCTACATACCCGCTATCCCGGTTGACATCAGATTGAGGTCTGCCCATGATTTGATGGCTTCCAACAACCATCAGGTAGCACTAATCCCATGCATGGTGTGCTCTAAGGTGAAAATGCTCTCACATGAGCAACCATGCAAGTGCAGTCCCGTGGGGCCAACTTGGGCCTACTTTCATTAATGCACAACCCCTTTGATACTCTTTTCATCCCATGACCTGGCATCGGGCCCAATTCTATAGTCAGTGAGCCTTCACTCACCATTGGATTAAATCTCAAGAAAATCTATGGTTAAGATGTGATTAAACTGTAAGACTTATAAATCAAGCGTGGGATAATCTGATAGGGCTGACATTCTTGACCCCCCATTGTCCATGAAAGGACATTCCCGTCTGTCTGCCTCCCTTCTATTGACAAACTTACATCTAAGTGGGCCCCACGAGCTAAACTGGATATAAGATATATGCAGTCTGCTCATAAGAGATCATTTCCCTGCTCTAGGGAATCAAACTATTGGCAGCACTTGATGCCTTTCAACAGGAGACCAAGCAGGCAATGCAAGATATGCAGGCTGTGATTGCTCAGTCGACTCCACAATAGATCCCAAACAAAGATGGAAGGGATTGTTGAGATCAAAGAGATAATCGTTGTTGTAGACAACCCCTTGAGTGAGAGTCTAGCACTGAGGAGATTGATGGTTTCATATTTCAACAGGATGGGAGCAAAGACAAAAGGCCAGAGGAAGAGGACCTCCTTAAGACATCTCCCTTCAATGGTCAACTTCACATTAAGCGCTTCCAGTTGCCTTATCAAAGTATGAGATTCTTTGATTATATAGATATTCCTGAGGAAAAGAAAGTCAAGTTGATAGCGTACAGATCAAATGGTGACAACACAGCTTAGTGGGAGCAGTTTTATCTTTGGCGAACACATCAGTGTAAGGCTTCAATACAAACATGGTAGAGGATGAAGCAACTAATGCAAGCATGAGACCTGCCAGAAGATTATGATCAGGTACCATTGAAATTGTTGACAAGAAAGCTATAATGTCCAGATATGGCAGGGATATGCCAGGGACACGGAATTCACACACACACACACACACACACACACACACAAAAAAAAAAATAGTATCGGACATGATACGATACAATATGCTGCCTTTTCTTAAAGTATCTGGCATCATAGCAAGAATTAAACAACAAGAGTTTTATACTCACATAATGAGTTGGAATTGACAGAGTTTGCAGCAGGTCGCACAGTTTATGGGAATATGTTTCGCTATCCAAGATCAACTTCTGCAATCGATTTAGACTCCGAACAATAGTGTCAATTGTGCAACTAGAGTTGAGGCACAATTAGAACGATTTGGCATGCAGTTTAAGGCATCAGATTCACCACAAAATCATGGAAAATATCTGCCTGGGGGAAATCCCAGCAACCCACTACCATAAGTCGGGACTGCCACCAAGTGGGTTTCTAACAGGGTGGAGTTCAAAGCTTAAGGGTGGATGGGGTCTTGTTTTTGGGAGGCTTCCCTTTATAGCGGAGTTCCTAAGGTGAAGAAATTAGTTTCTTGGATCGCTCCTACCCCAGGCGTGTTGAAGTTTAACATGGATACACCGTGGCAAAAGGAAAACCAGGTCCTGTAGGAATTGGGGGAGTACTCCAAAATAGTGATGGCATTGTATTAGCCTTTTTCTCGAAGGATGTGGAATGTATGGAGTCTAATGAAATGGAAGTGGTGGCTATCTGAGAAGCACTACATTTATAATCCTCTTCTTTTCATTCCAAGTTAGTAGTGGAAAGTGACTCAATGAATGCCATCTCATGGGTGTCTTCTTGCACCTTGCCGCTCTGGAGGTTTCAGTTCTATTTAAAGGAGATAAAGGTGTTTTCCTCTATGATTGAGGTGGATTTAGTTCACGCTGGGCGGTCAGCCAATGGTTTTGCCGGCTCCTTGGCTAAACAAGGGGTGAAGAGATACTCTCATTTTGTTGCGTTTACTTAGTTGTTCGAGGCTCTTTCTTGGTTGGTTTGTGTTTGTATAAGGTATAATGCTTCTCTTCTCTCGAGAGGGTGATGATGGATTGTCTGTATTTCTCTTTTTTTATTAATGAGAGTCATTGTTAATAATAATAATAATAATAACTCAGTCGGTGCCCAAATCAAGCAAGCCAGAGGGACAAGCAATGCCAAGGACACATCCACAAATCCACACACCCCACACCTCAGCCACTAACTGTTAAAGGTGTAATCAAACAGGGCAATGATCCAATTAGTGTACCCAATGCCAAATGATTAATTTTTATGACTAATGAAGAGACAAAAATCAATGATGAATTAAGCTTTGATGAAGCTGTCAACAAATTCTTCAGAAAAAGGGAGATGAGTGAACCTACAAAGACGAAGGAGAATCACCTGTGACAAGATTAATGTATATGCCAAAGTAGGGAGTGAACTCTCAGAAACATCTTTGGAACCAAGTGCACATTCAATCAAAAGGTTTATGGTCTAATGAAAAGCGGCAATGAAAACATCGTGTCCACGGTCATGGATGACAAACTACAGTTGAAGTCAATAAAGCATCAATCTCCATACAAAATTAAGTAGATAGAAGAGACAGACAAAACCATGGTAACTGAAAGATGTGCTCCCTTCTCTTTTGACAAATACAAAGATAAAGTAGTATGTAATGTGATTGATATGAAGGCATGTCACATGTTACTAGGTAGACCTTTGCAGTATGACATAAGCTCTGTCCATAAAGGCTAGGCATGCCATTTTCTACAGTTATGATCGAAGATGAAAATATTACATATGGGTCTTAAATTTTTTTTAATTTTATTACATATGTACTTTATTAATGAAGAGAAGACCAATAAGTGTCCAGCTAATATGCCAAGCATCAAAGAGGAAACGCATCCTAGATGGATATATTAAGATTATATGAGATAATTAAGGAGCAAACAAGAATGTGATTAGAGAGATGAATTCAGAGCTAAGAGTCAGTTTCACCAAGGTTCTATTTTAAGTCCCTATTTATTTACAGCAGCTATATGTACCATTTGAGAGAAAAAACCAAGATGAATATAGATAACAGTACTTTAAGCATATACAATCAACTAGATATCCTAAAGCCCTAAGATTAAATAGATGATGGGTGCAGAAGAATCAAAAGAACAACAGTAGATGAATTTGTAGGTTGGTACTGACCAATGACTCAGTACATACTAGCATACTTAGAAAGGAAAGGATGAAGGCAAGTGTTGGGCCACATTTAATTTCGACACTATTCGAACTTCATACCGATGAAAGTATAAATGGAAGAGTAATGAAAGCTGATGAACAACAGGAGGATTGACAGTAGAGCTGTCGAAGCATAGCTCCTAGCAAGGAAAATATTACAATGTGATTTGACAAGATCAAACATAGAATTATAAGAATAAAGATTCCAAGTACCAAAAATAATCAGGCAAGAATAAAGGAGCATTTCATTGGACTAGGGAAACACACTACTAAGATCTAGAGTTGAAACATGACTGTAAATGGTGAAGGCAATATTAAAGCCAGACTTGTACCAATTGGTGAATTATTTTATGTTCAGAATTTCAAGGAACACTAAATCATTTCAACATTTGTCTTATTGCTCAAATGTATGAGACCTTTATAGATAGTGAGTTTGATACAAATAAGGCACTTGCAGTTCCTGTGCTCTACATTCTCGTGACAAAAAATGAATATTAAGAAAAAGGACCTTACCGGCTTACCCTCTCATTTTTCAGCTTGATATTCAAAATTCAGTCCATGAGTTTGTATCGTTTCTCTTGTACACCAGTAACCCCCATTTGTATCTCAATGATGGTATGAAGTGGTACCTGAGATTTTCACACAAAAGTGTCAGGATGTGTTTTTGTTTTCCATTTTCCTTTCATCCATTTCAGTTGTGTTGGGGTTGAAACAGCAACCTCAATGGGAGGGGACGGAGTGTCACTGATACCATTTTCATTCAATTGCTTGACCGCTAAATGTAAAAGGTGTAAAAATACCCATTGCTATTACTGATTACCTCAATATGGGGAATTTCCTTCAGAGGCCTGTCTGCGAAATATGCATAGAGTGCCCTCAGTACTGCCTGCATGAGATGAATCATAAAAAGAGGTAAACAAACACCCATTCATAAACCCACATTTACACAAGAGGTGCATCAACATCAGCAGGATAATGAGGTAAAATCACACTCCCACGACCGTGGCATGTGTGCAAGTGAAGGAACTGCCTAAGAGATATACCCCACCGTAGGTAGACTACCTCTCCCTATGAATGATAATGACCATTCAAGAAATGCCTAGAATCTAAGCCACTGGCTATTTTATGTTGTTAACTGATCATTCTTAAAAGCTCAAAATGGTTTCTGGCTATCTTGAATGTGACCAACTCATGGTGGGGGGCAACATTTGAAGAGCACCTATGATGCCCAAAAATGGATGCGGATACGGACACGGACATGGGGATCAAGGATACAACTCTGCACTTTGGGAAATATAGGACACGGATGCAGGTGTCCTAATTTTCTCTTTATACCACTTTTGAATTAATTGTTTATGTTCCTTTCTTAAATTTTCTATGTTGAGAAGTAAGAAAATTTAAAGGACTATAAGAAATAATGGACTTGCTAAGTAGGATATGCTAAACCTGTACCCTGGAAGTATCAGTGCAATATGGGGTACCAATACAAGT